>CP136870.1:8136509-9385676 GCA_033000465.1 Sciaenops ocellatus
TATCACTCCTCTTCACCTAGTGAAATGAAATCCAAACACACATCTAAATTTAAAGTACCACCATTTTCAGATTTGATGTTAAACACAGAGGAGAATGACATATGGTTGTCACATCGTGCACATTTACACATGACAAGATGTTTTATTTAGCCTCTAATCACTCCTCTTTCTCTTGTTATCTTGGAATATGTTGAACCCGTCAAGCCACATCTGAACCAGATGTGGGGGCACAGAGGGAGAGGAGGAAAAAATAGTCTGTATTTGGTTGTCTGTGAGGGGTTCAGGAAAGACAGTGCATTAAGGAAAAGGAAATCAAGCAACAACAACTATAATATGTAAAATTTAAAGCTGTATTCATCCTTTCTTTTTGGTCACCTGGGGAAAGAACAATTGAAAGTTTAAATCTGACATGGCTCTTGTAAATGGGTGTGGCAAATTTCAACAAAACAGCCCCAGTGGTAAGTTTCTGATGTATACGAAAATCGGTACACACATATATCATTTCAAAACTTATGAATAAGCCTTCTGGAGCTTTACCCTAAACCCAACAGGAGGTTGGCTATTTTGGTTTTTATTGTGCAACTTTTGTGCAATTTTGTCCGTTTATAATTGACACAACAAACACCCAAAATCTTTGCAAAGAAGTTTCCAAAAGCTTGGTAGATCATTGAACGGTGTGTTATCAAATTATGTGTTGCCATGAAAAAGAAAGTTGTTGTAACTTGACTGCTCCAAACTTGGTCAGAGTGTCCGAACATACATGTCACATCTACATGCCAATATTCAGTCATAGTCACCTACTGCCAACAGGAAGTAAGTCTTGAGTGATGAACATCATTTGATTTGTATGAAATTTTCATGATGTGCACTACATTTGACATGCTGCATCGAAACATAATTAGTGGGCCTTTTCTAGTGCCACATAGTGGATGCTGGAAATGACATTTAACTCTTGTGTGGTGTCTGAAATGCATGAAAACTCATAGCTGTGTCGGCCAACTTTGCCTCGCCCATCGTCACCTCGATGCTGTGGCACAACCCAATGCACACAGGATGCAGGGGCCCATTTATGTGTTGTGTATCTATTCCCCTGATGAATGTAAATCCAGTAGTCACTGTCCTTTTACATGTACATGTGCGTATATATAGCTCTGTTTTGGGCTCCACCAACTGTGGGTCTTTATTAGTGGCAAGTAGCTAACATGCTGGAAACAGATTGTTCAGTACAGTGAGACCCAAACATACAATAAATCTGTAACTGTCCAAACCAAAACAATAAGCTACAATAGGCTATAAAACTCTACAGAGTTGCAGTGTTGGATGGTAATTTCTCACAGTGTGACAAAAATACACCTTTTTAAATTACAAAGTAATTAGAATTTCTGTTAAAGGATAATGCAGGTGATATATTTATTCTCAGTGCCAACAAATCCCATAAAAAGACCAAAATCAACAAACTGATCCCACTAAAGGATTGCCTATGTCCCCAAAGCCTCATATATCTTAGTCTTTCTCTGTCACACAGTCATCCATTGTTGTCCAAAAGCTATTAAAAACACATCAATAAGCCACACTGACTGTTGCACTGGGTGACATGTTCTTTCATTACTATGAGCATGGCCATTATAGCTTATTTGAACTGCTCCCACATACACCATCTAGATGCAATAAATACTCACAGAGTACTTAATGTGTGATAAGCGTTAGTTGAAAATGGTCTCCCCAATCTATATGCCTGTTGTAGAGCTTCCACCTGTTTTGGAAAAAGACTCAGCATTAGTTTAAATTGGTTAGCTTTGGTCTTTTTCACAGCAAGAAACATAGATTATTGTGAGGCTTAGCCTTTAATATAAAGGCCCAGCAATTTAATCACCACTGTAAAGTAAGAGATAGCATGGGATCCATCCATCCATCAATTATCTGTAACCGCTTATCCTGACTAGGGTCGCAGGGGGGCTGGAGCCTATCCCAGCTGACATTGGGCGAGAGGTGGGGTACACCCTGGACAAAGTCGCCAGTTCATCGCAGGGCACATAGAGACAACCATTTACACTCACAGTCACACCTACAGACAATTTAGAGTCACCAATTAACCTGTTAAGCATGTCTTTGGACAGTGGGAGGAAGCCAGAGAACCCATGCAGACACATGCAAACTCCACACAGAAAGGCCAAGTGTCAAATCAGGAACCTTCTTGCTGTGAGGCGATAGTGCTAACAACTGCATCACTGTGCCGCCCAGCATGAGATCCAATTTTACTAATTTCGGTATTGCTCCTTTTATCTAACTTCCAGCTATACAATATATGTGCAGTGTGTCATGTTTACTTCGGCACTCTCACTGCTGAAATAATACTGCATGTATTCCAGTCACAAACAAAAGACCACATTGTGTGAAACAGAGCACAGATACAGATATAGATAAAAACAATATTGTCTTTTGGTCTAAATTCCTCTTTGGTCTATACCAACAGGGAAGAAGAATGTTTTATTCAAGACTGCCACAGAAAAGTTGCTCAGTCTTTTTCTGTTAAGTTATGTTTTTGTTTCCAAGATTCTCTTTCATCAGCAGACATGCTGATTTAAGAATTTCACAATTTCTGCTGGAGGCAGAGGCACAGGGGGATTCCAAGAATGGATTTATTTGAGTTTTTTTTTTTTTTTTTTGATGGCTGAGGATGGGACAAAAACATTTCTCAAATGCAATTATAAGACTTGCTAGACAGACCCTCAGTTTCTTCACAGCTCCGTATGATGCAGAAGGGCCGAATAGTGTATTGTGGTTAGCAGCATCTGGGAATGTTGGAAGAGGTTGTGATTTCTGGAAGTACTGTTCATGAGCAGCAGGACATCTTTGAAAATTTCCCTTCAGGACTCCCACTCCTCTTTGGAAACCAGTTCCATTGAGACCATCATCCAAATGTTAGAGCTCTGTTAGCAGCATTATTTTTGCTATTTATTGGCATGTTTCACAGTAGCGTCTTTCATTCCCCTGTATGACAGCTTTTGTTTTAACACGAACAGAACAAAAGTATAAGGTAAAAACCTTTAAAAACCCTGATTCATTGTGGGAGTGGATTTTTCATCAATACATTTAACTGTTGAATAGGGAAAGGCAACTATTTGGTCTCAGACAAATATCCCATATTTTACGTCAAGCCCCAGTACGTGTTTGTGGTGCGAGGCAGCATTATGTGGCCATCTCATCTATATGCATAAGGCTGTACTACCTATCTCATTGCGTTTCACAGCACGGACAATGTTGCTCCATCAGTGTTTTGTATTTTTGTCCTTTGGATAGAGCAAGCATCGTCTCAGCATGCCGCCAGGTTTGAAAAACAGCGGGAATAATGTGTTTGGGATAAAAAATAGGCACATGAGATGATACAGTGTTTCTCTGGTGGAACAAATCTCTGACTGCATGCTTTGCTCCAGGGTATATAGCAGTTGTTTATTTCCCCCACACAGACATTTTTCCATACTGGACCAGGCTTCACACCGTTGATGCTCCTGTCACACAGCCACTTGTTAGCCACAGCCAATGTTTTCAAGCATTTGAAATTACACCTAGAAAAATATCAAGGTGAACTGATATTCATAATCAGCATAATTACAGGCTGAATAATGGGGAAAAAGTATTTACTTAACAGACAACAAAACAACAATAAAAAACCCAGTATGTTTTCAGGTAAAGCTATCAGTGAACCGGGTAAATAATTAATGCTGGAAAATAAATTTTGGAACAGCAGTATGATTTACACCAAGAGAGATGATTGCCTCTTTTCAGTGCTGCACGTGAGAGGTCACAACACAAAATGCCTTGCAGCACCGCAATCAGCATTGGGACGGTGTCGCAGGCTCTGCAATGATGGTCAGTAATGTTATGTAAATATGGAGGAAAACCATTATGTTCACAGATGGGAGGGAAGTCAGCCTATTTCAGCTGTCTAATGAGTGTGAGTGCGCGCATGCAGAGCGGGTGTTAACCACTGAAGCTGATGTAGGATGACAGTTGAAATTAAACGTGAGGCAGTCATCGCCATTTGTTTGTCTATCCATTTGCAGGTGCTGTTTTATGATCCTAATATTTACAGCATTTCATGGCAGGTATGATGTTGCCAGGAACCACTTTTTCCCTTGAGAATATCATGATGTACAACACAAAGTGCCAACCTGATTTTTTTTCTTTTTTTAATCTGACTGCAAAGGACAGATCCCTCTTGATAAGTCCAAGTGACATGCAGCTACACCTGATGAGTGGACTATCTGGATAAAAGCTGTGTATTAATACGTTCTGTTAGGGACTGCTTCTTCCATCTGCACTTTATGATTGGAAATTTCTTTCTGAAACAGTCTTTTTTTGGCTGCGGAGAGAATTTCAAGTGAACTGAAGTGGAAGGGAGGGAGAGGAAGTACTTTGTGAAAGATTAGCTTTGTTCCCACAAATTACATCGTGACTGCTACTCTGGAGTTGGAAGGTCACTCCCCCATGGTAAAACCAGGACGGAGAAAATTTGAACAAGTTGGTGCAATGGGAACAGAGAGTCCAAGCAAGTGGCTTTTGAATTTAGTGTGAGCAACCGTGAGTATTTGGAGTGAGTGCAGAAGGGAAGTGGGATTTTAAGACAATAACGGTTGCAGCATTCTGGATGAGATAAGTAAGTTAAGAGATAAGTGTGCCTGAAGGAAGAGGCAGAATCAGCTGCCCAGGAACAGGATGCAGTGGTTCAGAAACAAGAGTTACACACACATGATTTTTATGGTATGTTTCATAATTTAACCCCAACAATAGAAACACCTACTTTTAATCTTTTTTTTTTTTTTTTTTCTGTAGCATGAACTGCAAGCTTCTTTCAAAATCATATTTGCATCCCTCATCATCATTAAATCATTAAATTTCACAGCATGATATTTTATTTAGTTATTGACTTTAATTTTTCCTTTTGATATAGTTAATATGTTTTTGCTACGTTAATTTATGATCAATCACAATCCACTTTCAATTTTAACACGACTGATTATTAATTTGATATCCCCATTTAGTTTTATTAATACTGAGAGACAATTTGTTAACATCAAACAAAAAGATTTGAGAATTTCCAACCCTTTTTCACTAGCATGCAACAGTTCCATAAAATATTTCCCAGAGCAAAATACATTTGTATCATATGGAAAAAAGAACAAATGTGAACAATTCAGTATCATAGCAAATGTTATCAATATATACAGTAGTATAAATAGTTGTGGAGCAGTTACTTATCCCTGGGGTACCCCATGTGGCTACATGTTGTCATCCATTTGCCAATGCATTCTCTTTGTCAAGAGAATGCATTTTTTTCTGTGTTCAGTAGAGACACTGTCACTCGGGAATACTGTGTGGGATGTTCTGTTTCACTGCAAAATTATTGATTGTATAGCACTTACCTTGTCTTGTGTCATTCAAAGGGACAGGCCAATAATTGCACTGTAAAATGGAGAGAAACGTCATGGTTAGAGTGAGTAAGGCAGGGTGAGGGAGAAGGACAGTCTGTGAGGCTATTTTATATTTTGGTTCATTTTCTATTAACGGAGATGGATCATCACTAGGTTAAACCTCAATTTGTTAGATGACGATGGTGAGTCCCAATCAATCCACTAAAATGTTGTGAGTGGTTTCATTTTAGAAACAATGGATCAGAGGAGGAGGAGAAGGATAGGTGGAGTGCAGTGATGGAGATTAATGTTAAAGTGGACTAATGGACTGTCTGTCTAAGCACTCACCATGGACAAACTCTGTAATCAGCCCATAGAAGCTGCTCGGGTTTGTAGGGAAGCAAGCAGGCTGCAATGGGTTTGCACACAGAATTTATTAGAGTGTGTCTTGGCAAAACGCCTCATTTCCCAAAGCCTCCCAGTTCTGTGATCTGCATTTTAATTGTTGTTGCATTTACATCCTGATCTGCTTCTTGCAGCTCTCCGATTGAAACATTATGACCTTGATAATGCCTATTATCCCTCTTCTTCTTCTTTTCTCTCATTCTTTCCCCCGTGCTCTCCATCCCATTTGTATTTCTCTTTGCTTACTGTCTCATTCTCTGTTTTCTAATTTCTTCTGCTTTCAGCTTACGCAGTCTTATTTCACATCTCAATCTATCACTGTTTGGGCCTCATTATTACTCTGATATGAAACTGAGTGATTGACATACAAGTATCATGTAAGCCTGGGGTACAAAACTTAAGAATTATATTACAAGGCTACTAAGGTCGGCAAAAGTGGTTTGTGCCATTACACCTCCAACCTGTATGAAATCATACTGTACAGCTAAAAGCTAAAAATGGTATTCTTATATATTTAAAGATAAGATAAGCTGCCTTTGCAACATGAAAATATAAATTGCAGGCTCTTAAACTTGTTCTTTCTACTTTTCTTTTTCATTATATGCTTTCATCACATGCTTTGAAGCAATAAACTTCAATCACTATCTAAACTGAATATGTTTTATGTACCCTGGACACCCTGCAGTTGAAATAATTACACAAATATTTACACTTCAAAGAGAAGGACAGCTGTGTACTACATATCATTCAGGTAAAAGCAAATATGCCTGATAGCAAGTTAATTGCAAAAATAAATTATAGTATCTAAAAACAAAGGTGTGTGAATTTATGTTGTTGCTAATTACTAAAAATATGTCAACATGGACATACTATTCAACGATAGTTAGTGTTTATTTCAGCTGCATACATAATCTTCGTGCAAAACTGATATTTGAAGGTCCTTCTGAGGAAAACAGAGGAGGAAGATTCCATTCCATGTCACAATATCTCACATCATCATCCTATCTGGTCTAAAAATCACTGTGTTTCATGTTGCCATGGGGATCATAGCCAAGCTCTCTGGGTCTTCTTTCAGGTAATGGAAACGTCTTTGGCACAAACACGATGTGAGTGTGTTCTGAATGCAAAACAAGCCGTCTCAGTGTCCAGCCGTCAAACAGAGGGAAGCGCCGCAACAGTGGTTGGCAGGCATCCACGGACTGACAGAGCAAATCAGAGCAGACCTCCTGACGTCCTGGAGACGGCAAGAGAGTGACATTTAGATTTGGCTGATCACAGTCAAGCTGCTTTGGCTGTGAGCACATGGTCACACAATACTGTGGATGAGAAACCTGAAATGGCATCACTTTAGGATCAGAGCCAGCAATGTAAAAACACACACATTTGCTAATGTATGTTACAACATACCTTCTTTCATCAATACTTTAATGTCATTCTAACCTCCCACATGTTAACAAATGGAAAAGACAGGTGTATCTATCACATAAGCTCTAATTTTGTAGCCAGTTAGGCAGCATCAGTAAAATATTCTATTTCTTCTTCTGTATTGTATATGATGTATATTCTTGGCTTAAATGTTCACACAAGGCACAAGGCATGCAATTGTCAATTATAGATGGTGATGGAGCTTGTGACAGATTGTCAATAATACAACAAATGGTACTTATGGTAATGGGAATGGGACAAAATGTCTGACACACTTATCAATGGCTCTTAATTTGATGCATTGATCATGACAGGATGCCTCTCAAGCTGAATATTCACCTACTGAGTCATACTGTCATCTGGACATGCCAGTTTCATTTTAGTAAAGACAAATGAGCCAATATTTTACCTTGAGTCAATGTTAATTAGAGTAGGTCCACTAATGAGAGTGACATGAGGAGGTATATACTTTGGTTACTGATTAGTGGAAGTAATTCGTGACAGGTAGATATACATTTGATACAAGAATAAAACTGTTTTAATTAAAAAAAAGAGCAATAAAGTCACAACAAAAAACATTTTATTGAATAGAATATACTACCCATTTGAGGGAGAGTTTGTACCTTTTGTCCTTTCTGACTTACCGTAGTTTTGTTTTGCATTGCAGAAACTAACTGTTGTTTTTGTCCTCAGCACTTCTCATTTAGTCCCTAAAGAATACATGTCTGTGAGTAAGTAATATTTGTTGATTTACTTAATTTAAATATTTAGCTTTAGCTGTGAAGTTCAAAACCTGCAACAACCAGAAATATGTTACGACACTAATTGTGGTGTCATGCAGGGTACTTAGGTATACCTACTTGTAGTAGGTATCTAAATCCCTAAATAGTCTTCTGTGAGCTTTTTTTTTTCCTAGGATGGTGAAACCATGACATAGTTTGACATGACATAGCAATTTTTATACTTCAAAAAGTATAGCCCATCTGTGGGCCAGTTTTTTATTGCAAACTCTGCACCTCTTGTGTGGCTAATAAATTTATAATTATCTTTAGTCCCTGAAGTCAAGCAGAAGAAGTTAAGTGACATTGTGCAAATACTACTGGCACATTTTTGGATGAGCTAAATATGCAAGAGGAGTCTGTTTTTAATACGAGGCTTTTATCCTTTGAAGGACAGGCCACTTTAAAAAAAACTGAGCCATAAATTAACACTTCTCCAGGTATCGCTACACCACTGTCAATGGGATTTTCAATGTTATGTTAGCCTCATGATAATTGATAGTTATGGGTAAATGCTGAGCTGTTGACACAGTCTTGAGCAATTCATAGATTTTTTTTTTTTTTTTTTTTTTAGTTCATGACTATATTTATGTTTATAAAAAGAGCCATAGACAACGTTAAATGTACTCCTTATTTTTGGATTGCAGTTTTTTTTTTTTTCAATAAATATCTGAAACTGAGAGGCCTCCTTCCTGGCTGTTTGTTGGAGGAACCTGTTCACTATCTCTAAAGACAGAGGTTATACACCACACAAGCAAAGATACAACTAACCACAAAATGTCTTTTGTTGTCTGTTTTCAATATTTCACTTTAAAATTCTGCTCTGACCCAGATTTCCCAATGATAGTTTTCATACAGTGCTGAATTTCTTGCCCTCTCAGTTTTTCTTTGTTACCTTTATACTACCAAATCAATGACATATTTTCAAATAAAAGAATGAGATGAGATTGCCAGTGGATTAAAATCTGAAAAGTGCATCTTGCCCACATTTTGGTTGTGTTAATTCACACTTCTGTGATTGTCATCGAAGTGTTAGCAATGGCATGCACACACACACACACACACACACACACACACACACACACACACACACACACACATACATGTATTGTCCATCGGTGTCCACTTTCTAGCACCCTGGGCATTGGAGCTGTCAGTGGCCTGGTCTTAATCACTCTCTCCTAGGGTGGAGACAGGTCACTTTAATCTCAGTGGTAAGTCACGGTGACCTTTCATATCTCTGATGCAGACCTCTATATGACCTTTTATGAGAAGTGGAGAAAGTGTCTCTCATCTGGCAGCCACATGAGCAAGAGTAGGTCACAGCAGTGAGTACAACATGATGATGATGATGGCCTTCAAACTCCAATGGGTATAGATGCAACTATTGCAGAAGTGCCAGGTTTTTCTATCTTTCTGTACTGTAATCATCTCTGCAATGTGACGCCGAAGGAAAGGTTAAAGCAAAGTGCTTTGGACCTGCCAGAAATTAATAACATTGGGGCATCTTGCATCCAAAGCAATTATTTTTTTTCCTGATTAATTGATTAATTGTTCAGTCTGTGAAATGTCAAAAAATACAGAACAAACGGTCCATCACAAAGTCCCAACGCCCAAAGTGACAAATTGCTTGTTTTGTCCGATAAATGGCCCAAAACCCAAAGGTATTCAATTTATATAAAACTAGGCAAAACTGCAAATTCCCACATTTTATAAGCTAATGAATCACTTAAAATAATATCTAATTGTCCAAATTGTTGTGCCCTGTCACTTTGCATTGAAATTTGTCATTCAAACTGCAGTGCAATAAGGACTGCCCCAAATTAATTATTTTTTTTTCCACCCAACCCACTCCACTTTGATAAGTTCAGTGCACTATTCATTAAAGATTACAAACCTTGACTACCTCAACCGTTACAAATTTTCATTGATTTTAATTTTCACACATATAACTGCTGGGCATACACACTGTCATACCTTATTACCTTGAACACGACATGCATATGGATGAAAAGGCCTTGCGTCGCAAGGTAATACAAAACTAAAAGGGAGCTTTGCAAAGACGGAGATGTGGAGACCTGACAACGATAAGCAACTAGTAATGGGCAAGAGAAGCTTTAGAAAAAAAATTCCCACAAACCTTTTTCCTATGACAAATCGTCACATTCATGACCAATGATGGCGTTTACCTTTCCTCCTCTGGGATAAACAATACAGCACTTTTGGGACGTTGTCGTTGATTGACTCTGACAAGGAGCCGTTATGCTGGTGAACAATGATATGGAGACAAACGCACCGGGAGAAGATAGCAAAGAGGAAGGGATACTCTTCCCTGCATACATGAATCATTGCATTTTTTTGTGTTGTGTATTTGCAGGCCACAAACACATGAACACAAAGTATTAACAAGCCAAAAATCTGGATAGATGAGATAGATGTCTGAAAATCTAGAGTTATAAAACGTTCAAAAAGCAGCTAAAAAAACAGCTATGAAACATAGCAGGAGGAGTTCTGTGCCTTTTACATTTTACAACCCAGACACATAGACTGACAGACAAAATGGATGGCTGCAGGAGTCAGAGAAAGAGCTGGGACATTTACACTCACAGGGTGCCAACTGAAAATGCCGGCATCTGCCAGCCGACCTCATGTCTGCCTGTCTCTTTTACCCAGGGAGAGGTATTATTTATGAATGCCAGAGTTGTTTATGCGCTGCAACATAACAGCCTGAGTGAGTCAAAATGAAACCGGTGCAGGAGTCTATGATGGGTACCGTATTATTTTCATTACATCTCCAGAAGCTGAGCTGAGCTGTAGCTGACAAAGAAAGTAATGTGAAGCGAGACAAACACAGTCAGTGATTCACATTAAACTGCTTCAACATGCTGCCCTTTGACTCTGGTCATTGTAGTTATACGATTGCAGAATTATAGCTATAGAGCTGTGAGTTCTTACATAAGTGCCAATAAAAATATATTACTTTATTGATTTCTAGAAGCCAATTCTCCCCTTGTTTTCTAACCTTTCCAGGGAGGCCAGGCTTGAAAAGCCACACTTCCATATTAAATGATCCATGTCTGCCGAAATTCTTGTCAGAGAATTGTGCGATGATGAGATACTGCCGAGCCAAAGGCAGAATACAGACAGGCTGTGGGTTTGAAATAGGATTCTTTCATTGGCCTCTGGAAATGGCAGCTATGGTTGGTTTATTTTCCCAGACAAAGACGCTCTTACAATACAAAAGAATCCACGGTAGCTATACTCCTAACTTATATTTGCACTTCCATGAATAATGGCTGTAATCCTCATCATCTTACTGTTACTGCAATTACATTTTATTTCAGTGCTGTGACATACAACACTTGTTGAAATCCCTCGCTTAAAGTGTTAAATCTGACATTTTATGGTTTCTTTGCTGCTTTGAACTGAAGCATTTGGATTCTGTATTCTTGTGTCTGTTTATTCAAAGCCCCGACAAGGCACATTTTATTGCAGTCTAATTAATACCTAATTATGTTGTTTCTGTCTTTTCGAGGTGTACCAGGGTTTTCTGGGTCATCTTGTTTGTACTCACCATCAGTTGCTGCATGCAGATTTGTCAGCTTGGTTCACATCAGTGGGTTTTTTTTTTTTTTTTTTTTTTTTTTTTTCCCCACAGTCTGGGTTGATACTGTATATTACGAAGGAGTATTAGGGCCAGCCAAAAAAAAAAAAAAAAAAGTCAGGCAAAAAAAAAAAAAAATCCGGCACAAGAAAAAAAAAAAAAGTAAGGCAAAAAAAAAAAAAAGGGCTTGACCATGTACCACAACAAAGCGACAAGCAACTGACGGCTTCATGACAGCAGCCGGCCGGACATGGAGTGTGAAGGTGATTTTCTGAAGTGGTGAAACTGTATTCGTAACTGATTTTGTATCATATCAATAACGTGATCTGGATCGCACGCAGGTGCAACCATCGGTACCCCTGCATCTGCCCCGTTCCAGCTATTTCATTTTGTATGAATGCGGCCACCTTCTCCAAGTTTATGTGGTTCATCCTCCTGAACAAACCAAGTTTCCAACACAGTCTCTTCAGCGTCCTAATACTTATCACCACACCGTGTTTATGAGCCAAAAGAGAGAGAATTTCCTTATTATTATAGCCGATTCTGAAGTACCGCTTAATCAGCGCGTCTGTAGAGGCAGCCATGGCCATCGACTATAGTACTTTGATATTTTCTAAATTAATTTATTTTTATGCTTGACTTTTTTTTTTTTTTTTTTTTTTTTTTTTGCCTGACTTTTTTTTCTTTTTTTTTTCTTGTGCCAGATTTTTTTTTTTTTTTTTTTTTTTTTGCTGCCCTAATACTCCTTCGTAGTATATAGTTTGTCCAAGTCAAACATAATAAGAAATAATACAACATAGAAATAACCATAAATTCAATCTTTACTAATGGTATGAGGTCCAAATGGTGCCGTGATCTGGAAATGGCAATTCTATCTATTCAGCTACACACACGTACTGCATACATACACACACTCACAGATGAGCATCACATTCAGAATGGACTATTTTCACAGTGCAGCAAAGCTTCTATTACTGCCAGAGCGGGCATCTTGATTACTCAGTCTGTTACAGCAGCACAGTGTGGTGCCTCTCGCCAATGTTCCTAATGGGCCACTTATTATCATGCAGTATTCTAACACCAGTTCCACTGGCCTGCATAAATGATTGCTGTGTTTTATTGCACAGAACAACAATAAAATCTGCCCTTTTTTTTCTTTTGCTGTTGTTTTTCATTTTGATAAATGGACAGTTATGAAATGGGACACAATGCAGAGGTCAGCTATCCTTCCTTTGCATTCCTGGGTTGAACAAGGGAACTCTGTGTCTCATTTGACCAAAATGTCAGGTCAATTTTCAATCAAATTGACAATTTGTTTCACCACTAACTCTTTTCAGTTATGTCCTTGTTTGGTATTTGCTTGTTTTTCATATTTGATTATCTGACAGCAAAGCTTGTGATGAAATGCTTTTAGCAGCCAGTTCTTTTCAGAGTTTAACACAGAGCTGCTTCAGCCTGTGGCAGATCTTGCATTGTGTGGGTATGTTGCATAAATAAATCAGGAGGCTCAAAAGACTTGGTGTGATCTCAGCAGATGATTTGGGTTTTGTAGACCCAGATGACCTTCAAGGTGTCCTGAAGAGGGTTGAGTCAAGGAAGCTTCTTGCTTGTTCAAAATGTAAGTAAAACACTATCATAGTGGGAAACTGGGTGGCAGCTCACCTATTAGGTGCAGCAGTAGCTCTGTACGGGCTTGGGAACCAGAGAGTAAACTTAAACTTCAATTTCTTCTTCGTCTTCATCTTCTGGGAGGACAACACATCATCTAAACTAGTTCGGTTTGAACTGCTGATCGCAAGTTATAGTGATAACATGCACTCAGTTGGCATTTTAGTAGTTTTTGTTGAAACTGATGTAGAGAAGTGTTAGCAAGACTTTATGGTCATTTGGAGCCTGTAATGCTGCTGTTAAATATTACTATGTAATACTCAGGGGTTTATACAGTTGTAAAGCTTTCAACCTGCAACAGATTTCAAAGTTACCCATTTTTGTTAACATGCCAATGAACCCTGCAGTGGGAGTTGAGCGTTTCTTTCAAAAGACACACATTATTCTTCTCCATATGGTCTGGCAGTTTGGCCCTAGCAGCTGACCACAGGACCAGGGCTCTGTGGCTCAGCCCCCCTCAGCCTGTGCATATGGCCTTGCTGGCTCCACTGGGCTGAGATGATACACTAGCCACTGCCGCCATCCTGCTTACTGCCAGGTAACACCCACCCACAGACACACTATCACTGAGGTTGGTGATGGCATGGAAACTGTGGTTGTTTTTGAGCAGTTTTGGCTCATGCAGTTTCTGTCATGTTTTCGTTTATTTGCCTCAGGCGTCAGCCCCGCAGCAGGTTGTGCAAATGGTGTGAAACACTGTATGACGGAGACACACTGTAAGAAGCACTATAGGACTGCAACATAGGCATCTGTGTTCTTTTCAGGTGAAGTCAAGTTTTCAAGAATAGCTGTGCAATTGCCAATTGGCCACATTATTTGTTCAAATGTTGCCAAGCCTGAACAAAATTCATCTGCTGGCTCCAGCAAGTTGAAATCAGTTTTACATATGAAACATACTGTACCTGACTGACATGGGACATACAAAAACAAAATACTGGCTGTGTTTTTTTCTGATGCCCATATTCTGCAGGTGGATCTCTGTGCTTTTCATGCTAATTTGAATATTGACACAGCATGGCCAGAGGACCGACTGTGGGGTCAGTGCAGCCACAGACACGTGCTGCACGCACAGGTCAACATATAACCAAGAGAAGAAGGCACCTTAGCCTTCTGCTCTTGGATATATGTAGCACAACCATCAATAAAATCAGCACATGCTGCGAGATGAAGCCTCAAGCTGTTCTCCTCGTGTCAGTCATTGTTTCTAATTAGTGCACATTTAGAGGATGTCTTGACACACTTTGGCTGAGCCCACGCTGTGTCTTTTGATTACAGCGTACAGCCAGTGTTGATTGTGATGATGAAAAGAGACTTGACCCAACGGTGCCCCTGCCTCAACCAAGCTCGCTCACACACCTTGCTGGGCTTTCTCTGGATGTTTGTGGAGGTAATGAGGAAGCTTCACCAGAGGCAATTAGTGAGTCTATAATAACAAGCACTGTTTCTGCCAGTGCTCGGGCCTCTAATGCTTCTAATTCAGTTAATTAGTGTAAACTTTAATGAGTAATACCCAATTAACTCCTGAGCAGGATCAATAGAGCCAATGAGTTATCGATATGATTCGCTCTTAACCTTTCAGTTTAGAGGTCAGTAAGAGCTTAGAGTGAGATCAATGAGAGCATATGTGTGAGTTTTGTTTTTAGTTTTTTTTTTAAAGAAATGCAACAGCTTGTTTTCAATTTATTTTGAAAGACACCACCATGTTGAGCAGTTCTTTTATTTTCGTGGTTCAAACTCAATGAATAAACAATCACCCAGCAAATATGCAGCACCTCCATACTGTGTTTTTAATCTCCGCTTTGACTGAAGTTTAGAGGTAAAAAAAAAAAAAAAAAAAGCTCCTTTTAAACTTTTTAACAGGTGAAAAATGAGCACCATTGTTTTCCAACAACTTTGTGACAGTGCTGAAACAGCTGAAAAACTTCGACAGAGTTAGATGAGTGAGTATATTGCATGATATTAATACATTTTTTAAAGTATTGAATAAATTATCTAAAAGGGATAATTTAGTTTGCACTTTATTTTATGTTTGCCATCAACTCATAGAAGATGACTAGAAGTGAGTGTCCACAGTTCTTCAGGGCTATCAAGAGAGTGATCAGAGAATCTAAAAATGAAACTCAATTAACTGAATGAGATCATGGCTGTTTGTTTCTTGTTATTTCTATGTCTAACAATTATCCATTAAGAGAAAGCACACAAAATAGTGTATGCACAGGCAAGCACACACTGAGACAAACACATCAGTTTCTCCATCTGTAGCTGTCTTCACATAGTCTGTGCATATGTCCAAGAGACAAATACGCATGTATATACGGATTTTAGAGATATTATTTCTGCTGACTGCATATGTACATTTTATTTTAATGGTTTAATAACAACCATAACATGGGGAATAAGATAGGAACTTTTGGAGTCATTTGGTTATACATTCCTCACTTAAAAGACAATGCAGGCTGTTTTCTGCAAGGTGACATTCACCATTTTGAAGTGTAGTTACCACAGTGATAAGAGCTTGTTGATATCATGTTCGCAAAGTCACACCACAGAAAATACATCTTTTTTTAGTATCAGCTCTTACCATGTAGGATGCTAAAAGTTTCACAGAACAACAGCTGTAGACAGCTTGAAGTTGTGTTGGTCACAATGTACTCTGACAAGTTTTCAATGCCGAACACAATATGAAACATCTAAACTTACCAAATCACCCCTGCACCATAGTACCTCCCTGTTGTCCATTTGTATGCTAAGTTTGTTCCAAACATTACTACAAGAAATAGCTAAATGCACTGCTTCTGTCACTTGCTAATGAGCAATCATGCTCACAAGAGTAATTGCCTCAGGAGCAAGCAAGAAATGGAAGTTTTTAATAGCATAATTTTTTATTTTGACGTGGGAAGGGCAAGTTTTTTTTGTTTTTGTTTTTTTTGCCAAGGCTAAAGTGCAAGAGAGTTCTCAAGTCCTTGGAGTTAGAATGAGACTCCGGTCGCAACTCATCAGATTTTTGACTCAGGTCTGACTGGTGTCAAAGTCACATGACCCCAATCCATACCTCTGGTGTGTACGCACACACACACAGTCTCACGTAGAATTTGGCAGAGATGAAGTCTGGTCACGTCCTGTAGTGGCTGCAGTTCAAAGAGATGTATCTGGCTTCGCTTGCTGTGCATGTCTCACTCTGTGCTCCAACTGTTCCTTTGTCCTAACACCACACTACGCTGGCACAGGATCCACATATACAAACACACACAAACATCAACTTACACTGCACTTACACTGACTCATACATATGCTACATATGCTCACATAGACGGTGCATATGCACTGTATACACAGACAAACACACCCTCAGTCACACTCACAAAGTTCCCCTTTCCAACCTCCAACAGCTGCAACAACAGGAGGTTAGAGGAGTAAAATAAATTAACAACATCTGCAGACTGCAGATTAATGGGAGAAATCATCTGTAAATTAGGCATGGAGCTTATTCATCTGCTCATCCATGCACTGAAAGAGAGTGAGAACATGTAACAAGGCAGCCAGCTCATATTCTAGAATATTTTGAGCGTGTTAATTTTGGAAAATCATGTTTAATGGTTTTAATGTCTCACAAATTCTGATTTGTTTTCCCATGAAGTGGAAATTTTCCCTCACAGCTGCTTAAATAGGCATGGTACATATGAATATATATACAGTATATATTCTTTTTATCTTATTCAAAGTATACTGAATTGGAAAGCATAGTTGTGATCCAATTTACTGGAGGATATTCTAAAATGGACAGCAACATGTGCATATTTAACATTTTTTACTTCTGTGATATTCAAGCACAATCAACCTTCCACATCAATCGCCCCAAAGATGTGCATTCATTTTCAAAAAGTGTCTACCACCATCTATTGGTCCTAGTCTGTCTATGTGTTAGACATTTCATCAGATGTAAGTTTGATTATGATCACATATACACGTTTACCAATGACATAGAAATGTATTAGTGGCTACAGTTTATGTCACGTAGTAAACAATAGAATGCTTCAACAATGCAGGAATGTTGAACTTCTCTGTAAGACTGGTTACACACTGTGTATCTAGTTAAGTGAACATGTGCAGAACACACTGTGCTTTGGGCTCTTTAGGCTTGACTCCTCATTCTTCATTCGTGCACACGTACAAAAAAAAATTCCCAACAGACCTTAACAACAAAAAAAGTTAAAGTTCCGCCTGTGGTTTGCCCACCAGCACATGAAAACAAAAAATAAGGTTATTGATGGGTTCTGCACTTTGGGTCATGGCCATTCCTGCTCCCCTGTTACACCTCCCCTGGTGACCGGACCTGGGGATGGCCCCACTGCCACAACATACTGCAACTGAAGGCTACTTATCAGTTAATAACCGATTAATCTATTTACATCTCTCCCCAATTACCCTGATTATTCACACACGGGATACACAGACAGACATATCATATTTTATATTTCATATCTACTCCATTACATTTCAGAGGGAAATATCATATTTTATACAAACAAAATCATATCAACTTCTAGAATATTGGAAAAATGCATTTAAAGACTGATCCATTAGTATCAACAAGTTATTATCTCGACCTCAACCAGCTAAACCATTCAAATTTATTTAATACACAGTAATGCATTAATAATGGTAATCATGTAATATAATACTCTTAGGGGGAACTCTGCCGTCTACTAAGTACTCTTACTTTTGATACATTAAG
Source organism: Sciaenops ocellatus (assembly GCA_033000465.1). NCBI lineage: Eukaryota > Metazoa > Chordata > Actinopteri > Sciaenidae > Sciaenops > Sciaenops ocellatus. The sequence continues at coordinate 8,154,537 of CP136870.1, forward strand.
TGCATTTGTCTGCTGCTTATCTTGTAATAAACTTGTAATTTAATATTTTTTGTATGTTGTGTTGATACTCATGCTGAAGTAAAATATTTCTAAAGTTCTGACCCAACTACCAACCCCAATGTCTTCCTCTTTCTGTAAAACTTCTTCTTTCACAAAGCTTTTTGTAACTAGTGGAAATGCAGAAAAATGCATAAAAGGCTGTACTTGGTACCGTGGGTAACTTTCATTACATTATTGTATCACTTCATGCTTTGAGGATAAAAAGCAATGACTACACCCCCTGCCTCTGCACAGACATGACAGCTCAGACTCATAATATAACTGGAGCAAGAAAGGAACTAAAGAAGCACAACTATATGACAGAACTGATAGATGTCATCTTCTTAAATATCAGTTCCTGAATATAAATCTTCAAATGGTTCACCAAAGTGATGTATCACACTGAGTAATGCACCTTAAATAGGTAAATTATTTGAAATCACCATAAAACACATCTTTCCCAGAATCAGTGCTGAACACTACAGTGCTCTGAGGAGAGCTCATCCTTTCTGTAGTGAGATAACAAGCCAGGCTTCTTGGCAGTGTGGCTGGCCCTGTTTCACCTTTTTAGCTGTCTGGTGAGGCCTCAGTCAGGCAGGAAATGAAAGCGTTTGTTCATCTGGGGATCCTGCTTTGAAGTCAGGAGGAGCATGTACACCAGTCCACAGTGAATGTGGGTCATGTTCAAAGTAAAATGGAGTACCACAAGAAAAGACAGCATCTGTATTGCATAAGAACAACAAAATCAATCAATCAAACATAGGCTGCTTGCTTACAAGTGGCTGAGAAACTAACAAAGACTAATAAAACAGTGTAAATGCAGACAAAGAGCGCATTGGTCTGACGAACTGACTTCACCAACCAGGCTTCTGCGGGGAGAGGTCAAGGAGTCGTCATACAGGCTATAAATACACAGGCTATAAATAGTTGGTTGGAAAGATGATTTAATTTAATGAGGTTAAGTTGAGGTTCATTTTGGGAGGGAGATCATTGTTAAGGTGACAAAGACATACAATGTATGAGAAAAAATAGAGAACAATTAAAAGCATAATAGCCCATTAGTGGCCATAAAATAATGCAAAATGACACCTGAGATTTTTGCACCGTAACAGTATCTCGGTTCACTTACTCCTTCAGTTCACTGCTGCTGCCAGGCGTCCCTCAGAAAATGTGGACACAGTGTTTGATCACAGTCCTCATTTGGGATCTAAACCCACAGCAGCAAAAAGTCCTGGGTGAGAGTCAACTCCATACAGAGGCAGAAAAACCTCTGTGATTCTCAGACTAGTGCTATTCTGAGATTAAAATACACAACCATCTACAGTTTTCATGTTTTAACATAACTTTAATTACTGTCAGTTCCAGTTTTAGAAAGGCTCACCAACAATAACCCCACCCTGTCATCATGCATTTGTTTTAATTATTAGTTGGAAAGTTTGATGTGAAAGGACGTATTTTTTAAGGAGACAAAAAAATCACAAGTTCACACACTGTATTGTTCATCTATCCCTTTGGAGTTAGACCAAGATTTGAAATTGACACTAATGAGCATTCATTAAAATTTCACACTAAGAGACTTTACCTAACAAAAGAAAATAAAGACACTGTAAGCTGATTCCCTTTGTTTAAGTTTTGCTCTCCAACTTGTCAAAAAAACATACTTATTATATACACTTACTCATTACATATTTAAAATCACTGCAGATTTCTTAAGCATCAGCAGCAGCTATTTATTGAGCTTGATTCTCCATTGTAATTTCACACTATATTAAATCAGTCAACCACCCTGTTATCTTTGTGTTTTTAATATAGGGACAATAACATATGGATATCAATGTCATGTGACGTAAATGATCTAAGTGTGTACAAACTGTCAGACTCGCTGTAACAGGATCAAGGAAAATTCAAGATCTCAATGAGTGACTGAGTGCACTTGTACAAATATGACAATTAGATAACTGACATGCAGGAAATTATCGCTGTAAAGTGAAGGACAATGTGGATAAGTGGTCTATAGGAGAGAGTCAGTTAAGTGTGTTTAAGCAATTACATGGTGGTGAGAAATTTACATTTTCAGAAAATGAAAATCAGCTACGTGTTTATTCAGTAGAGAGTTTCAAATAATGATAAATGTAAGAAAAAAACAGCAACAACAAAAGAATGAAAAAGAAACAATTACTTTTCTCTGCTATGACAAAATATCAATTAACATGATTTTTCATGGATCCCGTCTATTATTCATCTGTTTTCCAGTTTTTCTTCAAAATATTTACCAGCCACGACATCAACAGCTGGTATTTTTTTCAATTTTCCAGTCTGTGCATGTCTCATCATGACAAAATGTGCTCCTGGAGATACCTACTGCAGTGGGAACTACCACCGAGGCAATTTTCAGTACTTTGGCAGGTGTTTATAAATCTGTCTGGACAGATTTTGTCAAGGAACAACTGTGCAAAGATTCAGTGACAAAACTGTACAGCTGTGTAGTCGAGATCAAAACAAAGGCCAAGTATTCATTGGTTGGAACATTAACATGTTGACGGGTGTTGCGGCTAGTGTGATCTCATTGCATGGTCTCTAGTCCTGATTTATTTATTATTTTAGTATGACAGCTTATTTCTTTAGCGATATTCTTACTGACAGATTAATATTATGCAAATGGTTCCAAAAATGGAGAAGTTATTCCTAACAAGCAGAGGCCTGGAAAACTCATTAAAACTGTGATGATAAGTTGGTACTGAGCTGTATGTATCATCTCCCAGTCAAAGTCACTGTAAACTCTTCTAATGACTGCTTTTCACACCCCCAGTATGACTTTTTCTCAATAAAACGACTAAGAAGCAAGACGGCTGAAACTGTAATAGCACAGTGACAGAATTGAAATCCGCTATGCAAATCTGACATATTAGCATAGGCCTTTGGGGAAAAAAATACAGCTGTTCTTGTAACAGGAAATTCAGCATCATATTTCTGAGAATCCATCAGTAGGTTTGTAAAACATGATTGAGGTCACACCGTCCCAGAGTAATACATATCCAAATGCAGCCATTTGTCCAGTTTTATTGATTCTGCTGCGGCACCTCAAGTCTTTATTAGTTGGCACATTATTTTCCCCCTGGCTTGGCCTGTGAAAATGAGCTACAAGCTTAGCAATGGCCTGTGGCCAACCACCGCCTTCCTGCAGAATAGGCAAGTAGCAAGGGGCCATTACGATTGCACAAATTGACTTTGCTTGACAAAATAATTTCACCATATAAGATTTTTCTTTTTCCCATAAAAACATTGTCAGTAGAATTTTAATGGATTGATGGCAGAATGGAAGGCTTAATGATCACACAAAATCTTATAATAATTTGGGTTCACGTAACAAACCTTTAGTGGCAATATTGTATTTATAACATGTATCCTCCTCAGCGGGTCAACTCTCATTGACTGTGCCCATGCGGGGCCAATTATATCTGTGGGTTCATCCGTTACAGGAGGTCACGCTAGAAAGGTCAACATCATCAGTGTATTCCAACCTGTTCATCTACCCATCTCAGCATGAGTCTAAATTTTAATATGATGTTTAGCAGAGAGTGTGGCATCATCATTAAATAGAGATTATGACAGTATATCCTAAGCCAATGTCCATTTTGACAGCACTTAAGCATGCCACAATTACTACAGTAGGCCCCCTGCGTGAGAAAGGTAAGGGCCAAGCTAATTATATGGAGCCTGAGCATATTGATCTAGTGGGAGAAGCTTTCTAATCATTGGCGTCATGCTGATAAAGTGTACATGCTGGCTGAAGTCAATCTGCCAATTCCATTTCAGGCAATAAAATGTTCTTCCTCCAATGAATTCTCCTTTGGTGTGGTCCTGCAGTAGGAATCTTATTTTAACTTGAGCTGGATCATGTTCTGGAAAAAATGTCATCTTGATTTAAATCTGTTCATTTTTTATTGTAATGAAGAGCGGTCTTACAACGCCCCTCCTGTTCCAATTGCTAATGAGAATACATGGCAGTAGTAGTGGAAAACTTTTGTCCTTCAAGCCTGAAAACCCCCAAAATTCAAATTAATTCACATAAAAATGCGTGTAAGGAAAGTTCCGCCTTCTTACTCTGCGCCTTGCTGACCTTTATTAAATTCTGTTTGCTATGGTTCTGTCTCTTTCTGTCAGCTCTGTTCATTATGTGTCTTGCCTAGCTTTGCCCTCGTTTTTCACTGCTGTGCACTTTCAAATCAAGTTTACTTTGAATGAATTGTTTGACGCTAATAAGCCATCACAAGATTTTGATGAAAAGGAGGAACCTGAGCAACTTTGTATTCCCTCGGAGCTCAAAACTAATTGCCTTTTAATTGATAGCTTTCAGCTTGAATGCAGCTTGTTTCATTGTCTGCTTTGGGTCCGTGTTATTCTGAAACCTCACAACCGGGCATGGTGGCTTTTGAGAATTTATGAAATTTTTGCTATATTATGAGAGCAAACACAAAGGAGAAGTCCACATGATAGCTGCATGGCACACATTGGTTTATGTTTGATGTTTTTGCTTTCATTATCATTCATGAAAATATCCTGACACAGTGCAGTGTTTTCGTGTTTGTAACCCGTGAGATATTACTGTCTTACATACATCTTACATTTGATCATTTAAAGGTACAGTGTGTAGAATTTAGTTGCATTTAGTGGTCCAATCACCGCATTGCAATCTCCTTACATCACCCTCACCTTCCTAGTGTAAAGGAGAAACAACACTTTAAGGACCCTGTTTAGAGTCAGTATTTAATTTGTCTGTTCTGAACTACTGTATAAATAAGGTGTTTCAAGATGGCGGCCTCCCTGAAAGGGGACCCCCTCCCACTGTAGATATAAAAGGATAATTTTTAAGTAACAAACATAAAAAGATTCTTATTTTCAGGTGATTATACATGCATGAAAACATAGTTATGAATATTATATTCCATGTTTGCCTTATTCTGAAAATAGAGGCCCCAAATCTAACACACTGGACCTTTAATATAAATAATTTGTCTATGTCCGTTTACTCTGAAAGATCCAACGTGTAGCAATTAGTGGCATCAAGCAGTGTGGTTCTGGATTGGAACCCCCTCCTTTCACTCATTTTTAGCATGAAATTCAGGAGAAACTATCGTGGCCAGTGTTAAATTTGTCCATTCTGGGCTACTGTAGAAACACGGCAGTTCAACAAAGCAGACGAGTATAAGAATAACAGTTTTTAATTTCAGGGGATTAGAATGAAAATGTAATTCTGCATATTGTATTCAATTTCTACCGTATTCTGTAAATAGAGCTCCTTGAATCTTACACACTGACCGTTAAGTATTCAAGAAAATCTCAACCTTTCTTAATCTAAACAGCAGTTCAGTGCTGACAACAGTTCACAAAGCAAAGCTGGCAGAGCTACATTAGCTAGCTGTATATGTCTAGTTTGTTTGTTTAGGAGCAAGGCAACTATGGCAACATTTTGCCTTGCTTGTGTCTTGCTGGGCCCTCTGTGAGTAATTTGAATTATGAAGAGAGCCTCCAATGTCTCTGCCATCCCCTGGTGTGGAGATAAGACTACAATGGTTTAGTAGAAAGAAGAGTTTTTTTGAATAAATAAATAAAACAATCCACTCTTTTCCCCTTTTTATTAAACCTCAATGGAAGCCTGACCTCATATAAAGAGTGCTTCCATCCTGTATAATTGTGCAATTAGACAATCTGACTTTGTTTCTCTGCTCTTGCTATGGTTGCTTCAGTGCTTTAATCCCACAATTTCCCTTAATCTGTCCATTCATGCTGCTAATACTGTATCCTCTTACATTAGTAATACCTCCTTCCCTTCCATGTGTGCTTGTATCTGCCTGTGGTTTATATCTGTTTGACTGAGTGCATACATGATTCGACTTGTCTTGGCGTGCAGTATAGTGTGCCGTATGTGAGCATATGCAAGTGTGTTGGAAATGATGTGCATGTAGGAGGGCCCTGCGCCCTGTCTCAGCAGGCCACTGGTACACTGGCTCCAGCGTCTGGTGACAGCTGTCTCTCTGTGTGTCCCTGTTTCAGGTGACAAGGTAGCTTCTCATGTCACATCATTGTTCTGCTTCAGCGCTCAGACCCCAGTCTTCTGGCTTAGCTGCTCCTGGTGAGACTGGGTAGCTCTCCCTAAAGATGGAAGGTGCTCCAGAGATAAAAACAAGAATGGTTATTCACACGCCAAGCCCAGGAGCTGTTGAATGTGTGTGTATTTATTGATGTATGCATGGCGTGCATGTGTGGATTTGCATGCAGCGTGTGTGCTCTCTTCAGTATTTTGGGATCTCCAAAGCCCACAGCTCACAGTGGGATGAGCCAGAAAAGAAAGGCATTCACTTCTATTTCTATATTATCCTACCCAAGGGCATGCTGATATAATGAATACATCATTTTGTTATCTGGAGTGAGCAGTACACTTTGCTGATACTTTTTGCCAAGTGGACTTAAACGATTTCCAGAAAGTTTCACATTTAAAAACATGTACAGTCCTTCATTGTACATTTAAGAAGTTTATCTGTGGCCCTCTGAATTTCTTATGAGGAATAAAACTATGTCAAGGTGATCTCGGTCGATATCCTATTCAGAATGTTAGTGTGTCCGTGGGTGTGTGTGTGTGTGCATATGTGCATGAGAGAGACTCTTTTGAATACGGTGTCATATCGAGGCCCATTCACAGATAAAAAAAAAATGAGGGCTTAGCTTAGTCCTGTGCACAGACAAAGTGTGTGTGAGTTAGGTTGTAAGTTAGGTCCTCTCCACCAAATTCCTATTAAAGGGGATTTTGGAGAAGAGGTCGCTGGAGATAAAAACCAAAAAGGCACTGAATTTGCATCTGCAGGTGATGTCCTTGGCACATATTAAAGCTAAAATCCATGATCCCTCCCCACACACACTCAGTTCATATTCAGTTACCACACTCTAATTTTGCTCAATGGCCCACAACACCAAAATCAGCCTCTTCTTTACACGGTCAGTTTATTTTTGAAATTGTTTATTTCTCTGCCTCTTCTAACTTTTCTGAAAAATACAGACTTTATCTTGGGACACAGAATGTCTATTTCCATACAAATTAAAGTTTGATGCAAAGGCATTTCAAAGCAAAATAGTGGTATGGCTGGGGGAGGGGGCTAAGCCTCTGAGAAAGTGGCCCTCTGGGAGGGAGAGGACTAGAGACTGGGGCACCAGGCAATTCATCAGTGACTGAGAATGCTGTGATCCGCAGCAGCCATCAGCATGCTAATGTTCTTCTCCTGACTGGATATGTCACTCTTCTTCCTGATGTCAGTGCATGGGGGTGCCAGTTTAATCTCACATAACAGATGTTAAGAGGAAGACTATAGAGTTTAACTTCCTTGTGGAGTTGATGAACAATCCACTGTGACAGCTGTATAAGTAAAAAAAAAAAAAAAAAAAAAAAAAGAAGTTGCACGCTTGATGCAGAAAGCACATAAATGTAGAAGCCAATGTTTCAATACAGCTCTCAAAAGGAGAGCTGTTGTTCTTATTATTTAATCAATCACAACCTCTGGCGGAGGCCACATATTTGGATTTTTTCGCACTTGCAGACTCACGTACCGAACAAGTGTGTACCTGTGAAGTCATAAAAGGCATAAAACACAGTATTCTCACTCTTTTCAGCAAATAACTGCACTGTTACTGATGCTGATATACATGAAATAATGTTAAGAGTTAAATTTCATCATATTCCTTTCAATACACACCAAAATAACAAAAGAAACAGCAGTTGGGATTTGAAAAAGAAGGTGAATTATGAGTACAATGAGTAGAGAAACAGGCTACTCTTGAAGTTACTATGAACATATATAAACAAAACAGTTAAGATGTATTTCACACATAAATCTAACCCAACCTCGTATTATGATCATGTAAAGCCTGCTGCAGACTCCTGTAACATCACATTAGCTAATTAAGACACAGACAGATTGGATGTTCAAAGTTCCAGATAGTATGGTGTAACATCTATTCTCTTCTTTTACCACTGTATATTGTCTCTGTCACTTTTGATGATTTTGACTTTTTTCTATTTATGAAATGTGCATCTTCCATCTACAATCATCATTTAGAATTTTATTGACCAAAGAAAGATGTTTGGTCATACCATATATCTAGCACACATAAAAGGAGGATAGCTTTGGATAAATAACATTCTGTTTCAAGGTTAGATAACAAGCTCTGTGATCTTTCTGAATCGAGTCAGACTGATGCACAGTTTGCTATTAACCTGGATTGTTCTCAAATAGTAAAATAGCTTTGATTAGGCCAATGTGTGATATGGAAACACATAGGATGGCCTTACTATTGATAGATTACCAACTGAGATGGACATAAAAAGGAGAATCGAGGCTCTGAACCACTCGCATGTTAGAACTTTTTATTTTTAAAAAGTGCATATTTACTTCTGCTCATAATCCATGTGAATCCATTTCCAATATTAAACGGTTCACTGATGACTGTGTAAACATATATTTTCATTTCTGGTGCTAAATGTGTATGCCCATTTTTTAAGCTAGTTTCTGAGAAAAAAACTTTTTTCATCCTCCTAAAAATGACTCAGTGCATCAGAGGGTAGAAAATTGTCTCATTGAATAACTGATTCATTAAAAAACAATGAATTAGCCATTGCTGTTAATGCGTCAGTGCAATGGTTTCACTCTTTATCATGGTGCTTGATAGCAGATGGCCACATTACTGTAGGCCCTAAACAAGGCTCTCCAAACCCAAAGTTCATCAAGTCCACGCAGGGCCTCAAGTGCACTTTCTGCAGACTTCACCAGACCTTGATTAGAAAATGACTCTCATCAATTTGGATGTGATAATGATGAAAATTAGCAAACGAAGTTTGACACAATTTAGATATAAAGCACACATGTACCATGTCTATTTGAAGGTGCCTTAATGTATATTTTTATTTATCTAGTAAGGTTTGATATTGCACACAAATTGCAGATTCTTTTCGAAAACAATTCACAAAAATATTCTGAGATGTATTACAGGGGTCATGGGTCATGATCTTTTTCATATCCATGTAAAAGACTGATGTCTGAAGTCCCATAGTGTGATTTATTCCCCCAAAGGCTGTGTACAGTGGACAAATCCAAGTCAAGAGGTTTGACATTTGGCTTTGGCTCTTGCCTAGCATGGCTACAGTCAAACACAAACAACTCTCCACACAAGAGAGCAACAAGGTTCTGATCACCATGATTATGATTGCTTGAAGAACTAGAAACATTTTCAATAATTTCTCCACTTGACAGCTGCTTCTCACCTTTTGTGTCTTGTCCCTCTTTCTCACAAGTGCAAAAAGTAATCAAACCTTTGCAGACTTGCAATACATATTTCCAAACCTCCCATCAACCCCCTAGTGTTGAATGTCAGTACGCATTATGATTAGTTGGAGAAAACAAACTTGGGAATTTGGTTCAAGGCTTTGTTGGTGCTTCATTGTTTTTCCATTTCTCCTAATCCAGTTGGTACTTGAAGCTTTTTTCCCTTAATCAAAAGGCCTCTCTCCCCCCCGTCATCCAGATGTTGTTCAAATCTACATGGCAAAAGTTCCGTGCATTTTACTGTCAAAGGAAGAGTTCCTGTAAAGAATATTTCCTCTCAAGTCCTGCTTCAACTTTAGCATTGATCAGATAGCACTATGTGTACAGTATAGTGTATTGGCTCATATCTTGTAGCTGACAGTGATGACATAGCATGATACTGCTTAGAGCATGTTACAAGAAGTCATCTGCAAATTGATTTTGCGTCCCAGTGTCCTGTGGTTTTGTTATCGGGTAATTAAATGTGACTGGAAATGCTTACACTTTGGCTCATTCATTACTGCGCGTTCCACATTGGTATTCCGTCCAAGTCTAGGTATGGGTTTCAAGAAGCAGAGGGCATAGGAGACAGGATTTATGAGAATTTACCACATTTTGCGTCACTTGTTTACCAAACTGCTCTGCAATAATGTAACCTGTAGTAGCATTAAAAATGTGTCAGTGTTTTGGCCTAGAGCAACAAAACAACAGAAAAAACAACTGCCTACAGGATTCAGTGAAATTCTGCAGAGATTATTGTTATAGGTACTATTATGTTTTGCTTCATATTGATCATAGTAAAGGAAATATGACAGAACACAGCCTGTTATGAAATGTGTGCAGAAAAAAATAATAGGATGATTGATAATAGAGACATTATACGAAAAACCTTAATCGCCACAGTCATGAGGATTCATTCTCTGGGAACCACGAATGTCAGTAGTAATTTGGGATCATAGAATCTATTCAACAATTGTTGGGGCCAAAAATGTCTACCTGTCACTGGTATTTCAGGAAAAGTTAACATGATTCACAGTGAATCTCTGTACAAAATTACGTCGCAATCCAGTTTATTGTTGAAGCATTGTCATGAATTTCTCAATCCGGTGCAGTTATTCTCATTACCGTGGACATTCTTTCAAGATATGGGAAACACGGACATTGTAAAAACAGCATGGAGGCAAGCAGCAATTACCCGGCTGGATTAATTGGAGCCATCTGCATAGAGAGCTACTTCCTGTGCAATTTACTAGCTTACAAAAATAGATGCTTTGACAGAGGTGACGTATATGTAAAGACACAAAACAATCTGCCTATTGTAACTTCACTCAAGTTAAAAAGCAAGAAAGATTCTCTTGTTTTGAGAGAACTTTTTTTCTTTTTTTACTTTAAATGCAAATAACTTATATTTAAAACAACAAGTCAAAGTTCATGTCTGTCCATATTATATTGTATATTTCTTTGTCTTTCAGGTTTATTTATTTTTAAAGCCGATCATTCTTTCATCTTGGACCATTGTTGCCCACTGGAGTCCTGCTGGCTTTTATCTTTATTTGTGCATGTTTTATATGTTTATGCACGGCTCTCTTATTTTTAGTTGCTGGTGCACGGCAAGTTTCCTTTGATGGAACAATAAAGAAAAGTGAAGTGATGCGACGTGATATAAAGTCCTTTGTTCAAAGACAAAGATTTTAAGACATGGATGCGTAAATGGGCGAAGACTGTGTGCATTTGTTATTCTTGCCAACACTTACGCTAACTAAGATTGTCACTTTGTTCAGTTGTATGGATCTGCGGTAAATGAGGAAAGGAAGTAATCATATGGTTCAACCTTTCCTATTAAATGATAAGAAGGCCATCTGCTGGCAGGTCTGCATGTTAAGGGACTTGCCACTGACAAATAGAAAACACATTTCTCTCTTCTTCATTGTTCTTCATCAAAGACAGCCCAGGGGTGAAGGTTATATGGGAAAACGTCTAATGATGTGTGGACCGCATCAATCTATTTCCCCTCCTCGGTGGCTTTTCTCAACACAATAAATGGAGATGGCTTTCATTTCCCATCTGTACTCCACGTGTTGTGTTAATGTGTAAAGCGGGGTTTAAAACCATATACCTACCAGCGGTTAACCTTTTCATCCAGACAAGGCAGTTTTATTCACACTAATTTGTGTGTGGCATATCAAGATGTTGATTAAACTTCATAACTATGAAACAGCCGTGACTTGGACTGGCCATAATAAAAGGTCATTCCAAAATGTGTAGATTTACCATGAAAAAAGACATTTTAGGCACTGAACTATCGCTATTTCACATAGAGCTACAAATACCTTTTTTTTTCCTAGGAGGACATAGTCATGATCCACCCTGCTCTACCTCTGATTCTCTAGTACTCATTGGGGTATCAGAATGAGTGCTGGAAGGAATAAATAACTAATATTGTCACTTTGTTCAGTTGTATGGATCCGGGGTAAATGAGGAGAGGAAGTAATCATGCGGTTTAACCTTTCCTATTAAATGATAAGAAGATCTGCTGACATGTTAAGAGACTTGGCACTGACAAATACAACACACATAGGGTTACAAATGCCTTTTTTTTTGCTAGGAGGACAAAGTCATGACCCTCCTTGCTCTGCCTCTGATTAGCAAGTTCTCATTAGCGTAACAGGGCCCTGATAGTCATGCTGTTGATAAGCAGAATCTTGATATGCCACAGCTGTCAGATGGATTATCTTGGCAAAGGACAAGTGCTCACCAACATGTATTTTGTCTAATTTATGAACGAAATTTGAGAGAAATAAACCTTTTATGTGCATGGAAGAATTCTTAGAATTTTAGTTCTCAGTACATTAAAGAAATGTGATAGTGATAGAGTATTATTACTTAGGTAGGTATTAAGTAGGTATTACAAGTTAACTCAACGTGCTTTACATTAAAATACAGACAACAACATGTATAAAAAAAACTATAATTAAAATACAACTCAACAGCTAGCCAAAGAATTAATTAGGAATGTTAGTCAGCGAGTGAGTTTAATTTCCAAAAATTAGACCTTCATCCCGCCTGAATGCATTTTCAGTTTATCTGATATTCATGCCGGTACACTGGTACTCACACATTAAGCTCATTACTTTGACCAGCTATAATTCTGTGTTCCCTTCACTTATAAAAAGTACCTAAGGTAAGTAAAAATATGGAACATTAACAGTACCTCTGTGTTCGCTGCACAGCTGTGTAGACGAGATGAATTCAAAGCAGAGGACAGACGTGAGCATCCATCCATTCAATCCACATAGACTCCGACCTCAGATCATCGCTGTCCTAAGAACCAGCTGTCCTGTCAGCAGCACAGCTCCTGCTGAGCTGACAGCAAGGTGGCCAAACTGTCTTCACCAAGCTGACTAATATCAGAAATCTAAAGAGAAGTCATATAGGCTGACTTCAAAAGACACACAGAAAATGTGTCCACTGTAGACTGTAAATGTGCTCCTGGTGACACCTACTGTTGTGGGAACTACCACAGAGGTGATGCCCATCATTTTGGTCAGTCTTTATATATCTGTGGACAAATTTTGGCAATATAAAAGTGTGACAACTGTGCAAGATTCTGTCATGAAACTGTACAGATGTGTACTTTTGGTAGCTGTGGCTCAGGAGGTCGAGCAGGTCATCCACTAATCAGAAGATTGGGGGTTCGATCCTCCAGTTTGCATGTGTCCCAAATTGCTCCCGAGGGCTGTGCCATCATTGTCTGAGTGTGTGTGAATGTGATTAGACACGTTCTGCTGAGCAGCCACCTTGCATAGCGGCCAATGCTGTCAGTGTATGAATGTTGTAAGAATGGGTGTATGGGATGTGTAGTATAAAAGCGCTTTGAGTGGTCGAAAGACTAGAAAGGCAGTATATAAGTACCATCCATTTACCATTTGTGATCAAAATGAAGGCCAATTTTGAATGATTATATTCTCATATGAGTACGCATGTCATAATGTAGTAATGACTCATGGGTCGGCATGTCAACATGTTTGACAGGTATCACAGCTAGGTGTGATCCCATCGCAAGATTGTCTCTAGTATTAAATATCGATTCAAAATATACAGTATAAGCTTACAGCCTGCTGAAAATCCCATGTATACAAACTATGCTGTATATTTTGTGCTGATTTCTTGATGTTTGTTGGGCTACAGGTACATGTTCAGAGGTTAAGGTGTCCAACCTTGAGGGTCTTTAAAACTGTGATTAAGAAAATGACTAATGTATTAGGCAAATCCAACCAAGTTTCTAGCTCTGCAGGCAGCAAACGTGGTTTGATTCTGGGCCGAAGGACACATCCTCGGTTTTAAGGTCAGCAGCTCTGTTAGTCTGTCTGCCTTAATCACCTTTCACATTAACATGTTGGCACCGCTGTGGATCGATCACCTGCCCACACCCTCCATGTTCTCTGGTCTTTGTTCAATCACACTTCTCTGATTCGAATCAGCTATAATTTATTTGTCTTACAAGTGGAGGAGATGAAAACCAACTTAATCAGTGTTGGAAGGGAGAACGTTGGTAATGGATCGATCCCTTATTCTTCCATCACAGGCTTGCGTATGAGGGAGGCAGTACACCAGTCAGAGACAGATCTACTCAGCTATAGGAACTACACTTAGTTAGATTTGATTCATTCTGATTCCTGTTCAGAAGCATGAACAACAAGTGAAGCAGTTTTGCACACCTACATCAGATGGAGACTAATTGAATCCTGTTTTTTTGTTGACCTAAGTTGTTTTGCTTGTTCTACAAGATTACCCAATGGATGAGGTCCTGGATTATGCATTTTAAAAACATGTAACTTATGCTATTTCTTGATAATTAATTTCCAGAGTGCTCTTCTCTACCTCCAAGATTCTTTGGCTTTCATTTTGACAGTCTCAATGTCTTTAAGTCCCCATATGGACGTCGCACCATCTGCTGTGTCTCAGCTCTGTAACTCAGCTTACATATATCCACCTGTCAAACCTGCATGGTGTTTTGACAGGTTGGCCAATTTATTCTCATATGGCTTAATTCCTAGAAAATTGCTTTTAAGGGACTAGGGAGAAATGGGTTATAAAGTTGAAGGAGTTATGAAGTTATGACGACTATGTTAAATGCTGTTATTTGCATATTCTGTTTTTTCCCCCTGTGGTCCTATTCTGGGTGTGTGAATGTACCAAATAGATTCTCCACACAGCATTTCCTCCTGTATGACACAGGTTACACTTATCACACAGCATTCATGTTTTTGTCTGAGTGTTTTGCATAATTATGTGTGCTTGTGCTGTGTTGCATTTTGCTTTGCAGACTCACACAAGGTATTGTGCCAGAGAGCCACAAAGGCTTTATGCAGTAGTTTTTCATAAGAGTGCCCCCAACAAGCAAAGCACTACACAAGCATCATACAAATAAGTTCTTATGTAAAGCACTTCCCATGAAGGATCCTTGAACATGCGTCAATGAAATAGTCACATCAGTCCAGCTCCTCCACTTCAACCCTTAAAAAGTAGCAGAAATGGGGGTTCCTTGGTAGATCACTTGGTAAATCACTTGGTAGAGCATGCACCCCATGTATCAAGGCTGAGAGTAACTGCAGCAGCTTGGGTTCGATTCCAGCCTGGCCCTTTCTTGCATCCCCTCTATCTCTCACTCATCTTCCTCTCCTGTCCATCTCTTCAGCCTTCATCGTCTATTGAAGCACAAATGCCTGAAGCAAATGTCTTGCATGACACAAAAGTTGAGAACTCTCAGTAATAATCATGCTTACACAACAACATTAATTCAATTTTGCAGAGGATAAGGAGTTGTGGCAGTGACCACCAGCCCCAAAGTTCAAGTCAGAGTCAGCAAGCTTCATAAAATATTCTTGAATATTTAAAACAAACACATGAATTCTTACCTTTGAAGCATTTTAATATTCAAATGAAGCTACACAGTATGAAATTAACTGCCTGAATTGGTATATTTTGTATTTTCATGCCTAAAAGGCGCCATCCAAGGCATGCAAGACACAATTCAACTTGAGTGAGAGTTAGATTAAGTAAGCAGCCAAGCTGAACTGTTGGATGGAGTGCTTTTGTCTTTCTGATTCAACTATTGAGTAAATGTGTCTTCTATAATCTAAGCTTAGTGCACCCTGCTAGAAAACAATATTGTTAATGTGAAAGAAGAAGGTAAATAATCAGGTAAATAATCACCAGCCACCACTGGTTAATAGCATGCTCAGCCAGCGAGCTTGTATAATTTGTCTTTGTGAAGTGACCTGAGCAGGTGGAAATGCGAGTAAACAATCTGACAACATGGAGTATGGACTTCACAATCTGCATGTATCACTCTGTGATCCCCCTCTCTCTCGCTCTGCTGTTGTACAGTCTATAATCCAAAATGTTATCAGAATGGATGCTGTCTCTGTGTTGGGACAGAGAGAGTGGATTACTTGGGGCACTAACAGGCACATCAGAGGTGTCATTGGAATGTCAATGTGTCCATCAGTTTCACCAAAAAAATCCAACACCGACTCGCAGATAAAAATGTTTACTGGGGCTGAGCAACATTTGTCCTTGAACGCAAGCAGCACGTATGCATTCAAATACATTTGCCTTTGTGAGTATGTCTCTAGTCATGTGTGTGTTTGTGTGTGATTAAGGCTAGCTGGCATGCTTGGATGTAGTAAGTGATGGCAATATGGGATGCATGGAAGCATCAACGTTCCCTGTAGAGAACCAATTAGATGGAAGCCTTGGGAACGCTCAGAGCCATACGTTAGCTTGCCAGCATGTAACAGGCCAAACGTAGGGAGGGGGCCCTTTCTTCGCACTCACACACAAGAGCCCACACACACTCCCAAACACGCATACAGAGCAAATACACATATACACAGGCTCGCACAGCACAGCACGTATGCACCAGACGTAAACAAATTGCCATTTTCAAGTGTCAGTGTGATTGTTTTCAAGTGGTGACTTAAGGTGAAGCACAAACGCAAGCTCTACACATCTCTTTATGTTTTGATGTTTGAGGGGTGCTTAAAATGATAAAAGCTTTCAAGAATACAGAGTTTCTACCACTCCAAAGTTGAGTTAGAAGAAGTGAATCTGAAAGAAGCTGCAGACAAGGAAAAAGTTCTTAAACTCTGCTTGCTTTACCCTTCCCTTCAGCTCTGTGTTATAGGATTATTTTGTGTGCACTGCGGAATACAGTAGTAACAGATTTATTTAAGTCAAAGAAATATGGATAAATGGGCGACACGGTGGTGCATTGGTAAGCACACAGCAAGAAGGCTCCTGGTTTGACCTACTCAGTCAACTGGGGCCTTTCTGCTTGGACTTTGCATGTTCTCTTTATGTTTGCGTGGGTTCTCTCCTACAGTCCAAAGACATGCATGTTAATTGGTGACTCTAAATGTGCGATGAACTATCGGTTTGTCCAGGCTGGACCCAGCCTCTCGTCCAATGTCAGCTGGAATAATATATATATATATATTATATATAGCGCTTTTCAAGGCACCCAAAGCACTTTACAGAAACCATTATTCATTCATACACATTCTCACCGGTGGAGGTAAACTACATTTTGTAGCCACAGCTGCCCTGGGGCAGACTGACAGAAGCGTGGCTGCCAATGTGCGCCAAACGGCCCCTCTGACCACCACCAAACATTCATACACATTCATACACATTTACACGGGGCAAGGTGTCTTGCCCAAGGACACTACGACAGCGACCGGGACAGAGCGGGATTCGAACCGCCAACCCTCTGATCATTGGACGACCTACCACCTGAGCCACTGTCGGGCTCCAGCCCCCACAACCCTGATAAGGATAAATAATATGTTTTTCTGAGTGTTACGGCATTTGCCTTTTACAAATGTGTCTACAGATATCTTTACATGTGTGCATACATCACCTTCTGTAATACACTGTTTGAATATGTACCCTATATAGGTTATCAATGCTGGCTTCAGTCTCATAGGCCCACTAAGCAACAGAAACTCTGCTTTAGCCAATCTATTACAATGATCAATATCACAGGTGCTCTGTTTTAGAAAGCAGTTGTGATAGGATTTTCTCTTAAATCCCCCCCAGAGAGTAGATTTACACACACAAACACATTGCAGCAAGAAATTCTGTTGACTAATGTTGGTGTAATTGCATACGTGACATTTAATAGGACCAACACTCTCCCCTCTCTGTCTTCCATGCATGCTCAGTTGATTTGTAGTGGGCTGATAATTAGTCAAGCAGGTGGGAAGTCATTAAGGAACAGACGCTCTCTAACTAAAGGGAAAAACCTGAGCAACAGAGAAGATGTTACTGTTGTAAATAGAGTGTAGTCACAGTTCGTGGTATTACATTTTTTTAGGGACTGCTTTTATGAAGGAACTACAAAACCATTAAACATTCTGGCAAGTTATCTCTAATCCAAAAATAAAGATAGCTGTTCAGGCCAAAACAAAATTGGAGAAGATAATTATCTCATGGAACAGATTTCAGTTGTACACTGGGACCAGTCATAGATTTTTAATGGTTGCTTTACTGGGGATGAGCTTTAAAAGAAATCCATGCTACAGTAGTCCAAACTGCTTTCTAAATACAGCTCACAGCTCTTTGCTTCCTTCCCAGTGGAGGCATTAAACGTCCCGGTAGCCCCATAACACTACTGAGGGGATACCTTGGCAAACCTTTTTGGTCTTGGTATTGCTGCTTGTAGCTCATCCAGACAACTTCTCACTTGACACTGTGCTTCACTGGGTCCTGAGAAACACACCCACCAAGTATGAAGTTGGTCGGATGAATGCTTGTGGAGAAAATCGAAGGACAGATAGACAGATTGAGACTCCTTTCATTTTTGCCAGATGACTGTGACCGGTTGAACCTTCACAGCATCAGCACTGAATCCCTCTCACAACTGCATGCACTGTAGACTCTGCAGCTCACAGCTGTGATCCAACGCTGAATGTGAATCAGTTTACCTCACTGACATTTCCTTCCTGTGTAACATGCTGCAGGCAGTAAGGGAGATAACACTAACTCACATTGATCCTCCATTTCAGTTCTTTTGTTCGCTGATTACTGGGGAGGCTTGTGACCACAGGCTGGCCCAATGTCAGGTCTAACTTAAGGCAAGACAACCTGAATACATTACCTAGAGGAGCTCTGATATATCCTTAAGTGCAGTTAATCTTTGATGTTGCACTGGACTTGAAGGACAATGAAGGCAAATTGCCTCTGAGGTAAAATGAGTCAACATTATACACAGAACATTGCATGAACATTGTCAGATTCCATTGTCTTCTGAAATTTTACAAATGCGGCCAACAGTAAACATGATCTTGCATTGGAATGAAACAGAATACAAAGCAGACAAAGCTACAAACAAAGAAAGTAAAAAAAAATCTATGCACACACAGTACAACATTCCCCATTGCTGCTAAAAGATTTCACAAGGAACCATCTGTTGGCGAAATGTCCTGTCATGTCTGCACTGATGGTGTTGATTTATTTTATGGAGTCATCTGAGATCTCCTTTCTCTCCTTTTCTACTTAATTGCATTACTTCCTCAGGTGCCCAGAGCGCCGTGCACAGGCGGAACAATAACCATTTTAAAAGTTAATGGCCTCTCAAATGGTCGATGAACACAGTCATTCTTAAATCTTAAAGACAGAGAAAATGGTAAATGTTTGAGGTGAACAAATAGAATTGGTCTTGATTTTGACATCTTCCTACAGTTAGTACTGTACAGTGTTGTAAGAGAGGCAGCAGAAGGTATTCATTTCAAATATTTACAGTTCACTCCTTCAAGAAATGGAGAGAAAGACACCTGTCATATCAAAAGGTATAAGTCAGCCTTTTTTAATCTAAAAACTTCAACTGTAATTTGTTTTTATTTTATGCTTTTCATTCATTTTTATACTAGGTCAGCCTATTAAATATTCTTTTTCAAATCTGGAGTAAAAAATAATCATTATGTCAGATCTTTTTTCATTCTATATCTTCAATTCCAATCTGATCTTCAAATAAATCTTTTTTTTTTTTTTTTTTTTCAAGAATGCATCAAATGACTATTTGTAATAGGAATAGGAATTGAAAACCTTTGTTTTGGTTTTGTTTCTCCCTTTAACCTCGTATATCCAGCATCAGCCAGCTGACAGACAACGCTACCAACACATTGGTGAACAAAGTGGAGCATTTAGCTGCCAAATGTTTACCTTGGGAGTTGGGGGACATCAAATCAGAGCTAAATGGAGAGTCAGGTGGGCAGACACATGACTCCCAATCAATGTTTCTGTTGCTTAATGTCTGCTAGATGTGTAAATTGTCAACTCTTTCCTAACATATCAAACATTTTCCATAGCATAGTCAGAACAATCAGCTAATGTAGGTTAAAGACCAGTGTGTAGGATTTAGTGGCATATGAAGTTGCTGATTGCAACTGCCTTGTCTCATCCCCCCCTTCCTTGCATGAAGAAGAATGTATAGTGACCGCAAAACACACAAAAAATGTGAAAGGCTGTCCACAGCCAGCATTTAGTTTGTCTGCTCTGGGAAACATGGCGGATACCATGGAAGAGGACCCACAGTATGTATAGATATAAAAGGCTCAATCTAACATCACAAAAACATAACAATTCTTATTTTCAGGTGGAAATACATATGCACATTATATTCCATTTTTGCCATATTCTGTAAAAAGAGCCTCCTAATCTTACACACTGTACCTTTAAAATCATTTACTGCATTCAAAGAATGCTAAATTTTGGAAAGTGATTCGAAACTGGGTAAAACAAAACAAAACAAAACAACTTAATTCTCAATTCAGTCCTATTCATAAAATATGTCTTCAAAGTGAGGCTTTTCCTGGCATCACTACATTTTAGACCTGCCAGGAATGGAACACAATATTTGAGAGGGTGATTATGTCTCTCTCCTCGCTACCTCAGGAATCAAATAGGACACAAGGAGATTTAGCTAGAGGGGAATTTAATCTTCCAGAGAATGCTCTCACACTATCACTTAACTCCATTTGGGGGTCAGATGAGGGGATGGAACCTGTGAATTAAATTTTGGCATAACTTGTTTTTCCAGACAGGACAGTTGAATGTCATGTTGCTCAGAGCAGTGTTTCCACTTCATTGCTGCAGAGCTTTCAGACAAACACTTTGCTGACAAAGCAGGTGAAACTCCCTGATACCTGACATCAGTTTTACATTAAATTTAATAGAATTTGGAAATAAAAGCTCCAGTCCATGTCCCTCAAACACAGACACAGTAAAATGGTAATCACTTAAGCATTTATTGAATGGTAGCTTGCAGCTGTTGAGTAATGTGTAAATGAGTTGGAATGGTCCACCCATGGTGCATTTAAATGTTTATCCGGCTGTGTGATGAGCAAGTGTTTCCAAATTTGGGTTTTCATGGACCAGAATAAAGACATCAAGACTTTCTTTCCAGTATTTGCAGACCAGTATTGTCCATTGTATTACTACTTAAGTCTTGTGCAGCGGACAAAACAAAGGCAGAAACAAAAACAGCAACATAAACCGTATGTTAAGGTTGAATCGTTAATCTGCTGGGTTTATTATAGTCTCACAACTACCAGTTTTGCATGGAAAATTATCTGCCTTTGAAAAATGTACAAAAAGATTATCATTCATGCGTAATAGGTTTTCTCAGGGGGAGCCGAAGTGTTTTGAACTACATTATCACTTGTTTTCAGGGCCTGGTGGGCCTGATACAAATCTCACCACTGGTCAGTCCCAGGTGCAGTCCTGGAGCTGTCTGCTTAATGACCTGCTGCCTTAGTAAACCTAGCACCAAATGCCCCCAATTCTCTGCCAAAAACAGCCAAATTTTCTTCGTAAATCTGACCACAAGTTTCTATTAAATGCTTAATGAGATCAGTGTGGTCATGGTGACAGTGCACATTTTATGAATGCTTGCTTCATGAGATTGCCCCCTTACGTATCCATAGCAACGGAGGAGTAAAGACAGCCTATCCTTTTTGGACGTTTTATGCAACCTTACACCTCTTTGCCCTTTTAAATCCACATTGTCATGCTGTGCAGTCAACCTCAGAACATTTAAAACCACAGTCAGTCAGCAATAAACTTTCTCTGTCATGCACTCTCTCTTTTTTTTTTACCTTGAGTTTACAGTTGAAGTTTTGGGTTTTTGTCCTTTCAAATTTCTTGTCTTTATATTTGTCCATGTGCATACCCACCACACACCAACCGAACTGACAGCCGAGCTCTGCTCTCGAACGATCTTCCATCCCCCTCACCATGACCCCCTCACTGCACACACACGAACACAGTCACATTTCGTGATCCCAATGCTAGTCGGTTACAATGGCTCCCATTTACCATGTCAGAAGCAGTGCTCGTCGCAATCTGTCTCTCAAGATGCATCATGACAGCTTCTCCTGTCTGCTCTGGACAATGTTCCCTGTGAAGTGAGACTGAAGGAGGTGGAGAGGTGCCAGGGTAAAGGAGCAAAGAGAGAGCGAGAGAGAGAGAGAGAGAAAGAGAGAGAAATGATGTGAGACAACAGATAGAGAGAGACAGAGATGGAGCTTGTGTGAGAGTTTCTAGTCCTCTATCTGTTAAAAAATGTGAAGGGGAAAAATGTTGAATATCACAAGGCTATATGTAACACCAGCAATACATGTCCAGGCAAAGACATTTTTCTTTCACTCGGGCTGAAGAAGTTGATGGTTGTGTGTTTGACTGGGCTTACATTTGATGAAATCTGTGAGATATTGGAGTCTCCATCATACTATCAATCTTACTTTTTGGGTTAAAGCTTTCAGACTGTCACTTCAGAGGTGTGACAAAAATACAAATACACACATGTTTATACATCCTTAAGACTAGGAATGTAAAATGTACTGTCCTTTTGACTGAGATTGTGGGTTAAACTGTAGACGCTACGATGATTGTAACAGGGGATAATTATGGTTTATTACAGATTTGGTCTTATTTTCCACCTGACATTGATACTTCTTGAAAATCACATAAAAATGTCAAAGAGAGAAGATGAGTTTACAATTGACAGTGACATTTTAAATGGATAGAAAGTCATAATGCATAACAAGTACTTCTTATTCCTCTTATGCCAAACTCAGACTGCACAATAATGGTCTGACCTAACAGATATAGGTTGTCTGGAATAAAATTATATGTCTGGCAGTGCTTCTCATGCTCATCTTATCCTGTGTAGTGGAAGATAACCGAGGCATCTGGGTCCCAGCATCTGGGACACCTATTCATTAACCCAGGAGGGGCAGAGAGTGCTCTTCACACACGACTATAAACATGGCAAAGTAAAAGAGAATTGAAGCTTCTTTTCAGTGCATATGTAACCAATTGACAATCACACTGAGGTCAGGACCATTGCACTAAATTAATCGCACCTGTGGTTGCACTGCTGAACTCAAAATGGTGTGAAAATATGATAAAGTGCCCTTTTGGGTGCTCTTCAATGGATAAAACGTGATAAATTCCTCTCTAGGGTTGCCTTCCAGTGGAGAAAATGTGATAATGCATACACATAGCTCTGTGACTGGCCTTGACATGGTTTTGGTCCATTCTCCATGCAGCCTGATTCCCCACCAGGAGAATTTCAAAAGTGGAGCGTTGTGCCCACCAGACTTTGTTAACTTGGTTAGATTTGGTCTTTTTTCCTTGGTTTATGTGCTTCCACCATGAGTAAGTAGGCTATGTAGTTAAACTGTTACAGGTTATTTTATTTTGGAAATTGATCAGATTCTCTATGCCCTTTCTTTGTCTGATTTCCAGTCAGTATTTTCCATTTCTGGTAGAATCACAAGCGTTGTCTAGAACAGTCAGCTCCAGCACAGCCAAAACACGTCATACTCGTGCTCAGTCATACTCGTACAGTGTTCTGTAGGGTGCTCTATATGCTAGAAAGTTTGTTGGCCTTAACGCTTAAATATGGTTAAATATGGTTAAATATGGTTAATTGTTCATAGTTCCCTGTAGTTACACATTAAATCTAACTCACATAATCAAACAGTTTTAATCTTAACTATGGTTTGGAACTGTATGCATCACCACTTTTTGTACCGTACAGCTGGTGCTCCCAGGTTCACTTTCATTCATAAAACCATGATTACACACGTAAGCATTTGCTGTGTCTGCTGTGAATTCAGCCACTGGCACTTCAGATTACCCACAGTATGTACACTAAGTTGTGAAAACAGAATGCTATAATTGGTTGGGTCTCTCGACTATTTATAAATGAGGGATTATAGGGTTAAGAGATAATCTGACAGAGTGACCATATCAAAAGTTTAGTTTAATTGTGTTATTATGCAAAAATAATATAATAGCATAGTGTTGCATGGTTTTATGTTATTGTTTTCATTAGTAAACTGCAATTTAGTTTCACTCATGACAAGATAAAAGTCCAGAGATGTGTAACGGACATGGATGACATATGCAAGATTACAGAATTCATAAGATTAAATAGGGCCATATTTATAAATGAGGGATTATAGGGTTAAGAGATAAGACAAGGGTAAAGGAAGTTGAAGAGAGAGAACACAAATGAGGGTTTGTTAGAAAGGAGTAGAAGGAAAATAATACAAGGCTAGTAAGAGAGAGACTAAAGGGAGTTAAGACACATGACAGGGTAGAGTGGAATGGAAAGGACATTATGAGAAATAGATACTGAGATGGAGGTGTGGTCAACTGAAGAAATGTGTAAACTAAGAATAAGAAAGGGAAAGGAGCCAAATCCCTTTGCTCTGTGTCCTCAGCAAGTGATGAAAGTCATTCCAGTTTTACAGCCATGATGACATGTCCCCTGTGTCCACAGTCAAATCGATCAATGTGCACGGCGCGGCACAAGTGTGTGGTTTTGTGTGAATGTAACCCATTTACAGGTCTGTGACTGCCCTTGGAGTTTGTGTCTATTAACGTGCTCCTTGAGTGTGAAGGCATAGCAAGCATTTATTTTTGTTTACATATTGACATAGGTATTTTTACACATACAAGAAATAAAAATAGAAAAATCCTCCAAAGTAAGAACAATTGCCAGGTTTTTGTTTTGTTAAAGAGACACTTTAGGGTGAAGAATTGGGTTTAGGCAGTAAAGTTATAAGTGCTCTTTACTGCCTTATCTTTGCCTTATGTGCAAGTCTTTTAGGAATATTACAATTGCACCTTGCCAACTGTAACCTTGAGTAGAGTCTGCAGATCTTCCTCTTGGGCTGCACAAGGGTTCCAACAAGCTCCACTAATCATCAACCTGCCTGAGAGATGAAATGCAGAGCCAAAGAAATATGCCAGAAAACACTTGTTGACAGCTTATTGCTGTGAGTGTACAGCTAATTATAATTAAAGCAATGTAGTGGATGAACGTATTAATATTTTTAATAACTGACCAATCGTGGCATTTGTCTTTTAGTGTTTCTGTGTATCTACTTCTCTACCAGTTTATTACTTTGTGTACATGTGTGTATACTGTTCTTTTTTTTTCTTTTCTTTTGAGGACATGTGAATGGACTTGTCATGCTCCTGGCAGCCTCCAGTGATCAAGCCAAGGCGAGGGTTCCTTGTCTCTTTGAGTTATTGCCTTTGATCTGCCCGACTGTCTGGTGAAAGAGGTGATGTGAGCTGTCACTCTCCGTTCCATTGCTGCACACACTCCTCCAGAAGAGCTCACAAACACTGCAAGGATCACAGAGAAGGACGTACACATGACGCGAGAATGCAGATGTATTCACACATAAAGCAATACAAGGAGGCACACCAACATGCACACACAAAGACAGACACATGCGCAAAATTAGAACAGAGTTGAAGGTAGACAGTGAGATTGCTAACTGACAGGCTGCCAAGCTGACAGCTGGCACCATTCAAGATGTTCTTGGGACTCGGGCTTGTTTTGACTGGTGAGCATCTGTGGCATATTCACTCACTTGGTTTATGATGAATGTGAAGCAGGGGATTACAGGAAACGAACTCAGCTGACTAAAAGTTCCAATCATTCATCCATTTTCTCTGAAAAATATAGAAAGAAATGTGCTGTAGTTTGTCCAAAAGTTATACATTTCAACTTCCGGCATGTCCTTTGGTGTACCCTTCCAATCTGTCTTGCCCAGACCACATCTAAACGGGGTGAATCAAGGACATCCTCATCACATCTCAGTGCGAAGGAGCAAAAACTGGACTCACCTTGATGTCTCAGCTGTTAATGAGGCCACCATCGACTTTGTCACGTCAGTTTTTTTTCTTTATTCTTCTTAATTGGAAGCCCCACATGCTGGTGAAAGATAGATTTGTCTTAATGGAACCTGTTAAATTCCGCAAGTGACTTATGCATGTAACTCACTCCACTGGTCTAAACCAACATTGAGTCCATCTTTTCCTGAAAGTAGTAAGTTCAGTAAGGCTAACAGAAAATCTGATGACCCAACAGTACAGTGTGTTCTAACCATTGATAATACTGCATACGATTTATTAAAGTACACTAAATCAAATTTTTATTCACACAAAGTTTGACTGTACCATGTGTATTTGCTACAAATTTCCAAGGCCCTGCAACAGAGTCCAAAAAACACACACCTGTACTGAAAGTCCACCTCTGGGGTGACAGTGTTATTACAATTTGTGACATTTGGTGTTATGTAACATGAGTTACATTCATAATGAGAATTATGCTCTTATTAGCAAATGCATTGCTTTCAATGCTTTACACACAGTAGAACACAATGCACCCAATACATCAACGTTTTCATGTGTACTACTATGTATCTGACAAGCTCACACTAAACTATTTTAAATGTGTCTTTAGTGCGTCTCACCAGATTTGACCCTTTTTATTTGGTGACAATGATTTCACGGAGAGATAATTTCCATCCTGCATCTGTGAATGGTGAGGGTTCAATAAAAAGGCTTATAAAGTTCTTTCTGCTACAATGAGCAATTGTACAATTTGCATATAGCTAACCTTTGATGTAGCACCTCCCTGGAGAGGATTGTAACAACTAAAAGGCATATTACAACAAGGTAACTATGCGATCAAAAACAATCTCTACATGCACTCAGAGTTACCTCTCATTTTCACCTCTTTAAGGAAGACATTTAACCTTGTCAAACAGCTTTAAGAAGGCGCATACTGTCAAACAACTTTAAACAGAGCAGGCTTCTCTGCCTCAGATTTTCTAACATAATGTAGGCATGAGGAGGGGAAAATTAAGAAATTAAATGAATTTATCATTTCACTTTCTGTAATAAAGAAACATATGCATATCTATAAACACATGCTTTCCAGGTTTTATGAATTGATGAAGTGTACCAGCAGCTTATAACCTCTGATTTTGTTCCACACAGGCTGACAGACCCTGAGGGACACTGAGTTCAGAATGACACCAGAGAGGTATCAACACTAGAGATAGATGCAGAACTGTGGCATATAGTTCCACCTCTTGGGACAAAGCTTAAAAGTTACAGGCCCTACTTATGGCTCATGAAAAAAGCTGCTTCCTCTCAGAAGTTCACCTTAGGCAGCGTCCTACACAGTTCCAGTTTTGTCACTGAATCTCGGATACAGAATGCAAGGCTGGATTGCTGACTGGGCAAAGTGGGCAAAGTGGGCAACTGCCCAGGGGCCCCAAAACTCCAGTGGGCCAAAAGTTGTCAGTTTAATGTCCGTCAACTGGCATGGGGATATGAAAAGCAAATCATTAATATGATCAGGGCCTTGAGGTGAGTCATGCTTCATTATCTAAAGTTGGGGCTTTGTTTTGAAGAAGATGAGAAATGTCAAAAATCTCAATCCTAATCTAAGATTAATCAAATTACTATACAGCAGTCCATGTAGTATTCCTGCAGAGGAAATCCATACACATTGCACAAAGGAGAGAAGCTAAGTTTTGCCTGAGGACCTTTAGGTTATTGTGGCCATGGTGCAATATATGAAGTTCTTTATTTTCATAAGACTTTGTCACAAAAACTCTATAATGTCCTACCCTGGACAGTCCCTCTGCGGTAGAAAAAAGACAGGTCCATTGTCTGCACAGAGGATCTGTATAGCCCCAGATCAAGGCAGGACATTGGCAGAACTCCAACAACAAGAAAGCAGGAGATTTAGGGAAGGAAGAGTCGGCCCTCATTTTACATAGGGAGAAAGAGGGGGGAGGAGGAGCAGGAGAAGGAGTAATGTTGTGTTTCTGCTATCTTGAAGTAGGTCACGTACACAGTGCTGCATTTGTCATAAGTGACAGCCCTATTAATCATGGAAGGGGCAGTGTCAATGCCCAATGGCTTTGCTCTGCAGGTGGTTTGTCCCTCTGGATGCCAGGGCTCCAACCTCGGTGTTCTACCCCTGTTCTCCCTACTTTACTTCCCCTCTTATCCCTCTGTACTGTGATGCTCTGAAATGGCTCTCCTTGCATGCCCTCTGTGCACATCCGACTCTCACCTCTTCCTTTTTCCAACTCCAATTCCCACTTTTCCTGCCCTTGGAACTTTTCACTAAATTTGCTAAAGTCCTGCACTGACTTTCCCATCGAACAGCTGACACTCTTGCCTCAGGTTTTTATGACTCTTTCTTTCTGTCTTCTTATCAGTTTGTCCCTCTTCCTTTCTCCACTGTCCAACATTATCCTTCTTTTCAGTCTTCCTCCATCCTAGTTCTCTTCCTCTTTTACCCAGATGATGGCTCTGGTTTTTAAGATACTCAGCAGGACCTGCATCAGCAATCAGCCAGTTTGCACTCCAGGCACTAACACATTTTATATTCCCAGGTGATTTGACCAACCTTGTTCTACTCACACACCTGTCTCTCCATTCCATCTACTCCTCTCTGTGTAGAGAGTTGTTAGTACAGGCCTTAAGGGAGAAAGATGTTGAGTGAGATGCCTGTGTAACTGTCTGTTTGATTGTCTGACAGGTTGTCTGTATACTAATGTATGCAGGAACAAGGGATATGGTGAGATATGACTAAGGAAGAGTTTTGACACTTCTGAGTTACTTTATCTTTCATAGCCCACAATTGATATGCAACATACTGTATTTTAATTCAGAGTGATAATGAAAAAGAAACTGAATATTACATAAATCACAAGGGACAGTACCAGCCAGCAGATTTATACTGTTTTATACTGATTTATACTGCATTTTGAATGCCAGTGTTTTTCATGAATGTTAAACGGACATTATATAATCTATAATCTAGAAGTCCTTTAATTGACATGCAGATATACTCTCACAAAAAATTCTGCAAGTGGGTCCTCTTTGGTAGTCATGTAATAGCAGATACACACCAGGCATATCACAGCAATAATTCTTGTAGATGATATAAAGGTTATACATATTAAATCCACTGCCACAAGGAAAGCAGCATCTTAGACCAATATAAATGGGTGCTACGGCCAACCACAATCTATTGACAAAACCTGTAATTTTACCTTGCAGATAGTCATAAAACACACTTCCAATTGGAGAGAAACAAAATAAAACTCACGAAAACTGTCTTTGGTTGTCTTTCCAACAGTCACCAACACTTGTTTTGGTCAAAATGAACCATATGAATCATCATGTCATCTTAATTGAAAGATGACATGAAAATATTTGTGAAACAGACGTATGTAGCTAATCTTTGGGGACAAATGCACCCATCAAAGTATATCCACTAAAAGGGATTTTGTCACTAAATGGTTCAGATTGTTATTCTAGCAACTCTCTGACAACATTATGAAAAGGATCCCTATAGATATAGCCCTTTTGTTTAACCAGAACATCCATTCCTCAATTAGCCATCGCTCGCCACCAGATTCGATAGACAAAAATTTTTAATTTATTTTATCATTCTACCTCGCAGACAGTCATAACATTGTAACTTCATTCAGTGTGGGCAGAAACAAAAGAAAAAGATCTTTGTTGGTCTTTATACTGTTAAAATAATCACCAGCTCTCGTTTGATCTAAATAAAACCTTAATTCACAGACACAGACTCCATTTCAGTTGTTCTGTTCAGTTGCACACTGAGGGACTCACACAGTCAGGTTTAGACAAGCAGGAATAGCAACACAGCAAGGGAGTGTGACGTCAATCTCTGCTCAGAACACCATAAGAAACAGTCTGCTGCTAAATTAATGTTTTAAATCTCATACATATATGTAACCTTTAAGCGTTTCTAATCTTGGAAAGAACAAGAGTGCTGTTCCAATGCAACAATGTATACAACAATTGCATACATTATACAAACAATAGTATTTCCACGGGGTCAGTTTAACAATAGTTAAACTGCTGTGCCAGACAGTCATGTGATTATTTTTTGAGTAACAAGTGTAAGATTAGCCTTTATCAAAAGTGGAGAAATCGACTGCCAATAACTCCAAAAGTTATAGTTCTTAATAATAATGATGTTAATGTAATAATGTGTTCTACTTGTACATGTGTTAAAGACAGAAGATAAGTTGTGTAGGTGTTGAGGATTTGGAGTTATTTAAAGACACCTTTGACATATGTGTTGTGTCAAAAATTGATAACACTGACATTGGCTCTATTAAAGCAATCAAACCAATCAAACCTACATAACAAGCTTTTCCAGTGTTGGAGACACTAACCTCAATGATACAATTTAGTCCATGACACTAAAACAAGGCGCCGTGTCTTCTAATACTGTCCTCTGTTTCTGCATATTTATACGTGTGTGTCTGCCTGTGGGGATGGGTGTCCTCATCACCGCAGTTGATAGTGTTACATATTTCAGTCAGATTCCACGGTCATATATCTGGGTGCATTTGAGACCCGAGATAAGGAGGGATTTATGAAGGCAGCCCTCTGCTAAGTCAAGGTGAACACCAGAGATATGATGCTTCTGTGTGTACGTGTGAAAGCGTGTGTGTGATTCAACGTTTGTGCGAGAGAGCACAAATGCATGATAGAATGTTACACCGTACACATGCATGGCTGATTGAGTGTGCGTTTCTGGATGTGTGTGTTAACCATTGCCTTATTTTCAACCTAACTATTCCCTCTGTGAAATGCCTGTGAAGGATTTGATGCCTTATAGTGCCTGAAATCCATCCTTTTAATATCTCAATATCACTTTATTCTTCCATTCATTCTTTTTTTCCCCCCACCAACTTAATCCTTCTCAAGGCCACAGGACTGAAGCCTTTCCTTACATGAATTTGGCAGAAAGCAGGAAGACCCGTGATGGACTAGTGATCTTTTTTTAGGCGTCTCTGTCTCTTTTAGGTGACTCAATGTGTGTAATAAATCTAAGAATTAAATTCAGGTCTCATAACTATACAGATAGATAAGCTAATTTTAGCATAATTTCGTCACCTGATGTTATCAATGACTGGCACTAATGCCATTGCAATCAAAGGTATTGCACCTTTCACTTAAATGTATTTCTTAACTATGTTTAAGGCTAAAGTTAACTCATGTTTACGGAGTAAGGCAGCCAATATAATATGCTTACAGAACCTACTCTTTTTTTTTGTTTAAAATAATATTCATGCATTCTAATTTTAAGTATAGAAAAGGCGTTAAATGTAGCAGGTTGTGCGTCATTGAAAACACTTTTTAATTGTTAGTACTGCCCATTTGATACTTGCTAAGCTACCGTTAATGACGTGTTTCTTTTCCATCTGTCATTTCTTATGAGTAGGCAGAGGATCTTTAGACAATGCATTACTGCTAACTTTTTCTTTTTATATTGGTCAATTGCCAACTTTAAATTTTTTTGCCTTAAAGAAGCTCCACCTTGTCTTACCATGCTTTCCAATAATCATACAAGGATTATCATCCGACCGTGGGCCCAAGGCACAAATTCACTTAGGGCCCTTACACGCATATACACGCTTCCAGAGCAAATGATTTATCTTATCTACAGTGAAATATGTTCTACCTAAGCCACAGGCTTCCTCTGGACTTCTATAAGTCATCAGTGCATTCCCTTTTCTTCAGGTTTATGCTTTGCTGACTCACCTGGAGTGTGAGTTTTCATGTTGAAATAATGGAAAACATTAATTACCACCCATTTAAAAACAAATATTTTTATATTAACACCGGCTCAAATGACTACTTGTCACATAGTGATAAACCCACAGAGAATAACGTGTGCATAATGTTTCCTGTAATTACTGTTGATAACAAAACGAAAGTACAGTTGTGAGAGTGAGGGGGGGTATCTGAGGTGATATTTTAAGTTATACCTTGTACTTGGGGTCAGATACTTTTGGTTCTCTGTAGAGTTGTTGTGAATTTTATTGATTCACAGAGGTTTGTAGAGCATTTCAATCAACACTACAAAAAACTATGGTTTTCTGAACTGAGGACTTTTTGGGGAAAGTTGGATAGGTGATAGCAGAAAAGTAAGTTTTAGAGAATAGGATTGGAGACATCACTGCAGAGGAGAATAGTGTTGGATGATGTATGTCACTACCTATTGTGTGTGTCTCTCTCAGCCCTCCTTCCCATCCACCGACACACTCCTAACTGAGGAGGATCGGACCACACAGCACACAGCGACTCCTGCCTCTTCGCATTTTGTTATTTCATTGAAGAGTTTCTCTCTTTTTCGACTTTTCTTTTAGGTCTCTCAGATGCCCTTGTCTTCCCTGTCACATAACTTTAGTCTCTGTCTTGTTTTAACCCCTTTCCCACGGAAAAAACTCTGAAGACTTTATCTACTTTATTTATCACTCACTACCACAAGGCACTCTATACAGAGAAATGAAGAGAAAGATACAATAGTGAGTTTGGAGGGAGATCGCAAATGTGTAACTGCATTGTTTTCAGTGTATCTTAAAAAATGCCAAAGATGTTTCTATAAATTGGGTTTAGGTCTTAAAGTGAGTATTGGACACAAACATGTTGTGGAGAAATTGCTGAAGTCAAAGGTCAGTGGTGAGGTCAGGAGGGAAGAAAGTGTTCAGGAGCCTCTGATGTCTTATGCTGTATTATTTATTGACACTTGGCCAAGGAGAATTAGAGACACTCTCAAAGTACATCAGAAGTGCCTGAGTCGGTCTCACATTCTGCCCAACTCATCCTGGTGGATAGACTTTAAACCCCAAGATAACACCACAAATACTATACGCCCAGAATTAGCCAAAGAGAATGTCTTTACCCATGGAGGTGTTATTGTCAACATATTCTAGTCTGGAGACACAGATGTCTGTTTACGCAGATTGGAACGTTAACAGCCAGCTATCTATTATGTCTATGAAGGCAGCAATAGGTCTCTTCGACCCTGGCCACCACAGTGTTGAGATAGACTGGCACCTACTGTTCCCAATCAAAGCCAAACAACTAATACTGCTGAGGACCTCAAGGCCCACACGTGACCTCGTGTAACCTAAGGATAGAAAATTCCATAACAAAACAGAACTTTACATCTATCACTGTATTTGTGATAATGTTCCATTCTGTCAGTCAAGTGACAGCCAACGGAAAGTAAAGTGAGTCTCCACAAGGGAATACTTCTTCCAGAAACATATTGCGTTCAGCATTACTGTCACATTCATGTCTTCTTATGGCATATACAACTAAAACAACAGTTACTTTCATACTAGGATTGACACAGTGAAAACACTTGAAATACAGTAAGTCAATCGACAATAGCACTCCATGAGAACTATATTGTCCTATACCTGTCCCATGAGTAACAACTGTGTCTGGCTGCAGGTCTCTAATTAACAGCATTTTGTATTTTTGTGTCACACTGTGTGAATTCAGTCATTTTTGTTATCACATAATGGATTTTTCAGCCCTCCTGTATAGTACTATCCTGGACAATATTCAAACCAATGGTGATTCCAATGACAAAATACCATTTTCCTACAAAGGTATATGAAAAGAACATTTCCACCATGGGAGTACAGCATAATTGGAACACACTCTCACACACACCAAGCTTCTTCACCAAGTTGGTCAATGCCTTCCTTGCTAAATGGGCAAAAAAGGCACCCCTGTGCATGCTTTATACTATTTATGTCTGACTGAGGTGACACTAATGACTACTGTTAACAATGCCCATGCTTCTAGCCTGTGGTTATTGACTGTAGGCCCATTAGCACACATTGTAGCTCCCTCACTTCCTAGCTCTTTTAGCTCTTTACCTCATTTTACTTTGTTTTATACACTGTCTTTAATACGGGGTGCAAATGGATTTGATGCACATTTTTTTACCAATTGAGCATTTCCTTGCAAAATAAATAACATCCAGTCAACAGTAATTATAGTAATATACACAATATAACATTCTCATTTAAATTTAAAACACAAATCAGCTGATTTTGACTGTTTTTGAGGAAAATGCCCATTACTTTAGTCATATTTATGTTCACATTTAAATATTTTGGCCATTACTCATACCAGCAAATCCTAGTGCCTGGAAAAAATTATGAAAGATGCTGAAACGCCACACCTTCATTCCATAAGAATTTGTTCCAAGTGATTTGTTACATAGTGCATCATTTTCTGTTGCTGTATAAACTATATATATTGACGTTTTGATGTTTTGTAATATTATTTTCTTACACTAGCTGTATCTATGTTTTAATGTCATGTATCACCTGGCTTCCTGTGAATGAAACTGCATTGTATTCATCACCTTACTGTTTTGAAATAATATGCTCAGCCAAAGTCTTTTATTACAATAATCAAGACTGGTTAGGGACATCAGAGCAATACTACATCTATGTAACCTAGTGGTATGCTTTGATTTGAGTTATGTTTTTTAGGGGTTTTATAGAAAAACTGTGCATTGTTGAATGAGTTTTATCTTGTGATCACAAGGTTTTACCAAAGCTTCAGACTGACTTGATTTTCATGGGGTTCATCTTAG
Source organism: Sciaenops ocellatus (assembly GCA_033000465.1). Taxonomy (NCBI): domain Eukaryota; kingdom Metazoa; phylum Chordata; class Actinopteri; family Sciaenidae; genus Sciaenops; species Sciaenops ocellatus. The sequence goes on from CP136870.1 coordinate 8,188,779, forward strand.
AATGAAATAGATTTATACTCATCGGATTATATGGTTAAGGTACTAAACAGGTCATGGCAGTAAAGATCAGAGAGATAATTAAAACTACAACGCTACCTCAACTCATGCCTTGAATTTAAACTTAAACATTAGCTAATGTTGAATTAAGAGACCCCTCTTTACTCCTGCATTTGTTATCGTGACGAGCTAGGTGGGGGCTGCCACCTCCCATGCACTCATGTGACAAATGGCAAATTGTTCACCCAGAACATGATGATTACTGACTGATTACTGACATCCAGGAAGAGGTAGGCAGCACAGCAGGCAATGTTCAAATAAATGAAATTTTTCCAGAAAAGTATTGCTAAATTACACCTGGAGTCCTTTGAGCATGTTGTGTAAATAGATTTAAAATGCAGCCTATTATGGTCTTGTTGAAATAAAACTCTAATGAGACCCATTTCACTTATGAGTCCCAACTGTTACATTCATGGAAGAATCGGAACAATGGATCCATCCACCTGCAACTACCAGATTGTGGTAGGTGTCAGCAGCCCATGTCACCCATTTCCGTGTTCAGTCTGGCAGTTAAGAGTCAACTCTTTTAATTCATATCATCTAATCAAGCAACCTTGAAAGTACCTCTCCTTTCATTGACCCGCATAGATGATAGTCACTAATCACCATTGCTTTTTTCCTTCCAATTAACTGCGCCTGAAGCCAGCTGCTTCCAGCACCTGACAGTAATCCCAACCACCGACAAAAACCATGAGAGCTTGAACACCAGACTGAGTCTACACCATTAGGTTGGTCCCTAAACTAGTGCCCCCCCAGTGTTCACATTTTTTCAAGTTCATCTTCTACCTATATACTTTGAAAGAGTTGGTTGATGCAATTGTTCCTCTTGTCCGCGCCCTGAAGAGATCCAAAAGCACAGTCCTAGTGCCTTGTGCAGCTCAGTCAGGAAACACTGCCATTGTAAACCCAAAGATGAACTAAAAGAACTCTATTTTTGGAGGATTATCATTTGATTTGTCTAACTGTAGACTGTTAAAGCCTCATATTAGCATATTGCATTTTTGCACAAAACAGCAACTGCAGATTCTGTTCCCCAGTACACTGAAATTGCTTTCGGGAGGGATTTCTTTATGGGCCAGTGTGGACAGAAATAATTACTGTACTGGGGGAAAAAAATGTGAACCTAAAAAAACATCAAACCTCAGTTCTCCTAATCTACATTTGTTTCATTATTGATTTATTTGTTTGTTTTTACTGAGGTTGAATAAAATGGTGGCAGTTAGATTGGCTGGCCAATTGTTAATCAGGTTTTAGAAAAGGGCATTCTGGCCGTTATATGCATCTGCTTTAAGTCACTGCTGCTGTCCCCATGAGCAAGACACAGAATCCTCCACCTCATTTATGAATGACCCTGTTGTGTGACAGTTCGGACCAAATACTTGGGACTGGGTAATCTCACACTGAAGATTTGATCTTAGTTCTTCCTTTCCTCAAGATAGATCAGTGTTTTTTTGTTTAAACTGGCTCACCTGTCATGATAGACACAGTGTCAGAAAAAAAGCTACTGCACACTGTAATGACAAATTCAGGTAATAATGTGTGCAGATTATGAGCAAGCAAACACAGTGACACAATTATTAGCAAGCAAAACAAAGATTCTTTTTTTTCCCCTACCTGCCTTCTCTCACACACACATTCTCTCTCTCTCTCTCTCTCTCTCTCTCTCTCTCTCTCTCTCTCTCTCTCTCTCTCTGTCTCTCTCTCTCTGTGCGCTTCTATCCAGTTAGATACTGTTTGAATGATCACATTCCCTGGCATGAGAGTGCTATGTAATTAACCTATGAGATTCTTGCTGTTGCAACGTGTCTCCTGCCTTCCTCAGTGGCCTCCTCTGGTGGATTATTACTGCCATCTTCTGGCCAAACAAAAACCTGAATATGCCCACAGTGAGAGAAGGATGTGACAGAGGAAGTATTTGACATGCTAACCCACAAGTATTCCTGAGATGACAGATTATTGCCTAGTCAAAAATCCCCCTCTGTCTCTCTGTCTTATAAATCTTCAAAGAATAAAAAGGGGAAAGCACTGGGTTTTATATTTGTAGCTTACATGAGTGTCTGATTATTTATTTATGTCTGCAAAAGAGGAAATTTCTCAACTTCCATATTCGCTATAAATTCTTGATATCAATCATTTAAATATCCCTTCAGTGAAATAAAAAATTAGAAATTGTTTTAACAGCACAAGTTTGTTTCTCAAACCTGTTATTCAATCCACTCGTGTTGCATGATGGTGAGTGCTCTGTACTGTTCTTACTGTCAACAAATCCCACAAAAAGACCAAAATATTGTCAGCAAAGCCTGATATAGCTTAATCCTCCACTGTTGTACATTGCACACACATTCTGGCTATCTAATATTTGTTATTAGTGTTAGTTTGCTAGAGTAACCTGGCACCAGTTACTGTTCGGTCGCTGCTATTCCCTTTGCACTTTCTTTCTTTCTCTTTTCTTCACTTCTTCCACTTTATCCTTTTTGTTTTTTGCAGCTGCATGAGAGGACAACGCCTCATTTTCCATGTCAGGATTGGTGTTTCTGCTTCAAAAACAAACTGAAAGTCACAGTGAACAGGTGGAGGACCAGAATGAAACAGGTTCAGAGAGGTTTGCAGGTTTATGTCAATGCAGCAGTTCAACACGGTGTCAAATCAATCATTCTTTGGAAGTCCCCCTCGATTCTTTGGGAGGCACAAGTGGTGTCCTGCCTTGCTTGTCCATAAAATGCACATTTCTTCTTCTTTCTTTGGTTATTTTTTACTTCATTGATACATGACAGGGATGCTCTCCTTTTCTCACCATTCTCTGTTCGGCTGAGTGTTATCTCAGCAGGGTAGCAACTTGTATTCAGTTAAACAATAATCATCACTGTGAAAAGGTTTATTTTGTGTCTTTGTAGATACTACTTTTTCTCTGCCTGGTAGACAGGTGTATTAGTATCAATTTCTATCTAATTATGTGTGTAGTAGGTGCTTACCAAGGCTAATTATACATTGAAGCTGCATTGAAGGAGTTTTATCTTGGAACCGTGATGTAAAAACACTGTAATTATAGATAATGTGGGTGTAATTAGGTACTTCTTAATGAAGAGAGTTTAAATGAGATGTTGCTTCGATGGGAGCAGGAGCTAGATAAGACTGAGAGAGTTTTTGAACTTACTTCTAATGCATTGTCCTCTCTTACTTCTCTGTATAGGAGCCTGCAACAACAATCTTTGATGTGAAAACAGAGTGTGTTGTTTGCTCATCAATGCAACCTCACAGTGTAGGCTAATCAATCCAGTAGCTGCAGAGTCCGTGCCCACCACATTTAACACCTGGGATAAACTCCATGGTCTTGGTCTAACTTCAAGTGCTGAACATCACTCTCATGCAGCTGCGATGAAGTCTTCCTTCTAAGCAAGCATCAGCTTTAAAAAAAAGATCATCTTACTCTATCTTTCTTCGCCTACCAGCTAGCATCAGATACCAGTGCAGGATGTGTCACCCGCACTAGTATCTGACGCCATGTTTTTCAGCAGTGACTTCACTTTCTCTTAATTCATTTATTCCCCTGCTCCACCTCATCTCTCACCATGTACCTCTGCCTTCTTCCTCATCAAAGCAAAGGGTTGTGATTTAGCCACCCTCCCCTCTGCGTTTGATATTCTCACTTTTTTCAGCTTTGATCCATCAATCATGAAACCGCACTTTGATCCGTACACGACTGACCACGACATGTGGGACATTCATCAGCTTGGCCTATCACTTTCAGCGCAGTCTTTATGTCCAGTCCTGCACACTTCGAGTGCTTTGGTCCATGAAGTTTAATCTCTTTCCAATAGTTTTACTGCATTACACTGTTTTTTTCTCCTTTGCCCCACTATTTGTTGTGTTACGGGCTTTTTTGATTCTCTCTGAATGAAGGTTGTGATGTTACTTTAAGGAAATGTGACAGGCTGAAGGAAATATGACAGGTTTAAGTGTCAAATGGAGCCATTTGTTTGAACACAAAAGATAAAATACACAGCAATTTTTACAAAAACTGTTCCAAATGCCAGCTTTTATAACAGTAAATCATTGTCAACAGGATAAAGCCCTGAAGAAAAATAGACATTGCTGAGTGATAAGTCATCTCCCTCTGCACATCATATGCCATTTTTGTACTTGTAGGAACCTTGTTAGCCGACCTCAAGCTGTGTCAAATACACACATCCATTGTAGAATATCGGTCTGGAATAACATTGCAAGCAGTCTCGTTGATTTGATGCTGGTCTATGCTTTTGAGGCTGATGGACCTTATGATTCCAGTCACATTCAGTCTTCTGCCTTGTGTTGTCTGTCTGCTCATTGCTCAGCCTGGCTTTTAACTTGTATCGTAGGCTCATGGGAATTTACCGAAGGGGTGAAGGACATGGATCGACATTTGTATATTTTAAAGGATATGCTCTGCCTAAATGTTGTTGTTTTGTTTCCCGAAGACCCAGAGAGAGACAGAGATGTGTGACCAGACTTCAGTCCATCTACTAACGCCCCTTGAAAGCCCTCCCTTGGCAGACATGGAAATGCTTTTAGTTGAACACATTAGTCAGACTTTGGTGCCCCCTGTCTGCTGCCGCCAGTGTCTCAGAGTTCATCCCCTGCCCTATGGCGCTTTATTTGTCTGCTCAGGCTGGCTAAACACCTGCTCCCAAAACCCCACGAATATGTTTACAAATCAGCAGAGCCAAGTGGGTGTGACTGGGCCGCTGAGTTGAGAAAGCTGATTTAGATACGCTGAGCAGTTCTGATCCATCAACAGACCACAAAGCCTTTTCACAAGCCTGTTTTTGTGAGATGTTCCTTTCACCTGAGCAGCAGAAGGAGATGCAGTAAAAATGAAATGAAAGAGTAAAAGTCAGGCTCATGCCCAGTAACCGCTCAGCCTGTAAAAGGGTGAAATATCACTGCGTTCTTTCGATACTTTGTCTGCCAACAGTTCTCGGTTGCAGTGCCTTCAACCTACATAAGGAAAAGCCTTGCTGGGTGCTTTTTCTTTACAGATGACAGGGGCCTGAATGTCATTTGATGTAGACCTGGCGATTTACTGAAGGAACAAGAGGGAGAGGAAAGGAGAGTCAGGAGAATTAGAATGTATTTCAGGTCTGAGGCAAGTGGTGCATTGCTGCAACTCGAATCTCGGGGAAGGAGGGAGTTTAAAGGGGGTGTGTGTGTAGAGGAAAGCAGGTGGGAGGGGGAGGCTTTTGCAGCAAACTGTTGCTAGGAAACACTTGTGGCATCTCTACTCCTTCTCATTGAAATGCCAGAACTAACTGACAGAGAAGCTGGAGTGAAATGTCAGTCCTATCCTCCCAGGAGTTTGAAGAATGTGGCGCATGTTTCTATTTAAGTATCCATGTTTATCAAAGGGTTCCCATGGAGTCAACACAAGCCCTTCTTCTTTCTGCCGAAGCAGAGAGTGTTTGGGATGCATGAATGCCGGCTTGAGCTTCTGCTGCTTCTTTCTCATCTTCTGTATGTCTGTCCCTCTCATTCTATGTCTATTTTCTCACCACCTCCCTCTGTCCTCCCCCTCCTCACTCACTCACTCACTCCCTATTCTCCTATCTCTAATTATTCTCCCCTTATTCTCTGTCTCACTCGCTCCCTAATTCCCTCTCTCCTTTATAAATTCCGAGCCATATGCTCTATCAGTGTAATCCTCTGCCCTGATATTTGATTATCAAAGCTGCCTGGCAGAAAAAAAGGCTCAACTCTCTACCGGCCACTATTGAGTCCATTCCCCTACACACAGTAAATTGTAATTCAGAGAGAGCAACCAGCTCTGAATTAGAATAAAAGCTTTCAAATTCTACTGTGACCTCATCTGCACCACAATACACCAGTAGATTAAGATACACTTGGACATACAAATGAAGAGAAATTTGAATAATGATACAAAGATCAAATTATCTTTCATTTCTGGACTTCATTTCTATTCAGCTGTGGTAAAGGAACAACACATTTGTTCTTGATATTAATTAAAATAAGAACATAATTGCTAACTTCTATCCAATATGAGCCATCTTCATGCTCATACCAGCTAAAACTGGTTTCTTTTTTGCCAGCTATTTTGTAAATAAGTATAGCATCTCTGATGAAGACAAATAAAATACTAGACGTTCCCACATTACTTTACCACACCCAGTCAGATGGCTTGCCTTTGCACAGTTTTCCTTTGCATCTTTGACTTTGCATCCTTGACTTTCATCACTCACTCTTAAATACCCTATATCCATATGCTTTATGACATTCATGCATGTACTGTACCCACATTTCACTCTCCCACTGGGGGGTGATGAGATTTCTACCACTGATTGACTTCCATTACATTGTGTAAGGGCCTTAAAGCTAATTATCTTGTAATAGATGCCAGCCTCATGCAGAATAATGGTGTTTTTTTTTTGTCTTGTTAAAGATTTGACAGCATGAGGGCAGAACAGTGAGACTTGACACAGCAGCCCTACGCCTTGCTGATTGCAAATAGGTTTGCATGGGGGGTGTATATAAAGCCATTAATGTCCTCAATGTCTTCATTGCACATCTATGAAAAACTCAGACAACCTTTTTGGACTGGCACAAGAAATGTTATATCACATTACATTATACTAACTGTGTGACGTGCCTGTGAACATATTCCAGGCAGCAATTACATTTTCCAACTGTAATTTGCAGAACCAAGAAGTCATACATAAACATAATTTTTAGGTGACAGGTTTGCAATATAACATGAGAAATTGTAATAAAATATCCCTCTAAGTGAAATGAACATTATGATAAAAGTTAGAATCTATAAACATCACATTATTACATTACCTGGTTATTCGTCTTCCTCTTATTATTATTATTATTATTCTAAATTAGTGCAGCAGTGTTTCTGCATTATCATTTACTGTCTAATACATATATATTATACATAATATATATTATTTTTAATCAGAAATGTATGCTTGTGTGTTAGTGCCATATGAGGCTGAAATGGTACATGAGCATTAATTGTCATTGTACAATGAATACTCAAACATTGTAACATTGCAAAGTAAAATGAAACTCACTCTAACTAATTTCAGATGGAACTGGAAGGTTATTTGTCCAGGCCTTACTTCCAGCTGCTTCGTCTCAGAGGTCAATAACTAGCTATGTGTAACTTTCAGTATAGCAACAAAAAGTCAATAAAGTGAGCCTTTTCCAGCCAGTAAATGGGTGTGTTCTCTCAAGGCCAATATCAATATTGACAGTGGGGGGACGTCCTGCGGCCCAGGCCTGCAGCTTCCACAGCAGGCTGGTTTTCCAACAGTCCCTGCTTTGTGTTTCTACCCACTGCGCCAGCCATCACACTGCAACTTCTCCATAAGACTTGTACGTATAGTTCCATTTTTTTTTTCACTAGAAAGTCAGAAAATTGGTATCTGGTCTGCCTCTGTTTTGTCCTTGATATTTGAGATGTTTAATGTTGTAAAAAGTTTTAGTATGCAAGAGTTAGTACGAGTTAGTATGCAAGAAAATGCCTCACATTTGATTCTTATGATGGAATTTGTATGTAATAACCCTAATATACATAATAACCTGCTACTTTATATGAGACACTTATCTGACTCAATGGAATAAGTTTTCTGTTTTCTATTTTTGTTCTGTAGATTTCTGAGCTCTCACTATGATGATGAAAATGCTGTTGAGGGTCCATCTCATTGCAGCTCTGCTAATATGCTGTAAGTAGCCTTCTTACACTTACCATGAATCATAACATATCCATACACATAGTATTCCTGGTCTATTTGTGTACAGTAACTGTATCATGATGACCAACCAAACACAAACACAGAGACACATGCACAAAATGTCTACACACAACCATGTACTATAATCATGCATGCGGAGACACACTCGTGTTTAGTACACACAGCAATTTGACATTCCATTGTACACTAATAACATTCCTATTATAGAAACAATAAATGGTGTAGAAATATCTGCCTGCCCCTGGAGATTACTATGAACTGAGACCTATTAGCAGACTGTAAACTCCTGTAAACATAAACCTTGGGGGGTTTGGGCCTATTGCTGGAGTTACTGTGTGTTGGTGCAAGTGGATGAGACATTTAAAGCATGATTGAATGCTTAATGCAACATTACATAATTGCATCTAACTGCAAAGCTTAAGGCACACTCTGACTCTGAGGGGCTGTTGAGCTAAATGAAAATGAGAAAGCCATTTTGTTGTAGCGATATAATGATTCACGCCACACAGTGGACCCAACTCTCACTCTGCAATTGAATGAGAGGCACCCAGAAGTCTGTATGTGAAGTATGTTGGTCGCCGTTTGCATTAAAGCAACATTTAGGCCCCACTTTCAGAGTGCAATACCACTGTTGTAAATATGAACAGTTGTACATGTGTATTTGTTATGATTATATTACTTATGATCAAAAAGTAGTGAGTTGACAGCGTTCCGAACAGCCAAACATCAGTTAAGTCCAACAACACAAGACGTAGCAGCCAGCTAATGTTACTTACTTGTCCAACAGCAAGAAGCCCAGCTTGGCGACTGTCTTTGAACCTTTTATGTCACAAAACTAAACTAAAAATTCAGTCAGAGATTTACTCTTGTCCAGTTGCTTCTTGCTTGGTCACGCTCTCCTTTTCTTTTATCTTCCTCCATCAATGTCCCCTTCGGTCTTTACACCTCTGTCATTACGTCCATAGAGGCTGCCAAACCTGGTTACATAGCCCACTAGCGCAGCTTGGATCCTGGCACGACACTGGCTCCACTCCCAGTCTGCATCCCCTGAACAACTCCCCCGGTACTCCAAGCTCACAGTCCGGGCATCCAGGCTAACAAACTGTGCTAACATTAGCTAACAGCAGCTATAGTTCACTGCAGTTTACTTTACTGTCCCCCAGGAAACTCACTCAGTTTCCGAGATTTGAGGCAGAGCAGCCAGAGGACATCAGAGAGAAGGCAGAGGCTATTTCTTCCATAAAATATGCAGTTTCACCAAAATCAGAAAACTTGTGATTTGTTTGTGCTAGTGCACAAACTTACAGAGTGCAGAGTAGGAATGGCAGAGGTACTACTCACGTGATTATATGTTATTGTAGTATCAAAATGATTTTAAACCTTTTATTTTATGATAGAAAAGTTACAGAGAGTTGCTTTAAACTGTCGTTGACTCATTGAGTATTCCTCATTTTGTTACTTAAAGGATTAACTGTATTTGTGCATATCTGTTGTATCCCCCCACAGACAGAATACTTTGTCATCAAAGTAAAAGTTTGAAACAATGCATCTGCCATCTACCCTCTTTGTCCTAGAAGCAGGTTATTTTCCATTCCTTGGCACTAACTATACTCAAATTCTTCCTTTGTGTCTTCTATATATATTCACCAGAAAACTCAAACAATGCTCAAACCCACTCCAGTTTATAAAGCTATTCAACTTTGTCTAAAGAAACAGAGAAATCAAAGCTCTGACAGCCACTTCAAATTAATTTGACTAGATTTAGCTAAATCTATGTCCTTAATGATATGCATGTCTTGTTGTACCAGTTTTGGTGTCACAAACACGTGTGAATGACGGTTTAAAACAGTAGGATAAAGCAATAATGAATATGCAAATAGTAAAATTTGGCTGCAGCTTGTCATAACAAGCACACTAATTAAGTATGAGACATAATAGTAGTGTGTGTTACCCAGTAAGCACACTGACTGTACACATAATATCATAAAAATATCGTCTTGGCTATGTCTGGTGCCGTAAACATAATGTGAACATTTGATAAGCACTACAGTGCTTTTGCATATGTATTCATTGTGCCTCAAAATGCAATAACAAACACATCAAACAGCCCCATAATGTAGCAACCACCGAGCAATGCACTAAAAAACATTTAGCAAAACACTAGTAAAATTCTACTCCGAATATTGCTCAGGCAACAGGCGCACTTACATTTTTGTCATTTTTGAAAATTGCTTTTCCATGCCACAGCCAGCTATCCTGCTCGACTTTCTCCCTGTCATTAAGGCCTTCTACTGATAAGCAGCTTCTTTCAATCACTGAGCCCAGCGTGTGTTCCTGTGCCAGGGCAGCGTGATTGAAATATTTTTTGTGCCTCTGAGTTTAATAGAGTTAATGAAGATCAAAGACTCATGTCTGGGCAGGATAATTAGTATCCTGTCAGAACGGAAACACACCATGAATAACTGAACTATGACTCTGTCTGTCTACAGTATATGGACAAGTAACACAATTCTCAACAAGTGTTCCCAGGTGGTAAGCTAAGACATACCTAGAGACTTTGTTAAAATGTGAAGAAAATGTTATGAATAATCGCGTCTAACAAAAGTACTTCAAAGACAAAATCAAGTTCTGTGAACTCATTAAAGTTTTTCCATTAGCATCCATCAGCTGTTAATTTTGTGGTATTTTATAGCAATCAGGAGTTAAGTGTGACTTAGAAATTCATTAAACTTGCTTCAGGATCAGAAAGTTTTGGAGAGTAGTAATTTAGTTTTCTTTCTTTTTGATCATGTGAATGACATGTGATTGATTGGTGATTGGTTTTCGAGCCCTAAAGTAGAATCTTGACTCTGACCCACTTCAACATTCTCACTCTCTAGAACTACTCGAGATGGCTATAAATAAGTAGGTGGGTACATGTGGAGTAACAGTCTTGCAATAAATCCTACCTACCATAAAACATACCTTGATGTTATAATGTTTAATTTTGGGGACTTTTTTCAACAGGTGTTGATTCAACTATATCATCATTTTGGAGGCTACAGTACTTGTGCTGTTGAATTGTACTGCATTATATTGACAGGTGTTTCAATCATGTGGTCCACTCTATTTATATCAGTGACGTTGGACTAACACTGTGTATGATGCATGATGCAACAACATACATCTGTATGATGCAACATAGTTCAGCAGCACCACAAACTACACAACTGAATGTACAGTCATTTGAGTACAGAGAGTAAAATCATTTCCAAAATTCCAAAACTGAAGGTAAAATATCTTTCTCAAAAAAGTTTGATTTAATCCTTAATCCAATTAAGTTGTTTCTTGCTACATTCTCAGTTTTAATCCTCCCTCCCTAACTTTCTCTGTACCCTTCATCTCTTCTCAAGACGTTCTGTTAAGTTGTGCTTTGGAGCATGAAGAGGGGAAAGGTGAAGAATTGCAAAGCCCCAACAAGGATGCTGGCAACAGCATCAAGGTGAGAAGAAATGACACAACAGCAAATGATGGGAAACCTAAGGCCATAACTCCAAGAAAGAAGGTCAAGAAGACTGGAAGTAAAAGAGCTTCAGTGGGATCAAGAAGTGACATCAGCTGCACCAAACTGGGAGGCATCTGCCAGCCTAGTCGATACATCTGCCAAGGCAGATACTTAAAAGATAAGTGTTCGGGTGCGAAGACGCGGCAGTGTTGTATGCCAGGTATAGTGACACAGTTACACATGAATGGAAAGACATATGCAAATATTACAAAGGCTTAGTCAAGGTGAGAAATCTCCAGCACATGCTATACTTCAGACAGTCACACAAATGTACTTCTGATTTTTTTTTTTTTTTTTGCCAAATAGGGATTAAAGGATTGTGTACTGCTCTTTCCTGTCGGAGTCATGGAAATGTGGTATTGTGGGTGTGAGTCTATATCAATGTCTGACACCACTGATATAAAAAAAAAAAAAAAACATGAATACATGACATTTGAATAGTGTAATTTTTGCTGCAGTTTGGCTTATTTCCACATGAATGGTACATGAGATGACTCAGGCTTTATGGATGTGTGATTTTTATGCTTGGCTACTATTGGTTTGACATATTTTTGACTGTCTTTGTAGTTGGAGCCTGGAGTATCCTTTGTGCTGGACACCACAACAACAGAGTGAGGGCGTGTGATGTGCATGGCTGTGGAGCTTTCAACTCCAGAAGGTGATTCTTCCTGATCTGATTTTTATGCTTAAACCTAAAGATTATTCATGCTGCAACACAAGAGCTTCCATACAGATGAGTGGATAATGGTTAATACTCCTAGCCTTCATCCTTCATCCATTTGTTCCCTTTCCCCGCACCCATATAATTTCCTGATCAGGCTCTGACTGCATGTCAATCATATGTGTTGCACTATTTCTGACTTTGAACATCATATTACCTATATTACCACATGATCTCCTTCACAATGGCAGGGTGCTCCTACCCTCCTAGTGTTTGATACTTTAAATTAGCACCTGCAACAAACATGAACTCAGTGAATAGTTTCATGTATTAAAACTGTATAGGTGGAATTGAGAGCTTTTGACTGGGGTCCCCCAGTCTACAACATTTTTCAAACAAAAAATGAAACGTTCACTTTTACCAACCAAATCTATTATCAGTCTATACTGAGGACAAGAAACTCCATCGTTTTATAGATGATTCCTCTGGGTGGAGGTCCTTGCAGAGAAGTACTAGCCAGACAGTGTTGAAATATGACTAATTGAAAGAGGCCATCTTGTTTAATTCCAATCTTTTCTGTCATTCCTCTTACAGAGGTAATGGCCTACATAAAGCTGTGGACCTGGTGTGTGATGACTTTGGCATTGTCAATACTCCATTCTCAGGCTCTCTGGCGGGTCCAGTGAGTCGGAAAGACTCTGCTGGGAATCAGTATGATGGGGTCAAACTTCTTAATGATGGTAAGGAGGACAAAATGTCAATACAGTACTTGAAGGTGAGTGCAGCAGAGAAATAACTATTTAAATAGTATTTAAAATGATAGAATCCAGACCTTCAAAGTGTTATTTCAACCAACATTGACATATAAACTAATATTAAAGTCAATACTTTTGAGGACATCTGTCTATTAAATAAAAGAAAAGTAAACAATTCATTTCTACTTAATGACGAATGTATAATAGACCAACAAAAAGAGTCTACAACCACATATAGCAGCACTGTGAGACTGTAATACTCATTGTGAAGAAGGATTGGTTAGATAAACCATGATGGTGCTGGATAAAAACTCATGGGTTCATCAAAGCTCACAAAGACCATAAATGCCCGTAACAGTTCTCAAGACATTTCACTAAATCATAAATTTGAATCTGTTGGTGGTACTAAAGGAAAAGTCAGGGGATCGCCAATGGCAGTAGGAGTTAGCATCAGGGAACCATGAACATTTAGACCAATAATATGTCTGGGCCAACATGCAGTAGATGTCGATATCTATGCACCATGGGTGTCATTCCAAATGTCATAATAACCCATGATATCCAATAGCTGTTGAGATATTTCAGCCAGAGTGGTGGACCAACAACAGAGATATGACGCTACCATGGCTAAAAGTTGATTGGTACATTAGCCCTGTTTTCTGGAAATTATATTTAGATGAATACTGCTATTTGCTATAACAAAATAAAGAAAATGCAGGTTTTGTTAAACCACTTTAACGTTGTACTATGACCCCTGAAAATAAATTCCTGTAATCTATAGTGTAGACAATGGCTCGGGCAAAGGCGATGTTAGGTTATTATGGTGTAGGTGTTAGGTGGGGATGAAAAGAAGAAGAGTGATTTAAAGGGATTAGTCATGGTGTTGGAGTTGGACTGTAACGCCAGGACCCAGCTGCATGTGAAACCCCATCAAAGGCTGTTCGTGAGTAATGACCCCCACTAAGGGCCATCATTACAGAACAAAGCAATGCCTCAGCGTTTGTGTGTTACGTGCCTGGCAGAAGAACGGACACATGCCTTTGCAATGTACAGTATGTGTGTGTGTCTGTACATGTACTTGTGCGAGTGAGTGTATTTTGAGAGCATCCTGTGTTGATAAGGCACTGCAGTGACGGGTAAACATCATTAGTCCTCATTCTGCCTCTACCCCTAATTGAACTGTATTATCAGAAGAACACATGTACTGTCAGCTCCTTTCATCTCAGGGTAAAGCACAGGCATGATTAGACATCACAGAGACACATTACCTCGCCATGATACCCACATTAATCCTGAGACACTCATCATTAGGAGCTGAATTTAATGATGGTTTTGAGTTGTAGACTAGCCTACTTTGGAGTTGTTTGTTTCTACTTTGGCATCTTGCTTTTTGTTTTTGTCTACAGAATGGTGAAAAAGAGACAATAAGACAGTGTTTTTTAGGGTCTTAACTTTTTTATTTATCTATTTGAGGAGGATGCTAAAGTTTCTTCCTATTGTACACTCATTGTACATTGTTCCTCTTTCCAGGAACTGGAGTCAGAAAAAATCTGATTAATTTCTCACAAATCTACCCCATGAAGGTAAAGTGATGAGACCAACCTGACTTCACAGGTATAAATTAGCCTAAACTCCCAAAAATATTCTTAGTGGTGTCAGTGAGCAGAATGGAGTCACTCTTGGCATTAGCACAATCTCTTTCTATTCCCAAAAATGTTATGAATACCCCTGAATTATTGAAGGAAAGGGGTGTGCACATAAAAACCCATCAACAGGTCCATGCAGGAAATAAAAGGGGATATATATCCTTCGAACTATATTTTTTCTTTCTGTGTCACCCAGTGCACTGTGTTAAGATCTTCAACGTCCGTCCTTATCGTTACATCGGCCCGGTGTCTCAGGGAGAAGCCTTGGGTTATCTGTTGCCACTGCAAGACCGCTTCTCTGGCATCACATCACACCTGGAGCTGCAAATGTGTGACGGCACTGACCCTTCACCTTTCATATAACTTCCCACCTCTTATTTTTTATACCATTGTTACATTTCATATGACCTCTCATCACTGAAATTAACTTTAAGTCATCACCTACAATGTGACTTTCATCTTTTATGCAATCTGTAACCTCTCACCTTCTGACCCGCGAGCCTGCTGATATACTCCAGCTTTCTGCCTTTTATGCACCCTGAAATTGATTTTTCTTATTCTTTATTCAACAGCTGACTATCTGACATTTTTGTTTTCATATCATATTAAAATCTAGCCTATGATACCTCCAATTCATTATCCTCTAGGGAATATAGCCCTACAAATCTTTGGTCTCTGTAATGACAGCATTTCAAAAGCCAATGTCTCATATTATGGGAACTATATTGTTTTTTTCCCCTAATGACAGCAATTTAAGTACACTATTCTTACAAGCTCATGATGTGACTGATGATCTATTTATACTGTCTACGCTTATGATCCTTTATGCCCGTTTCTCCATTTGTTTTTAGCCTTTTATACATTTTATCCGTCATAAAGTTTACTGGAAAAGCTAAATACGTCCAATGATTATGACTCTTCATACATTTCTCCTTCTCCTTTCTCATGAAAAATGTTTCATCCCGAGGCATGACCCTTTTTATGTAATCTCCTTATATTTGAATGATGCAATAAATTCTGACTTTCATTTCTGCTTTTAAGTTGTTTTTATTTCCCATGACCGGATTAAAGTAAAATGTATATTGTGACAAATATGAATTGGGGAGTCACATATTGTCATTACTTGTCATGAAAAATACATTGTTCAGTTTTCTCAATACTTTTAAATTCTAATTAGCTATGACAAATCTGATCACAGACATTATCTCCTTAATGCAGTAATCATTTCATATTCAGCTGCCTTTCTGCATGAGCTGTACCTTCTCAGACAGAGGAAAACTGCCACATATACAGTGTTCATGTAATGATTAGAAGACACCAACAGATGGAGCTGTCTTGCAACAAAATTGTCAGTCAAATCCGAATCTAGGCAATTAGTCTTTTTAAAATCTGCAAATAAGACATGTTACAAGTATCAACATCTATACTTAGGGAGCACTTTTCCAAAATTAGCACATCTCCAGTTTAACCGACCACATCTTTCACAATCTTATGACTGAGAGACATTAACCACATAAAGACAGGAGGATATCATGTGATGCAGTGTTTGTGAGTCAACCTCAGCAGTAGGATGGTTCCTCCCTTTCACGCCATTTATATACAAGTATGTTTCCTACCATTATTATAGGAACAGGTAATATCCACAGTAAAGACTGTTGACAGGACACCTGTGATGGATTTAGGTTGAAATACATGTTGCTGGCCATAGTCACAAGTGTCAATGCTGTGAGGAAATGATCCATAATGCCCATATCTATCTATCTATCTATCTATCTATCTATATATATATATATATATATATATATATATATATATATATATATATATATATATATATATTCCCATATACCCATATAAGCAATAACGTTGATTATAGTTGATAGTTGATTTCTTTTTACACATTTTCAAGTTGACCTGTAGTGGGTGCAACAAACAAAACAAAACAAAAATAGATCAGGTCATTTCAACCAGGGGTTACTACATGTACACCAGGGTTGTGTGGAAAGAACTAGCTCACTTCAATTTGAAAAAAAAAAATAGAATGATTATGAATATATATATATATATATATATAACTGTACAAGTGTGTAAACTAGCATAGCTTTTAGCATCCGAGCAGAGAAGTGTCTGTTACTGAAACAGATACAATAGCTAACTAAACGTAGACTGAAATAACTAGCTGCATGGGTTAAACTAACTAATAGCTGTGTATATATATATATATATATATATATATATATATATATATATATATATATATATATATATATATATATATGGGTGGATGGCTGAATGGTTGAAAAAGTTAACTATAATTTAGTTACTCTGTTGACTAAAGTATTGGCTAAATAGTTGACATTAGCTAGGGTTAAAAGTGATGGCTAAAAGGGGCCGTAATAGCTTAGTTAGCTTTAAAAAATACTCACAAACTATTTTAAATGAGCTGAAAGTAATAAAATAAAACATGTCCAGCTAACGTTACTTCTACTCCAGGTGTTAACATTAGGTCAAAAGTGACCTGACGGTTCAACAACTGAAAATGACAGTTCAATTGTATGAATAACGATTTAACATGATCCACTTGTATATGTCAGGTAGTTGATTAGTTTATATGCTGTTGATTATATATAAAGTAACACATTTTGAACATAAAGGATGGTGTCATTGAAGTTCATCTGAGAGGGCACCAAATACAGCAAGTGTCAGTGTATATATAGCTTTATATGCTCTTTAGTTTTATAGTAGGCTATTCTCCCTCTGGGTGCTTGAGATGAACTTTTAATGAATTTTAATGAGTATTATTGACATGGATCAAAATATTCACACCCAGTAAGGTTGATACAGCTTTAAGTGAATGGATTGGAACCTGGCTAAGTGATCCTTCAGCCTGTGGTTTGCTGTGACGCTGGAGGGTTGGTCCATGGAGCATAATGAAGCGTCCCAGTTGCTGAAATGGGAGTGGGCGAGCTGGGATAGGCTGGGAGTTTGGTTGGAGCAGTCAGCGGGACGGGACTAGGCACAAGAAAACGAAGAACCGACTGATTATTAACTTCTGGCTTCTTTGCGGATGAATGTTGGACAAGAAATTTGACGTAGACAGCTTTACGGGAAACGACATTTGTTGCATTCACAGGTTCACGGATCTGAGCGGCGCGGATGACAAAGAAGCGTCGCCGTGCAAACTTTCTCAATCGGGTTTAATCGCTCGCAAAAAAAAAAAAAAAAAAAAAAAAAAAAAACCCAAAAAGGGAGTTCTGTTTTTCTTTCTAACGCAGGCGTAAAGAAGAGGACATCATGCCACGGCGCACCGTGCAAGAAGTAACAGTGCAAGATGTCCAGAAGCGGAGAAATCCGAACAAACACTACGTAAGACCCACTTTATTTTCATAACAGCAACGCTTTTGTTGCTCAAAGTGAGCAACAGATCGAGGTTATATTGCAGTTCTGCTCCCTTTCCTGTCGGGTAAAGTAAAAACAAAGAGAGTGTCAAATTACAGTTTGGCAAGCCAGTGGAAATGCTTGCTCAGACTCTTTAGACCAATCCTGATTTTATTATGAAGACCGTTAGCACCACAGCGAATAGAGAAACAGTTTTATTAGACCCCCCAACAACCCATACTCATTGTTTAAAGAGAAGACACTAACTTTGATACTCCTAAAGAGTTCTCTTGTCTTGTTTTCGGGTTGATCTGATGGAGCAGACTGAAGAAATCAATGTTGAATTTATCAGTTTTGTTTGAATCTGAGATTAAACTTTAGTTTTCTTTTTTCCTCCTTGGTTAGTATTGTTGTTTTGGCATTAAATAGCTTTCAAATGGATTAAGCTCATGTGACATGTGACTCTCCCTGACTCTGCATACCTTCAAGTGACTATCATCTATTCACTATCACATGTATATATGTGAATATAGACATTGTATCATCACTAAAAGAGTCTGCGGTCTCAAATGTCTGCTGCCACGTGTGGGAAATCATAGAGGAAAGGTCCCTGGAAAATAACCAAATAGGCAAATCAATCCAGTCCACAAACCATCCAGAGTAATCCCAATGAGGATAAGAGTTCAAATGGAGCATGCCAGCTTTGTCACGCCTCAGGTTCTCCAATTTACTCAGGAAAACATACTGATAGGCGCCGGCAAGCAGGACGTATAACTAACAGAGTTTCTAAGGTCATCACTGTAAACACAAGGCGATGTTTGAACAAGGGAGAGGCTAAAAACATTATGTAGCAAATGACATTTTGAGTTTTCATTTATGCCAGTTTATGGCTGTATTTTAATGAAACGTGTGTACTTTTAACTTGATTTAGGGATAATTCAACTGCTCAAGTGTTTAGTTGAAGTATTGAAGGTGATAATATCCTCGAAGAGATACCAGGTGATAATGCTGTCATTATCTCATTACTGTCTCATCACTGTGTGTGGCGCAGGAGAAAAGGGACAGACGAGGATTCAATGTGTGGATATTTTTCTTGTTTCGATGCTCATTTCCCACTGCTACTGGAAAGCTTGTGTGGGAGACAAGAATGTCAAAAAGACAAAGAGCCATTGCTCACTTTTTTCTGCAATTTCTAAACAATGGAGCTTTCATCGTTCTTGTCTGTAAGTGAGTGGCGGGGGATGCATGTGGGTGAATTTGTCCGCAAAAGTGCACACGGTCAGTTTTAACACATATGACATCATAGGATATAGAGGGCCAACAGTCAGAGCCAAGGCCTTAGCAGGTGTTCGTGTTAGTTCAGTGTACATGGCGCGTGCCAGTGTGTGCGCTCGTATGCATATGTTGGTTTGCATCCGTCTTTGTGTGAAAATGACGCCTGGGGGTGAGGGACCAACGGACCTGATACCGCTGTGAGTGTTAGTGGTCAAGGACACAGAGTTCTCGAGGTCCTGTGTCTTCTCCATCTGTCTGTTTGCTCTCTAGTGCAGCCCATGTTGTTTTGTGCCTCTGGTACTCTCTTTCACTCTGTATGCAGAAAATCTTCCACAGCCACTGAGGTGTGGTTAAGAGTATAAAAATCAGCTTAAACCTCCTCTGCTCATCAGAGTTGAACCTATCATATAAAAAGGAAAAGAAAAGACTTTCCATGAGACTTGCATATATTTTATTAGCTTTTATAGCCTTCCCTTTCTTCCTCAGAGCTATAGCTTCAGCCTTATTTACCATTGTTGATGTTGGATTTGTAGTCTAGAGAGCCTATTTGTCTTAATTATTTTTATTGACCACTGCAGGGAAAAAAGCTCATCATACACTTTTTTGCCTATAAGGTTTCTCCCTCTTTGTTGTTGAGAGTTTAGTACACTGAATGAATAAATATATTGTATGAATGAAGGCATCCTCCCTGCTGGCCAATAATACATCCTGTAGTTGGTCTGTCCATGGCCATATCTGACTCAAGTGCTCTGAAACAGACAACGAGGCCAGAGAAGGTCTGGGACTGGGGCCAGCAGCATTCACCCAGACACAGCAAGCCACCAGGGAGTTTCCAAATCACCTCCCTGCCTCTCCCCTCTTCTCCTTTAGTGAACAACATAAAGAATTATTTCTATTGCCTCTAGATTGAAAGAATTAGGCTAGATGCTATAATGATAATCATAGAAAGAAATTTTAACTTTAACATGTTAACTTTAGTACCACAAATGATACAAAGGGAACAATGGTTTATTGATGTATTCTAACAGTGTCTGTGGCACTCTGCATGAATTCACAATGTGATATTAAATTGTGTTAAAGGCGTCACATCAAACTGTTGTGTCTGTCTGATGTTTCCACAGTCTTTCTTAAAGAGCTGCAATTTTTTAAAGCTGGTAGGTAAAATCTGGTGCATTTATGCAGGATAATGACTTCCTCTTTAACAGGAAGTGATGCCATTGGACTGGGAAATGAAGTAGGAAGTGATGCCATTGGACTGGGAAATGAAATAATCGGATATCCCTATTGCGTCCATGTGAACGGATGATTACACTGACTGTTGCCTGGCACTATGAGTCAGGAGTGATGCCCCGGGGGGTTTTTGTGAAGATCAAGTGGTTGACAATAATGGCTGTTTTGTGTGTTTGCACGTTCCGTTTATTTTTGTCTCTTGCTTTTCCAGGTTTACATCATCAAAGTGTCCTGGAGCGATGGCAGTACGGAAATCATTTACAGACGCTACAGCAAGTTCTTCGACCTGCAGGTGAGCAAGTGTGTGCACGTGTAATTGTGTGTTAGTGTGTCTTGGTATGTGATTGTCTCATTATGCTGTATTCACATGTGCAGTTGTTTTAGGGGGGCAAGTAGTGTGGTAGGTTTTAACCTTTCTACCAGTGAGGAGTAGCATGGGTCAGGAAGTGAATGGAAGCACTCTCCATACAGCACGGTGCTCCTGTAGACCTAGTGCTTGTAGCCAGTCTCTCCCTGCTCCACCCATATGACACTGGTAATTATATTGTGCGAGAGAAGTCGGAAAATGTCCCAATGAGGTTAATAGAGGACAATGATGAATGCGATGACCGCACTGATGACCACAGAAATGTCTGAATCATTCTGGAGCGTCACACTGGCAGTGTGTGTTGCACAAGGAGGGAATCTCGTTAGTATCCTAGTAATGGATCTGGGGCCCTGGCCACATCTGAGCTTAGAGAGCATGGACTCCAGGAAACCCAGAATGGCAACCGCTTTTAATGAGCACATAGTCGATTTAGGCGAAGTATACTGTCAGCCCTAATTGGATTAAATTCCTTTTAATTGATTAGGATGGTCAAAGCATAAGCAATGAAATAAAGAATTATAATGCTCCACGGAGGTTTTTCTGAGCCTGCAAATGTAATGTTAACCAGAAGAATGCAAACTATTTAAGTACTAATTTCCTTAGATTGACTTAAGCACACAAAATCTGCCAACAGTCTTACTTATGAATCAGCTCATATCACACTCATAATTGTTTTCTGAATGTAGCACCTTTCTGTAGTAGCGGCCATGCCACAGGAAAATTGCATGTACAGCTATGAATAGTAATGTTTGTAGTGTAATGACACAGATTGGCTTAAAACATAGAGTTGAGCGTAGAGCTGGTGTATGCTCTTTACTGATAACATTTAAAGAGGTAGTAAATCATCTGTGCTCACTGTTGTTGAACTATTGTCAGTCAGAAAGAACAGCAGCAACAGTTAAAGGACTTGTTTCCTCCTGCACAAACTCCAGACTCTATCCCTCATACTCATTATTTACGATGTGGTGTATTGATATACAGTATAAAGTTTTCATTAAAGATATAAGAAAGATTGGTAATCTATAAGTGTACTTATCTTGTACCTTATATCAGTGCTAAAAATGAGCCAACATTGCTAAGATAGTCTAAAATTTATAGTATATCACAATATAAACATTTCTCTTGTTTCTTGTTTGTTTGTGTCTGTCTGTCTAAATTCATGATTTAAAATTGATTTAAGCTTCTGGACTTTTGGACTAGAATTTAGGCTGGATGATTGCTTTATCATTTGTCATTGGCTTCTGTAGCTATTCTTATTGTATTACATATATCCAATTCAGAATTCCTTTTTTATGTTTTGTAAACTGCAACTAACTAAATTATGGTTGGTGAGACACTGCAAATGTCTGTGCTGCAGTAAATTTGGTTTTATCATTCAGCTGTAGCACTTCTTTGCTTTTGATGTTTTTGGCTTAAGAACAAGGCTTTAGCCTAAGTTAGAGGAGGAGAATGGGAGACATTCAAATATCAATGAGAGAGGAGCTTTCTTTTCTATAAATGATGGAAAGTGAGATTTGAAAGCCAGACATCGTAGTAGAAATTAATTAATGACTGTACATATTGTCATCTGTGTGCTTGGAAGCACAAAATCTATCCTGTTGCTCTTTTAAAACATCCACACATTGATAAAACACTCAACTGTCACTATTTTAACAATATCATTCCATGCTTGTTTCTTGCATACCTTAGCATATTCCAAGCACAAATTACTGGTTATGTCACTGACCTACAGTATCGGATCAATGGCACTGGCTCACATGAGCATGTATGAGATATTTTCAGCAGGGGCATTCCCCGCTGGTGTTTACCCCTGCCTTGCCGTTCAGCTGCTTCATGCTGTGTTGACAGCCTGTGGGTGGGCCCTCACTGGTGAGGGAGTTGTAGATAAACTCAGCTGGAGAGATTACAAGCCAATCTCTTATCTCGTGTTAGGTCTGGCATTGATGCATTATAAGCCACCTTGAGGCTGTGGTGTTTCTCACAGAAAAGTGTCAAGTTTGAATGCTGAAAATCTCATCAGCCCTACTATGAAGTTTTCTGTGGCAGCATTGTTTGTAGAATTTATTTGAATTAGTTTTTTTGTAATATCTTTTAAGATGTTATTTTATTATTTTAACCCGTGGACTATGATGAGGAATAAGTCAGTGGTTTGACATCACTGGATGTCATCCCAGGTGCCCGGCCAGGATAGTGACATGAAGCTGAGTCATTCAGCTCTCCTCCTTACCATTTCTTCACTGCCTTTCATCTTATCCTGCTCTTTTCCCGTCCGCCTTGGTCATCTCATTTCTGTGGCATGATGCTGTTGTGTTGTTGTATAATTCAAGAAGGGTTTATGTGAATAAAAAAGATGATGCTGTAAAAAAAAAATCACACATGAAGTGTCCCTGGCCATTCTAAAGCCTCAGAGCCAGACAGGAAGTGTTATTCATCACATCCCGTTAACACAGCCGGCCAAAGCTGCGGATGTCTTAGTTCGACCAGGGCAGCATGTGCTTTTTGTGTAATCACTGACCACAGACTGTGTTTACTCACTCACTCTGACTTCAGTATCATTTCTGCATTTATGAAGTGAATTTGTATTCGGCCAGACATACTTGTTTAAATCCGTATGTACTTATCTTACATTTGGATGACACATTATCAGCCACGTGTTTTTATATAACAGATAAAATCCAGTCCATGTTGTGTTGAGCAGACACTAATCTTGATGACAAGCAGAAAAACACATGCAGGGTATCATTAGATAATTATAGTCTTAATACTAATTTGCATTCCTTCATCGTTTTAGAGTTCTGATGTACTAACTCGCCCAGTTATGATTCTCCTGCCAGATTGTTTACCTGTTAATGAAGGTGATAAACAAGTATAGTATAGAATTAACTCCACCACATCAAATGCATAGTCTGCTTTACAACACTGTTGGTATCATGGCTCAAACATCTCCCTAATTGTCAATGTCTTGCATGTCTGGCAGCATTCACTTCCTGAGAGTACTTGACGAAGAGACAGACATTTTTCTCTCTCTCTAGATATTTCTGCTACTTCTCACTTACCTTTTTCCTGCAGCACCTTCAACCAGAGCCTCTATGTAACTGTTACCTCTAAATAGCATCAGGAAGTTAAGTATTAATATCTGCATACTGGTGAAGGTCTCCATGGTGAGACAGAATTATTGCCTGCACTTATGCATAAATGCATGTGATGTAAAGTATGTGTTTAGTCTTGAGAGCTGTTGAATACTGAGGGAATGAACTGAGCAGTTTGCATTTTAACATCAAACCTATGGGGTTCCCCCCCCACTCTGTTTCAGTGTGCTCAACAAAAATAGACTGATCTGTTGCTTCAGACAGATGGAAAGTGCTGAGATTTTTAGCCATGGGGTCATCCTAGTTGCTTTATTTCCATGTCACTAAGAACTGTTTCCATGCTGCACACGTGTCCACCCAACTTCACAAGCGTAGTCTTTCAGCATTCCCAGTCGCTTCGGATACAGGATACACTTTTACTTTAAAGCTGTCGGGAAAAAAATCCCAACTCATCGCTGCTTGCTTATTCAGAGTTGCACAGCTGTCATATTTTCCATCTGCAGTAATCAAGTAACAAAACTTTTTAAAGGGGGGCAGTTTATTTTACTTAGAGCTGCCTGCAACAATGTGCTCATTTCCTTCTTGTGCACAGTAACTTTGGGCATTTTCAGAATAAAATGCACTGTATCTATCCTTAAGCAGTGAAGTTTGTTCCTGGAACAATAACCCAAGACATGTGTTTTTGTTTAGGGAATTCTAAAAATGGGTACACTGAAGTTCTGTTAACATTGTCTGTGTTAAGGATCTAGATGGTGTGGACTAAAATGCAAGTCTAAATTAATCTTTTATTTAATAATTTATATATATATAATAAGCATTTAATTGAAATTGTCTTTGATAGTTGAAAATGAACTGAGACTGTGTTCCTTATGGGTCAATGAAATTGATAGAAAAACCAAACTTATGAAACTATCATCATAGCACTATTTTTTAAATGTCCTTATTCATATGCATTTGTTTATGACTGCTGGGGATGGTAGGTTTCTGTGTAGCAGGCTCACAGAAAGCCAAGTGTGAAACAAGAACAGGAGCTTTGTCTTGCTTTTTCACCGTCAGGCTCCTTAACCATTTGCTGTCCCATCTTGATTGGGATTATTGGTCAACATGATTTGCATATGTATGTCAAATGACATACATATCCTTTGTTCCTATCCTAGCCTTGATTGGAAGTAGTTATATTTTAGGAAAATGGCTCATTGTTGCTGGCTGTTAGGGAGATGACAGGCACAAATAAACCCACTTGCTATTCTCATCACAAGCATGTTTCCACTTTAAGTGGCAAGAAACCAAACAGAAACTAAATGAGCCTCCATCTGCTGCAGCTATACAATACCATAAGTAGAGATTGGAAAGTTGTGTTTCACATCTTGTGATTGACTGGGGACCTGTCTGAGGTGTACCCTGCTGCTTGTCAAATGCATGCTGGGATAGGCTCCAGATCCGGTGACCAAGAATAGAATAAGTAGCTATAGAAAATCAATGCGTGAATGGAAATTGTGCCATAGCAACAAAGAGGTAAAAGGCTCCAGAGAGACAAGGAGTCCAAAATGTGTGATTAAACCTTGGCTTTTGAGTAAAAAGAGTAACTCCTGTAACTTAAGGGTTAGAGCAGATAGCATTTAAGAAGCCCAAGTTACATGGGAGCCAACGTTGCTGTAACAAAACTCAACGCTTCAACCAAACAATAAGTTAAAATATACTTTTCAACAGTTTCTATCATCAGGTTAGTTAATATGTAGTGTGGTGATAGATTTTCTGAGTCGGTCTGCGATTCAGATGTTCAATTTATTGTTTATACAGAGGTGTGAAGTGTCCGTATCCCATCAACAGATTTACCTCAGTACACAACAATATACTTTACATCAATACATCAATTACATTTATCAGGATAGAATATTTTATAAACATTGCCCACCCCTATCAAGTGATCAGGGAGGACCTCGTCAAATTAAGGATCCAGGGTCAAGTATCTTTTATTTATTTAAGTGTACTTGAGCCATAACCAGACCCTTGAGTGCAGTTGTTAAACTAACCCTCTGCTTTGACCTCTCTGGAGGTTGATATATGAAAAGAGAATGGTCCTAAAGGGAATAACTAAAAGTAAAATTACCTATATATCTACCATAAAGATTGAACACTCTAAGTGCCAATATCATCTCTGAGTCCTCTTGCTGTTTTCTATAGCATATAGTATGCTAACTAGGCAATGAGTATTAATAAAAGTGAGAGAACCTGTCTGTTAAATAGGGGCACATATTAAAGAAAATAAATCCATCCATCCATTATCTATATTTGCTTACCCTCCGCTGGATTGTGAGGGGTAGGAAAACAGGGAAAGTAGTACAAATCAAAGAACGTTATTTCTGTATCATATTTTGTATAATTCTTTTGGAAATTCAATAAAGAATATAGCCATTCAATCAAGTTAACCTACCAGTTATTTCCCAAAGCTACCACAGTTGATTAAGTGGAGTGCAGGATGATTTCTTTGTTGTCACTGCTTCATAAGTGGACTAAGAGCTCAGCCTTTCAAAAAATGTGGGGAGTTTCGGTATCAGTATCGTCCTCTGCAAAGGCTTCAAAATGACCTCAGGCATGAATGTACTGTAGTGGACCTAGTGAAAGAATCAGAGGTCTACTGTAATAGACATGTTCTAAAGAGAGCAGCCATTGTTCTACAGTCTCATTTTATACTCCCATTGAAGAGAGTCTTGGGCGTCTCAGATCTTCTTTATTAGGCCTTTATTTGAAGGCTGATGGTGTGATTAAAGCGGATATAGACTAGACAAATTATAGCCCCTTTGAAGATTACGTATTTGAATCAGCAAAAATTTGGTAAATGAACTAACAGTGTTTAAAAGTTTATGGCACTACTGGGCCTATGAACAGACTAGAATGTGACAATCGAAATGTTTGTTCTTCCTTAAATCCCTGCACTGATTGTTGGTCTACATGAAACAATCATTGACTCAACAGTTTTTTTTTATTTTTTTTTTTTATTTATTAGTGGTTTAGTGTATTCACTCATTCCATTATTCAATTTCCCTGGCACATTAAAGCTTTACTGAATTTTGCCTTTTTATTGCAGGAAGTCTAGATATCTTCCCAACATTGTTAGCAATATCTCTTCATTAGCTTTTGGTGAATGAGAGTGGTAATTTCAAGTACATAAGTTGTAAAAAAAATGCAGTTTACAGTTTTAATTTAACTGAAATGATCATTTTTGTTAAACTATTGTTTAATGTGTGATGTACACAAATTACTCATGGTGTCTGTCATTATACAATCTATATAGTACTAATGTGGCATGCATGTGGATATGATTTAAACATACGTCAGAATAGCCTTGGAAAGTCTTATGGAGCTTGACTGGCGGCCTCCTTGGCCCGTCATCCTTCTGCCTGTAGAGTATGAATATTTGATGGTATGTGCATGATGTAACTGGTATTTTGAAGAGACATCTTTACTCTCTCCAGATGCCTTTTCTTGTTTGAATGGCTCTGATTACAGAGTAGATACAAGGTTTGGAGTAGACACAGAGACTGGGTGTGTCTGCGCTCACAGTCAGACACATGGGAACAATTACAGTGTGTGGGGCATTGGCTCTTCTCTGTTTGTCTCTCTCAGTCTGCCTGTCTCTTTGAAATACTGTCTCTCTTAAGGTGGTACTGTGTCATCAGTGAAGCATATGAAGCCAAGTAGATTGTTGCTTTGCAAGTTCAGTGCTCTTCTTTTGTCATTCCTTCTGTGCCTTCTCTTGTATGTAAGACTACAGTGCACTGACCCACCTCTTTCCATTTCTTGATTTTTATAGCCAAAAGTCTTTTTTTTTTTTTTTGTTTTGACAGGGTATATTTTGGCTTTAAATTTGCAAAGTTTTAACGTCCATATATGGCTTTATATTCAAGCAACATTATAAACATAAGATACACACAATCATATATACATCAATAAATAATTTGTTTTAAGATTCCAAAGTATTCCAAAGTGTCTCTTTTTTCTTGGCACACTTGAAGATGTGAGGCTTGCGGAGGTCCTTAGAGGGTCTAAAGAAAAGCTTAAAATGACATTATAGAACTTCCTTGTATTTGAAATAAGGCTTTTGTGCCAAGTAGTCAAACTGAAACAAATGTACTTTTAAAAGCACAAGATGTGAGCAAGAGAAATAAAGTAAAGCAGATAAAACGAAGGTCTTTCTCTACAGCTGAAGATATGTAGACACTCATTCACCTGTAAAACATAGGCTTATGTCCTCAGTTATGTTTGAACATACTGTATATTATCTTTCTTCCTTTTTTTCTGACTGGTGCTTTTCTATCCAGAAGCCTGCAGCAATCCAGGAGCTGTCAGACTTTTGGCTCTCGTGACGCTGTTTCGATTTCACACTACAGTTATATTTAACTCAGGAGCTTTTTTCACTAAAATACCTATTTTTATTGTTGGTGTTTTATACATGGGTGACATATAATGTAGTTTTGCATTTTAGCCTTAACCAGTCAATCTATTATTGTGACTGTCCTTGTTTTGGATCGCTGTGGCAAGAGGACAAACTGTGGAAAGGTTATTTCATCTGTGTTTGCCTCAAAATAGAAAAGTATCAAGCTATCTACTTAAGTGATTTAAGGCATTATGCCACTCATTGTTTTATGGCAACAACACCTCTTTGGCACCTGACTGAGGCAGTCCATAGAAAGTAATAGAAAATACTATTTGGCACAGGTCTCTGCTTTTCCCATAACCTCTCCATCACCTGACCTCATATT
This sequence comes from Sciaenops ocellatus, assembly GCA_033000465.1. Taxonomy (NCBI): domain Eukaryota; kingdom Metazoa; phylum Chordata; class Actinopteri; family Sciaenidae; genus Sciaenops; species Sciaenops ocellatus. The sequence goes on from CP136870.1 coordinate 8,217,295, forward strand.
ACACCTCCCCCTGTCTCTCTCTGTTAGTTTTGGCTCAATCCAAGTTATTATTTCTTTCAAATTTACCACATAACAATTTTACTTACTTTACTTAACTGAATTTATATTGTTAGAAAACAAACTCATTTTGAAAACTACACGATTACACTGGAGAAAATACAGCATATATCAAACATAGCAAAATAACATTTAGCAGCAGTATCAGGGCAATATTGCATCACAGAACTCCCTTCAGCACACACATCCTCCACCCAGTGACGTACATGGTTCATGCTTCATGACCCACACATGGAAAATTAGGGAGTAGTTGCCTCTGAGGAGGCAGATATAACGGTTTATGTTCAAAGTATATTTTGTAATAAACTATGAATTTTTAGCGTCAGTTATGTTTTGTGTTGACAGCAAGCTGGATGCTTTTCAATATCAAATATGTGATGAGTTTTATCACCAAACTAAATACAAAATTTGCTTTACAGAACAGATAAAAAGTCTATTTTCTTTGGATGATCTAAAGCCGAGAAAAGACAAATTACATGTGCATACTGTAGAAACATCTGAAATGTATCCACTGAGGGTAGCGTACCCAGACATTCCTGTTTGCCAGTGTTGCATATTCTAGAAATGAGTCTCTCATGGCAGTGAAGGTACGGAGCTACTTAACGGTGGGGGGAATGAAAAACATCCCTGTTTTGATATTTGGCAAGCCGGATTGTTTTGACCTTCAAATGCCTGTATGGAGCCCAGCCTTGATATATGTATCACTTTATCAGGTTGACAATGAACAGAACACGGTCAGAATAATGTTATTAATCGTATTATGTGATAGCCCTGTCCCTGATTCCTGTTAAAGCTTAACTAACTCCAAAGCACCTTTTAAATGTTTCCATATGTCACTCATCTGCTAGTAATGACAACATTGTGTGTCAACAATAGGTAATCTAACCCAGTATACTGAGTTGATGTTTCAGATCAGAAGAATTATCTCAAACATGAGAGAATGAGAACTCATTGCTCCTCTATTGCTGGATAGTCAGTATTTTTTATTTATTTATTTTTTTTAATGTGCACAATGCAATGTCTGGCAGTGGATTAAAGTATCAGTAACAGAATGTCCTGATGTTCTGATTTCATTAATACAGCATTCAGCTGAATGGAGAAACTCAACAGTGAACCCCCTTGGTGGTGTCTTTCAGAGCCTTTCTTCTGGCTCATAGTTTGACCATGTAAACTGAAAACAGTGATTGGCTATTACTTCAAGAAACAGTGTATTCCTTCATACCATTCAACCAAACTTTGTCTGGTTTGGCATTGGCCAAGAAGCATTTACTTCTCCACATAACTCCTGTAGTCAAATAAAGTCTTTGGAATGTAAAGGTCTTCTCTTATTTTTTGGAAGCATCGGATTCAGTAATTTGTGTTTAGTATCAAAAAACTTCCAAACACTCCTCTCAGACTTTTCATTGAGTATTTTTAATCCCAACCGTAGGTCTTTTGGTTGAAGGTTTTATGTGGTTTCACTTCAAGCAGCATACAAGAATCCATAAGTCAGGTGCAATGTGCAGAGCCACTGTCAGAAAAGTGTATAAGAAAAACAGAGGGTGCACTTGCAGTTTACTGGTAAATATGGCCAGGTGTCATTTTATTGTCCTCAACTGCAAGAAGAATGGAAGACACACATGCACAAGCACAAATATGTGTTTATATATACAGAATATAGAATCACCATACATGTGGAAGCGCAAACGATGATGATATAGTTCATTGTGACATATTGAGAAATGCAAAACGTGCTGAAGTATAACCTAAAGACTAAATCAGTTTGAGCCAAGAGAAACGATATAACAGATATAAGGTACAACTTCTCTCTGGCCATTAAAAATTATGGAAACACAAATGTTCCACTATGTCATCGGTGCCTTGCTGCTAACAGCCCCTTCGCTGCAGCAGCATATGAAGTAGAGAGAGAGGAAAAACCATACCATCTGCTCAGGACATTCCTAATCATTGGCAGGCCTTACTTTATTGGCCGAATTCCTTGTAGGAACTGCTGATTTGTAAAAATGTGAACCCTTCCTCTCCAGCCTCAGCTATCCTGTTGTGTGTAATTTGAAGTGTATGTTTATGTGTTTGTGTATGTGAGACTGTAAATGCTTTGTGTGCTAATCCGTTTTAATTGATTCTGGTTTTCCAGATGGAATTGCTGGATAAATTCCCAGTGGAAGGAGGCCAGAAAGACCCTAAGCGCAGGATCATTCCATTCCTACCAGGTAAGAGTTAAGCCCACAGTATCCCCCAAGGTGCTTTCACACACATACACACACTGTGGTTTATTTGGAATGAATATAGGAAGAGCTATTGTGATATTCAATTGAGTAATGCCAAGAAAAATGCTAAACATTAGCTGGTTCCAGCGTCTGAGAAGTGAACCGAAGAGGTCATCTTTGGAGATAAAATTGTGATGAGTGTTTTTTATTATTTTCTGAAATTTATAGCCTAAAAGGGAAATCAACTAATCTACAAAATGCGAATGAAAAATAATTGTTAGTGGTAGCCCTATTTATGATAAGATGCTGCCAAAACATAACAATGCACAATGAGCAGCAAACTCACTGGTTATCACTTTAATCACTGTGTTTCCCCCTCGCGCTCTTGTCGTGTCTTCGTCTCATTACTGTTCCCTTTGACTTCTCCATTAGAAACATTTGCGCGCATTGGGTTAAAATCTGGACAACAATGACTCAATGATAGGCTGTGAATGAACTGGCTGAAGGCATAATATTTTGCACACAAAAGAACCAACTAGAACAATCTGCTGCAACCATAATTGGTCATAACCACACAGTTTCTGAGAAGGGATAGGTTTTTCCATCTGCTTTTTAAACATTCTGCTGACTCAGCTGATCTCTAAGCATATAGTCCATAGACATATTAAACAATTATATAGATTAGCGTTTGAGCCTTGAGGTGAAACATTTTGACATAAGAGTAATCTACATCTGATCATAAAATTCAAAGGTTACAAAGCATAACATTCATTATGAGCTGTTTTCTTGGCTTAGCTGTACCGATGTCCTGGCTGAATCATCATCTTGTGTAAAAACTAACTGGCCAAAATGATGCTTTCTTCTTTTTTGTTTCCATTACTTTCCTAACAAGTACAAGTGGCAATGAAGTTTGTTTGGAATAAGGGCTTTGGGTGTGCTCGACTAACTTTTGAAATAGTTTCAGATTTAGATCCCTACTGAAAGTAATCCTTTATGAGAGTTTGGAAGAAAGCCTCACCCAAAGACCCCACCCACATCTCCCCTACCAGGCTTGGGACGAGTGGGGGATAGGATTTTTTTTCGTGGTCTTGCAGGTCTGGAACTCATTGAGAGAATACACACACACACACACACACACACACACACACACACACACACATATATACACATACTTGAGCTGTTTGATGAACTCTTGAGTAGGAGGAGGGGAAGGGGGAAGAGACATAGAAAAACACTGCTTTTCATTCTATGACCACGGATACTATTACAAATTCACATCTATATTAAACTCTGCCTACTTCCTTCCTGTTTTTACTGTTTTACCTTGAAATTCTATATTTTCTCTTCAAAAATTTCTCCCTACTTCCCATGAAGGGTTTTGCTTTCTCTTCCTGTCTTCAACTGAAGATCTCATTGTTGGTAGAGGCACTCCTTTTGGTTTCTGTGGAAGAAAATGACCATTTAAATGCACCAAAGGAAGTCACTAAATCCCAAACAGCTTCTGTGGGACTATTTGCTTTTGTGGCACAATGTTGCTAACAAACATTGTTTGTGCTCAGTGCTTGCATAAATTGAGGTTGAAGAGAGTGACCGTTACTTGTCTAAGATCCCTGGTCAGGTCATACTCCTCTTTGAGAAGGATTCTAACATTTGCCAGACTGAAGAAAAAAAACTTCAGTGTGGAGGCTGAGTCCAACATAACAAGACACGGAAGTGGTTTGCCCTTCACAGTTGGGTTTATTCAAGGCCTCAAGCTGTTTTTACTTATTTGGTATCTCCACATCAGCAAAGTGGCTTGTCTGCATGTTTGCATAGTGCAAAATTTCTGCTGCTTCTTGCTACACACCAAAAACTTGACTTCTGAATTTTGAGTCCGTTCTTTAATTTCCATAAAATCCCAAACTTGCTAATTTAAACCCAACCCTTTATAATTATCATCATTTCCACAAGTGGCTGACTTTTTTGTTATCTCAAAATTCTGTGGTATGTACAGAGTATCCGTATGCCATCTGTCGTCTGAATACCTCTCACGATGCTAAATTCCTAGGCTCATGCATGACATTTAGATAAAAGTGATGAATTTGAGTGTGAGTGAGTGTTGCTCCTCAAGGCAGTGTCAGCAGGTCAGCCTTTGAAAAAGAGCTGATATGCTCTTGAAGAATTATCTGAAGTTGGGGTTGTTAAACTACGAGTCAAAAGCCAAGATGGAATGTGGGTCTGTTTCTTTAGGGCCCCAACATGATAAAAGAGGTGATATTCTTTCATGAACTTGGATCTCAGAAGTAGAATATTAATTTGTAATTTGGGTTGACTTTTTCCCCACCTTTTCCTCTTTATGATAGATATACAGTACATACTTTTTTTTAGCTAGTCTGTTTGGCTGGGGATCTCTTTTTCCTTGGGGCACATTATGTTGGGCAGGTCAAAAATGTTTCCGTGGATCTCACCCCAGTTAGTCCTCCAGTTGTTGAAGGACAGAAAAACTTTCTAGTTACAATGGTTACTTATGTCTCATTCATACCACGTTCATGTCTTGTCTGCTTGAATGGGGTGTACAAGTAACAAACTGGTCTTCACCCAAGAACAGATTAATTACAATTCACACATCTCATTCTTTCACACTTAGAAGCTGCAGTGATAAATAGAGCCTTTTGAGATGAGCCAGAGTCACGTCTCAAGGCCTGAGTCAAATATCAACTACCGTAGTAGCAAGTCTCAGGTCAAGTCACATATTTTGTCTCATAATACTTGAGAGTTGACTTGAGACTTGTTATTACAAGACCTGAGAAGTGGTTTGAGACTTTGTTACAAAACTTAATAGCTGTTTTGGATTTGTCTCAAATGACGTGAGAGTTTACCTTACACTTTCTCCTGCAAGTCCAAGTCAAATCTCATGTTTGTTATTGTAAATTTTGTAATACTGTGAGTGTTGTAATAGGTTCAAGTTAAGCGTCAAGTCATTCAAGACAAGTCCAAGTCAAGTCAAAACTTAAGCAAATTGCAAGTTAACTGCAAATGTTTCATGTCTCTGAATGTTACCTATAGAATGACACTATAAGGTTTTAAACATTTTCTTTTCAAAACTGTGCCAACAATACAGTTTTTTTAATAGCTGAGGGAAAGTCCTTTCAGTGCATAGGTCTGATAATGAAAAATATAAGGTCCAGTGTGTAGGATTTAATGACATTTTGCAGTGTAGTTGCAGATTGCAAAACCCTCCACATGCCTCCTTTTCCAAGCGTGAAGGAAAAACTACAGTGGCTGTGAAATGCGCAAAAGACCCTATTTAGAGCCAGTATTCGGTTTGTCCGTTCTAGGCTGCTGTAGAAACATGGCAGGCTCCATGGAAAAGGAGCTACAACATCTGTAGATGTAAAAGGCTCATTCTAAGGTAACAAAAACATAATGATTTGAGCCCCCTAATTGCAATATTTTTTTACATTTCTTCTGGATCCTGAAAGTCAAAATTAAACTTGAATGTTTCTGTTTTTAAGTGAAGTCTGTAGGGAGTGAAACATGCGAGCTGTCAAGTCTACAGTAGTTGTGACTTTAGTCTGACCAGAATCCATGTTTTCAGTCTATGGCTTTGGTGTTACGTAAAGGTTTTAGCTTCTCAAAATCCATTTAAAGAGCCAAATTAGGGTTAAAAAAAAACCCAGGAGGAATTCATGTGTGGTGAGCCCAGTGATTAAGAGGTGACTGCTGAGAACAGCTTTCTGTGTGTGAAGTGTGTAACAACGACCCTCTTTGTGTTCCCATCTCTGTCTCTTCCCTCCATCTACCTCACTCTCCCCAACAAACAAAAGTTGTTTGATACCCTTGGTCAGTGCTTGCTCTGAGATTTGCCATAAAGCCTATACCCTGCCTCAGCCTCGACTCGAAGGCAGCGACTTCACTTCCCTCCCTCCTCCCTCCCCCAAGCAATACTTTTTTTCGTCTGCACCCATGAGCTGCCGTGCATACAGAGTGGGCAGTGTTGAGTCAGTGCGTCTCTCCTGACCCCTGAGAGCTTTGGAAAACCGTCAAGAAAGCTTTCTGTTTGAGGAGTGACGAGGCAAGGAGAGGAAGAAAGAGACAGAGAGAGAGGGAGGAGGAGGGGATGTACCTAAGGCGTCCAGGGGTTGACTTTCAAATCTCTTTAGTTTTCTTGAGTTGTCCAGACAGTGTCCTTTCAGCTGCTCTGGCAAGATGTTGCCAACGCCTTTTTATAGATTTTGAATGTCTTCTCTCATTTTTCATCTAGTTAATCTCCTCTTTAATAATCTCCCTCGTGTAGTACTATACTATTCTCTTCAGCACTATTATGGTGGGAAATTAAGCCACAGATCTTGCACATTTTATATCTCCTTCCTTCATTATTCTTTGATGTACACTATGTAAAATAGTCAAGAATATATAGTCTACAGCTATGCGTAATGTTCAATGTTCAGTTTTAACGGCTAGCTCGCTAAACTGCTGCACCTTGCACACCTGTAGTGTCCATGCATTTCTGCTGCTGCACTTTTAACTTACAACTTAAATGCAGCTACAGGAGGTTAGTTAAAAAAGACATGACATATTCTACAGATATAGGCATTGAACCTGTTGTCAACTGATCATTAACACCGTCTATTTTTGCTGAGAACTGTGGAAAAAAAATAGGTGATACCCCTGCTCTCTAGTGAAGCGTTGCTGCAGCCGTGTGTGTGAATGAATGTTGAATGAACGTGCAAATCAATACAATAGTTGTTAAGATATTTACTCTGGCATGGCTAATGAAAATACAAGCTCCAAAACAAAATCTTCAAGAACAGGAGCAAGAGAAACACCCCTTATTTTGAAGGTCCAACTTTTCCCACAAGATTGACTTGCCTATTCATAATATTGACTCAGATAAGCAACCAGCTAGTATTTGCTTCAGGGTTATAATAATCTCAATCAGGTCTTCTTATCCATTGGCAACATTTACAGTATAGCTCTCTGATACTCTAAGTGAGGTGTATTAATATAATTTTCTGTGTCTTGTTTTTGCCACACACCTGAGTCAACTATTAGGTTGCGGTCAAAGACACCACAGAGGTGTGGTCTTTTGGAAGTCGACTGTTGGTACAGTAGTTGTGGTTATTATAGAAAATGTGTGAGATCTGAGGTCTTTCAAGGAAGTCGCCACACATCTATCCACTCAGCAGTCTGTGCCTCTTTACACATTCTGTCTTTCCCTTCATGAATCTTTGTTTTCTTTAGTCTTGATTCACACGACAGGCAGTAACACATGCGCATAAATATTCATAATCAGACACTGTGATGATCACAGACAGTCCGATGTGCCTGTGTCATCATTTTTTTTTCATCAATTAGTCATTCACTCACTCATGTACTCAAATAAACAAAACAAACATTTGTGTTTTTGAGCCGCAAAGGTCAAGGAAGCGTGTCATTTTTTGTAAAAAGGAAATGAAGATGTGGGCTGAGGTGGGGGGTTGACTGCTCAGCGGCAATCTCCTGTGAGATAGATTCATGTTTCAGCAGGTCTGCTTTAGAAACAAAATACCATAACTCTTTGATGGTGGCGATACAGAAACTTCTCAAAACATGTCCCTTTTTTGTGTTCAGGATCTTGTTTCTGCCTTGACTTCCTGCCCAGTTTATATGTTTTCATTAGAGCTCTCTCTGTGAATTTATTGGAGAAACATCAGCAGCTAAAATGAGAAGAAAATAAATGCTGCCTCTGAAATTTCCTGCATACCATTAAGTTAGAAGAGTGTTTTAAGAGGCCTATTTGTAGCCATTTCGTGTTATTGTTATGGCGACCCCGCGCGTCTGTGCCTGTGGTTATTTGTGCCTGGAGATAAGAGCTGTGGAGTAGCATTTAAGCTGCCATGCAGACATAATTCGCTTTCCCAAAATCATTTATTCATGACTTGGAAAGGCCAGCTATTCACCTAGCTCCTTACCCACCTCATTGTGCTGTCAGAGTTATTGATGATGTGACTGTATTGTGTCTGCATGCTAATTTGCGAACCATGTTTTATTATAGCCACTGTGTCCTTACTGTCCTTGAGTGAACCCTTAACTTTTAATAGTGGCTCCCGACAAGCGCATCATCAAAATTAAAAAGCAATGAAGTGTTTTGTTTTTATTTGGTAGGATTGCTTTTATGTATAGACAAATGCATTCCTATTATAAAGAATGATGATTGGAATATATTATGTACTGTTATTTTGCTGTGGAATACTAATAGCCTGATCTCCGTTCCTAATATATAGTGTTAGGTGTCATAGATAGGTATCTACATCTGATAAGTTGACGATACACTTGGCTTTTTCTGACTTCTAAGTCTGTTTTTCCTACTTTGTTACAGGAAAGATCCTGTTTAGGAGGAGCCATATCAGAGATGTGGCCATGAAAAGGCTAAGACCCATCAACGAGTACTGCAGGGTGAGTATTGACCGATACATTATTGTTTTTGTAGTCCATAAAAGTGCCACTTACCAGTGAGCGTTTACATCTTCAGCACGAAGGACTAAAATCAAGGCAGAAAGTAGAGTGGTCCGGGGAAAAGAAAAATATCCCACCCACGTTGTATCAACTTAGTCATGAACAGGAAAATGGAAAATACACTTTTCATGCTCTCTATGTATACATAAGCAACACTAGTCACTGTTTCTCTCAGCACATTCAGGATTAAACTGAGCGACCCAACCCTCTAATTTCAGGAGAACTTCTTGTCAGTGTCGCAAATTTGAAAGCCTGTCAGATACTTGAGCTGTCAGACAGACACAGAAGTTATTAAAAAATCAAAGACGTTGGTTGTATTCATAAAAGTTAAACTGACAGCCACACTGCAAGATTTACACAGCAACCAGATTTACAGGATTACATTGTTCTAGAACTGCTGAATCATGCCATTGTCCTTGCCTTCGAAATTGGCACTGTGTGGTTTGTGCCATGCTAAACTCCCTGGTGCAAGCCTTTGCGACAGCAGGCATCTACCCTGCTGAGGTGTCCTAAAAGCTCCCCAGGTGCTCTGTATCTGACTGTGACCTCCCTGCTGAAAGAGACAAACTAAAGGAGAATTTCTCTCAAGGGATCAATAGTTTATGAGCGGAAATCTGTTTCTGTGTCACTAAATATGAAGAAGATGTCATTGGCCCTCCCAAATGAACAATAACCCCCTCAAGATCCCTCTGGACAGGAGAATTTATGAATGTGTTTATGCTGTTAGGCTGATGTCAGTGTCAGTGGCAAGACAGAGTGAGCTCCACTTTTGAGTGTAGACGTGTTGATGTGTTTGACCATTTGAAATATTGCAGCTCTTTCCACTTAAAACAGAGATAATGTAAAACCTTTGCATTATCCAGCTCATTATATGGCTTTTTACCAAAGACATTAATCACTTGGCCCCAAGAATAGGAAAAAAAATGCAACTGAACCTTCGCAGGCTTCTCTGTAGCAGAACTGCAACCATAAAACTGCCAATAGCTAGCAACTAATTGCTACAATTTGACAGATATGTAACCACAACAACCTCAGTAAACACATCATGATTGATGTTTAGCTTCTTGGCAACAAAACAAAGCAATATATATGAAAAGAAATCATTTTTTCTAATTTAGGTTGCAAACTGTTTATTTGCAGTAACCAAGGATCGAGTGTTACAACCAGAAGTTGTTTTTATGATTCGATATCCACTATCTCGGCCACAGAGTCATACCAGGCAGGATGAGGTGTTGTTGTGTCTTATGTTGTGGTGGTAACTATCAGCAGAGGGTCGGGCCAAAGGCAAAGAGCTTGCTGGTGCTGAGCTTGCTTCTGTCAGCACATCCACAGCCCATAGGCTGTGTTTTTGTTAAATTTTACAGGCTGGCCTTAGGGCCTCTCAACCATACACACCTCCATCTGTCTCTCAGGGAGAGGAAATTTGAGGATGTTTTTACAAGTTAGTCCTGACTTAGCCCTTACTCCTGGCTCCTTGTATTTCCAACTATATTATTTTATCATGGGATCACTTCTCTTCTCCATAAAGAGAGCCTCATTAAAACCATAACTGTACAAATTAGTTTCTGATATGGTGCTGATAGGCCTTTTGTCACTTCTTCCTTTCTGAATAAAAATAACAATCCGCAAGGCCTCAAGGTGAAGAGAAAAGTTTTATATAACAACGCTGAGGACTGGAGGGGTTGGTGACTGTACAGCTAGTCCAGCAAGTGTCGTCTGGGGTTAAAGGAATGTACAGCTGGTGTAGGCAACATCTTTAACTACTTATGTAAAAAAAATAAGAGTTTGGGGGAGGAATGGATGGAGTTGTTGGTTAGTGTCTATGGGCGTGGATGTTTATAGGAATAGCTGAGGCACGGCAGTGGTGTAGTCAAAGTATTATTGTGGAAATGTCTGAAAAGTTCTAAAAAATGTATTTACTGTACCTGCTGAGGTTTGTTTAGATGTGGAGCTGAACGGGCTTTGGTGTACGACTATGATTTAGGGTTTAGGGCTGAAGGATGTTGGTATTTTCTTCAGTAAAATCATGAAAATATCAACATTTATGAACCAGATTCATTATTTTTACCTTATGAAGGACCAACGTCATTAAAACATGAAAAACAACAAAATAAAATGACTCACAGTGTGCAGGATATCTGATGTCTAAACTTCATTGCAGTAATTTATGAGGATAAAATGACTCAGAGTATGTGAGGACATTTTGTAGAAACAATCCAAGCCACAACTCGCCAGCTAGTGAGACAAATGCTGTCTTACACGTGAACATTCAACAACAACATTCTGCCCTGTGATAGTATCATTGCAGGACGGATCTCAGAATGCCGGGTTGGCAGTGCATTCTGGGTATCACGGCAACTGGTGAAACAAATCTGAACTTGACTGTAAGCAAAAAAAATAGCGTTTTCATCCACCCCCGTACGCAGCCAGGTTGACAAGGTGAAACTTCATGTTTTTCTTGGAAGAGCTGAGTCAGCCCTCCTGTTGAACATCTGAGGCTTTAACCTGACTCATATGGAATTTCCCTGGTTGTAAAGTCTTATGTTTTTTAATCAAGTTGGGAAACACAGTCGGGTAAAAGAGAAAAGGGAAAAAAACATGGAATCGGGATCGTTTGCATAAAGCAAGCAAGACTGCTGAGCTAGGATGACTAAAAAGGTCACACAGTATGATGAAATGCATCACATCACAAAGTCTGTTGAAGTAATAAAGTGATTTCTACTTGACCTTTTATTATCAGTATTCAAAAGAATGTAATAGCATCAAGATTTTGCATAAATAATTCTTCAAATGTCCTGAGGCTAGCAGTCTTTGTTTGACAGCAAATTCTCCAGTTGATATATTTTCAGAATACATTCACACCCCTTTGTGTTCTCCAGAAACTGACAGTGCCATTTTGAGATATAACAGATGCAGAATTCTAACATTTTAAAACTCTTTTGTTGTTGGTGTTTGTCATCTGGAAATCCCTGCATGTGAAAAGTTACTGTGTACAGATGCACTCACAATCTATTGTACCATATGGAATACACAAGTAGATCTCTCATTTCCATTACCTATTTTTCCTTGGAGAAACACATATGCACACGCTCACATGTACACACTCACACGTACACACACACACACACACACAGGCACAGACACACACAATTACCTTAATGCTGCCTGCTGTAAAAAAACACCCATAAAGTCCATTTGCTGTAATGTACCCTGAGCCTCCCTCCCGTCTCCTCCCTGGGGAGAATTGTAATGAGTGGACGGGCCACAGGCTGACACGAGGAGAGAAATAAATCCAAGGAGACGATAGGCGGTACAGGATGCACTCTGACCTCAGGCACAGCGTAGCATTCCGAGCCGCAGGACTAGAGACTGGGTCCCTCTAGAGGTCATCAGTAAAAACTCTTAAATCAGCTACTTAGCTTTAGTGTCTCAGAATATGGATGAAGCTACTGTGAAAAGGGATATTTTGAGGTCATGTTGATGCATAATAATCTAGCAATATTATATGTATCATGTAACATGTGAGTGGGAATACATACACACTCTGTATGATTTTGCAGCTAGTGGAAACAATTGCTGTTGGCATGAACTTCCAGTATGGTCATAAGTATGACAAGGCAAATGTGGCACACAGGACAAGGGCACCTTGGTTGGATCTTTGGCTCCCATTCCATATCCGTCAGAGCTGATGTTATATCAGTATGTGTCAGAGAGTGTGAGAGGCAGACAGAGACTCTGCTCCCTTAAATGACTGAACTAAAACACTTAGGAGTATTAAAATCAGAGGTAGAGGCCAGCCGAGGAAGCTTGATGGATAGCATTGAGCTTTGGCTGCCAGCAAAAGGAGGAGTGGCCTAGCTCCCTTAGCTGTAAAGAGAAATAGTCACCACGGGTTTATTCTGTCTTCTGGTGTGGGGGCATCAAGGTGCTGAGGTGATTATCTGTTTCACTGCTGCCCTTTATTGGATTGGTTGAAAGAGTAGGGGAAACGGATAAAACAGACCAGGAGAGAACAAAAAGATAACATGACTGGTGGCCGTGTGTGTGAGAGAGAGATCACGCCAATAAAAGACGAAGATGAATGTGGCTGTTTGTCTTTCATCTCCGGTCGTGTTGTCAGGATTCATCTCTCTGTTGCCGGTGATCCTCCACAGAGGCATAAGATTAGGGAGGAACATAGGCGAGACAAATCAATGAACTGAGCTCAGAACCAGAGAACAGAACCAGCTGGTGGGATTTGAAAAACACAGCAAACACAGAGAAGGGAAAATTACTGATTTTAATTATTACTGATGCCCTTTTATTCTAAAATTGTTTAAATTATTGCTGGAACAACAATAATAAATATTAGAAACTAGAAAAAACATGTTAGAGGGCACATATGTCTGCCCAGGCTGTACAATCCTCAAAATATGTTAATTTAGTAAGAGAAATGTGTCGCCCATACATACAATTTTAAACTTCAATCACTTGAAGTTGGTATCTGCATATGGCCCCTGAAAGTGCAATATGTTCTTCATTATTGCAGCTTATGTAAAATAGGCCACACTTACAAGAATGTGACAATCAAAAACAGTCTGGCATAAACATGAACAAAACATGTTTTCTTTTTAGGTCATCCAAATATGACACATATCAGATGTGAAGAGGATTGGATGAATTGAATGGGAGGAGTGCTGGGGGGCCGGGATGTACTGATGTTTTGCCTTAAAGAAGTCATCTGTAAAAACTAATATAATTTTAATTTTTTTGCTGTTTATGAGATAGGAGCTAGGGTGAAATGTTTAATAAATGGTTACATGGTGAAATTTGAAATCTGTTTAGCACTCCTGTTGACTATCAAACAAACAGAAAACATAATCTCACTTTGAAATGGAAGAAAGCACAGTTGTTAACTGTATGGCCTACCTTCCGTGTCCGTGAGGGGAGATTGTACACAGGTAGCTGATGGGAGGGATAAGTTCACGTTTGAAAAACACCTAAAAAAATGAAGATTAGGCAAAGTTGCTCCATGTTTATCCTTGCACAGGAGTCTGAAAAATGCAGTGCACATTAGTAATTGCTTGTTCTCAGAGAATACTGGATTTAACCTCTGCTGCTCACTGTGTACTGAAATGATTGTACTTGTCAGTGTGCGTGATTACCCAGATTTCCTGTTATCTTTTGTGGCTACAGGCCCTTATTCAGCTGCCAGTCTACATTTCCCAGTGTGAGGAGGTCAGAGTGTTTTTTGAGACCAGACCTGAAGACCTCAACCCACCCAAAGAGTAAGTACCCCACATGTGCGCACGCGCACACACACACACACACACACACACACACACACACACACACATATACTTTGAGAAACCCCCAGACTCCCATACAATAGCAAACACCTGTCATTGTTCCCCTGACTAATGTCCTGTCATGTCACGTCTCGCCAACATTTACCCCCAGCATGCCGGTAATGAGCATTCATTACACCCTCTAATGGATATGATTTCGTACTGTTGCACTAGTTCCTGTTGGGTTTTCCAAGCAGAAAGACACGTAATGGGTCTTTTTTTAAAATGCTGAGTTAACAGTTAAGCATGTAGCTGCAGATCAATTTAGCAACCAGTCTCCAGACATTGCTCTGAAGGCGTGCAAGCCTGCTCCGTTGTCTCTTGTAAATCTCACCCAACACATTAGCGTCATATCCACTGCTGACAGTTACAATGTGCCGAAACTAAGACATCAGTGGGCAATGAATGCCAGTGTCCAACATACACAAGCACGTGTTGACACACATATAACTCCACACACAGTCGTCGGTTACAGATGTGTTGTTATTAAGGTTACCAGCACCTTCAGGGCAGTGGAGGTTACGGTTGAATGGTTTCATAGAGACCATGATGTGGGCCTCACATTTTGACCCTGGAGATGGTTTTTACACCAACAGCTGTCAGCTGGCATATTAGTTTTAACCTCTCTGTCATCAGGTACTGATGTGTGGCGCTGGGCATTGAGAAGTTGCCTCAGTCGGCAGGAAATTGAGTTGATAAGTCCTGTGATATATGCTGGGAGTGCATGTAGGGCTGCAGCAGTAAGCCAGCACACAGAGAGTGGGTTTTTAAATTGGCAAGACTTTGTTGTAAAAATCTGGGTCATAGAAGTGAGAAACTTTTTCTGGGTGCTAATTCCTTACAACAAACTTATACTACTGTACTGCAATAATAATAACTTGAACTTACCTGTTAACTATTTTCAATTGATATTGAAAAGCATTTATTACAACCCTGATTTCAAAAAGGTTGGGAAGCTCTGTAAAATGTAAATAAAACAGGAATCCATCAAATTTTATATTTACAAAAAAGTTTGAATGTTAACTATCTAGTCTTTGTCCTGTATTTAAATGTATATTGTTTGCAAATCATTGCATTCTGTTTGTCCTCTCATTAGACACAGCATCACAACTTTTTTGGAATCATAATTGTACTTTTTATTTTCACGACCTACTTGCTACTTATTTTTTAAGAGGTCTTTTGAGGCACCACATCAGTATCTAGTAGTACTAAATGTTGTTAGCAGTGTGGGACTAAACTGTCCATCACCACATTAAAAATATCTATTATGAATGTCCCAAATATACATTTGTCTGCATGGATGCACTACATATTAAAAAATAAAGAATAAAACTAATATATACAGAACAGCAAGGCACATGGTTCAGGCAGCCACGTCCTTTCACGTGCCTCGTGCAGGTGCGAGTGTCTTTTTCATATGGCGATTGGCCCCTCAGTCACCTTGACATTTAAATTTAGTGAAACTGTTGAGCAAGTGATATTGCAAAAATGTTGCTCCACTTTTGGATTCATTTTGAATACTGAAGCTCCTGGTGCATTTGGCCTAAAAGCCGCAATATGTAGATGTCTGTGATTATAGCATCTTTTCAAAGGTTCTGACAATCCCTGTGACGATCAGTGCAGTCTGTGTTCATTTCAGTCCTGTATCTGCATCAGTGTTTTGATACTACAGTGAGATTTTTCAAATTCTACACATTGTGGATGCAAGTATTACTTGCAAAGTTTAGCAAATAACTCTATGTAACATAAGACAGCACAGTATTTATACTTATATTCTTGGTATTCAGCTAATGTCTATCAGAGTGACGTACAGGAAGTGAGCAGCTGGGGGTTCTTGTTCAAGGACAATTAACAGGACATATTGCTGTTATGGGGATTGAGTATGGGTCGAGTACTTGCACTAGCCTGCCACATTGTCATCTATAATGTGGATGGATTTAATGTCACTTTGAAGTGTGCTGTCTGTTCCCTTCAGGTGGTTTACTGAGCCTGCTGTATTTCTCAGGCCTGTGATAATATAATCTGAATTTTGTGAATGCTTCTCCTTCATCCCAACAACTCTACCATAAAAAGAAACTTCCTAATATCTGTGTGTGATTAGTATACACAATATATGGACACACACATTTTCTTCCGCCCTCCCTCCTCGGAGGAGGTTGCCAAGGACACATACCTCCTCACTCCTCATACAAAACCCTAAGCATGTGTTGGGAGAGGCAGGAAAGAGATGGAGCACTTACTCAAGGTGGATGAATATAGGAAAGACCTTGGTTTGTCTTTATTGAAATTGGATTACTGCTTTCTGCTAGTGCAGCCTGTTGTTTGGCTGACTGACAACAGGGCTGGTGTACAGACATAGCAGCTGCTGTGGGAGAAGATTTATCATGGCCTATAAATCTGTTGCACTGAGAGGGACATCTTAGACTTTCTCCTTAAGAGCAAGAAAGTAAGAGGAGAGGAGAAGCTGAAGAGGCGAGGAAAAGGAGTTCTTAAATGTAAAGAGGAAGTAAAGAGTCGGGGGGTGGGTGGGTGAGAAGTTAAGGACTTTGTAGAAAAGAGGATGTAGGGCAAGAAAAGGAAAGAAAAGTTAAACCAAAAGTAAGAGACATCATATGTAGAGAAAAGATAGGAGATAAAGGGATTTGTTGAGGTGAAACAAGGCAGTGTGGGAACAGAGGGAGAGAGATTATGGGCGGAAGAATTTCATCAATCATTCAAAAATATTATGAGTCCTCTGTGATACAGCACCTGTGAACTCTTGTGAGTCTTCAAGAATCAAAGCCCAGAGTGAACATATGAACATATCAATAGACGTTGCATTATTTGCCTCTTCGGTAAAGTGTACTCCCACAATTCCTCTGGTTTGTTCCCCCACTCATCGGGTCAGTGGTCACTCAGCTATCGCTATGACTCAGCCACGGCTGCCTGACGCTCATGTTCCCATGAAAGTTGAAATTGAAGTTGGCCCCAGTGCTGATGTTGGGACTCATTCGATTTGACACTCTAAACTAGTTAAATAATCATATTAAGGATGCAGGTCATTGGCTATGTCTAGTACAGTACGTGACCATGATTTCACCTCAGTTCAGTACAAGCAAACAAAGCAAACACATACTGTACATTCCTGCTTTATAATAATCCAAAGCATTGGTACTGCTTGGTTGGCCCAGTCGTGGATTTCTTTTTATAGTACGTTAATGGGCACGCTTAGCGATAAAGATTTATTGAGACTTAAGCCTCTGCAATTAACAGTTCTGCCGATCGAACAATGCTTTATGTGGCTGAAAGCATTCATGTTGATGCAGGGAAACGGACAGCCAGTAGTTGCCAAGGAAAATGATCAAGGGAGACGAAGGAGTGAGTTAAGTAGACATGGAAGATGTGAGATGGAAAAGGCAAGGCCATAAAGTAAGAGAGTAATATTTAGATAACAGTGAGGGAGAGACAAGAGCGAGTGAGAGAGTAAAATGCTGAGCATTAGCCACCATTGACTTTTCGGGGCATCTGGACATTGAATCAGCTCTTGACTGCTGCTGTGGAGTGATGGTCTATTTATCTGGCTAATGTCTAAACCAGACACAGCAGATGCTGTATTGAATTTAACATCAGACTACATTTCAGAGATCAGCTTTCTTGGGGCTCTCTCTTCACATTGGCCTGGATCGGAGCGAGAGAGAGGCAGAGAGACGGATCCTTTTCTGATGTGTCTGTAGCATATTAATAGATCTAACAGGTAACGATGATGTTAGCAATTGTTGTTAATCCTGTGCTGAGTGATCAGTGTAAGTATTGTACAGTGGCGCCATGACAAATTCAAAGAACGAATAAAAATCTGGTCGAATTAAATCAAAGTTTTATTTAAAAAGCATAATTAGTGCCATTTTGCCATGCACAGTTAATCAGAAAACACAAGTAGTAACAGAGGTAGTACTGGTAACTAAAGTACTACTTTAATGAAGTAAATGCTCGGAAACAAACAAGAATAAACCCTTGCTGTCTTTACAAAGGTCATTCCTACAAAGTACTGAATAAAGTATAATAAATCACTGAAAGTAATGCGTGTTTTGGGCCACTGTCATATTTTTTCAAGTTTTAAGACATGTTGTGGCATCCATGGGATGATGTGACTTCTTAGTTATTGATAATGGTATTTGTAGGTCAGGAATATCTCCTTAGCTCTGCTAACTTAAATGCTAAATGTTATGATTTCCTTTCCTCTTTAACAGAGAACCCATCGGAAAGAAGAAATCAGGTAAGACAGTTTTATTTGTGTGTTTGACATGAAAATGGGCCATGGTGTTAGTGTATTTTGTTTTTGGGAAAAAAAAAAAAAAAAAGTGCGGAAGAGAAATAAAATCAGTTACTTTTGTTCTGCTTTTATGGAGACCTCTACTTTTTTGTGACTTCTTTTCATTACAAATTCAAGTCTTCTACAATTCATCTGTAGTATAAATGTCATTATCTCCATCTAGTGGTCACAGAGTTTTACACAGGTAGACATATTGTGTCTGTGCTCAAATGTCTTCCTGGAGTTTACTGTCATAGTACAGGAACAAAGAAACCCCCTTTGCCATTGTTTTGCTGTTTCTTTTTATATTTTCTCTATCCTCTATCTATTCATCTAATATTCTTAAGTTGCATCAATGTCATTGTTTTCAGTTTTCTTCTCCATTCATTTTCCTTTCCATCAGGGATTGTGGACAGAGCGACTACTTTCCTAAAGCGAGGTAGTAAACACTTGGTCGTGCTGTGTGTGTGACCCAGCAGGCTGCTAGTGGCCTGTCCCCCCTCTCCTCCCCTGACCTGGGCAGGTGGGATGTGGCTCTGTTGAAGGCTTTGGGCTTTGCATTGATTCCGTAAAGAAATCATACGATACAGTTGGAGATCTTCAAACTCAGTGTGGCTTGTTGCATTGGAATAGAGTAGAAATTACTTCCCTGGAGGCAGAAATAATGTCACTAGTTGAGTTAGGCATAAATGGTTGAAACCAAAGAAACTTTGGTCCATGTGTAAACCCAAGGGAAAAGGATTAGCAAAGTTTAACAATATAAACTAGTGATTTAAAAGTTACCCGGGTAGCTGGTGTTCCAAGGCAAAAGTAGCCTAGTTTAGCTTGCCTACTGATCTGTCATTGGGATCTGTTATCTGCTTTTGAGAAATGTTTGCCTAACTAATTATTAGTAAGGCAAACATTACTGTACTTTTTACATTTATATTGAATACCTGAGAGCTGTATCAGATCAGAACAGATCAGTACCTTCAATGGTTCGGGGTTTGTTCTAGATAAGTTTTTAGAGAACATATATCAGGAGAAAAGCTCCATAGTGCTAATGTTCTCACACTAAAGTTGATTTTTCTGGCTTGGTCCTAACATCGGTGGTGGGTCTTTGCGGTGGTGGTTTGTTTCTGTGTGGAAATCAGACATGATGATTGACTTAACCCTCTACACTTCTTAAATCCCTGCCTTTCACTCCCATTTTCTAAATCTCCCATTATTTTTCTGTCAGCTCATTGTTTCCCTCACGCCATCTCTCCAATCACGTCCACTGCCTCCTCTGCTTCATGTCTGGGTGAATCTCTATATTCCAGATAAGCCTCCTCTCACTTCAGCGTTTTACCCAAAAACCCTTTGCACAAATTTGACTCGGAAATTACATTCGGCATTTCATCAAAAATGAGTCATTCACCTATTATAGCTCTCTAGATACATTTTGGCTGTTTTGTAAAGACCAAGCTTAAATTGGATTTTCAGTTCTGAGTTCTTTAAAGTGTGTCTAAAGTCTGACATTTTAAAAGGTCAGAATTCAAACAGTGAGATGCAAGAAATTTTAAAGGTCATCATTTCTTATCTCTTATGACTCCAAGTTCATGGACACTCCTTTAATATCACATTAACAAATATTACCACATATCCTCTGTCAAAAGTAGAAGATAATGAGTGGAGGCTTATTGACATTATTGAGATTTCATCCTTACTCCACCTAACAACAAAGGAGCAGAAAGGGGAAAAGAGCTAAACAAGCCTCTGTTCTGATTTGTTTCCCTTAACAGGAGATTCCACCGCAGCAGACCCTCTCCTACTCGACCAGTATGTAGCAGTAACAGACTATGAGAAGCAGGAGAGCTCTGAGATCAGCCTGCATGTGGGTCAGGTTGTAGAGGTCATTGAGAAAAATGAGTCTGGTAAGTTCTATACAGAATCCAGTTTACTCTTTCATGATTTTCTTTTCATGTTAATATAGTGCAAAGGTTGATAGTTTAGATCAAAAAACAACTTAGGATTTTTTTTTCTTTATGGTGGAAACATGAGTAGTTTCGGTTGATATAGTTGCTAAAGTCAGTTGTTTAGGGTCTTTTATTTACATTGTGTTATGTTATTTTGCTTTTTTCTTCTGCGATGGTTTAATGGCACCAGACTGGAGAATTGGTGCCACCAACTGTTTATTTCAATGTGCTCAACTTCTGATATTCACAACAGTAGTGGTGGAAGTGTGCATTAATTCGCATTTTCCTTTGGCGGTTTTCTGAAAACTTGACTTGTGTGTATTTTGGATGTCAATGTGTTTATATTCTCCGCATTCAGGGTGGTGGTTTGTTAGTTCAGAAGATGCCCAGGGCTGGGTCCCTGCCACCTGCCTTGAGGCACAGGATGACCCTGATGACTTCACTTTTCCAGGGGAAGAAGGTACAGAAAGCTTTCTTTAGAGTGTTAGTTTAGATTCAATATTCCCTCAAGGAAAGGTTTAGAATATAAAGAGGCTTTTACTCTCAAAGCCAACTGTACATGCAAGTTATTACCCTTGGCATAATGAGAGCAAGTAGAAGCTAAACTATACTTGTATTTTGATGAAAATGTTTTCTGCTGTCTTTCTGCAACAGCTCATGTAGTGTTCTGCCTTAAGAACAGCAATCCTAACATGAAGAAACTCTTGAATTACAGAGCACTAAGAAATACAAATAAACAATACACTTAAAGTTGAAACTTGAATTAAAACATGAACAAATAGATAAAGAAATCTAGCGTAACTGGGGTCAGATACCAAATAAAACGCACTGTAGATGTTAAAAGAATTATATACTATAATATACTGTAATGATACTATAAAGCACGTGGTAGCAGCCCTGCTAAGCAATGAAGGGTCCGCAGCCAATATGCAAATTACAGACCTTATTTAAAGTCTTGGCAAGCCTAAGAAGTATGTGGTTTAAAAGTGGACATTGAGCTGGCTGCTCTGGCCTCATTGGTCTGGTTACTCCTCTGAGCCCTGGAGTCATTTATCTTCCATGTTCACTGTTGCATATGCATAGAATTATGACAGAAACAGAAGCAAATAAATTAGCAATTGGAACATAATACAGGTAATATAATTGAGTATGGTCAAGGTGTCCCTATGCTACTGAGCATCAGTTTTGCAACTCTGCCAGTAATGGGAAAATTAATTAAACAGTCCCAAGCCCATGCTCAGGGCTAACGCCTCCCCACAGACCCTAATTAACCATGAACTATATGATCTACAACCTGCTTTTAAAAGAACAAGTTCTACTTCTGTGGCAGAAGCATGGTACAATAATATCTCCAACATAGTGGTAAGGACAGCACATGGGGTTTGAGCCCAGAAAGGGGGTCCAGAGGAAAATAAGTAGTCCCTCTTGCATGGATGGAACTATAAATGATTAAAATATCCACAAACTTGGGTGAATTTTTTGTAAGTGAAGGGGTTACACAGCATTAGGCCTGCCAGGAGGATTGATTTCTACTAGGCCCATCAATGCTGACAATGCTTTCATTTAGGATGAAAACATCCTCCAGATGGCTTATGTAATGTTCACTTCCTATTTTGCCCCACTTACTGTGCTGGGATGTCAGTGCCACGGAGATTCTGGTCACTGCCAAGGCACATGGGTCGTCGCAGAACTTTAGGGGATCTATTCAGCACAGGCTTTGGGCAAGGTGGAGCGCACGCCTTTCTTCTCCCCCTATTCTGAATATGTGTGTGTTTGTATGTGTGTACGCACACATGCATACACAACTGTGTGCATGTTTGTCCATGTGTATGCATGAAATGTTTGTTGCATGAGATATCCAAGCATGTAAATTAAATCCTTGCATGCAAAGTGGATTCTGCATTTTATTTGATATATATACATAAACAAAAATATGTATTATTTCAATTAACCAGCATTAAACACTTGATAGATCTGTAGTATTACATAGTATATTTATAATGTTTAGTAACAGTAGAAATAGTGTCTATATTTTCTAGTAGAGTAACAAGTTTGTCCTGTTTGTGGTCAATATTTGTGGAGGATGAATGTGTGTTTTATGTGTTGCACATGTATGTATCTTACATCTTCTCACTCCACAAGATGCTGCTCAAGCCTTGCCTCATTTAATCAATTAGCTAAAGTTTAAAACAACAACATAATTTGTAGTTAAACACCTACAATGAGGTTAAACAACTTCATATATGTAACACTACACATTCTGTCAACTTTTCTGCAGTTTGAATTTTAGGAAAGTTACAGATTGCAACTTTAACTTTGAAAAGCTACAAGACACTGTGTGCTTTGTTCCGAAGCTATTACCCATTATCAGCATTTCTTTGTGCTCCCCTATCTGTGAATCTATACACTGTAATCTTCAAAATATAGACTATGTTCTTATATTTAAGAATATTGTTTTTTTTCTGGCACCAGAAGAGAAGTATTCAGTGATTTACCCGTACTCGGCCAGGGATGAGGATGAGATTGACCTGGAGAGGGGCATGATTGTTGAAGTGATTCAGAAGAACTTGGAGGGCTGGTGGAAGATCAGGTAATGAAATGTCATGAACATAAACAATCTTAAAAAAAAGTATAGGTGAATGTTCATCAACACACTATTAAATGAATTGTGGTGTTCCCCAAGGTTCAATTTTAGGCCCAAATCTTTTTAACCTTTACATGGTACCACTTGGACACATCACCAGGAGACAAGGCATAAATCTTCATAGCTATGCTGATGATACACAGCATTACATTGCCAGGTCTCCTGATGACTTTGACTGCATTTTAGACATCATGTTATAGATGGCAGAGAATTTTCTACCGTTCAAACAAGACAAAATCAAAGTTTTAGTTAGTAAAACCCTGTCAACAAGTTAAAAAAACTGGGAGTTATCTTTGATTCTGATCTTAGTTTTGAACTCCATACTGGGAACATAACTAAGAATGCATTTTATTATCTTTAGAACATTGCCAGAGCACGACCATTTCTCTCTCAAGTCAACACAGACAATAATGCACACATTTATTACCTGCAGAATTTACTATTGTAATGATCTACTTTATGGTTTCCCCAAGGAGAATAGCTCTGCTACAGTTACTCTAGTTACAGTTACTCTTAGGGCATTATTTTGTGAAGTACTTTGTGTTACATTTTATTTGTATCAATGTGCCATACAAATAAAGTCTGATTGATTTATGGTGTTTATGTGTACCGCTATTGCAAAACCTAAATTTACCTTCTGGGGGATCAATAAAGGATTATCTTGTCTTAACATGAATTGTTTCAAATCTTAGATAGTGAGAGGTAAAAATGCAAGTAACACTACCCAGTCACCGGAAGCCACTGATCATACATCCCTCTTCCACTCAGGTACCAGGGCCGTGAGGGCTGGGCCCCAGCCTCCTACCTGAAGAAGGCTGACATCCAGAGTCAGAAGCAGTCAGCAGGTGCCACTGCTCATGCCAGCACCAACGACCTAGACGGGGTTTCTAAACAGAATCAGCAAAACAATGCAGCCAAAGAGAACCGAGACAACAGCCATAAAGAAAACCGACTCTCATTTTTTTCTGACAAAAGTAAGAAGTGAATTTTAACTCCATAGTTTTGCACCATTGATTTGCAAATGTAAAATTCCAAACTTATTGATCACTTGACATCTTTTTCCTCCACAGAAGTGGGATCAAGACACAGACCTCCTCCACGCAGAGATCTTACCATTGTAAGAGATCCCTGTTCAAATCTCCTTTTGGCAAAGAGGCGATTCTGCCGTACTGGAAGATGTTCAATTTATTTAAATAAAAGGTTTTTCATTACTTAACCAATGTGTCTCACGTTCCACAGCCACGTGGCGCAAACCTACCCAAGCCACCCGTTCCTCCTCAGGTTGAGGAAGAGTTCTACACCATTGCAGACTTCCAGACCACCATCCCTGATGGTATTAGCTTCCAAGCCGGACTTAAAGTTGAGGTGGGTTGGGAAGTTGTATTAGTGAAACATTTCATTTGACTAAAGATTTGAAATTTTTATATATGTATTTCTATTATTAAATGTTAAATGTTTTTTTGTTTTGTTTTTTTTACCCACCAGGTGATTGAGAAGAATGCAAGTGGTTGGTGGTACATCCAGATAGATGACAAAGAGGGCTGGGCCCCCGCCACCTTTATTGACAAGTACAAGAAGACCAGTAATGCTCTGAGACCTAACTTCCTAGCACCTTTGCCCAATGAGATGGAGAAGCTGAGACTGGAAGATGGTGGTTCATCAAATGTTTCAGGCACAGATGACAGCTGGTCCAAGCCTTTACCAGATGAGCCAACAACAGCCCCTGAGTTCTGTGCCCGGCCTAAACTGAGAGATTGGAAATCTGGTGCCAGTAAGGGGGTGCCTGGGCCTTTACCTCCAGCCCCAGCTGCCCCTCCACTCGAGGAGAAACCAGCTCTGCCACCTCGGCGGGAGTCCATTAATAAGAGCTTTGAATTGGAGGTAGCCGAGAAACCAAGGCCTGATCATTCCAAACCTTTGCCCCCAAAACCCCCAGCGCCCGGGGTCATTGTGCCACTGGTTACACCCAAGGCAGCCCCTTTCAAACAGGAGAAAACACCAGAGAACAAGAAAGAAGATAAGAACAAACCTCTTCACCTTCGGAATGAAATGGGTCTTGAATGTGGCCACAAGATATCTGCCAAAGAGGTCAAGAAGTTTAATCTGAAACCCGTACCTAAACAACCACCAAAACCCAAATCAGAAGTGCAGGAGGAGAAACCAGACTCATCTGGCCCAGCAGTGTTTATGAAGCCAAAGCCTGTGATCCGACCTAAACCTGTTCCAGCTGCCAAGCCAGATCCTCCAGCAGAGAACAAACTGGACATCACCAACCTGAGAAGCAAGCTGAGGCCATCAAAACCTTTAGATCTGGGCTCTGGGTCTGACACCTCAGCAGTAAATAGTTCCCAATGTAGTCCACCCACAAGCTCTCCACCTGTCCATATCCCTACTCTCAATAATGGTAAGCACTTTGATGAGCCAAAACTCCCCCCAAAACACATCAATGGTCATAGTCAGGAGAGCTCATCACCTCCTGCAAAACCAGCAGTGCCTCCGCACAAAGAACCTCCTCAGAGACCCCCCATCATGGCTCCAAGGAGACCTCCTCCTCCAAAGAAGGAGAACCCGTCCAGCCCAACTGAGCTCAAACCTCCAGCTGCTCTAAAAGAAACCCATGAAATGCCCAAGGCCGCACCACCCCAACTCAGCAGACCTCCTCCCCCAAAACCCAAAGGGTTTGTTCTGCCACCTCCAAACAAGGAGAAAGAAGAGCCCAAAGTTAATAAAGTCCCGATTCCTCCCAAGCCCCTTGTGAAGAGCGAGAAGCCCAGCCCGCCAAAGGACAAGCTTCCACCTTTACTCAAGGAGCCCAGTAAGGATGAGCTGTATCTAGCTGTGGCGGACTTTGAAGGGGATGATAACACATCCAGCTTCAAGGTGGGTACAGTGTTTGAGGTGTTGGAAAAAAACGGCAGTGGCTGGTGGTTCTGTAAAAATGTAGCCGAAGAAGTCGAGGGCTGGATCCCCTCGAATTACCTGAGCAAGAAACCTTAGTGTGAATATGCTCTCAAAACCATTGCCATATGAATTAATAAGGGTTTAAATGAACAAAATATCACTACTTTGTAGCTTATTAGCATTTTTTTTTATTTATAGGTACCTTTTTTTTATTTGACACATTTGTTATGTTTAATTTTGATAAGAATATTCTACCTAAACTGAACCAGCAATAACACATGACCTTGTTGGGTCTTGTGATGTTTACTTCTTTTTGTTTTATCGAAATATCACATGAACTGTTAAAAAGGTAAAAAGGTTAGATGCTAGAACAGCAGTAAATGTAACTCCACCCATGCCTTCTATGATACGGTGCCTCTATATTATATGCAAAGTGCTTCAGTGCTTAATATACTGTATGCAACTGTAGAAATAGTCCTTGTTGGAATCTTAAAGTAAAACTCAAATCTACATCACAGAATATACTAGATGTTCAAATCCAGCCATTTTCCCCAGCAATAGACAAAAAAAAACTGTAAATCTCTTAGACAAAGACTGCACATGAGCTCACTGGGGGAGTTCAATGACTAAAAAGTGCTATTAGCAATTAAAGAGACGTCTTTGCCAAGTAGAAATGCTGTTTGTTATACTAGAAACATGCATTTTCGTTTTTCGTGCTATTGTAACGCTTCATTGACTGCATAATTAATGTTGCAGTGACTTGTAACGGATGTGCACTTTGTCAGTCATTTCAGATGGGGTAAGTTTAAGGTTTGCACATACTGAAGGAAGGGGAAGAATGCCACAGTGCATTTTATCTTAGTTTTATTAGTCATTTTTTTTATTAGCTATGTTTTTTATACTCACTGTAACAAATATCCATCAATGTAAAGATGAGGCTAGAACATCCAAACTGACAAAGTAAAAAGAAAGCTCTCTGTCAAAATATTTTAACATAAATCATGTTATCTCACATCCAAAAATAAAAATGGTGAAATGTGACATGCAGAGCAATGTCTGCATATTGGTACCAGATGTCTGACCTAAGATATAAGAATTTGGAGATCTACAGTGATTTGTGCAATGATTTACAGTATTGTAAGTGTACAGTCTGTTCTTAACCGAAGTTTGGTGCTCAAATAACAGCAAAGTATGACCATTGTATAAAAATAATGTTTTACATTAATGCTTGACTGGTCTCAAGCATGGTCAGTATAGCAAATTATTTTTTATTGTACAGAAATGAGAGGCATATCTTAGCTGTTGTCACTTTTCTTTGACGGTCCATCTGTTCTTTTATTCTGTACTGATGATGAGATTAGAAGAAGAAGAAAAGAGCTGAGAATGAATTTGGTTGGTTGATTTGTGGGATTTGCCAGTTAGAGGCAATGCAGAGGGTTGTGTCGTTTCTGTCAAGAGATAAATTAAAAAAGAAGTTACTTAAGAAAAGTATGTGAAATAACTGGCTGTGGTCCAGAAATGATTGTATACTAAACATTTTTTAAAGTGCTACATTTACTATACATTTCCAAAGTGTTTTGTTTACCTAAGTTAGCAAAATTGGAAAATAAAATGTTCATGATTGTCAACGCAATCTGACAAGGCTACAAGCTGTAACGATTTGTGATTCTGCTTCTAGTCGCTATAATGTTATTCAACCTTTCACCCATGTTTTATACAGAAATGACAGTATCCAACTAGAAAAGGTTCAGGTATGTTTATGTGGACAGAAAGGCAGGAATCTACAGTACAATGCAAGGCAAATGGGTTGATGGTGTCATCATTTCAGTATTGTAATCTTATTTACTTTTTTGCTATGTATTTTTCATTACAATGAGTCTCCTTTTACTTAAGTCAATAAAAGTTTCAGATTTTTTTCAGTTGAGCTGTCATACTGTGTCTGAATTGGTATTTTTTTCTTAAATATCCACTGATGGAGCAGTTCATTTTGAAGAAGTAAAAAAGTATTCTTGTTGCACTAATCTGTATTTTTATATTAAAAAAGGTACACTGTAGAGTTTTTAAACCATTAACGGCACTATCGAGTTGTGTTTTTCACAAGTGAATCCTCCTTTTGTTTGCATCATGTGTGCATACAATCACACAGGTGGTGTTATTCACATCCTCCCATTGGTTTCACACTTTTCCACTGATCAACACTTGGTGGAGAGAACACGCAAAGATACGCGGCAATGACCAGCAAAGGCAGTGAAGAAAGACTGCCAGCCTTCAAGCATGTAATGCAACTAATGTATAAATGTTTCATTAGAAACAGTGTTTTTGTTTACAACCTGCAAATTTACTATTTGGTTTAGCCTCATTACCACTCTTATCAATCTTGTTTCCAGCCACAGCAGGCAGCTGTTTTCATGTAGAAAGTTCATTATTGAATTACATATTGTGTTGATGCACCTCTCACATTGTGTGCTGGGGGCTTGAGGGAGCTTATAACCTCTGCTACAGTGAAGAATAAGAACAAGGACATGATTAAATATGGCAATATAGAACTTGCAATGACAAAAGCTCAATGCTCTTGCCTTATACTCAGTGTCTCATACATATTGCATCATTATGAGAATCTCTTTATTTTAAGGAGGACTTTGCCCCTTTCTCACATCCTTATGGTATCAGAATGATTTTAATCTACATGTACAAACTCTTATAGCCAGACTCGAATGAGTCTCGAATGAGAATGCCGACATCACATCATGTTAGTCTGCATAACATAATGTGTGTTGTGGTGGTGTTACAACTATTACAAAGAGCCTACACCACAATCCTGTAATTAGAAAATCTGCCTTTATTAAGAGTTATTTACAACAGTGGTTCCTTCTGATACAGTTTCATTCACACTCACAACCCCTCCATACAAACAATATCATGTAAACTGAGGCAGAGAGAAAGGCATAGATGGAGCCATTAAAAATGTCAGAAAAGATCAGTTTTACAACAAATTTAAATACTTTGAGAGTGTGCGAGAGGGAGATTAAGCTGTACCTGATTGCTGACCTGATTCAGTGTAAATCTGCAGGCCAAACTGCCCTAAAAACTCTCACTCAACAAGTTCCAGCTGCAACTTTAGGTTTCAGTTTAAGATTAAATATCTAGAGGCATCTTTACAGCAGACTGAATTGTTGTACTCCCTTAAAAATAATATGCAGAGCCATGTTCCAAACCCTAAATTATTGCTTCCAAGTACTAAAACTTATAAAGATGGTACAATTTTAAGCAATGTTTCTTTCACAAGGTTGATACATCTATGTTTGGAATTAAACTCTTCATGTGATTCCCCCTCTCAGTGCAAAGGAA
The DNA here is from genome assembly GCA_033000465.1 of Sciaenops ocellatus. Taxonomy (NCBI): domain Eukaryota; kingdom Metazoa; phylum Chordata; class Actinopteri; family Sciaenidae; genus Sciaenops; species Sciaenops ocellatus. The sequence goes on from CP136870.1 coordinate 8,246,481, forward strand.
GGCAAAGTTTAAGAAAAATAAACCTCTTTAAGCTTAGCAAAGACATACATGTAATATTGCACTTTGGTTAGCAGGCAGTGCATTTACTGCACATGGTATAACAATTATAAACTTAATACATTTTTTTTAAATTCAAATTTAAGTCCCCCTATCTAACATCCTTCAAACAACAGTATTTATGCTTTGGCTTTGTCAGTTCCCATCCAGTGTGACTGATTTTACAGTAAAAATACAACAGAAAAACATATATCACAATAGCAACACATTGTGAATAACAGGTAGTCTTCCCTGGTCTGTTAAAATATCATTCCTAAATAATCATTTAAAAAGAAACTTAAATTCTGATCTGGATTTATTCTAACCCCCATATGAAACATGATACAAAATGATAAGCACTTCCTCGTGTGTGTTGGTTAAGAGAAAGAAAATATTTAAATTAGGATTTACAGTGATACATCTAGATAACGTTATTCTTTATCAGTAATAATAAATAAAGGCAAACAGGTCAAGAAATGAAAAACAAAACAAAAGAGTTGGTAAATCATTACATTTTGGCCGTGTTTTTGGTCATGATATTTGGAAGACGGCACTGATAATTTGGGATAAACAAAAAGTGCTTAGTTACTGGCTCACCAGCTTTCATAGAAAAACATTGTTACTCCTCATGCCAAAACAACTTCCCTCGCTGTGTGCTAAGTGAACACAAACTACTTCTTCCAAACCAATTCCTAAACATTTACTCATTAAGACAGATCATTTTAGTTTGGCCACTCCATCATGTGAGTCTCATGCTTCAGTGGTGAGCAGTAAAAAAAAGCAGACTTGAACAGAAAAAGGAAATTAAAAACACTGAATGGAAGCTGATACCATGTAATTGAGTCATGTGAAGCGCATGATGAGTTTTAAATCCATCAAATACTACAATAAACTTTTTTTTTTTTTTTTAAAAAAAGAAAACCCTTAGAACAGGAGTTAAAACATAAATATTCACTAAAACAAGGAACAAAGGAACCTAATGGAGGGATAGGTATGCTGCCACTACAGGCAAAGCCAATTAAAACTGAGGCAACAGGCATGTGTGATGTCGGTGAGATTATGGGTGTATAATTATGTGTTGGTTCTAACAGTGGCCAAGAGATGTTGTGGAACGTCACAGCGGCTGTTTTTATGTAGTAGAAGAGTCTTGGTAAGGCACAAATTTGGAGAGTTTGTTGGGAGAACTTGGGTTTGGACAATCAGAACTCTCACTCATCCTGAAGAAAGCCTCCTGCTCCCTTTTCTTCATGTTTAGCTCATCTTCAAGGGCCTAGGAGGGTTGGAGGAGAAGGGTGGAAACCAAAATAAGTATTATATTACCTGACCAAACTGCATGAAGCTCAAAAAGTGTACTCATATTGAGCTTAGTATTGAGACAAGACTCCAGGAAGTGCCTGCCCCGCCCTCTCTATGTGACAAAATTGTGACAGCATGTAACCTTAGACTTGTTTCTGGCTAGCCATTTTCCCCCGCTTCCACTATTTATGCTAAGCTAAGCTAAGCTAATCGCCTTGCATACTGGACAAGAAACCACGTACCTTCTTTCTGGGTTTCAGCTGATCCCTCCATTCCTTCAGCATCTGGTTGTGTTGTTCATCCAGATGTTTGAGCCTCAGAGTCTCATTCTCAATCAACAGGTGACATTTTTCATTCTAAAGCACAAAACAAGCTCTTGTTAACACGTGCCGGCCATTTATTATTGTGATGTAAACCAAAAGATCCACAGCAACATACAGAACAGAAAAGTGATACATGTAGAAGATGAGAAAGTGTTTCCCCTCATTCACCTGGAGCTGCTGCAGCTCTCGGATATTGCTTTCGCACTGGCCGATCATCTCTCTCATCTGGCTCTCGTGTTTCTGCTGTTGATGCAGCCTCTCTGCCTTCTGACGCTTCTCTTCCTGCAGAGAAAACTATAAAAAGAGACAGAGAGAGTGACTTACTAAATAATTAACTTCACGCTTCAATATTACGTGAGAAAAACCAGCACTACTCTTACCTGTTTGATCCTCTCTCTGTCCTCGGACGGACTGCCCGTTGAGTTGATACGGAGGCTCTTCTTGAACATGGCCATGCGGGTCTTGGCCTCACTGCGCTGAATCTTTGGGAGCCGGTTCTTCTCCTGCTGCTGCCGAGCTTTCAGAATCTCAATCATTCGCTGATTGTAGCACTGCATCTGTTCCTGCTCCTGTAGTTACAGAAAACACACATTTGGTTGTATATGTATGCAGAGAAAATCGAATATATACTTAGCCGAAGTTAATTCCAGACTCGACTGGTGGTGGAGTTGCAATCCATTGATTTACCTTCTCATGTTTTTTGAGAAGCTGGTGCCTCTGGAGGAAGTACTGGTCCTTCAGCTGTTGCTTCAATAACTGGTGTCTCTCGTAAAGGTTCTTCTCCTCCATATCCCATATCGTAGCTTCACGCTCTAAAACAATCAAGGATGGGACAAAAGAAATGACTGTATGTACAACTAATGTAACACCAGAGTGGACTAACAATAAGACTAAGGGGACAGATTTGAATTAAGCCAATGCCTAACAGATACTGTACCTCTGATTAAGTGGTGTTTCTTGTTGAGACATTTCCTCTCTGTATCTGCGATCTCTCTCTTGTTGTTGGAGATGATTCTTAGCAGCGTCGTGTCCAGGTGGTTCTTCTGAGCTGCCAAGAAGTTGCTCTCCTAAAACACAGAAAGAATGAAAAAGAAACAGATGATTTCTAAACAGCCCAAGTATGCATGTAAATACCATGGCTGTTGACCAAACAACTTACCTCTTTCGTCTTCATTTCTTGGAAGTCGTTCATCTTCTGCTTCAAGGATTCTTTACGCTGGCTTCTGGGCAGCTTATCAACAGAATGTTTTACCTAAAAATATTAAAAGAAGGCACATTTCAGCTATATTCAATAAGTTAAAACCCAATACAAAGTAAGACTGAAAGCTTTGTTTGACCAATTTTTATTCCATTGCTCACATTCTTTTTTTCACCACACACACACACACATACATTATCTTAAACGTACCTCCTTTTTCTTAGATTTTAACTGATCCTGGAACCTGTGCAGATCACGCTCCTGCTCTGATTTGATGCGTTTGGTCTCTTCCTTGAGTTTAACATTGTGGTCTGACTCCATCCTCTCAATAGTTTGCTTCTGGTGCTTCTCCAGGTTCTCCAGCTCCGTATCGTAGTGCTTCTTCTTGGTCTGGGATGCACCAAGAGTAAACAAGCACACTATAAGCTTTGGTGAAAATAAGCATTTTGTATCACACCACCTAGGTGTAGCTATCATATTACATATGATTAAGACTGTTTTCATACTTTGGCAACACCAATGTGTATCAGAAAAATAAAATGTGTGTGTGGCTGTGACTCACATTCATCTCCTGGTCAAAACGTCTCTGCATTTGTTCTCTCTGTGTCTCCAGCTTATCGTTCAGAACAGCCTGAGCACGGTGCTCTTCCTTCTGCATCAAACGGAGTTCACGCAGCTCTTGGCGTCTAAACACAAACACAGAATTATTTTTGACATACTGTGTTCAATTTTAGTTCATGAGTTTAATAATTTCTCAAAGAAGCAAATATAGTTTACACTAACATTTAAGTTAATACTGGTACTCTGTATTAATGTTTCTCCTTTTCCAGGTACTGAATTTTCTCAACATATTATCACACATTTACAGAGCAGATATGTATGCTGTAGAAAAATTAATAGATATATTTGCTTTCAGTTGGACTTAAAATCTATCCAAACTGAATTTATGTGATTATTTGTATATATAAAAAAGAAAACAGAGAACAAAGTCTGGAAGTACTGTAGCCACATGCAATGTAATATTTCTACCACTAGATGGCAGGAGTAATGCACCAGGAGCTCAATAGGGTTTTAAATGCAGTGCGGTGAGTATTAAACTGTTTTGACTGTGTAACTTGCTCATTTAAAAAAAAAAAAAAAAAATACATATACATACATATACATATACATATATACATATATATACATATATATATATATATACATATATATATATATATATATATATATATATATATATATATATACATATATATATATATACATATACATATACATATACATACATACATACATACATACATACATACATACATACATACATACATATACATACATATATATATATATATATATATATATATATATATATATATATATATATATATATATGTATATATATTTATTTATTTATTAAGTATTTATGCCATTGTTGGGTCTCTGTAAATAATAAAGAATACAGTCTAGCCTGCTCTATATGGAAAGGGTCATGGGATAACTGTTATGATTTGGCACTATATAAATAAAATTGAATTGGTCAACAAATACGAAACTGTATTTCAACTACACACAATACAGCTGACCTCTTCTACTGATCTACAAGTGCATTTTATTCTTTCAAACCATAGACTGCATATATGCAGAAACCGTTGAATGAGTTAAACCGTTAAAACCGTTGTCTAAATGAGTCTTTTTCCATATCAGTTTGAATATTTGTTTACTTAGGTCTCAAGGGGCTAAAGCCCAAAAGAGCAAGATGCCTGAAATAGTGTCCAAAAGACCACTTATCACTGTACAGACTTCACTCTGAGCTGAGGAATGAATAGACCTCAGAGTTCATGGCCCTCATTTAGGGAAAAGAAACGATGAGATGGAGACAGGGACAGCAAATGCGTCATAAATTCTGCTTATCTAGATAGTGAGCAGATATATACTTATGTTTGTTCAGAATGTGTGTCCTGTAGACAGACAGGGTTAATCACGTACCTCAGGAATCTCATCTCCTCATCTTTCTTCTCATCATCCCTGATGATCTTGGAGGTGGTCACGCTCACCTCTACGCCGTCAATAACAAACTTCCTGGTTCGTTTTAGGGTCTTGCTCGAGAAGTTCTGGGAGGCAGACAGAGAGGAACAAATGTCACAAAACAGATGACATTATATCAAATCAGAGATCAAGCACAAGACAATGTACGTGTTTGCACTTGTGTACATACATCGTTGTGTGTGTTTGAGAGTCTGGAACTTTATACAACTTCTTTTAACACATGCAGTAGAAAATGACTTTGATGTGTACAATAAAAACAGTTCCTTTTTAAATATACATGTTTGTGTTCCGACTGTAGTCTCTTTATCTGGTGAAAGGAGAGGCAGCTGCTTGTGAATGCGTTGACAAAGGCATTTAGATTCCTGTCAATCTGGTTCTACTGTAACAAGAAGCAAGAAGCTCCATCTGTAATCACTGTAATAGCCATGAAGGAAGTAACAAAAATACGACCTCATCCAGTAAATAAGACACAATGTGATTTATCTGCCTACTTTAGCTGCGTCAAATTTAGTTGGTTGTAAGTCACTTTTTGGAGATTCAAGGTTTTAAACAAACACAAGCAGTCTATTTCTGATCATGGGCCTACCAAGAACAGGCCCATGACCTTTTTTTCTTTGCTCCCAGATCAAAGTCCAACAAACTCAGTCTAATTTAGGACGTACGAGCCAGACACCACATGCCAATCCAACAATGTTTAAAGACGTCATACTACTATGATGCATGTGATACATGATGTATTACATTTTAAATATGAGTCAGGGCATGACCCCACTTTATAAGTGTTGCTGTTATGACTTACAAAGTGCATGTTGTTATATAGTTACATTTCCAGTGTCCCCTATCTAAATCTGCTTCCACAGACAATATTTATAAGACTGATATGGCAGGGTTTACTCTGCAAACACTGGGTAGCTCAAACCCTTGATGTCGTCATTTCCTGGTTTATAAATAGTTTATTTATAAGGAGAGTATGGGGGGGGAACCAAAGAGCGGGAATTAATTTGGTTTGCTGTCCACTGTGACAAAGGTTCCCCATGAAGCCTCTGCAGCTGAGCAAACAGACTACATACAAGTTTGTGTGAGGCTGCTTACAGATGACAGCTACTGGATGTTACTTTGTCGCATTTACAATAGCAATAAATCGATGTGCTGGCACTGTAATCAGAGGACATGTGGGTCATTTTGTGCCTCAGCTGCCTTGTTTGTATTTGAGGCTGTACGTGACTGTGCTAACTTCCTATGAGCCGTCATTCACAAAAATCACACACGCAGCTCTCCTGTAACACTCAGTTGAGCTAATGCACACATGCATGCGCACACAGCGATGCTCTTAATCATACACACTTGGACAAGAAATCCCATTCACCCTTTCTGCAGCCTGATGGCCGAATCGCCTGCTGAATAATCTGTTCTGGAAAAACTTAACATACCACAAACAGACACTACTCCATGCGCAGTCAATAGGATTTCAATCATAGTCAGTCTATAAGCCTCCAGAAGCAGCACAGTGACAATTGGCTGCATAGAAACTTCCATTCACACTGGTGAATGCTGAACTGTGCCCACACAAAGGGCACTGTTGGTCCCAGTGAATGGAAAATGTTGCATATTTTGCTTCAGAGAGGCTTGGTGTCTAATGATAAAATGGTCTCTCTCTTTAGCTTCCTAACTTCCCTTCCTCACTGAGATAGTCAGGCTCAGCACAAATTTAGTTATTGTTTAGTTCACTATGGGTTACTGGAATTCTCCTTTTTTAGACTAATAAACCTTTAAATCACATGGGAATAAATACATCAAATATGCATTAATGTGAGGTTTTTAATATGTGATGACCTTTGACTATTTGGTTTTCCTTTTTCACAGAGGTATTTTAATATAATTATAATATAATTCAGCCCAGATACACCAAATAAATCCATGTTCACCACAAATCATAACTAAAAAGAAAAACGTGGTTTTAAAAGCTTTAACTTGTATCATTCTCCGTATCCTTCCTAAAAAGCGTGTGGTGCAAGCCTAAAGGAAGACAGGCTATCCTCTGTTTCAGATGGTTGACACCCACACCCCAAAACACAACACAATGCAGTTTCAGTTCCTCTGTGGGTGCCGAGAAATAGTTTTTCCAAGGAGGGGTTTTCCTACAGAGGCAGGGAGCTGCCTCTGTACGATAAAGACCTATCCTTTCTTCATTTATGTCTGTCAGCAGAAATGATTCTGTGGGTTCATTAATCTAACCTGAATCAACAAACCATTATGTAAGGCTGTTTTTATTATAGTATTTTAAATAAGAAGACTAAATGAATATTCATAAAGGACAGTTCAGGCTGGTTACTTTTTACTCATGTTGACTCACCCTTGAGGACATTGACATGTTCTCCTTGGGGATTGACATGTCCATGCTCTCTGACGCCATGCTTCCTGAGTAAGAGAACCGATTGTTGATAATCCCTCCGTTGATATAAGGCGAGACAGGCTCAGTGTTTCCTCCCATGGACAACCGATCTCGGGTACCTATGTTTAGGCTACCATTGTGCCCAGAACGGGGTGTGGGTACAGGCGTATGAGCAGAAGACGGAGTTGGGGTGGGTGGGGGGCTTGAGCTTGGAGTTGGTAAGCCTCCATTAGCCACAACGTTGTTCTCCGTCTTGGTCGTCTGGATTTCTGGCACCTCTGGGTCTGTAGAGTCTACGATGATATCAACTTGTTCCTCAGACGCCACTGGCTGAGGGTGAGATGGTGGTTTTTCTGTCTCTGTGGTCTCCGCAACCTTAAAATTAATTTTAGTATTATAACTAACAAATCTTTGAAAACATCACTGTCAATACTTTAGGTAGAAACTAAAACAAAGAGTACCTTTTCTTCCTCCGATGTTGGGGTACTCTTCCCATCCTCAATGCCTGAATCTGAGCTGGAAGTCTTGGTGGAGGCCTCACTCTCAGATTTCTCAGACTCAAGAGTGACTTCATCGGCCAGTTTGTCACCCAACTCCTCTGGATCTTTTGGAGGGACAGTCTGCCGTGGTAGGGGAACAGGGACCACCATGATGGAGGCTGGCTGCTCCTCTGTTGGTGTATTTGTCCCCTTCCTGGGTAAAGGTATTGGTGTGGTTGGGGAGGGCGTGGTGGGGCTTGGGGTGTCCACAGACTGGTCTCCTTCCGTACTGGTCTGACTGGTCTGGCATGGCTCCTTGCCTGGAGACTTGGGGAACGAGGGGGAGGAGGGAGAAGAGAAGTATTGTTATGCACGAAAATGACAAATTGACTGTCTGCTCTGACATTATTACTTTATGCAAGATTTAATGTTTTCAACCTTTGGTTTTAGCCCAAATGCTAATCGCTTAAGTCCTTCAGGCATACCACCTTCTGTGAACTAACCTTAACCTTAGTTTTAGTAGGAATGCAGTCATTCCGGCTCACACTCCTGTACTGCTACCTCTGTGTCTGGGATGTCTATCTAATCTGCAATAAGTACACTAATAATTACATGAGTGAAAAGCCTGTGTAAATCATGGCTGACAACCAGGGACAAAGAGTTCTGAATGGCATTATTACCAAGAATTCAGTGTAATTCTTGATGAACACTTGGCAAGAGCAAGTGTTGTATTTAATTTAGACTTATTGTCTTACTGGCCAAAGACGTGAAAACAAGTGGAGACAATGCATTAAGTATTTTCATCACCTGCTGATACTCTGCAAAAGGAAAGTCTGATTGAGAATAAAATGTTTTACAATGTGACCATCCAAGAGAGAAACACAGAAACGGTAAAATCCTGAAAGGTCACATCATAGAAGCTCACTAAAGACAACTTAAAAAGCACTGTAAAAACCATCAATAAAAATAAATAAGAACAATCTTAAACTACCAAGAAATACATTAGTAACACAAACTAAATCTTTTACTAATGTACCCTAAAAGAAAATCAGCATCCAAAAGGGAAAGTGTAAAATTTCTGCATCAATTTCACAGAAATTAATAATTATTGTCTGTAATTATAAACAGCACTGTAGAGGTTGTGTGAGAATTATGTGCACAGTTGATAATCTGTCAAACTGAGCAATTCTGCTTCTGGAAACACGTCTCCACTGTCTTCCACTGGAGGTAAACAACACTATCAGACATCTTTATGGCCAAGTCCAGCCTTTCTAATGTCTCAGCAAACATCTCTGTCTGGCTGAGTATGATATATAGGAAGAGTTAAATGGCAAGGCAACTGCTTGGCTCGTTTTCAGGCCTTGTAACTGGTTGTGTCAAAATATTGTCGTGTGTACATGAATCCCCTCGCTGGAAGGCGTGATCTGTAATGATAACATAGTTAGCAAAGGGATGTGAAAGCTGATGTGTGTACTCAGCCATTTACAGCCATTTAAAGTAAAGTACAACACTGTGGATACAGTAACATATTTTGATACTTGCAATAATTGTAATATCTAAAAAAAATATGTTGATCTTGCAACCTGGAAATCCAAATGAAAATAGCTAATTAACCCAAGTGAATGAGTAAATTAAAGATTTGATATCATTGTCTAGTTGGTTTTTAATTTGGGAAAACAGCACAAGATATAGAACTGGATACATAAAGAAACTAGCATCATCTATAGAAAACCAAACTTAAAAAACTACAATGTTTACAAGATGTTTGGAAGGCAGTGTGAAACACGGCAGCAATGGCCGCTGAGCCGCTGAGTTTCTGGAGCCAAGTTATTCACCTCAATAAATTCGGAAGTCATCACACTAACTGTTGACATTAGGGGAGGAAGAGATAAGTGGGCAAACGTTCATCTCAAGGGAGGGAACAACATCCATGTTCAACACATCACTAACACATTTGTCTGGTCACTGCTTCCTGTTTCCAAGAGTATTTCTATCAATGTGAGTCACTGGTGTATGGTGAACCATCTGTCTTTAGTTAAGGGTCACTGTATAGAAAACAGAACAATGTGTGACCTTAAATAATTTACTACATCAGGGGTTGTGAGGTGACAACATTTCTACTACAGGACAGGAGCGAGGCTGAAGGCAGCACCTATATTTAACCATGTGTGGGTGTGGGTGAATGCCAGGATTCCGGTTTTTTGTTCCTTTGTTTATGCCAAGTGGCAGACGGTGAACTGCACTCACACTATGTGACTTTCTAATCTTGTGCCCTCTGTGGATTTATGAATGGCGTCTGCAGAACGGACCTTCAGTCCTTTGACAGGAAGGCCATGTTTACAGAAAAACAAAAATGCTGTTCAAAGGGGTCAACAAGCAAGGACTTCAAAAGTAGAGGAAATAGGCAGTGTGTGCTTTTCAGGACATGGGTGCACGTGCATGCCTTTGTGTGATTATGGCATGAGTTTCAATATAAATACATCATCTGGTTAATTACGTGTACTCTTACAACCCAACCCTACTGGAGGAACATGGACTGTCCACTCTCCTTTTGGAAACAAACAATGACAGAGAAGAAAATGTAAGGACAGAAAAAAAAGAGAGAGAAAAAAAAGTCCAGGTTTGTTACCACAGTAAGCTCGATGGCGTCGTCCTCCTCTCCTTCCTCTCTATTGTCCTCAATTTCCTCCATGACTTCAGCCTTGGCCTCAGCCACCAGCTCCAGCAGCGGACGGTTAGACTTCACAGATCTCACAAATGGGTGCTATGGACACAATGGACAGAGGAGAGATAGTTTATTAATTAGTCAAAATACACAGAGCAACTAAGACTTCTTTCAACTTGTATTCAATCATATTCTAAGCATAAATGAGCTTGTAAAAAACACCCAGTGCACAACATTTGACACCTGCACAAAGAGGGAGAGAGTCTAAAAGGCTTGATGTGACCACAGGATAAACAACCTTACAACCACAAAACAATATTTACTGGAAGGAAACAGAACACATTATGTTTGGACATGAGCATCATTAGACCATAAGCCTATTGCTTGAGGGATGTCGCAAGCACTGGTGATGATGATAAGATAGGAATAGCATCTTATACATGTTGGTACCTGTTTGATTTATGGTGTTTTAATAAGTCACTACATTAGCTGTAGAGTTTTAGAGTGATACAGAACATTTTGCAAATGTTAAAACTTCAGTTAAAAAGGTCAAAAGGCATTCTACTATAAATACAAATTTAAAGAGTCAATAGTGAGATGACAACAAGGTGCTGTATAAAATAAAATGCTGGTGAAATATGAAGTAATTGCAGACATTACATCAGCTTTCCCGTGGGGCTGTGAGAGGTGAAGCACATAAGAGGCTACAGAGGACTTTCACCACAGGGGAAACTCTATCTGCCACCTGCCAGTTCCTGAAAAGCTACAACAACAGTGGCTCTACAATACAAACACTTTCCTTTATGGCACACTGACAGTGTACAATCGAACATAATGCCCTTAAAATAGCAAGCTATGTTTACTTCTAAAAGGGTGCTGGGGTGCAAATAAGACAGTGATAAGGTGAGTCCAAAGAGAAGCAAAAGCTAAATTAAAAGTTGAGTGCAGATGGGATACAAGGCTGATCATCTATTATTCAGATGCTTTGTACTGTTGTGTAATTTAATTGGAACAGCTGACAAAGGGAAAAAGCTACAAGTGTTGCTGGACCGTGAAGTGTGTACAAGTCAGGTTGTGTGTGTGTGCGTGCGTGTGTGTGCGTGTGTGTACATTCACATTTGTGGTGAATGATCACAGTTGTTTGCGTGCAGGGTCTTGTCCTCCAACTGACTGCATTAGGCTTCAGCTTTTAACTTCTCCAATGACTAACAACAGTCAGCTATTGTCTAATGAGTCAGGTAGTGTAAATGCTGAGTGTAATCTAACCATTTATTACACTGCAGTGGAAATAATAAAGAGAACAAAAACAGACTATAGACATTTTGTTTATAGCACATGTCCAAATTAAATTTAAGATACAGTCTAGTTAATGTATGCCGTCTACATTGGGAAGTCTTGCAGGGAATGCCCTGCAGAACATGGCACAATTAGAGTATGAGTCCACAACAAAAGCAAAAGCAGCCTTTCCTTATGATGAAGTATTTCAACACAAGATCAGCGACTGGTGCAGAGAGGCACACAAATGAACAAATGCTGGGACAAGATTTGCAGCTACAAAAATACTTGATGGTTGGAAGAGAGTGTGACAGATGAGCTAGAGTTGCACTGGGTAAATAAATAATCCAGTTGTGTGCATAGGCCATATACTCTTCAATGATCTCAAGATGAAAATGGTATCTTTATGGAAATTCTCCAGGTTTGAGTTCTAGACAGATCACCTTAGGTTAAACAGAATCAAGCAGGACCAACCAGCTTTATGGAAAGAGTGATGCAGTGAGGTACCCTAACAGAAATACATCATCATAGAAGAGACGTCATCACCAGGCTTAGTGACACTGACGCAAAATATGTTGACTACTTTCTAGATATCTACATTGATCAATTAATTCCTTTCCCTTCAGGCCCCATACGAGTACCTACAGTACAGAACATCTGAGATTTCAGCTTCAAAGTGTTTATTCTAACAAGTGAACTCAGGCCTCCCATGCTCAAACTAAACCTAGTTTCCTTCACACATATCAAAGGGAGAAAAGGCAAACAGTGTGGTATCACTGCCCTATATCTAGCTATGTTTTTCTACTGCCATAATGGATCAAGATGTGGATCAGTGAAGCTTATATCCTCTCTGTTAGGTTTCACATTGCTTTAGACTCAGTGAGGCTGGTGATTTTTTTTAGGTTTTACATGCATGGCTGGGCATGAAAAGGTTAAATGTGAACAATATGGCCCATTAGGGGACCAGAGAAGGGGCCTCCGGAATTACCTGTGTAGCAATGACAGTGGAGTGTGTGTATTTGTCTTACTTCCATCTGATAAATTTGAGATTCAGACCTTGACTGTGAACATTTTTGGGAAAGTGAGGGCATTTTAGCCCTCAGACTTGTTTTTAGGGTTGAGGTTATAATTAGGCTTAGGTTAAGTTTGGGGCAATGGTTGAGGTTAGGAAGGTAGTAATTTTGGTCTACATAAATAAAACTGACTTGACTTTTATTTTCACAAATTTTGGAATATCAGTCTGAGATTTCGGCCTCACATGTGGTGCTCACGGCACTGAAAAATTTTAAATAGTCTCCAGAAAAAAAGTCTATTATTCTGTGTTATCAACAGATCTAACAGGAAATACTTTCTCTCAAAAAAAATGTGTTCCTAAAACTAAAACTGTTGATAGCTTGTTCTGGTTTATCCAGAGAATGTTCTAAACAATATGGAGGCTCTAAAGTCATTTGGGGTGATATTTTATTATCTTGTGGAGACAAAATAACAACTGAACGCACAAATGAATTATCTTGCAATAACTTGCTCACACAAGAACGGTACTATGTAATCAGTCGTGGGCATCCCCGTGGTAGAACGTGGGGGTCATGTACTAAGGCTCAGTCCTTACCCATGACATGCAGAACAACCCTCCATGATTAAGGTTAAGGTCGGGCCTAGGCGCACAGTCGTGATCATATAATGGTTCACGGCTGAGGAACGCATGATGTCAATGAACGTTCTCAAGTATGAAACAAAAGTGTGTGTGTGTGTGTGTGTTTGTCTGCACACGTCAATATTGCGAAACCACTACAAAGTCCTGGCTCAGGGATAAAACAGCCAAATACTCCAATGGCAAAATAACCAACATACAGACACGCCATGATCAGAAACAGAAAAGCATAAATTTTACACATGAATGGAAGCTACGCCAGAAAACACTGTAAAATTCCTGACCATGAGAAACTATGTGGGAGGAGAAGCTATAGTCACTATAATGAGTACAAGTCATCCAGATGGTCTCCCGCCAGCCACACAGCCACAGTGACTGATACTGTGTCATGTTGTTTTGTATACATTCTTTACCAGAGCACATGTGGGGCAGACACAAGTCAAAGAGGTTCCAACATGTTTAAAACTAAAACTTTCATTTCCTCTTCTTGATACAGCCACACAGTTTAACACCTACACTACATCTATGATTCATTTTTTGCTTCACTCCATCTGTTTTCCTCATCCATACACTCCAATGAGTAATATATCTGATCTAAAACTTGTCACATGCACGTTCCTGTAAGCTGACATCATTCAACAGCGATTGCACAGCAGAATTTAATGCCATAATTGCACAACTATCTACAGTAAATACTATCTGACAGCCGTGAGGAGAAGGAGGCATGATAAACATCTAAAACCTCCAGCACTGCACCAAAAACTGGACCGCGCCCGTCTCTTTTTCCCCCGACTGGAGAGCACATGGAGAATTCCCAGCGGGCCTGGGTCTAGGAGATTCATCTCTGCCTCTCTCTAATTGGCCAGAGGTGGCGAGCTCAGGGTAATCCAGACATACTATTGGCTGGGGGTGGGAATGTAAATAGTTGGCATTCCCTCAGCTGTGGGATACAGACAGGAAACCGTGGCTCTGAATTTTAATAGACACAGCGCTCGTGTTTTAATCCACACCCTGTTCGCTTTTTCTCTCAAGATTCTGGATTTTGAGAAACATTTGTCAAAGCACATCCATGGATATTAATGTTTTACTGGCAGAAAAGTGTCACCAGCCTCTCCTTAGCAATGTCCTTAGGTGTGCCAAAGTGCACTTTTATGTAAACATTAGAGTTGTCCTTTTCTAGAAATGTCATAAGCCTGAACATATGTGCATTTAGTGCTGCAAAACAAAGGAGAGAGTGTAATAATAAGAACAAAACCCTCCACTGTGCTTCAGATTTAAATGTTTAAGTGTTGAATGTTTACTCACCTTTCTTCAACCTTTTCAGCTTTGCTCTTTCACTTTCTTTCACTTGACTTTTTAATTTTTCACTCCAACCCACTCCTCCTCTGCCTGCTCCCATTTCTTGCCCACTCTTCTACACCCTCCATTTCTCCCCCACCCACATGCCTCTGCCCTCTATGGGCACAACTCACTGGCATAGATCACTTTATTCAGGTCTTAAAATAGAAGATTATGTGTGTTGGTGCAAGATAAGGACAGAGTGAGGACAATGTTCCATCATATATCAAAGTGCAGCACTATGTAACATTTGCTAGCTTGTAGTTGCAGATCAGGACCCACCTCCAGGAGCTGTGTCGCAGTCGGACGAGTCTCTGGGTTTTTATCCAACGCTTTCTTCAGGAAATCTTTAAACTCTTGTGACCTTTGTAGAACACAAGAAAACGGCATTAATCAAAAATAAGAGGAATGAAAGAAGGGGAGAGGGAGGGAAGGGATGAAGGGTTAGTTACAACATATTTGAAGACATTTCCAGAGATGTGATGGTGGATCATTTTTGTGCACAGCTGTGCTTCATAAAACAAAAGCTTTCAACAGGGATGATGAGTCAGCTCCCCAACCCTAATCTCCTTTCAGAACCTGATAATTTCACTTTTTTTTCTGTGCTAAGTTTGCTGCTACGGAACATTCAGAGTCATAAAATTGACAGGGAAAAAGTTATAGTTTGGCACTTGCTTAAGTCTGCCTCTGCAAAGCTGTTGCTGCAAAGGTCAAAGACTGCAGGCAGAGAGTGGGAGGACAATGTGATACATTGAGTGTTTACAGTAGATTACAGGACGCTGAGTGTGCAAAAATGTGGCAATAGAATGAAATTCAATGACCCAGGGAAATCTACACAGAAAGATATAACCCCTGTTGACGTCACCTATCACAATCTCTGCAGAAACTGAAGAATCGTGGGTTGCGGAAAAGAGTTTTTATGTAGTCCAATTTTCTGGCACATATTATACGATACAACCATTAAATGCAAAAGCTGAGTCATTTTTAATGTATCCTCACCATTTGTGTGGCTGCTCCAGGGTGGGAGGCTCTGACTTAGCGATCTTCAGCAGCACCCTCATTGGGTTGAGCTCATGATGCGGCGGTTCAATCTGGGCAAGCTCGATCAGAGTGATTCCCAGGGACCAGATATCAGCTTTGTAGTCATATGGAGCATCCTTCATGGTCTCGCACATGACCACCTCTGGGGCCATCCTGAGAAAACAAAGTGAAATATTTATAGGCAATCATTACATAATGAGAGTGAATGAATCCTTAATTAAACTTCATTGCTAACAAATCGAAGCATATGGCACATTAATAACTTCCTGTACAAATCAGGTTTAGCCAAATCAGCACAGCTAGCCACAGAGAAATCTGTCCTAACATGATTCTGATATCATAAAAGTTACACCAGCAGTATTTACAAGTTTTATCTCCGGAACCGATGAACAATGATTACTGCAAGGGTATGACGAGTGGTTCTCCTTTCTCTGAGTCTCTGTTTTGCATGTGTCAACATCGAGCACACTTCTCCGGTCAGCGCGTGTTTGCCGTCTGTCTGTGAAATGGCTCTAAAAACCCGGAGCTCTTAGATTGTGCAAAGAAACGAATGTTTGCTGCCTGATTCTAGTGGACTTTGCTTATCAGTTTATTCAAGGGAAAACAAAAGTTAAACACCAAAACTATCTGCAATATTCTTTTCGGGACTAATCAGTATTAAATGAGGACACCGGCATGGTTTTTGAACTCAGAGGGTATTCCTGATGGATGATAACCTGTTCTAGTCAATGGTTAACTGGCTCCAATCACATTCACATGGGGGATAACAGTATGGAACAAAAGTCACTGTGACTTCAAAGGGAATCTTTCCAATTTGTTCAGCTATAGAGGAGAAAGCTGTACTGTTGTGACAACAATGGAGGACTGAAGCACCGGGTTGGGTTGAGTGTGTGTATACACAACATTACACTCTTTCAAGCATTATGGAAGAACTGTGCGGAGCAGGAAATCTCTTCTCAACAAGCAATAATCCCCCGATTATGTAACTCATGTAGGTGTGGTTGGTATATCTGCAGTTAGAGATTTTGCCATGTTTACACCAAGGTGAATATCCTTCTAATAGAGCAGGTTGTAAAAGTATATTGCAGACAATGTTCACGGCCATTTTATGAATGTTGCATCAATATGACGAAACACCTTGACACTCAAATCCCACATGGGATTTTCCTATCGACATTTATATTTAATATATTTAATAAATATATTTACATATCACCCACCCCTCAGCACACCATCTTCCACTTAATGGTGGTCCAAAGCAGAGTGCTCTTACTCACCAGTATGGCGTTCCAATGAAAGAATCTCTTCTTTGTAAGGTTTTGTTGTTTTTTGCAGATACACCAAAATCAGCTACAAGAATGAAGAGAGACAACAAAAAAAAAAAAAAATATGACGTGAGACAGTTGAAAGAATTTCCCCAGAAGCACTTCTCAGTAAGAAGGAGTGAAGCCACTTCAAATATGTCCATCCCTTCTTTTTTTCCTCTTCCTTTGTAGTAGCTTGTAAAGATGTCATGACATTGCAATGGGCAGAGACACAAAGCCAGAATTTATAGCTGTCCTATTTCCCAAACAAGCTTTCTCCCCCATTTCCCCAACATGACCCTCAGATTATATGGGTGTTGTTTTCACTTTGGCTGAACACATTTTGTGTTATTGTTACTGCTAAGTGTTTGGCACAAACCTGAGGATTTTACTCACAAGGCAGCAGGCTGAGTGCTTCAATTAAAAACTGGCATTTTCTATTACGGGGACATAAGTGACTGTCTTGGTTTTGCAGGCTACAATTCAAATCTCTTTGACTTCCCAGTCAAACATATCATTTTCTGCAGAAAGATTTTTTTACTTCCTTAAAATACCTAAATAGCACTGCTGCTTTTGTTGTACACCAAATAAGAGTTTACACATTAATATGCCAGAGGATGGTGACATATTCTTGAATACTGAATTGAACGCCGAGGTTCTTCAGTACATCCTGGCAAAGTGCCTCCTTCCCCTTACCTCTGACCTATTTCCTGAAATAAACACCAAAGGTGTGTCTCTCATTATAATCATGCACAAATATGTATACACTAACACACCTAAATGCTCCCAAGAATCATTATTCACCATAAGAAACTAGATGAGTGCACATGACAGGTGTTTCAGAGGGGACTCCCCCAAACACTTCAAGAAATCTGAGTTATGAAAGGGAATGGGAGTGTTCTGATTTTACTGACCTTAGGTGAAAAAAATAATGATTGTGCAATGCATCATGGGTGAATAGAACAATACTGTGCTGTTGTCTGTTCAGTGTTTGATGAAGCATCAGGAACAAGGATGTAGATAATGTAGATTTCTACCATCCTTGACATTCTGTTTTTGTTTTTTTTTTTGGTGCATGCAGCTCTTAAAATTCCAATTGCTGCACATACCTAGAGATCAACAGTCGCTGAAGAGTTTTATAAATGTTAGCCAAAGCGTTTACAACAAACTGTGCTGCATGGAAGTGCATATTGTTTAATGCCATGTTTCATAGGTGGATACAAAGCATGTGGCTGACCTTGGTAACGGTTAAATGCTACTTTTGTTGAATTAACAAGTAGTTAGATAAGTGTGGAGACTGTAAATGAGTCTGTGTCATGGACTTAAAGAGTTTTAAGAGGCAACTCCCAGTGATTATATCTAACTGTGGTGTCTTCGAGAAGAAAGTAAGGCAATAGAAAATGACTTTAAGACGTATAAGTCGAGCTAAGTGAGCAGAGTGGCTAACAAAATGTGTCATTTGAATATAAAAAAAAAAAGAAATTGTAATTAAACAATGGATTAATAAACCATTTGGAACTGAATTAAAGTAAATAAAAGTGAGTCACACATAAGTTCTGCGTAGCCAAAGAGACTAAAGGAAGTAAAACTTTGTGCATGCAAAACATATTTTGGCATTGGTAAATAAGCAGCTTTTCCTTAACTGACACTTACATAACGCGCATTAAAACACCACTTTCCTTTCCTGGAATCTACACTTTAATCAAAAACATACTTGGGTGATTGGGTCGGATCCGCAATTTCAGCTGTGCAATGTGAAGAATGTGGAGAACTCTTCAAAAAGCCAATAAATAAAAATATGCAAAACTTCGGAGAATGCGGTTTTCCCCACACAAACGCTCACTTATGATCCTCCTACAGCGCCACAGGAGGGGTACAGGGCCTCTAACTGTGCGTGTTTGTGTGACAGCATAAATGCGAGCCAAAGAAACAGTGGACCAGAGATAACCTGAAATGTGCAGTGGGAATGTGGGCTTTCGTCCCACTTGCATGATTTTGCCAGTGAAATGGATGTTTAATGATGGGATGTAAAGAGAGACAGATTACAACTGATCTTACAAATGTGACTCAAATCCACTATGTGTGTTTAAACTCGTCATTTTTTGTTGTGCAGGTTTCCTGTTTTTGGTGAGATTTCCTTTCAGCCTTTGGGTTTTACATTCAGTGCATGCCTTATATTTCTTCTACACATCAGATTTACTTCTAATGGTAGATTTGTTGATTCAACAATATGGCTGCAACAAATGATTATTTTCAGTGTGATTATTTCCTCAATGAATCAATTAGTTCTTTGCTCCATAAAATCAGAAAAATGTTGATCACTGTTTCCTGATGCGACATTCAGTTAACTGCAAAGAAACTGGAAATTATGCACATTTGAGAAGATGAACTTAGTTTTTTTTTTTTTAGAAAAAATACTCTAAACAATCAATCAATTAACAAAATAGTGATTAATTGACTAATCTTTAAAGATCTGTTAAACAAATTTAAAAAGCATCGCTTCCTTTATTTCCAAGGAAAGTTGTACTACCTCCATGTGTTCTCTTGTCAGAATATTAGATCCCTTGAGAGGTTAAACAGAACAAATACATGCAGTGGAGCCAAATCCTGTTTAAACCCACAAAACTTTATTACAGTCACCCCTTAGGATGCCAAAACATCTTGAGATTTGGATTGATTTGTGCACCACACAACTGAAATTTTCCAACAACTAAAACACAACCAAAAATTTTGCATTGTTTGCACAAACACAATAAGGGAAATATTGTGGCTCTGGCAGTTCCAAATTACCCTCAGAAGCGACCATATTGCATTGTTCTGTGTGTCCTTGTATGAGCATGAACAAAATGGAATTGGACACCATGATATAAACACAGCAAGCACTTAAAACTAGCAGTATTTTAAGTAGTATTAGTTTTAAGTATTTAAGTAGAAATATCTAAACCCTCACCCAGTTTGATGTCTCCATCCAGCATGAGAAGGATGTTACCAGCCTTCAGGTCTCTGTGAATGATCTTCATGCTGTGGAGGTAGATCAGAGCTTCCAGCATCTGGCGACAAACCACCTTAATCTGTGGCTCCGTCAGCCCACGATCCAACTCTGATAAGGGCAAGAGAGGCAGAGGCAGGAGATGGAGGTAGGAGAAAGGCGTGAGAATAAGAGCAGAATGGATGTGAGGTGAGAAAACTAGCTGTGAGGGTTCAAAAACTCATTATGCATACGTTGCACATTCCACATACAATCATGGCAAAACAAAGTCTTGAGGACTAATCTTGTGTGTGAACTCCATGAGAGAAAACAGAAAAGTACAAAAGTGTGATGATATTAATGAAGTCTCTCAGATAATGTTGCTGGATAAGTAATTCCAGATCAGAACAGCTTTCACACATCCAAGCTAGTCCTGCCTGCAGACTTTATTCTACAGTGTCTGTGTTTTGTTAGCTGCAGTGGGGGTACAGACAGTTATGAGGATGTGGATTACCAAGTAAAAACAGACTAGGGGGGTTTCCCACACCGGAGGACTCCACTATGTCTAGAGCATTCAAGGCCAGACTAATAAAGTTGCAGTATATGATCATGTTCAAATCAACAGTATTGTGATAAATGCTGGTTTTCTTGCTTTTTTCCCCATAGAACCTGAACATATCTTGGAATTAGAGCTTTAAAACAATAGCATATTTGACCTTTTTTTCATGTCATGTGTCTATACTTCCTTAAAGTCACTTCTGGAGGGAAAGGTGTAGTTACAGCACCGCTGCAGGTGTGGAACTTGACTCTCGTGACATGGAGGAATGTGGAGAGCTTATAAAAATACACAGAGCAAAAAGAGAGAAAGAGAAAGGCCTACCGAGCATAGTGGCATCCACAGCACCTCCGGGGCAGAACTCGATCATGATCTGGGAAATGAAGAGGGAGGGGAGAGGGGGTGAGGTTAAACTTGACACAGCTTTATGAATATACAGTGTAAACATACAACTGACAACTGTGATCTCCTGAAGCTTTCATGGATTTATGTGCAGTAACAGGAAGAACAGATCACTTTTCATCAGCTGCACAACTCATCACATGGGTATCTTTCAAATACTCCCTTGTACTTTTCTAATATATTTCAATCCTTATTGGTTTAAAATACTGTTATAAACTAGACACATTCAGCACCAATAGTCCAATGAGGAAGAGCGCAAAAGGTGAAAAACAACAAACTGCCAACATTCCCAGTCAATAATATTTATACCATTTTGTTAGCCAAAGAATGGGTTAAATTGTTTTTGTTGTCGCAAACCAAAGCAAAGTGTTGGTAAGAAGGAGGAAAGAAGATGACACAGTGTGTTTTTTTTATGAGGAAGGTTTTATGGAAGTGTTCGGTGCCTCTCAGCAGTGAAGATTGCCTCACTTACACCCCACATAATGTCTCTAAAATATTGTTGTAACGCAGCAGAGTTTGACATGTTTCGACATGCTTTGAAGACCTGTAAATTTCCCCTGGCTGAAAATCATCATATATATTACACACAGTATATATACCCATATAAATATGTTTTAATTGTTTTCTGTCTTTAATAGAAGCTGGAAAGGGGTTTTTGACAGCAAAAAAAAAAAAAACACAAATGCTTTCCTCAAGCATCTGTTTAGCATCTAGTGTACAGGTGAGTTTTTATTTTTGTGGCACTTTGGGGGGAGGGAAAAGATGTGGCTAATCATTTCAGGCAGCAGTGCATGCTGCAAATACAGACAGTTAATGTTATGTCATCGCTCTCCCTGCACTACATCAGTCAAACACTCGAACATATGTGGTGAAAGTACTGAGAGTACACACACTTTGCAAAGTGGACAGCTGGATTCAGACCTAAGTGTGTGATGAACTGCCAGTCTGTAACTATACACACTTCCTGGGACACACTGCCAAATGTATAATACCAGGTCAGCAGTGAAGTAAAAACACACAGAGGGAGAGAGGGACAGGGGAGAAAAAAGATCCAGAGAACACATTCCCTAAATGGTGTCTTGTTGGCCAATAGCAACTTCCACCAATCACCTTTCATTTCCTCTCCTTACATAGTCAGTCTCTCTCTGACACATACACACACATGCACACAAGTGTCAGAAAAAAACACTAGATGTTTCAGTCAAGTAAAGTGGGGCCAAAGAAAATAAAGACACCACAGGATTTCATACTCATCCTGTGATACCAAATTGTCAAAGATCGGCCCCAGGTGGTGTGCAGCATACCTGCTGTGTGATGTCACTCTTATTTAATCATTGCTTGCTATGACAACACTGTCAAAGCATCAGCTTGGTACTGGACAGGGTGTGGAGTTTCAGTCCAGACAAAGCCACACAGAGAATTACAAGTACAAAAGGTGCAAACGCACAAGGCAAAAAAACAAATGTGAGAACACACACTATGTGGGAAATGAAGAATTGTCAATGTTGGCATGCAGCTCCGGGCAAAACAATGATCTTTTGTGAGGTTTAGATTGACTAACCACTTATGTTTAGTGTTATCAGTGATGCTTCACTTCGTCATGGTCTCCTTAAAACGACAGTTTCACATCTGATCTGTCTTCTTAAATGTCTGGTCTGTGTGTTACATGCTCGACTGCTTCCTACTTTTATATCTCCTTACTGCATCACAAACATCTGCCTTGTTTCTTATCACAAAGGCATGACTTAAGTTCTATTAAAGCACCTGAAAACTTGGTTTAAAAATATTATTTGTGTGTAACATTCAACATTTGTGTCCAAATGAGCATGAAAAAAAATAGAATGAATAAAAGTTTAAACACTCAAAAACTCAAAAGCTTATCTGATTTATCTAGCTATTGTTTGCCTGCAGTTTCAGACTGATTCTCATAGTATTGTCAAGAGATAAAGAAAGTGACATCACCTTTTTTCAACATAGCGACACCCACTTCAAACCATCAGGAAGAGACAGACACAAACACAAATACAGAAACTTCTCATGCAGAATAACAGGCATTGTTCTAACTTTGGCAGATGATACTGCAGATACAATATATCAGTATTGGTGTGTATGTCAGTTGACGGGTGAAGGAACAAGAAATTGCAGTAGAGGTAATTTAGAGTGTCTCCTTTAGAACGTTTGAGTTGATCGTGGCCAATGACCACCCACCAATGAGCTTGGTTCTTAAAAGTAAGTTTTTCCTTGCCACCATCACCATGTGCTTGCTCATGGTGAGAATTGTTAGGTCTCTGTAAATATGTAATCAGTCTCAACCTGCTCTACATGGAAAATGACTGCTAACCAAAAAGCCTCCATGTCTAAATTAAGTGAACTACTCTTCAGTAGTGACACACTGTACTGCCCAACCTAAACAGCAGTACATTACACAGCTGTGTCACAGGCAACTGGTTTGTGTTTCCGTCATGCGTCTCTGTAGCCAGATTTATGGATGACATGTTGTGCTGCTGTGAAGAATGTTCCCCGACTGGTCAAGCCACATGCAAAGCATTCCCACTATGGGCTGAACACACATGCAGGCACGAGCTTTCTATAACACACACAAACACATTTTATCTCATTGATAACACCCTCACATGCCACCTGTTTAGAGAAGCTCGCATTTCAGTTTTGCCAGAAAGTAACAGAACTATCTACTAATTAGAGTGAATTAATTTAGTGTTTTTACACTCAAAACATGAATCTTATTCAAGATAATTACTAGACTAAGCCAAGCTGGTGTGGTGCAATGTCTTGCAGTAAATAGTGTCTCCATTTTTGAGTGCCTCTGTTATTCTTTTGAGACAAGCGGAACCAAATTAGACACAGTCTACAAAATCCAAAAGCTTTAAAACAAATGAAGCCGGCCTCGCTGACACTGCAGTGTTCCTGTATGTTCACAGTGATTTCCCACCTCATTTTGTCTAAAGGCTATTTGCCAACAGTAGACCTGCCTGGAAACTGCAATGCAGATTAAAGGAAGATATAGGACCATACAAAACCTGAATCACACTGACGTACTGTGATACTTTGTCACTCTTTGAAAATGACTAATGCTTCAGCGATGTGTGTATATGAGGTGGCGCTGACAAAAGACACAACATAGTGACTCCTATCGCTTCATATTCCAGTAACAAACAGCAAAATTCACCTAGCAACCACAGCCGCTGTAGACCTCACTCAATGCAAATATATAACAACCACAAAGTTTAAAAATACACCTAAGTAGAATTACTTCACAGCAGAGGCCAAATCATCACTTCTTCATCTGTCAAACTGAAAAAAATTATAGCCCATGTACAGCCTGTGAAATGCTTTCTAAGCTGCATTTAATGGGTTAAACCTTCCATCTTATCTTAGAACATCTAGAAAATGATTCATGTAGGTGTAGATATTTATACTATTCTATACTTATCTACAGATATTTTGCTTTCAGTATACCTTTCTATACCTTTTTTTTAACCTTTCTGCTGGATCTCTACGCTGATATCTAGCTGAAAGTGTTACTTTCAGTTTGTATATTACCCACAAGCCACCATAACTCAAGGGAGGGTGGAGGAGACATGTAGAAGGAAATACGTTCCACTGATGCTGCTATACACTGTCAGTGATTGATAAAGGCCCTTAAAAAAGGCGCCTCAGCCTTTATAACCTCTAACAGCCTTTAAAGGGTTGATTGGAACCAACCCATTAAAAACAGGCAGGCTTAACTACACTTCTAAAAGTTGTGTGTACGTTCTCTTCTGTGTTTATTGTCTCTTTTCCTCCCTTCTCTTTTTTTCTCTCTCTCTCCCTCTGTTCGTTCTTCTCACTGTGCTGATGTCAGCATGTTAAAGGCCCTCTTTTTCTCACGCTGCGAGCCTGGCTGCCCTGCTATAGTCTTAAGACCAGATTGTTCCTGGAAGAGAACAAACAGCACTGTCTCTCCCTCTCTCTCTCTCTCTCTTACCCTCTTTATCTTCCTCTTTTACTCAGAAAGCAGAACGGGTGGGTTGATAGTGGAATGCATCATCTCACCCCTGCCCAATCCACCCAACCGGAGGTTACTGAGCCCTGACTGTAACCACTGGGCTAATTGTTGAGATCCTGAGGCTAGTACACACTCCAAAACAATGAGGTGCAGACAGACCTTGTTCACTGTTGTATATAATTATTCTACTGCCGGCCGGATGTTCATACATCCATTTTTGGTGTTTGGTGGAGTTTCTATACTAACCCAGAAAAGTATTGCTGCTGTTAAGATACAGACTGAATAATAGTTTATGAAGAGATTGAGAGCAGCCTTGGAAGTGAAGCAAAAGCTGAGACTGTGAAGCCACACACACACACACACACACACACACACACACACACACACACACACACACACACACACACACACACACACACACACACAGAGGAAGCATGTGGTTTAAATGCTGCAGGAAAGGATGTTTGTACATGTGACTATCAGCACAAACTAACACAGTCTTACAGTTCAGCTTTGACTGATGGGGGAACGTTCACCTTTCACACTCAGGAATTCCAGCTATGGCTGACCATGACTAGCTCTGCTCTAGGGCTGTGACAGAGCTCGTAGGTCATGTTTAGATATAAGTGGTTTGTCAGTTTGTCCTGTTGCTGGATTTAAAGTTATCCATTAGTGTACTGTATTTACAACCAGTGATCATCTCTCTATATAGTTTTATTGGCCGTGGCGGAGTCCACCATACCCATGCACAATTCAGAATCCTTAGCTAAACACTAGCTATTGAAAGCAAAACAATGCATCCATGTAGTCCAGTGTAATTTGATCTCACTGATAACAGCCTCACTGTTTATTCATAACAGCTATATTAAGTTACTGCTAATGCAAACATTCCGCCGATGCTACTTCACAATAAAAGCATTCAACTGGTGAAACATTATTTATAAGCAGTCACAGGAAACTATCTGGGATCGTCGTGTAAAAACATTTTATAAAAAAGTCAAGACACTCTGTCATTTTTGGAATTTTTCATCAGTGCATCATTTATCATTTTTGCATGGAATAATGGAGGAATAAAGGAGGAGCAGCCACAGGGAGATGTCAGATGAAGAGCTGCAGGCAATAAGCTGGACAGTGAGGTAACCAACTTTACTGGAAAACTACTGTGCACAGCATGAAATCAGATTGTGGTTACTTTTTTTTTTATGTATTAAAACAATGTGAGTTTGTTAGACTGAGCTGCAAACAGATACGCCAGTTGCTCTTTATGATAAAGTATCTGCTCAATGAGTATTAAAGTGCACTTGCTGTTACCACAGTAACCACAGCCAAATCAGCCAATTTAAACTTTAATAAGGATTCAGTTTAGACAACTGAAGACAGAAGACAATTCTTGAATACATTTCTGTGTAAAAATGCACAGTTCAAGTTAAAACTTAACTCCATCGTATGTTTATAATAACATCGCGGGCAGAGGGTTAAAAAAAACAACTATCTTTAGTCTTAACTCTGCCTTGTAATTCCTCAGATATTCAAGGTCGTGCCCCAGCATTTGGTCACTATTATTTTTCTTGGCCAGAAAGACTGGGAGATTAGGGAGGGAGTTGAAAAGTTTACACTTGACCCAGTGTGCGAGTGTGGAGAGGAAAAATAACTCGAGCGCAGAGAACACTAAACTGAAATTGATCCTCATTCCTTGCAGTAACATCAGGCTGATGATCGGATCATTTCTGATGCATTATGTCACCCTGCGGGTCTTGTGTCATTCCCATTTAGGCAATCCACTTTTCATATCTTTATTTTTCGACAATGCCTCCATGTCAAGGAGAAATATACTGTAGATGATATATTGTTGCAATAAAATAACATCCCATGGGCCTGCCAACAGGCATGGTTAAAAGATCTGTTTTTCCACTTCCCTGCTGTTCATTTGGATTTGTGTTGTGGTTCTGTTTGGAAAGGTTGCAAAGAAAACTTGGTGGATGGACACAGAAACGCCTGAACCAAGTGAAAACGATACATCTTGTGAGGAAGGTAACGTCCCTTTGGTACATTATGCACCAGTCTGATACAACAGCAGCCCTGACCACAGTGTTCCCACGCAGCAGCGCAATGTCTGCTCATTTAAATAAACTGTCCGAGCTCTGCAGTAATATGTACTGCAGAGTTCGGACAGTTGTATGTAGTTGGATCACACAAGTACAACTTCTTCTAAACTCAAACTATCAATATGTTTTTTGTTCGTGCTAAGATGTGCAAACACATGAAACAGAAGAGAGGATTGACAAAGTCTGTGGTTTTACACTTGAAGCTGGTTGTCCTAACCAGATGCCTGTGGTACCTACCCACAGTTTGTTGTCATGGTAAAATGCATCAAGCAGCTTGACAATATAGCGGTGGTCACATTTAGCCAGGATGTCAATCTCGACCATGTAGTCCTCCAGCTCCTCCTCGCATTTTGTCTCGATCTGTTTGGCTGCAGCTAGAGCTCCCGTCTCTTTGTTCTTGGCCTGAAAGACAAAGAACAACATTAAATTCAGCATGCATGAGTAATAGAAGGCCTCTTTGGAAGGATTCTTGCATATGACTTCCTGTGTTAAAGGACATAAATAGGAGGACTGTTTGAAGAAGTTTCACTACCCCAGAGAGAAACTTTTTATAATCAAACTTTGACAGA
Organism: Sciaenops ocellatus; assembly: GCA_033000465.1. Taxonomy (NCBI): domain Eukaryota; kingdom Metazoa; phylum Chordata; class Actinopteri; family Sciaenidae; genus Sciaenops; species Sciaenops ocellatus. The sequence continues at coordinate 8,274,131 of CP136870.1, forward strand.
AAACATTTATAGTGGGGAAGATACAGGGTGTGGTTGTGTGATAGAAAATGATTCACACCGTAAACATTTCTGCCCTCATTTATATGCCAGATTAAAAGGTGGAAAATATCAAACATCAAACTATGACAAGAGCTCATACTCAGAGCTCAACTCAAAGATCAGTTTATTGTGACTTTCTTATGTGTCTATGACTCTGCCAGCCGACCTCTTCTAACCCAGCTGTTGCTGAGGGGATTCCGAAACGTCAAAAAAACGCGTGCCGCCAATCAAAATGTTGACTAACTAACAATTAAGGACAAAACAGGAAAGGAAACTCCACACCCTCCCTAAGCAACAGGGGAAGAGGAGGAACCACAAAAACCACCTTGGGTCAGTATAAACGCAGACACACACACAGAGATACAATTCCTAGTCATTCTAAATAACAAAGGGAAGCAAATGTAAACACAAGCAGACTGTTCAGTGCCTTTCTGGAAAGGATCAAAACACACGTTGGGTGACTCAGAGTGAAGCACAGGGGGAGGAACACATGCTGTTTGTGCATTGGTAAGAGACAGAATGTTGTGAACGCTGACTGATGAGTTTTTGTGGGTAAATGTGAGATGATTGTGTATCTGCAGACAGAACCACACGTTCAGTGCAGTGATTGCATCAGAGATGAGACTTAAAAAACAAGACATAAATGGTGTTCCATGCTAGACCCTTATCAAGAACCCACAACACTGTCAGATCATATGAAATGACTGAAGAAAAATCTATACTGTGAATTTTAAATGAAAATATGCGCACATATGTTTTTATGTCGACCCAGTGACCTGCAGAAGCACGGCAGACTAAACAGCCTGGTGGGGTCTCCATCTCCACGCTTTACAGGGGCTGTGGGAAAACATCTGAATAAACAGAACAGGCTCACAGCAAAACACATCTCAGTCCGCCATGACTGTGTGTGTGTGTGTGTGTGTGTGTGTGTGTGTGTGTGTGTGTGTGTGTGTGAGTTTGTGTTTGTCAAACAGAGCTCCGGAGAATCCGAGTTGCCTCAGACAAGAGCAACCCGCTGTGTGCGTCAACAGGACGTCTCCCCCTGCCATCAAACCATCAGTCAGTTAGTTAACAAACCTCGACAGTAAACACGGAGACATCAGACACTTTCACTTCTGTGCCAACATCACAGCTCGATGCTATTCGCTCCCCTCCTGCAGCAACACTGTCAGTCTCAACAAACTCACTGTCTGGAGTCTGATATCCGCTAGAAGACCTACTGGTGTATGCAACTATGTTTGTTGGTGTTGTGCCGTAAGTTCTGTACATAATTTTATTCTCTGCACCAGTTTTGCCATGCACACAGTGTAGAATACAATTCTTTAAAGGACTGGGTACCAAGGAGCACCACACATAAAACATGCACACACACACTGGAGCTACACTACACCTGAATCTTATCCAGTCCTACTGTAGTAAACATAAGACAGCTAAGAGGAGAACATTGGACAACTATTTAGTTATATTAAAAACAATACTCCACGAGTTTAGCATTGCGCTTTAGTGAGCAGTTTGGTCAGAGATTCGAGTGAGTTATGCTAGTAGTGGCTAGTGGTCAAGGCAGATGGCCGTCTACCATGAGCCAGGTTATGCTCGAGGTTTCTGCCTCTTAAAAGGAAGTTTTTCCTTGCCATTGTCGGCAGGTGCTTGCTCATGGTGGTAAGTGTTGGGTCTCTATAAATTATTTTATAAGGAGCGCAGTCTAGACCTGCTATATCGAAAGTGCCCTGAGATAACAGTAACAGTTTTCGCACTTCTTTCTAACTCAGCAATGACATTTTTATATTTTTGCTAGTTCATCTAGTCTTTATCCCCAACTGACTGTGACTCAAGTGACATCACTTGAGGAAATGCACTAAATTTAATGTGTATTGCAAGGACAATATACCTTCTATTTATTTCATTGTAACAAGACTAGCCACATGTCCTCATCATCTTCCTCTTTTGTCTCTCATCATGTGTTACATTTACAGGCCAACATGGCTGACTTATACCTGAACAAGTAGGAGTGTCTGTAATGTTATATCTGGGGGGTTTACATCAACATATTTTCCTGTGGAACACTGGGCTCACAGAAACACAGAGATATGCCACCACATGAAAAAGAGGCAACGTGGTTTGTCATGTCGATATGTTTTGAGGATTTGTATCGCACTAAAACATTAAAAGCATTAACAAATAGAAACACATAACAAGCACTGCAGGTCTGAAGCTCATTAATGTGTTTCTGCTGTTATGGAGTTTTAACTTTTCAATGGCCAACCCCCTGACCCAGCTTCACAAGGACATTCACACACAGACTCACACACACACACACCTTTACATCTCAGTGAGAACGAGGCTGAGGAATGCACTTCTGGCCTTCAGATGGTTGGGGGAGTGGAAAAAAAAGAAAAAAAAAGGTAGACAGAACTGTGCCTCGTGCATTTACGTGGTGCTTTTTTGTGTGGCGAGAGGGAATAAATTACGTCAATGAGGGTCTTCAAGTATAAAATGCAAACATGCATCATTGTTCTGTTTATCTGTGCACCTTACCAAGTGTATACACTGCGAGGAGAGGAAATTACCCTAAAACGCCTCGTGTCTCACATGGGACCTCCAAAATTCCAAAAGCTAGCGTGACATCAATGCACAAGTGTGTGTGGATGTCTGAAACGAGGAAGTAATTGCAGGAGGAGGCATCTCTAAACGCTCTTTAATCTCAACAACCTTCAAAAGACCAGCAGCAACCTCTCCCATCAAACGCAAATTCCTGTCTAATTGACTGATGACTTTACTTGACTTGAGATCTCGCTTAGTGACATTTAACGTTAATTTCTCTTCAACACTTTACACCATTGTTGTTTGTTTTGAGTCTGCTACCGACCTTATTTCACATCCTGACATATTATCTCCACCGTTCATGCGCTTATTACATTTTGCAGGTATGTAGCATTAATTTCTGCACAACCAGGACAGAAAAACACTGGATACACAAACACATCATTAAAACAAGCATTTTGTCTGACTTTAATGCCTGAATTTTTTTTAATTAAATATCATATCTCATAACAAGTCACATTTTAATTTCCCAAACTTAAACAACTGTTACTGCCACACAACCCGTGAGTAAAGCTAGAATCATGAAAACCACACACAGAAGAGCGTTATAGGTAATCGCAGAGGAACTAACGAATACAGTTACACCTTCAAAATGTCAACAACATGTTGTGTGGACCTGGGATTCAAGTGAGCTGATTGGTTCATTCAACTCCAGTCTGAAGTAAACAAACATACATATAAGTGTAAATGAAAGCCTTCCAAGCGACCCCTGGGCACATTCGCCTACAAGTAGCCCACAGAAGCATAATTCAAGCTTTGGAGGGATGACAGGCCAATGAGAAACCTACATAATTCTAAATTTGTATATATATACAGTGACACAAAAACAAAAGAAACAAGCACATAGACACCAGATGTCAGAGTTCTACAGAAAACACTGTAAAATATTACATAATAACAGCTCAGGACTGAAGAAGCAGGAATACAGTTAACTACATACTTTAACTGCTGTAGCCATCCCAAGAGAAAACAACACTACACTGCTTCTAAACCACTGACTCTTCAAACTCTCCTCCAGAGCAGAACAACAGTCTTGGGTCTTGTTTGGGTCTCGTTTCCATGGAGATCAGAAGGACTTGTTTCTGCTCCATCTCGCAGCTCGTCTCACTAGATCTCTGCCCGGCTGATGAAGATGAACATGTACAAATGCACGCTGCATGAACTTATTTCCACCTAAATGCCCAAATATGTTCCTTTATCTTGCAGTGTGAAAGGACAAAATTACATCTTAATAAACACTAAAAAAAAACAATCGTTTTTACCGTTTTCTGCAATGTGAATGGAAAAGTTAAGGAAACAAAAGTAACAAAAAGAAATTTGTACCTCATCTATGTTTTTGTGCATTTTCTCAATTAACGTTTCTATCAATCATCCATCAGTTTATCGACACTTGTGATCTAACTTGTTTTTCTTGTTTTTAATCCTCTTTACTGTAACATATGTACAGCACACCTCTCAGCCCTCCAGCACTATTCGTCTTTTGTCTCCCTCACCATATTTGTCTGTCACCCGTGACTGTGTGTCTCTCCCCATCTGTCATGTATATTTATCCATCTGTTTTCACTAACTGTCTGCGTGAAGGACGCAATCCATGACCGTGAAGCAGACCCGGCTGCTGCTCGAGAAAAGCTTTTGTGAAGGAAAAGCTATAAAAGCAGATGTTACTGACCCACGTGTTGGTATACAAACACATTGTATGTACTGCTAGACTAAGTAAACACATGCACATAAAGGCACACACTCCTAGCTGTGTGTGTGTGTGTGTGTGTGTGTGTGTGTGTGTGTGTGTGTGTGTGTCTGTGTATCATTCAGACCCATACTCTTTTCAAAATCAATCAAGTTGTTAATAATAATGTTTAACACTTCATCTGTGTTGACAAAGGTATTAATGATTACTATGGGTGTGTTGGCTTAAAAAAAGTAATGCTGGATCACACTAGAAAAGAAGCCTATGGCGAGTAACGAAATGAAGCCTAAAAGTAACCTTTTGCCACCTTCAGAATTTTCACATTTTGTTTACTTTTATGACACAAATTATGAGTATTTAGGCTGCAGGTTTAAAAGAATGAGGAATAATTAATCATAGTGTCAATGAACCAGATGCCTTCCTGTAAAAGAACTTTCCCTGAGGGCAGTCACCTATAGATTGAATGAGCATACCACATGCTGACGTATATATTTGGCTTGTATTCTGTGTAATAGTCTCTACAAAACACACACACACACACACACACACACACACCTACCTCCCTCCAGGGGAATGTGTGTATGTAAGACCTTTGCCCCATCATAAACCTGTAAACCCCACCTCCTCCTCTGAAGGCTCTCCCCATGTGTCTGCGAACAGGAATGTGGTTCTCAGCACCAACATAATGACAGCAGGTAATAAAAGCTCACCTCTGACAGCAGATAAATGACAGCTACATGTAGGCTACTGATTTGTTTTAGAGCAAAAGTTGGACAAAGCATCGAAAAGCATTTTTCTTCTCTTGTAACAACTGTGTCAGAGAAGCTGCTTTTTAAAGTAAATCTTTGTCTTCTGCACCCAACAACATCACCTCCACTGGGGATAAAGGGACCCCCTCGCTTTTACAGTTTCCATGTCCTCCAATCAACAAAATCCAGTTGTAAGAAGATTTGTGCTAATCAAGATGCTGAAATGCTTATCTGCAATTGAGCTTTACAAGAAATAGCGAGTGATTTACAAACTTTTCTGCCCTGGATTTTGAGAAACACACAAGCTACCTTGCCTCCTTGGTGGAGGACAGCATTTATATTACTTAAATTACTCTGAAACCAAACCTATGCCCTTGCCGATACCAAAATGTCATCAGTACAACTACAAGGCCTATTTTCTTCTGTGCATTTATGCCTGAAAGACACGCCACTCCAAAAAAAAGCAAATGTTTCAGTGGGAAATCATGAAAAAGTACTATTTCAGTAGCAAACACCTCCATCCCTCTAAAAAGAAAAATGGTTTTCTAAATATCCACATTGGTAGCAGTAAAGAATGCATTTAAGCATTTCGGAGAGTGATTGAACTTAGATGTGATAATTTTTTTGTGGAAACATGAGATTTTCTCCTGAGTGACCGAATTCAGTTGTTTTAACAGAGAAAGCTATGTTTGTTACTTAAAATCTAACCCTATTGTGCAGAAAAGTAACTAAAACATGTTGCATCTTATGTTCTTCATTATCACTAAACCTGATCTTAAAGAGCGACAAAGACAAAGTAATGCATGTATCTCTCTCTTTTTCTGAAATTGTCAGTATTTCATGAGTCTTCCTGCTCTAAGAGAGGATGGCGATCCAACTTAAGTTCGCAATATGTTCTATCAACTCAGCACCAAGATTCTTCCTGTTTCACAACCCACTGGCTGCATAAAAACATGAATTTATGCACTCGCAGAACGAACTGGGTGTGAAGCACGTAACAGCTCAAAGTGAACAGCCCAAGATGGAGCAATGAATCTTTTCAGGATGTGAAAGTTTCGATCCACATTGCAAAATGTCCCACATTCAAAACCTTGAAGTTAACAAGGTCACAAGCACAAAGCAGGTCAGTGAGGCAGGAAATCATGATATGCCACAGAGAAAAAAACATGCTTACACTGTTGTCTTCAATCATTTATACTCATGCAAGGCCGTGAAGCAATATTTCAAAAGGATGAATCTCATGACAGATGTGCTACACTTCCTGACTACAGCGAGTAACAACAGATTTGAGGGTTAACCAGTCATGGTTAGATCATGCTGCTGAAACCAAGCTCAGACAGGTACTTCAAGATGCCAGATTATTCAGTGGAGCTAACTTATCTGAAATACCATCAAGTGAAGGGAATGGTTACAATACACGTTAAGAAACCTGTCAAGACAGATAACATTAAATATTTTCACTTTCCGAGAGCAAGCTGAGGTATGTGGCTTTTGTGAGTGCGATTTTCTGCTTTGCTAAGAATGAACTCTGGATCTACGAAACTAAAAACCAGGCTCATAAATTCTCATGAAAGTCCTCAACCTTTAGCCTGCCACAGACCCAGAACTACCAGCAGTATTTGGACGCAGGACTACAGAATAGGCTCTTCTATAACTGCCAGTAACAATGTCATCACAAGGATGAAAGGGACTCCCAGCATGCTGAGCCCACACCCACCCAGCAGCGCTCCTATCAGTCACTGTAGGCCCAGCTGGTGCCTGAGATTAGACCCAGAGTTTCACGTAGCAGTGATGATCATCTCAGCGAAGGCACTTCAACATACGTCTTTTGGGCACTGCCGTATTCTAAATTAAGACGTTATCTTTCACATAACCCTTGTGGCTTTCCTTTGCAAAGAGGATGTCGCAACTTTCAACCTGTTCCCCCTCCCCCTCACTGATGACACCCAGCGTGTTTCTCTTTCACTTAACTCAAGAGGATAATCATGTTTGAAGTGATTTTTCCATAAGCCTTTCACTTGCGTTCCACCATCTGTTATTCCAAGCCAGATCAGCACCAACACTTGTCCTATTTTGTGCCATAAATGAATCCAGTTGTTCTGCAACATCTGGCTTTGTAGTAAATATCTTTAAAAGCCCAATAAACTGGACCTGTTCTGAAATTACACATTATTAAAACTTAATGTGTTAAAGCTATTTTTTTCAAAAAAAACAAAAACAGATACTGGTTACAGAATGGTGCTACACATTACATCCTTTCTAAAATGGCCCCAGGACAATTGTGTTCTGGCCTTGGCTGAAGGACAAGCAGACCCATTAGGCCAAACCTGATTACACCCAACAGTCTTGAATGTGAAAAGTGAAAAAAGATAACGCTGTTAAAAGCGAAACAGAGTGTGCCATGAACCCATTTCTGCAGTGTCTTGGTTGTCTAACCTGCAGCCTTTTCCTTTCACAACACTTCAACAAAAGTCTGTTTTCACTTTCCAACATTAACTTTTATTTTCACAACAACACAATACTTGCAGTTCACACTCCTTGACTGCAGTAACTCAAAAACCAAAAGAAACTGTACGCAGTGTTTTCTCATCTTAGAGATAGTGTATAAAAGCCACTGTCTGAATCAACTCAAATTGTATTTAAACACATCCTAATCAAGAACACTTACACAGGATGTGGTTGTCTACACAAACACAGTTTAAATTCAGGTTTAGCACACTGGCTTTTACATTTCAGACCAACAGGGATAAGATCCATTGTGGGTTTTCATCCCACAATGGGAATTTGACAGAGCGTAACCTCGCAGCTTGCGCGTGTCCATGGAAACATTTTTACCAGTGGCAGCAGGGAAATGTGCTCAGCGGCACGTGGCCTATTAATTAGTGAGAGGAACCATACAACTGCTCTGTTTCATGCTTCAGTTGCAGCCACACACCTTCACACAGACATGCACATACACTCTTTCCAACAAGTGCAAGCATGCTTAGACAGATGTATACAAAACAAAGAAAACATTGTATGAAACACTGTCTGGACAGGAAATGAAACAATCTACTGACTACTAATACAAGCATGAGAGATACTTCAAGTGGTTACAGTGAGAATGAAGCTGACAATATGCTATGCGGTATGTTACTTATAGGACCTACCTAGTGCACCGAAAGGTCTTCAAACCTGACAAACTGCGATTTAAATCTAACCAGTTGCACTTCAAAAAAACAGTGATTGTGGTCTTTCTCTTGCATGTTCACTTGAAGCCAAACTCCAGCAGGTTCTATTAAAGTTAAAAGTTGTTTCTTAGTCTGGAACATAAGTGCTACATATGTTCATTAAACCACCGGATCCAGGGAGGAAGGCCACATTTCTTCCTGGGAAGAAAAATGTCAGCAAAATGGAAAACAATGCATTGTTCAAAACTTTGCCTTAATGTCTGTGTGCGTTAAACTACTGTCTGACACTGCCACACTGATGGTGGACAGTGATACAATAACCCCGTGACACAGAAAACTTGAGAATGTCAACAACAGCTTGTTTGTGCACACGTGTTTCCTTCTGAGTGGCTCTTACAGCATGAACCAGCATTTAAAAAAATGAATACTCTGTTTATTTTGTCAAATTATGTGCCTATAAAAAGGTGCTCAAAATATCTGTAGGTTGTTTTTTTTTTTTTAACCAAAGAGCAATGCCACCTTTGTGTGAATAACTTGGACAAGACTGAGGAAATACAGAAAATGGCACAGATAAAGCTAGGAAAAATAAAACTGAGCTTGGACATTTGCAGCGGACTATCTTACCCTGTAGGCTCACTGAACATATCTGATGACTATGGGATTATATTGCCTTTTATGAGATCCTTCTCTTTCACAGTGTTCCAGTGATAAACACACACACGCTTGATTTGTCCTCAACACTCGCCTTAAGGAACAAAGTGAGTTGTTATTCTCCCAATGGTGACATTAACCTTTAGAGTCCATTTGACAGGAGCACTCTGTGCTCTCAACCAACAGTGTGCAGTTAAAAGAGGTCTGTGCATAATCTCAAAGACAGATGTTGGAAACCTGAGCAGGGGTCCTTTAAAGTACAAATGACAATAATTAATGTTTATGAACAGAGCATCAGTATTGCTTTTCTGCTGCCTGTCACACACCCAAAACCAGCTTTTTATTTGACTTTAACCCCAAAAGCAGCTGATTTCACTTGTGACGGAGATATGGAGTCTCCTCCCCCTCACGCCTCCTCTATCAAACGCTTTAACAATGGAAAACATGTGCAATTCACCACTCTTTCACTCCCACAGACGAGCTGATTATTCTGAGGTTCAGGAGCTGTGAGAGGAAATTGTCCCCTGATGAAGTCCCACGATTTCCTCTCTTGGCCATCATCTGCTCCCACTCTGCCTCCCTCCCCTCCGTCTGACAGATGCAGGTGTGGAGCTGTCCTCCTCCAACCCACTCAAGGAGTGATAACAGAAGCCAAAAATTGAGTCTTGACATGTGTATAGGAAAGACATCACATAAGATTTTAGAAAGCTTGCCAATTATTCAAGTGGAATGATGTTCAATGCACCGACAAGCCACAAATCATCTAGCTTAGCCTCCGTTTGAACAATTTTGGAGCTGAATTTTGAATGTATGCACCCACACTGTAGAAGTAAAAGGAATTTCTGGAGATAACTGACTTCTAAAAAGGTTCCATCAAACTTAAAGCACCTCGTGTTCAGTCAGCTTAGAAGAAAAACTGAAAGCGTTGCTTGTTCTCATGGTATACTGCTGCACTTTCTGTGTTATTTTCTTTGTGTTGTCAAAAGACTATCCACAGGATGTCTCACATGCTCGCTTTGCTCAAAAGACACATTATAGGACAACTTACATAATGTTTAATTCAGACCTGTGGCCATTCCACTTAGACCTAGATATAAAGGAAAGATTTGGGAAAACAGGGACGCTTGAATGATTCAAATTCATCGTTCTATGCCTGTGCTCCTGTTTCATTGCCTCGCTGTATGTATACAGTGCTGTCCAGTAAAAACAAAATACCTAAATAAGGAGGAGTCCTCTAAAAAGACTACATTTTCTGTTCAGGCCTCTGGTAAAGCATCACTTCTTCCACTGAGGCCCCTGATGTGTCAAAGACTTTCACTGTGCTCCACTGGGCAGTGCAGACACAGAGCGCCTGTGCCGTGCTTCACAGAGGAGACTGACCAGCTAACACATCCAGATTAAGTAACGCCTCTGAGCCAAAAGTGTTGCTGCTGCTGCTGAGGTTTGGGAGGAAAGGACAAAACTAATGAAGAGCGCTTTCACTGTCACGGTGGCTGCTCCACACTGGATTGGGGGGGGGGGTCGGGTCGGTGATTGAAGATTTCTCTGCGCCTTCTGTATCGCAGATGTTTGCAGAAAAATCACAACAGAAGTGTGTAGTCCTTTTACAGGTAGTGAAACTATGGGGTTTAAAAGGGTCAAACTTGAGGAAAGAGAAAACAAGACACTCATAAAAAGTAATGAAAACAGATGAAGTGGCTCTTTGCAGGAGGATTTCAATCTTTAACTAACACGAGCACAATGAAGGATTCTTACAACCTTTTATCCTCCGGTTGTGTTGCTAAACTTTTTAAGGATCCCCAAAAGGTACAGCATGATGACCAAGCACATAGATGAAATATTAGTCATCATCCAAACAATGCTGGGAAGGTGAAGCATCCACAGGTGATCGGAAGCAGTAATTATAGGCTTTATTCAAAGAAATGACAGATATGTAAGATATGTGCATCACAAAAGAAACACTATAACCCACAAAAGAACTTGATGTATGATCTGTAGCTTGTAGTAAGTGACTATATTTGATCATGGAGTAACACAGACAAACTATTAGTCTTTATGGGAGAATGTAAGAATGCCTTTTAAATATTTAAAGTATCCACGAAGCTTTTCAGACATAACTGAACTTGGCAACAGGTGAGCAACTTGACAATTAAGTTTGAGAAGATTAAGAATCACTATAGTAGTGCGGCCACTTTGAAAGCACTCTTACCTTGTAGACTTTTCCAAAGGCACCGTCGCCCAGCTCGCCAATAATTTCCCATATGTCGTTAGGATTGATGTCCCGATGGACGTGCTCGTACTGCTTGACTTTCTTTTTGATTTCAATAGTGGGCAGCCGGAGAATTTTGCTGAATCTAGCGAGTGCCATTATTTACAATGCAACAATATTCAAAAAAAGAAAAATAACAAGTATCAAAAGTTCTACGCTGAGCGCATTACGCACGCAGAGACGCGCAACTGGGCAAAAGCTCGTTTCTACCAATTTACCAAAATTCACTTTCCGCTTCTTAGAGAGAATTTTTAAATAAATATTTTAAATAAATTCGTTATTCTACTCCTCCTGTGTCATCTCTGAAGGCTCTGCCGTGATGATCCCCATTCACAAGCTGCGGTTAGAGATGAACGCGCGATGATCACCTGCCACTTGAAACACGATGGAGTAGCCGCCTGTCTGCCTGCCAGAGCAACTTGTTGCAACTGATCGAAAACGCCCCACCTTGTTACTCAACAACCCTCCCACTGCCGTCATGGAAATGTAGTTTCTTTGAAAGTAGAAAGCTGTCGTCAATGTGGCGCTGATGAGGTAAGAAGGACTTCATGTCCGGGTTGGTGCAGGGCGGGTCCTCTGACAACGCAAACAGCTGTGCCATGAGGAAACCTACGAATCTTCTATTAGAGCTCTGAGAAAGAGGTTATTAATTTAATGTGACCCTCATTTACTCATACGTCCCACTGTGTCACTATAATGTCTAATGCTGTCGGTTCAAAGTTTGTGAGGCTCAAAACTTTAGGTGATAGTTAATTGATTTATTTTGATGAAATTTTGAATTTGAATTTTAAGTGCTTTCTATTCTCTTTTCATGTAGTTAAAAAGTGCATGCTGCCTCCACTCGCGCTCCTCACCTGTACATGCAATGCTGTAGCACCCTCTAGTGTCACATGTAGCTCGGTGAACTTTTTGGGCACGTGGAAATCAGCCAGACAAGCACCTGCAGATGATGAATACAGTATTTGTGCTGACATGAGTAGTCATCGATCCAGAAAATTAATAGACCTTTTTCACAGCAGCCATTTTGACATGAAATAGTAAATACGGTAAACACAGGTGTTACCAATGATACTAATCAAGGCTCAGTTCCATTCAGGTCAAACAGAGTCAGGGTGCTGCTGTGGTGCATGTTGGCTCACTGGAAAGGCTCTGCTGCACTAAATGTAACTGAACCTTAATTAGTATCATTGGAAACACCTGCGTCGACCCTACTATTTCATGTCAAAATGGCTGCTATGAAAAAGGTCTATTGACAGAACTGAATTAATAGCAAAGTAATTTGTTTTATGTTCCAGTATTAGTCGGACAAACAACAAAATAAATGACTAATTTTCACCTTTTTTATGGAATGAACCATAAAATATAACATAACAATAATAATTAATTGTGATAATAATAATAATAATAATAATAATAATAATAACACAAATGTACCCTTTAAAAACAAGAAAGCCCTTAAGTGGTCACCCCTGAAACGGCACAATAATTATTAATTATTAATTATTAATTAACTAGAAAATGTTTACAATCTGAGACTGGCTCAAAATGTACACTTTGCCATAGGAAAGTGACTGTCCAGTGAAGATTTTCACTTGTTAACGACACATTAACAATGCGTTGGAAATATCTCATTAAAATATGAACCTTATCACGTTATAACATGAAACTTATTACGTTATAACGCAAAACTTATCACATTATAACTCGAAACTTTCACGTTATAGCGTCATATACCTTTTTTGTCTAGCATGGCAGCAATATGCTTCCATATAATATATATAATATATTGTATTTGAATTGTCTTTGTTGGTCTAATGCTTCTACTACATACAATAGACTTTCTTCACAGCAGCCATTTTGACATGAAATAGTAAACAGTGTAAACACAGGTGTTACCAATGACACTAATTAAGGTTCTGTTCCATTCAGGTCAAATAGAGTCAGGGTGCTGTTGTTGTGCGTGCTGGTTCACTGGAAAGGGTCCGCTGCACTAAATGGAATGGAACCTTAATTAGAAATACTACTATTTCATGTCAAAATGGCTGCTGTGAAAAAGGTCTATATTTCCTCTTGAAATAAAGGATTAACCAGCACAGAAAACTGTAGAAATAAATTTTTGGATATAACTAGCTCCTAAAAAGTCTTCTTCAAACTCGTGCTCAGTCAGCTGAGAAGCAAAACTTAAAGTGCTGCTTGTTTTCATGGTATAGTGTTTGCTTCACTTGTTTGTGTTATTTTCTCTGTGTTGTCAAGACTATCCACAGGATGTCTCACATGCTCACTCATGCTCAAAAGACACATTATAGGACAACTTACTTAATATTTAATTTAGCCTGTGGCTACATCTTTTCTGGGAAAACAGGGAGTGATTGATTGATTGATATGATATGATTCATCCTCTTTCCTTCAGTGTATTAGGTTTCAAACATTGTGCTCTATTCTGCTGTGCACTTTATTTCTGATGTTTTTGTAACTTTTTTGGTCCTTAAGAAAAACATCTCTGATACACTGTTCCCTGTAGAAATTATCTCCTTACTGTTCATCCATGACTATACTAAATGTAATACTGACATTCATGGATGAAACCACTGATAGTTCTGAAATATATTTATCAATGAACGTAGGGTAACATTTCCTTCAGAATGTAAATATGAATCATTTCAGGATGAAACTCATTGACCTTCATTTACTGTCTCATTTGCCAGAGTAATTTTCTCTCAGTTCTATAGAAAGATTAGCCAAGCGATTAACTGCTGAATTTCCAATTATAGACAGGAAGATTGGTGGCAGCAGGGTGATGTCATGCTTTGTTTGCTCATCAGTTCTGCACTGAGCTGTTTAAATATGTTGGAAAACACAGGGTGTTGTTTAGCTCAGTTGGTAGAGCATCCGCCCCATGTACAAAAAGGCTCAGTCTTTGCCGCGGCGACCCAGGGTTCGAGTCCACCCTGTGGCCCTTTCCCACGTGTCATTCCCCATCTCTCTTTCCCCACGTTTCCTGTCACTCTTCAGGCTGTCTCTGTCAAATAAAGCTCAAAAAAGGCCTAAAAAAATATGTTGGAAAACATAATTTGGCATGTTTAGCAGCTGGTCTACAGTTTCAGGATATTTATCAAGATATTTATCCATTTTAAGCTTATGTTTTGTTAGCTTAGTCGTTCAAACCACCACTTTCTTGAACATTCTCTGATAATACTTTCATTCTCGATACACTGTGAAAGAGAGGTTTCATCAGAGGTTCCTGTAAATCCCTAAAGAACTACAGTAAAGAGACAAGCTCATGCAAGTCCATACAAGCCCACAGAGGGTTACTCACACTAATGACACCATTGTATATGTGTGTATACTTTGAACCGTTCCTATGGCTGCAAAAATGTCCAATTCCATTAAGCTACAGGATGTTTAGGTGCTTGTTGAGTTTAGGTCATTTTAATCTATTCACAACAATAAATGGCGGGTGAAAATGATTTAGGAATACTTGTCGGAGGGCAGAATTGTAAATCATAAAATTGATGATGGTTTAATTCAATTACGTTCCTCGAGTTGTCACATTGTCACAATTTACTGGGAAACTTGAATCCAAACAGATTGAGGATTGTTAATGTCAGTAGTAACGTGTTTCCTATTGTTTTCCAACTCAAACCGTCTGTTATCTCTACATGTATGTGTAATAATGCTTCAAAATACCTGTATTTGCTTGGTTTTAATGTTTTGTTTTACCATTGTGTGAACTCTAACCCTAAATCACAGCATTTTATATGACCAAAGGAGTTTTTGAAGTATTTTTGTCACCCCGTTATCATTTAATGAGAATAACAAATGGCGTTTTAATAAAGTTTATTATATGAAATGATTCCACAGTCAGATTCCATAGGAAAGATGTGATAATAAGTGGCATTAAACCCCATTATAGACAGAAAATGATGATTAATAAACTAATTTTTTAAGAGCAAAACCACAGTTCCCATAGATTTAAATATAACATCAGTCTTGTGTCTTTCAATTACTGCAGACACTTGAAGAATGTACATAGAAAGACTATTGCTGTCTCTTCACTCTCCTTGAGCAGATTATTGTCATTTCAGGATCTAGTATGTTAGCGCTCCAGAGCAGCACAGTCATGGATTGTGAACACCAACTCCTGTCAAAAAGAAAAGAAAGGTGAAAGAGACGTCTTTTGGTAAAGCATGTGTGACTAAATGTTAAATATTTATAATTGAATTCTGCCAGATTTCATCATTTACTCTATGCATTTCCAGTCTATAATTAGAGCTCAGCCTTTTTCTGAAGCTGAACTGCAATGACCCCAATGAAAGGCCTTGTCTGCACAGACAGGTTATGTCAGTCTGTCATAGGAAACCAGCTGCAGACCCAGATGTGTCTGCCTTCACAGCTCAGGTGAGCAGGATCAAACATCCACAGAGCACTGAACGTTTTTCATAATCTGCATCATAAAACCTGCTTAATCCTGAGAAATGACCCACTGAGTGACCCCATTACCCAACAGTCAGTTTGAATACATCTCATCAGTGTTAGTCTGTTTTCCCTTTTCTGTTTCATGTTGGGCTGCTCAGTGGATGTACAGCAGATAGCTCTTTCATTTATCTAAGAATTCAATGTGGAAAGTTAGTTGCAGACTCCATCTACAGTAGACTTAATCAATCAAATGTGAAAACAATGTTGCTTAACTATTACTTGATCTTGATCTGAAAGAAAGTTGGTTTCAGGGTTGAATCTTGGATGAGGTTAATACCTACACAGTAGCCTTGACCTCTTATTAACTACAGCTCGATGAGAGCACTTACATGCACATGAGTATTGTGGTTATGATGAGGCTTTTGGAGTATCCTGCTTATGTGTTGCATACATCTTGTGGTTTCAGAAAGCTGGATATGGTCATATCCCGGTTTTTGAAAAACCTGGATATGCTACCCCAATAGAAACCAGGACGCTGTGGCTTAATATAGGTTTGTGAACATTCTTCGTTGGTACCAAGCATAGCTACTGAGATCAGAAATCAAGACACAACTGCACACAGATGATCAGACAGTTTCATTGTCTGCTATACATTGTACCTAGAAAAGGACAACAATGACGGAAAATGTATCAACACATAAATGTTTGTCTTATCTTACCCCATGGCATTTCTCTGACATGAAGATGAAGAGCTGTCTCAGCGTGTTACCCAGCTTCCTCACTTCGCTGGTATAAGCACAGCGGCGCTGTCGCAGGCCGTCCAACAGGGAGATATAGGTCCTCATTTTGTACATCACACAAGAATTCTGAAAGCAGACGTAGCAATTAGTGTCCATACGCTTGATTTACTGCTGAGGCTTTCAGTCAAAATACCAAAGACGTTAGTGTAGAAACGTTTGGGACAGCCAGAAAACTGTAAGATAAACATCGACTAAAAGCACAGATCAGGAGACATTTTTCTTTTGATGTTGGTTATTTCACTGAGGAAAATTAGCTTAGAATGTAGCTTTGGTTGCATTTCAAGTATTTGAATCTACTAACAACCTTATTTACAATAATTATGTGGAATTTGAAGTCATACTTACATGGATATCAAGGTAGAGATCTGGCATGTGTGTCATGCAGTAGCCCTAGATGAAAAGAAACTATGAACCATTCGGTTTAAAAAAAAAAAAAAAAAAAAAATCAACAATTGCAGGATAACTTTTAGATCCATTTACTAAGTTGCTCATATTTAACTTGCTATGCTTTGATTTGATAGGCTTAAACTAAATTAATGCATATCTTTAAGTAGACAATACATTAAGGAATAAAATGACCTCCAGGTTCTTAATACAACAAATAAAAAAATAAAAAAACACTTCAACACTTCAAGTAAAAATACAGTATGGCACAAAAGAATCATCCATAAAAGATACAAAATCTAATCAATATAGAGCAAAAATCTGACAACACAGCAGCTGACTTACAGTTTCATAGCCCAGCTTTAAATCTGCAGCCCACAGGGTGACCTCTCGTGCCATGCTCAGTACCTTGCTGTAGCATGTTGGCGGGAAGTAAGGGTAGCTCAGTACCAGCGGCACCAAGGACGAAACAAGCAACAAGTTTTTAAAGATCCCCATGGCTCACCGACACCTTCTGCACTGACAGAACCTATGTTTGTTTGTTTGTGTCACACATGCAGCCACGTATGCATGTGGACAGATTTGAACACACCCTCTGTTTACTCTCTGTCGACGGGGGACAACCTATTGTGTCAGCACTCATCTCTATGGAAGAATCAAAACAGGCTTGAGAGGACAGTGGGCTGTGATTTTTGGCCAAAGATTTGAATACTGAGAAGATATGAATTATTAATTTGCCTTAGGGCACTTTAAGACAGTAGTCAGACCTTTTACTTTTACTAAAAGTAGTAATACCGTATTGGAGAAATAATCTGCTACAAGTACAGTAAAAGACCTGTCTTCAAGTTCAAAAAGTCCAAAAGTTTTAGCACCAACAATACTTAAAGTACTCATCATGCAAGAAAGAGCTTTTTTTAGAATAATGTAAATCATATTCTTGCATCATTATTGATGCATTCATGTATACAGCACTTTAATGTTGCAGGTAGTAAAAGTAGAAATCATTTTAATTCATTTATATTTTGTTGGGTAGCTTGTAAATTTCCCTTCAGGGATCAATTCATTCTTATCTTAATCTGTATTATTATATCTCATTATATTATATCTTAAGCTGTATGATTGTAATATTCACTGTGAAAGTAGCTTATCTCCCATAAGACCCTTTGCTATATGAATACTGGATGCTATCATGTTGTATCTTTTTTTATCCACTAGATGGGGCTAATTTCACAGATATAAACTTCATAAAGTACACTGTCTTGAAGCATGACTGAAGTTCTGCTAACAGTTTTTAGTTCCTTATTACAATCTGAATTTAATAAAACCAGCACTTATCTATGATTGATTCTCCTTACAGCTACAAAAATATCTTCACTTACAAAACTAGGACAACATTGGCACATGCTGAGACCTCCTGCGTGTCAAGTAGCTTTCCTCTGTCTCTGCCCAGGTGTGATATGACACTGTCATCACTCATCTCATCTAAAAGAGCAGCACACTTCTCATTGCTGCCAAACACCCGATGGGGCATTGTCCTGCTTTTGAGTGATGTTCGACACCTCTCATAGCGTGTGTTGAGAGTTGGAGGTCTGTCTCCTCCCTCAGTATGAAGATGGATTGCCCACACTGAGCGTGTCTTGGCATGACGGAGAGGCATAAAGCGGAAGAAAATGTGCAGTGTGCACTGTAAGCATATCTCTGGTCCCACAGTCCCACCACTCAGCCATTCTCCCTTCGACCTTGGCCTGCTCAATAAACAGGGGACACAGGCGACAGTGCAGTCCTTATAATGGACGGATGTGTTTTACAATTAGTAGTTAACGGCCAAAAAAGTTAATGTGAGACACTGAAATCTGTCCAAAAGACAGAAAATTCCAATGCGGCAAACTTTCCTGCACAACCAGATCCTCTATTGCCATCTAGTGAGGGTTAAAGTGCCTGGCTCAACAGAATCCCAAACAGTAACAGTAGTTATTGGGGTGAGTGAGGAGAATGCAAGTCATTCATCTTCCACAGCCATATTTGTTTTTAGCTTTTCCAGACATTTAGGCTACCGACTACAAGAAAAATGTGTCATTATGAATGAAAGTAAATTGATATTTCAGGTTTACTACATTATTTCAGTTGTGACATGCTGTTTAATAAGACGTGTATAGTTATGATACAATCCAGACCTATGTGGGGTGATAAGCAAAGTAAATGTGTCACTGCATATCTGTGCTCACAGGCAGCTCAAGTACAAAAAAACCTATATCATATAGAGTACATATTACTATGTAAGAATATTATATGGATATATATGGACTCAAAACAGGACACCAGAAAGTCAACACTGTCCGTTATTCCCTCGCATAACTACTATTTCCAAATAATTTTAAAGGATCAGCTCATCTCTAAAGAGACACCACACAGCATTGTTGACATTTTGCTTTATTGCTGAAGTGCCTTTAAGCAAGGTAACAAACCAGAATCAGCTGTGGGGGCGCTGTTCTAAAGCTGACCATGACCTCTGACTTTGGCGTCAAGAGAAAAAAAAAATTCCCTGCAAACATAAACAGAGTATTATAAATAGAATATTATGACATGGTGCGCACTTTAAAGTGATACTGATATAAAAAGATAAGGATTAGGTCATTTTTGAAGACTGGAAACAGGCAGCTGATGTGATTGGTCATTGTGTGATATTGATATGATGACAATCAGCTCTTAAATTTATGCTATAGGCCTATATGTAAAGCACTACAGGGGCTGCATTATGCTTAACTGTCTGGCTGTACAGTGAACTTGACAGGCGCAATGGTCTCTCTTTAATATTTCTAAAATATAATATTCTAGTAAAGCTTTTAAGGTGTAATCTATTTGATATTTTTCTGAGAGTGCATTAGGGGATAAGCTGCAACTTTTTTTTTCTTTTTTTCTTTTTTTTGTGATGAGTGATGAGTGGATATTAACGACAGGGAAACCTCAGCCCCACAGCTACAGCAGATCAGCCTGACCAGCCTATGAAACGTGCCTCTCCAGACGCACAGTGGTGCCCAGCCTCATTACACAGGCGGCGATGTGGAGGTCAGTCGCTCATCAGTGCAACGCGCCGAGTAGTTTCCCCCCGTAAAGAAACCCCCAATCTCTGTTCCTTTTGTCCTCTTGTCCTCCAGTCCTCCAGAAACAAGGGATTTCGCATTGCACTCGTTCGGCGCAACCCGCAAGTCACGTCTCGCTGTGTGGTTCCGTTTTTTTTTTTGTTTTTTTTTCTCCGGGTGACGGGTGTCCCGGTGCGTCGTAGTCCGAACAACCGGACAAGTGATGCTTTGAGGTGCACTGTTGCTCCTGTGTCGCTTCGCATGTCTGCAGCAAATCGGGCTGGAAATGGTCCTATGCTCAACTAACCGGCGGCGCTTAGAGGTAGGTGCCCACAGCTGCCCTGCATGAATGCAGGGGGTGTTAGGAGAGGGAGAGAGAGAGAGAGAGATGGAGAGAGAGAGGGGCACTTTCTATGCAGTGCATGTTTCTCTCATTTGATCAGATACGGGCTCCGAGCACAATGTCCTCTGCGGGGAGCTCAGCAATGCGGCTTCCCGCACTAGTTTTTGAATATTTCATTTAACCCCAGAGGGATATTCAGATATGCCGTGGTGACCTTATCATGCAGTCTGGGAATGACATTCATGAAAGGGTTTCCCCTAGCGGATTCAATGTTGCTACGATGACTTGAAGTTTGTCTATTTAACCCTCAAACGCATCTCATAACTCAGGTCAGTCATCCATTCTCCTTTAAGATTCACTGTAAAGGGATACTATAGCAAAGTAAAGCTGTGATATGACTATTGTGGCATCATAGGAGAGTATTACATGATATTAATGGCATTAAAAACTTAAAATAAACTTTCTGACAGTCTCCCCACTGGATAAAACTGTTATAACAATGATGTAAGTCTCCACATCCATAACAATATACACTATTGAGTTAATTACAAGGATTACGTGTTTTATGAGGCAGCAGTTTATTTATTTATTTATTTTCGTGGAACAAAACGTAGTAAGTCATGAGATCTAATGTCCTGAAGAGGGCAGACTGAGGGATTTACAGTACACAACAGCAGCAAACTATAAATCAAAAGCCTCCAATTTTGTTCTCTTAATGGGAAAACGAATCATACCATTCATCACGCATGCACCGCAGACGGTGCTCCACTGGAATGAGTTTCCCATTAAAATATAAAAAATTAAATAACTGATAAATGACAGATGAAGGAAAGAAGGAAGAGATTGAAGGAAGCAGGAGGGAGAGCAGCTTATGTAAAAATAGATTTTCCCACACTGTTTTCTGATCAAGTTAATTTGTAATCAATATTTATGTCACTGTTGTCCAGCTACTATTTAAGTTTGAAAGTTTTTATTTCTCTTAGTGTGTTAAAATCGTAATCTCTGTCAATCTTTCCATTGATCATTAGATGCTGTGTGTTTATGTCTCATGGGTCTACCTCTCTCCTTTTCCCTCCCTTCTTCCCTCCCTCACTCTGCTGGTGGTGGTGTCATGTTTTTCCTGCCTCCCCTCACAGGTTAGACTCTCAGTCAACAGAGGGTCACAAACACATCACCCACCCTCCTCCTGGCTGGTCGCCCGTCTGCCTGCGTTCATCTAAACAGCACCGAAGACAGACAGGAAACTTACACTGTAGTGGTATCGCCTGAGTGTGTGTGTGTGTGTGTGTGTGTCAGCGCTTTAGTGCCTTCAGTGTTCCCCCAAGCCCTTCAACTGTGTGTGTGTGTGTGTGTGTGTGTGTGCAATGATGTGTGGTTTTGTCAAGGTGAGGAATTAAGAGGAAGACAGGACCTGTTCAAGTCAGCAAAACTGAGCCAAGTGCTGCGTATGTGTGTGTCAGGGTTGAGCAGTCCAGCACGTGAGACTAAGTGTGTGTGTCTGTGTGTGTGTGTGTGAGGGGCTAATGTTGACCAGGCTATGAGTGCGTCTCAGAGAGAGAGGCCATTCAATGCTGAGTTGAGCTAAGAAGAGAGCAGAAGAGGAGAATCTGTAAGAGGAGCAGCCATGGGGCTCGGACAGTCCAGCAAGGCTCCGGTCACTGATGACACAGATGAAGGTGAGTAATGAAACATCCCAAAAATGTTCTTCTTTTTGTTTCTCCACTTTTTGTGACTTAAATCTAGTGATGATAAAGGAAAGGTGGATTCAAGGAAGTACACTTACAGTAACTGATGTGATGCTGATGAGGTCTGCCAAGAGGGATACCCCTTACTGTAGCCACAGTTTGACATTGCTTTGTGTATTTACACTAAAATAGCAGACAGAATAGATCAGACTAGAATAGAAAGTTGTTCTCTGAAACTTAAATCTAAACTCGTCTGGACATTTTTTTCCAAATTTTGGCTTTGGCAGAAAGGTCTTCATATTTATGATTATTAAAAACTGCTTGAATCTTGCCGGTCTAAATTCTTTCAGACTGATTGCCATCAAGGTCAGCATCAAAAGGGGTTATTACTTTGATTAGCAAGGCTCTTGGTTTTGAATTTATTTCCCTTTTCTTTGTGACATGAGTAGATAATACAATGTGAATTTATTGATCTGAGTCAGTCTCGGAAATTAATTCCACTCTGGCTGCACCCCAAGGACTTCAAATAAGTCAGTGTTACATGAGTCAGTGCTTTAGTCAGAAGTGAAGTGGTTTTCCCAGGTTTTCATTAACGTAGAGCAAAGAGGTTTTAGCACGTATCTGGTGTCCTAGATGGCGTGATACAGTTGTTTCTTTTTATAAACATGCAAACTGTAATCTGTTTACAGTTACAACGGGTTAAAATTACATTAGAATTTTGTTTTATTTGTATATCTGATGAGGCAGGTATTTCATTATTGTGTCAAATTACTGCCTAATGAAATCCATATCTGTGGCTTTCTCTTCATCACTGGAGGCAACCGCTATCAAATCATTATTCACGGTTAACCTTGCTGCTTAGTCATCTATCGTGCTATTCTGGAAATGTCACTCATAACAGAGCTTCTCTGAACTCTGAGTTAATGCACCTTTCTGACTTTGCCTTCACAAAACAGCGTGGGCGATTTCAAGGGAGGGCAGGGGAATAATAAACACAGAGACACATCGTTTTGAATTAGAAAAAGCCCCACTCACTGGAAACAAAGTAATCCCCTCGCTGATGAAATCACGTCAGACACACAGGCAGGATTCTCCTTTTGAGGTTGGAGGAAGAAGACGGCTTTCACTGCATGTTGAGTATACATCATACGCTCACTTGTCTGAGTAGCAATAAAGATGCAAATTGAGTTTTCACTTTTAACTTCAGGAACGTTAAAGGTCGCTTCAAGGTAATGCTGGCCACAGAAGTGGAATTTATGTTTGTTTGTTCAACAGTGAACATTAATAAATGTTCAAAAATATATTATCAATACACATAAATGCTCAAGGTCTTTTTCATCTCTAGTTTATGCGCAGCAAAAAACTACCTGACAGTTTTGAATATAGTTTGTGGTAAAATTATAAACAAAATCTGACAAATGGTGGCCACTGAGCCCTTTTTTTCAATTTAGATTGTGGCACCACCATCCCACGATGTTAGCAAACATTTGTTTCCTTCATATATTTTAGACACAAAAATTTCATACTTATACTTTATTTATTTAAATTGCCTGTGGCAAAAGGTAAAAGCATGGCTTTTTTTCAGTGGATTTAGCTGAACATAACCTCTTCACTAAGAGACTGGATTTGAGATAGTGATGCGCCCAATCACTTAATGCTGTTGTGACATTGTAAACTGCTCTAGACAGTTATAGTTAGATTAGAATTTGACATTTAATATACATTGCTATTCATATTTGCAGCTTCTTTTGTAAATAATGAATACGAGTAAGGAATATAACTAAGTACATTTACTTATAAATACTGCGCTTATGTACAAATTCAAGGTACTTGTACTTGTAGTAGAATTCTATATAACTTTACGCCCGGACCCCACCAGGCACGTCTGTCACGTTGTGGCTGTTTTGGTCCGTTCTCCACACGGCTTCAAACCCAACCAGGCGGGTTTTAGAAGCAAAGCGTTTTGCCTGCCAGACTTTTTAACTTGCTCAGATTTGGTCATTTGTCTTTGGTTTATGCTCTTCTATCATGAATTAATAGGCTATGTAGTTAAATTGTTTCTCTTTTGGCTGTTTTTACAATCAGAAATTTGTACATGGTGTTTTATTTTGAAAATGAGCCGCTTCTGCGATGCTTCTAAAACATGCCCCGGGGCTTCTGGTGGGCTTACAAACATTGTCTAGAATAGCCGCGATCAGCTCTGCTGGCCGTGTCGCACCCTGAACGCTTCGCAGCCGTGCCCGGTGTGATTTAGCAGTTATACTTCACTACATAACAGAAGAAAATATTGTACTTTTTACTCCATTACACTAGTCTGACAGCTTTAGTTTTTATTTTATACCCTCTCTGTCCAGGAAAATCAGGAATAAACTATTATAACTGGTCACCTCTACATGAACAAACAAGACCATCAAGGAGAATTTACTAATTTTATTTTTAAATAACATTTCTGCAGAGTAGTAAATTTTTAAACTAAATTTCTCCCAGTAAATAACTAGAATTCATTTGCATAATAGATTTACAGACTGTTTGCCTTGCTGCATGCAGAAACAGTATATTCTGTAGTTCATCCTCAACCCATATTAGTTGAGAGGTGTGTGTATGAAGGTGAACTCTGTCAAGACATGTTTATCTCCTCTGAGAATGATGTTTGTATCACATGTTCCTTCCGTGACATACGTTTTCCACTTTGTGTAACCGGGAGCCTCTGGCTAATGGACAGACCTTTACTGGCGATCATGTTCTATTCACATTGCAGTGGCACACGGACCCATGGGTTCTCTTTCAGTTGTCAGAGCGACAGAATGAGCAATGATGTTCCCATGTTGGAGGGTCCTTAAGTGTTAAGTGTTTTCCAGACTTCTGTGTAAATGAGAGTAAGAGAGAGAGAGAGAGAGAGAGAGAGTACGTCCAGAAGTGAAAATGTCATTGATGTTTTTCACACAGAAACAAGACAAAAGACAATGGCTAAATCTCTTCTTCTTTGTCTTAATCATCAAAACTGTGCATCACAGCCATCTGCCAAACACTGAGACAGGCACATCTTAGTTAGTCTACTGAGTCTCAGCTGGTTGAACTGGTTTATATCCCTCCTGCTGTCTGTAATCACTGACTGTATACAGCCATACTCATGATACATTTGCCCTTCATTATCCTCCGCCAAGTGTAAGCCCGGAAGGGATCATGCGTTTGGTCGTGTGTGTGTTCATGTGTATCTGTCCACAGATCATTTTGCATACTATTGGACCCATGAGCGTAATATTTTTTTTTGTTCACATCTGTGACTCTATGCTCAAGAACCTCTCATGGTTGCAGTTATTCACAATTTTTCAAAAACCTATTTTATTGACCTGGTTTATACTGCCAGTAGCCGTGTTTCCATCCCAATGTATTGCACGTTTTAACTGATTTTGAGTAATTTGGCAAAAGAAAATGTGAGCGAATGCGTTTCCATTTACTATAGTTATGTAAATATAAGGAGTTTACGAGATAAGCAGTAGGTCAGTATGCGGCACCAATTTTGCAAGAGGCTGCAACAAGTTGTTTTATTTATTAATGTAAGGAAAGTTACATCAGATCTGTGTTGAGCGATCACAGATGTATTATAGAGCCATGAGAAAAAAGCAGGCTGTCTTAGCAAAAACATTACACAGTATTGGCATTGTGTGAAGGCCTGTCAGAGGCAGAGTAGGGGCAGGTTTTCACAGAATATGGGTAGGGAAAACGTAATGATCAGACACACGTGGCAGAGAGCTGCTCTCCATCGAGTGCTTCTAGTTTACATATTTGTCTTGTTTCTGTTGTCAGTCAACTGAATGAATTATAAATGAGTGACTTGACTTTGGGTCATAAATGCTATCTGGAAACCAGGCGAACACATTGCTGCTGCTGGTGGAGTTTTGTGACAAGAAACTCTGTTGCACTGGATGATGTGCATTCATCATGATGACCATGAAGACTGTTTATTTTGAGTCAATCCCACATACTGCTGCTGGAACTACAAATGTGTATTAATCCACCACTGAAAGTAGTCCCCAACAAAGTGCTATTTACTGGCAAACTACAGTGCCCAGCTGTTTTAAGGAATTACTCTGCCTTTAATAGAGTATTTGTGCTCTATTTCTTTTCTTTTTTTTTGTTGAACATTTATGTCTTCCGTGGGAATAATTGTGCTTGGGGTCTGAGTGCATCTTGGAAAGTGAAATGAGAAAAATATGAAATCATGCTAGTCCCATATTTCAAAATGAGTTACTATAGAGAGGGTCAGACGTGACTCTTTTCCAAGAGTTTTCTTTTTCCTTGTCAAAAACTTACAGCTAGCATTGGCATTAGCACCACCGTTTCTGGGTGTCAAAAACGTGTCTGGATAGCACAGAGGATAATATAAATGTAAATTTCATTATATGCACATGGCCACAAGGGCCGGTGTGGATGCCTCTGAAGAGATCGATTACATGCAGTCCAAAATGAGTAGTGTGAGTATAAAGAGAACCACCTGTTTGTCAGATTTGGAGTATACGAGAGATTTTCGTGTGGACGGATGGCCAAAATCAGAGAGCAGTTTCAATTTTTGTTGGCTTAGTGTGGACAACTTCTGACAGACAGTTAACCAAAGTCATGCAGATGGTACTGGGGGCTGTGCGAGACTCAAACTGAACAAGCGTGATTACTTCAATCCAAACTGATTAGCATGTGTCAGTCAAATTCCAATTGACTAGCGGATGATTTCCTCCGTTAGTTTAAGCCAGAGAAAGGCTGTCAATGTGTCAATTCCACTCATGTGTAGATTTCAATCATTACACGCTGTGTTACTCATGTGTCCATCATTTGATAAAGCACATTACACCATTCAAAGTTCTGCTGGTAAGATACAACACTCACCATCTCACTCTCTCCCTCTATTTTGGTGTCTACCTTCTCTCTCTCTCTCTCTCTCTCTCCCTTTGTATGACTGCCTCTCTCTCTGTCCTCTCATCCACGACCACAGCTGTCTCTGAAAAACCCATCAGAGCAGAATCTCTGAGTAGCTCAGTAGGAAAATTACCATGTTTATCTGGAGTATGTGTCCGTGTGCATGTTAAGTATATACGCTGTCATTTATAAGTCTATGCATGTATGTGTGTGCATTAGAAAGCAGGCTTCATATGGTCCCTATCACAGTAGGTTGTGTAAACACTCCAACACAGATAGTGTGAGAGGAGGAAGTGCCAGTGATACGTGACTAACAGAGCATAACATTAACTGTCACATCCAATAGATCTAGTGACTGCAGGCTGAATGAGAGGGTGCGTGCGTGCTCTTTCAAGAGAATCAGGTGATGTTTTTAGTCCACGTGTACATATTTTTTGGGAAAGATTATGAATGCATAGTGATTAGAAGCGTGTGCATCTATGTATGTGCGGTCTACAGGGGAGTGCAGAGAATGGCCAACAGATGTTCCATCCTCGGGGAAACGGCAAAGAGGGAAAACCTTCTGTCCTCCTGGTTGTCATGGCAGCAAGAAACAAACAGCCCCATCCATTTCCAATTTGCGATAAATGTTGCTGTTAGATGGAGAGTGAGATATGGAGTTAAGCTCTGGTTTAGGTTGTGTGGTGTGTATGTGTGTGTGTGTGTGTGTGAGACACACAGAGAGTGATAGCATGTTTTATAAGTGTGCAGAGGAGAGAATAATACAAAGAGTGAGAGCTGTGAAAAAAAAAGGGAACTAAAAATATGTCTTTTGTTCGGTGGAAAAACATGCAACGACCACAAAAGACGTCTATGTGCTGGAGCTCATTTCAGTTCTCAACTATATATATATATATAATGACAGTGACCTGTGGTTGCCCTGGAGACCTCCATCTGCTTCAGCTTGACTGTCCGCATTGTTCCAATGAGCTCAAAGCAAACCTCACAGTGAACCTACTGCAACTATACTGAATGACTGACCTTATTTCCATTTTAAAAGGGTTACAATCATCTGACTTCTTTAGATGTTTTAACACAACCTGTAACATATTGTAATATTGTGCATATTTTTCCTCATTGTCTAGCATTTGCCGGTAATGTATTTTAAAGTGAAATGTGAAAACTACAGCAAAAATAAGTATCTAGACTTGATCTTGTAAAGTTGTTTCACTTTGGTTTAATAGTTGACGAGAAACAGAAAAAGATTCAAGTTTAAGTTTCTGTTTTGTGTTTAATAAAAACTAACAGATTTTCTACTCTCCTTTCCCGCAGTAAATTTCGACCACTTCCAAATCCTGAGAGCAATAGGAAAAGGAAGCTTTGGAAAAGTAAGTTCATGTTTGCCAGTATATATATATTTTTTCCTGATGGAGAGAGAAAAAAAAATGCACACGTGAGCTGTGAAGTTGGAAAGAGTGCTCTAGTATGTTTCAACTTCATGATACACACATTTATTAATGACAGAAAGAGAAATTAGTTTAGTATCCTCTTCAATACAAAAAGTACAAACAAACTACAAAGGACATATGAAAAGATACTGACAATACCAGCACTGTCGCACAATAAATATAAAACTGATCCACTAACGTGTATCAAAAATTTGAGCAGTATCACAGAATACATGCAAATATCATGTCATCCGTTAGCTTCAGGTGATCCGAGGGCTACAACTATTGATTAGTTTCAATTCTGATTAGTTTATTTTCTAGATAGCAACCCAAAGGTGATATCATCATAAAGTTATTGATTTTGCTATCACATTAGACAATAAATTGCAGCAAATCCTCAAACTGCAGAAGCTGGACGCAGGGAAAATTTCTGCCTGAAAAATGACTCAAATAATTAACAGAATATCAAAACAGCTGCTGCTTATTTTTCTGTCAGTCGACTAACTGTTGCAGATCTACATGATCCCCTTTGATTTCCTTAAAGAGGCATGTGGACCAGTTAAAAATAATATACCATGTCCGTTCTCTGTCAGTAATTATCATATACATTCTAGTAAAGCCTTCCGGTTTAATTTGCTCGAGTCCAACCGACAGCTCTGAGGTGATAGCAGTCATGTTTCCTATTGCCATTAAGCCATATACTGCAGAGTAAGTCACATCAGCGCCTACCATGCACGTATATACACAGACCCACAAAACATCTACACTCTGTCCAACAACAGATAAGCAGTCTAATCACAGTGGATGGCAAGCTGTTCAATGGGAGGAGTGATGCGATCAGGGTTTGGCTGATTAACTGTGCCAGCTGGTCCACAGATCACTCTCTTAGATAGCAGTAATCACTGGCTTATTGACGGTTGTAGCACAGACAAGCACGACTACAAATAAATACGGGGTATTATACAGCCGCATATGAAAATAGTTTCTATTGTGAGACACACTGTCAAAAGGAGGGTAATCATGTCCAGTTTGATATTCACATGCAATGACAGCTACCCAGATTGCACCAGGTGTGTGCTGTTCTTTGCTACGTCACATCCCATGTAACTACACTTAGTGCTGTTTGAAAGCATTCATACGTAACTTCGAAACAAATGTTGACATTCCCCACCAACATGCACAAGTTATAATGAATGCTAACATGTTTCCCGTCTCTAAAATGCAAAACACGCTGGTGTGAAAAGTTCTTATGAGAGGATTAAACTTGTGATCACGGAGATTAGAGAAATCCTGAAGGTTTCCTTCCATCCTTGTTAGATGGGCAACATTTCTGGTTCTTGCACTACAACACTTTGTGCGTCTTTGAGTCTCACGCTACTCTATTGCAACATGTTTCAGTGTTTGAAACAGAATGTTTTTTTGTCTATGTATCATGCAAAATAACTAACCATTGATTGTATTGGAGAAAACATGAAGGAAATATGCACCACACTACTTTTTGGCTACACTTGGTCATCATACTTTGCAGAATCCAGCATAGTTTTAACATTATTTAAAGTAGACAGACAGAGACCATGAAAATGTATGAATGCTGACCACAGCAGGAAAGCAATTTACCCCTTTGTGATCTTACCAGGTTTGCATCGTACAGAAGAAGGACACTAAGAAGATGTATGCCATGAAGTACATGAACAAGCTAAAATGCGTGGAGCGTAATGAAGTGAGGAACGTCCTGAAAGAGCTGCAGATCATGCAGAACCTTGAACATCCTTTCCTGGTCAACTTCTGGTAAGCCTCCCATCCTTTAGTGAATATGTATTAAAATGTGTATATGTCTGCATATCAGTTAAGTCCAGAGGGTTCTTACAGAGTGTTGGTAATTACTTTTCTGAATTCAAACTCAGACTACCTTAAATTTAGCTGTGTAAAATCTTAAGTGCACCGTAAGTGATTTCCACCTCGGCAGGTCATCTCCACACAGGCTTGTGTTTAACACTCGCTATTAAAATCAGTCACAGCGACCATTTGAATGATTTTGTAGTGCACTCTGTGTCACCCATTTGATTTTTATGGTGATTGTATCCTGTCCATTAAATCAGTGAGCACACAGACACACAGGGAGGCTATCGGCCATTAAAGAAAGTTCTGGACTGAACTAGTGTCATCCACTGAGAAAAAACTCACAAGTGTCCATCCGCGTCATCTCACCCTGTGAAGTTGCTAAAAGGAAAATGCAGTTTGCTCACTGATCCAAGCTTCAACTTTTATGGGCACGACCCTCCAACTCTGGCAGTTTTCTCGTTCGCCTCAGCGCATTTTGAAGGGGGGGTATTGAAGAAGTCTTTCCCTGCACAAGCTAATTCAAACTCTAGTGTGCTAATCTAAGATGACTCATCAGGTAATTTTTCAGTATCTCATTCATCATAATTTCAAAGTTTATTGAGCTTCAGGAATCATACTTTTGAGATGCCTGATAAGTATGGCTTGTTAAGTTGCCGTCTAAAAGGCATCATTAATTCTTGATAAGCGCTACCACTCTGCAGCGTTTGAGAGGAAGCCACCCTGGTTTTCTGTCGAGCAGAAAGACAGGGAGGATGTCTGTCCAAAGACGGTAAATAACTACCACGGTTGTGTCATTCAGTCTTTAAAACTTAAACCAGTTTTGTCATTAATTGTTGTTTATCGATTCTCCTTTTGATTTACATGTTCAGTTCTTGCTCTTGTTTTTAGGCAGCTCCCTATAAAAATTTAGTGTCTTGTGGCACCAACACTCTCTAGTAGTCCCCCCCACTCCATCTACCCTTTGTCATCTGTCCCACTTTTCTATCCTCTCTTCACATACTTCCCCTTTTTATCCCGTTTTAATTCCACATCATTTTGAAAGCTATTCTGGCGGAATCAATAGCTGCTTTTAATTACTAATTCGAGGGAAACAAAACCTAATCCTCCCATATTGGGAATGAATGAGTAAAAAAAGTGCTATAAAAAAAAGAGGAGAGGATAGGAAAGGATAGGAAGGGAAGAAGAGAGAATAAAAGTGCAGTGTACAGACTCATCAGACAAACAATGCCAGTGCTTGCTTTCTTGCTTGATTGCATGCTGTGTTAGACAAAAAAAAAAAAGAAAAAGAAAACGGTTGGAAGTTAATGCTTTTGGCAGCGTAAACTCCCCCTGTGTGGGGGTGATTTCCTCTAGAGATGTGCTTGGGTCAGCGCTGTGCCCACTCTCTCTTTCTTTCTCTCTCTCTCTCTCTCTCACTGTGTTGAGTTAGCGTAAGTTATGATTGTCCTGTGGTACGCGCTCAAGGTCAGAGACTGGGAGAGATTACCTGCAGGCAAATGAAGTGCACTGAGCCAGCTACATGCAGAAAACCAGGCTTTATTTTTCCTTTGTCCTCTGGCTTGTCCTTTCATCTCCCTTATCTGTCCTCTTTTCAGTCACCTCGTCCTTGTCATCTCTCACCTTCCCCTTTTTTCTTCCTCCTCCTCTCCTATTTTCCTCTCCCACCACCTGCGTTACTTCCTTTTCTCTCCTCTTGCTGTCACTGCACTTGCAACTGAGCACGACCTCGGGTGTCAGTCCGTGCAGCCCGGGCAACAATGCACTTGAAAGACGGGAGATCCACTTCTAAACAAAGTTATCTTCCCTCCATGCAGATTATTAAGTACCCAGTATGATATGGAATAATGATTTTGAAGAATCATAACCTCTGGCTTTAAGTGTGTGGTACGGTCAGTGTATTGATGTGCCAGCACGGGTAGGGCAGCCCGATGTGCCTGTGCTGCACTAAGTCCCTCTGTGTAAGGGGAGCCCTTATTGGCACTGCACTGCTTCGACTCAAAGGCCAGAGATACACACAGAGAGGAAGAGATGCTGCTGTGTTCAGCTTTCAGCAGTCTTGCTGCCTCTTTAACTGTGGATTTTGCATTTGATTCGTATTTTGATGGAGGAAAATGTCAAAGAGCAAGGACTTCTTGAAACTACCTGCTTGCTGTTTTAAGTGTTTGGTGTGAAAGATGTGTTGATTGCAGGGTGTGTAATGTCTTCTCTGTGTGCAGCACATTTGCTTGAGGCGTCAAGCAGAAGGAAAATTGTGGTGCAGTAATTTTCAACAACAGTGCAAATATTGTGAAGTTTTATATTCTAGAAATGTCATGTGGTAAAGCTGTTTTGCACTTGAGGCGAACAACCACAATTGTATAAATTTCCATACTGTTAACAAATAAATTGTAGAATTACCATCATCTTTAAAATGTCCCTCAGAACTTTTTTGTTTTGTTACTCCCTCAGTGAATGTTCAAAATAAAGCACTGAGTATAAATAAAATAAACAAAATCAAGAAAGGGCAGATTAGAATTTCATGCCAATTCAAATTTTTGATAACAGCCAAACAAACTGCCTCGGATTAAGAAATTTACATAAAGATAGATTTTCAGTATCTTTTCAATCTTTTCTTCGACAAACTTGGCCAAGAATAATGTTCACTGCCAATGTTTTTCAATATGTGGTTAAGATTTATCTGTGGGACGCATCATTCCATCACATCTTCCATATTATCTAACCTTTTAAATTCTGCTACTGATGTAACATGCTATTGTCAAAAAGCAATTGCGTAACTGTCAAAAGAAAAGAAGAAGAACTTAACAAAACTCTCAAACGTTGTTGCTTCAGGGAGTCCCTCTTTTGCTCAGTTATTATATAATCTTACTAATGCATTTCATTTCTATCTAAAGCAAGACATCACTCAGTGTTATTCATGTTCCCTCAAAAAAAAAAAAAATATATATATATCAAAAAGAAGTGACATAGTATCTGTCAAAAGAAAAGATTTTCTTAGAAAAGCATCCTCCGAACATCCAGATATAAAAGGTCTAGAACACCAGATGTGTTGCGTAACGCGCAGGCACTATAGTCTGCTTATAGAGTACATTTTGAATGAATGGCGTGAGCTGAAATAAGCTTAATTCTACACTTGAATGCTACAACTAAGCAATAGTAAGATCTGCTGGCACCTAAAGTACAAACTGTATCCTTACGTATCTGCAAATTGTGCACTTCACACTTCACTTAGTTCGAACAACGCAGGTGTTGCGTAACACTGGAAAGCAGCATGTCAGCCTGTTAACTATTTGGTCTGATGTCAAGGTGACCTGACAAAATGGAAGACCATAGATTCAGTTGTGATTAGAAAACAAACTGATCAAGTACTAGGGATAGGCATCACAGGCTAGTACACTTTTTGATATTCATTGGGAACTATTTGATAATTTTCCAGATTTTTGGCCCCTAAAATTGAGTCTCACATAGCCGCAACTATCTCTATAAACTGAAGCTGTAGCTGGTGATGAAAGATGGTAGCGAGAGGTTGTGATGGCATTCACAAACAGGAACTCCTTTCCTCTGCAGCAGTAAACATAATACAAGGCCATCTAACTCTCTATTAGGCTGTACCCTGAGCATCTTGCCCATCTCACAGCACTGTAGCTAATGCTAAACCGCTCTTGTGCAGAAAAGAGATGAACTGAACGTGCCTGGTAGTAATGCCTGGAGGATGCTGGTAAAAACAAAGGAAAATACATGATATGCATAAACCAGCCATGCATATCAATACAAGAAAAGATCTGTTTAAGTAAAACAAGAAGTAATTCTTTCAAAATATGCCCACTTTTAACTAATTTTAGTTTTGGCGTATATTTCAAATGTGAGATCAATCATTCCCCGTGCGCTTTGTGAAAGGGATGTCTGTGTGTGCTCAGGGTGCATTAGACACAGACTGATGTGAGCTGTCAATCAAAGGAGGTGTTGGAAGATGGGGTGGGAGGAAGGTCGGAAGGCTGTTGGCATCGATCCAACATGTCACAGGCTGAGCGGCTGGCCGGCTGAGTCTGTTTCAGCGAGGGGATTTCGTCAGATGGTGTGTCTGTGCACATGTATGGGTAGTATGCATGTCTAATCACTGTAATTGCAAAAACCTCGTGTTAAACAGCAAAGTCTTGATTGGCCATTTTATTACTAAGATTCGCTGATGTGGATTTCTTGCTGTGGGCATTCAACAGAACAAAAATCACTCTACAGTTTAGAGTGAGGCGGCTTTTATGATTTACGAGTTATGGAAGGTGGGTGGCTGAGAGGGAAGAATAAGCCCTTATTAAGTAGTCCATTACATTTCAGGAATGGGTAAAACGTGATATTCTTGCCAACATTTCCATTACTCTTAAAGAAGGTAAACTTTTTTTTTTTTTTTTTTTTAGGCACTTACTGTAATGTAATGAAAAATTTGTTTTGCTTTTTGCTGAATATTGCAGTACGAACACCTGCCTCGCTTGATTTAAGAGCCATAATATGCTTAAAAAAAAGGAATAATTTGTGTGTCTGAAACATTTCCCTTCTTTAAGAAAAATACATTTCCTGTAATTCATCTGAATTAACACACATGGGGTTACACAGGGTCAAGCATATGTCTTGAGGTCATTGTCGATAGTGTCAAATCTTAGGTTGTGAGAGACACTGACTTCTCTCCTTCAAATACAATACCATTGTGTGTTTGTGTTTAGGAAACCAGGTGCCATTCTGATCATTACTATGGTAACCAAGGTCAGAGGATAGGGCTGTCTCACCGGACACAACAGATAGGTACATAATGTAGAAGTCTCTACAGAGTCAAATAACAATGTCGGACCACTAAAGGGTAAATATATGTTCTTGTTTGCAGACTAACAACCAATTGGCAAATACCTTGTACTGCAGATGCATTGATTATGTTGGTTTAGGGACACAGAGTAGTTGTGTCACTGTGATGAGGGCATATAAGTGTACTGATAAATCCTCCATTCTGCTCGATCAAGCTTCTATAAACTTTTGGGCATAAGAAGACGTGCACTTTCTCTCCACTGACCTTAACTGACTGTTGATGAATAAAATACTCCACATCAACAACTGTTACCTTTGAAAGAGAGAAGTATTTTTGTAAGGACATGTTACCATTATTTTCTGAGCCCCTGTGGTTTCTGGAGACTTCCATTACTGAAGTGGCCTGGGGTGCCTGTGTGTCTAAAAGCTCGATGCAGCATGCTCTCCCATCAGACTGACTGCCTGCAGGCCACCATGAGGTCACATTGAAATGCATGTGTGGCAGAGCCGATAGAGACACTGAAAGAGAGAAGAAGCGCGCGCGCGAGAGAGAAGGAAAGAGAGAGAGAGACGAGAGAGAGATGGAGTAGACATAGGAACAACTAAAGGACAAGAGAGAACAAGCAAGCTAGAGAGAAAACAGATGCAGCACGGCTAATGAATAGTCTGTACCATTTTAACATAATGTGCAGCTGCTAATCTGGAGCCTGAGTGCTATTCTCTGCTCTCTACCCAAAATGCTGGTCGAGGCATCAAGCAACAGCTGCTAATGGATGCATGGAAACTTACAAATGGAGATTGTGTAATGCCGTAGTTTGTCAAATTTGCCAAATTTGCTAAAAATATCAACAAGTTCATGAAATTAGGTGTTAAAACTGGGTAAAAATGAGCAGTATTCTTAGCTCCAGGACTGTGGGGGCGTGTCCGCTGAATGCGCTGAAGCCACGCCCACTTGTGGGAGTAGCCAAGCAGCAATTTTGAAGCGAGTGAAATGTGTCAGATGAGTTCAGAAAATGACATGACTAACTTTGAGACACTCTGAGTGAGATGAATTAATCTCTCTCTCTCTGCTAGGGGTGCAGGGGTATGCTCAGGTTGGCCTCAGTGTGTCATCGAGCCACCCTTTAGGACCATTTCTAATTCATTTCGACAGCAGTGGCAGCAGGCCAAAGGAGACATTCATATTCAAACATCGTCTAAATACTGCAGCGCCAAAAGAGAGAGAAAGCACTTGTTTTTAGAAGAAATGGGGGTTTTATTGTCATAAGAGACCAATTTACACTCTAAGTAGAGTGCAGATTGCTGCAATAGCATAAAATATTTCAGTTCAATTAGCATGAGGTCAGTCAGCCCCAGAGGGATGAAGTTGATTTGCAGCTATAATACCTTACATACTGTACTGAATAGCATGTATAGCACAACCAATTATTGTATAGTGCAATAATGTTTACGTATGCATTGCTGAAGCAGTAAAAAGCTGTTGACTTTGTTTGTGTATGTATACAAATTCCTATGTACTGCATGTTTGTGCTTGCTTGTGTACGTGTCTGAGCTTGTACATCATTTCTGTGACTTTTTAAAACTTCTAAAACAAAGTTTCACCATCTGTCATCTGTCATCTTAAGAAAAATGTTGCAGGCTGGCAGTAAGTGTGTGTGTGTGCACATATTACAGTAATCAGAGTGTACTGTAAGTGCCTCCCTTTATGTATAACCATGCCAGGCTGTCAACCATCTTTACGACAGCTTTGTTCCTGAGCAAATATGTGAGGGATTTGTGGTGAGTTGGTCAGTCTTGTTTGCTTATGAGACAGAACAACTTCCCCCGAAACAATGACGGCTGAGCCCCTTCAGTTTCTACCACCTTGGCCTTCTGATGGAAAGGCCCGTGAGACAGAAAACATGGAAACCTCAGCCAAGCATGAGAGCTGGTTTTCTACTCGATTAAACTGGTTTCACAGAGGACTCACGTGTACTATCAACTGACTTGATGGCGTTGCTGTCGCTCCATAACTACAACCCAGCCATTCATCTAGTAGTTATGTACTGTATAATAAATAATGTCTTGCATTTTCTTAACATTTATTTTCTGTTAATGAATATTCTATCAACCACTTGATAGAAAACTGTTACATTACATTTGTGTTTCAAACAGCCCAGTGACAGGTGGGTTTTCCAAAGTGAAAAATCTCTAGTGTAAGAAAGTGATAAATTAAGCACCAAGAGCTAAGAGCTGTTTGGCTTGGCTGAGAAGTGATGTTTCGACAGTGCATTCATGAGCATTTTGGCAAGATATTACCAAAATGATCAAAAAGAAGGTTGAGGATTATCACTTCAACCTTTAGTAGACAAAAAGATTAAAGATAAATTCAAGATTAAGGACGTGTGCATCAAGTGTCTAGCGATACCGATCAGATTTTATTCAGTTTTATTTTAGCGACCCATAAAAAAATAATCCTGGATAGTCCCGATATGTAACAAATGGCTTGGGATGTCTCCAGTAAATACCAGATAAAATAATTCAATAATAAATACTATACGCTAAATCTAAATCTAAACAAGTAATTATTAATGTTTGTAGAAGATTTTATATTTTACATACGTATCATAGCAATAAAAAAATAAACTGCTGTTTTCCTGGAAGAAGCTACTGTTCATCTGCCAAGAAAATAGCAATTAAACTCCACCTTATATCTAAGCACCAGCCTAAATACTTCTGACAGCAGCCTCTTGGCTTCTTTACCGCCTTCATACCTCTGCTGGGTTATACATATTTACACCCTACTGCATGTGTGTGTGTGTGTGTGTGTGTGTGTGTGTGTGACAGAGAGAGAGGGTAGAGAGACACTGAGGTAGACTGGAGGAGAGGGAAAAAAGTTAGAGAAACAAGTCTGGAAAAAGAGTCTGAAAGAAAAAGAACGAAAAAACAAAGAGAGTTAATCAAATGATTAATAGGCGGAGTAAAATGGAGTCTATCCAGCAAACAAACTGCTGTCGAGCTCACACTTTAAACCCACTGAGAGGCTTGTTTTTTTCTGTCTTCATTTACAGTTTCGTCCTTGTTTTAAGCTTTTCCCATCAAATTAGGGAGTCATGAATATTTCACACATTTCTACACATTTATGCACTCTGGATTTCACACTATTGTCCTTAATTAATGGTTATTTCTTGTATCTATGCTTTCTCTCACAACATTTTTAGAATATTCGTTCTCTAATGGCCGTTGAAGCTTCAAAATAATAACAGGTCTCCCTGACACGTCCACAGAACCAAAGCAGGATCACTGTGGATAATTACGGAGGAACGATTTGAGCATCTATCAACACAGAGTCATGTTGGTCCCAAAAAACTACAAATCCCGTATCAAAGCGAAGCATTGCTTTGATATTTAAGAGAATGTAATGTTAATACGAGAGCCTGTTTGATCTGTGCCTCCTCTCTCCGTGCCAGACTCGAGTGTCATATCATTTTCCAACACATGCTCTCTCATTTCCATGCGCGGGCACACACACACACAGAGACACACACTGATCCACTCTGACGCCTCAGTTATCTCTCCCTTACATCTAATGGCAGCTGTTGGAACTTTGATTTTTTTTTTTTCTTTGTAGCCTCTCCATGGGAGTCCCCTCTTCTCAGAATACGGCACTTTTAAGTAATTTTGTCTCCATATTTTTGCTTTAAAGAATGCAGGATTGGGGTGTCGTTTAGCTTAGTCGGTAGAGCATCCGCCCCATGTACAAAGGCCATTTCACAAAGACTGAGTTATTTATTTTTATTTCACAATGAATAAACATAAATATATAAAATACTTACACAGTAATAAAACAATGAATCAATGTCAAAAAGATAATATGAGTATATAGCAATGACTGAAAGGGTGTAGACTTTAAATCTATCTGGAACTATAGATTATATAACACATTCTGACTTTAGTGATCCTTAGTGTTTTACTGTAAATACACACAATTCATCCCATTGTGTTGCTCCCCTGCTTATGGCATTCATGTACGCACACACAAACTTAGACAAAAACTTTGGAGAACCTTGGTGTCCACAGGCGTAGCTAAGTCATTCCTGCTTGTCTGAGTGATTGATAGCATTGCAGCTAGTCCCATCCATCCAGCTCTACTGCAATATACACTTTAAGTGAGAAGAGCTGGCCTCTTCTCATTTCTTTTTCCCCTAAAACTGGTATTAAATAACAAAGAATTGTTTGTTGTTAGAGTGACTCATTGAAATTTAAGATGTTTTTTTTGCCAGTTTAAGTTCTTACAATACATCAATACAATAATACATCATCATATTTAATGATGCTTGAAGGACAGTGCTGTGTGTGGGGGAAGGTGTGTGCGTGAGTGTATCTTCAAGCAGCTTTTTGTGACTTTGGCGAATGTGTGTGCTTCATCTTCAGGACGGGCATCTAACAGATAGTCTTACCACACTCTGAGGCCATTGGCAATCAGTTGTTAAGTGGTCTCAGCATTATCTGAGCCTTAGCAAACAGTTTTGAGTCAGCTCAATCAATCCCCATCCATCCAGTGCAGAAAGCACCACCTCTAGCTTATGGGAGAAGGGCCCCGAGGAAGGGAGTTCACCAGCATGGCAAAAAAAAAAAAAAAACTCTCCTCGCTCACAGAGGATTGAGTTTGAGCTAAGAAGATAGTCCTTACAGAGAAGTATCTGCCAGGAGAATCCCCAGTGGACCGTCTAGTCACCTAGCGGAAGTGTTCAGTGAAATTGTACACTATTTATTTCAGATCAGCTACGTGTTGAAGGACTTGAGGGGCTGTGGTGTAGTTCCCCCATTTTTATGGAAGATCTGAACTTGCAGATTTGAGATGTTGTGTTGCACACAGTGCTATGCTTTAGGCGAGCCAGGAAATGTTGGCTGCTGCAGTTTTTTAAATATTATTTTTGCATAAATTTGTTTCTTGTGGGAGAGAAACTAATTAGCTCATCGTTTAAGGGGGGGGGGGGGAGTGGCCCTGGTGGGAGGCTCTGCACGTAAAATCAATGATGATTTGTGCAACAGCTTCTCAAATGGCAATGCAGTGGGCAGCATGCTGATAAAGGCTTGCTGTGCATGAAAGTGCTTGATGGATGGATGACCACAAGTAGCATTACCACCCAGAACATCCCTCACACGTCAACAGAGAACTTAGGCATATGCAAGCAAATACTGCATATAGTGTACATTAAACATAATATAAAAGAATGCCAAAAAAATAAACATATTTAAATTTAATTCATGAATAAAGCAAGTAACACTTTGTGCCACTTTTCCTGTTGGCGACATCTAAGCATCACTTTCCTCTGCCAAATCTTTAGGCTACACACTGACATAAGGAATACTTAATAGATGTAATGGTCTGCTTTAATGAAATGGCACTATACTCACCACTCCACCAGATGGAAAACCTGCTAACCCTAAAGAGAGAAGTGAGAGTGCAGAGTGGATGCAGATATAGAGCTATAATTAAAGGTTTTCACACTGCCAATGTTGATGCGATACACTACAACATACAAACGCTCAATAACGCTGTGCACATCCCTTCATGTAAGGAAAAAAAAAAAAGCCAGGATAATCTGTTTGCTGATCTCTAACGTAATCACAACAGAGATTGTTTCCTCTATGTTGCCGGTCCTCGTTTGCACTCTGCTGTTCGCTGTAGAAACCAGAAAGAAACAGAATAAAAGAAACCATAATGATGACTGGGTCCAAACTGTATTATTAAATATGCAGATGATGCACCGATGTTTATTCAGCTATATAAGGCTCTTTGGCATCAGCATGGAATATTTTGGTGCCACGTACAGTTTTGTTCCTCAGTCCATCATAGTCTGCACTGATGAAATCATTATCATTAATATGAATGTCAGGTATATTACTAGTAGCTATTACTAGTCTGCTATCTATGAACAGATATCTGCATATAAATGCAGAATCTGTAGGCAACATCAGAAGCATTCTGGTTTTTCATTTGAGTAGTATTGACCAGTGAGTGGGCTGTTTGCAATAGTCAGTGTGGAGAGCAAAAGAGGCCATCATCTAATGAAGTTATGAAATGTATTTATTTACATTCATATGCAGATATCTGTTTACAGAGATTAGAAGAAATGTGTCTTTATTGTCATTCTTGCGTATCAAGTTGCTAATCGGACTACAGAGAAAGTCTTGGTCCGGATATCCATTTTCCAGATATCCACTGGCTACACCGGAAGTGCAGAAACATCAGCTATTGCCTGCAGAGGCTAAATTGTCATCAGACAATAGTTGATGGGTTCCGAGATTGTGTTACTGGGGGAAAATGTGGGTACAAAACTTTATTTACCTTTAAAATTAGTCTCTGCAGGTTTAAACACTGAAAATGAAAACATTTATTGTAAGAATTAAAAAAGGAGAGAGAGAGAGAGAGTAATACAAGGCCATGGAAAGAGACAGAAGACAAAGAAGCATAAAAAGCTAGATTTTAAATGTTTACATCCTGTCAAACACTGCTACCTGCCTTTCTTGTCTCTTGACTTTCAAAGCCAAGTGAAGAAGGGAATAAAGGATTTTCTTATCTTATTAGCCTTGAAGACAAGATAAAGAGCAGTGCCTTGGGCATGACTCAGCCTATATGTAAGTGCTCTCTCTATGAAAGAGTGTTTTTCTTCTGCTTGTTGTAAGTCCTACAGAGTATAGCGGCATACACCCTCAGAGACCCTGGGAGGCTCCTCAGGTTGTGTTTTTCAGAGATCATGAGGTTGAAATGCTGATGGGTAATTTTGCTGAAGCATTTGTTCTTATCAAACCTTTTGTGCTGCGGTCTTTCGTGCTTTCTTCTAAAGGTTGATTTGCCTGAGGAGCACAAGGCTGACATGAGTTCAATTTGCTCTTGTCATCCTCTTTTATTGCTGACGGGGAAACGTGATGCATCTTCAACGCTGGACCAATCCATAAAGTTAGAAAAGCAACCTTTTGCTCAGTTAAACAAAGGACATGCTTCTGGCATGTGTTACCACATCTCAAAAGGTTTTTTTTGACATTTTGTGTATCATTTGGGAGCACTTTTTATACACCGATTTATGGTAAATATGTGACTCTTAATTGAAGCTGACTTGTCACTTCCTGCTTCCCCTCATCCTCTCACCCATTATTTCCCTCCTTTCTCTTCTCCTGCAACTTCCACATCTCCATATTTACATTCCCTTTTAACTTCCCTCTGTGATGAGTCTGCTCATTTCTAATTCTTTTTGTCACCACTGTTATTTTCATTTCCATTTCTGATTTCTTCTCCCTCTCCACATCTCTCTCTTCCATCTATCCCCCTTATGTGCATCTACCCATCTCCATTTCATTTCCACCACATGTCCTTGCCACTACCTGGCATCCCTCAAATTCACTTGTGACTGCCTTCCCCTGCAGGTATTCCTTCCAGGATGAGGAGGACATGTTTATGGTGGTAGATCTGCTCTTGGGAGGAGACCTGCGCTATCACCTCCAGCAGAATGTCCACTTTTCAGAGAGCACTGTCAAACTCTACGTATGTGAATTGGCCCTGGCCCTGGGATACTTACGTACAAAGCGCATCATACACAGGTGAGATGTTTTCTCGTAATTACCTCTTAATGTTTTTAGTTTAGTTTATAATATTGTATTTTATTTAATAACCTTTAATGATGCAGAGA
Organism: Sciaenops ocellatus; assembly: GCA_033000465.1. Taxonomy (NCBI): domain Eukaryota; kingdom Metazoa; phylum Chordata; class Actinopteri; family Sciaenidae; genus Sciaenops; species Sciaenops ocellatus. The sequence continues at coordinate 8,316,646 of CP136870.1, forward strand.
GAGGGGTTTTGCTGTCCTCTCTAGAAATAGTCATTGATTATTTATTATTTCTCTCCCTAATTCAGTACATGTCCACCTTCTGTTTCTCTCCCTTGTTTTTACCAACAAGTTTGAGCATTAAGTACCCCAGTGTTCTTTTCTCCTTGGCTGTCCACTTCTATATTATTTTATAATATGACTGCTCCACCGCTGTGCAGAAAGGTCAAGCTGTCTTGACATGAAGGTCACACCTGACACAACAATTTATCCTGAGCTGCAGACTATGGCCATCATGAAATGCACCAGTTCTGTCTACGCTGCTGAGTTGATGCCTCATTTCATTTGTAAAATGCAGGTTAAGTGCTTTAAGGCAGAAATAGCTGCTGCTGTGGCAGAGCCACAGATGCACTTGGCCAAGAAAGATATGGCTACTGCCCAATATTTTTATTTTAATTTGTTGAAGTGACTCAAAGAGCTATCCTGTTACAGCCGATGATGTTGCCAAAATACATTTAATACATTGAGAGAGGGAAAAGTTAAAAAGCTGTCCTTCTTTTCGTGAGGCAATAACCCACTGAGATTTCCTTACTGGAAACACAGAACAAATCTCCCTCATTCCTCTAGGGACAATGCAGATACAGTAAATGATCAGCAGAGCAACCTTGTCTCATACTAAATATTTTCTAATTTGCTCTGCCAAATACCCTTTGAAGAAAATATATTTACTCACATTTGCTCATATTGAAAAAAAACTGAATGGAATTATTTTTCTGTTTGCAAATCTGTTATATGAACATAATTTGTAGGAGGACTTCATACAGAAACAGATACTTTGACTACTATACGCTACCGAAGCTCAGCCATATTTTTTGCCTTTCAATGACTCTTAAATATACACAGCACTATAAGTGCATACATTTCTAGCATGGATGACTTGAGTAATGCTTTGCTCCGATCTCTGAGGCACTATGATGTTTCTTATTCCATCCACGGCTTAGACTTACTCCTCCATTCTGGTGACTGAGGTAAACATAGAAAGAAAGGCCTTCTCAGATCATGACTAATAGGAAACATCACTGCAATAGAGAGCACTCATTTATCAACACCCTCAGGTAACAAATTACGCCATTTAATGTAAAGCAGACTACTTGCTCCTGTACATACTCTTAAACCTCTAAAAGAAAGAGAGGGAGAGAGAGAAATAAATGGGACGGATTATTAATTTGCTTATTCATTCAGTCCACTGAGAGATATGAATATTTAAATCATGTTTTCTATTTCAGTGCTGGAGAGGACACACTTTCCACTTGATGCGCAGGTGTTGGGGGCGTTTGTTTAGACGGAATCAACATCTTTTCAATCTGCATTCATTAGCTTCAAATAGGAAGAGGAGCTGAAAGTAACTCTCAGCTCATCTCTATGGAAATTGAATATATAATTTCCTTGGTCAGATGTGGACGTGATGACTTTGGTACAGCGAGTGAATTAACTTAAAGACTTAAGAGTGTGTGTAGGCATCTGTATGCAGGATGTACACATTGTCCTTCCGTTGGTCTTTGATGATAATGAGGGGAGTAATCATGTTAATGACATTCATCGCATGCAACATGGCGATACAGTAATTATGTTATTTACAGGTTTGATCAGATCACGACAGAATATGCTTTCCAGCAATTTGGTTCAGCTGATGTGTGTGTGTGTGTGTGTCTGTATATCACTCCACTAGTACCAGAAACAAGTCTCCCCTAGTTAAAAGTTGGCAGGATCTTGTAAGCACCTTTCTGTCATAGTCGTTCACTCAACTAAGGATGTTAAATATCTTGGTAGATAGCGTTGCCTTAAATAAAAATACAGGTATGTGAATGCCTGTGAAAGTAAAGACCATCCAAACTTTTCATACAACTTTCAGTGGTGACTGCGATGACTGTCTTTAGAAATTAATTGAACTAGAACTGGGGTGAATGGCATCCAGTGGTTAAAGGCTGCAGGCGACAGCATGAGGATACAGGATATCTCCATATTAGATAGTACAGTGGGAGGATCAAGCTCTGTTCCAGTCTAATAATCAAATAAGAGGTTTGATATGAGCTTCGAAGGACAATCAACCTTGTTAACAAGTTTTTAATTTATAATGCAGTACTGAATTTATTAGAGTAGGATATGTTCCTACTCCTAATCCCTGACTGCAATGGAAAAAAGCTTGTGCTCCTGTGAGGTGCATACTTGTTTTTATAGAGTAAACAACTCTATAAAAAGGTGTGGAAGTAATCAAAAGCTGACTGGAGAAGATCTGGATAAGAGCTTACTTGTAGCAGAGACAATGACATACAAGATGGCATCATCAGTATAAAAACTGAGAAGGCAGTGCTCAGTTGGAATATAAATGTGATTTATGTGCAGAGTAAATAATAAGGGGGCTAATATTGATCACTGTGGGATATCATGAAGATATACCTACCTATAAAGGAGACTTAATATAAAAAAAAAAAAAAACTAGCAACAACTTGAGTCTATGGATCCCACCTATAGGTTCTAAGCAGAAGCAAAGTGATTGTTAATATTTTAATTGAGCAGTTTGAATAGTCTAGTCAGTCTATCTGTAACTATACTGGGATCCATAATAACATAATAACAGCAGTGACACGACAACCGACATCTCTGTGCTTAGTATTGCTAATTATTTTTAATAATGAGCTCTATGGCAAATATGAATAATCTCAAGGGAGGGGGGCAGAGCAATAATGAGGTTAACAACAGCAGTTCAACTTATCTTGACAGAGCCTGGATGGAAAATTAAGCAGACAGCAGCGTCATCATGGTGAGCCTCTCAGCATAAAGTATGATGCAAGGTGGAATTAATTTAATTCCTCTGTTATAAAGTGGAAATAGATTTTACTTGAAAGCAAAAAAGTACAGAGAATCAGTGTTAATAATACGCATGTTAATGTTGGAGTAGGAGTTATTACCCAGGTAATTTAAAAGTGGGATGGTGATTTAGGTTTATTAGAACTTTGGTCTTACTTTCAGGAGAGGCCCACTGTCTCAGACTTTAAAAAAACCCTGAGCTAAACTATTTTATTTTTACAGCAAGCATGATAGGCCAAAACTGAAGCAGGTAGTCAGTCTGTGACAGGTGCTTAAAATGGACAGTTTGGGTAAAAATTTCCCAGATCTCAGCAATAAACTTAGTGAGTACAATGTTATTTAAAGATTAAAATGATGGCCAAAATGTAATAACCAGGTTTATGCTCAAACACTTCTCTATATAACATTCAGAAAACCCTTGTTATTAATGACACTTTTGTGCATTAAATTAACTGTAATCAGCATCCTGTTGCTTGCGCCTGCCTTGCAGCTAGTAGAAAGCAGTTGTTAGTTTTTGTGGTGGGAAACACTTCCGTAAATGGAGTGTGTATTTGCTTTTTTGAGACGTCATGCTCAGAAAATGATCAACCTCACAGGTGTCATTTATCCAGTTTAGCGTATTTCAGAGATGGTGTTTTTAATCCCAGGCTCTCTGTGGAGTTTGAATTATTAACACCAGAATGAGTCTCAATTAGATGACATCTTCAGAGACTTGATGAGTCTCTCCAAACAAGTGGAAAGATAAATGGCAAGTGTGTGACAGGGGAAGGCATGCATGTGTCTATGTGTGTGCGCACGTCTACCACAGCCTTTTTGACAGCAACAACAATAACCTGAATCCTCAGGTGCATTTTTGGCCTCCTGGAATCCTCGTAATGGAAAGACTTACATGATGTCAGCCATATTGCTCTTAACAAGTCAATATCCCTCACTGTTTTATTTAGGAAACACTGCCCATTAAAGTGCTTAAGGGACTAATTGCTTGCTTCAAACTGACAGATGGATAGAGGACCTCAAGACAGACCTCAGTTTATAGTTAAAACGGACAATGTACAATACACACGTAGTAGTACACTGGATTGAAGAATCAATGTGTTGCATGAAGTTCAAACAGTCTTGGTCAACCTGGTTGCTGTTGCACAGTGTGCTCTTATTATTTTATAGTATACTAGCTTTGTCTGAGCCATGCCTTTTGTATTAGCTGTTTGCATCTGTACAAAGTGGATTTGTCACTTTAACATTGAACTTTGTTCTTTTTTATAATGTGCTGATAGGTGGACATGTGACTTTGATTAGGCAAAAATAATTTTCAACAAATATGAAAACTCATAATAATAAAAGTATTGTCGAATGATTTTTGTACAGTATTTTATATCTCAATATTTACAATACTCCAAAAAATATTAAAAGCGCACCAGTGAGCCACACTGTTATACTGATTGACATGTTCTGTCATGACCATGAACATCGACAACATTGTCTATTTTGGCTCAATCCCATGTCAATACTCACTAGAGCTCAAAATGTCTGTTAATCCACGGCTGAAAATAGCCCCAAACAACAATATTCACTCCTGTTAGAAAAGGTTGCGAAAAACTACAGTCTCCGGCTGCAGTTGGAACAAGTAGGCTTGTAGCTGAGTGCCACAAACAGGCTGGGGAAGTCGGAAAGTAACGAGACAAACTTACACATTGTTGGTATTTATTCAGATTCCTATTTCTTATCAAATTAACTGAAGCACACTGAGACCCAGCTGTTGCAGCAGCAAGCCTATTTCGGCCAAGAAGGATTCTCGTTTGCAAGCTATGATCTATTTTCCCTCTCTTCCCCTTGCCTCTCGCTCTCACACACACACACACACACACAGACATACACACACACAAAATATATTATGCCTTTCCCTCATAATCTCTCTCATTATCGCTCTCTCTTTTTCCTTTTGTGCTTTTTTCGCTACTTACAGTACTTTTATTTCCTTCCCAAGCTCTTCTCTCCCTCATCCTAATTTCTTAGTCTCGGTTGTGCAGGATCTGTCTCTTTCTCTGAGAGTCGCACAAAGCGTAGCTCTGCAAATAATTTATTTGCTCCTTCATCCCCTTCTCCTCAAGAGGCCTTTTGCCAAGCTGCCAAAAGGGAATATGGTCTTAATTCACCTATCTGGTTAATTGAAGGTGAAAGAAAAGAAAAAGGGGTCTCAGTGGGTCTTCTCATAGATGGTTTTTAAAATGAAGCGGTAATAGACAGTACTGCTGATTGCATGGAGGCCGAGTCATTACTCTTACTCTCCATCAGCTGCTCGAAATGGCGAGCGTTTGTCATGTCTTCAAGTGAAGTATTCTTTATTCATGGAGTGTGTTAATGTTTTATTTCCCAGCAGAAGAAGAAAAAGAAGAACCAGGAGGGATGGGAGTGAGAGAGGGAGGGAGAAATTATACACTCATATTTCATAAATACAGATTAAGGTGCCAGCTGGTGCCAGCTCTCTGATTTTCACTACAAAATGGTGAATTGCGCATTATCATGGTGGAAAATCTCCCTCAGCTCAACCCAACTCGCAGCTGATTGGAGGAGGTTTGCGCTCTTAAAATGATAGAATGTTTACTAGCTAGTCGGCTCCATAAACGTCACTAATTACCTGCTTCTGTATCTATCTCACATGCCTCCCTGAAGGAGAAAGGAAGAGAGAGCTTTTGGCAGAAAGCATTGTATTGAAGTAGTCGGGAAGGCAGACGGGGAGACAGAAAGAAGGAGCTACAGGCAGACATACAGAGTCAAAGAGCCAGGCAGAGATGGCGGAGAGAGCCAACATTTTTTGCAACACTCCCTGAATGTTTCTGACTCAGAGTGAATTATTCATCACTGGTAATTGTGATGTGAGTTTTGGCCTTGGCTTTTTAGTGCCAACTGGCTGCTTTCAGTGTCTGCACTCTCTATCTCCCAAAAATCCTCCCCAAATTAGACTAGGGACTTGTCAAGCCTGACTTTCGTCAACCAGACGCACTCAGTATGTGTCAATGAATAAGGAATGAACATCTCTCAGTTGCTACTGTCATATACACACACACACACTGTTAATCCATGTACACAAACACAGTGACTGACACACGTGTGCACCTGTGCTGTTCTCACACTTGTCAGAGCTGCTTTTTTTTTAACAGAGAGAAGAAAGGGTGAGTGAGAGACACAGCAGTTTGTTGGGGTGGAGCTGTTAGCCTCTATGGGTCTATAGTCAGGCTTTCAATTTCTGTTCAAAGGCAGCGCCTGTCTGACTCGCTTTTCGATGACTGGTGGGCGTGGGTACTTAGAACTGAGGGATTCTGACACTGTATGCATATTCCTGTGTAAAAACTGTGTATTGCCATGTTCATGTGTGTCTATGTGTGTATCGCTTGTATGGGGTGTGTGATGTGGCTCAGCTGTGGGCTTTCTGGGGCTTCCAGAGCTCCTCCACTCTCCTTTGTGACAGAGAGGGAGAGGCACAATCTCAAACAGCTCTCTGCCTTTATTCTGGAGTGGAGAAGAGAACTACTAAAGCAGCAGAGCCATGAAAGAGCCTCTGATTAAAGTGCCTACAATCTGAGTCCAGAAAACCAAGTAGCACCAATTTCACTGAAGCAGCTACAGATTTTTTTGAAAATGGAATTAAGGTTGTCCACTAAATTAAAGATTTTGATATGGCTGACAAGAATCCATCCATTTTTCATTTAGCCCAAAGCCACAGAAATAGAGAAAGGTCAAAATATCGAACCTCCACACTTCTGTACTTTTGGTACAGTCTGAAATGTGTCTGTTGCACAGAGTGCTTAATCGAGTAGTCAAATAATAATCTGAAACTATTTTGATAATCAAAATCTTGGATTTTTCACTCTTAGCAATTATTCAATGAATAGATTAAATAATTTGCAAACTAATTGATAATGAAAATAATTGTTGCAGCCATTATAACAAGTACCAAAGCTGGCACTGAATGTCTGGTAAGATTTGTAATCTAGTTTGAATATTTTTTTATCAGATTGTTGCTGATTTAAATATTTTGTTAAATAAAAATATATTTAAAAATATGGTTTTGTGGAAAGCCAACAAACAAGCTATTGAAAAAGTTTTTGTATTGACAAATTTCAGATACTATAACCTAAATTCAACTAGGGTAAAAAAGGATCTGCGTGTGCTCCACTGACAACTGGGCTGATGACAGACTGACTGTCTGACAGTTGTTGACAGACTCAGTGTCTCAGTGTTTTTGTCATGACATGTGACTGATTATTTATGACCATTATCAGACCATAGCTGCTTTTATCACCTGTGAGCTCTTACTGCACTCACAGTTCACATCAAATGGAAGGGAATAATGCATATGTGTGGGGACATATGTGTGCTTTCGTAAACTCTGTGAATGATTTCAGTGTGTGGCTGTGTGGTAGCATGACCTGTGTGTGTGTGTGTGTGTGTGTGTGTGTGTGTGTGTGTGTGTATAAGCCTCTTTTTCTTAGGTGTGTTGGCCCACTCCAGTATCAGTGCAGTATCGTATGACCAGGTACAGGGTTCAGTTACCCCTCTGCCTCTGATAGCAGGCTGTAATGAGGCCATTAGATCCTGGTAATAGCTTGTAGGGTCAGTCAACCGAGAGAAAAGCCGAGGGGATCAGCTTGCGCCGAGCTCTCCTGGCCCTCAGTCTCACTCCTTCCTCCAAAATTTTAACTCTATTCTTTTTTTTTCTTTTTTTTTTTTTTTACTAGGGCTCACTTCAATCCCTTTACCCTACTTGCACAATTTGGTCTATGTGCTCTCTGCCTCTCTATTAATTTACCCATAGCTCTCTATTTCTCCTCCCCCCTTCTTTCTCCTTATAGTCCAAACAGTCTCAATGGCTCTCCACTTTATTTTTTCAATTTGTCTGTAAAGAATAGCACTATGCATTCCCTTTTCTTTTAAATTGTCAATACTCCCGCTTTTCCCTTTATCTCTCTCATTCAATAAATGCAATGTAATAAACCCTTTCTCGCAGTTCATCCCATTTACCCTTTACCCTCTCAGAGTTTATCTTTATATATTTTCTACTTTATATCTCCTCCCGTCTGTTTTTCTTCTGTTTTTGGGGGGCCAAGTCATTCATACTGAGCTGTCAAATGTAATGTGAAAACACTTTCGATTATCATAATGTTTTCTTCACTTTCTACTGTCAGGTGAAAAAGAAAAATCAGACAGGAAAATGTGCACCTACTGCAGTGACAAAGAATGACTGATGATTGCAAATTGCTACCTCATATTTTGGTGATCATCACTACACGCTGCAGGTTTAGAAGTTATACACTTTGTTCAAATCGAAGCGCCCACGTAGTCACACACTCCTACAAGTTAGTTATTCAAGTATTTCCCAATATATATTTTTTCCCTTGGCATTTCGTCTGATAGAGTAGTGTACCTCTTTCATCTCATGCATCTTTTTGTTGTGTTATCTCTGAGAGCAGCCCGTTCAAAGTGGTAAACGCTTGCAGATGGTTGAGGTGTCACCTAGCCAAGCAGTTCCGTCTTCACACAGCAATGGTGTGACCGGGACAGAAACAGACCCATCTGTTTCTTAGCACTAATAAATGCTGCATAGCGGTTATCTATGCCAATACAGTAGATACACAAGAAACTGAAATACACAGATGACAACTCAAGCCTTTTCTTTAACTATAGAAATGGACAGCATACAGTACAGACATGTTCATTTAAAAAGTAAAATTGACTAAATATGAATGCAAGTAACTACATCCAATGCACACTGCAAGTTTCTAGCCGAGTCAGGGAAAATAAAAATTCCTGTGAATATTAGCACAGCTCTTTCCCCAGACATCCCCATTACAGAGTCGTCTGACCTACTTTTTATTATGACTATTTTTGATAGAAAGACTTTAGTTGGTAATTGCTGGGTAATTATTTTATGCCAGCTTCTATGAAAGGAAAATAGAAATTAATTCATGGATCATTAAATTGAATGCAACTGAGAAACTGAGTATTGATTGTAGTCGTAAGAATAGGCTTCATAAGTCACTGAGGTTTAGAGAATATTGACAATTTTAGTGCAATTTATACAGGGCTGAGCCCATTCTGCATGTCTGAGAATAGTAATACAATTTTCATGTTTGGTTTTAAAGCACACCACCACTGAATGATTGAGACTCCACTTGTGCCTAATTGCTTTGCAAGTTTTTTTTTGTTTGTTTGTTTGGATATTTTCTACCTCAGGGTAAATATCCAACACAACCAATTAACAATGCTACCATAGTAATTTTGAATCATAGTAGAGGCAAAAGGTTGCTTATTGCTGGTGGATCACAAATATTGTATCAACATGTATTATCCATCACAGAGAGATCACTCTCGTCTGTGGACAAATTTAGACTTGCCGAATTCGGCATTAACAGGTCCCCTGCTCAGCAGCAAGAGTCCCTTCTCAGTCAGATGTGGAGAGCACTAACTTTATATTTCTCATTTATTCTGATCCCAGACCAGTGTTGAACTACACTACGAGGCAAATGTACAAGCTTCTCAGTCACATACGCTGTCCTGTCATTCTCCACTGCTTCAGCTGCAGCCTTATTAATGTTAGCTAGTGTTTTGAATCAGTACGGCTCCGGACCATAGCGTTTTTTAATGTCTGCTGTCATAGTAACAGGTCAGTCATGGCTATCGCCATCACCTCTACCTCAACAGCTTGGCTTTTACCACGCGCCACCTCCTACTGAGCCTTGCTGCTTTGCTTTATCTCTTGAGTCAGTTGTCTCAGCCCCACCTTCTCCTGTGGTTTCACAATGGCAGCATAGCCTTTAGCTATGAAGAAAAAAAAAAAAAAGAAAAGAGGCTTCCTCGTTCTCACTTACAGCCTGCTTTTTTAACATCGACACATGCCCCTCCTTTCTCCCCTAGTGCCAGTCTTTGAGGCAAATGTCAGCTAATTAAGGGTTACATGGTTGACCTTTCATACCCCCACCTGGGTCCCATGCCATACGATCCACAAAGAGCTGAGCTCCGTGCTACAGGTTGTCCTCGTCTCCAAGAGTGTGCCGCAGAAAACACACATGTGCACACACATGCACACACAAAACACAGGTCAGCGTGGCCTTTGATATGCTAAATATTGCTGGGTTCCGACAGGGCAGTAGACTCAATTAGAGGAGACACTCGCTGTCTAACACTGAGGATGCACAGTGAGCGGAGACTGCCACAAAGATGTGAATGTGTGTGTTTAAGTGCTACAGTCTCCATGCTGTAGTAATTCAACAAAATACATGAATGTCCCAATGTCCTTTGGTCCCTAGTGCTACTTTTGACCAATTTGTTTCCTCAAAATCTCCGTGGCTTTAGTTTTTCCAGCAAGCCAAGTCTACTACAACATACTGAAAATGCTGCCTCCTCTACTTGGTCAAATGTTGTAGGTGCCATACGAGTCACTTAAAGAAATCTCCTTGCTAGCCTGGTGACAAATTGAGTCATATTAAAAACACACTAGATCTCGACTTCACCATCACCACCCGTGCTAATGTACATGCAATAGGTGCTTCTCAAACGTCCTCATACTGTAATGTTGATGTCAATTTCAGCGTGTGGCGATTCTCAAAACCAATGCTGCATCTGAACATCAAGCACAAACGAAACATTTGAGAAGGGCGCTGAATATTGAATATCGTCTCTCCAGTTCAAAGCATTTTTAGAGCAGCGGGGATATGTTGCAGAGATGTGAGAACAGAGAGAAGCTGAGAACACACTGTACCCTTCCACTCTTTTAGTCTGCAGCTACACACATGCGTTAAGAAATGGACTGATGAAAAACACATTCACATGTCTTAAGAGAGGACGTTAATTGTAATCAGAACTGGAGGGTCCAACACTAACTCACATTTGTGTGAGTCTATGTTTCTGTGTCTGAGGAGGCAGTGGTGCGGACAAAAAAGGTGAAATGCAAAAAAGAAGTTAGCACATTTATGCTATTATGACTAGTCTGAGTGGCACATTGTTGGATTATGAAAGAAAGGGAAAGTTGGCAGTGTCAAGGACAGATGAAGATCAGTGAAAATGAGAGGAAAGAAGAGAATTGTGTTGCTTGAATTAAAATAAATGGCCAAGAGGGACATCACTGGGCACTGAACTGTTCTTTGAAGTGTATGATTGTCACCAGGGACCTTGATATTGTTACTGGTGTCTTTATGTCTCTGTATAACAAGTTAAAACCTGTCAAATCTGTCTCTTTTCTACTAATTCTCTTTCTATGGTTTTGGTACAGTATAGAGTATTTATTATAACATCACTAATGTATTTATCACTAGTGTGTTACACAAATGTGTGTAATCAACAAAAATACATGAGTAGCTGTGTGTTAAATGCAAATGCAAAAATATTGATATACAGTGCATCAAAACACATTCTGGATTGACTAATAAATCATTTTTATAGCTAAAACTATTACAACTAATTCCTATGTTACTACAAAGAAACAGTTTTATATGAAAAAAAGCAAAAACGATAAACGGCAAAGTCATTTCACCACCTCATGCAGGAGAATCCAGCTGAATATGAGGAGAGACACAAATCTGGCAAGCAGAGCTCAACAGCTATTGTGAGTTCTACACCAAAAATATTTTTCAGTATTGTGTCATACTGTCAAGAATATCATTATCGTAGAAATACCCTAAAACAATGTGATATTATTTTAGTACCATATGGCCCACCTTTAGTACCCAGTTGTGTATAAGCATGACTTTACCTGTGTACTGTATTTTATGTAATCTATTTTCCTCATAAAATCTACATCTGGTGTAAATCTTTGCACCAGTTTCAACACAACTTTTATTTTTCTGCTTCCAAGAATGGATTCAGCTTCCAGAATAATTCAGAATAACTGTGTTGCTTCTGGATGCCATTTGGATTCATGTTGTGTCAAAGAAAAATAAAAGAATAGGTGCAGAAAAACACCTGCTTGAAAATGAGAGAAAAACAGAAAACAAAGGGTGAGAAACAAGCAGAAGCCAGGACTCCACGAGAAACGCCTCAGTCTACACCTGTTCCTCCTCTCAGGTGTCTCAGTTACTCCCACAGCTTAACCTGCTGTCCATTCTAAGTATTACGTATTCATTTGTTTTAGTCACACACCTGGTACACAGTGGTACAGCAGAGTGACATTTTAAAGAGTTTTGATCTTGGGTATTGTATGTCCATTTTCATCATTCACTCAAGTGAAATGATTCAACAGTGAGTCAGCCTACTGTGTATTCGACAGAATTTCAACAGGAGTTTGTTTAGAATAAGCAGAGCAGGAACTGGGTAATGAATATGAGCAATGTAACCTCCCTGGCAGGGCGGAAAAAGAGGAGAGTGCCACCTACAGAAACGTCATCAGCAGTAAATAAAACATCAGAGTACCACCCACACTGTTTTATTTGCAGGTAAACTGTGGGAAGAGTGTCGAAATGTCCTGTCAAAAATCCATGTGTGTGCTTATTATTTAAAGATATTTAGATCTTGTAGATTACTACTTTAAACTCTGGACCTCACAGGACCAAATGTGTGAGGATGAGATGAGCCTGGGGAGACTCAGGCCAGACATGTCATCTCAGTCTGACACTACATTTTGGAGCCATGTCAAACGATTCCTGACTGGTCAAATGGGGTCACTATAATTTCAAGTAAAAAGTTATATCCTTGTCTAACATTAATATAGGTTTTAGGTATGATACAGTACATGATGTTCCTGACGAACTTCAAGTTCAACTAACCAGGTTGTTTGCCCCTTGTGGAGAAGTCAGCATTTTCTACCTCTTACTTTAACTTCAGGGACTGCAAAGCTTGATCTCTAGTGTCATGGTCATTTTGTAAGCTGGTTCTTCCGCAAATAAAATCAACTGATTGACAACTTTTGCCAACAGCCAAACATCAAGAAAGTGCAACACCAGACATAGCAGCCAGCTAATATTACTTACTAGTCCAACAGCATGAAGCGCAGCTCATGCCTGTCGTGTGTCTCTGAGCTCAGGGTCCAGGCAGCCTGGCAAACGGACGGAGCTAACATTTGCTAACAGCAGCTATAGTTCACAGCAATTTACTTTACTGTCCATCAGGAAACTCTGTAAATCACAGAGAGTTGAGGTGGAGCAGGTGCAGGACATCAGAGGGAAAAGCTAAAAGATTTTCTCCATAAAATATGATCCAGTTTCACAAAAATCAGTGATGTGGTGGTGTGCGACTTAGTGCCGTAAAGAGTTCCACAGAGTTACATAGTGCAGAAGCAGGCATACAGGGTAAATAGTTTGTAAAATCTGTTCTGAGTCATGACAAAATGTCTTGAAATGAAAATGTGTTTCTTTTAAGTAAAAAGTGTGAAAAGCAGCGAATTCTAAGTTACAGTGAACTGAAGAGAGCAGAATGAAGGCCAGCTGCCTATTATCCCTGTGGTACTAATCACTGGGCTTCTTGGTGTTGGATTACCAAAGGTTTTCACAAACACTATTGCTGTCTGAAGACTGTATTCCCCTTAAAGCGTTATTTTTCAAATTCCATGACTGCTTGTTCTCCAAACAATACTGCAAATCGGAATTTTAGACACAGGACCTATATGCAAATACAATTGGATACTGATTTTACTCACTACATGAAACCACTACTAATCCCACTGTACTGTCTTTGTGTTTTTCCTTCCAGAGACATCAAACCTGACAACATACTACTGGATGAACATGGTAAGATCACTTCTCTTATTACATTTTTTATTCATTCATATGGATGAGAGGGGGTAGAATTCAAAGTCCAGAAACTGGACTCACATGGTGACCTGATTTGATTCAGTACCTCAAACCCAAGACTTAACTGCTTCTGAGTAAGGATTTTACCAAACCTTCAACCTCTGGGATCACACCTGCACAGATCAAAGAAGTTCAAAAGCTCAGAGGCAGGTATAATGATCGTTGCCTTGCAACATGAAGAAGGAAAACGCCTCATACCTTATTTTAACAAGTGCAACATAGGAAAGGAGTGTATTTTTATTATTTGTCCACACTTTTAGTCATTGTTGGGTCAAGCACTGTGACATGTATGGTGTTTTCTTTCTCTGAACTGTGGGATGAAATGAGACAGAGGGATGTGATAGGCGTGTGGAGGACAGGGTGATATTCATCATGCACCCTGTCTCCAAGGGAAAATCCTGTTCTGAATGATTGATTAAGTTTCATCATGGGCTTTACTGTCCGTTTCAATTTCACACAAATAGACAGACACACAAGCTCACACATACAATGACAAAAGAGACAGAGAGAACAGTGTGTGTATATGTCAGGAGGGACAAGAACAATTCTAAATCAAGGCCATGTAAGGAGACACTGTACGTTTCTTCACAAGTATGTTAATTAAGAGAAACATTAAAATACTTCACATTATGATCCATCCTAGAGAATCAGACTTCTCAAGATAGAGGGGTTTTACAGGTAGGCACATGTACAAAGTACTATAACAATGTACTGTACACCTTTAAGACAGAACCATGGGCATTAATATGCTGCAGGGATTTGCTCTCAAGCAACCAGGTGATAAGGCCTGGCTCGCAGTTGGTGTTATAGTTTATCCCACAGGTGCTGGATAAGGTTGAGGTCAGGTCTCAAGTCAAGTTCTTCCACATCAGACTGGAAAAACAATGTCTTTATGGGCGTTGCTCTATACACAGGAGTAATTTGGAGATAAACATGATATAGTTTTGAGGAAGTTGCTGCACCTGGTCAAGAAAGCATGTAACCCCTCATGAAATCACAACACGTCATTCTTACACTTCCTTTGTTGCACGAGATATCACACGTTAATTAGTGAGTGTTAGAGGTGCTGGTAGGTGGATTTGGTTACCTTTGGACTGAGACAGACTATCTGTCACTTCTTACGTGTGATGAACCATACATAAGAGCTTGATATGCATGATAATCCATTAGGTTATATACTCAAACTCACTCAACCTATGAGCCATGTCATAAGCTCACACCTAGTTCAAGTGATGGAGCTGACAATACAGAACCCTGAATTTGTAGACCACTTATTTAAGATTGCTTGATATTGACCTTTGCAAGGTTACATTACATAGTTTGCACGCTGAACTAGAGAGAGAGAAAGAGGATGCTGCACACCACCTATGCTCTTGCGGCACTGGCATAGAGAATGAAGGACATGCTACTTGTCCCGAGACTCAGGAGATGTGAATAAAATTTGATCTTAACAGAAATTATCTCAATTCTATACTTACAGGAACAGACATGTGTTTCAGTTGTGTTGCACTTTCCTGAAAATGTTGAAACATGATCATGTTGTGTAGTACTTGTATTTATAAACTTTTATAAACTAATACTAACATATACTAAACGTATATGCAATATTCTGATGTTTGTGTCAATGAATAATTAACTATACTAAACTTTAGCATTAAAGGACCAGTGTGTAGGATCTAGCAGTGTAGTTGCTGATTGGAACCCAGTCACCTCACCATCTCCTTCCTATTGTAAAGGACAAACTATAGTGGCTGCGGTGTCCATTCTAGGACAGTAGAAACCTGGCAGTTCAACATTGCAGACTCTGTGGAAGAGGATCTACAGTGTTTGTAGATATAAAGGGCTCATTCTCAGGTAACAAAAACATAACAATTCTTATTTTCAGCTGATTATACACTAATAAAAACATAGTTATGAATATTATATATTATATATTCTGTAAATAGAGCCCCCTAAATCTTATACATTGGACCTTTGGGATTTTTCATAAGTGGAACTAAGCAGTCTAGCCCTAGCCATGAAAAACTAGACTGTCCATATACATTTGTATAGTGTACACACATTCGCACATGCACACACCCACAAAAGTCCAGAGATCTCAGAGGGCACTGGGCAGCTGCTTCAGGGAGCTGAGCAGATACAGGGGGCGGCAGCCCTGCTGTCGCTACAAACTGGAAGCAGACAAAGAAAGACAGAGAGAGCCACAAAAACGAGACAAGAAGGAGGAAAGTGATGAGCCTATATTTCTGGAAAGAAAGGTCTGTCAAACAGGGTATACAAAGGGACAAGGAGGTATGCACAGACCAGAGATAAAGAGGGAGGAGAAAGAGAAAGGCAGCTTTGTTACTATGATTTCCACAGGACACCTGATGTGCATTCTTTCTCTCTCTCTCTGTACGTGTTAAGTGTTATGTAAAGGCAAGCATGTCCCCATAGAATGTAATAGTATTGCATTCATTAAATTCAACAACTGATGACTTCATTGGCATAATTGGGAATGGAAGGGCTAATCATCATTATGATTTAGCAGCTCAAGTGCCTTTTGTTCATCATGATGTCTAAATCAAGCTCCACATTAGTGTTCAGGCACATACTGCATGTCATTGAAAGGTAGTTAAAATGACATCTGTCTCCAGTGAGTCAGAGAGTGCGGGTGAGTAAAACCTGAACAACTCATTACTTCAGTCCATGTTCTGGTTTTGATTAGTTCAACAACAATAGATCAGTTAAAAAAAAAAAAATCGGTCTTGAAAATGGGAACCCACAGCTACCTGTTAGCAGTGTCTTCCTCATCAGCATGTCTTTCAATATATTGGCTTTTTTTGGTTTTACCTTAACAGCTAAACAGTGAGTAACACAAATACTTCCTCCTTGACATTTAAGGATAATGTCAAGGAGGAAGTATTTGTGTTACTCACTGTTTAGCTAGCTGGGTAAGGTTGCTAGGTAACTTTTGCTTGTGATAGCTGGTAGCGTCAAGTGTTTAACGTAAAGAACAAGCTAAAAAAAAACGAGGGAAAAGTGTGTTTACGTTTTAACCAGCAGATGTCGCTTTCCAAACATTATATCTATTTTTACAACTGGGTCACTGTAACTAGTTTAAAACACATCTTAAAAATAGGTTAAAAAATTCCCCCCATGCTCAGGTTCAGCGGGCGGTCAACCTGCAGTACACTAGTGGAAACCCTGCATTCGATTGTTCAAAGCATACCTTTCTGAATGACGCTGCATTGCTGATCTGACAAAAGCTTTGCTTTATTGCCGATGCACTCCAGTTCCACCTGAGCCACTCTAACCATAGTTGAAAAAACCTCCTAAAATCCATTAAAAACCTCCAATGCTTAAGATAGGTGGGGGCTCAACTTAGGCCCACCGGACTTGCACTTACAGAAACCCTTCATTTTAATGGCTAAGGCAAACTTTACTGGATGACGCTATATCACTGATCTGACAAAAGTTGAGTCAGGCCAAAATTTTTATTGCTGTATGATTAATTTTGCTGGGCCCTTTGCATTGGCACTCTGGTTTCATCAATAAAGAGACATGGACAGATGCCATGGCCTAAAACTTTTTGAACTAACTACAAAGAGAGGAAATGCATTGGTATGGAATAAAGGACAAAAAGGAAAGTAAATAACAGGCAAGTTTGCTGCAAGAGTGCTGAACTTCAGCTGTGGCGTGATTCCTCCTACTTTGTGAAGCAGGTCAATGTAGTTTGAGTCATGTTACATAAAGCTTCTATATAAACTGTTCAAAAGTCCAAAGTGTGGCTACTTAAAATTGCCCACATAAAACTCACGATGGGACAAAACTCATTTGTGTATGTACCATACAGTATATGTTACAGAGTTGTCATCAGTTGTGGGGGTGCTTTGAGATAGCAGAGAGCAAAGAGAAATTAAAAATAGAAGTGATATGCAGCAGTGTGACATAACCCCAGGATCAAACCAGACCAACAGACAGTTGTGGCGGTAATCTCAGTAAAACACGTTAGATAACTAAGCCACCAGGAGACCTGCTGAACCATTGTTCAGTCACCACACATTTTAACACTGACAGGCAGGGAACAGTTTGACTGGAGACATACAGGGGTTAATCTCACATGAATATAGATTTTAGAGCTTTTATTTTAATTTAGGGGAATACTACTATACTTTGAACTACATGTATTATTTTAACAAATTCAATTTGATGTTCATTCTCTTTATTTAGTGCTCATATCTGATCAGAATGAGTGAAGTGGCCATCTCAAAAATAGAGCAATAGTAAGGAATGAATATAATAACATTAAAAGCACTGGAACAGTCAATTCAGTCATAACCATACCTCTAAAAGACTGTTAACAATAACCAGAACATACACACTATGCCACAAACACTGATTAGCCTCCTCTCTGTACCAAGCAACAAGCAAACTCCTGCTAGTCACGTAATGGTACTTTAAAATGAAAGCACTCAGCACCCTGGGATCCACTTTTGATTAACTAACAATGGACCCCACCAGTAAGGAAACACTGCTTTAGTACATTCATTCACTGTACCCAGCAAGTAATCCACAGATGCCAGTGTTCTGTTGCCCAAAAGCAATGTACTGTACCTTTTCATGATTTGAAAACTGCGTCATACTTCATCTTTTAATCTCCCTTTTACTAACTGTGACATCTTTGAAGCTGCTGATGTGACCTCAGAATGACATTTTGGTTAAAACTTTCTACTACATACTTTTGACCCAACGCTTTAATGATGATTGTCTGTTGCTTCCCTCTGGCTACTGTGTAAAACTCCTGTCCTAAATCTGTCTTCTGCAAAGCTGAGAGAGATGAAGGCAGAAAAGAAAGAAAAGGGAGATAAGGATGTGACAGAGACAGGAGGCTTCATAAAATATGAAAACAATAAAGAAGCTCTACTCTTACTCAAGCTCCACTTGAAGTCCAAAGTAATGTTTCAGTCCTGCTGCACCTTTGTCACGGTCTTCAGGCTGCATTAACAATGTTCATTTTGTATCGGCAAAGCACCACCCAGTCTCCCCTCTGTGCTTCACTTCACAGCTACTACTCATGCACCACAGCTTTGAATACAGTATGTGAGCATATTTCAAACTGTAAAAGGACACAGAGGGGTAAAGTAGTGAGAGCAGGTAGCAGAACAAACCTACTGGGTTTATGGAGGAAAAAGAAAAAAGGTAAATGTGTTATAATGCAGAGTGACAAATAGGAGAGGGGTTCTTGTACAATACCCTCTTATCTTTGAAGCTCAGATCTTTTTGTAAACACTTAAACTGGCTAGCTCCTGTCTGCTTTATATTCACACACAGTTAACTGTTTGTGTTTAAGTGTGTGATTAAAAAAACATGCATACAGTATGGTTATGAAGGTTTTATGTGTGGTCTTACTGTATGTGTTTTCTGGGGTTACCAGGGACAACCATTCATCCAAACAATCACTCTGCGGCAAAAACTCACTAGCTCTCTGTCTTGCTCTCTCAGCCAGTATGACACACTCACTCACATATATATTCAGCTCATTAGTGTGTGCTCAGTGTGCATGGCAAAGACTATAGGCCATCTTGCAGCACAGTCAGATACAGGTCAATGGTTTGACTTTGGTTGCCACTAAAACACTCTGGACACTCTTTCAGCCCAGTCACGATACCATCGCACACATTTTATCAATAAAGCTGCGGTTACTTTACATCTGATGCCTTTTAATAATATCAATGTAAGAGCATTACTATCACAAAAATGCTCAAAGGAAAAAGCATTATTTTAGTGGATTATTTTGTATATTAAAATTCTTTTGATCTTCATTTTTGCATCTAACTCTGCAGCATACAAAATAGGATACCTGCTATGTAGAAGATGTGGGGGAATTTAAGTCCAAAAGCTTAAACTTTAAAGGGAAACACTGTGTTACTGTTACTGTGAATACTGGTGGTGTAAACAGAGCTCTGTCACTTTAGGATTTATACGGTTCATATGAGTGTATGTGTATTAAAAAAAACATACTCATAATCTCTCTGTTCAACAGGGCACGTCCATCTAACAGACTTCAACATAGCAGCAATTGTAAAAGATGACCTAAAAGCAACGTCCATCGCTGGGACCAAGCCATATATGGGTAAGATAATACACTTTGAACCAGTGCTTCACAAGGAAACTTTAACAATGGTGAAATCAAACAGAAGCCAGAGGAGATGGTTTGAAACTATGATATTAATTTATAGAAATCATGCAACATAACTTCTATAGTCAACAGATCAAGTTTGTTTGCTAATCCAAAGGACACCAAATGGATGAGTTTGGTGACGCTTTAGAAAGCAGTTTTTGTTTATTTGTGTTGATTCACCACCGAATGTGAGGAATTAAGTGCCAACACCCAACACATACAACTAATAGATTCATCTAGGTTGGTAGGTTTAAAAAAAAACTCAATGGTTGATTTATTTATGATTGGATATTTAAATTGTTGATGAAGGAATGAATGATGAGAGATGGATTGAGGGGTACTAAGCCCAAGTTCACAGAGCTTGACTTTTGTCAATATTAGCTGCCCCATGGTCAGGAACATAATACAGCTAAGCATAAGTAGGCAGTTGTTGACTAATACATGGTAGGACGTTGAAAGCTTAAGAGAGTTTAATACATAAATTCTGTATAGAAGGCATTTAAACTCTGAATAATTAGTAATAATATGGTGACATTCCCCCAGTTTATGTATATTAAGTATATTTTTGAGCCTTATTTGTTTGATTTTGATACATGAGCCCAAAACTCAAGAGTACCATTTTAAAGTAAGCAATACTGCCTTTAGGAAGCAACACTTATCCTTTACAGCTCCGCTGCAGTCGTTCTCCTCATGACTCATTAGCACAGTAGTGATCAGGTCAATGTGTATT
This sequence comes from Sciaenops ocellatus, assembly GCA_033000465.1. Classification (NCBI taxonomy): domain Eukaryota; kingdom Metazoa; phylum Chordata; class Actinopteri; family Sciaenidae; genus Sciaenops; species Sciaenops ocellatus. The sequence continues at coordinate 8,337,161 of CP136870.1, forward strand.
CTGCTCCTGGGAGATAAGATAGTAGCTCATTTCAGTTGACAAGGCAGCATGTGTTTTTGTGTGTGCCTTGATTTTTTTTTTTTTTAATCCCTATAAAACGTTTTCCTGATCAAGAATGATCTTGTGACCATGTGTGACTAGATATCAGGCGAATACTCTGTGGCGTAATAGATAATTCATGGGTACTCCGGGAAGAAGAAACACCCACTCTTTCAGAGGCTTCAGTAGATTAACTACACTTTTTCCTCCTCTGCATGAGAGCAGAGCAAACCTGCCATAGCGGGGAGGAGGAGGGTGTTGGGGTGTGTGTGTGTATGTGTATGTGTGTGTAAGTGCGTGTGCGTGTGTGTGTGCGCGTGTGTGTGTGTGTGTGTGCGCATGTTCCTGAGTGTACAGTGTGTTTCTCTCCATCCTGACTTTGACAGTGTAATACAGATAGAAAGAATCAGATGGGGACTGGTACACTTGGTGATGAGTGATGGAAATTCATCTTGACCATTTTAAACAAGATTACAGCTGAACAATCATTTCCCTAGAATAGATTATTGACTTCCACAGGAGAGAAGAAAACAATTTAAGGGTTTAGATAGCTCGTCCCACCCAGAAGACCCAAAAGAAGTATAGTCAATTATCTGTTATGAAGATATTATGATGCTATATTGTCTTCAAATTAGATTGCAATAATTAATATTTGCCTCTGGCACAAAATGGAATTTGTTTTTTTATCACATCTATCAACAAAAACTCAACAGTTAGGTGTGAAAACTGGCTGTTTATGATCTGCTGCTAGTTTCTCAAAGTTCAGAGGTTACAACAAGTTATACAGCATGTGTTATTGTTTTTCATAAGCCTATTATAGACGTTTAACTTGCTACGTGATGGCAGTTTTACATGTTGGCCTCATGATGAATAAGCACCCACAGTCACAGTCTGACTGGGTAACATTTCCGTAACACTTTCAACATCCACTCTCTCATTATTATTTCAGTTTTGATTCATGGCAGCTGCATGGAAAATAAGCAGCAGAGCTTTCTGTCAAAAAATTAATAAAAAATGAGAATATTTGTGAGGGTAAGAGGTAGAGAGTGTCCCATGTGCTGATGATGGCCATTAATTTCAGTTTTAATGGCAAAATAAGTTTTAAAATGCAACACAATGCAATGACAAATATTGAGTTACCTCCTTATGTAACAGTCCTCCTACTCTTTGTCTAAATATAGATATTATGGAATATTGACGTAACGAAGGCCTATGTATGAATTACAAAAAGACATGACTTTGATAGACGAAGCAATACATGCTATGTATACACTGTCTGAAAAGTTCAAATAAACTGTCCGTGACCAAAATGTCTGTAAAAACAAGAAAAGGGATCAAAGTAGACAAACAAAAAAAATCAATTTCTGACCTAGTAAAGACATAAGTGGTATCACACACCATACCTCCATTTAATTTTGTTGTACAATATTTTTCTGTCTTTCAGCTCCTGAGCTTTTTCAGACCTTCGAGGGTTCTCATCCCGGCTACTCTTTCTCTGTCGACTGGTGGTCTCTGGGCATCACAGCCTATGAGCTACTAAGAGGACAGGTAACACACACATGCACACACACAGCACCATCACCGTGTCCATATCTCCACTCACGTCACCAATGGCCTGGCACACTTTTCTGCAGTCAATGTGACATCTAACAAGAGTGTGCTAGAAAAGTCCTGTCAGAAGGAAAACAGACATAAAGCAAGTTCTCAGCTTTCATAACACAAAAGGTGGGGGGGGGGGGGGGGTATAAATGAATTTTACATTTAAGCTGACCTTAGAGGGGAAGATGTTTAGTCATGGTGTGAGACGAATCGCTGTGGGAGATTGAGAAAATATAATTTGAGTTATTTCCGGAGCCATATAATTGGAACTGATTTTTAAAATATAAATGATTTAATTTTGTGCGGGTCGCATCTGGAGAAGTTTAATTCTGATGTAATGGAAATAAACACTGGACATAATGTTTTCACATAAACATAATAGTCTTAGAGGGGACAGCAGTCTGTCCATTGTGGACTCTGCAGCTGCAGAATTTCCTCTCATATTTCAGGATGATGATTGCATGAACTACAGTAACCTTTGTCTACGCTGACAAGGACCAAGAACACCTGAAACTGATCTGGAGCTGTAAAGAAGGGATCCTGCAATCAATTTCTCTTTTAGACATCTCAACACTCTCCTTCTCGCCCTTCCCCATAAAACCGTTGACAGCTTTCTCACCTAATCACTTTCCATTACACTTTCTAAAATGCATTCAGTCCACTTTCTAAGCTCAGAGTTACATCTTACTCCAACTGAAATATCCTTAGCCCTCCCCCCGTGCTTTATTTTAAAACCTTCTTTACCCTTAATAAAAATAAACAGGTTTTGTCCTCCCTCTGACCTTGAAACTACATCCTATCTGCACCAAAATACCCAAAGTATTCTCTCTTACCTCAACGCTGTGTCCTCTGATTTTCAAGTACTTTTAACCTTCACTCATTCAGGAGAGGATTGCTTAGCACACACTTACACACCAAAATATTACTTACAGTGACAAAGACGTTTGCCCCATTCTCTCTATTTCATTATCTTCCATTTTTTAGAAGTTCCAGTATAATCCACGTCATAAACCCTCTCCTAAACTTTCTTTCACCCCTCTCTCTGCAAACCAGCCTCACCTTCCCAGACAATTCATTTTCACTTCATCCGTCTGTCTCCTAGGGACTTTCTTCTACACCTTTCTCTGACTGCCACATTTCAACACCACCTATAAAGCATAAATCAGTCTCGGGGCGGTAAAAACTGCCCTGTTGGATGTGTAGAATTATTTGGCTGTTGAAAATAGAGAGCTAGCTCACTATTATCCAGCTCTGGGCACCTTTTCTATCGCTTCTTAGCCCTTACTTCATCTTAGCTCCAAGACCATTTTACTTCATTCATGCTTTGCTCAGACCATTTAACTCCTCTCACTAACCTGCTTCCCTGCCGGGCGTGACCATTGGTTGCAGGTAAAGATCCAGGCCGCTCAGCATCTCTCTAGAACCATTAATCCATCACTGTCACTTGGTTTCTCTGCCTCCAGCCTCTGTTTATCACTAAATTAGATGACCCCAGAGACCTCATGATAAATTTCTAAAAGAAAAATGTAAGTATATTGTGTTACATGAGCCAATTTCTTGCTTCTGAACATCTGACTCCAAAAGAATATATTACTGGTTATCGGACACCTTATGTGCGCCCTGTCTGGGGAACATCTGCAGAACAGGAATATAATTGATATCATGCATCTAAAAGAGCCTATAATAAAAATGAAGCATGGCGAGGCATCCACCTGGGTTGCAAGTCGCTCCCATTTCTCTGCCCATCTTTTCTGTTTCTCTTTACTCTGAACCATTAGACAAAGCATAAACTGCATTAAAAGTGTGTCAAGAAAATATTTGCCTCATTCATAAATTTGTTACTCTGTAAACAAACAATAAGGGAATCTGGGAGAAAGGCAATGGTCACACCTCCAACCAGCCTAATCTAGCTGTGTCTAATCACTGTTATTCTCCAACTCCAAAGAGTTAGAGAAGGACTGATGTGAAGAACTCTCAACAGGCGTTCCCTTGTTTTCTGACCCACAGAAATCCCTCTCATACTACATGGCAGAGTTTAAGCTGTGTTTTGAGAATAGTGCCTTTTCATCTGTCATTTGTCCTCATCAGAGCAGGAAATGGGTTCACAGAAGGTGAGCACAAGGAGAGGAGGAAGAGGGAGTGGAGAGGGCCAACTGCAGAGCAAACTTTAAGACACATACTCTATCAAAGAAACTCCTCCAGGCAGTGCATGACTATGAATACAAGTTGTCTGTAATATATTGTCCCCTCTCCTCCTTTCAGAGACCATATGTGATGAGATCTAGTACACCAGCTAATGAGATCCTTCAGACCTTCCACAAAGTCCTTCCCACCTACCCAGCAGCTTGGTCATTGGAGATGAAGTCTCTTCTCAGAAAGGTAAAGAAGTGGGAAATTTATTCCCCCTTTTCACACAATACTACCTCCCTCACCTCCCCTTGGTTACAAAACAAACCAGCAATGGTAAAACACTGTGAGGAATATCAATATCTTGGAAAAAGTAAGCCGTTGGAATCGACAAAGATCAAATGCAACATATGTACATATGTCTTTTTCAGGGTTGGTCTTGCTTTTTTTTTTAGCAAGACAGCACCAAACCACATTGTGCACATATTCCTACAGCATGGCTCCGTAGTAAAAGATTTCAGGTGCTAAACTGACCTGCCTGCAGTCCTGACCTGTCACCCGTGGAAAGTTTTTGGTGCATTATGAACTATGACAAAGGAGACCCAGAACTGTTGAGCAGCTGAAACCCAACAATCAAGCAAGAACTGGAAAATATTCCACTTTCAAGATTACAGCAGTTGGTCTAGTCTAGTTCCCAGATGCTTACAGAGTGTTGTTAAAAGAAGAGCTGATGCAACAGAAGGGTAAACATGACCCTGTCACAACTTTTTTGAAATGTGTTTCTGGCATCAAATTCAAAATGGGCATATCACTTTCCAAAAACAAAAACATTTCTCAGTTTCAACATTTGATAAGTTGTCTTTGTGTTATTTTGTGTTTATTTTATAAACTATGGGGTTTCAATGTTTTGCATATTATCACATTACATGCCAACTTTTTTGGAAACCGCTTGGTTAATATCAGAAAGTATTGCTTTGCATGGTTTGTGTGTGAACTCACATTGGCATCTTCAGTGTACAGTGACATTATGTCCATTCAATCTAATACTGGCCAGTACCATTGTTCAGGACCTTAAATCTCCTTGGAATGTGGGTGGGTGAGAGTGTCATGTTGTACAGCAGGTGTTTCTTGGAATTAGGTCCACCACACCTCCAGAATGGACTGTGGTGATTAATTTAAACCTGCCCTTGCCAACTTCTCACATCAGTGATGTCTGGTAGCCAAAGTGAACTCCAATGCCACGATACTGTAATGAACTTTAATGCACTTGTTAGTTGATTTGACTAGTGTGATCTTTCATAAATACTTAATGGACAAGAGAGGCGAAGATCTTTGCTACTTTGCAGGAGATAGTTTGGATTTTGCTCTTCGGTTTGAATTCTTTATTTCCTCTGGGAAGACAATTATCCAAACCTCACACCAACACTAAAATTAGGCGAACAAGGTGCATCTACAGAATCTTAACTAGGGGGTCAATTTCATTGTTGCACCCCTACTTAGCTGCTTACTTGTCCACGAAGAGCATGCAGTGTTCAGTGCAGCTTTAGAATTATAATAATCAAGTGCAATCAGTATTCAAAAAAGGAATTAGTGTTGTTGGTGAAGAACAGTGTCTCACAGCGTTGCACAGTGTATTGGTAAAGAAATCTAAGATACAATGTCAATACAATCACAAGCAATTACACAGAGCAGCACACACCTTGGCACTGAAAAAAACAAGACGTCATATCCTTAATTACAATAAATTAGATGTACATGTTTTCTCATTTAATGTAACGAGCATATTCCTAAATCTTAAGTGTCTATCCATAATTAACTGTCAAACATCGATTGCTCTTGTTGCAATTAAGCCACTTGCAAAGCTAACAGATACACTGTTGCTGTAGCGTTTGGGTTTTGTCTTGGCAGCGATCCACTGCAGTCAAACTGTTGCATTGCTTCGTGCTCAGACTCCTTGTACCTCATTGGCATTCCAGTTGCATAAATGTGTGTGTACGTGGGAGTGAAAGGAAGAGTGTATGTGTATGTGTGTGTAGGAGCGAGAGAGAGAGCGATGTAAAGAAAGTGAGAATGTAAGTGGAGAATTGCATGCTCGATATACAGCATTTGTCCTTCATCCTTCACAACCTCTTGAATTCTCCTCATCGCACTCCAATATGCATCTCACTTTCATTTCCTCTGTCACTCATTATATCCCTTTCCCTCCATCCTCAGTACCCTCCACCCTCAACCTTTTTTGTCCCTGTATCCTCATTCTCAGACACATCCTTTAGGGCAGACATGTGCTTGTGTCTCAGTGGGACTCCGCCTGTAACTTTTCAGCCGTGCCTCCCCGTGGACAACTGTTCTTACTCTAATCCTTTCGTCTCTTTCAGTTGCTGTGCATAGATGTCCAGAAGCGCATTTCCTGTCTAGCAGAGCTACAGGATCTGGACTACATGTCAGATGTCAACTGGGATGCTGTGCTCAGCAAACAGCTTCCTCCAGGCTTTATTCCCAATGTGAGTATTAGAACTCTCTCAGTATGCTACCCAACAAAATGCTCATATCTGAGTAGAATAGAGTGCTTTTCTGACAATGTCTCGCTACACTGTGTTACCAATAAGATACAATATACTTCCACAATCCCTAAACACTGGCAAAAACGCAGTGCCCTCCACTGCTTAAAAAACAAAATGACAGGTACTTACAAAAATGAACAACTAACATAATGAGCATGCCATTTGTGAATGCCTTCATCCAAACTATGCTACATCTTTGTAAGATAGAAAAAGCAAAATCATGCTAACAGTTCAGAATAAAAATATCATTCATCCCTGAAACCCCTCCTCGCTTTTACTGTTCCCATACCTAATTCCCATACCAGTATTTCCCCCTGAAGGCGACAACAATGCAAGGAACAAAAGATGTAGCCAGAACTACCCACTCTTCATCTGATCTATTCTAGTTGAGCTGTAGACACCTCCCCCTGCTGGGCTGAGCTGGATCTCCCACTGAGTGTCTACACCGGATAAGACAAAGTAGCAGATGTGTGTGCATCCCTCTTAGATACACACAAAAGCAGTGAAAGCCTCTGCAGGTGTACCTGCCACTCTACAGGTGGTCTCGGATCATCATGACGAGTTGGGTGAAGGTATTGCTTACGTGTAATAATATCGCTAAGCAGGAAGTCAAGCTGCTTAGTTGGCAAACTTATGTGCTGTGCTCTTCCAGTAGTTTCAGGTTTTAACTGTAGCGTCAGTGATTTACTATTTGAAGGCTGGTAGCTGTACAGGAGAAAAGACATTAAGGTGCCTTATCTGCACCTATAACTCATGAAAATAGTGTATTCACAGACCTTTTTTCAGCAATTATGGACACAAATATGACGATTCATTCAGCTACACAAACAGGCAAAGTTACCCTTGGCCCAAACTTCCAATTTCCAAAATGTCTTATTTCGTCTGACCAACAATGATTACAATGATAAAGCAATACTAAAACAATTCAATATTGTTTTAGTGAAGCAGCAAGGTGACAATAACTGTCAGCGCTTAGTGCCAAGGCTGAATACATGCAGAATAATGACTGGTGCAGATGACTAAATAACTTTATCTAATTCTAATTCTATAGCGACTGCAGATCAGCGGGTATCCCCAGCGACCAGGCTGGCACAGCAGAGGAAAAACACTGAGGATCAATGGGGAATTGACAGTGTCTCTCTATCTAATTATAGGCATATCCTCTTTCTTTAGTCCCTTATAGACTTGGGGAGAATTTAGCCATTATGTTTTGTTTCCTAACTTCCCAGCATTCAGTATGCTTTGACTTTATTGGCTTGCTGCCATTCGAGTCTTGGCATTGTTTGTAGAGTAAAAGCATGCATTGCATCATTTGATATTGTCTCACATCATATAAGATTATATTGTAATGTAACACACACTAATTCAAATCACTGCATAATATTTTATGGGAATCAGATGTCAGAAACACTGGAACAAGTGTTGCCAAAACCAAAGTATGTGAATCTCACAGATTACAACTTACTATTGGGGCGGCTCTATTTACAGGATATGGAAGAAATACAATGTAATATACATAACTATCTTTTCATTAATGTATAATACCTGAAAATTAGAATTGTTATTAGTTACCACAGGATGATCCTATATCTACAGACGCAGCAGATTTTCTTCCATGCTGTCCACCGTGTTACACCACCATGTTTCGTACAAAACCACAATGGCTCTAAACACTGACAGTATAAAGAATGGACAAAACATAAGCAACGTCACCCAGAGGTTTCCAAAGTGGGGTTTTGAAGCTCGAAATATGCGGTGCTGGCCAAAAAATTCACACTCAGTACAGTTGTCATAAACTGGGAAATTAGCTAGGGTGAGTGGAGGGTGTTGCAATCCTCAAAAGCACTGCTAGATGCCAGGAATCCTACACACTGATTCTTTAAATGTAGACTTGGCATTTAGGTAGTGTATCAGAGTTGTAAATATTAAAGATTCAGTATGTGAATCTGTTTGTTTGTAAATGTGTGCCTGCGTGTGTGTCTTTGTAGAGGAGGAGACTAAACTGTGACCCCACATTTGAATTGGAGGAAATGATTCTGGAGTCCAAACCGCTTCACAAGAAGAAGAAAAGGCTTGCTAGAAAATCTAAGGACCAGGGATCTGATGGGTCACCACAGGTAAGGCTTTAAAGTAGACACATTACACATCACAGAAGAAGGATGAAAAGGGTTTGTTCCAAAGTGAGATACCTATCTCTTGAAAGCGGTTGCAAACAAATAATGGTCAAGAGACGATGCTTTTTTTCCTTTATCAGAATTCCCAAAATTCTTTAAATATGAATTTAAACTCAATTTTAGGTCGGTGTATCCTCTCCTCAGCGGATCACACATGCCTCTTAAAGATATCTCGCCCTCTCAGCACTCATCATTATTCATTAAAGAAAGCTGACCGCTTGTTCCATTTGGCCCAGTTACAGGTGATAAGTTGCTCCTTAGTTTGTCTTTTAAATGTGTCTGGAGAGCTATTAAGAATGTCGAGGACACGTTTTAAAGCTCTGTCCTCCCTCACCTTCATCAGGACAAATGGGCCGCCTGCCTGCTGTGAGTACTAGGAAGGCAAAAGAATACAATCACCAAGCTATAGTCTTTCTGTCTTTCAGGCTATCCACATAAATCAGCTGTTTTTACACAAAATACCCAGAGGGCTTATAGACTGAAAGAGGAAAGCACTGAAAGGTTAAATTGATCACCCGGTCAAGCGAGAGAAGTTGGAGGAACACACACATATACACCCTCACCACAATACTCACATATGCAGACATAGAACTTTGATAATGAAATAATCGGCAGCAGTGGGATCTGATCTGTGTGGTCATTTTCTAACTCTACTGCTAACTGTAGCTTAAAAGTCCAAAGGGGACTCGCAGTGTTGAAAAGCTTGGCGGAAACCCTAAAAACTTTTTGTGACAACAAAGATTGGGTTGACATATTCTTATGCAAAGGATTCTTGCACAGAACTAGTATTTTGAAGTAATTTTCATTTTGTTTGTTCATTTTTGATTTTGTATCTAATTATTACTTTCAATATTAGATATGAAAACTGGTTTTCCATTTACATGGGTGCTTGGTCTACCAAACATGGATCATTGACTGCTAGCAGATATACCATTCTACTGTTTTTGACGAAACCCCCACCACTGCAACTGATATCTGAAAACATTCTAATGGTACATGCTGGGCCCCTGTCAGATAGTATACATTAAATCTGTTGCTACGTGACCACTGAGGTCAAAGAACTAGCTTGTTACTACTTGTCCTGTGTCAACAGTCATTCTCCACTGACATGTCTGAAGCCAGCTTTTCCAGCCACAAGAGAGATTTTAGTAATGCACCTTTAAAAGAGGTAGTCTGTTTATCAGAAGAAATGTATTTACAGTGCAGAGGTCAATTGATTGGTACATCAGGGAAGTGCCACCATGAATTCTAGGCTTCTGTCCAATTGTGAATCTTTAGTTTTTTCCATTAAGAGAGTAAAAGATCCAAGAGATCCAACAGAGAACTCTAACTAGAATCCAATACATCATGATTTAATTTGTGTGCTGTTACCAGTAACAGTGCAGTAATAGTGTGTATTGGGTCTGGTTGCTATCCAAAAACATTGCAGCACACCACTCAAACCTGCCATACCCAACCAATCCAACTGCACACAGGCATACAAACAATGCCTTTACCTTGTGCCTTTACAAAGTCAATAAGTTTGGACGCTCTCCCACTCTTTGGCACATTAGAACAGTTTATGGGTCTCTTTTTTAATAGAAGTTAAGCAATTTAAAGGGTAGACTCAATAGCACAAGCCTTGCCAGCTTGCAATAAGACATCAGAGCTGGCTCAAAGTGTGCTATGTTTTATGAAAGCTGACAGCTGCTTGTGGAGACCTGCCTGTGTGTGTATATCAGTGATATCTCACCATGCAGCCAGACAACATTCGTCATCCCTTGGCCCATTCGGACAAAGAGAATGTCTCCTATTCTAATGAAATAACGATAGTGGCACTCTAAGGGAAACATTTGTTATGTTTATGGAGTAAGATGAACCGTATATAGTCAGACTAAGGGAAACTAACATTAAGGCAATGAAATTGCTGTACACTCTTGTGGTCCGCATTTCCTAATTAAATCACCTGATTCATTCTGGTGTCATTTAGGCAAGATTTGATAAATGCAGCTCGACTAAAACCAGGGTTAATATTATTCAGTCATATTAGCTTGACAGGTCGTTTACATAAAAAGGATGGAGATGGCAATAATTATTCGAAACAAGAAAAAAGACTAAGTAATACATAGTAATCTTAAGTGGTTAAGATTTGGTAAAGATTTCTTGAAGAGATCAGAAACAGAAGATTACAGAAATACATTTTAAGTCTGTTTAACTTCCTCTCTGGGTCAATGCCATTTTGGCACATAACATCAACAAGCAGAGTCTGGGGCTTTTGGACTACTTGCCAAAATCCTCTAGGTCACTTTCTGAAGGTGATAAAAATAAATAAATTAAAAAAAAAATTGTTCAGAAACGCCAGTCTTGCTTTTATCTCCTGCTGTCTGTATCTTGTTCAGTATGCTGTGGTCATACTGATCCTATCCTGGCATCTTCACATTAATCCTTTCTTGCTATTAAATTGGTTTTAAGGTGCTCCCATACATATTGGTTTGTATGTTTAAATCACTGTTAACAGCAGTAAATGGTACTTCGGCTAATCAGCTAAATACCACTTCTTGTACTCCTCAGCAGCCAAAGATAAATCTTTTAGTCCAGAAATACTTTTAAGAGGACCCATATTTTTTACTGTAAATATATCCCGTGAAATACAATGAAATGTTTAACCTTTATTTCAAAATGATTTGTTTAACATTCATTTCAGGCAGTCATATTTTGCAGCGTGTGCTGGTCTGTCTGTCACAGAGAATACTCGCTTTACGATCTATAAATATCAGTTTGTGTTTGTGCAATGATTTGGCATATCCATTTACAAAGGACCTGCGGGGCCACTTGTGATTGATGCATGTAAGAAAAAGAGAGTGAGTGCTTGATGTGTACGTGTTTGTGTGCAAAAAAAAAAAGAGAAGGAGATGGTCTGAGCAGCATTTCTGATGCATAGCAAGATCAATATTGACTGAAGTAAGCTAGTTGCCGTGGTGCCTGTCCCAGCCAGCCTCTTACTCATTACCCTGAGGCTGTTCTGTATTCTTTTTGCATATTCCTCCTCTACTCTCAAACCTTATTTCGCCACACTTGTCCTCCGAGTCCTTCCACAATTGTCTCCATATTGCTCTCACATCCCCGCCTCCCCACCTCTTTTATCACTCTGCTTCTTCCTCCCTGTTGCTGCTACGCTCATAATGTAGCATAAAATTAGCTCAATTAAATCACTGATAATATACAGCAGAAAATTGGACTCGTGCTGTGAGAACAATATAAACTGGCAGATTAACACACACACACCTCTCTCCCAATCAGAGATATCATTCAACTTTTGTTCACTGTATGTATGAGATACAATGGAACCCTGTTGTATATCATTCCTTTAGGTAACATCCAGTTTAAGGATATTAAAAGATGCAGTAAAACTATGTCACAAAGGAATGTTAAAGAAAGAAAGATGACAATGTTTCAGCACATTAGAGAGAGACACACAAAAGAAAATCGATTTAAATGTTTCGGTTCCCAAACATTAAGTGAGTAAAATGAAAGACGTTTGTAGCTTTAACAAAGTGGTAGGACAGGGTTTCAAGCATTCTTTCCAATTATTATCTAAGAAAAAATTTAAATTTGATGAAGATTGATGTATGTATGCTTGCTGCTAAGCAAATAGAAGGTACGTAGAAGAATTGCAAAATCAATTCATTAGTATTAGGAGTCAGGTAAATTAATGAGCTACGGGAAGAGACAGAGAGCTGCATGTGTATCAGAGGATACAGCTCCATGTGTGCCACTAATTAAAAGTGCAGAGTTAGAGCTCGTCTTCAGTTTAAGTTCTGGATGCAGGAATATCATTGGGAGCAGTCAAACGGTGCAGCTTGTTCTGGATAGATGTTTTACTCTGTATAACGGCAGGCTCAGCTCAAAATGTTGACATAAAATGGGTATCTGGAATGTTCAAATTATGATTTGAGTATTTCTCCTAACCATGCATAAAAAAAAAATCGTTTCATGTATTGTGAAACATGTATTGCTCTTCCATCCATAGTGCACCTTTGTTGTGTCAATAGTGTGTTAAATTTGAGTAAAATAGTTCAATTTAAAGCAATATAGCTGTGGGAAATGAGAAAACATACCTTTTATATAATACTAAAACAGTCCACCATCTCAGAATGATTAAATTTATTTGAACCGGCCTTATAATTTAATGGCTGCTCATGCTCTCTGCAAACTCATTACTGCAGCTGACACCTTGTGTTTGTGTTCAGTGTCTTTAAGGTAAGAATCATGGATTATTTAAATTACAGGGATATTATTTATTATAAATTGCTTAAATGTTACATAATTCCTTTGATCACAGTGCATATTAGCTGTCACATTACAAACAAAAGCTGTCCACAGCTTCAGATAGACAAACATAACCCCACATAAAGACGTTGAAAAATGTTCCTGTTTGGCTCTTGTCCAGCACAGCACTCCCTGTTGGTTTGTCTCATTAAATGGAAAGTTTAATCTAGCAGTTGGAGCAATTAGCTACAGAACTGTCTTTTTAAAAGGCATCAAATAAAGAGAGGGAGAGACAGAGAGAGAAACAAGTGGTAAAGTGTCTAATGTTAAAGCATTATCACTGTTCTCTGGCAAGGCCAGAGGCCTCTTTAAGAACAGTGCATTGTCATGCCAGCAAGCTTTGCTTCCTTCTTTCCTTCACTCTTCACTTTCCTCCCTTCTTTATTTCCTCTCTTTCCTTCCTTTTACCATACTTTCCTCATTTCCATCCTTTTGTCCTTCTTTCTTCCCATACTTTATATTTCCTTGCGTGTTTCCTTTGTTCTGTCCTTCCTTCTTCATTTTTTCTTCCCTTCCTTACTTTCCTGTCTTCTTCCTTTTCTCCTTCTTTGCAATCCTATTTTCATCCTTGTTTCCTTATTGCTTTCTTTATTCCCCTATTTCTTTCCTTCCTTATTTCCCCCTTACTTCCTCCTTTATTTCCTTCCTTCTTATTGCCTTCCATAGTTTCCCATTTCTTTCTTTGTCTTATCCCTTATTGTTTTTCTCATTTCATCATTTCCTTCCTACCTTAATTCTCCTCTTACTTCCTCCATTAGTTTCCTTACTTGCTTCCTTCCATCTTCATTTCCTTCCTTCCTTTCGTATTCCCTTCCTTGTCTACCTCCTTCTTTGTTGCCTTTCTTACTTTCCTACTTCCTTGTCTCATGCCTTCCTTATTTCCCTCCTTGGTTCTTCATTGCTCTCCTCATATCCTTCCTTTATTCCTTCCTTCGTTCCTCCTGCCTTACTCCCTTCTTTAATTCCTCCCTTGCTTACCTATTTCCTTACTTATTTCCTTACTGCCTTCCTTCCTTACATCCTAATTTCCTTCCTTCCGTCATCGTCCAAGAGAAATGCTTTGTAAATGAACTAGTATCTGGAGGAAGATTATCTCAGATTCCGTCATGCCTTTAGATCTAGTGATACTGTGTCATTATGACAGCATCAGAAAGGCACTACATCACATCTTGTGTCTCATTTGTCACATCTCTTATGCATCACATCTATCACTGATGTTTGACATATTATGCACAGTATTCCTCCTCTGTCTCTGTCTGCCTGTTTGTTTGTTTGTTTGTTGTCCTTTCGTTAGTCTGCATCACCTCCACACAAGCACACCCTGTTCTCCCAGTCTGTTATGTTCTGTGTCCAGGTGAATTTGCAATGTTCTTTTGTGATACTGTTGTGACAGAATCCCTTTACCAGAAACCCATAGGAAAAGAAAGTCTTTTTCACTTCCAATTAACATATATGTTAATCCTGCATCTTGTTTCTCCACTCTCTCCCTCTCTCTCTTATGCCCGCATGCAAAATATTTGCACAATGAACTCTACTTCTGTTCTTATCATTGACTTTTCAAACACACATACACAGCTCCCTCTCCTATCTCTCTTTCTCTCTGTTTTCCTGCCCTAATTTAGTTGATGGCTTTTGGTCTGCCAGTGGCTGCTCCCCCACTGTGACAGCACCTGTACAAAGCCTCACTGCTTGGCTGTGTGACTGACAGCTCTGGGCAGGGAGTCAGCCTTTTCTATCCTGAAGGGGTTTCCAAGAGTCTGGGCTTAGGAGTTTTGAGGGCCAATCTGACTGGAGTGGTGTGTGGAGAAGCAGCATGTACTTGTACTTATGTGTGTGAGCTTTTATGTGTGATCCTTTTCTTGCAAATGAGGCCCTTTGATGCCCTAATCTTAAAAGGTTAAGGGAATCCTCTAAAGTGAAGACATTTCGGAGGACCCCAGTGGCCAGGTTGGAGTTAGTTTTGTTAATTTGAAGTAATATCACTTGGGAAACTAGTTGTTCATTTTCTGTCTCTCGTGTACTGCATCTCATCATAGTCTGTCTTTCTGTCGTTTACACACACACCGAGTACAGTGTCACAATGATGATGTATCTCTATGATCTCACTACCTCCTTGGGAGAGTGAGAAAGCACCTGTCTACTTGTCTTGGCTCTCCTACAGTAGTTGTGAGTTGAGAGCCGGATGTTCTCACTTGATTAAGTGGGCCAAACATGTATGAGTACATGGAGCAGGTGGAGCACAAGTGTCCTCTAAAGTTAGGTCAATTTTCTCTTCTGGTATCTCATTAAAAAGAGTAGAAACTGAGATGAGGAAAGCAGCGTGTACTGCATGTTGAACATTTCTTACAAAACTGAGTGTGAGCCAGCAGGTACTACGAAACTGTAAGTTGTCTCTCTAAACATTGACACCAAAACAAATGTCTGTGCATTTAATGTAACTGATTCTGAAGCTGTGAACAGTGATGACTAATTACCTTGATTTTGTTGTTGCTTTTTACAGAATTGCCAACAGTGATCATTGATATGCTGATGTTATGTTTGTCCTTCCCGCAGAATGGTCAGTTGCAGCAGCGATTGGATAATGTCCAGAGAGACTTCATTGTCTTCAACAGAGAAAAGTAAGGAACCTCCATTAACTGGACTAAACATCCTTTACAACCAATACTGTACATCTTGTTGTAAAACAACCAACAACTATTAACTTTAAGGAAACATCACAACCTCCAGTGTTGTGAAACTTAAATCATTTGAGAAACAATGTTCTTTTAAGTAAAATATTGTAAAATACAATATTTAATGAATATCCTGTTTGCGTGACTGCATGTATGGTAAATTAAAATATAACATTTTCTTTACTTTGTAGGCTGTAGCCAAGTCTAGTTTTAAAGTGGGAAAAAAAAGTTTTCCTGGCTGGCTGGTGAAAGCATGTAGGATGGTGTGAAAGGACAGAAATGTGGCTATTTGTGGAAGAAGATCTGGTCCATATATGTGGGTGTGTGATTAAGGCAGAAACACAGTGACTGGCAGAGATTGACTATAGACTGATTATGAGAATTAGATGTTTATGGAAGTAAATCCAAAATGGACTAAAGACAAGTCAAGGAATAACATTCATCATTGATTTGTGCAAATGTTAAAGCAGGCATGATATTTGCTCATGCAATGGGAAGCCAAGACACTAAAAGAACTGTGGAATAATACAACAGAAGATATTTCATAAGAACAGAGAATAAAGGTCAATTATTGCCTCTTGTAAACTCTCTGAATCATTCATCAAGACACACAAGAGGCATGTCAAACAGATACTGATGCTTCTGGTAGATTAAGATCTTGAGATGAGACTTCTCTCTTGTAAAAGGCTAAGATGGTTGTACAGTCTTATGCTGGCTTCAGCTGAAAAGCTGCACTTGGTAATAGAAGAAGGATACATGCCTTAACGATCAGATTGTGAAGACATTTAGAAAAAAGAAGATACAATGAAAACTGAAGTCAGATGGAGATTTTGTATTTTGGTGAGTGAAGAAAAGAGATTTGGTGATCAACACAAAAAAATGGGTCAAACTGTCTGTGAAACAACACAAAGGAAAGAAGACTGCCAAAATAAAAAATGTAATAGTTAAAAGAAATGTTTTAAGAAAGAATACATAAAAATTCAGAAAGTCTTTTTATAGGGACTATTAAGGCTATTAAGTTATTTTGCCACTATAAAGTATGGTTGAGAATATACAGGCAGGCCAAATAGCTAACATTGGCCACTATCTTAAGTCATCAATGTTAAAATGTCAGTAACATTACTTGCTAATTTAGACTCTGACAGAACAAACATTAAGAAATCGAATAAGAGTAACATGTCCCGATTCTTTGACCGATTATGTTTCTTACAGCGCTATCTTGTTATGCTTTCTTTAGGTTCTGGCATCTGTTAAGAATTAATAATAGATGTTCTTTACTCAACAGGTCAAGGAAAGCAGTGGTGGATTCAGAGTCCCCTGAGCTGTCCATGAGTGAGAAGAACAAGGCAATAGAGGATGGGCAGAACAACAACGTTGAACCGGCTGCCTACTTATCAGGATAGGTCTCATGACCCGAGATCCCTACTTACTCCTTGTCACTTGCACCTGCCCACAGCTTGTAGATCAGCTATTTGCACCCAGACACTTATTGTTCTGTCAGCACAGGCACTCAGATCCGGTCTTCAATGCTCCTGCACCACTACATTGTCTATACAAACACAAATGCAGTATGCATTGCTGCTTACCCACAAAAACCACATTATTAAGAGCTCCAGAACTACAGGAGTAAAATGGACTCCTGGAGCAGAGGCCATGCCACAGCCAGGCTTTATTCGCTTTCCTGTCACAAAGAAGAATGACTCTCAGCAGGAGTGTCGCTCTTATCATGATCCTTTACATCACTCTGGTGCTCTAAGGTCTGCTCAACCTCTACTCTGGGCAGCGTGCTGAAGTGAAGAGGAAGTCACTCCCCCATCTAAAAGAAGATAATGCCACACCTGCTCAGCTGTTACAGAAAATAAAGTCTGTGGTCAACCATGGCTGAAAGCTGTATGTGCTGCTGCCATCTTGGGCTGGACACTCAGATTTAATCTCATTGAGGCATTTTCTGGTTAATTACAGTTATTTGAGTATAACAATGGATCTCCAGTGCTCCATGGAGATGGACTTAACAAGGATTGGCATTGGAGTTGGTTTGGCATCGATATTGAAAATGGATGGCTTTGTCCCATGCGATCTACATGACTTGAGATTGGAGCATGACACTAAGAGTACAAAACATTACAACGGAGAGGTTAATAAGGAAAAACGAGGCCTTTGTTTTTAAGACAGCAACCACAGATTCCTCTAAGATCGAAAATAAAGAGCTGAACTGTAGGCTTGAGCGTGAATGGCTCACTATATCATAGCAGCAGATACATGGTTGTAGTGGTCATTAAGCTTAGCTTTGCTAGTAAAGCTAACATAGATGGTAGGATTGCAATATTTGGTACAATGTCCCAGCGCCATCAGCTGCAGATGTAGGCAAAAAATGCTGGAAGTTTTCTTCACTTGTATGCTTTAAGTTACTAAGAGGTTAATAGAGACATCTGAAATGCAGAAAGTAAATTTTATGGCTAAGCTTGAAGGTCCATTGTTGACCTTTGAAGTTTATATGGAGTTGCTTAGTTAAGACCACCAGATGTGTTTGAAAGCTTCAGGCGCATGTCATAAATGGACGTCCTGATCAAAGTTTTTTGTCAAACTCCTTTAAAACACTAATATTTTGACCTAACCTTTGCCTCAATCTGCAAATGATATAAAAGTTTATAGCTATGAAAATGTAGAGAAAGGTAGCTGGTAGATGTTAAATGTTCTGCACTGAACCTCGCTTTGCACAAGCTTCTTCATCAACTGTAGCATTTATGCACAGAGGCAAAAAAAAAAAATCTAAAGCTGTGAGTAAATACTTATTCCCATGGTTTTATAGACAAAGATTAAGCTGAGTACTAGATAAGATACATTTTTTTCAGTTACTGTCTGTATTGAAATTTTGTTTTTTGTCAAATGCTTTTTTAATGTCCTTCCTCTGTTGTGTTGGGTACAACCAATTACATACATACTGTATGTGCCACTAGATAAGTCTATAAATTTGTATTTGCAATTAATTGCTCCCATGAAAAGAATACATTCTGTAACAGCGTTCTTGTGCAGATGGTATTCAACATTAATTTGGCACCAGCTGGATAACACAGTGGGAAAGAAAATCTTAAAATTGATTTTCACGTTCATGGTTGTTAACACGAAAACAATGACGGAAACAAATAAACTGCAGGCGAGGCAATATCCCTCACTCTTACTGCAGACTGGGCTAAAACCATGTCTAAGTAACCACACCTGCCTCTGAAGTTTGCAGAGGGATGCCTTATACCATAGATATGGCACATAGCTGGTTCCCTTAAACTATACAGTACATGTAGGTAGTAAAAACTTGAGCTTTTTTCACAACCAGTAAGTAAATGTGATTTCTAATAATGCCTACTTATTATATTGACCTTGATCGTATCTATCTGCAATATGACTCACTCCTTTCAAGCCCATGATAGGCTATGTGTAATTATATTTAAGGAATATTTCACTCTATTCAAATCATTACTATTGGCACTTTTCTATTGAAATTGATACAATGTTTTGACTTACCTATGTGTTGTTGTTGTTGTTGTTGTGTTGTCACTGATGTAATTTTACAGAACCAAAGGTGGTTTTCCAGTATAAGTTGTAAGATAGTAGGATAGTTAAACAGATGGCCTAATCCTAGTTATACCTGGAGTAAATAATATTTGTGAATGATTATCTTAACATGTTCATATATAGCAGGGTACCAGATGTGTTGGGTTCATTGGGAATCATCTAATGTGCAGATTAAAGCCTTCCAGAAAGAACATATGAAATAATCATTGACAAATAGTTTTTGACCCAGGTAATATCGTTTTTTAACGAAACTATCCATCTAAAAATGATTTAGTCTGGGAACAGATTTGTTCCACACCTGTGAATTTCATTCCTATTAACATTTTGTTGTCCTTCAGCTGTCACTGTGTGTTTATTGTATTCAAATGTGATGGAGTTGCAAACTATTAAGGTGTGCCTTAAATAATGACTTTCTTTTTCTGAACCAATCCAACTATGCCTTGTGTTTTATTTCAGTTTGTCTTTCTGAATTATCAAATTTTATTGAAGCTAGAGAGAAGGCATCAGTAATGTAAGCTTATTTCAGCAAAATCAAGGATAGTGAAAGAATATTAAAAGGCAAAAGGGTATAAATCATGTTAAAAGGTCTTTCTCGTAATCTAGTTTTGAATATAGAAATGTCCTGTGTTGATTGCTCTCGACTATCCTAAATAGAATGCTGCCCCCTAATGTTAACTGACTAGTAGTACAGCTGGTTACGTACAGAGGTGTTGAGATACTTGGTTAACATTTAAACACATAACAGAGCCACAAGGACGAGCATTGAACTTATTTTACATACAACAGGCAGAGAAGTAGAAACAAAATGAAATCCTCATCTGCAGTGGCCGTGTTTTAACTTCTAGTCAGATCTAATTTGGCATGTAAGTGTTAGAATCCTCTCTTTACTCTCTCTCTGAATTCCCTCATCATGTATCCTCAGCATCAAACATGCACCATATGCCTTTCCTATTCTCTCTCCCACCCACACACATTCACAGCTCACAGATTTGTGTCCACCACTTCCCTAGGTCATCTAGAGGATACAGTCCCTTCTCTCATCCACAGTGTGCTGAGCTGAGGCAGCACTTTTCCACATTAATGGCTGATATGTGGGGGATTTCCAGTTGATAAATGCTTCCACGATCTGCCTGTAATCACCAACGATAAAAGCAGGAAACCTCAGTATATCAAATAAATGTTACAAACATCAACTATCTACTACACAAACACACAAAAAAGATCTTTCAGATTTAAGAAAGGAAAATGACTGGATAATAACAACTAACGTACATTATCTTTTCCTCTCATTACAGTCAGATACTTTCCCATTTTCTAAACTACAGCACCAACATGCAGCCACTACACACACCACTTCTGTTTAGATTGAGGTTGCTGAGTCATCTCTCTATCCAGAGCTAGTCTGCCTTTTACAATCATCATCTCTGCCATTTGACATGATTGCTATGATGTCATGAGACACTTACTCACTGTTAAACAATGCGCATGGGACCTTGCAGCAGTTTTACTGGTGAACCTCACAGTGAGCGTGAGTGTGTGTAACCCCCACTACTGGAGTGATTATACATTACTCAGAAATAGGCCATTCTGCATAATGAGTACTTTTACCTTTGGTACTATGAGTATATTTTGATAGTAATCATTTTGTACTTTTACTAAAGTATGAGTTTGGACACACCATAGCCTACCAAGACAGCAGCAACAGCTCTAATGATTATCCATAATTATCCATATGACTAAAAAAGACAGATTACAGATGTTACTGCTTGAGTTTTGACGTTACCCAAACAGTTACACATCTTCTCTAACCATTCCTCCCTGAAGTGTTGACCAAAAAAAAAAACACCTAAACGTCCATATGTTTATGTAAACCTGCTGTAGAGCCCAATAATCGATTGATTTGGTTGATTACCGATATTGGCCTATCACAGACATATCTGTACCGGCGTACAGTATATGTTATCCGATGGTACATAATGCAGAAGAAAATGCTTGCGGTAAGAAGCAGCAAACACATCATGGTCGAGATTGCCCAATGTTCCGATGGCCATTTATTCAGAAACCTGAATAATCTGAAACATTTCCTGTTCATCCAAAAGCCTAGACATCCTGAGGCTGCCTATTTGCCCCCCTCCACCACTAAACAACCTTTGACTGTAAGACAGTCAAAGTCAGTAAGACTTTTTTTTTTTTTTTTTTGGGTATGGGTTGATTTGCTTATTTCACACACTTTTTTATATGGAAAGAGGAAAACACACATCCATGTTCCCCTTATAACCCTTCTTTTGTTTTCCACATTGAATGAATAACCAGATGATACACGGCACAATAAGTTACAACATGTGCAGTACTCAAGTGCTGTATTTAAGTACAACTTTGAGTAACTTGTACTTTGAGTGCTTTTTTTACTTTTTTCAAGGGATAGGAGCTATGCAACCATTGAACAGTTATGAAAAGTGTCATTACCGGCTTGAATGTTGCCGTTACCGTCACATGAACAATAAATGTCGCAGTTTAAATAAAAAAAATACCTTGAGATAGAATTCCTCCTGATGGGAATTGGCTCGTGCGGTGCAGGTGTTTGCAGACATTAGTGGCGTCACGATGTCGTCATACCTAAAATGCTATCTGGACACTTTTGACTGACAGTTTTTAAGCACCGTGATATGTATCACAATCCCTAAGGCACATGGCAGGCCCATGGCGCTAATTAAGCGGCTGTTTGAATAAATGTTTCAAAGATGAGCCCACCTTCACCAGGTGAAATTCGCTGCATCAGCGAAGAAGAACTCTCGCCGGTGCTCGTGGTGTGTTGCTGCTCTGTGCTGCCCCATGTGGCCGCAAGATGAATTACACTATACTAGAACGTTGCCATGTAGCTTGAGCTGTTGTTAGTGGTAAGAAAGTTTATTTGCCATAAGAAATCAATATTTATCTTCGCATTACGTCTTTTTTTTTTTTTTTTTTTTACTAGGCTAACAGACATCTGATTTGTTTGGTTTAATCACACCAGTGGGGAAATTCTGTGCCAAAAGTGGCCAAGGGTCTCAAAGATGTTGGATCAAACCTCTTCCAATGTTGTTTATATTATGCATGCTGATCATTCAGCCTGAACCTCTCAACTCTGTCTGAATTCTTCTCCCAGTCAGTCACAGCCATGACATCACTGTCTAAATAAATGGGCTGTTCACTAAACACAGAGATATAGTCCTCAATAAAGTGGAAAGTATAGGCATATAAACAGCCAGAACAAGATTTAATATGGACATATGGTGCTGGGTTTCAAGCAATGCTAGTTGACTGAGGAATGAGTAATGGTGTTCATCAAGTTCATCTGCCTGGATATTGTTAAGAATACATAGTGTATGCTGTTGAATTTACAGAGCTCCTTTTGCAAATGAAATTCATCAGTAGCTCTGTGCAGTACACGTCATACTTTTTGTTGAGTAATATAAAAAAGAGATCTATAAGTCGGTCAGTTGCAACTCATGTTTATTCAGGAAACAAATCATACCTCCACAACACACCTTATTTTTGACCTGCCATCTCTGGGTTTTGATACAACAGTAAAAAAGAAATAACATAAAAACAATAACAAAGGTTGTCAAACTAACATAAATACAACAAACCACCACTTGTGCCTGCCTCAGAGTCTGCCACACCACTGCCAAATAAAAACGCCATCTCCTTCCTGACCTCCCTCCCTCCCCCACAGTGGGATAGTGACAAAATAAAAGCTTCCCTTACTGCACCGCAACCCCCTGCCTTATCAGAAAACAGCAGAGACATAAAAAAGAGCTCTAAAGACCCCCAACACAATCACATCCAGAGTGTTTAACTGAATTGAACCCACAGTATTTAGGCTGATGTTGAATTAGTATTGGTCAGGATTGCGTTAGAGGGCTATGTTGGGATGACAAAGGGATGATGGTGTTCCTTTTGTCCTAAAATGAGAGCTCAGTTTGTCAGCAATGAAAAAGTAAAGCCAGAGGTGAAGTGCTGTTATCTGAAAGCAGGTTTTTTGTTATTTATTCATTCCATTACATCTGTTTTTTTTGTTTTTTCTTTGCCCTCAATTGCAACGCTAGTTACAGTTGAGCTACAAGGGACAATTTGAGTTTATTCGTGCTTCTTGTGAACATGTTTCTATATCTTTTATTTCTCAGTTCTCCTCTTTCTCAAGATGATTTCAGAATGACAGGAGCAGGCAATAAGCTAGAAGCAAATGCAAAGGACGGTTTCATACAATGTTCTTTTTTATAGAGCCATGATGGAGTGCTGAAAATAAAAAAAATGACAAAAACCTTATGGAGATAAAGAATAGCAAAACCCTATTCTTTTGTCTCCACAGAATCTTTTCTAGAACAGATGTGTCTCTTTTCCTTTTTTAACACTAAGAATTATGCATACATCATGGGGATGGTATTTATGAAGCTTCTCAGAGGAGGGATGTAAAAGGATCATGGATCATGTCACCCGTGTTAATGTGGCCCATGCAGCTCCATGTCCAACTCTCTCTCTGAGATTTGATAAATACCTTTACATTGGTCCAGTAAACCCAAACAGGCTGCAACGACATCATTCACAAAGCTACATTACATTTACCGCACATACAATGCCACCTAGAGTTAATCAATGGTACTGCATGATAATACATGGCTAATGTGGGATCTAGTGTTATGTTTTGCTGACTATGGAGAAAGCAGGCTACTGAAAACGGGGTGACATTGAAAGCCAAACAGGATGAAAGAACCATAGCATCATTCTGAGAAAAGTGGTATCCATTTTCCTTAAAGAGCATAGTTTGTTTTCTTTCTTGGTTGACTATGGTGGTATGCAGTTTTACTGGTGTATTTTCCCATTACCAAAGCACCAAATGAACATATTTTCACTGTATTTGTGGTGTATTCTATACTGAAAAGAAGTGAGGCTAACACTGCTCATGTGTACTGTGTGACTCCAAATGACGTTAATACTCCAAATCCCCAAGAAAAATGGATACAGTTCTCATCTGAGCAAGGTAGCATTGTGACAGGTAAGGCATGAGGATTCAGTGTTTTGCTCTTTTAACTTTTAACTAATCATGGTCCTATGCATCTCCTCCTCCCTCCCTCCCCCCGTCCCTCCCTTCCCCTTTCCCTCCCTCCCACCCCTCAATCCTGCACTCTGGCTGCTGTCCTTTTCTGGATGCATCCCCCTCGTCTGCTGTTTAACTGAGGGATGTGATGTTGGAACGACCACCAGGGGGCACTACGATACGGCGTCCAGCAGGCCTGATGGGGATGTCATCTGGGGTGGGGGGACCTGGATAGGGAGAAAAGAAGAGAAAGATGAAGCTAGGTACATGGAAAAAGAGCACATGGGGCAGTAGGAAGAAACAGAGGATTGCCTCAACTGTAACAGTATGATTTAAAATTAAAATAAATGCTACAAATCAGACATTAACAAGAATCTGTCTACACAGACCCGTAGGATGATACAGATACTGATGATGAGATTTAATTCTTTTGCTCTCCTCTGGAAACTAGTACTGATATAATCCGTCAAACCTTTCAAACTTACTCTCGTCAGAATAGCTTCGATGCCATCATAGCGCACAAATAATAGTTGTCATGCACACACAATATTACTTTCCAGGCAGGAGAGGTTTTTCAAGACACATTATTATTGCCAATGATATACATTATGTGTCACTGAGATGACAGGGGAGTGCAATTTCAGCAGACCATATGCTTCGTGAGTGCTATTGAAACATTAACAAAAGAACTCAGTTTGACATAAAGCATGGTGTTTCCAAAGGATGAGCCAGGGCGTCTGCTGCAACAAATTATCAGCGAGTATATAAACGGAAAATAGAATGATGTCACACTATAATACACTGTACCATAGCAAACAATCCTTCCCATCTCCTTCCAGACAAGTAAATTAACTCTGCAGGTGGTGGTCCTGGAAGAACTAAAATAGATAAGACTGACTCATTCTGAGAGTGTGTACACATATGCACATGTATGAGAATACTCACACTCATGACCATTACAAAGCCTGGGAAACCAGGAGTAGCTTCACTCCCCTCCAAATTCATGTACTCAAAGGTGGAAATTCTTTCCAGCGGAGGTCACTTTCTTTTTACATCGATGATGTATCGCAAATCAGCTACGCTTGTAAAGACAGGTTGCTCAACACAGCCAAAGGCTAAACACCGTCCTGTGGACTTCTCTTTCAAAATGAGTTATCCACCATTTAAAAATACTATAAGCATCCACAAAGACAGCCAGCACCGTGGTGAGTACATCTGGGTTCTGTTCAGGTTAAAAGGGGTAGCTATCACTAATTTCAGGTCACACATGGACATATTTAGTCTGTCAGGGAGGACAGAATGACTAGCTCCAGTAACAGCTATGGTTTTCTCTGTTTGATTATAAAACTGTGGAAACACTGACTGATCTGGTTCATTATTTTACCACGTGTACAAAGATTCACTGTTTGGTAGCCTGACAAAAACAATTTCTCACATTGGTTTTCTAAATCCAAGCTAATCCAATACTGCCTTTGCATATGGGCACCATCAGCCTGTCACTCAGCAGCAGCTCTGTGTAATGGAACAGATGTTGAATGTGAATACATAGTGTTGTGATCTCTCACATTAGATAGGCTTTCTTAATAGACCATGTCCAGATGCCTAGACTGAAATCTTGCACGCTGAACGGTTTAGGCCTTGAGCCAAAATTCATATCCAGCGTGACTTACAAGTGCAACTGTGGAAAAAAGTTCATTTCCGACTGTAGCTTGATGTTACAAAGAGGCTGCATTCACAGGTCACAGTGTCGTTAAGAGTAATCAGAAGTACTTTGTTTGAGAGGTGTGAGATACTGAAGAGAGAGGGATTAGGCGGGATTTCAGCTGCATTTTTTTGAGATGAGTCATTACAGAGTATGTCTGACCTAACCGAGTTAGGGAGATTAAACTAATAAAATGTAATACTTTTAATATTTGCATGCATGCTTGAAATGAAATACAAAATTATGAATCCAAGGGCTATAAAAATACATGCAGGAATGCAGGGTAATAGAAACCATTATTTGCTTAGTACAATGTGCATAATAGAGAAATAGACAAATACTGGGCTCCAATCTTGAATGTTAATTTATCTAAAACAAATGTAAAATATACCACACATCATGGCTCAAAAGTATGATATAGATTGTTTTAATTTGGAGTAATGTTGATTTCGTGTCAAACAAACTTTAACTGATTGTGAACTTACTGCTTTCTGCAGTGTGGCTCATTAAAACTCAAAGGAGCAAAGGCAGCCAACTTGCATAATAACATGCATAAACAGACAAATTGACATATTAACAGTGTATAAACCTGCTTTAGGAAAGAGTGTGATATCCTGCAGACAAATGCATGCCATACTGTGTAGATGAAACAGGATAATGAGAGATTATTAGATTACTCTACACAGGCATGATGCTTAATGCCATGGACTGAGCATGTATCATTCATGAAGCAACAGCATGCTGAAAATCACATGAATGTTGTCCTTCACAGCATAAAGCAGTAGCTGAGAGATAAAAGGCAGTGCATGGTGTGGATCGACTGATGCCCATGCATGATCCTTTGATGTTTCTACATACAGTATAAATCGATACAGACCGAAAACAGATGAAACGACGGACTGGGTGATAGAAGAGTGGGGGTTGTATTAAGAAGCTGGCCTCACCGCATGGTGCAGGGTTACCTGCTAGACTAAATCCAGACTGGTGCAGGTTTCTGACGGGCTGTTTGGTGGGAGAGGTACGTGCCGAGGCAGAGGGGGTACCACCACGGGACATGGAGAATTCAGACACAGGGCCGTCGTACATTCCCCTGGGTACTGCCCTCAGGACGGCCAGCTGCAGGGCAAACAACAAGGTGATGGAGTGAGAGAGGTAGACAGGATGGTTAAAAACAAAGAGACATTATGATGTTTAGTCTCACAAAATATTTGAATGTAACCACACCTGTTTAGCATTACATGCTTGTTTGCGTAACTGTTGGTGTCTGAATTATATATGCATTTTTCCTGCCGATAACAAGTTCCAGATTTACACACACAAACATAAACATACATACGAGTAAGCAAAGTCTTTTACAGACTGGAGCAGAAAAACACAACATGTAGTATTTGTATTTGTTTCTAAAGCTGAAACTTTATGCTAGTATGTCTGTCTGTCTGTCTGTCTGTCTGTCTATCTGTCTGTCTTTCTGCCCGTGGCGTGACTCAGTGGAACTTTGAAAGCTCTGTGAAAAGTTAAAAAGAGACATCTGTGAATGAAGCAATCATAACAGTGACTGCTACCAAGATAAACAGCACACTGTTACTACAGCTCCATTTTCTCATCACGAGCCAGCTGCAAATTAGGAAATGGTTGAACAATGAGATTTTTTTGGCCCACAAGTAAGGAGACATCAAGAGAGCAGACAGCAGGGTCTGCTTTGAGTTTAAATTGTTCTAAATCAAATGGTTAAATGGGGTTAACTCTTAATACATTAGAGGAGAGAGTAATGACATTTTTTATTCTTTTTTTCTGATGGAGTACAGCTACGGATTGCGAACCTAACTCTCTGCGTTTGTGGGAATCACTAGTATGTACTCTTATAAGTGTTTTAATGAGGCATTGGTGGTAAACATGAATATGAGGGCAATGAATATGTACACATTCATGAATATGTGCAATATAATCTGTTTTATATCTTATTGTCAATGAATTTCTTTAGATTTGATGCCTGTTTTTAAATTAATGTAGCAGCAAACTTCACTTTTACAATGTTATTTCTCTTCTCGTATTATTTCTTAACAACTTTTCATTAGCTTCCATTATTTTTTTTAAAGATTATATAGCTGTGTCTGACTACAATCAATTAAATCATTTAAATGGCTTTGAAGATGCAGATTTGTGTATCATTTAATGAACAACACCATTATTTCTGATTAATGTGTGACACAAGACGTGTCTTTACTGATCTGTCACATGAAGAAATTATTACATTAATAATCACAGTCTAAATATTTATTGTGTCAACCTGTTGATACATAGGCTGTTAATGACACTGAGCCTGTCATGTTTCTATTACAGGAAACTCTTTCCAAACCCTCTCCCTAACTTGTGTCCTTTCCTGTTTTCCAAGCAACATCCCTGAATAGCTAACCCTAACCCTAATCCAGATCAGTCTTATAAAACGACAGTCAGTTGTCAGTTTGGGACCCTTCGGTAACCCCTTTATTGTGTGTGCGTGAGGTCTCTCTGGAAAGTTATCCAATTTTAAACTCACTGCATCCTTTTTAAAACCATGATGACAAAGCCTCGACCACCCTCACTGCACAGACCTTTTACACTACAGTGTAAAAGCTCAGCCAGCGCCCTGTGGTTGAACCTTTGAAGGCTGATGTCAGACTTACTGTATCTCCCCCACATCCCACTTCACCGCCTCCACCCTTTTTTCCCTCCACTATTGCAACTTTCATTTCAGGCCAATCTTTCATACTTGCATGCTTACAATCCAAATGACCTTGACTACAACCCCCCACCTTCCCTTACTTTTATGTGTGTGTATGTGTGTCACTTGGTACAGCACTGACAGCTCACTTGCAATCCAACAGTGTGGTCAGTACTATGGGGGCTTTTAGCATCAACCTTCTGTTTCTGTGTGGGTTATTTTGGCTTTATCTGTTCAACAGTTCAACTTCAGAGTTTGCCTTTTCAAATGGATATACTGTTGCATACCATTTAAAGATATGACAACTGCTGTGTAAAGTGTAAACAGCAGACTGGACAGAGGTGTAAATCTATATTTACCTGCTTCCTGGCTTTAACACGCTTGTAGGCATAGTCAGGGAAGGCAGAGCAGGGAATGAAGCGACCCACGCCGGAGTTGACATGCAGGTTCCCATCTTCCAGAATAATCTTCCCCTGGCAGATCACCACTAGTGGGGCTCCACGCAGCTCCATGCCCTCAAAGACATTGTACTCAGCAGCCTGAAGCACAAATATAAAATTATTAGATACGAAATCTGGCTGTTGTGGCAGAAAAAGTAATAGAATCTAACAATATACTCGCAGAGAAGATACATTTACAGTAATACATATGTTGTGTAATAAAGGACTATATTCCTCTCACAACAACACACACACACAAACACACAAAAGAAGGATCACGTTAAGCCCTCCATAGAGCATTCTGTCAAACAAGCCTGACATTTTGAATCCATCTCATGACTTGTATCAAAGTTTTTGAAGTGGACACACTGTTTACAGGATGAAGAACAAATGGAAACAAAGTACAAATGATGAGCAGAATTAACAGAGTGGAGTTCTCAATTAATTTGTCATGGGGCTTTAGGATCATTTTGTTTTGAAAATCAAATAAAATTAAATTAGATCAATCAAATTTAATTCTGAGAAAAATCAAAAACAACAAAATAACCCCCTTCTTCCTCCCTGTGAAGGACTGATGAATGGATGCAGGAGAGGAAGACAACAACAGGGGGAGCTGTAGGAGGATGGATGAAAAGAATGGAGGCAGAATCTTTCTTTCTCCTCAACTCTCTCTTAACCTCACGCTCTTTTTCTCCCACACCTTATCATTCGTCACCTTGTTTCATACACTTGTCTGTTTGGCATGTACAAACAGCTGCCTTCCTCCAGCTGCCGTTTAATGCCTCCATAGTACTTCTCACTCTCTCTCACTTCCTCTCACTCTCTACCTCGTTCTCTCGCTCTCTTTGCATTGCTCTCTCCAGTTGTCCGTTGTCTTCATTTATTTATCCCTCCTTCTATGCCTGGTTTTCATCCCCCGTCTTTCTCTCCCTCACCCGTTCTTGCTTGATTTATGTAATCCCTTGTATTTTTTCAACCTTGTGTACTATTCATCCTCTTCCAATTCCCCTTGTGCCAACTTTCTTTTCTCTACATGTTTGTGATCTGTGGTGGTCCCCTCCCCTCATTCCATTGTTGCTTATTTCCTCTGCACACGGCCCTGTTTTCTGCTGCCGTCCAAATTCAGGCCAGAACAGGACATAACTAAGACCTACTGAATGCCAAACATGATGTCATGACTGAGCTGAGTGTGTTTAAGAGTGTGTGTGTGAGAGAGTGTTGCTGCTGGTTCTTGTCTATGTGTCAGGATATCCTTATGTGCATCTATGTATTTTTATGTTGACAACAACAAGCAACCCAGACCAGATGTGGGCTTACTGATAACAAACTAAGATACGGCACAGCCTAAGTTACTCTGCAGTGGAAGGCATTCTCCCAACAAAGTGTACTGGTAAACGCTCCTGTTTGGCCTGCCATCAGACTGTCCATTAAGGTAGATTTATTGGAACTGGGAGCTGCCGTGCTCTGCTCTTCTGCTCTCTTCTGTTTTATTTTATCTGGAAGGACGAGCCAGCAGGAAATGAAAGGGTGACATCATTATGTAAGAACCCACGGATCCTCAGTGGATGTACTCCACATTTGGAGAAGACATATTATTAGTCCAGTTTTCTCTTTCCATTCCTCCATTTGGAGACAGAGCAGTGTTCTTTCTCTCCTACTAAATTAGGCCTTTAAGCAAGGTGAATTAAAATCTACTAACTTCACTTCATTCCCAAGAGAAACCTGTATTTATTGTTAGTAAATGCATTCTCCCCTTACTTATGTATAAGCAGGATTTGTGCTAGGCTTGTAAAGCCTTAATTTCCTGTGCGGACACTTCATCTGCTGCCGAGTGGTCTGTCCAAGATCCTCTAATGTCTTTATAATGGTAGAAAACTCATTACTCACATGTGTCAGGTGTACTGTACACACAGTTTATGTAAAATGTGTGTGAGTAAGATGGAAAGTGTGTATGAGTGTGCCTTTGTGAGACCCTCAGGGGGAGGACAAAAAACATCTGCAAAGCGATCATACATGCACATGTTTCTAATGCAGCTTCACTTCAATATTTAACTTAGAACACATGACAATAAACAAAAAAAGTTTCAGATTGTCATTAAGTGTAATTTAAGAAAGTTTTTGAATCTCACTACAGGCGGATAGGAAGGAAAGCAGCACTTAACAGGCAATCGCTTGCCTGTTACTCATGTTGTTAAATTGCAGCCAGGTCAATAGATTTTTCCAAATATGACTATATGAAAATTGGGTAGTCTTCCAGCTGCGATTCATGGTCAAAACTTTAAACGCCTGGGCCAACAGGGCGTGCCAAATTATAGCCGCAAAGGAGGCGGATTGAGTAAATGGTGGTTGATGGTTACAATACTGGTTCTGATTCAGTCTGCATATTGAGTGAGATGTTTCCCATGAAGTAAAAAGTCTTAATATGACCAAAGCTGCTTCAGATGAGTTGTTTTTCCTATGAGCAAAGTGTACAGATGTTCCAAATCTCTGGGGTTTATGAAAGTATTTGAAATATTAGCGTTTACTGTTACATAATCCTGTGAAGCCCTATGAATGACATTCTTCAAACCCACTAATGGTTGTCCAATCATGAAAACATTTT
Organism: Sciaenops ocellatus; assembly: GCA_033000465.1. NCBI lineage: Eukaryota > Metazoa > Chordata > Actinopteri > Sciaenidae > Sciaenops > Sciaenops ocellatus. The sequence continues at coordinate 8,368,733 of CP136870.1, forward strand.
GGATGAATCAGTTCAAGTGAGCGTGATATAGAGGAAGGACATACCTCTTGATTATACAGCACATAGATTCCCTGTTGATTCCCTGTCGTTGGACTTTACAGGACATTTTGGAAAATGTTTGCATCACTGGCAGAATGTTTGTTGTGTTTGAATAATCCAGATTTTTCCAAATCGTTGCACCAATCATTGTTGAGGGTTTTTGGATTAACTGAGGCTCAGCTTTACATTGAGAGCTGGTCATGTGGTGCATACGGTGTGAGTCGTATTAGTAGTGAACATCCACTGAGACTTCATTTCCGTTCAGAGGAACTGAGAGCTCTCTGGAAGCTGCTCAAAAATGTGCTCTCTCTCTCTCTTTATCTTGCTGTCTCTCTCTCTCTCACACACACACACACACACACACACACACACACACAGATGCCGACACTTATCTCGTGTCCTGCTTTACTCTTTCCCTAAAAGTCAGAGCCTTTTAAGAGCATTTTTTATTCTCTCTCTCTCCTTTTTTTTCACCTTTCTGCACAACAGAACATATGGATTGATGCCACTAGGAATTACTGTAACAATAACAGCGTTACTCAAGAAAAAGTCCCTTTAGTGTTGGTGTACTTCCCACTGCATTCATCCACTTGAGCCAAGTAAGATTGAGGGTGTGAAACAATGCAGTTTCACTGGTCTGAACCTCTTTGTTTAAATTTCCAGCCCTACTGAACAGTAGAGTCAAAGGAAAGTCCCATAAGTTCTGATCTGAATCTAACTGAAACAAATACAAGTAGGAACTTTAACCACTGCACGCCGTACATACCGAGTTGTGAGTCTTGGCAGTGATGGTGCAGATGGAGTCTGTGTCCCAGATGACCAGGTCGGCGTCAGAGCCCACAGCGATCCGACCCTTACGAGGGTAGAGGTTCAGGATCTTAGCTGCATTGGTGCTGGTGACTGCAACAAACATGTTCTCGTCCATTTTACCTGTAGTCTGGTGGGGAAACAAGTAAAAATAGGCAATAGTAAAAGCATTGTCAAAAGCTATGACTGCTTAATGAACAGTATGAAAATGTATTTTGCTTCTAGATGGACTAGCTATGATATAAATTACATTCAGATGATGCGTCTTCTTTAATTTTAATCATTTGATTTGTTGCTTTGTGGTGCATTCTTTCTTAATCACATTGATAAAAATATGAAATTATAAAACTATGTGGAAGATATAGAAATATCTTTGGTGCCATTCCAAGAGTTAGGTGAGAACATACGTTTTTAAGTCTAGTACAAAATGTGTAGCACCTCAAAAAAGGCTATAATCAGCACTAGTTTGGTGCAAGTTTAGAATTTAAGTAACTTCTCTAGGGGGACAGATTAATATAAAAGCTCATCCAGGCAGCACAGCACTACAAAGCTGCATTAAACCAATCAAACCATCAAACATGCTCTGTGTCTGTTAGCAGTACAACTGATGCTGTGATAATGAGGGTATCCAAGGGTGAAGAAAAGGACAGATGTGGAGATAGAAAATGAAAGGATAAAGGCAGAGACGGTGACAGCAAGACAGTGAAAGAAAGCCAGAGAGAGGTGGGAGAGAGAGAGAGAGAGAGAGAGAGACGATGAGAGAAATGTCAGGAAAAATAGTGGAAGCCGGACAAAAGGACCGAGACAGGGAACAAGGGCGTCTTTGTAAAAATAAAAAAACAAAAATAGAAACCGCAGTATCTAAGCTGAGCATCACAGAATAGAGAGGGGAGATGACTGGTTTAAAACAAGATAAATAATTACTTTCCTGAGGGGAAAAGGTTAGAGAGCAAGTGAATCAAGATGAAAATAAAAGTCTTGAATAAATCTCTCTCATTATTTACTTGCCCTTTGTCCTCCCTCTTCTAAAGTTTAAAAATAGAGAAAACAAAGCAAAAAAAAAAGGAAAAAAACTTAAGTAACCCTCACCACAGCTTTATCCCAGATGAGGGTCATCCTCTCTTCCACACCGTTGACACCTTCTGGGATCTGGGTGAAGTCATCCTTTCCAATGGCCTTCTGGGACACGCTGAAGGTACAGTGAGCACTTCCAGTCACACTTAGGTCTCCACTGGGGGGCAAAGAAACACGGAAAGACAGAGGTAAGATGGAATCATATCAGCTCTGCATAATCTGTGTACACAAGGAAAAAAAAAATGTTTACTTTAACAGGATATGCGCAGCAAATCAGAACAAGGACCGTGAGCCATTTAAATATGCCTCATGCCAAAGTTTGTTCTTCTAGTACAAACCGTTACTAATGTTTCCTGTTTCCGTACGACACTCAGTTCAGTTGCCAGATAAAGTCTGCCAGAATTTGTCACAAGCAACTCAAAAACTTCAGTGTAATGCATTCGTTTAAATAAATGCAGTTTTCTCATTTTTCAATCAAGCTAATGCACACATATAGACAACATGTGAATAGAAGGACACATATATTTATTACGAGCCTTTTTTTTTTTTTTATTCAAGGATCTTTATTAGGAATAGTGCCCATGTGTGGAGCTTATTTTTGATTTTCTTCTTCTTCCTTTAGATTTCCAACTTACAATATCACTGACAAGCAGTGTATGGTTTGCACAAGAACACCATTTAAATGTACTGTATCCTGCTTTGCCTTGTGTTGCATTGTCGATGCATACTACAGTAAAATAAAATGATTTAATAAAACATGAAATAGTTAGGAAAGATGTGTCCATCGTGCCCCAGCTAAATATAAGATGATAAACAGGTCAACTACCTAACCCGAGAGAGGTTCTCTGACACGTACCTGGACAGCAGCGTGTTCAGATAGTCTGGAGTGGTGGGATCAGGGCTGAGAGGAGGTGATGTTACAAAAGAAGCCGCCTTGGCCCAGTTCTTGCTCCAGTAATGTGTCCCATCAGTCCCCAGGCTGGCCGTGATTGGCTCCCCAAACACAACATTTCCTGGAAAAGAAATGACAGTAAAAACCTGTTAAAGTATCCTATGTACAGCATATCAAATTGATTTATTTGAGTGATCCTTGGCATTGTCAAAAACACGAGTTGCATCAATCAAGCCAGATTAATTTGTCAGCAGTTTAATCTAGCTAAAAGCTTTGGTAATTCATCTGAGTGTTTGTAGGAGAGGAACCACGCCTAATTTCTGACAACCCAAATATCACCCTTGGCAAATTTCACTTCGGCTCAATTGTAGTTCAGCTTGTTCTTCCGTGCATGATGAGCCAGAGTTTGATTCCTGTCACTAACACTTGTCTGCTCTTGTGTTTCTTCATCCGGCCTTTGTTTTCGCACTTTGCTGTTTGTGTCTTTCCTGGTTTAAATATAAAACTTTGGGAATAGATCCAAACAAAGGTGTCAAGCCTATTAAGGCTCCCAAATGGTGTACACGACCAGAAGAAGTCAGCAAAAATGTCCAAACACACATCTTTCTTTTCTGCCCTCTCCCATTTTTCCAATTCCTTTTACTTAGACTTTTACAATACAAAGCACCTCTGCTCTTTCCTGAGACTGTGTGGAATGGTCACTGTGACAGCTAACCAAAGACCTGAATGACAAAGCTGAAAATTCCTCTGAGAATTTCATTCTGTCGAGCACAGCCAAAGTCTGTGTACATCAGCCATCTCAGGAAAAAATGGTAAAATCATCTTATAAGGACATAGGTGCAGTGATATAAGGAAATGCATTCCAAACATCTCAGAGATCAGACAGGAAGATGGCAAGTAAAACACCAAAGAACAGCAAAAAAGTCAGCAGAAAATTAATAACGACTATACATTGTTTCTTGTACAGAGTTCACAAAAGAGAAACTAAACGATAAAAACGTTAAATGTTGTAAACAAGATTATAGAATGTCTTATTTTAGCGAACAGCATGTGGTTTGAAGACTTTTTGGTGATGATGCAAAGATAGCCTACTAAGATTCCCCTCTGATACACGATGTATTAAAGCACCGCAATCGTGTTCAATGCCCAGAAATGAAACCGACAGATCAGATAAATTTGAAGTAAGATATGGTAACTGAACTCAGAGCATTTTATTTCGGAGATAAGATGTGCTCCCTTTAATCCATCTTTCAATATCTTATTGTGCAATCTGCTCTTGGTGATGCTGTAATTCACAAGGTGGGAGAGAAGTTTATTTCTTGCAATCATCATGTAAAATAAAACCTGTGATTGTTGCTGAAATGTACAATATGCCATCACATGTCTTGTAGATGTGCAGGCAGTATCAGACAGCCGCCTTGTATTTTTTTATTGAACCTTATCCTCACTGGATAGTTTAAAATATTTGCCGTTGCTGTGTCAAGTCTAAAAACTGTACTTTACCTTTTTTCCGGGCCTGTGAGATGATGTCGGCAGCACTCTTGCTCATGACTCGGGTCACATAGAGAGGACAGTTGGTTTGGCTGGCGATGGTGATGGCACGAAACACCGCCTCTGCCTCCAGCTACAAAAAGAAACAGGACATTGTGGTTGACTTGGAAATGTTTTTCCCATTAGGATTTTCTCAAATAAACTTCAAGTATCGTAACCACAGCAAAATTTGTATTTTGGGAGCTGTATTATTTAAATAATTCATTTTTAACCAAAAGGGCAAGTGGAAGCTTATAATTTTAAGATCATAATCTGGTGAAGTTTATTCTGACACGCTGAGTTACAGGAGTTAAGAAAATAACTTTATGAGATCAGCAAACAAATGCAAGACTTTAGGAGGCCATCTTGGAGATCACCTGGAATTTTATTGTAATTATTAAATTCCTAAAATGTGCACTTCTATATTTCCCTGTTTGTGAATGTACGCAAACAAAAACAAACAACTTTTTGTACAAAATGGGGAAAAAAAGTTGCCAGTAGAAAGCCACACATGCATCGCCGGTCTCCTGCATGTGTTTTTAAGTCTGTAAAGTGACGCAAACACTTCAGCTGATTATTGTCTTCTAAACCACAAGCACAACCTGGCTCCAATAACAAATAAATTAAAACCAAACAGGACAGCAGACACTGATAAAACACTAATCCAGTTCGGTCTCTGCTCCATTAAATGTTACCAAGCTTTTGATTCTTAAGACTCCACTTAACTGCATGACACTACGAGACTGGTGGGACAGCTTTGCTCCGCTGCACCACAGAGTGGAAAATCCCAGTCAAGCTAAAGGCAGATAAGTTGCTGAGTTGAGAGCAAGGCTTTCATTTTGCTGTTTGTTGAAAAAACATTAGCGGCAACAATTGGGGGAACCGGAGAATTTTCACCCGACGCCTCTAATGTGTCTGAAACCACATGTGTGTAACAAGAACAATGTGTGTGTGACGACCAGTCCAAGGACATCATTGTAGACAATGAGAGTGTGTGTGTATCTGTTTGCACTCCTGTTTGAACTTCAGGATAGTATCTTGAGATTAAAATCTCATCTTTCAGAAAGTTCTCCCCAATATCTGAATAAAAACTAAGACTATATACAAAAACAGTAAAACAAATATACTTGTACCTCTTCTGGCCTGCTCAGCACATGTCCCTCTGGTCCAGTGATACCCATCTGCAGCATGCGGGCCTGCTCCTGTTGAACAAACACACAAAAAGTAGGCTGTTAGCTGCTTAGCTCATAGACATATGCAGTAGAGTGATTTTGAGTGCTTGGGCTGATGTAACGTTTTGATAATGATATTCTGTTTCTGCTTCTTTGTGAGCAACAGTTTTGTCATCTGGGTCAGGCCACACACGGAGGACTGTGGGAATCCACAGGCTGTTGAGGTTCTTTGTATACATGTAGATCTACATCCCGAAGGTTCTGGCTGCACTTTCGTGTCGTAGTAAGGTGACATGGAGATTCTTAGTCATAGCGTCTGTGATTGCAGTATTTTTCAGCCTGGCTTTTATTCTCATGATCTGACCATTTAGACTTTGGGTCATGCAAACTTTGTCATCATAGAGATACAAGAAAAGTGGAAAACTGTACATCAGGCCAATTGGAACAAGCCTGCTAAAGCTTTCCAAATAAATTGTAGCTTTAATAAATCATTTCAATTGCTTTTCTCGGAGTCTGACCAAAAGTAGTACATAAATTAGCTCTCTGAATTAGCTACTGTAGCTAATTTTATAGAGATCTACAGTACTTCTGAGGCAACCTGCTGGCCCAAACTGCTGCCTATTCATGCGCACATGCTGGTTTGTTTACATGTGTAAAACTGCGGCTTTTCAGATGATTTAGTGTGTACATGGTACATAGAGAACAAGAAAAAAAGGGAAGAAAATTTAGCAAAACTAAAAGCAATGGCTGGCTATCTAGTAGACTATTAAGAGGTCGAACATGAGCCATCTCATTCTGATGACTGACCATATTTATACCAATCAGAGCACACAGAAGAGAAGCTAAATCAAATGATCAGATGAAGAACAGAGGCAGCAAGAGAACCATCAAACAACTCGTAACTCAAGAATTTGGTGGTCACCGCTATCCAAAGCTGTCTGTTGAGGAAAACTTTGCTCCTAGGAGTGGGACCTGTTGATGACGGACTTGGAAAATCTAGACGTGTCCACATATGAGAGTGATCCCAGCTGTGTTACTACAACAAGCAAATTTGCGGCTCGGATCAACATTGCTGTGATGGAGACAGTTTCACCTCCGCAGAAATCAACTAGAGGAGGCCGGCTGAACCAAAAAGTTGTGCAATAAATAAAACAGCTGGTTGTTATTGAAGATTAATAGGCATCTAGTTGGTTAATTTCTGTTTATTTTGAAGTGAGACTCAGAGTCAAGCGTTTATTTGGAAAGCTTTAGGAGGCTCGTGCTGCTTGCCCCGTTTCCAGACTCTGTGTTCCAAAATCTCTACAGAGCAGGTTGTCAGTAAAAAGTTGTGACTCAGGTTCTAAATAATGGTGAACTTTCCTTTATATATTCTTGATGTAAATATGTTTTTCAATACACACAAATTCACCAATGAGACATTAACTCAAAGGAAATTGAAGCTGAAGTCTGTTTTCCTCAACGAGCATCTAGTGGTCACACTGGGAACTGCAGGTTCAGAGACTGGCAGAGGTTCCAGCATTGTGGTTGTCACTTGGTTACAGCACTAACAACATTCATCACACGCAAGTCTAAACAAGACCTATCTATCTCAGGAGATCTTAAGTAAAGTCAGGTCATGACATAATCTGGGGGTTTAGACATTTTTGGTCTTAAAGATTGGTGGAAATCAGACTCTCTCAAAGTCTTAGTTTAAGACTGGATAGGAGAGCTGGGATTTGCAATGAATCAGATCCAACACACACACACACACACACACACACACACACACACACACACACACACACACACACACACACACACAGAGAGAATGACAGAATCCAGGCATGGTCTGGAGCTCTGACTAATACCAAGCCTCTCAATCCACCAACTATTAGAGTTCATTCATTTTCATTTGTCCACAATTCAGCACTGCCCTGTGTATAGTACACCCACACATTACTGTCTTATGGGAAACACATTCTCCCTCTCATCAGTGACAGTGTGTTTAGTCTGTAGGTATTGGAGATGCACTGCGATAAGGCTCGAAAAGAAAGAGCTGAGCGAGCTACACTGAAATAAATCACACTAAACTAAAACAGATCACAGAGTTGGACACGAGACAAGTAATTAAGAGCAAGAGGGTAGTAAAGAATAAGAGGCAGGGGTTGAAATGTTGTATCTGTCACTTTATTTATCATTAATCTTACCTCAGCGATGATCTCGCCATTCTCAGCATGGACCTGAGCAATGCCTCCCCTCTCTGCCAAGAAGGTAAAGACCTCATAGAGCTGGAGGAGGAAGACACAGAAAGGGTGAAATTACAGTGGCATTACTTTTATATTTAAAATCCTGCCCGGCTGTTTACATAAGTATCAGACACTCCTTTTTATCCGAGGGGTCACCCTCAAGCCACAATATAAAAGAAGCCCACAATTTACATGATGTCTACCGCGACACACTGCAATTATTGTGTGTGGTCTCCAGAAATGGTTAAACTCATGTGGGATGAGCTGCAGTTGTTATGTTGCTGTGCCGCAGTTCCTTAGTGAGCTGCATGACATCAGTTTTTCAAGCTGCACTATTTCAGTTGCCTCGTGCTCCTCTGACTGACCACATTATCTACAGCTGCATGAGAAACACCAAGAGTCCTGCCTCACACCATCTGGGCTTACTCTTACACATCACAGGCTGTAAGTTACATAAGGACAGTGTATTTCGGTAGAGGAAAGAACTTTCTAAAACTTTACATTAAGTTGTAAATCTTGTGTATTATAGCCAATTAAAGGTCATAATAACACTCACTTTTTAGGACATATATCTTAGTGCCAAGCCTCTGACACGTTTTCATGCTTCTTTACTATTCTCAACAAGTCAGCAGCCAGCAATGCGTTGATAAAATCATGATGTTTAAATTACACCCTGACGGAAACCAAGACGACACCACCCCACGCCTACATGTACTGCATGTACATTTTGCATTGTTCACATTTTTCTGTTCATGCTGGCCGTGAAGAAGAGAAGACTTCCTGATGTGATTCCAGTGTAAGTGACTGGGCACAAAAGCCACAGTGTTATTGTTCTGTACAAAGCTAATATTAGGTATTCTGTCATCTGACATAGTCCTTTTTGTATAAAAATGTGAACTTAGCGCCTCCATTGACACAGTTTCCTTGCTGCACTGCAGTGGAAGGATAGTAACATGTCTTTTTATACATTTTGTACTAAAAATACTACTAGCTTGTGCAATTATTCACAAACAGAGAACTCTGGATTTTGATCCCCATCTCTACTGCCAGTATGGAAAGAAATAATGCACTCACTTCGTACCAGCATGTACGTAAGTATTATTTTAACACTGACTTGGAAAAATGTGAACCTATTCTTTAAATTATTTTCCTCCGTTACAGATTTTGTACCTCACTGTTGCTCATCTGGTAGTAATCCTTGTAAGCCATGTAGACCTGGAAAGAGTTCACACCTGTAACAAAGGAATAAAACATTAAGAAGTAAAACACGAGTCCCATAAAAAAGATCAAAGGTGGATATAAAAATCAACTAATAACCAGGATGTTTTCAGTCATTTTAAGGTGTGATTTAAGTTTTTTATTCATCAGTTAGACTGTTTGTATTCTCTCCAACATATCATTTAGTTAAATTTTTAGTATAGTTTTTACTATTTTCAAGTTTGTTTTTTTTTTATGCCATCACAGCCTACCTTTCTCCTTGATGAGGTTATCCACCTCCTGCTTTATGCTGTCATTCCAGTGGGTGATATCCACATGGAGGGAGTAGTCGCAGCAGGCCTTCTCATCAGCCCACTGCCTCCACTGGTCGTAGGCCTCAATCAGGCTGCTACCGGGCTCTGGGATCACATGGTCAACTGTAGGAGATGGATGAGGGGTGACGAGACAGAGGGATGAAGGGATGAGAGGAGGATGTAAGGAGGAGAGAAGAGAAGTTTGAGGTGGGGTGTCCGGGATATGAAGACAGGGCGATGTCAGGATTTGTCTGCTGGTGTTTCTACTTTCTGCCTGTATTGTTTATCTTGCATAATCAGCTGTCTGTCTGAGTTCCTGCAGTGCTCAGCCAGTGGGGACCAACCTTGTCAGATGTCACATTACATTTTGAACATCTTTGTCTGGGTGCTGGTGTCCTTGATTTAGGGACTACTTCAACTTTTGTTTTTGGTTTTATGACCACAATACATTTTTTTTAGGTTAGAATTTGGAACACAAGTTTTGTTTATTACATTTATTTGTCAGGGAGCACATGTACAGAAAATATTTATCTCACACAAGGACAAAGGATGTGCAGATGTAGCAACTAGCTGTGGAACACAAGGGCAGTGGTGCTTTCCCAACGGGACCAGCCATTCTAAAAATGGATTCAGTGGTGCAGTGAGGTGCTTTTGGTGACTGTAATAACTGCAATGCATTTAATTGTATCTTATATACTCACTAAAGTGTATACACATAATATTGTCTGTAAGATTGAGCCAAAATTACAGTTAGAATAGTCTCACAAAAGCAAAACAGATTTCAAAATGTAATTCACACACACAGAAGAAGATGGTTTCTGTGTTTTTGCATGTCTGTAAGAAAGATATTCACTTCATGAATATATTTTGTGTCTGTTTTCACTGAAATTATTCGCAGACAGTAAATCCTCATCGTACACAACAGTATCACTGTGCACAAAATATCCCACTCCATCTTACTCAGCTGTAAAACAATAAGGCCTCCTGCTGGCTCACCACCTGACTGGCGTCTTTATCTCATTAAGGATGACCTAATCTGCTTATCTGGTCTTTGCATGTTAATAGGATAGAGCTGGAAACGACAGTCACTAAAAAAAAAAAAAACACTGTTGTTTACTATGTCAACCATGTGAATTACTTGTTTGTTCACTGCCGCACAAACACAACTGTTAGTAAAGTTGGACATATGCAGTATACAATACACACAGATACAAACTGCAGTCTATTTCACACATCCCCACTAGAATATAATCTCTTTATGAATGGGGCCCATGAATAGAGCTCACTACAGTAGCATGTCTGTTAGTGAATGTTTAAACAGAACTACACTGGCAGACATGCAGCAGAGTAGCAGCCAGCTCAAAGGAAGTTAATGGTATTAATGAAACCGTGGTGCCTACCAGCTGTTTGCTGCGATAGTGTGTCTCAGCTACATGAAGCCCACATATAAACCCACACTGTATACAGACGAGCATGCAGACAGACACTGGTGTTGTATTTCTGTGGGAGTAGTGTTTGCCTCTAACCCCCCTTGTCGGTCCCCTCAGACTCAGTCTTTTGTATGCTACTCTTTTTGGAGAGCTGCCCAAAAACAGACTAAAACCGCTTCCCATTCCCCTGTTGGGGTCTCGGCCCTCCTTCCCCTCCTTCCCCTTCTCCACCCCCCCCCCCCCCTCTTTTTAGCTTTACTCTCTGTCTGAAACTCAACTTCAGCGTAGGAAAGGAAAGGTCAGCCGCCCTTTCCTACAGCCCTTACCAATCATGGTGGTACCCCCAGCAAGAGCAGCTTTTGATCCCTGGGCAAAGTCATCCACGGTTGTGGTTCCACGGTACGGCATCTGGAAGTGGGTGTGGATGTCAATGCCACCTGGGATAACCATCTTCCCGTTTGCCTCAATGGTCTTCACTCCACCGGGCACGATCAGGTTGTCGCCGATCTGCCTGTTGAGGGAAGATGAGGTTGTTAGAACTGTCTGATGTGATGTTGCATCCATAAAAGATGTCTTCACAGCTGAAAATAAAAATCTAAAGAACATCTACTTGTGCAATGCAGTGGCAATGAATTGAATCGAAGGTTTGGATGTCACTGATTTAAATTCAGCTGTATATTCTTTAGGTAAGTTAAGAGAACAACAAGTGACAAGCAATTCCTGGTCATCGATGTGTGACAAACAGGTAAGATTGTCAAAATATCTTTCAAAATACCTTTGAATTAACTTTTGACTGACCCTAAGTCAGCCATGCTTGAAGTAGCACATTGTCACCATGTCAACAAATCAACATTCTCCCCTGTAAAAAAAAAATCCTGTCTGGACCAGACAGAAAGGCAGAAGCCAGTGCCTCTGTGACTTTGCCAGAAGCCCCATGGTCCAACAGGCATCTGGGTGTTTATTATGCAACACCAGGCTTTCAGTGGGTGCCTCTCTCTGTGCTGCCTCACTAAGGGGTAAGCAGGGGGGACAAAGGGCCTATAACTGGAAAATCCAGTGGAAACAGGACAGGGAGGAAAGAGAGTGATGGAGAGGACAGACTGATTCAGGGAGACAGAGAGAGGAATTCACCCAGACTATCCTTGCCTTGTCTGGTGGCTCATACAAGGTGATAGTTAGCCAGCAGGGTACAGTGAGCCTCATTATTAGCTCACTCTAGAGGGAGCGTTAATTAAATTGCTATATTTAGTTTGGGTTCATTTAGACAATAACAGCAATGTTTGGATTGGATTTAAAGTCTGTATCACTGAGAGTGATGCAACCAGTTACCCACTAGTGTCACCTGTCTCAGGGTCAAAAAGTCACCTCCCATTCATCTATTATAATGAATCTATTGTTAAAGGGAACATTTCAGATTGTTAAGATTTATCAACCTACATTAGGTGTTATTCTCATATTTTTGTCCATTGTGCCAAACCAGCTCTGTTTTATTAAGAAACATGGATTTCCAGGGGACTACTTTCTGTGTTTACTTTAAGTCAAACATTGAAATGATCTCTGTTACACTGAAGGTTTTGGAAGGATCTTGAAGTGGAATTTCTTCTCTACACAAATTCACCTGGCCAACTCATCTGACATAATGATCAAGAAGACGACTTGCACTCTTGTAAGGAATGCGCAGTTAAATACGAGGATGAACCGCTGAGATACAGACAACTTGACTGATTGAGTAGTGCAATCGGATGAAAGCAAGCGGGAGTGAACAAAAGCAGAACTGAAAGGCGGACAGTGGAGGACTTACTTAATGACGCCATCCTCCATGTAGATATCGGCATGGAAGGACTGGTCATCATTCACGATCCTCCCGCCTTTGATCAGAAGCCTGTCGCTCTGTAAAGAGATGGGAAGAATGGGAGGAACAAAAAGAGGTGAACACAGAAATGTTATGATTCAATGCTATTTTCGTCCAACAAAGACTCAGTATGGCTTGAAACTGTCAAGACAAGCTTAAAGAGGAGGACGATTCACTATGCCAGATCATGTCTGTTCTATATTTAGAGCCTGACAAAGTGTTTCTATTTCTCTGTAGTTAGATTATGTTCTTCTTTTTCCACCCAGAGGGGGTGAACAATGTTTTATTCATTCATTTTTTGGCTAGGAAGAGATGTTTGTCAGTCATGTCCCATGCAAACGCACCACATATTTGAGTTGTGGGTCTGCCTGCCCAGCTCTCCCTGTGGTCTTGTGCAGAAAAGTGGTTTGACTCTGGCTGCAAGCAATCCATGTATTCATTGACATTTTCCTGATATGCCTGTTAAACGAGTCATCAAATAATATCGAGCTTGCAGAACCAATCTAGCTCTGTCCCACAATGGAAGATGGGCAGTGACTAGTAGCTTTTTAAATGTACACAATCACAGAAACTGTTAACTTGCATGTATTTATCATACACATGTCACCATTTTGATTTCCTAATAGGTGCATTATGCATAAAATATCATGTTTCTTATAGTCTATACACCAAATGTTAGGAGGTTACTGTTTTCGTGTAGCCCTCAGCAAGAGACACAAGTGCTTCTTGCATCAAGTCTGCAAGGGTGTGACTGCTTTTCTCTACTGCTTGTCTGCTCTGTGGTCAGTGTGCCCATTTAAATCTGCCTTCCAGCTTTCAAATATAATATTTACTGGTACAAATACTGACTGGCTAAATGTGGCAGTGCCAGTTTGATCACATGTATGTTTCACAAAAATCAGCAGCTGGAAGGTATTCATAAAGACAGAAAGAGCAGCTTTCATCTCTTTTTAACCCTCAGGAAAATGACTTGGACCAGTCATGGTGACATTTGGGAGGATGGCAGTTTGCTGTTGGAAGCACAACTGAAGCTGCTTTTAAGGACTGATCATGGATTAATGTCTTAACCACGTTTATCCAGATTTTGTTATGCAACAGTCCTAACTGTGGATGTTATTTTCTCTTTATAATCCATTTATCCAACAGACCAAACACAATCGCCAGTATTGATTATTGATCATTTCATGACACTAGATATTTTCAATCTGCATGAAAAATAAAAATCCTCACACACATCCCACTTTGTTGCACTAAAATCAAACTACAAATCACATCTGAGGAACCGTCCCACCTCACATCTCGTAATATGGTCTGATCAGGGCGTTGCCATGACGCCACACAGTCAGACACCAAATCTGCTGCTGCCGCTGCACAGCGGACTGACTCTAGCAGGCCGTTGTCATGGCAACAGGTTGACTGCAGGCAGACAGACTAGAGAGTAGGGGAGGCTGTGACTTCCTCAATGGTTAGTTCAGTGGACAACTGGCTGCCGAAATGGGCGGGGGGCGACATGGTGAGAGGGGGGTTGCTAGTACAGTTGGTTCGGTGATCTGTGGGCAAACTGTTCGTTTAGGCTAGTGGTTAATCGACTGGCCACATGAAGACAGGCTGAAACACGGAGTCAATAGAGCAAAGCGTGAACACAAGCACAATTTTTATATATTAAATGATAATCAATTAGTCAGTGGTGAAAATAATTATTAGTTGCAGCCCGTCAAAAACAGTATTTTGTGTGGGTTCAAGAAAACAGTTCTTTCGAAGCAAAGTAAAGTATGCACCACTCTGGAGCAACAAATCTGTCTCCACCTTAATGACATAACTGGTATTTTTGAAAAACAGCACAAATAAGTGTAGCGTCAGTATCAGTAATACATTCACACTCTATAAAATGGCAGGACTGAATCCCTCACCCTGCTAAGAGGGACAGACTTCCATATTTTCCCATCAACCCATGTGTGGAATGATTTACACCCCTGGCTGTGGACCCAGTGTTCCATCATTCTAATGAACTGCAACCACTCCTTCACACATTGGGAAAAAAAAGGAAAAAGCATAATACGGTTTTGTATGAGGCTCAAATGATACAAACTCAATATCTGCTGAGCTCATGAACACACGTAATGTGTGTATTCTTGTGTGCCTTTGTGTTCGTGTGTATGTAATGGTGATGGTGATGGAGTAGTGTGAAATAGAGCCCAGAGCTTTCCCAATAAACCACACCCTGAAGTAACACATTACAACACACAGCCATCAGTGTTTGGAGCAAAGCAGCAGTATAGATCATACTGAAAAGCATGCTGCCCTGAAACTGTCACTCATTAGCTCAGAGACAAATCCTAATCTAATTTTGAACTTGAACATGAAGTCTACTCATAACCTTACCTCTTTCATAGAGGTACTGCAACATGATTCTAAATCTGATGTGGATGAACCTTAAAATACATATACTACAGGCATCTCGGCTGCAATTAATAATTACTTCAATCAATTATTTTGCCAATTATTTTCTTAATCAATCAATAATCTTTTAGTCAAAATAGCTCGTTTTATCCAAACAACAGTCCAAAACCTAAATATGTTCAATTTATTGTCATACTTGACAAAGAAAAGCAGCAAATCAGAGAGGCTGAACCCAGAAAAATGCTTGCTGTTGTTGCTTGAAAAATGAATGATATGATAAATCGATTATCAAAATAGCTGCCAGTTCATTTTCTGTTGATCGACTAATCGTTTAACCAACTAACTGTTGAAGCTCTAAAACAATCAAAACAGATTCAATAAACTTCCAGCATTCAGTTTGTTTAAAAGCAGCTAGAAAATACACATTTGTCACTAAAAATAACAATACTTGAATTGAACAGTAAAGTGTCTGTGCAGGAAATGAATAATTTTGATAACTGATTAATCATTTCAGTTGTTTAATTTGTATAAAATGCCTCAAATGTCCTCAAATGTGAGGATTTCTTGTTTTTATATTTGTAAACTGAATGCTGTTGGGGAGGGTTTTGAGCTTTTATTTTTATTTTCTGTCATTTTATAAAGTCAATGATTCATTGAGTAATGAAAAAAAAAAATCAATCAATAATGAAAACAACCACTAGCTGCAGCCTTAATAAAGTAAGAATTGAGTACAACTCAGCAGTACAGACCTGCGCTCATCAACTGGATCAGACAAGTAAAGAATTTTTTTTATCTGATTTATAATACTGCAGTGAAGGGTGTGCCCTCATGCATGGGTGCCTTACTGAATGGAAGCCTCTTTCACTCCCTCTCTCTCTCTCACACAAACACACAAACACACACACAAACACTCATATTCCCCTTCGTCAGTTTCTACCCACTCTCCCCACTGGCCTATAACAGCATGCAAGAGACCACAATCATTTGTCAATCAATAGCTTTCCATTTCCATTACAGCCCAGCAACTGTCAGTCTGCTGATTTCAGTATTCCTCAGTGAGTGCATCCGCCAATGAAATACATAATGAACTAAGAAGTAAACTTGAGTTATTTCCAGTCAGTGGAAAACTAGATGTTACAAAAGTCAACAACTTAAATCATCATTCATAAAATATAATGGTACGGCTCTTTTGAATGGCAACAAACATGGTCGAACTGTCAAAAAATGTCAAAAACACATAACTTAAATCTAAGTGGCGAGGCAGTATGGATGACCGAACTGTCAAGCTGTGTCAAAAACACATAATCTAAGACAGGAGTTTTTTCATTAAGGCTCGTTAATCTCACTTCATAAATCTAAATGCAGACCAAGCATTTTTGCAGCTTTTCCATGGAAATTATGACAAACAAGACTGCCACGTTTGCCAGTGTTCATGTCATTCCACCACAAACACCAATATGTTACACTTACAACATTTCATAGAAAATAGAGCAAGTGACAGCACGCTGTTTCCAGGTGTTGCCACTGTTATGTAATCAATGTGTGCCAAAAAACTGTTTATTGTTTCAGAAATGTATCCATGATTCTGTCATGTTTTACCAAAAATGACTTTTGTGTAATTATGCAGCTTTTCTACATAATTCCGGCTATTTATTAACGACAAAAAGGGAAATGACACGTGACGGAATGTGTTTTTCCTCTAAGCAGGTTTATTGTGGGTATGCATCATAGCCACCATCAGCACCAGGAGCTCCTCCCATCAGCTTAATTCATTACGTTTTTTACGATTTCACATTTTAACAATTTTCTTTCCTGTGTAACCGAACTCAAGCTCTTGTGACATTGTTGGAGTTAAACCATCTGTTCTATTATGCGGTTATGGGAATAAAACCTAACCATTTGTTACAACATTAACAAGACAGCCCTATCCACATAATGAATGGATACCGCAGTCATAATGCTCTTTGAATTTTTGTTGCCTGCCCTGACTTTGGCAAGGACGGTTTAATGGCATTCACTGGCTGTTGTGGTATTCACATGACAGAGTCCTGAGTGAGATGGGACTGGATGCCCATTACTGTTTCAAGATGGTGGATTCAGACAGAATCATAGTGTACATATAACCAATGAGAAATTTGTGAGTAGCATAGTAGTAGTATAGCAAGAGTGATGGCTACACAATAAAGCAAAGTCTTACAGAGCTGTTACGATACATGATCAACTCTTAAATGTAGTGAAAACTAACTGTCAGGGCAAATGTATGATGTGATCATAGGCACGATGACTTGCTGCTTTCTCTGCTCTCCACCATAATGGATATTGATATTCAGCTAATTCTTGACCACACTTTCTGCTGAATCCTTGGTAGGTATTGATTTCAATCAGGTCATATTCCCTACCTTCTTATTGTCTCACTTTAAAATAATCAGGAAAATGTATATAATACATAGTGGTCCTGTTACAGACGGCATTTCAGATACAACTGATCAGAATTTCATCAAGTATCCCGCTAATGCCACTGGTTGGATATTCATTGATTTCTGTTCTTGTACTTTGACATAATCTATCATGTGAAAAGAACATGGTTTCTTGCGCTAAGACTTTGAAAGAAAAATCATTCAGGTTCGGACTGGAAGAGGCAGCTCTCTAACTGGGACAAACCCATTGACCAGACATTGACCAAAAATAGAGATTTTCCAGAATAAGCAGCTTCAGTGGTAAGGAACAACCACAGAGCATGTAGAGGTAGAATAAGACTGAAGAGCCTACGTCTACCTCACGGTCAGTTTCACACTGTGTTGCATTCTTCAATTTTAGGCATCCTGCATATATGTACAACAAAAGGAGGCAGTTTCTATGGTTTGTTTCCTTCAAATTTCATACTCTGTGTGAATCACACAATTTGATATCTTATCTCATATCCAACCAAGTTTCCTCAGAAACTGTCTTGGAAAATTGTTTTTCAAAAAACCCATTGGACCACAAAGATTGATGTATCCTTGAAATGTTAGATTCTTGGTTGAGGGCAGGATTTGATCTTGGTTTAGAATATTAACATGAGACATCAATGACGATGTTGATCCTAATGTGTTCCGACCTTCCAGGGTCACTGACCATGTCCTCATTTGTCAATCATGTCGCTATTACAGCGTCCACTTTTTGGAAGAGAAAAATGATCTTGCTGGATGCACTCTACATAGTAGTCATTGGAAATAATGAACGGACAGAAAGCAGAGCACGAATTTGACTGCTGAACTGTTTGTGCAGTCTGTTAATCTGCCAAACTGTTACTAACCTATAAAAAGCAAAACGAACTAGGCAGTCCAAACTAAGGCGCCAAAGCAACACAACGTACATTGCTGTACGAGTCAAATTAATGACTTTGTGACCTGAAACAGATTACAAAGCCAGTTGGTCTAAATCCCAAATTAAGGCAACATGGAAAGAAATGCAGCCTGAGAGTCAGCCTGAAGGTTCTGTGAGTTTTTGTGTTGTTTTATGGATAATAAATACTAATCTAACAAATGTGCGTGCGTTTGCGGAAAACAATGTAAACAAATAATTGTTTAACAGAGACTTTTATGGCTGTGTACTTGCTCTTGTGTGTGTGTGTGTGACCTACTCTCAACACTTTGGCTCTGGGTAAACAGTACAGGATTTGGTGTTTTACTACTCTAAGTCACAGAGCAAAGGGTTTCTTCCGCTGCCTGAGTCCGCAAATTTGGACAGTTGTAGGAGTATAAGTTTTTAGCACAAACATCACAACTGAAAT
The DNA here is from genome assembly GCA_033000465.1 of Sciaenops ocellatus. Classification (NCBI taxonomy): domain Eukaryota; kingdom Metazoa; phylum Chordata; class Actinopteri; family Sciaenidae; genus Sciaenops; species Sciaenops ocellatus. The sequence goes on from CP136870.1 coordinate 8,387,437, forward strand.
CAACGACAAACATTCCAAATTCATAAATATGTAAACTAAATTCTGTCATTAATATAAACCAATCAAATGAATATAATACATCTGCATAGTTTAGGAAACTATGTGCTTCCAGCTTTACACTTCTGATGCATTTCAAATTTATCAGTCATTGGAAAAAGTCATTAAGCTCTTCAGGCCTTCCTTTCCTCTAGTGCTGAAATGCTGATCTATTAAATTTCTGGCAAGTAAAGTTCAAGTGGAAAAAATATGTTATGTCATTCAACTCTAAAAAAACAAAGCACCAAAAATAAAGCACCTCCCGCTGCACAGGAAACTGTCATTTTCTGTTCCATGAGCCAACAGTAATCAAAAATAGACGGCAGGATGTTGTTCTTGTTCTTACTACGTTGATATGCACTGACAACTTTTTTCCACTTCCAGCAGACTGGAGGGAGAGAAGAGCTCATAAACTGGGATGCAAATTACTAATAGCCACTCCTCTGTGCTTAATAAGTGGGAATTGTCCTGGAAAACTCCCTGGCTACAAAGGAGCTGGGAGGACATAAGAAGAGACCTCCATTAGCTGTGACTGAGACCCTTGTGTGGGTGGGGAGAGCAGCGGGGAGGCAGGCAGGGAACCAGTGGAAGAGGGAAGTCATCCTGAATGTGCACCAGGGCCTCTGCTTCAGCCCTGTTGCCTAGCGAACATAAATATTTACTCTTTACCCAAATCTGCACAGGATTTTTTTTCACATTCTGGAAAAGCAAAAACAATGAGACTTATCAATCTAAATTAATTGTGGCGGCTCCTGCCAGCCACGGTCAAAGAGAAATCCTGCTTGTCTGGAATGCTGATCTTGTGATAGGCGGGAGTAATGTAGCCGTGTAACCATGGCGACAAAGAAAAAAGGGAAAAGAAAAGTAAAACCCAGTATGGATCTGATTGAGCCAGACAGGTTCAATTATAAACTCTCTCAGTCAAGAAGTCTGAGATGTGTCTGTTCGTGTGCGACTGAATAAAAGTGCGTGTCAAATCACATCCCCACACGACAAACCAAACAGCCGTTGTATTTTCCTGCCATCACAACTGTATGTTGGTCGCCATGGCGAGTTGCACGGCAACGTCTGGGTGGCCACGGCGTATTTTGTTTGCACTCAAGCCCACTTGTGCCCACTGTTTTGTGGTGCGTCAACAGGGGGAACGGGTCTGATTTCCCGGGCAGAGACGCCGTCTGTTGGCCTTGCTTCATGCCCACAGTTGCCCGTTCCAGCTGGAGGGGATTACTGATGACATGTACCAGCCTGGAACAACACTGAGGCTGCTGTGAGTGGGTACTATGAGGGAAGGGAAGAACCACACCTAGAAATCTGACAGAGCCACTCTGGCAGTGAGCAGACGTAAGGAAACAGCTGGAACAGAAAGGGCAGGCATGGAAATACAGAAGGAAAGTCTGGGAGGAAAGGAGGGTTATAAGCAGGTTGTGTGGCAGTATGTACTTTATACTAATTATTTTATGACATCACTGCTTTCTGGAGACTTGTTTGTCCATTCAGAGCGGATATGAAGTTTAAGGAATACTACAGCTGCTGTCCTCAGTGACGGTGCAAGCTGCAACTTTTCAGAATTGCCTTGTGTTGACCATTTTATGTTCCAAAGACTGTTTGAGTATCAGTTAGGCTTGTCACCAACCTTATACCTCAGGGATTACAATGTAGTTATGTGTCACCCTATGAGAGACTGAGCCTCTTTGTTGCCAGGTGATTTATGATCAGCCTTCTTTCCTTTTCCGTGGTAGTGTCAATTGAGAGATCCACTGGAGGCATTCCTAGTCGTGTCCAAGCCATCGCAGACGATAGTTTCTGAGATTACCCTTCAACAGACAGTCTTTATTAAGAGATCCCAATTAGTCTTATTGAGACCCAGTATACAGCAGATTCTTCAGTCAGTCATGGAGGAATGAGCTGACTTGACGCATTTGGTTATTCTCCAGCACTCAGCCCCACTTAGTAGAATTGGATTGATCAAGTTGTTATACAGACCAATCTTGTAGGTGTTGGACTTCCAGATGTTATGAAGTCTTGCGTAGGCACTTGGAGGTTTCCCAAGTCTGTGCTTTTTTGGGGCACCACAAAACCATGGTTTGATTAGGTTAAGGCACAAAAACAACAAAGATCGTGTTTTTTGTTACAATTACTACCTCACCAAGGCTAGAGGATCTTGCAGTGGTTTATATAGGTATCATTTTGAACAGAATACTGCATCCTGTATTATCCAAAAGCATTTCCACCGGTGTCCACAGGTGTCACCAAATCAACAAGGAATGAAAACAAGACTAGATGATCATGATAATAACAGTCAATCTTGGAACCATTTGGCTATCGTCTGATTATGATTAAGCCTCTGGGGGCAATGACCCGAATAACCAGATATCCAGGCAATGGATAACGGATATCTGCAGTCCAATTAGCAACTTGATACATGAGAATGACAAGAAATACACATCTCTACAAATAGATATCTGCATGTGAATGCAGATACATTTTTCAAAAAGGTAATAAAATGTCATCAGACGATAGCTGATAGCTTCCGAGATTGCATTTCACCCAATGCGTTCTCCGCCATGCTCTTCACATGGACTGCATGCAAGCAAAGCCTGCTCAGACATGATTGGTTAATACCACTCAGACTACTAACATATACCACAATGCTCCTGATGCTAAAATCCTGGTCCCTTGACCAGGTTATGCATTCAGATGTAGATATTTGTTTACAGATATAAGCTGAGCTGTTTGAAGCAGTGTTAAAACCTCATTACATCATGTTTGAAAGCCAATGAATTAGTCCCATGTGAACTGATGTGAAACCACCTTATCTATACTCTTAGTCAAGGACAACAGTGAGATAATTTGTACTGTGGTAAGACCAGTAAACATGTTGGTTACAACTGGGAGGAGCTTGTCTTTGAGGGTTACAACAGTTTCCCAAGTGAAAAATTGAACTTTTATGCCCAGATAGCATGGCCTATCAAACTGCACACAACTCATGTTACAACAATCCAGTGTGTGATTTCTTGCCTCAGAATCAAAGTAGGAAGGAGGACAGATCTTATCTTAGTCTCTGTTGCAGTATCATTTACTGCTTTTTCTGTGGATATGATTGTTTTGACATAAATATCATATATTTTAGTTAGTAAGTTAAACATTGCAAGATTCTACCAGAAAAGAAGAAAAAAAGCATCTCTCTGTAGGGGGTTGGTAAAATTTAAATTTCCATCTTTATAATGACTGTGTAAAACATGCCATGGAAAATTCTGGCCCACTTTAGCATATTATACAGACGTGCCCTACTTTAACAGTAATGACATGAGACAGCGCTCAAAATACAGACCTCTACAGACCAAAGCCACCCCAGTCTTCCCCCAAAAACACCCCTTTGGTGTAATATCAGCTGAGGAGACCAGACAAAGGCTGTGTCTCCCACAGCCGAGCAACACACCCCTGACTGCAGCCTGAGCTGCAACAATGAAAACTGGAAGGCAGGCATTTCAGACCCCCACACACACACATAGAGAGAGAGAAGGAGAGGGAGTGGGAGAGGTTTCTCTGCAGTTGTAACACACCAGCACCAGCTGGCTGTGGCTGCAGAACATCAACCTGCCCTGAATTCAACCTCCCCCCAAGATGCTCTAACAGGAGTCTGAATCGTTCCCCTTCTTGTGATGCAGGACTACAAGGCCAGCTTATCACAGCTCATCACAAATGGGTGTGTATGTCTCCCCCCACCTCTCTTTTTCTTCCCCTGCCTCTCACTCTCCTCTGCACCAGCCTGCAACATGAACAGTAGCCCATGTCTGTAGTCTGCAGGGGACAAGTCTCAGTCTTAACATTAAAAATAAATAAGCCCCTTTGTGGAAATTAAATTATTTTATGATGCTCACTTTTGCTTGATTGCTTATCACTTTGAAGCATGCCACTAAAAACACTGTGCATTACAATGGCAAGACAGAAACATCACTGTTGAATAGCTGCCCAAAGGATCGATTGGGCCTGAAATATTCTCCATTAGAGAGAATGGCCAAAACGTGACTTTAATCGATTCAAGTGCATTGAAATGATGATTATTTTTTTTATTATTTGCAAAAAGGGGTAGAAAATCAATATCCTAAAAGCACATTAATGTAATATGTTGTTCACATGCTTCCACATTACATTATATATATATATATATATATATATATATATATATATATATATATATATATATATATATATATATCAGGTCACTATAAAGCACAGCCCTCCTCTGCAGACCGCACATGTCCCTGCAGGAACACTACAGTGAATTTTCAGGGCGAGCCGGCTCGCCAAACGCATGGATCCCCTCAACAAAGAAGATGCAGGACACCTTTAAGAAAACGCCTCATCTCCCTGCCTGACTGTCACTGAGCGAGCCACTCGTGTCATTTCATGGTGCGTATTTTCTCCTGCGGTCAAGCCTGACAATCGAAAAGAAAAATAGCTGGTGTCCGCATATGTTTGTGTTTATGATCCATCGGCAGAAAACGGCAGCGACAACACCTAATGCAGTGATTTACAACAGCAGGCATTAAAGTTCCCACAGCCAATGAGGCATAAATAACTCCTTCCTTTTACTTACTGTGATCTTTGGGATGTTCTTTTTTCCTTGATAAGACATGTTTCGTCCTTTAAAAACGGAGCTTTGATAAACGGTATTCCCTCTTTACGGATGCTGCAGCGGCCCTCGCCTGGATGGGAGCTTCAGGGAATGGTCGCCGCTCTATCAGTGCGATGTAAAGTGCCTCGCAGAGTGCTATAGGAGCGTCTGTGGTTCTGTCACCCGGCCCCTCCCTCAATAGGCTCAATCGGGAAAGAAAAGCGGTGTCACAATCTTTCCACACGAGGGCGCAGTGGAGCAGCTGGTAAACAGCATCCAGTTGTCTGCATTACTGAGCTGTCACACATTTTTCTTACACATATACAGCATATAAACATACATTAGTCATGATTGACAGATCAGATATTTGTCCTGCTGCAATAACAAAGTAATCTGCACTAGCTGGTCTATTATTTACTAGTCTGTGTATGACTGCTGCAGGGGTTAACTGATCAGAGCAGATAACCAGTAATGATTGATTGATTAGAAGAGAGTGTGTGGCACTATAAGGCTAATAGGAAGAGGCAAATGCTCCACTAGATCCTCATTATCAACAGCATAACAGACAATAGACTTAAAATGCTGATTTGTAAAAATGAATTCATTGGGCTGGTGATACAAGGAAGTATATGACCAAATGTATGTTTTAGAAGAATTAAATGATTATATTTTCTGTTAAAATACTAATAATATATAAAAATATTAGATTTAAGTAGGTTAAAAGTGTGCATATGTATCAATTATTATCAGTAATTTAGTATTTTGTTTTTATGAAACAGAGGAGGGGTCAAAATGGTGTAGCAGCTGTCACAGAGCCTGCCCAACACATTACACACCCCACATGTCTTCACCACAACACACACACACACACATATAGAGAGAGACTCTCTCTCCCTCTCTGCATGTCCCCACCCAGCCATGTGTCTCTTTTGTTTAGACCCAAAGTGGACCCCCCCCCCGCCCCTTCACTCCACCAGTCGTTTCCTCCACCACTCCCCTCCTCGGGACTGATGCACCCATAATGAGGAGGCACGTGACTGAGGGTGTGCCTGTCTATGTGTGAATGTGTGTGGGAGTATATATACAGAACATATATCTGTTACAACCATCAACTGGAAAAAAAATCTCATTCATCATTGTTTTTAAGATAGATAGAGATTTATCACATAGAAGATTCAGTGTACATGTAATTTAAAGTTTTTATTGCAAAAACACAGCACCTCATCTCTCTTTTTATGGAGTTTTAGTTTATTTATGTGTAAGCTATTTTGAAAAATCATTAACCTTGTGATTAACATCATATCCCAAATGTCTCTTCTTTTTAGGCATATAGAAAGTCTTAATTGTAAAGATTTGAAATTACTTATTCTGTTATTTTGGAGGAAAAACCTTCCCTGTATTCATATGATCTTGAATTTTTCCCTACAATCACAAATTGTATATATTCAGAGAAAACATTCTTTAAAAATAGATATATCGTTTCAGTAGCCACTGATTATTTTCCTCCTGCCTTTGGCTACAAGAGGACACAGCGTCTGCATGCTGAGATGTCCTTTCATGGCAGTGAGTCAGTAAGGCATTACCTCAGCATTCGCAGACCTTGGAGAATGCACCAACAACACGCTTTAAGTTTGCAAGACTTGCTACCTCTGCAGGACCACATTAACCAGCTGACACTGATAGACAGACAGGACTCAGACAGATCAAGGATGCAGAAAAGACTCAGTCAGACTCTGTCAGGTCATCAAGGCTGTGCCAGCAGACTTAGCATCTTGGTGGCCCCAAATGGAAAAGATAGCTGCTAAATATTAACTCTGCAATCACATGAAATTACATCATTAACCTATACACATTAGCATGAGCTGGTGAGTGCAGCTTACTCTGGTTACATTTTTGTCTTTCTCTGGGAGAAAAACAGCAACACACACCACAAAAATTGCATTTTTGCATAATAGGACGAATCTGCAAGGCATTAAAGCTGTACTCCGGAATTCAGTAATGGATTTCCAAAAAAAATCAAAGACAGATTAAAAAAAGATGGTCAACGTCGAAGCAGCAGGGATTGAGATATCCTCAACCCCTCTTATGAATCAAGCTCCAAAAGCACTGGCTCCTACATTTCCCATAATGCAATTCGACAGTGTCTCTTCATTGTACCACCAGATTACTGGCTCTTCCTCGTCAAGTTTATTGTATGTGTGTATGAAAGTGCATTAAGTGCTCCTCCCTGTCTGATCACCATCCTGCTGGGTAACAAAGAGGGGAGGTCCTTCCCAAACCAGCTCCCCTGGACATCTGGCTAACCATTCCTCATTCTTCACTCCATTACAGCAGCTGATTGCACTCATTAGCTCACCAGACAGGAGGAAACCAATCAAATCCATGATTATGATCATAATTGTTTACTATTACTACAACATTAACAAGCTAAGCTTATTGAATATCTAAATTAGTTTTACCATAATATGACTATTACAATTGTCTTTAGTCATCATTAGCTGCATGAAAGCATCCATGTTCAGCCTCCCTAGCATCCAGACTGTACCAGATAATGTTAGAAGAGAAAGCATGCCCTGACTCTGTTGTCAGTCTGATCTCCTCAGACAGCTCCCAAACAAAGCAGAAAAAGCACACAGCCTGAGTCTCTCTGTTGATTTCTGCTGAATCATCTGCCCCCTCAGGAGGTGCAATATTGCAGTTCATTATTAGGCCACATGGGGGGAAATTGGCTGTCTGCCATCCTGAAGATGTGTACAGTACATAAATGCTTATAGGCAAGACCATGGTGGCAGTAAAGTCTGTTAAAGGATAGATGCAGGTTGAATTTAGAAAGCAGGAGAGAGAAACGTGTTACTATATTATTAGGATGATGTGAGGACTCAAATAGGTTAGCTAGGGTGCATACACCAACCCAATGCCAAACTGGCCACTGTCAGGCTGTGAATCAATAACGGCACAAGAACCATTGATGTGTAAATGATGGGGACAAACATAAGCAGAGCTGTGTGGCTTCAGAATTAGTCTCACAACAGGTCTGTGACTCTCAATGATGGGACACAAGATCTGCCACCACAGGAGAAACAGCAGCAGCAACATTTCAATCTTGGAAACAATAACAGGGACAATACGATACATGCCAGCCAAAATCCATTGAATAGACTTTAACTGACAAAATCATAAAAGCTCATATCACCAGTGCCGATTAGGCTTCTCAATAGAAATATGAAAACAGGAAGTATTGCATTCCAAAACGAACAAGATGCTGCAGTACTGAATATACTGTCTCCTAATTAAAGAAGTAAATAGTGCAAAAATTTTACCACAGTAAAGAAAAACAGAATTCCACTGATTACTTTTACCGTTAAATATGACACTGCATTGTCATTGGTATCCTCTAAACCAATACACACCATGTAGCATGTCATTCAAACATGATCACCGCAAACACAATCTCTGCTGCTGCTGATTCCAGACCAGAGGCTGACGTCAGGCTGATGATACGTTTCTGCGTTTGAGCAGGCAATTAAATTTTATTAGATTCTGTTTGACTGTAATCTATGACATATTGTATTACATCAGATCATTCCATAATGTTTAACTCTTTCCTGCTCCGTATTAAAATCAATCTGCTCCATTCATTCTTTATGTGTGTGCCAACATGTGGCCAGCGCTACAGTGACTAACTAGTAATCATCCTCACTTTGTCTAATGGCGTTTTTCCTCTCTGAGCCATAATTGTGAGTGTGTGTGTGTGTGTGTGTGTGTGTGGGGTGAGTGTGAGTGTGGGCCAAAGCCAGGAAAAGAGAGAGACAGAGAAACATGAATCATCATTTTTGGTGCCTAGAGAGAGTGATCTCAGCCTCACATTAGAAGAATCAACTTTCTGCTCAAAACAAATGTCATTTATAGTGGATGTAGTAAATATTTAATGTGTCTGGTTGGTAACACATAAAGATACTATCAGGATATTCTTCTTCCAGACACCCTTTCTGCCCACACTAACTCTAAACAGGTGGCATGATGAGAAGTGGTGTGGGATGATTTGGCAGCTGTGTCATTTTTGAAACTATAAACTAAACTAAATAATTATATTGCCTCAGAATCAAAGTATTATAAATGCTTCCACATTTTGAACATTCCTGCCCGTTACAGCTGCAAATAAATCTGTTTTTTTCTCCTCATATGTCTTTTTGGAGACATAACAACAACAACTAAATAACAATTGAACTGAATTTGTTTTTTGGAGGTTGACAGGTAATAGTTTTCCTTTTTGCAACGCAACATTTCTCCTCTTTAACAAATTTCTTTCTGTTCTTGCACTCTCTCATTCCATAGTGCTGAAATAATAAACCCAGCCTCTCTTTTAATGTCTCGCTATCTTGCCACATACACATGTGACATCAGTAAAACACGTAGCTCAGTGAGGACATCTATAACTTCTAGCAACAGCTAGCTCATTTTGACGTATCACAGTGGGACAAGCAGAGTAAATAATAAAATGACTGATGTCTGAATTCCATTTAGCTTATTTGGTCTCAGGGTCCTGCTATTGTTCTTGTTGGCTCACTGAGACAATTTACTGGGACTGAATCCAACAGAGCCATTGTCAATGTTATCAGTAACACCTGTGTTTTACTATGGCAGGTCAAAAAAGGCCTATCCATTAAACATACCTATAGTAATACATCATACAAAAACCTCAAACTACAGTCTCTAGAATGACTATAAAGTTGAATTAAGTTGAAAACCTTAATAAAGTTGTATTACTTTTATAGCTCTGTGATGTAATTAGCTGTATCTAATAGTGATTATGGATGCAGATTGGATTGGATATTTTTTGAAGTAAAGCATTACTCTACCGCCACCTGAGGGCTGTACTATTGTTGCTTCATCACTATGGTTTCCAATGTTCAGGCTTCTGTCATTACATCAGTCAGTACAACATTCCTGCAGCTTAATTGTTGTTAATCTGTATCTAGTGTGCCACACCGCCATGTTGTGCGTCTGCACAAGTTTGATTGGATTTCTACAGCAGTTATACTAAGTGATTCTAAACTGTGCTGACTGAGATGCACGTGACATGGAAGTTGTTTTGATTCCTGTAGGTGTAGTGCCAGTTTTAAAGAGAGAGAAATGTGCATATTTCTCAGTTGCATTTGGCGTGTATTATATTACCAACCTGTGTGAAATATCACTTCCTCTATGCATGCACATACTGTAACAACAAAATATAAGATATAGTTCTCATATTATTATGCTATACTTCTTTTTTTTTTTTTTTAGCTTGATGATTTAATGGACCTACAGTTGTCACACAAGAACAGCAGGCCAATATGTCACTAAATGTGTGGACAACACTTGTTGCATTTGTTTTCAGTTTAATATTTAGCGTCATGGTCGCCCGCTCTCTGGTTTCACAATACAGAAGTAATGTCTGCAGCAGCCCTGTGGCGATGACAGAACTTTCATTTGTTCAGCAGCCTTGAGCTTTACAGCCTTGCTCTGTGGCCTTGGTTGCTTCAGTTGTCTTTTTTTTTTTTTTTTTTTTTTTTTTTTACCATTTTATTGTCTTGATACATTGACTGATTTTTTTCTGCAGTATTCTACAAGAGATTCAGAGTTACACTAGCCGAATAATTGTTGATGAATGGTGGCTGTGGATGTTAAGTCTGTGCTTTATTTATATCGTGCTCTTTGGGGTTGAATAGACTGGGTAATCTATTACTATTATTATTATTCCTTACATATATATATATATATATATATATATATATATATATATATATTATAGGGTTTTCTATACAGCTTCTTTAAGATGGCTTATGTCATATAGAATGACACATCCAACCAGCAATTTAGGGTCTCATCCACAATAAAATTCCAAAATGCATTGGACATAAATGCAGCTTCTCTTAGGTAATAGGTTAATTGCAGGCTTTGAATACTGCAGGTGGACAATTTGGACAGATTTCAATTTTTATTTAGGTGCGGCCAACATCTTGGCAGCGTCTAATGGAATATTTTGCATCATCTAACATCACTCTTTAAAACAACAATGGGAAGGTAAAGAGATGAGAAAAAAGTCAAACTAACAGGCACATCAGTGACACACACTGTGGCACTCCTGTCATGAACACATGCTGCATCAGTCTGCTGTCAGTCAAGTAAAAGTTTGCCTTCTTACCTTTTCATCTCCCAGGTTCTGCAACACTTCTTTGCCGCCGCTGGTCCTGATCTCCACCTGAGGTGAGTCTTCCCCTCCTTGCCTGTTTGCTGCGGGACTTTCATGGGAGCTCTTGTTGTCACTCGCCGGGCTCCTTGCCTCATGACCGGCATCTCGTTTGGCAGTCCTCGGGGTGCGGGAGCCCCTCTGACCGACGCTCAGGGCATCAAAGTCTATGGTTTTACTCTCGAACGCGCCCTCGACGTTGCAAAACAAGCCGCCGTATTTCTGCCGGGGCACCTGGTCGGCTGTGCCGGGTCTGGCGAGATAAACCGGCAAGTCGTCTTCTGCCTTGTCCCAGTTTCCCCTGCGCTCTGCCATGGTGGAGCCCTGCACAAGTGACCGAGAAAGACGAATAAACTAGTGCTGAAGTGGTGTGGTGTGTGCCTGTTTGTGCGCGTGTGTGTGCGTGTGTGTGTGTGTGTGTGTGTGTGTGTGTCGCGCTGTGAGGAAGCCTGAGCAGACAGTCAGGCAGGAGTTGAGTTAAAGCCAGAGGTAGTACTGTAATGATGCATAGGTAACATATGGGTTCTCATAGGCTTTTAAATATATATATATATACCTATGATTGTGGATTAGTGTTTGATTGAGTTTGTGGTTTCAATTAATAGCTAGTGAAACCACAAACACTCGCAGCAAAGGGCCAGTAGAGTCACCTTGGGTCGCTTTTGTTGTTTGGTTTAAGATAATGTATAAAAAAAATAAATAAAAAAAAATCACTGCATATTGATATTGGTCTGCCACCTAATATGAATCGGCACAGGTGTGCACACAGCAGGTAACATAAGTTTCCACAGAGCTGCCCACTATGTCGCTGTCCTTTCAGCACCACTTAAGACGTTTGGCACCTGCGCGCAAACTTCTGGGCCAGGCGGAAACACTTGAGCTCAACGTTGACTAAAAGCTGATGTGTCTTCAAGTGGTAGTCCGGGCCTTCACAGCACAGGTGCCCCCCCTCCCCGAGGTGATTAGTTACGTCAGCACAAATGAGACAGGGTCGTGTCAGCAGCGCGAGAGAGACGAGCAGCTTTCAGGCAGCACGTTTCAAATCAAAGGACTGCTGAGTCAAGAGGGCAACAAAGGGAGACAGGAGTGAACACCGTCACTCAAAATGCATTTATGTAACGGCCATGTATCAGCATGTTTCACAAGTTTGCGTGCAGGGTCAAGGAGAAATGTTGCATTGCAATTTGAGAATGACATTATATATTTATGTGCCTCATATAAGTCTCATATCTGTCACTATGATTCTACCTGACAATACATTTTTCACAGCAGCCATTTTGATATGAAATAGTAGGGTAAACACAGGTGTTACTAGTGATACTAATTAAGGTTCCATTCCAAGAAGGTCTAATAAACCTAACTTGAACTTAACTTAAATATAACTTTGCTCGCTATGTTAAACAATGTGAACTGGGGGTGTCAGTTAGCTCAATTGGTAGCATCTGCCTGCATGTACGAAGCCTTGCCGCAGCGGCCCAGGGTTTGAATCCGACCTGTGGCCCTTTGCTGCGTGTCATTCTCCATCTCTCTCCCCACGTTTCTGTCACTCTTCAGCTCTCTCTTTCAAAATAAAGCTTGAAAAAGCCCCAAAAAATATCTAAAAAAACAAAATAATGTGAACCGAGAAAGTAACCTACAAATGGCAAGTCATCCATTTTAAGGATTTGCTACGTTAGCTAGCTCACAATTTGTCTGCAATTGCAAACAAGCTAATGTTAGCCAACTAAGACACAATATCACAATATATTTCAGGTTTTTCAGTAATGTTAGCTTCGAATTTGGACTTTTAACACTGTAGGAAAGGCACCCAGGGACCCATCTTTTGGATTTTCCAGGAAAATTCATATATCCTACATAGAAATCAGTCCACAGGTTGTTATAGACTACCAAGAAAGTTGTGGAAGGGCATTTTTTTTTACAACTTGCTCACAATTTGGCAGTAAAAATTATTAATACATAAAATTAACATGTAAAACACAAAATCTTACAATTGGCACATTTAACCACTTACTGATATCATATGATTGAAAAGTTGAAAGCATAATTGTAGTTCAGTCCTTCAACAATTTGTCTGGTACAATAAAAGGACAGCTTTGGTTTCACAGTGAGGTTGAGGCTGGTGGAAATGTTTATCAGTTGGATTAGAACTAGCAACTGCCCTCCAGATCCCACTGACATGCTAAGTGTGTGTATATGTGAGAGAGAGTAACAAAGAGTCCATAGAGATGAGAAAGAGTCTCAAGGTCAGTCACAGTGTAGGCTACAGTAGAATGAAACAGAGATCATCCTCAGGTCTCATCTAACAAGTTGTCATCAGTGAGATGAAGCCTTGGCTGCAGAGGGCCACATCATGATGGACGGCTGTCAAGCTAGCATCCAGTATTTCCCTGTTATGCTCCTGCATAGGAAAAACAAGAATGATCAGGCACTATATTCTAAAAAGGTGGCTTGGTAGAGATTCTTTTCAGGGGACTGAAGCTGTGTAAAATATGATAAGTAGCTCTATTTCCACACATTCCTTGCTGAATACCACTGTTGCAGTTCCTGTGGCTCTGTTGGCATCTCGCATGGCAACTTGTCAGACCAGCAAAAATTTCCCCTCACATGAATGTGATTAAAGCATCAAGGTTAGCAGAAATGCCAAGAGCCTACTAAAATGTCCTGCCTCTGTAATTCTATGGTGGCTTACTGCGTCTCTGTCTTTTTAGGTTGTCTGTCCTCCTTCCGTCCAGTATGTTGTGTTCAGATGTTAAATAATGCAGAGAGAAGGAGGACAAAACAAAAGAAAGCTGACAGCATTCTTTAAATTTTCACCCATGCACACTAACACCAACAAGTTCAGATGTCTTGACAAGAATGCAGTATAATGTTAGAGAATAAGGACAGTGCTCAAAGGCTAGTGTCGATGTTAGTCTTAAACTGTAGCTTGTTTAACTGTGGTCTGCACAGAGCAGACTGACTGGGAGGCAGTGGAGCCATCAGCTCACACTGTCTGGCTTTCAATGTCAGTGATGTCATGATAGCTGCAAACCATAAAAACAACACATTCAGTCAGTTGTTTATTTCGTTTAGGTACATTTTTCAGTGGTTCACTGTCAAAGTAAACCCGTCTGATCATAAAGAAAAAAAATCGTCAGTAGATGATAGGTTGTCTGGTATTTTCCACCAAATAATGACCAGTACTTGGCATTGCCCCTTTTAAATGACATACTGTGACAAATACTGTTTGGCAGTTGGTCAAGAAGCTCACTAACAGGATATTGCCCTGACTTAATGAGGCTTTTAAAGCAATGACAGCAGCAATGCAGGAATAAAGCAGGAGACTATCCCCCCATCTTCATATTAAAAATGGATGTAAGGTAGCCCAGCTAGTAAAATTGAATGTCCCCCATAAGACAATAGCACTCATGTTGCCACTGGCTTAAGTGCATGTTCATCCGGGCATGATGGAATAGAACAGATAGGACAGAGTTTGGCAAATTCATGTCGAGTGCTCTTCATGGATTTGGCACAAAAAGCCTTACGGCGAGTGAGACCTTTGAAGAAGTGGGTAAGTGGGCCACAGTTCCACGGGCAAGTCAATAAGAGTTCATTCAAATGGTAATGCATGAGATCTGACAAGTTCCAAACAGGTTATTTAGTAAGTAAAACAAGTGATGAATTAAAACTGCAAAAATAATTATTGTATTGAAGAGAATTCATGTTTTTCTGGCACAAAATTGTAATTCTTTAGACTGTAACATGTGCACAGTAAGATCTGTTTGTTTAGTCTCACAGCACACCTGTACTTAAGTCTATGTACCAACTCAGCCAGTCTGTCAGATAAATTATAGGATACAACTACATGCCCTCACCTATATTTGGTGGCTCTGATAGGCTCATTTTCATTTCAACCTGGCTTTTTCCCCTGGCCTCTGTGTGACACTAATTTATTATTGTATATTTTTAGAAACAAGCTACAAGACTACAAGCTTTTCTCTTCCTTTATCACAGCAGCATGGCGCAGTAGTAGAACATCCAGCATCAGTGAACATTTAGCAGCATGCACAGCATGATCAGGAAAGACAAAGGCTTACATTCAATTCCTTTTTTGTATGCTTGGATGAGCCAAATAAAAAAGGGAAGCTACAGGAGAAACTGCAACACTGCTGCTTTGTGCTGTACCTCATAATGCTAATGCAATTCCCTACAGATTTAGATGGTCATATATCACTTATTTTTGCTCCTTTGATGGACTTTAACACTTTGACAATCAAGATAATTCCTTAAATCCTTTGCTGACTAGTTGAGGAATTATTCTTCACTCTCACTATAGTTAAAAAGATGAAAAAGCTAACAAGTGACTTGCCAGTTTCACATGTTTAATAGGAGTATGAGCAATGAAGTCAGTGTTGCTAAGCAGCTGAACAGAGCAGACTGGGCAGCTGCATCCGCCTGGGATGGTTTGGCTGGTGACCAGCTGCTGCTGAAATAAGGTTAAAGAGCCTCCAAGGATGTACTGTCAGACATTTCAATCGTGTATCCTTTACAGCAAGGCGAACTATCTAACATTATAATGGCACAGGGGTTTTCATGTCATCCAGAGTGACTCATTGTTGAAAATTGAGTTTTAAATTGTCCGCCCTATTTTGAGTGGTGTGACATGAGTTTTAGCTGAAGGTCTGTGCTAGAAAAGCATCCCCAGGAGATTTCCAGCAGAGGAAGCTGTTTCCATTTACATAATTCAATGTAAACTGCAGAAAAAGGCATACACTTTTCATGGAATGTTTTTCCTTCTTTTAAAACTTTATTTTTCCTTTCAAATCAGTTTCAGGTGGCAGTTATTCAGTCTCTGAGAGTGACCTCTGTGTGGGTGGTGAGAGGAGGACAGATAGTAGTGCTTTCATAACAGACATCCTTTGGCAGGGATAGTCTACAACTCAAAACCTGGCTTGACCCCTGTTCTCTTCTGGCTTGGCAAGGACAGTCATGACTACGTTAAAGTGAAAAGACAGACTGTTATCCTGGACTGACTCTGCTTTGAAAAAAAAATGGAAAAGCCCGCTGTTTAACAAGCTCGTGAGACAGCTGAAGCCTTCATGCTTCGGGGCAGTAAGGTTTCATGTGTCTCATAATATACCACAAGTCTTTAAACCCTTTTATAACAGTGAGCACTATGAATGAAGCAATAACTTTTTGCATTGAAGAATAATACTGACCTGTAACAAAGGATGTACTATACAGTAGCTGCTATATCTGTTCATTGAGTGGAACATGTGCAGCGGATGGAAGAGTAACCAATATCAGCCACAGCTCAAAGACTATTTCCCCCTTCCTGACCTGAACAAAGCAGAGCTCCATTAGCCGGGAAAACTGATGACAGATGTTAACAGGTACTGACAGGCGTCTGAAATAAAGTGCAGCACAAATAATATGGTGCGTATTATAAAATGAAATCCTAGTAACAAAGATACCACAGAAAAAATGAGGGAAAAAAAGATAAATGATGAGATTGAAAGTTCATTCTTGAGCCCGGATGACAAAACCAATTTTTCAGAGCACTTTAAATCGATAGAAAGTTTGAGAACAGCTATTTCCAGGTTTTTTCAAGATCAAGAATGAACTTTCAGTGTTAATTCTTTAGATCATAGATGAGAAACATGAATGTAAAGTACTTAAAATGCTCAGAAAAAAATGAAAAATTTGAACATCTACCATGACAACTGGGCAACTCCATCTGCTGAGAAAGAGCATGTGATAAAAGTATCATTCATTCACTCACTAAAAATTGAATATGCAGTTTTTTCAAAGATTGATAACAAATAGGACGCAGATAAAATAATTTTAAACAGAAAAAATGTGTTTCTTCACTTGTTCTCCAAAATGTACAAAAAACATTTTGAAAGTAAAAACTTTTATATAAGACAAATAAAGAGATTAGATAAATGTCTCAAGACCATGAATCTTTAACTTTGAATGCAGAACATTTGAATGAAATGTACTGACAGAACTGAATTTACTTTGCAGTTGGGAGGTAGGGGGTAGGATACTGAAAGTTTAGAAGAAAAGCAAAAATGAAAAATATAAGTTGGGATAAAAATGCTCACCATCAGCTCACCATCACAAAAGCTTTACCAAGCATACCTGTAATACAGATGTGAAAAGAAGACAATTTATCCTTTATGGTCAAAGGCCATGATTTTTTTTATTTTTTACAGCATCGCTCATTTTTTCAGTTTATTTAATAATCTAGACGTAGAAGTAGGAGGAGGGGTTAAATTCTCGCTGGAAGACAGACGGGGTAAAGATAAAAAAAATCCTCTGTGAAATAAAAACAAAAAAATATACATTACATTACATGGTAATATCAACCGCCTGAAAAAATAATTGTGGAAAAAAGGGGGAAAGTGCATTTAAGGCAACTGCTTGTTAGCTGAGTTTGCACAAAAATAGTCTCAGTCATTCCCCTCGGTAAAGTGAATGGACTTGGTCATAGCTACTGTCTGCTATGTAATGAGATGCCTAGATACTCTAGACCTGTGAATGGAGCCAGAGGGGTGGTAGGATGGCAGATACACTAGCTAGGGAACAAGCACGGTCATCTAGTAAATATTGCAGGGACTGGGCAGAGTTAGGCTGACAGGAGAGAAGTGGGGCAGGTGTAGTGTTGCATTCACTTTCTCCTGTTTCATTTTGAGGAAGTGGCAAGTCGCGCTTAGTAAAAGAAGGTTGTTAGTATCAAAGACGTTTTGGTTAGTAAAAAAAGAAGGGTAGAGAGAGAACCTGCAGTATTCTTGGGACAGAGAAATGGGTGAAGTTATAATGTTTTTTTTAATATGAAATTCAACTGATGAATTTACCTTTTGTCAATTTCTTGACATAACTGTTAGATTTGAATTTAAACCAACCAATCATCCAACCAGAGTTGAGGATATTTTGCAAGGTAGTCTGAAAATATTTACAAGTCTGTTAAAAGATCAGGTAACTTTAAAGGGCGAGTTGAAAGTCGCTCAGGTGAAACCGGCACCCCCTGCTGGCCAACCGGAGCGACACATTTGAGACAGCAGAATAATAAATACAGTATACTGTGTGTGTATGTGATAGAGGGCAGGAAAAAAGGACAGGGGAGGCAAATATTCCATTATTCCACATTCATATTCCAATGATTTTTCAGTTATAATTTTCAAGGAAATAAAGTTCATCTTTGCAGCCGTCACCACAATTATACAAAGCAATTTATACCCTTTTGAGTCATTTATAAACTGCCAAGTACATCAACTGTTCAAGCTGCTTCAGAGAGTAACAGAGAAGTGCAACTATTCACAGAAATAAAAGGGGAGACTACATGAAATAATTCAGACACATGTACATATCAACAAATGTATATATTACAGTACAGGATAGTTTTTTCTCAGTGGAAATCTTGGGACACAGTATCTGAGTGGTAGGAGCTGTAAAAAAGAAAGGAGAAAAAAAGATAACCAGAGAGTAAAGCTCTTATAGTCTGCTGGTTTTTAACACAATTTAAGAAGCAGTTTGACAATCCATGGGTTTTTCTGTGGAGATCCAGGTCGAGTGGAGCCGGAGCAGAGAGTGTCATTTCCCCCCGTTATCTTTTCTTTCTCTTTTTTTAATCACTCAAGTCTGTAATGTGTGTCCGGTGAAGACATGTCAACCTGAGTGTCCTGTATCCCTCTTTTAGTGTCTGTACACACCAGTCTCTGCTGTGTAGCTCTGTTCTTTTCCAGGTGTAACCTCTGGAGAGTCCAGGCAGTCTTGTGTAAGCACCATTCTGGGAACAGCAAGGGCAAGCCAGCCGGTGACACACCATGTCCCAAGTGTTCCGTAGTATAATCTGACCTGAAACGGCCTCTACACTCATGGGCCCTGAGTTGGCTCGCTCCTATTCACCAAGAGGTTGCATTCGTGAAGAACATCCTTTCAGGTTTGGAAAGGGAAGAAGAGGAAAAGAAGAGAAGTTGTGGTCTGGCGGTTTATTTGACTCGTTGTCTATGAGTTTTTCTGTCTGTTTATATTCCCACTGTGGCTAAAATGGTGGTGAATGACATATTATTACCCTGCATGGCAGAGAGAACATTTCCCAGGCTTTGGTTTGGATTTGTCAAAGCATGTGTGTGTGTGTGTGTGTGTGAGTTTGCATTTGCATGCACGCGTGTCCATAAACTGTATGTATGCATGTGTGTGTGTGTCTGCATCGACTTTAAGTGTCTCTCAAATTTGTGTCGTTCTTGCAGCCTGTTACAGTCCTCCCAGCTGTTTAGAGGGATGTTTAATGTCCAACACACTGAAAATACATTATCCTGGGCAGCATCCTGAATACCCACCCCACCCGGTTTAAAAAAAAACCAAAGAATAAAAAGTGTGAACGTCCATGGCCAACACACGACACATCCATGTATACTGACAGCAGCCACTGCTACGAACATTGTTCCACACTTGTCCAGAAAATAAATAATACTGCAGTCACAAACAAGATCTCCAAGCTGACACACCACCTGAGAGACAGAGAGAAGTCACAAAGAATTACAAGAGTTATAAATACTGTCATAGTAAATTTAACATACTATTACCATGCTACTCAATATTTGTTTTAGTGTTTTGCTGTGTTTTAGCAAATCATTTATTACTTTCAGAAGTAAGAGCTAAGCAAGTAATCTTTACTGTTTACATACCTTCCAGTTAAAAATTACTACACAATTAAGTGTTGACATTACTTCATCTGTACTTCCCCTCATCTCTAGTGAGTGTTTTAGCATCTTTAGCTCATTGTTTCAGCTTTACAGCCTGCAACTTCACTGCTTTGGTTCACTCTCAGTGCTGAGATGAGCATTTGATGCAGGCAGCTGTTCATTCCGAAAAAAAAAAATCTCTCAAGAAGCCCACTGTGTGCTATCTAGCCACTGCACAGCAGGCGCTGCAAGTTAGCGGCTAGCTGGTGAACATAATGTAGCATTTAGCAGCTACAGAACAATATATTTTTCTCAGGGTTGGACATTACATGGCTCAGGTCACCAGAAACATGACTCCAAATTGACGATTGACGATTGAAATGTTTGCTAACACGTTAGCAGTAACAACTTGAATATGTAAGTGTTGTTTTTACAGCTTGTTGTGCTGCCCCTTAGGGGAAAAACTATAAATGCAGTCTTAAAAGTATTTGTTGAGATATTATTCAGGTTGTAAAAAAAATAACAGAAATAAATAACTGAAACAGACTCTGGAGACTGATGGTATAGTTTTTAAAAACACATGTAGAAACAGAGGTGACAACATATAAATTCATAAGAAAGAGAAAGATGGTGATGTTGACGGAACTGTTTGCTTTTGAGATGTCTGTAATCTGAGATGTCTAATCATGATATGCTTGTGTAATATGAAAAAAAACATGAATGTTAACAGAAATGCCTGTGGAAAGACGCAAAGATGGAATGACAGCTTTAATTTTGTGAAGTGAAGGCAAGGCGAAGGAAGTAAATGTGTAGGAGGGAGAGTGAGCAGACCTTGGTCAAATAGGTTTTGCTTCTGGGAAGCATTTAGCCACCCTGTGGTCACATTGTGGGAAAGAAGAGAACATATTGTCTCGAAATGTCACCATTGCACAGTTTGTAGTTCCTGTTTGAAATGGATAGTGTCAGGATTAAGTATAGGCCAAGAGAAGCTCAATTGGGTCAGTTAAAACACTATTTCTATGTAACTTTGCTTTCATTAATGGGTATGATGAATCAATACCAAATTAGATTAATTACAAACAAAATAATTATAAACCACCCTGCTTTTATTCTGAAGGTCATAAGCCCATAGCAGGAAGTCTTTATAATGCTACAGAAATGCATCTTGACTGAAAGCTTGTCAAGGTCAATTTAGGCTCTGTAGCCGGAGTGTTCCCAGTTTTGACTTTGGTGGCTGCACAAAACCAAAACACTTGCTGTGCGGGTTCGGCTTTAAAAGAAAACTTTTTTTTTTTTAAAGATATTTCTTTGGCCTTTTTCAAGCTTTAATTTTGACAGAGACAGCTGTGGGGAGAGAGAGATGGGGAATGACATGCAGCAAAGGGCCGCAGGTCGGATTTGAACCCTGGGCCGCTGCGGCAAGGACTGAGCCTTTGTACATGGGGCGGATGCTCTACCAACTGAGCCAAACGACACCCAATAGGAAACTATATTTGACTGAGGTCCAGAAGAGATAGAGATGGCAGTGATTTGAACTTTCTATTCAAAGCCCTGAGGACTCACCTTTGCTACAGGACACGCCAAAGACTTCAAGGCCAAAGGATGAAGGCAAGAGAAAAGAACAAGAACAGAAACAAAAACTGGAAAAAAAGAAAGAAAAAAAAGAGACGAGGAAGGGACAAATAAAGTGAGAGAATTAGACAAACACTCAAGATATGTTAGTAACAGCAGAGACAGAAACAGAGGTTCTCTGTATAGGTAAACTATACAGTTTCCATGAAAACATACTTTTGAATAGAATCTATGTGAGTGTTGAATGTGGCATTTTTATTTTGAGTTTTTATAAGAGTGGCTTCCTATACGTAATGCGACAAGAAATAGTGCCAACCATCTTTCCATGCACCCAAATTCAGGCTGAAACTGCCGCTCGGCAAAGATTAAACTAACAAACTTGGCAGAATGCTTATCCTTAAAGTAACGTACTTAAATACGTCGAACATGGCCTACCTTTTCCTCCAGGTCTTTTATCTGCCTCCTCTGGATTTCTGTCTTGTCTTCAAGGTCACGAATTCTCTGCAAATATTCAGAGAGAAAGCAGTCAGGAATGTCTTTCTTCTCAGAGATGCAGATTGAGGCAAATGCTATTCACAGTAACTTTGAAAATGAGGGGGCTGTTCACTCATACAAATGTAATATCGCACACATTCAAACATCTATCACCGGTACAGACATAGACAGACCTGGTGCGCCTGGTGCAGCAGTTCCATCCTCTCCTGGAGGATCTGGCAGTCGTACTCTCGACTCTTCCTCAGCATCTGCCTCCTCAGCTTCTCCACCGCCGTCCGCAGCTCGTCCTTCTGAAGTTCATCCAGAGGTTCGCCATACTTTATTACCTGAAGGAAGAAGACAGGCATCAGACACAGTAGATACCTGTTTCGTAAACACTTTGTCCAGTAATATTTTAAAGTTTTTATGTTTTTATATTGTTAGTTCCTGTTTTAACTTACAATCAACAGAAAACATTTGTCTGACGTGGCACCACTACATTTCCGTGTACATGAACACTTCTCAGAAGCAAGAGACTTCTAGGAATCTTATGTTTCCATGAAGCCTCACATTCTTAATCTGTGTTCATAATTGCAAATTCTCCAACCTTCATTTGCAATAAACTGTGTAAATCGATCATGTAGAACTTGTGTAGATAATGCGTATGTTCCCTCTGGAATTTGCTGGATCACAAGGATGCATGTCAAAAGCAAAATAATAATACGTTGTAGCGCATTTCTTGACATTTTGTAAATTGATGTCTTAATGCGATAAACCTCACCCCTCTAGTACATAAATATACTGATGTTTCACAAGAAGAAAGAAGACGCATTACAAGGTATTTTTTCTGAAATTTTTCTGAAAAGGTTGTAATATCGTGATATGAAGCACCTTGTCCTGCTGAAGGGCGTTGTATAACGTTGCTTCCAACTCCTGAATTTGCTGTTGGGAGGAGAAAAAAGGACTGTTATTACTGTTGATGCCATGTCCCTGTAAGCTTAACCATAACTACTACATGGATAACCCCAACCCTAAATGTAACCTTGTCATCATTCTAACCACAACCTTAAAACCAAGTCTTAACCTGAAAAAATAAATAAACATGGGGACCCCACCAGTCTGCCTTTACACTATACTTACCATGTAGGCCTGGTCCAGGGCCTGTTTTCTGTAGTCCAGCTCCTCTTCTAGATAGCCTTTCTGTTTACAGAACATCTCCTGTACAGAATAAGCAGGTCAGAGACAGTGATTAGAGGAAAAGCAAAATCTTATTTGTTTAGTTTTTTATCATGCAACTTTAAATCAAGATGCTACGGGGAATACCCAGCAAGCAGCAAACTGCCTTAAATTAGTATAAACCTTTTATGTCCTTTGACTAGATTATTGCTGTGAACAGATAAAAGAAACATAACAGGCCTGCTTAATAAAAACATTACTAAAAGCAGCTTCCAGCATATTACACTGAACTAGAGCTGTTGTGAACCATTTAAAATACGAGAACATGCGTATTGAAGCAGGAGGTGACTGAGGTAAACACAAACATTTTTAAAAAAGCATTTTCCCATGCAGGATTGTTGTGACTCACCATCTCTATCTCCAGGTCCATCATCTTCTGGTGCAACGCTGCCTCCGTCCCCTCAATTTGTTGAATCCACTAGAGGGCAACAAACAGCAAAACATGAGTCAGCACAGCACAAACTATTAGATATATATCTACTAACTAATATCTAACTACTGTTGCAATATTTTCCTGTTATCATGTTTGAAACCATGATATAGTTTCCAAACTTACCTTTTCCGCTAGAGACAAAACAGTGCTAGCCTGAATGATGGCCACTTGCTCCTCATTTCTTAAGTTCTACACAAAAGGAAAAAATGAGCTTGAATTAATATTGTGCATGTTTTGATCATCATAATTTTTATATGTTAAATTAAAAAATGAATTACCCCGTTGTCTCCCAGGATGTCTAGAAGTTTGATGAGATCTGGAATGCACACATCCTGTAAAGAATAAACATATAAGGATGATACAAATAAAGTGTCATTTACCTTTAATTTTTTACTGTAATTCAAAACGTTTTTCCTCCATAAAATGTTCACAGTATATTAATATTAAACAAAAGACACGGCAGCCTCTTACATTATGTTAATTACTATGATAAAGCAGAACAGTTCTCCTCCTACATACCTTCACACCCTCCTTCATACAGTAGATCTGCAGTGCACTGACTCCCTCAGAGAAGGGATGCATTCTCAGGTGGTTGAATGGAGGGGACCTCCTCTCGCGTTCCTATGAAGAGTACACATTTCATCATACAAAGACTGTACTGCTGACCCTTTATCAGACCTTATTGACTCGTTTCAGACTGTCTCTCTTCAGACGGGCTTAAAATCAATGATGACATTCAGAGCCAAATAAGGTTGCGAGACATTCTTATAGGTTACAAAAATAACTTAGCTCCTGAAGTGCTGACCCTGTTGTTCTGTGTCATCAGCCATTTGTGCTTCCAATAATCTTACTGCCATTGAACTAGAGGGCACTGAATTTCATTGAAGTGGTAGGTAACCTTGAGGATTACTTTGCATCAATTGTCTGATGCTTTTTGCTCTTTGTTTGCCGAATTGCGTCTTTATCAATCCTTATTTCCATCAAACTGACTTTTATTTTTTCAATACTGATGTTTAAGTTGCAGTAGGTGATGCTTTTTGCTTTGTCCAGCCATAAAAATGCTTACTACCTATATTTACTGGACTCCATGTACACCCGAGTGATCTGTTCCCCTCTCTGTTCACTGGGTGGCCCTCACAAGCTGTCAGTAACTGCACTGCAGCACAGCCAGAACACAAAGACCTCTGTTTGTTAGTTTACAGAGGGTTATGCAGGGGTCAGCCACAGCTTTTCAGCTCTTCAAAATATAATTCTTCTGTCCTTTATTTGAAATAGGGGTTGAATTGTAAAACTGTAAAAAGTGCTGTAGTTTATAGCTTTTTAGACCTCAGTGTACTTTATATACCAATAAACAACTGCATAATAAACAAGTGTTAATATGAGATTTCTCTCTCTTTAAAACAGAATCCTGTGACTCACCTCTAGCTCAAATACCCTAAACTCTAACAGTTCATTCTGGTCTTTGGAGTCTTGTAGCTCATGCTGCAGCCGACTGCACTCAGACTCCAACTTTTCCACCTAGACACCACAGACAAGTATTAATGTGGAGACAGGAAGAGGCAGATGTCTACACATTTAGATTGTGGCTACAACATGTCATTCTATATGATGTAGATAAAGTGTAAGTCATAACTGCAGGAAATTGCCTCAAGGTTGTAGAGCTTTAAATAACTCAAATTACCATCAAACTGATACAAACATAGTTTTTTAGGCAATTTTTAAGTTTTTTTTTAAATATTACCAACACAAACAAACTATTTACACGACCTAAATACACTTTTGACATGATGATGCTTACTGCAGCTGTTTGATTATCGGAAAACAAACAAAAAGTTGAGCTCAACCTTCTCTAATAGCTCCTGATTCCTTCGTAAGAAGAGCTGCTTCTCCTCCACCCACTTGGAGTCCTGAGGACAGAGACATTTCAAACAACTTATTAGGCTGATGAGAGCACTCTATAACGCGAGGTCATTTTTGAGGATGTGCTGCTTATCTTTATAGTATGATGAATACATTGCATATTGTTATGTGTTCCTATTATTTTGTCTACCATCTTATGCCTATATTCTTTCATGTGTTCTTGTGTGTCCTACCTGTCCCTTCAGGGTCAGTTCTTTTTCCAAGTCCTCTATTTTGGCTTTATACCTGAGAACATCTCCTTGGAGCTGCTCTTGAGCCTGAAACATGAACAAAATAAACACTTATTGGCCACTAGAGCACGGTTTTTTAAGTGGGGCACTACAGCCCTGGAGGTATGTGCTGGTATTGCAGGGGGTGGAGGATTATTTTTTTAATTTGAAATCATTAAAACCAAACATATACAGATACAATTTAGAAAATGTTTCATTATTAAATAAAAAAACATGCTGAATGTGCGTCTTTTGAGTTCTCAGGCTGACAACAGTCAAAACAAGCTGCTGCCACTGAGCCTTCACCTTGTACACTGGTGATGTTGTTAAAGTAGTATCAGCTTCAGTCCTTCTGTTGTCTGTTCAGAGTACTCTAGTTTTGACAGCACTCACAGCTCAATACACAATGCTATTATGCACAGAGGTGGTAAGAAAATACACTTGAAGCCTAAAAGGATGATTTGCAAAGCACCTGCCATTATCCGACCATTGTAGACAGATATATTGATTAAAGTTTAAGCACATCTGAGGCACGTTGAAATGCTTTCTGTGATGTCTCTCATGTGGTATTTTGCGAAGTTTTGTTTGGGCTGCAAACATCTCTATTACTGGACTGCATATCTCTTCTTCACACGCTTAACGTAGCTTGTCAAAGAACAGAGTTTGCACCTGAGCACCTCTATGCAGGAAAACTGAGGAACCACAATTGGCTTGACTTGAATGTAGCTTTGTTTATGTGCTTTTCAAGTAATGATGGAGTCACAAATGGGGGGAGTTCAGTACCAAACATGAATTTATTTTAGAAAAACGTTTCTGCAGAACATTACGATGTCACAGTGAAGTGCTTTGTGAGGTAACAGTGACCTGTTCAGTTCATCATTCAGTCCTAGTGGACATTTTTGACCAAATTTGAAGAAATTCCAGGTGTTCCTGACATACTGGATTCACAAGAATGGGACAGACAGACCAACGGACAGCCCTAGAACATAATGCTCCCAGCCACAGCTGTTACCAGCACAGGACAATATGCTCTTCAGAACAACCTACAGTACTGACGCCTCGTAAGGTTTTTATATATATATATATCAACTCTGATGTCCTCTATGTGATACTGTGCAGTAAAGATAAAATATCACTCTGTAAAAATGTTACAAACTACATAATAAGAACCAACGCGGTTCTGAAAAGACCAGCATTATAACAGAAAGTTGTTTTCAAAATAATGTGTTTGGATAAATGTTTCAGTCGAGAAATAATCAGATTCTGTGTAACAAATTTCTCACAGCCTTATGGAAGGCTTATGACGCATCATTGAATGTAACATGACCCCACTTCAACATACCTCCAACACAATCAATGATTGCTGAAAAGACTTTTTATACATTTTCTTTCACTGGATTGCTAAACTGAGTGGTGGTGATCAGAATACCTAAAAAAAACTGCGAATCTACCTTTGCCTCCATCTCAGCATCCAGAATGCCTCCTTTCTGTTCCTGCAGCAGGGCATAGGCTCGCTGTAAGGCCTGATACTCCCTGGTCAGCTGTCGGAAGCGGAGCTCCGACTCCTCAGTGGATAGACCCTTGTTTGGCACAAACACACACAGGTTAGAGGTCAAAGTCTATGGCTGAATTGGGCTTACAGTATATCATTAATCAGATGCATACTGAATGCATTTGATAGAGATGCTGGACGTCTAAACTAAATTTTCTTGGTGACTTTGTAAATGTATGTATGTATGTGTATGAGGCTACTTCTCACCTCTTCCAGGTCTTCATCAGGAGTAGCAGGAGTTCTGTCCATCCGGAATGAAGCCACTGAGGACGTCTCCGAGTCCATAGACTCTTCATCATACCCAAAGAAAGTGTCTACTACGATGTGCCGCTGCAGAGAGGAAAGTTGAAGGATTTACAAACCTCAAAGCCCCTGATGATAAATGTCCTGAGCAATGTGTTAAACTGTTTCTGAGCTTTGTTGTCTGTATTACATGAGTTTCTAAAGGCTTCCATAAGCCTTCAAATTGAGAATACTTAATAATAATTAAGAATGAAAATATTTCAAAACTGATGAAAGACTTAAGATACATTGTCACAAAATAGTAACCAAACTAAGTACACTTATATAAATAGCTAGAAACTATTTCTACCTTTATTGGCCTTGAACTTCTTTTATGCCTTTTCTTCCTTAGTAGTTTTTCTCGATCCTGGAAATGGAAAGCAAGACGAAACACACCATCATAAGATAAACTAAATAAAAAGCAATCTATGAAAACACAACAGACTCTTTCACACAGTATACAGAGGATGTTAGAAATCATTAGATATGGATAAGTCATGTTTTTCCATCAATACTCAAGCGGATGAGGTTAAGCATGGGATAGCAACTTGAACAGATCATATGATTCCACATTATATGGCTGACAAAATTAAAGGACAGAATGTACATTTTCACACTCAGTATACAAAAAGAAACACACTCACTCTTGTGAGTTCATCAATCATGCTTTGTTGCTCCAGGACTTGAAGCTTGAGAAAGGCTATTTCCTGGTCATCATGGGCTTGGTCCAAGTCATTCAGAGACTTCAGCTTCTTTAGTGGAGGATGGGAGCTGATCTTCTCCTTCTGCAGAAACACATCACAGTCACATCATCATCCACCTGACAATCAGCCTGTCCAAAGTACAAAATACATATATGGTGCTGAAATGTGACTTTGTGCTGACCATCTCAAGGTTCTCCTTGACCAGGCTCTTGAGTTTCTCCTCCAGTTTCTGGATGGTCTGAGTCAAATCATCGTTCCTCTTGCTCAGCAGCTTGTTCTTGTCGAGCAGGGGCTTGCATTGCTTCTCCGACTCTCGAACTCGCTTCAGCTGGTGGGCAGAAAGGCACACAAGAATATGTTAAATTGCCACTGACATGAGGAAGGAGCTAGAAGCTGTGAGATTCAAAGGAAAGGCACAAAGATGAAGACTGACAGAAGGAAGATAATTATGACAATACATTTTGACATAATCATTTGGCCATACCAGTTCATTCCTCTCATCAACCAGCAGTGAGTTGCGGTCTTCTAATTTGCGTATAGTTGAGTTCAGTTCAGCCATGCGCCTCTGGTTTCTCCTCAGATCCTGAAACAAACAAACAACAAATAAAAATTAATCATTTCACTAATTAATTCATTACACATGTAACAACCACATCAGGTTATGAGAATTAGTGGCATGTTGCAGGAGACTGACAATAAGAAATAAGAAAACATTCAATACGAGGGCAACAGAATGACCATATCTGCAAGAGTCATGACACATTTAAACTTAATGTGCTTCAATCTCACAGATATTAAATTGAAATCTCATGAGCTGACACACTTTAACTGTGACAATTGCAATTTATTATTGTTCGTTTAAGCTGACCATGGGACTGCAATAAATCATGATTTAACTCTGCCTCATCTCTCACATGCTCCTGTTGGGTTTGTATTGATGTATATATTGAGGACAAAAGATTTGAGCTTTTTGCTCATAACTGACAATGAGCCTCATTCATAAGTATTTTTCGAAAAACTGATTCTAAACATTTCCTCTACCTATTCATAAAAATGGAAAAAGAAGAATTAAGAAAACCCGACATCTGTTTTAGAAATATAAAGAAAAAAAATATATAAATTAACATGACGATAACATGCCCATTATGATATATGATATGATATGGAACTAGTAGCTAACATTGTACTCTGAAAATGACTTAATAACTAGATAGTTTGCCAACAAATTAAATCTGTTGACTGTCTCATGTTTGAGTATGTCTTCAGGAGATTCAGACTGCCAAAAGTGAGCGTGACCACCTTTGATCATTACAAGCGCGAGAATCCTTTTTGCTGGTTAAAATGTAGTTACACAGTTCCTCTTATGTGCTCGTCTGTGACACTCATGATTCTGTCCTCCCTAATGCACAAATCTAATTCTGCTCTCACAAATCTGTGCCTGTACACTCTTTTGTTTGCAATTTTGCAAATTTTGCTTTTTGTTTTTACAGGTTTGGAGCTGAGAAAAGTGTCGTGGAATCCCTGTCTGTAAAAAGAAACCTCTCCAAACCAGTCCTGGCAAATTGGTACTTTAGCTACAAGTGGTATTCAAGTGCTAAAGCAAAGAGGAATCAATGGGGTACAAGAGGCAAGATGGCTCATAGTTTCTTTCAAATGAATAGTTTGATATTAAGGTTTGATATGAATAAGCAGAGCATGAAACGTCTCCTTGCTATTCCTCCCTACTTACTGGGCTCCCACAGTGCTCTGCTCCATCTCCAGCTCTGCCTGGAATCTCTCTTTTCGGGCTTCCTAGGCCGCACTCGGCCTCCTTGACAAGGAACAGTTGTTCATCCAGGGCATCCTTCTGAAGCTGCAGCTTCTGTAAGAAACCCGTCGTTGACTCTAGTTCCTTCTCCAGAGAAAAGATGGTGCGGTCTTTAGATTTGATTTCATCCACCTATAATGAAGGATATCGAAACAATAGTGTACTTATGAAATTGCTGAAGGGACATAACTTGTTTTGGTTGAGCAGCCTGATATCGCTGTTCTGCTGCTAACTTGTATCATTCACCTTGTAAAAGGACAAGGCCAGTTATTATGCTCTGCCTTTCTCATTTACTTCTAAGAAAGTAAAAACCTTTGGGATTTTTTTTGAGTCAACAAAAAATATTTGATAGATTGATTTATGACACACCTGGTTTAGCTCTCTGCAGTAGATTTATACTTTTGCTTGAATATTTGCATGTTCTTTTGCAAACAATGCCTACAGTTACATTTTTAAAAAAATATATTGGAACTTACAGCATCCTATTAAACTGCATTTTTAAATGATATAAGCCAAAAAAGGCTTTCCCTGTAGCTCTACAACAAGCTCTTTCACACAGTTCACTTCCAACAGAAATACAGCTGATGTAACAGGAAAAAAGACCGCACTGTATGGACATCCAATGTGACATGAGCAGTGAGCCTTATTAATACTGTATAGCGGTGACTGTGCGTACCAGTCTGCGGATGTCCCTCTCACAGTCCCACTTGATTTTAGAGATCTGCTCCTGGTGTTGCTGGTGCTCCACCCGCAGGTCACCAGCCTTCATCTTGTCAGCCTGGATCATGTTACTGAGAGCCTCGTCGGTCTGCTTCTTAGTAGACTTCAGCTCGGCTATCTCCTGCAGGAGCTTCACTCTCTCCTGGTCAAAGAAGCGACGTGCCTCCTCCTTGGCTTCCAGGGTCAGTGCAGTGCGCACCTGTAGGAGTGGAGGGAAAAAGAGGCAGGGCGTTGTTGTGGTTTGGCAGGACTTCTACAGAATACTCATTATGTTTTGTTCTTAGATTATCAGGGGAAAGGTAAGGTGAGTAATGAGTATTTATTTCTAGAGTTCCACCCCATCAGGAGCTTTTTCTCAGAACTGAAGGTGACTGCCAAGCAGCTCTGTCCTGGTTCAGTTCCACAGCTGCTGCTTTGGGATTTTGGGTGAATTGCATGTGTTTATTTCTGTATATCTGGATCACAACTCCAAAATCAAACACTACTACAGCTTCACTCCCCTATCTTAACCTCACCTTCTCTCCGCTGCCATCCCGCATGGCGCTCAGTGCAGCTTTGAGCCTCTGGTTCTCCTGGTCTTTGATTTTGGCGTGGCGGGCCAGCTCCTGCTCATGTTGCCGTGTCAGGTTTTCCCTGAGAGCCTGGAGCTCCTTTTGCTTTTCCTCGTGCCACTTGGCCCGCTGCTCCGTTAACATGGCAGTGTGACGGTGCTGCTCCTGCTCTCGCACCCGCTTTACCTCCTGCACCTTGTCACGCTCCAGTTTGCTTACCTTTGAGAGGAACAACAGAGGAGGAGGAAAGATAAATTAGGTTGTTTTACACTGGAGTACCTACTACGGGACTCCAAGTAAGCTTCTGTCATTGTTAATGAATTTAGCAAATATTTAATCACCATTATAATCAAATTGATTATCATTCTTTCCATAATAACTTCATAAAAACAAAAATCATTAGATGTAAATTGCTGAATTATTTGCACTAACCCTATAACCACACATTTCACATTCAGTCGGTGCATATCCTGTATGTGCAAAATCAAAGCTCACTACATCAACAAAATAAAATATTTAGGACAAATGTATGTATTTTGATGTTGCACAGTACCTTGCATTTTTCTTGGTGTAGCTCTATCTGAATGTCAGTCAGCTTGGACCTGAGATCTTCATTTGCTGCCTGCAGGGCGGAGATAAGCGCTTCGGGCTTCTCGCCCTTCGTACGCCCTTTTTTGGCCATTGAGTCAAATACTAGAGAGGCTCTTCTAATGCTTTCATTGAGACTTCACAGAAACTTTCCAAGGCGCTCCCAAGATTTTCCAGTTCCTCCTCTTCCTCATTCTCCTATCAGACAAAAGGGCTTGGGAAGGGGAGGTTGGAGGAGAGACAAAGAAAGACAGACTGAGACATAGTAAAGACTGCAGATGCTGATGTTTAGCAAGATGTGTGGTCAAGTTTAAAATTTTAATTTTTTTTTGACGGTCCCAGATTAATTGATTTGATGGAATTCCACTAAATGTCACAATAAAGTCTGTTTACTGCTACATATATGAAAAAAGTTGAATGAAATTGATTTCTGGTCTTGCTTGTTCAGTCCAGTATACTTAAACTGGTTTGATTTTATGAAAACCGACTGAACCAGAGGACCAGAAGTTGTTACTAGCCATTAAAAACAGACAAGCAGCTCCTGTTAATTCCAACTATCCGGTGGGTAGCCACAACAATGTTCTCAGTTAGCAGCTGAGTCACATACAACACCTAGTGGTAAGATTCGGTATTACTGGTCCACTCTAGCTGGGACTGAAAACCACTATACACTGTTAGCAGCTGTGGCTCAGGAAGTAAAGACGGTCATCTAGTCCTCAGTAGATTGGTGGTTCGATTCAGTCTGCATGTGACATCAATGTATCAGTGCAGCGGAAGTAGCTAAAGAGTTAGAGAGAAGACATAGAAGTTTGTGTGACATAGCCAAGGAATATTGTTTGGAACAAATTGTTGTCTGTGGCGATCCTTCATATCCTACTTTTTCCCTTTTCTTCATGCACAGCTTGAGGTCAGCTATAAGCCAATGACCTGCTGAGTACTGCAGACGGACATGCTTAGGATGCACGCTTATATAAGCAGGAGGACTTTTGATCAGTGAACCAGCCAAAGTCCATGGTCCATGACCATGAACATTTTAGTTGCTATTGGGAAAGAACATTTCTCTTTTGGGAATTTTCAATTAAGCAGACGTATTCTTGACTTGTTTGAGGGAAAGCTCAGTTCACAGTAGAGTACTGATCCGTCATTAGCGTCCTCCTTTCAAATGAAGTCTGTATCTGTGTTTCCTTTCATTTAGAGGAGACATACAGTATCTTGATATGAAGGTTGCATCTCTCAGCAGTATTTACGACGTCATAGGCTCCAAACTGTGCAATACAGACAGAAAAAGAGCCACAGAAAATATATCCTTCAGTATAGATTCAGTGAAAACATAATCACAGATTTGAATGAAATGTTACCGTTTTACATACCTCTTCCTAGTAATGCACATACTTAACATACATAGTTAAACAGAATTGATGATTCCTTTTTTTGTTACAATTTTTGACAACATTGTTATCATGTGCCATCATTGCGTTCAAACACAACTTCCCCAGCCTTGTCACACTGATTTGATAATTGATACAGTGAAGAATAACATAGAAGAATATATTTTTATTTTAACTGAAGAGTCTGAATAGTTGAACAAATCTAAATTGGTATTGACCCGCTGTGCCAAAGGACACCTGGCTGGGTTGGCTCTGGGCTGAATCCAGTACTGAATTGATCCAGATCTGGCCCATCTTTTGCCCAAATGACTCTAAAATAATCCTCATCTGTTCTGCAGCTGGACCAGATGTGAAAACTTGATCTGCACTAGTACTGGCTTGTTATCCCAAAGGACACCAGCCGTGATCTAAAATCAGTTTATAATTCAGTGTTATTAAATGAAACAGAAACTATTTTTTCTATTCTGCATTCTAATCTCCTATTACAGTAAATACGATCTTCCAAAAGGTTGCTTCCTTTATCAATGTCAAGTATATACTGATTAATGTAGATTGGTGCCTATGTGCACACTATCGTGCCTAGCCATGATGACTCAGGAAGCACTGGTGTCATTGGTGTCCGACATAATCTAAGGAGGGATGACATAACATCGCTTAAAAGATTTTGAGATGCAGATTAGAGATGAAGCAGTCATCATTGCCACGTTCAGTCCACATGGGCTCATCACTCTGCAGTATTATGGAGCCTTTTGAAAGTGCCGCTGCCCTTTTTAAGCATCACTTATGGAGGCTGTCCAAAGAAACATTGATGAAAGTCACTGGATCAGTAACTGTACACAATATGTACTGCACTGTATATGTCAACACAGCATGTGGGTAAAAGGACAAAGCAGCAATTTCAAACATGATTTACATGTACAATAGAGTTTCAGAGACTTTAGTAATGATTACAACAGGCTGACACTAATGCCTATAATCAATAACGATACAATGAATGTGCAACGTTTTGAACTTACGTGGGTGTCTATAGGTCCTGTCTACACCTTTGTATCTACCTATGCAGAGAAAGGGGGAGGTTTCTGCATATTAACACAACTTATGCAAGTATATAAAGTGTAAACATATCCTGACTCTGGTATAGGAGGTACCATCTTGGTGTGCTATTAACAGTACCATACCGCCCTAAGGCAGTCTTTCCTCTGAACTCAAAGTGACCCTTGATACAGTTCGTCTGCCTACCACCTGACTCTCACACTGTAAGCCTAATTTTTCTCTCAGTGCTGCAGGAAATTAAACATCTTTGGACTGTTTCTGAATGTCAAACAAAACAAGCTAATTAAAGATGTCACCTTGAGCTATAGGAAATTGTAACAAGCATTTTGTACACTAAAATATTAATTGACAAAAAAAAACAAAACAAAAAAACAACTGCTAATAAAAATACAGTAATCATTAGTTGCAGAGTTGATATGGATTTTTCATTACAGTGCATTGTACGTACATAATGTACAGGAATCTTTATGGTGGTACCAGACACAGAAATTTCATCCCAGACAGTGATATAATAAGAGTAGAGCCTGTTCCTTCCTTTGCTTTGCTTATGTGTTATCCTTACTCAGCACTCCCTTCTCCACCAATCGGTTTAATAATTTAACTCACACAGCAGTAAGGGGAGCTTTACCTTTCATAACTGCCTGTTAGTCTAGTAAGGTATTCTTAGCAGATGATGGACAGTTTTTAAACATACCCTATAGATTTTAGATTAGGGTGAAAAGAGGCCACGAGACACAAATTCAGACAGGCTTCTCAGAGGTTGTGTGCCAGTCAATTTAAGTACACGTTTAATGGTCCCATGAAAAACAGTGAAAAGAGGACATTTTTATGAATTTATAAAAAAAAAAAAAACGGACGCCCCAGACAGGGCATAAAAAGTGGACATGTCCAGGCAAAAGAGGACGTTTGGGCACCCTATTTTAGATGTACAGTATCTGTCTAGAATCTTCCAGTTTTGTCTATTTTTATATATAACATATATAAAGAATATACATAAAATAATACATTAATAAGAACAAGAAGTTGCTAGGTTTTGAAAACACCTTTGTCTGGTGTTTATCCTTTCTCTTTAGTACTAATGTTGTTATAATATTATAAATATATTAATAACTGGTTAATAGGTGTTTGATAAGTGTTTTTTGGCCCAGATTCTCTGTTGACCTTTTCGGGAAGGTTGCTACCATCAGTTGAAGGTACCTGGTAACCCAAAAATTTTCTTATTAACAATTTATTAAAAAGGGTAAAAAGGGCCAAATGACTATCTACTGTATTTTTAAGCAAAAATGCAAATCATTCTCTCATTCTAGCTTCTCCATCATGAGGATTTACGCTTTTTCTCTGTTTTCTATGTACTGTACACTAACTTGTACATTAGTTGCAGCCATAATATATTTTATTGTTATTATTATGTTTTCATTTTCTTTCTTTCCCTAGTCGAACTAAGTCAAGGTATGTACGAAAACTCATCGGGGAATAAAAACTACACATTGGTGCTGATCACGATTCACCAATGACTCATCTATATTCATCATGGACCAGCTGAATACACCATCATACAAAGGCAACCACAACTCACCATGACTGCTAATACTGTATTAACCTACAAACCATTCACAGCAGCCAGATGCTGTTCCGAAGGGTTAGACTAGCTATGAGTTTGCTTGTGAGCCCAAGTCAATCTGATTACCGTCATATTCCATTTTCAGCACTGGAAAATAATCCGCTGGCTAGTCAAATGAACATAACACACACAGACAGGCACCATGGATAATACTGGGCCATGCACCGGATGTTACCTCAACTGACTAACCTATTTTAACTCCCACTTCTATTTCTATCTGTATTACTTTCACTGTTTATCACTCAGCTCTGTGAATACTCTGTGGACAGATTTTAGGGTTAAGAGAAAAATTCACTGCATTGTCTGTGTTGAGTTTTATGATTTCTATTTTTCCTATAAATATCCAGAAGCAGTGGGTAATGCACTATTTAACAGGCTTCTCACAGACACCATGGTTCTCATAAGACATACAAATGAACAGAAATATACAGTATTTTAATAGACCTTATCTTCCTCTAAAATTAAATCTAAATGCATATTGCAGCAGAAATTGTACTGATGTTCAATGTTCAATGAAGAATTCAATGTTTACAGAAGTCAACTTGCAGACTGATGTCAATCCCTTTACAACAAACATACCAACAAACTCTGGACCAGTAGACAACAGTAGACACAGTTAACAACAATACAGAACTTAAGCAATAAGAAACTATATCAAAAAGAAGCAACATTTTAGATTTGCAGTACCTTACTAACTCCTAGTAGCTGTCAAATCAGACGTGGACACCCAGTAGCTACAGAGTGCAGTACCAGCTCCTCCGACCAACCATCTGACAAAACTGAGGACCAATTTATATGGAGTGACACAACTGCTACTGTCATGCCAGAAAAGGTTTAACTGGATCTTGCAAAAGCTGTTTATCTTCTAAGAACTACCAAGAAAGTCGAGCAGATAACGCATCCGTCACACTCATCCCTTAAACTATAATATTAATTACTTTCAAATGTAAAATTGTGCCAAATAATGCATTCATTACCAAAATGATTTTCAGAAGTATTAAGATTTAAATACTGGATTTGAACTGTTATCATCCTTACAATGTGTACACAGAGTGAGCAAAGCAGGATGCCAATAGGGCAAACAATATATTTGTGTATTGTACACCATATAATTTTTTTCCAATTCTTTCCCAGACTGTTTATGCAACAGTGTCTCGCAGTTTGAGTTCACTGGAGATGTCTGCCATAGAGATGCCTATTATTGTCTGCCAGAGCTCAATGGTATCTGTTTTGTGGCACACAAATGGCCAAAACATAGTATTGACATTTGACAAACTCAACACTGTCTATCCAGTTATACTGAAACAAGCAGTCCAACAACAAGAATTTATTGGCCCAAAGGATGCTGCTTAACAAGCGCCACTTAGCTGAGCAGAACACTGGGTCAAATTACATCAAATAATACAAAAAAACATAAAAAATAAATACAAAATATATAAAAGAAATAAGTCTGTTATTTCCTTGCCTTTTAGTTCAGTTTTGATATAACTCCCAGGGAAAATATCTGGCTCTTTAACAGCTAAATGCTTCACGATGTTCACTAACTCTGTCTGTCTGCCATTTGGTATTGAACAGTAGTGGGTTTATCACAGCTTTTTCCTGGAAAAGGGATCGATAGAACAATGAGACTGAACCACACACTGAACATGTATGTAAAACATATTATAATGCTCAAAAGCACAATGGAGCTATAGGGGGATGATATTGACAACAGCAACACCTTTAAAGATAAAGCACACTGGCATCATGACCCACTTTTGACTCCTCAGGCATCAATTTTGGATGTTAGTGCTGGATTTTCCAGACAGACTGAACCAGGATACTAACAGAAAATTAAGCAGGACTTGCTCCTTGCTTTAGTTTGATGGATGCTCTATATGGTTAGATGGTTAATGGGCTTTAAGGACCAACTTTTGCTCTTTTTAGAGACTTCCAGTCTTTTCTATGATTATTTTGAACTGTATGCCAATGGTGCATTTGCCAAATCTGGCTCATTCACTACCACTACAATTTATATGTAATAAAGAGAAATGCAAGAGACATCTACTGTGTTTTGCAAAACTGCAATTTGCATCAATATTGGGCTATTAAAACTTAGAAATGGCCAATTCATATTCATTTGGTAACATACAAACTGGGATTAGACATAAGTAGCAATCTTCCTTTCTGCTCACAAGGGTTTTTGAGTCCAAAATAAATCATTCAACCAAGAGCCAACATTTTCTATATTGGGACCCACCATCTGTCATCCTTTACCCAGTCAAAGTACTATACAAACCATATTTTGCTTTGGGTTAGGGTTAGGATTAAAGAATAAGATATGCTTTGGTTGCTTTTGAGGATCCCATTTGGAGTTTCCATAAGCCCCCTAGAACTGTGTTGAGAAACCAGCCAAGCAATGTAACAAAATTTTGCTCAGAATTGGTCAGCGGGATAAAAAAAAAAAAAAAAAAGCAGCTACTAGTAAACCTGCTGGCTGCAGAACATATTTAGGAAAGTGGGGGTTGGATTCTACCTGGTCAAATGTCTCAAGGAAAATCATCTCTTAATATATATAATCTGGTTATGATTGATAGATTTTATTTATAACACAGAACTGAAACATCTTAAAGTACTTACAGTAGTTCCATAGAATACAAACATAACAGTTTAAAGATGTATTATCACAGTTAAGTCGACTTGTATCAATTTACATGAATGATATAAACAAATATAAACAAATTCTCTTTAATTACTGCCACATTATCAAGGTTGATCGCTATGAATCATTAGAGACACAATCAAAAATAATCTACACCAGGGCGGCGATCAGCTCAGTTGGTAGAGCGTCTGCCCCATGTACGAAGGCTCCGTAGCGGCCCGGGTTCGAATCGGACCCGTGGCCCTTTGCTACATGTCATTCCCCATCTCTCTCTCCCCACATTCCTGTCACTCTTCAGCTGTCTCTATCCAATAAAAAGGCCAAAAGAAAAATATTTTTTTACAAAAATAATAATTAAAATCTACACCAACCTCTGACTGTTGTGGCACAGGAATCCAAACTTTTCCTCATACCAAACCTCATCTGCCTGTTTTTTTTTTTTGGTTTAATCCTTTTCCACCAACAAAATCTTACATTTCTATTAATGTTTTTAATAATCCAGGTTATGCAATTTAGTTTGCATAACCTCAATTGAGCAACTGAGTTACAAAAGTTAGTCAGCACTGCCCCAAAGTCAACGGGCAAAACAAGTTTAATCAGTCTGTGCTATGGTGGTGACGTAAGTTGGTTCAAAGTGCCATCACATTGCTTGGAGTCAAGCTGCACTCTCCTGCTTGTTTGTGGATTATGTTTTTTCTGCTTCTTAGTTTAGACCAAAAATGTCCTCTAATACATTTGCCTCAGGTCAAAATACCAACCCAGTGTATGAACAGAGCTCTATTAATGCTGGACATGATGCATCAAAATGCTCTAGGTACACATATCCTCCATGGTTTGCATGTGACTTTATTAATGCTATTCATACAGTATAGTTCTGAAACAATAAATATAATAAAGTTCACTGTATTTGTTACCAAACACTTTATCAGTATGATCCAACAGGCCTACTGGAATGATCTGTTTGTGTTTACGCAATCAAGTCAGCACAAGTTAGTCAGTCTGATGCCAGCACTGCCCCAGTGTCCATGAGGAACTTCAGATTAATCACTCTGAGATCTGCTTGTGACGTAAATTGGTTCAAAGTGCCATCACATCATCTGAAGTCAAGCAGAGCTCTCCTTGTTTGTGGATTATGTTTTGTGTGCCTCTTAGTTCAGGCCAAAAGAGACTCCTAATCCATCAGCCTCAGGACAAAATGCCAACCCAGTATATGAGCAGAGCTCCACTAATGATTCCTACTCCATGAGCTGCTTGTGGCTTGAATGATCAATTCACATACTCCTTTATAAAGGTGGATTTTTTTAGTTCTCAAATAATAAATCAATGAGAAATCCCAGTGTTGGTAGTTAACAGACCTACTTGGATGTTCTGTTTGAGGCTGTTTGTGTTTATTCAGATTATTGACCATTAATGTGACAACTGAGCTCTCATTCTGATCCCTTTTAAAGTGATTTATTGAACTTTATTCTGCCCATTTTGATCCCCTTGCTTGAATTTGCTCCACCAATGTGTGCTATCGAACGGCCCTTCTTTTGCAATCCAATCCATAAACTATTAACTTGTGGTTATTCACTAACCTACATCTGTGCTGACCCTGATAAATACCTTCCCAGCAGGGTGTTGTGTGTTAAATCAGGCCAGTGTGACACCCTGAGGCAGTTGCAGGCTCACAGACCGTGTGGCTCAGTCTAGAGGCCCCCGTCAGCCTCACTGTGAGTGTAGACTATAACATCCTCTTACAACATCACTGCAGCATCCTTTTCAAAACATGGCCAGTAATGTGTGATGACCTGTCAGGCAGAAAAATGCACATCCTGCAAAGCGCACACGCGTAATTACGTACAAGCAAACGCGCATCTGGCTTTACCTGAGGCATCAACAGCTGGAAGCTTCATTGCACAACAAGTCCGGCCACCAAAAAAAGCTGAAATAATGACACAGAGATGATGCTCTGTGCAGCGTGAGCATCCGTCGTGTGTGCTATAAGATGGCCCTGTATGGCACCAGCTCCATCCTCGTCATCTTTGAAGGGCTTGCTTGTTGTAGGCCAAGCTCTGCCACTTCCGACATGCAGGCTAAAGCGCAGCCACACGCTCAAATCAAGACAGTGATCCAGTTATTATATTATCGCACACGATGATGGCATGTGTTACCGCAATGTTACCTTTACGGTTTGAACCGTTAGTGAAATAAAAGCGAGTAATCTCACAGAGATGATCAACCTGACTCAACCCAGCAGGCCCGCTAGTCCCAGTAACTCCCAGTTCAGACGATGTAACCCAACAGCAGCGGGATTTACAAACCATTCCTTACCTCGTCATCGAATCTCATCGTGTGTGCAGTCCTAATCTGTGTGAAACCGTGTCCACGACATGCTGTTTTTTCTTTAGAAGGAAGAAAGAAAAAAAGATTCGCCCCCTCCGCTATGATCTCAGCATCAGCAGCAGCTCCGTACAATGAAGCAGTGATGGCCGGTGGTGATGATGCTGGGAGCCCCGCCCTCCTCTCCATGCAGCCAGAATGAGCTCACTGGTTTCCAGCTCAGCCGGCTCCAGTGCCGCCGCAGTCCACCAGCAGATCCATAGAATTGTCCGTAACGTTTCTGTAACAGTAAGCAAACGTTTCTCAGATGTTTTTTAAAAAAAGAGGGAAACGTTTTCATTGCAACTTTCGACCCATTTTATTTGCTAATGATTTATTTGTGTAGCGGCAACTTTCCATTTAAACTGCCGCTAAGAAGCTGAGTAAGCTCCTACTATGACGCGTGGTCCAAAATGAAAATCCATAGTCCACGTTTTAAGTTTCATGATGTTTACTAACCAAAATAGTAGCAACAAACTTAAATCGGCAGAACGACGAACTGAACGATACGATACGAAGTTAGATAAGTGCTTATACGATAATAAGAAGTGAAACGTGATAATAAACAGTGACACGGTCAACAGAAAATACCGGAGCCTGTCACCCTCTTTATCCAAAAATCCCACCACCAGTTGCAGAGGTAAATAAGTTGCCACAACGACTACGCCCCCTGTGCCAATTACCAGAAGTAAAGGTGACCTACAAACGTGTGATCTAAAGAAGTAAACAACTCAAACTACATACACATTTTGGCTCCTACAATACCGGCCCCTAATTATTATGCTTCAAATAATAATTACACTATTATAAATCATAAACAATATATTCCAATATAGCAAAGATCTTCTTTCTTCTTTCTTCTTAAGGCTATTGTCTCTGTCTCAAAAAACAAAAAGTCTCAAAACCACCACTCTGGAAAAATATAGTCTATACAGGGCCGTTTCTAGCTGTTTGGGGGCCCAATGCAAGATGCTATTTGGGGCCACCTATTTTGTCAAACTATGAGGGAGAGATTCCTAACCTTTTCAGATGATCTGTGGCAATGCAACAGTCTGTTACAGTTTAATACTGATGTTTCAGGTAGTAAGAAACATTCACATGTAACACTGCAACCCCTGATTGTGGTATGTATAAGCACAAGTCTGACAGAAATCAGCAAAAGCTATTACCTTGAAAAAAAATACATGAAACCAGCACCTATTTTAACGTGCAAACAATGACAACAAACCAACAATAAGAATAATAGTTAAGTTGTAGTTTAAAAGGAACAATATGTAACTGTACAACATGATTGCACGACTTTGTGTTCAAGATCTGTATGATCACAGTCTTATGTTTCCATTATCCCCCTCCGCTGACACATGACGTCTACAAATAAAGACATGTACTTTTCATTCTCTCACAATTTATTGAGGGTGAACTTGCAGCTCGGGGGCCCCCCTGGTGGCTGTGGGGCCCTATGCATCCGCATAGGTCGCATATAGCAAGAAACGGCCCTGAGTCTATAGTCTGGTGCTGAAAAAATATGTGTAGAAGGCAAGGAGCAAAGTCAAAAAATAAAATACAGTCATTGACCATTTCTGTTGTTCCTGTAGTTGGGGAAGATATTCCTTTATCCATCGTTTCCAGAACAAATCTGACATATACTGAACTTGCCTCCATCTGTGGCGAGCATAAATGTCTTCTTTTTGAAACTGTCCTGATGGTAGGGAGGGCATAGTCTAAAGAAGCAGAAGGGGATATGGGGTAAGTGCTTCAAAGTCATTTGGATCTGTAGAAGCCTTGGTGATCAGACGACTGTTGAGGATAGCCTCGGCTTCACATAAAACAGTTTGGAGACCTTCCTCGTCAAGACTTTGCACATTGAGTGTGGAACTGAGAACCTTTCGCACAGATCTTAACAATCTTTCCCATACACCTCCATGGTGTGAGCCAGCAGGGGGATGGAAAATCCAGTTGAGTCCTTTCTGGAGCAGTGCATTATGGATCTGACCTTGATTCCAGCCTTCAATTGCCTCCTTTAACTTGCGCTGAGCTCCTACAAAGTTGGTGCCATTGTCAGATCGTAGTTCTTTGACCTGACCACATCTGGCTGTAAAGCGACGAAGAGCATTGATGAATGAGTCTGTGTCAAGTGATGAAGCCACTTCGATATGAATTGCTCTTACAGCGAAAATAACACCATAGCACTTCACAACACTCCTTCCACGCTTCACTCCAAAGGGCACGATTTCAACATATGTGAAGGTTGGTTCATCAGGAGAGACTCTGCCCAGGGGCAAATCTGCCATCTGCTGTTGTCCAGGAGGAGCATTCATACGCAGACAAGTAACACACTTCACAATTCTTCTGATTGAAACAGTGGCACCAGGAATCCAATATTTTGCCGTAGTTTGACAACATAGGGTTGTGACCACCATGACCCACTTCTTGATGAATATGATGAAGAATTAGGTCAGATATGTGGGAATTTTTGGGCACAAATCTCTTAATCTCTTCTGGCATTGCAACTCTGCTAAGCCGTGCACCAACTCTTAAGTTTCATTTTCCGGAATAGGGTTGAGTTTATTAATGTGACTGGTCCTCTTGACATTCATTCCTTTTCTTAGACATGAGATTTCATCTCCAAAACTCTTCTTCTGGCAAAAGCAGATTATTTCCATTTCAGCATTCGCCAGTTCTTCAACTGTTAAACGTTTGTTTTGTTTTTTTCATTCTGCTATGACCAAGAAGCAGTCCTTTAAGTCTGAGCATCCATGCTACTGCTCTTTTCAGATGAGTCCAGGATGAGAAGTAATGTACTAAGCGGGTTATTGGATCCACTTCTTTAGATGTAATCTGAACAGCATTCACAGTTATGCCTCTGATTTCACAGTCCTTTGGTGAGATTTCATCCAAACCATCAGGATTTTGAGGCCACTCTTCTTGAGGTCCAAGAAGAAACTGCGGTCAAGACACCCACATTTGTTTCTTTAGAAAAGGGTTGACTGAAAAACCTCTGGAAGCCATGTCTGCTGGATTGTTAATTGTGTTCACATATCTTCACTGTAGTGCATGTGAAATTTTGACAATTTCAGAAACTCTGTTGGAGACAAAGGTTCTGAACCTTGTGGTCTTGTTGATGTATTTGAGCACTGAGGTGCTATCCGTCCAAAATATCGAGTCTGCTTGTTCCATCTGCAGCTCCTTTCTCATTATTGTGTCCATTCTGCTTGCCATGGTAGCAGCGGTCAGCTCCATTGACTGTACTTGTTGTGCAGTAACAGGTAACTAACAGTCCCATAACCATCTTCGCATGCATCAGCAAAATGATGCAGCTGGACAGATGTAGCTGTTCCA
The DNA here is from genome assembly GCA_033000465.1 of Sciaenops ocellatus. Lineage (NCBI taxonomy): Eukaryota > Metazoa > Chordata > Actinopteri > Sciaenidae > Sciaenops > Sciaenops ocellatus. Next base: position 8,431,440 of record CP136870.1, read on the forward strand.
AAGTTGGAGGGTTTGAGACATCTGTCAACTTTGAAGTTTTCCAGTTTCTGCAGATCCTGAATCCAACTGATCCATTCCTGCACAATAGAGTCTGGCACTGTATCATCCCAACCAATCCTTTTTCTACACAAATCTTGCAAGATCTTCTTAGCAGTTAGGACTACTGGTGCCAATATTCCAAGGGGATCGTAAACTGAACTGTTGAAAGAACTCCCCCTCTTGTGAGAGGTCTGTCTTTCAGGGTGATTTTGAACTTGAAGATGGCAGACTGAACACACCACTGTACACCTAACACCCTCTCCAGAGGAAAATTGTCATGGTCCAAATCCAGGTTTTTAACTTCTTTTGCTCTCTCTGTTTCAAGTATGGCAGCCAACACATGACGACTGTTACTTATCTACTTTCTAAGCAGAAAGCCTCCCTTGAAACAAATTGCTCTTAGCATTTGGTAAAGAGCTATAGCATCTTCTTCTGATGCTGCTGAAGTGAGGCAGTCATCAACATAGAAATTGTTTAAGGTGGTATTTACAGCTTGAGGGTTAAACTGCTTTATGTTGTCCAAGGCACATTTCCTAAGGGCAAAGTTCGCACAACTTGGAGATGAAGTTGCTCCAAACAGATGCACTGTCATTCTGTATTCGGACATATACTGACTGTAGTCTCCATTAGGCCACCAGAGGAAACAGAACAAGTCACAGTCTTCATTTGGTATTTTCACTTGGTGGAACATTGCTTCAATGTCTACAGTGATGACAAAAGGTTCTTTACGGAATCTAGATAAAACTCTGATCAATGTACTGGTGAGGTCTGGCCCCTGTAAGAGCTGAGAGTTCAATGAAACTCCTTGAAATGTTGCTCCGCAGTCAAACACTACTCACACTCACACTAACACTAAGTTTCTTCTTTCTTGGATGCAGAACTCCATGGTGTGGTAGGTACCATTTTCTGCCATTGTTATGTTCCAAGACACCTTCTGCTACCTTTTCTGCATAACCTTTAAGTAACAGGTCAGACATGAAGTTGGTGTAGTCTAAATGAAAGGAAGAATCTCTCTTGAATCTTTTCTTTAGGTTCAATGTGCGTTGTTCTGCAACACTTTTATTGTCAGGCATGCATATTTTCCTTTGTTTTAATGGCAATCAAATGCAGTAATGCCCATCAACTAGTTCTGCAGATTTTGAAACTGAATCCAAGAACTGCTGATCTTCTTGTTAATGTTCTAGGTCATCATTGTTACACTCGGGAAAGTCTGTTTTGAACTGCTGTTCCCACAACTCATCAAGTTTTACAACTTATATATGGAAGAATTATCCTATCTTTATTCAAGAGCGTAGATTTTCAGTTTGAGAGCATGATTTTTATTCTCCTCGTGCTCACATTTTGTGCTCGCACTCAGATTTCTACTGCTTTCTTTCAAAATGTGTGCTTGCACTCAAAAATCACATGCTTGTGCCCACATTTCTTCTTCTTGGACACAAACATTTCGCTCGCACTCAAATATGTCCTGTGCGCGCTCAGATCTCAACTCTGCGCTCTCAAATCTTTTGTGCTTGCACTCAGAACAAGCACGTCCTCTCAGGTTGAGGTGTCTGCTCAGACTGAAGGATGTCCCTGCGCTTAAAATAGTGTGTTTCACCAGTCAATAGGGAGACAGCTAGAGTGTGGACCAATCTTGGGTGGGTTCCTTCGCCCTTTTTGAATGCATCCCAGGCCCTGCTGCAGCCCATCCATCCACCAGGCCAGGCCCAGGCCCAGGCCCAGCTGCAGCCCATCCATCCACCAGGCCAGGCCCAGGCCCAGCTGCAGCCCATCCATCCACCAGGCCAGGCCCAAGCCCAGACCCAGCTGCAGCCCATCCATCTACCAGACCCAGGCCCAGAACGTCCAGGTTAGTGGAACTGCTCTCCTCGCTCCTGACAATGGGACCCAAGAAGGCAGAAGCTAAACAAGAGGATGAACAAGTATCACTGGAGCAGGTAAATGAACTACTTTCTAAACAGAAAGAAATGTTTGTAGCTCTGCTCCAACAGCAACAAGACAACTTTCAATGCTTTGCTAAAATGATCCTGGACTCTACTAACCAGAGACTGGATACATTAACGAGGGAAGTACAGGAAATTAAAACCAGCATTCAGTTCACCCAGAAGGAGGTGGACAACATTAAAATCAGTAATGCAAACCAAGCTGATCACAGCAAAGCCCTCCAAGGGGACATAATGAAAATCTTCCACAGTCTTCTAGTACTCACAGACAAACTAGAGTATCTAGAAGGGCAATCAAGAAGAAATAACTTGGTAATAGATGGCATTGTAGAGACACCAGGAGAAACTTGGACAGAGGCGGAGGAGAAAGTGAAAAAGATCTTCACAGAGAAGCTGCAGTTACAGAGAAGCATTGAGGTAGAGAGAGCACATCGGACTGGGAAACCAGCGATGGGAGAGCGACCCAGACCCATAGTGGTAAAATTTTTAAGACACAAAGACAGATCTGCAGTACTTCAAAGAGCCAAAAACCTGAAAGGAACTAAAATCTTCATTAATGAGGACTACACGGACACAGTCAGACAAAAAAGAAAAGAACTCATGCTGAAGTTGAGAGCAGTGCGAGAGAGAGGAGACATTGCCTTCCTCAGATATGACAAACTAGTCATCCACCCTCGCAGCAGCTCTCCAAAGCCGTCTATAGACACTTAATGGCATGACTGATTTGAGTTTTTATCTCAGATCTCTCTCATATACCCTATGGCAGAGGTTTTTACAAAAAAACACAAATTACCGAATAAAGGACTAAAAATCGCACATGTAAACATAAATAGCATCAGGAACAAAGTACATGAAGTAAATGAAATTGTCTATAATGATAATATACAAATACTAGCAATATCGGAAACACATTTAGACTCCACATTTGAAGACAGTGCTTTAAACATCAAGGGATACAACATATACAGAAGAGACAGAAATGCATTTGGTGGTGGGGTCGCACTCTATATTCAAGAATGCATATCTACTAAAATTAGAGAAGACCTGATGAACTTTGAAATTGAAGTACTTTGGCTGCAAATACATCTGCCTCACCTGAAACCGATTTTAGTGGGCTGCTGTTACAGACCGCCAAATGCCAACATTAGGTACTTAGATAAAATATGTCAGATGGTAGACTACATCAGTGTTATGGGTCAGGAAATATGTCTAATAGGTGACTTTAATATAGACTGGCTCTCGCAAAACTGTTCACAAAAAAACACACTGTTAACTACTACTTCTGCCTGTGGTCTTCAACAGCTTATAAATATACCTACTAGAACATGTCTGAGAGGGCGTGGTACTAAGAGCTCAACATATATCGACCAAATATTCACAAATGCTTCTAAACAATGTCTCAACTTTTTCATTGCCTATTGGTTGTAGTGATCATAACATGGTGGCGGTGGTAAGGAAGGCAAAAATTTCAAAAACGGGACCCAAAATAATGTTTAAAATTTCATACAAATGGTTTAAAACTGCATGGTTTAAGGAGGAGGTGAAGAACCTAAGTTGGGAAATTCTAAAAGAATGTAACCCAAACAAAGCTCTGAACAAATTTGATGAAATTCTGATGCCGGTAATAAACAGGCACGCTCCTCTCAGAAAATTTACAGTCAGAAACACCCGTACACCATGGTTAGACCACTAAACCAGAGAGCACAAGCAAAGAAAACTGCAATACTAACAGGATATGAGTCAGACTGGATAACATATTGTAAGTTAAGAAACTGTGTTACAAAGTTAAATAGAATAAAAAAGAAATTGTACTATGAAAATAGGATTATTGATATCAAAAATGATAACAAAAAAGTATGGAAAACACTGAATGAACTAATGGGCAAAAACCCTCAACAAATACCATCATTCTTAGAGGTGGATGGCAACTTCCTCACTCGACCATCAGGCATTGCTACCTATCTTAATAAATATTTCATAAATAAAGTTGATCAATAAAATAATAACATGCCGCCTATTGATATTAATAACATATCCAGTCTATTAATAAAAGATAACATTATGAAGGATAAACAATGTTCATTTAAGTTTGATAAAGTAGGTATTAAGACAGTAGAAGATATGTTACGAACTTGTAAAAATAAACCACCAGGCATTGATAATCTTGATGGTAAGCTACTAAAGCTGGTCGCAGAGGAAATTGCACCTCTTATCTGTCACATTATAAGTATGAGTTTTGCCAACTGTCTGTGTCCACTACAATGGAAGCGTGCCAAGATAATTCCATTACCAAAAAACAAGAAACTGCAATTTTCAGGAGCCAACAGTCGTCCAATTAGCCTTTTACCTGTTTTAAGTAAAATTATGGAAAGTGTAATATTTGAACAAATGACGAACTATTTATTTTTGAATAATTTACTAACAGATTTTCAACACGCATATTGATAAGTAAATTAGCAAGTGAAGTTTTGTTTCTCGTTTTGTTTTACCTAAGATAGTATAGGCTCTGTTTAGAGTTCTCTTTATGTTATATTTCTTTGTTTTTTTGAACAGCATCCGCTTGCCCTTTGTTCCCTTTTGCCTCACCTCCTTTTGTTAAAACAATTTGACTTTTCATTTAATAAATACCTTTGTATAGGGAATTCGCTCCTTTAATTCAACAGGTACTTCCTCAGGTGAAATGGGAGTGATGTTTGTCTCTGCAGTACTTGTTAAATCTGCAGTTAAATGCTTTGTTTGCAGCAAAGCAGTTCATCCAGTTTCCACAAGCCATAATTTAATATCTTGTATAAAGTTAATACTGTGTTTGGTTACACGTTTAAACCAGTTGTTTTGAGTTTCCTGCTTATCTTTAGGAAGCAATACAAGAACAGATTCATGTGCTTTTGCATTTTCATACAGCTGAGTCAGTTTTTCATCATTTGCATTTTCATCATTTTCATGAGTTCTTTCATTTCATGTATGAGACCTTTAATTTTTTTCCACATTTGATTGACGTTCCTTTTGAAGAGTTTCAATTTTGCAGGCCCATGCCTTGGATGTGAGTTTGACCGTCCTCCTCTCCTCCGGTTCATTCATTTCTCTCTTTCATTTTGCCACTTTTTCAACACTCAACAAATCAAAAGTGTGTAGCTATAAACAAAGCCACAAACAGAGCCAGAAAATTCAACAACTTTGTTAACAATGATTTCAAAATAAAGCACGGTGGCCACAGCGCACAAGCAGTAAAATCAGTCCAAAACTTTGGCCTATTTCGACAAAACAGCACACAGAAGAATTAAATCTCACCGCTTCTGATGGCTGTGATGTCCTGCCGCCGACAAGCGCGTTTCCACATCGATCAACAGCTGATCCATGTTCAGAGAACATAGAGTCCAAATCCACCCAACATCCATTCATCCAAAACGCCCGTGATCCAGCGGGTCCATGTGAATAATCCCATGCCACATTCCGTTCATGCTGCCGTGAGGCTCCGGTATTTTCAGTTTGTTTTCTTCGTGTTCATTCGTTATAGTATAGTCAGCTGCAACGAGAATCCTATTAGTTCCCACTGATGGGGCCCATTAAAAACAAAAAGATTGTTACATTATAACCATGAGCACATGACAACTTAAAGGGGCATTTTTTAAAATGCTACTCATATAAGTAATCCAGTCATCCACAATCAACACTGTTTTACATATATTGGCAATAAGTTATCAGTTATAAACCCCCTTCTGCATCAACAGGAGGTTCATCTTGGAGAGGATGTTGTATCTTTTCCATGGCTGCCGAAGTCGGGCTGTGGATACTTGAAAAGAAAAGCCGCAACTCGTCTTGACTTGAATAATTAGGACTTTATTCGAAGAAACAAGTGAGTTTGGGATGCATCCCCTGGTCGGGTCCCTTCCGAATCTCCATGCCGAATTCCTAAATTGTTGTCCAAATTGTTGTACCCCTCTTCTCCCGGGCTAGGTCTTATACCTTCAGGAAAAACATGAATAAACATTTCTGAAAACCGTCCTTTTAAGGAACCAACTTCCGTCATTGTCTTCCATAATTTACTTTACCACATCTGTTTCTTTGCCAAGAAAGAGATGGCCAAAGGTCATCTCACAAACCCCTATATCTCAGAGAGAGAAAGGTATACAGTTCCTTAGAACTGCACCCTGTCCTCCCAAGAGAGATCGTTAGTACTATAGAATGTTTATTCATTTAGAGAGAGGTTACTGAAAGTTCTTACAAATATGCACTTCATGTTCAACCATAATCTCAGGAGAGATCAATGAAATACTATAGAAGGCTTATAGGAAAATACACCACAAGGGATCTCCCACTTATAGTTTTATAATATAGTTTAGTATATGTTGTGAGGGGACCATTAGTTTGCTTTTGAATTACTGTATATAATATATAGTATATATAAATATTATAAACTATTACATACTTAAAATCATTATACAAACTTGCATAACATGCCTTGCTAATGGCAATGCAAAAAACTAATCAGTCATCTATTCTTTAACATTGTGAAAATGTTCGCTGAAGAACTGAAGTGGTGATTAACAAACTAATTTGTGTCACACAGGCTCATGGGTACCCAGTATTGTGCTTCCCGTGTAGTATACATGATCACAACTTTAAAAACGTCAAGGGAGGCTGCAGGTTATTAATTAACGACTTTCAGAGGCAGTCACAAACACCGTTTAAAAAAAAAATGAACACATGTCGCTGGTTTGAAAAGTTAATCTGTAAAAGTCACTGTAATTATATGCTCCATAACGTGTACAACACGTGTTAGAGTTACCTACATGGATTTTGCAGTAATAATTGAGTGAGAGCTTGAGAAAATCTGCATTTAGTTTTATTCAGTACTGTACTTCAGTGCACTGAAACAATTTGGAATTGTTAATGGTTCAAGTCACGCAGAAACACACTGAAGTTTGATTAAATCAAATCAAATCAAATCAAATCAAATCAAATTTTATTTGTATAGCCCAAATTCACAAAACACATTTGCCTCAGAGGGCTTTACAATCTGTACAGGGAGTGACACCCTCTGTCCTTAGACCCTCGGTTCGAGTGAGGAAAAACTTGCCCACAAAAAAAAACCCTTTTAACAGGGGAAAAAAAAGGTGGAAGAAACCTCAGGAAGAGCCACAGAGGAGGGGTCCCTCTCCCAGGACGGACAGACGTGCAATAGATGTCGCTAAGCTCTGTAACATGTGGCCACCTTCGCCTGTCCTGGCAGAAACAAACATGCGGAGTTCTGGTTTGCTCTATTTCTCAAGTCTAAAAAGTTGGACAGTGTACAAACAGTCAAATTTCATATTTCGGTTCACAAACTACATGTTTAATCTTTTACAAATGGCACCTGCTGTTTAAAACTGTCTAACTGTCTAACTGTCTATAGGCCTATGTGTGCATCGACAAACAATTACAAAGCAAAATGATAGTTTTTCTGAAACAATGAAGTCCTTGTTTTGCTTCAGTGTTAGACAAATTAAGGCGGAACAGTAGATTTGGACCGCCCCACGTGCACTGACAGCTGATATCACATCCTCCTCCCCACAGTACGCACATATGTATCTGCATCTACTGTCTCACCCAACATTATTCTAATTTAGGAGACTATCAGACCTGCAGTCGCATCTTCACTTTGCTAACAAACCCAAACGCATTTCAACTTCACATTCGTGCGCTGTTTGTGCCACGCAGTTCTTTGTATTTTGGACAAAATCTTATAGACAGCTGGCCCCACAGAGTGGTTTAGGAAACTAACTGTTAAGTGATCTGTAAGGGGCAAAGATGGTCGTTAATGGAAAAAATGATACCTGCGCAACTTCTTTGCCAACTGGATGCCCACCACAGACGACTGAAGAGTTGGAGGAACGGGGGTACTGGGGGACCAAGGCTGAGTTCATCCTGACTGTTATGGGAGCGATCATCGGACCTGGGAATGTTTGGAGGTTCCCCTATCTATGCTACAGAAACGGCGGAGGTGATTTCTCACAGAAACTGCTCTCAATCTGGGACGATTATTGGATTCCCCCCCCCCTCCCCCCGGTGTTTTATCTTTTCTCCCGCCCCATAAAGAAGTAAAAATCCTCTTATTTTTTAATTTTTTTTGTATTATTATTATTATTATTAATATGTATTTTTTTGCAGGTGTTTTCTTTATCCCCTACATTTTGTTTATGTTCACCTGCGGAGTCCCCTTATTCTTCCTTGAAACTGCCTTGGGACAATACACCAACCAGGGGGGAATCACGTGTTGGAGAAAAATTTGTCCGCTTTTCCAAGGTAAATAAAATGCCTTATTTCCTGCACACATTTGTCAACTGGCTTGCCATGTGTTTCACCGCGTACACTGGGGATGTAAACGACGTGCACAATCTATCCTCTAGTTATCATGTAATTTCCTTTTTTTTCCCCAGGCATAGGTTATGCTAGTCACCTAATCATCACATTCAGTGCCACCTCCTATATTATCATCATTGCATGGGCATTCTTTTACCTGTTCGCATCCTTCAGTGCGGATTTGCCATGGGCCAAATGTGGACATTACTGGAACACAGGTGAGTTGTCCTGCAACTTTTGGCTAGGGCTTGACTGCAAATTGTAGTGTGAATATACAAGGGTGTACCAACCTACAGTAAACTCTTGACAATACTCTTTTTACTAGACATTTGTTTGTTGCTTTTCTTAGCATCTTAGCATTCTCCTGCAGTGCAGGCAAGTATGATATACTGTTTTTTAAATAAATCACAGCAGATGTATACAGTGCTACAGAACTCATTACTTAGCTTCCCTCAAACATTTAGTTTTGTTGATCAGTAGGTCATTCAATAACATTCAATAATAAAATATAAGTACAAAATACCTACAGTATAAATCATCTTTAGGTTACCATATTGTTACCCATTTATTCCCTTACCTCATATCTTGTTTAGTTTAGTTAGTGGAAAACTTCCTTGTCCACAGGGACAAATCACAAAAACTATATTAGAACAAATACAAAACAGCAACAACAATAATAAATGTAATCTAAAGTGTCACTGTGATGCCACAAAGATAGAATATATAGATACTTTGCATGTTATTATCTCTGAGGGGTACATCGGGGCATGTTTTAAGTTCACCTTTTAATTTGAAATTTTTTCCCACTATTTTATTTTCTTATACTTAGACTCATGCTTGGACCTCAACCATCCAAATCTGAGCTTCAGCATAACATCCAGACCAAACACCACTCTTCCTGTTGTGGAGTTTTGGCAGTAAGCATGTGGTCAACGCCAGCAAATTTAACTGAATACTAATTTTTATTCCAATACCTTCCCTTTCCCTTTCTTTCTCCTTCTCCCTTCTTATTTTCTCAGTCCTCAGAATCACTTCAAAGCATCTCTTCCTCCCCTCTACACAGCCCACCTTTGCTTTTCCTCTCTGCCTCCTCTCAATCACCCTCCCTGTCTTCCTCAGTTCTCTTTTCTCCCTGTAATTCTGTTTCCCTCCCTTTTACCTGCCATTCATTTTTGCTCTCCTTCTCACCCTTCCACCCATCACCATCGATTCCTCCTCTGTCCAGGCGCCGGGTTTTAAAAATCTCTGGCGGCATCGAGGAGGTGGGCAGCTTGAGGTGGGAACTGGTCTTGTGTCTCATCCTGTCCTGGGTCATCTGCTACTTTTGTGTTTGGAAGGGCATCAAGTCAACAGGAAAGGTTAGCTGCTCAAACACTGATGAACATTCCGACATTTTTCACACATATTTGTAAAAACTCTCCAAATTGCTGGTTCAAAAGAAAGCCAAATATGCATTACTTTCAATGTGTTTTTTATGCGTTGTTTATATGTCGTTAACTTGTAAACAAAAATTTTGTTGAGGGCCACTAAAAGGTTAATTGGTTAGTTAGATTTCATTAGTGGTCATAAAAAACTCCTCGGGCAGTCAACAAATAGTTGATGGTTGGACAACTGGGCAATTAGATGACACAGTATACAGTTCATCAACTGCTTAAGTATGCTTAGTTTAAGGCGGCCTGTATAAGCTGACATTTCTACGCCCCTACCTCATACTGCATCGAAGCGTATTCACATTGTTAATATCTTATGTTTACATGTGTTTACAGATATGTAACTGCAAGTGAACAGTTAGTTTTTTAAGAGTACTCTAAAGAGCTTTCCTGCCACATCTAACTTTAAAACAATTTGCAGTAAATGGCCACTTCCTTGTCATTTTCCAACAGTTTCAAATGTCACTATTTATGCCAAAAAACACATACCCATAGGGACAACTTGAGCTGATGTCATCTGGGGCACACTTCACAGTGATTTATAGGCCCATAAAATTACTGTTTGGGAAATATTCTATAGGATGACTTAATGGTTTGCGGATATGAGCGTCAGAACTGCTTGCTAACCATATTCCTGTGATCAGCAGTTTGTTATGAAGAGGAACATACAAACTTAGGCTGCAGGATCAGATCCAGTATCAGTAAAACTGATTCACTGAGTCCGCAACTGTCAGCACTATAGGAACTGTTTGAGGAATTCACCATCGTCCATACTTGGGATGTTCCTGATAAAGTGTGTCTTAATTTGTGTCAAAAGTGGATTTGTGTGTATGTATATCTATGATCTATTAATCATCATCAGTCCTTGATTATTGAAAATATCTCATATTTTTTGTTTTCAGTCACCCAAATGTGAAGATTTGCTGCTTTTCTCTGTTTTATATCACTGTAAACTGAACTTGTTTGAGTTTGAGCTCTTACTTTCTGTGTTTCCTTTCAGGCGGCCTACTTCACAGCCACTTTCCCTTTCGTTATGCTGGTGGTTTTGCTCATACGTGGTCTAACTCTGCCAGGGGCAATGGATGGAATCATTTACTACCTCTACCCTGATATCTCTCGCCTTTCAGATCCACAGGTATACAATCTTTGGAGCAGAACTTCTATATTGTTTCCTCTACACAAGACGTGCACATACAAAAATGGATATTGTTTGACCTTTTCAGGTGTGGATGGATGCTGGCACTCAGATCTTTTTCTCTTATGCCATTGGCTTTGGGTTCCTAACCTCTCTTGGGAGTTACAATACTTACAACAATAACTGTTACAGGTAAGAAAACTGATCTGTCAAAACCTTCTGGAAGTAAAATGTAGGTTTCTTATTTTTTATATAATGTCCCTGCAGATGCATTTCTTTGCTCTTGTGTGTGTGGCCTCTTTATATGATTTTTATGCTGCAAAGCTAAGTATTTCTTCATTTAAGTTTAATTAGTTTATAGTCCTGTGATTAAAACTAGCTAATTAAATGAGAATCCACTACTCTAAAACTATTAATCAGGCCATCCACTCTTCATGTTTCTTTCAGGGACTGTTTCTACTTGTGTTTACTGAACAGTGCAACCAGCATTGTGGCAGGCTTTGCCATTTTCTCTGTTTTGGGTTTCATGACCTATGAACAAGGAGTGAATATTTCTGAAGTAGCTGAATCAGGCAAGTACTGAGTCAATTAGATCCAACTTTATAATGACAATATGAGTGATAAACTGTTTTAATACATTTACTGTAATTATTGTTGCTTGTAGTATAAATAGTTCTGGTTCTTTATCCTTATACCCTTATGTTTACAACCAAAGAAGCTTTCTTGTAGGGTTGATTATTTTCATACTCAGCTTAGATGAGCATGAATGGTAAACCTTGTAAACAGTATGTCTGGCATAGCATTATAGCATTTAGTGCGGTAATGCAGCTAGCCAATCCTGAGCCTGAGCCAATTTAGGAGTTTTTTTGCAGACATGGCGGTTGAATATTTTGCAGTTCAGTTTAGCTGCTGCAAATACCATTACTGGCCTGTAAGTGAGTTTCTAATTAAAGTAATTGATCAGCAAGACTGAGAAAGTCCTGCAGATATCATGTGTTATGGCGACTGTGTTCAAAACAATCAAATGTTATGATTGTGTCATAGAAGTTGGTCAGAATCTGGTGATGCTGCTACTCGAAGTATTAGTAGTCCACTATAGTACTCTACTATTTTTTCTTTTCATTTTCGAGTGACATGTTTGCCTGTTGAATTGAATTTACGGCATGTTTGTTTTATATGTGTGGATATGTGTCCAGGTCCAGGATTAGCATTCATTGTCTACCCACGTGCTGTAGCCATGATGCCCTTGCCTCAGGTGTGGTCGGTGTGTTTCTTCGTCATGATCATTCTGCTTGGATTGGACAGTCAGGTACCAGACTAACCTGTCTGAATGAATGAATGTTTGAATGAATGGATGACAACCTGACCCTTTTTCCTCCCACTGCTTTCTTCCAGTTTGTCGGCCTGGAGTGTCTCATGACGTCAATTGTCGATCTGTTCCCGACTTACCTGCGCAAAGGCTGTAAACGTGAGCTGGTTCTGCTTGCTATCTGCAGTACCTGCTGTTTGCTGGGATTCTCTCTGGTCACTGAGGTTTGTACAGTCCCTGCTGGTAAAATATTACTAGAAGCAGGGAGAGCATAAGGACTAAAGTCAACTAAAAACTAGGGACAAAATAGGTCAATTAACATAACACTTTTCTATTCAAAAGATGACAACAGCCAGCCTAGCTTTATCTGTTGGAAACAAAATCCAAGACGTTTTATACTCTTCCTCTTCCTCAGGCCCAAGGATGGTCTTGTAGATCAAAATGTTGCCTTAAAAGATAAAACTACTAGAAAAGGTTAAACTATTTCTCTCTAGTCGTTCTGCTTTGTGCGTTGCAGAAATATTTTTTGTCTTGCACCTAAATATATTTTTCTCTGAATGTGCACACATTTGGTCTATCTCAGAAAATTCACCTATAAGCACCTCCAAAGTGAAGAAATTATATGTAATTTGTTTAATCTGTAAAAAAAAATGAAGTGTAAAAGTGCCCCCTTGCTGCCAGACTAGCAGTTTCCCTTCTGGTCCTTATGCTAAGCTAAGCTAATCATTTTATGGCTCCTGCTTCATATTTAGGGAACAGATATGAGAGTGGTGTCAATCTTCTTGTAACTCCCTGCAAGAAAATGAACAAGCATGTCTTAAGATGTCTAACTCTTCTTTCGTGAACACTTTAAACTTATAATTATTTTAATTTATGGGTTAGTGAGAGTAGAAAATTCTCCAGTTTTGCCTGCTACTATGAATCCAGTGTCCTGTAGCTACAGTGTTACACGGCATATTTAAATGATGAATTTTAAACCCTGTTCTTGAAGTGTGGTTTCCGTTAATAATCATGTTTCTGTCAAACACAGAGGTACTCAAGGTGCTGCACCCTCCTGTTCTCTCGGTTGCTTTGCAGGGCTTACAGGAAAGCTTGCCAAACCCTCCAGCATCCCTCTTGATGGTTCTTTGATGTGTAGTGTTGCGCAAATAATCCCCTGACACCTTAATCTTAATCTTTAAGATCTTTACAGCCAAAAACACAGTTAGCTGTCTGGTACATGAATACTAATGGGTGGAAGAACTGCCAGAGCTTCAGGTATTTTCAAATTAAACAACAATAACAATAATACACACTTAGTGTACACCACAACCACTGTCTGTGTTTAATGACGGAATAATTGCATTACTGGTGTTACATCATAATGATAATGCGATCATGGTTGTGTCTTATCAGTTTGGTGAGATGAAAAACAAAAATTCAGATGAATTATGAAAAGACTCATTCCCACATTTTTTACTTACTTTGTCAACTGGCTGCTACACAAATGCTGTGGGTAAAAACAGTTACTCTTGGTCATTAATATCATTGTTATACTAATTATTATGATCACTTCCTTGTTTTTAGGGAGGGATGTACCTGCTCCAGCTGTTGGATCATCATGTCTGCAGTGGCACCACCTTGCTCCTCCTCTCCCTCTGCCAGTCCATCAGCATTGCCTGGGTATACGGTAAGTCATAACCAACCTTGAAAGACTATATCCTGATGACAAAACAGACAGCTGAAACTTTGGTTCCAACTATTTTCAAAAGGGGGAAAAAAAACTATACACATGTTTGGTATGCTCATATATTCACCTCACAGATGAGATTCCTAAAATCTTTCCTTCCCCGAAAGGTGCTGACCGTTTCTATAGCAACATCACATCCATGATTGGTTATCGTCCAAGCCCATTTATGAAGTACTGCTGGACTTACATAACTCCGTTCATCTGTTTTGTAAGTGTTCAGTCCTTTCATTCACCTCTTCCTGTTTGACTTTTCAAAGTTGAATTTTACATCCCAAACATTTGATTCGATTAAATAAGCATGTCACAAAGTGATGCATAATATTCATTAAAGGATTTATCTTTATGTTCTTTTTATATTCCCTACTCCTCTGGTTTTATATGTTATGGTTTGTGGACCCAATTTTAAGATGTCCAGTATGTAACTATAATTTTCTTTGGGATGCTATTGTTATTACTGCAATCTTTATCATTAATCCACTTTGTCTCCTCCAATCACAGGGCACATTCATCTTCTCTATTGTCAAATACTCCCCGTTGAAGTTCAGTAACAGTTATGTTTATCCACTCTGGGCCAATATCTTGGGCTGGCTCATTGCCAGTGTCTCCCTCTCCCTCATCCCACTGTTTGTGTTATATAAAATAATACAAGGAGAAGGCACTCTGAAACAGGTAAGGATGCTTCTCTCTGGATTGTTGAATTACTGTTAAGCAGGTTTTAAAGTGGAATTTGACAGGCTACATATACTGTAGTGGTGCAGTGGAAATATTTGACTTGCCTTAATTAACTCCCACATTGATTTTACTGTGAATTCTTCTGGACTTCTTTTCTTTGTGTACCTTTTATGCACCCATTTCTTGATAGATTTTTTTCTGGTTCCTGCTGGTACAAAGAAGGCCCAACCAAATAAATGAACATCAGTGCTGATTTGTAGTTTTGAAGCTCCCAAAGTGCCCATGGGCAAGATACTGAACCCCAAATTGCTTCTGATACCATTGGTGTGTGTATGGGTGAGCTTAGTCTCATTGTGAGTGATAGGAATCGCTGTATCGCTCCTGATGAGTTGGATGTTGGGACCTTGCATTCATTCATTCATTCCAAATTTAACTGTGCTGCTGACAAAGCTGAATATATTTGTACTGGCTTCACACAGATCTTGGCTGTTGTGATTCTGGGTCTGCACATGGGTTGTTTAAGCTTGGTGTATACAAGGAGGATTTCTTAGAAACTCATCCATATGAATTGTTTTGGCACAATACACCAGTGGGATTATATCATTTGTAATGTAGGAAGCCATTCCTTGCTTAAAGGATAAGTCTATGATATTCTAGATTATTCTTATTTTCCACAAATGCCATTAAAAAAGACCTAAACCAACAATGAACTGATTACTAGCAAGTACTGTGTGTGCTTTAAAGCCTGAATGAACATGGCCACTCTGGCTGATGTTGACTTAATCCCTCATTGTAAATGTACCCCAGTACATGTGTACATGTATTAATTCACAGCTGAAAATCGTCGCCAACAATTGCAATATATACTTTTAAGTCATGTTTTTCCAGCTGTTTTAGAAAGTCAAGCTTTTTAAAAAAATAAATAAATAAAAAATAAAACTGAAGCCATTTAATTGTGACCCATCTTAGAGTTGTCTTCATGTAGAATGAACTGGCTTTGGGCTGAGAGCCATAGAGTCTGAAATTTTTGAGAGACTAACACATTGCTGGTTTTGCTGCTTTAGGAATTGTTGACAATAGCAGGAATAAAGAATATTACCAGCCTCATTTAATTAGCATATGTATTGTAATGCGTTTTACTGTATTGGGTTGGTGTAAGAAAGTAAGAAACATTCTTGTCAATCTTTTTTTTTTCCTCAGCGATTCTTGCTGCTCTGCCAGCCTGTGGACGACCTCTCCATGCAACAAAAATGTCTTCCTACACTGGGAACCAATGGTACTGCTGCACTCACAGAGCTCAAACCTTTATCACACACTGAGGAAGTCATTCAGTGAACACAAACACATTGTGCAGCTGAGAGGTGAACTATAATTTAGTGGAAATAAGGGGCATTTAGAACATCAAGGGGCACAATAACTTTTTCAGTGGCTGCATTGTTCTTATATTTACATTTTTCGGGCATAGTGAAATCGTCTTATTTGGTTTCTCCAGATATGAACTTAGCTTGTGCAAGAATTTACATGTGTAAATGTTTTCTGAGTTAAGTTCTGTTTAAAGCTCATACACATGCTGAGATGGAAAAAAATCAGGTTGTTCAATATCAATATCTAACATTTTAATTTCAATGGGTCATGTTTTTTTATGATTCTCCTGTTTTGTAGTTAAGCAAAATATTGATGAATATAGCATTATATTTTTTCTACTGTGCATGATACATGAGCCAATTTGGGTAATTTTCCTCTGTGTATTACTGAAGATTATTTGTGCACCATATATATATCACGTATGGAATGTATGCATCCTGTATATAGGTCTGTAACACACCTCTTAAACCTATAGTGTAAGTGCCTTACAACAGCATATTTAGCTCATTGACCCATTTACTCAGTACTGTAAGACATTTTCTTGTCTTTACACTCACAGTAGATTAATTTTGATTTGATTTTTTTATTATTACTTTGGAAGTAAGTAAGTCGTATTGATTGGAGAAATGTGTTTTCTATACCTACAGCATAGGCTATTGAACATGAGTTCAACTCAAGTTTAGTCCAGAATGAATATCTTTCATCAACATTTACACAAAAACCTGACATTTCGTTATCTATTTTTCAAGTATTATATTATGGATTTCGTCTACCTATCTGTAGACAAATAAAGACTATACACTACACCCATGATATCCCTTCACAATATTAAGTTACATGAGTAAAAAATTGTTTTACACAAATGACAACAAAGATTCAGGGTCCTGCTGAGTTCTCAAACTATATCTTTTGTTATTGTCAGAGACCCCATAGCGGGCAGAAAATTCATGCTGTGTGTTTTTTTCCTGTTTTTTTTTTAACAAAACCAGTGTATATTCATCTCATCCATACTCCTGACAAAAAAAGCAAATATCAGTATAATCTCAGGAATCTCCTGGGACCTGATGAGTTTTCAGGCCCCTGACCTTCACAGGTCAGACTCCCTCGTGTTCCTCTAATATTAATATTTTGCCTCTGACATCTCTCCTCAGGCAGTTTTCAGTATTCAGTCCTTCACGTGTGAGACTCATTGGTTGCGCTGCATGTTATCAGTTATCAGTTAGTTTTTTTACTGCATCATAGACCTGTATTTTATAAGTTTTGTCAACATGTGAGAACACGTCTGACAAAAAGCCTTCATTCAGCAGCTGCTGCGGCAACAGCACAACGTCTCTCCCTCCCCTCTGGCACCTTGAGTTACTATGGTTATGGGAACACCTTGAAATTTTGTAATGACTCAATAAGATCATGAATGTAATCGGATTGATCCACAATGCTGAAATCTTGTATTATAACATAATTGTACATGATTAATCTAAAGCCAAATAAAGTCCATGAAAATATTATGTATGTTAATTGTCCTGTGTGCAAATCATCATCATGCTTTTGTGTTTACCCTCACTCTTATTGACCAGACAGGACCACTGGTTAATATCTTCATTTGGCTCCAAACAAAATAGTTCAGATAAGAACTAAAAGAAGAGTGATTTGTCCATCTCTATCGTGTGTGCGTGTGCACCATCAATTATTAGGGTGTGTGCGATTTGTTGACTGCACAAAGAAATCTTGTTCAGGTCTATTAAAAGCCTAGGACCAGCCCTGTTCACACCAACTTGACAAGGTATTTGGTAAGTATCTGAGGTAACAAGGTAACTGAACAACTCAGTTTTGTTCTTGTTCATTTAACAAGAACTGTGTTTCCTAAAGGCACTGTGCGTAACAACAACAGTTCCGTGGCTTATCTGTTATCCAAATTATGTATGACACTGTTATGTGAGCCAGGTGAGAGAGGGCTGAACTCAAAATTAGTCAGTCTCAGAGACAGGCGCAGACAAGTGTTAATAGTGTTAATTAACTCTTGTACACGTGAACTGGCACAGCATTGACACTGACATTAATTCACAGACATTCCATTAAGTCATTCAAATGCAATGAATGGGGGGTTAAAGGTGTGTGTTACAAGGGATCAGAACCACGGGAGAATCATCAGCAATCAAAACACAGCAGACAAACATCGAATGTGTTAAATGTTTGAAATAAGTAGGCAAAAGTAATGTGTTGCTCGGTGATGAGATAGTAACGCCTGCCTCTGTGTATGTGACATGACAAATATGAGAATGGGCGTCATTTAGAAAACAGAAGGCAGCTCCCTTATCACCTGAAGTTCCATGTGTGAAAAAATGAACACTCATTAGGATTGGCATCTCCTTTTATCTACAGGAAGTCTTTTCTGAGAAATTTCAGAGACTTTCTCTCATGTAAATACACTGGATGGAGAAAGAGGGAAAAATGTGACTGTTGTGGATATTGATGTTTAAATGAATCCCCCCCCTGCTAGTTGTTGAGGTGTTGAACATTTAATTAAATTCCTCAGTTTCTCATAAATCCATACAGATCATTGCCATCACGTCTGGGTTTCAGAATTGATGTGAACGCTGTGCAGTTCACAGAGGGGTTGCTTCGGGGGACAAGTGAAGGTGTAAAACAACACCATGTGGAAAAAGGGTGTGCGTGAGAACGACAAGCATTCAATTTACTATTTTGTAATCTTGTCATCTCTAAATTTAGCTGTTGTTTTGAATTTTAAGATGCCCTCTCCAGAAAAGAACACCTGAATGTTCATGATTAGATGTGATAATAATAATAGTACAATGATTTTCCTGTAAAGGAGGATAACAGAATGAGAAGAAAACTAAAACAAATCACACAATTGCTATGCCATTTTCCCCTGTAACACAACAGCCTGTCTTTAGCCCATCAATACTACTTGGGAAAGTGAACCATTCAGTATTGGATTGTGTGTGTGTGTGTGTGTGTGTGTGTTTAGGAGAAGACAAACAACAGATAACAGCACTGATTATCATGCCTCAGCTGCAAAAAAGTATGCAAGAGTTTTAACAAAGTTCTGTGTGGAATCAATTCATTTTCATTGTGAATTTTTAAATGTATCCCCTATCAGGGGCAACATTTGACCATCACTGTTATGTGTACATAAACCTGTAACTGTCATTGGTATGGTTCTAATTGTGAATAAAGACACAAACCGTTTTAATAAAAGACACTGTTTATTGACTTGCTTGTTTGTCGTCTTGTAGAAAGAGCACAATGTAACAGTGTAATAATTTAAACACTATAAATAAAAATCTCATGATGATGATTTGGAGGAAATGTATTTTTCCGTCAGGTTTGAAGGAGAATAAAACACTTTGGGTGCAAATGATAAAGCACGGCGTGACGGGAATGTAAAGCCATCTTAATCCCATAATAAAAGGTGTCAGCAGTGAAGATACAGTAAAGCCAATTTGTGTCTGACAGACTGATTGTAGCTCAAATCTAACCTCCATATAAATCCAATACCAGCCCATGACTTTACTTTGCATCCAATGTGTTTTTTTTTTTAGGGTGTGTGCGGTTTGTTGACCAAATATTTAGGAACATGTATTCAGTACTGAACATGACAATTTTAAAATGTAAGTTGAAGCATTTCATTTGTAATTTATAATATCTCAGCGTGATACAGTCTTCAATTGTTTTCACTTAGTTGCTGCTCTGATTCAGAAATATGTGTGGAGATGTAAAGAAATCAAACATTCTGTGACACCATTTGGTAAGGCTTTTGTCGCTGTGTGTTTTAGTGTTTTAACACCAGACATTAATGAAGGCTTTCCTGTATCACACCTAATTTTAATGCTTTTACTTGGAAAGGTAGTTACTTCTGAGTAAAGAAGAAGTTTAAATGGAGCAGTATGGGGGATCACCAGTTTTTGGTATCAGTGGAAAAAAGTTGGGCTCACACATTTGGATCTACCAGTAAGTTAATTTCAAATTATAAAATAGGTACAAATTGGCAAACATTTTTTTTGTCCATTAGTTAATTCCACTTACAGTACACATTTTTATTAAATCCTTAATTCACTTATTTTATTAAGTGGGAGTGGTGTGGTGATGTGATAATGCATGACAGATCCCACACACAAGTGCCAATTTCCTCACAAGACATTACCTGATCTCATCAACAAGTTAGGGCAGAGAGCACTTGTGTAAGTGTGGAATAATGTGTGAGCTGCATCATTGCCAAAATTAAGGCACTACTCAGGTGTGTGTGTGTGTGTGTGTGTGTGTGTGTGTGTGTGTGTGTGTGTGTGTGTGTGTGTGTGTGCGGGTTCCTTAGGTGTGGGTCAAACTTCAATCGACTTCTGTCAGACCACAGGGTCTCCTGAACTCTTGACCACGCTCGTGGATCCACTTGTTTGACACTGACAAAACAAAAGAGAAAAATATGTGACGACCAAAAATTGCAAAAGAAGTTCTTTTTCAGCAGGTGGTGAAAGGATTTGCTCAGTATGGTATATATGGTATGGGGTACAGGTTTCTTTCACCTCACAACAGGACACCCTCACCATATTTTTGATTAAAATTGGCCACACCCTGCACAAAATGTCAACAGTTGCAGATTTCCTTGTTTCAAGTGTTCACGTCATCCAGTCAGTCCACAATTGGCCTTGACTTTATCTGCTTCTAGCTGCACTCGTTTATTTGTAATCATTGAGACCAGCAACTCAATCTGTCAACAACGGACACAAGACTGTAGATACGAGGACTGAAAGGATCCCTCACCCACTTATTACGCTGGAGCTTCTCTTACTAGTTGCCTATTAGACAGCTCTAATTTGTTACGCGTAGGTCTGTCTTCTAAACAAATAGCAGCTTTTATTAACTCAAATGCAGTTGTTTTCAACATATTCATACTTTTTTGTGATTAATATGAATTTTTTACTCACCCCATTTACTTCCTACTAGGACAGGACAGGCAGCATGCCTGGTCCTATAGTCTCCCTCGCCACTTTTGAACAAATTGTACCAGAAGACTGCTGTTCCCTGTGGAGAAATGACATCCAATGTGCATTTTTTCCCTTCAACTTTATTGAAAGCTTCAATACAAACAAGGAATTCAGTCATACCAGTTCACATTGTGCAAAAGTAATATAGTACCATCATAGTTACATATGATAGTATAATAAGGGTCAAAGGGGGAAAAAAAGGAAACGAAACATAAAAGCAAAAATAAAACTTTGGCATGACAGACTTTGTAATCTTACATATAAAATGAAAGTTCTAGTTATAACTGCTGTGACAGGTTATTGGTTGAAAATATCTCCATGGATATTCATTATAGATATACATTTCTTATTAGTAATTAACTTAAGAGACTTAAAATAATAATCAACTTCAATCAAAAACAGCTTAAATTATGGTGATGAATCTTGGAATTTACATTTATGGACATAGTTTCTTTTCTTTGTATTCAAAATAAGTAATAATGTTTTTTCCTTCAATGTTGATTTTATGTTTTGTTTTACACAGTATATAGTTCTCAAGTTCTTTCCAAAATGTCCTACATTTTCAGATTCGGTTTTACAAAAGGTACATTTGTTATCAATGTCAAGGAATTTTGAAATATATGCCTTAGATGGGTATATATTATGTAGTATTTTTAAATGTAATTCTCTGATTTTATTTGTGACACATAATTTAAAAGGAACAAGCCAGGCTTTATGCCAATCAATATCCATAAAAATAGCATTCCAACAGGATTTCCCTCTAGGTGTTATTTTCTTAGCATTGTAGAAACGTTTTACTCAGGATGTCAACACCATTTATGTAAAGAATGTTAATACTTGTATGTTGCACATTCTGATTTTTATAGCTTTTCGTTAATTCTATCGTTCTGCTGGGAATGGAATTTATTACTGAGATAAATTCTTTAAATTTTATAGGAAATGCTTTCTGTGTAAGAAAGTCTTCATAACTAAGTAGTTGGCCATTAGGGTTAAATAAATCTTTTAAGTAAATTATATTTTTATCAATCCAATTTTGTAAATAGAGTGATTTGTTCCTTGACTTTTGGTTGCTTAATAACTACAATATGTTGCTGCTTGCCACATTTGCAAAAAAAGCATAAGGAGATTGTTTTGCAGCAAAAGCAGAGTCAGAAGGAAGTTAAATGTGAAGATCTTTAAAGTCAAGCCTGCAGGAGGAATCACAGTACAGAGAATAATGCACAGAGAACCTCACGTATACTAATACTGACTCAGTCTCTGCACATTAACCTCTAAACTGACACCAACACTGTTAGGATTAGATCTGTGTTCCACAGGGGACACTAGTCATATGAAGTAAACACACTCACAAGTGCTCACAGAAACACACTTGTCTCTCACCTTTCTCGGCCGGATTGCTGCCCCAAAGTCAGGGAAGACTGTGGCACCTCCTGCCTCGACGTCACTCATCTGAGAAAGGACAACAAACTTGTTAGTTTTTTTGTCTATTACTTTATTTGGTTGGAGACTTCCTCTTTACTTTTGTGAATACTCTTTTTTTACACTAAAAAACAAAAAAACAAATATGTGTTTTGGGCTTAGCAAACATTTGTTTTACTTTTCAAAGCAACATATTCAATTTCAACATTCAAAGCACATGTTGTATGCCATACTGTGATTTAAAGCAATACAAATGTTATGACCGTGAAAATATCATTTTGAGAATATGTTTATACATCCATAAACACCAGGGGATGCTAAATAACTGACAAATCAAATGTCACAAGTTTTTTATGTTACGTCATTCCATTAGAAAAAAAAAAAAGACAAACTATTGCTTCCTGAGTGGTATATACAAAACAAGGTCCTGTGAAAGAAATAAAGTGCACATTGTGACAAGTCACACATCTTTACACAACACTGGAGAGTAAGAAAGTTGCTATGTTTACTACAAAGAGAGAAGACAAGAAAGACTGAGGAAAAAGGGAAGTAGTTATGTAAAATGTTAATTGTACTGTATTTCCCTTATACCATATGTCTAAGTGTCTTACAAAATACTGTTATCACAAGTTAACGTGTTTCTAATTCTTTCTGTATTGTTTTGATACATGCATTCAATTGCTTTATTTCATTTCTGTAGTATCTGCTGATGCCTGGCCATAAGTTCCATGCAGAGGTACTGTTATACTGTTTTATCCAGTTTATCCAAGTTATTTGTTCAGAGAAATTACATTCATGATCAATATTACACGGCCTTATTGAACACTCGATTCTGATTGGTCAATTACAGCATTCTGCAGATATTTATTTCTGTATAGGCGATCGTTGCTATGGACGCCGTTCTGATCATAGACTCTGGAGAACCCAATAATACTTTTTAAATCAACAAAATCATTTTTTGACACAAAATATTGATTTCTCTAACAAGTAGCCATGTAATAAGTGGGATGCTGTACAGCAAGCAGGTCACTGTTGTGAAAATAAACCCTTTAGGGTGATTCAAGATCTGTGATGCATCACACTGTCAGGGTTTATTTTGCAACAATGACCAGCGCGCTGTACATTATCCCTTACATAATGTTCTGAAGCATCATGTATCAAAGTGAACAATGAACTTAAATCAATCACTGGTTATATGCAATCAAAAATAAAGTACAAACCTCATTCAAAAAGTAAAAAATAAAAATAAAAAACCCAAACTTCTATTTTTTTTTATTTATTTTTCTTTTGTGGTCTCATTTTAATTTGTACAACCCAGTGTTAGCAAGGGTAGAATTAAGAGTGGCTACTACGTCAGCATGTTAATAAGGGAAAGTCAACACAACTCTCCACAATATGTACTGGAACTGATTGACAGAAAAACTTTATTCTTAGATGTTTAAGATCCAGGTGATGGGATGTTTATCCAGCACCTTTTTTTGGCTGTAATATCTCATTTAAATTTTCAACTATAGGACTGTGGACTTCTATGAAAAAGTCAATCAATCCAAGTACAAGTTTGAAACAGAGCTTATGCATATGCCCATGAAGCTACAACAAGAGGATGTAGATTTCAGGCGACTACCATGACCGGCCTTCAACCAGCGGTGACGTACTTACGTAGTTCAAAAAAGTTGCCACACGATTTCCAGTGCCTAATCTTTTGAAAGCATCAGGCTCATCTTTCTACAAAGATAAAATTCAAAAGTGAAAATACACCATGAATACGCTGCTCACTCGCACGCACATGTACTTACGTAGTTTAGGAATGTAGCAAGTCTATTTCCATCGACCTTGAGGTTGCTGTCAAAAGGGCGCTGCAACAGATGTTTAGAACGTTTAACCCATCACCAAAAAGACTCACACTAGGAGCCCGCCACAAAGGGCACTAACTGTATTCACATCAAATAAAATCTACTCTATTATCTGTCATAAACTTTACTGAATCACAACTGAACTACATTAGTTACTTCAAATTAAGTACTTAAAAACACATACTAATATAAAGATAACGTTAAGCACGTATTTGAACTAAAGAAAATACATTAATCATAAAGCCAGTTATTTCTTTAACCATAACCATAAATCATCCCAGGGTGAGTGATAACAGCAAAAGATTGTTTTTGCAATGATATTATGATATTACACATTATGAACATAATAACTCATTCTACAGAAAAGCTCCAGACAGCTGCATGTGCAGTGCACAGTTTATACAGCTATACAGTAGATCACAAGAAAATCAAGTTTGCAGGTACAATACAGAGGGGATTTAAGGAAACAGCACATTGAGAGCATTTCCAAGAAAGCAGTTAGTGAGAGAGGAGTTCTGGGAAAAGGGGCTGGCGTGGAATTCATAATAATTTAAGTATGGACAAATATGTAAGTAATTAATCTTTTAGAATCCTTGTAGAAGTCTCTCAGAAAGATTGTATGAACTTGTTGAAAACAACAGGAAAGTTTCTTTCTGTGGAGATCTGAATGAAGATCAGTATGATTGTGGGTGTGTTACGATTGGAAGTTAGAACACATTCACTATCAGGCTTTGAGATTATCTTCAGTGTTTTTAGAACAATTTCAGCATTAGCATTACATGTTAAATGGGAGCAATGCTGCTAGAAAAAAAAAAAAACAAGGACACAGTTTTCAATTAATTACTGGGTTAATTTGTTAATTTACAAGGTCATAGTCACAATCATCCAACACAAGACACATTAAAACATGGACATGGACAGTTACATAAAAAGCAACAGCAGTAGAAATATTTCAAACATCAAATTAGTCCAACTGTACCAGCAATACAACCAATACATTACTACATTAATCAAAGACTTATACATAAGGGCATAAATACTTAAGTAGCTAAAGCTAAAACTTAGAGATAAAAGGGTTTTCACTTATAACATCCTAAGGAAACCCTTACAGTGATTGTATGCAGCCCTCGGATGACAATTTAAGGCCACCCTCAGCTTAAGTGTTTTTTTAAGTGGCTTAACCTTACATTCCATCCCAAGCTCTCTGCTCTCAAAATACAGTGGTCCTGTTTCTCCCCTGGCTTAAAAAGCAGCCTTCTGGCTGCAGGATCTTTTCCTTTCAAATCTAAACTTAAAACTTATCTTTTGGCCTTAACTATCAGTTGGTTGTTATGGCTGCTCTTTCCAGGCTGACTTGAAATATGTCAATTCATGTTGTTAAATGTCACACACATTCATTCCCACGCATTCCCACGCATTCCCACACACACACACACACACACACACACACACACACACACACACACACACACACACACACACACACACACACACACACACACACACACATTCATTCACAAAGTGAACTCACCCTTGAGAAGTCATAGTGTGGCTCGTACTGTCCTCCAACTCCATAGTTAGCAACCTGGTCAGCCAATGACAAAGGTCATATGTATGTAAAAAACTAAAATGATCAAAATTCAGATTTGTTCATCTACAATGCATGTACATGTAGCATGATGGATAAAGTTACATCATTCTTTCTATGTATTTTATGTCTATGATGTGTATCATCATCATATTGAAATATAAGATATCAAATATTTGTGTGATATGACGTTATCGTCTATTCATATAATCCTGTAGGGTGTATTACAGTACATTACCTGTAGTAACTCTGCAGTATCTACTGTTAGCCCTGTGATGGCTTCTATTCTCTGATTGACTCTTTCAATGACGGGGTCATCCTCTGCTTCCAACCACGCACTGAAAACAAACAAACAAAAAAAAAAAAAAAAAACAGTCACATAGTACATAGTATACAAAGTAGACACAAACACTGCAAACGCTGCAATGGATAGATATGCAACTTCTTTACATTTTTTTATTTGACTTTCCCTAAAAATTGTCACAAGACAGGTTTCCTTCTAAACGCAGTGCACATTTTAACTGAATTTTCAGAAAATTTACAAAAGAAAATGCAGGTGTATGTGAGTTTTCCATCCACTACTGTGGGAGGGATTTTTCTGCTTTTTTTATGTGCAAATTTTCATTTTCTGCCCAAAGAACACATTTCACTGCAGTTTACAGTGTTTCTGGGTAAAAAAAAAACAAAGCTCCATAAGATATATCAAATAATATAATAATAATCAAATAATAAAGAGGTCTAATCATGTATGAATAACTGAAATCCACAAAAGGGTACTCAAGGAAACTTTCTTCGAAAATATAGCTGCAAGCAGCAATGGGGGGGCGTAGCAGCATAGCAGCATAGCAGGCAAGCCTATGCCTGCTCAGGAAGGTGTCATGAGTCCATATGCCAAGTTTGGCCTCGATACATCAATGCATCACAGAGATATTGGTTCACTTCCTGTGTTACAAGTTTGAAGTCAAAAAGTCAAACAGTTGCCGAGATAAGGCCCCACTTCCTGTTTGGCGGCGTTGCCGCTGAGTTTGATTGGCTGCTACAGGCAAACGGAAGTGAAACTAAAAAATCCACGTAATAACTTTTTTGCGGCTTGGTCTGAAGATTCTATGTGTCAAATCTCGTGGAAATTGGACAATCTGTGTGACCTGAAATGCTTTTTGAAGGTTTTTCCTAAAATTCAAAATGGCGGAAAATCCAATATGGTGCAAATTGACGTCATAGGGTGCGTTGAACTCGTCTTGATCCAAGGATTCCAACGGTACCTCATTTGTGAAATTTGGACCAACGGGTCCAAAGTTATGAAGCTGAATGCACTTCAAACTTTGACATGTTGGTGGCGCTACAGAGTTAAATGTACGGGCATGAAAATTCTTGAGGTTGACAATGAGACTGTCCTGAATACGTGTGCCAAGTTTCAAAACTTTTCACCATGGCGTTCTATGGGCTGCCATAGACTTCAATTGCAGCGGAAAGTAGAATAATAATAATAATAAGAAGAAGAAGAAAAGCTACAAACAC
This sequence comes from Sciaenops ocellatus, assembly GCA_033000465.1. Lineage (NCBI taxonomy): Eukaryota > Metazoa > Chordata > Actinopteri > Sciaenidae > Sciaenops > Sciaenops ocellatus. Next base: position 8,458,779 of record CP136870.1, read on the forward strand.
AATGGGTGCCTTCGCAGCTACGCTGCTAGGCCCCCAATAAGAAAAGCTACAAACACAATGGGTGCCTTCGCAGCTACGCTGCTAGGCCCCCAATAAGAAAAGCTACAAACACAATGGGTGCCTTCGCAGCTACGCTGCTAGGCCCCCAATAAGAAAAGCTACAAACACAATGGGTGCCTTCGCAGCTACGCTGCTAGGCCCCCAATAAGAAGAAAAGCTACAAACACAATGGGTGCCTTCGCAGCTACGCTGCTAGGTCCCCAATAATAATAATAAGAAAAGCTACAAACACAGTGGGTGCCTTCGCAGCTACGCTGCTAGGCCCCCAATAATAAGAAAAGCTACAAACACAATGGGTGCCTTTGCAGCTACGCTGCTAGGCCCCCAATAAGTTACCTTTTTGACACTCTGTAGTTGGCTGTGGTCAGGACGCCTGTTTTGGGGTCACGGACAGTAGCTCTGGCAAGCTTAAAAAAACAAAAGTAACACACACATTTATGAACAAGTGTTTGTCATCATAAACAAGAAAGTCCAATTTTAACATGTACATATATCTGTGTTGTGTCACAGATGAATTTTTATCACACAGGGTTAAGCGCAAGTCTAAAGCGTTGAATCCAAGATTGTTATGGGGACACTGACTTTTTTCCTCAAAATACAGAGCAGCTGTATGTTTGTGTTTAGCAGGCACCATTCTGATCATTACTATGATCATTACAAGAACTGTCCACATCATCTCAACTTTTCTCTATGAGAACAACTTCAGTACATTCAGACTGGTACAATTTATTTTGAATGCATGTCTGGTACACCAAGCACCAGTGCCTGATAAGGTAACAGGAAAAAGATTTTCTTCTCGGTATTGGGTCCTGTTTAGCTGTGATTACATCAGTGCTTACGTTAAACTACACCACCTAACCTTGGATAAAGTCATGAAACAGCTACCTGCACTGCATTTACTACATCCCAAATAATAGCTAATGTTTTAGCCAGAATTAGTATGTTGATGAACTTTATCAGTACTAGTGTCTCTAATTTTATGTCTTGTTTTAAGTGCAGATCTTTTATGTTTATTCTTATTTATTCATTGCTTATTGTCTCACCCTGGGTTTAGCCAGCTCCTTAATCTTCTCAATCTCCTCATGTGACAGCATTTCCAGGTAGCGTACGATGTGGGGGCTGTCCCACTCATCCTCCTCTTTCATGGGCTTCAGCAGGAGAAGAGGGTTCTTGTTACCATCTTGGTAGCGACAGAACAGACGGCTGCGCCTTGCGTCGTTCTAGTATAATATACAGGATGAACAGAACATAATGAACCTTTTGTCTCATTTGTATACAAATGCTCATTATTATTAGTTCCTTCAAGAATAAATTCTGTGGGTCTGCAGAGCTTTAAAATAGATTTTAATTTAGACCCAAAGTGTGAAAATAAAACTTTTACTTATAAAACTGCTCAAGTACAAGTAACTGTTACAGGTCTTCATATTACAGCCTGCCTTACTCTCAACAGGCTTTTATTTTTCTCTTAATCATTCACCATTTGGAGGCCCTCTCCTCTGCAGAGGGCTTCATAGGCCTCTCTCTCTGGGAGATGGTCTTTGGGTCTGCTGTAGGTTCCGAGCTGGATGGGCTCCTCAGAAGCAGGCTCATAGTCTTTGTTCAGCTCATTGAGTTGCTTGAACAGTAAGCGCTCAAAATACCGCAGGTTTCCTCCTGCCCTCTGGTGGCTGGAGTCTGTCAGTACAAGAAAAGTTGAATTGTGAGTGAAAACAGAGTAACCTGTACTGTAGAGCTTAGGAAATACTATTACTTGTAGTCTACACAATGTAATTAGAAAAAGAACTGCACTGTCAATCTTAGTGTCTCTTTCATCTCTGTGGGCCTCCCCTCAGACAGACCCTCGTCACTTGTGTAGTTTACTTAGGCTCAATTCCTGTATGCCTATGTAATTGTTATAATGTTACTTGAGCCAGGAAAGCCTAATATTGATTGCTGTTTTGACATAACTTCAGGCTACACCAAATACATAGAAAAGGTCTGTCCTAAGGCAATTAGTTTTTGACTCTCCAAAATGACTGTATCTGAATCATCTCTAACCATATCACACTGATTAAGACTATTCTATACGATCTTGTGATTCTATGTGATTTGGTAACTAATTTTGATTTTAAATATAAAAATTATTTACTCAATGGCTGTTGTCATTTACAGTCAATGTGGACACTGCGGTTAAGGGTTCTTGTCCTTTTTCCATTCCATTTTTCTTAATTCTACTTAATACTTCCACTCCACAACAATCTAGAGGGGAAATTTGTACTTTTTATTCCACTGTAGTTATTTAACAGCTATAGTTACTAGTTACTTTGTAGATTAGATCAGTTTATAGAATATGATGCACTGACGTAGATTAAACTACCCTACAGTATATGAAACTATTCAAATTAGATCAACTATGACACTATGTTGTAATGCATCAATAATAATGGTACAATAGTATAATAACAACATGAGACCATTGTGCATGAAAGGTGACTTTAAGTATATATTGTTGCTGCTATACAGTTTATAGAATATGATGCACTGACGTAGATTAAACTACCCTACAGTATATGAAACTATTCAAATTAGATCAACTATGACACTATGTTGTAATGCATCAATAATAATGGTACAATAGTATAATAACAACATGAGACCATTCTGCATGAAAGGTGACTTTAAGTATATTTTGTTGCTGCTATATCAGTACATTAATTTGAGTGACATTTTTTATGCAAGACTTGTCCTGAAGTGTTTTATGGTGTGGTTTTTCTATCTTACTAAGATTAGAATTCTTCTTCCAGCACAGCAAATCCTGAGTGTCTTCCCTCATGTTCTTGGTTAGTCTTTGAGGCACTAAAGCAATTACATAGTGGATAGTAGAGAGAGCACACCCCCTTGTGAAGTTTTGAGGAAATACACTGAATACTTAGTGAGCAGAGGAATACAGGAACATACTGTTCCTCCTGAACATTTTTATGTTAGAACAAAGTTGCCCTGTGTACCAAAATTACAGCAACACCAACAGTAAACAAAGTGCATCATAAATATTGACTAAATTAAGGTTCTTGCAAAAAGAAAATGTGCAGTTTGCTGGAGGAGACAGACCACTCAGAAGGGGACCCAATGACCTACAAATGAGTATGTGCGCTCCTACCCCACAGTGCTGCTTTAACCTAATTTAGTTACACAAATTCAGTCCTGGCGGATGACTAGTATGACAACCACTTCTTACTAATGGAGATCTGCTGAAGAAAACCAGGAAGACTGATTTAATTGGCACTTAATATAAGAATATTTATGTGGGAGACGAGACAGTGACAAAATCTATTTTCCGTTAATACATGATGTACGTGTATTGTCTAGCCTAGCTGTTTGTGGCACTATTCCTTTAATGTTTGCTTACGTCAGCCTATTATGTGAATGTGAATGTTTGTCGAATTTTATGTTCTTAGTTGTCAGTTTATTTTACTTTCGTTGCTCTTGTAAACTAATGCATTGTTTGGTATTTTTTGGTGACTTTCAAACAGAATAAAAAGTGATTGCTCGCCTTGCTCTTTTCCTTTTTTACTGCATTCCTCCACAATATATGTGCCTAATCTGAACTAAACCTTGCTTCTTGCTTTTCCCTACCGGAATATGAATTGTTATGTGAATTTTCACTGTGTCTGCTGCATCTGCTCTACCTCAAGTCATTTCACTTGACATGTAAACAGGCATACCAGAGGTCTAAAATGATGGCCTGCAGCTGTCAACACACCACTTGATGCAGAGACTAAAATAACAGTTACAAACCATGGGCTCTTGCTTTAAATGGACTACACCCTGCTGCTCTGGCAAGCCCAGCACACCACTGCAGTGATAGAGGAGGGTGTACTGCCGTGATTAGTGAAACAGCAAGAAGACAACCCATCAATTACCCCACAGTGTGGCTGTATTGGTCAGCCTACTGATCTCTGTATGTGTTCTGGGAGGCAACTGCAAAATTCAACTGTGCTCCTTAAATACACGTCAAAAGCTATTTTAGATTTCTAAAAATTGAGACCCTAAACCCATTCACTCGTCATTTATGGTTGCCAGAAATACAAATAATGAGCCTGACTCAGGTTGAGTGTAATGTGTTTGTGCACGAGCTTCTTTTTCTTTTGTCTGTACACTTATATATGCTGGACCTTACCAATAGCCACAAGTCGGCGTGTCAGCTCAATGGCTCGCGGTAAGTCTCCCATTTGGTAAACAGAATAGCTGAGGTAGTCCAAGATCTCCGCCTTGGAAACCACAGCTTCCTCGCCGGCGTCCAGCTGCTTCAAGGACTGCTGCATCCACAGAACAGCATGGTAATAGTCTGCCTCATTGTACGCGGTCTTTCCCATGTCGAAGCAGTCGTCCACCGTCAGTAAGGCACTGGAGTAAACACCTGGGGGCAGGATTCATTATCTGCACATTATACTGCACATAATGTATTGGATTTCTACCCCCTCCACTCACCCTACAGTTCCAAGTGTGAAGGAGACACTACGCTGGCCACACCCTAACTAAAGCCAGTGTTTAGTTTGTTTGTTCTGGGCTACTGTAGAAACCCTGTTCTGGACACTGTGAAAGAGAACCCACTGTGTCTGTAGATATAAAAAGCTCATTCTAATGCCACAAAAACATAATAAAAACACAGTTCCGCATTCTATTGCTGCCATTTTCTGTAAATAGAACCCTCTAAATCTTACACACTGGACCTTTAAAACTCTAAACACAGTTACTGACTTTTCTAATCTTGCTCCCTTTAATTTAGTTATTAATGTACTTACTGTGAATAACAACTGCATCTGTATTTTCTTGTCACTTAACTTACAGCATATGCCAAAGTCAATATATATGTGATAAGATAATATTGGCAGAATATTTTCAACTTTTTCGATTTATTTTAGTTTGCCAGCCACTTTTACTGATTTACTGGATTCCAGCTCAGCATCAACTGGCACGGATTCACGCATACAAATACAGGCTTGAACACACATGCCTGTATACACAGCTCGTACCTTTGCTCTATCCAAATTCAGTTCCACTGAAATCAGACTGCAGTTTAAACCAAGCAACTATGCTTCAACTGTGCATGTCAAGTGATCATTTATGATTTTAAAAGGAAATATGTCTACAATGAGCATGTCTGACTTTGGTAACTCCTAGTAGTATAAAACAAGGCCATGGTTACGCTAACCCTGACCCCATACACGTTTATCCTAAATCCAATCATGGCCCAGAACCAAAGTAACATCTCCAACTTCACCTTAAACTAACAGCAACTGTAACTTTAAACTCAAACCCCAATGACTGGTCAACAAGACTTCATTTCACAAAAATTTACTGTCAGGAGGGTCTGAAACACAAATTGCTAAGCACAAAGAGAACAGTATAAACACACAATTAACCACCCATTATGGGGGGGGGGTCAGTTTGCCTTCCTCTCTTTTTTCATATAAACCTACACAGTATTGTACCCCTCTTAAAATATTCATGTTCTCTAACTGCACACTGTTGGTTACCTGGTAGCTTTCCTTTGGAGAAAGCCTCGGAATCCAGTTGGTATGTGTCCTGAAGACGCATCAGTGCCTTGGCTGCACCCGTCTCATCTTCTTCATCTGGAAAGTACTGTCTATGTACCGACATGTTGGAAATGAATCCTGGAGAGGAAGTAAGAAAACATGGTCAGGAATTTCAGGATGTTTTTGACAATGAAAAACTTCATAAAAACATGATAGGAACATATGCACACCAGCAATAAACTCATCTGATTTTATTTACAACTTTTATGTCCTAATTTTAAGTACAGTTAGTCAAGGCTACAGTAAGGCTATGCTCTTTTCTCCTCTCTGCCTCTGATCCTGTCTCAATGTGTTTGCAGCACAAATTCTTATTGAAAACAAAGCTAACAAGCCAATATCTTGGATGCATTCAGGCTTATAACCTAATAAGCCAGTACAAACTTTTCTGCCACAGGAGTTCCAGACTTTCTGTAAATAATTAAAACATTCTTTCTGAGTGACCAATATTATCCTTCTCAGGCTGCCTGACAATCAAATTTCGGTTAGTGTCTTGGTTAGTTAGTGTGTGGTTAATGATTATTGCTACAAAAAGTACTATGTACTGGAGAAGTATTGTCACGTGTTGGTCTACGTATTCCTTCATCCACTCATATCATGTATCACCACCTGCTGCTCAGTTAAGTCTGAGAAAATATAAAAGAAACTCCCGAGGGCAGATGTGACATTCTCATTTCATATTTTGATTGATTTGTACGTGCGTTGATTTGTCTGTGGTTTTAAGCAGAGCACGTACAAATCATATAAAAAAATCAATAAATGAGCCTGCACTGTATATGATGTATGCCTGGCAAATGTCAATTTTTCTTTTAACTTTATTAACATGACACGTGAATACATCAGTGTAGCTAAAGCATAAAGAAGGAAAAAATATGAATTAAGGAAAAGGAAGACAAGATTAGTGCGCTTTATCTGCCAATGTAAATAAAAGAATAAACATAATCTAAACACTACACGTCTTCTATTTTCTTATGTTTAGAAGGTTTACATCTAATTTCGCTCGCTCTCTCATAGCCACGTATATAGATCCAGTTGCGTGACTTACAATTCGTTTTATCTGCCTCACACAGATATGGACTCGTGTATAAACACTCAGACTTTCATGTCCAAACACACACTGAAACAGAGAACATGGCCAAAATATGCAGAGATGAAGAACAGCTGTAGCGAAAACATGACAGCCTCTGTTCTCTCTCTCCGTTTATATGGGGACTATTTGAGCAGGAATTTCCACTCTGCAGTTAAAGCTTGGACTGCTCATCTCACATCCGCTGTGGATTTAATATTTGCTGCTCTCCACTTGCTCTGTGCTCATGTTCAGGGAAGCCCCATTGGAAAAGTGAATGCTGCCCTTCAGATTTAGAGATAGACGTGTAATGAATGCATACAATGTCAACGGAAAGGCAAGAATGAAGGCTAACCAGTGCAGATTTGAAGAAAAGGGAACTAGTCTGGATGAAAATACGTTTATTGGTACATTTACACCTCACGATATGAGGTGTTGGATACAAGTAGGCACAGTTCACACATACAGTCTGAACTTGTTATCGCAGCAAATGTCTGTATACTCTCAGCCAGGCAACAGGCCCATAGCTGCATGTGGCCAAAAAACACAAACTCACTGACCGTCCAGGAGTCAATTTTACACAAATAAAGCATAGATATTATAACTAATCTAAAACGCTCCTTCCGTCCTTCCTTTCCTCACCTGCAGAGGGGTTCTGAAGCACCAGGCTCTCCAGTTCAGTCCACTCTGTGTTGAGTCTCTTCATCAGTTTGTAAGCGTTTACTGGGTGTGCTAAGTAGCCCTCTGGATCAGAGGTGGACACTCTGGTCAAAGCATCAAGTTTGCTGGCCCAGCTGAGAGACAGATGGACAAAATGTTGTTACAACGGTAAAAGTTCCCATTAGACAGGTACATACACATTTTGATGACACTGTACTCATTCTACATATTACTTTACATTGACATTAAAGTAGATGTTCTGCTCTTTTTCAGTCACGTGGAAAGATCTGGTGAAAAAGTGTTGACAAAAAATAAACTTAAGTTAAAATGTTACAGCTCTATACATGGTAGTAATACACAGTTCTAACCACTAAATGGTTAAAGAACTGATAATATTAACAAATCTCTTTGTTGACTGTTAATGCAACAGATGTAAATGTATTCTGTAATGTGTTAGTGCTATTGCTGACTGTTCATGAAACTATTATTAATATTTACAATATGAGTCTGTGCTATTGAGATGATTTCGACACTTTAATCCACAAGCAGGGTCATTTCCAAGACTACTGCAATAGTATCTTTTACTACAAAACACAAATGAAGCATAATAGACAGCAGTGAGGATTTAGTGAAATACCAACAACTCAATGATGGAAGAAGTACTGTATAACATGTATACTCCATAACAAAAGTCCTGTATCTGGATCCTACTCAAGTAAAAGCACGGAAGTTCTGACTTTTCTCTTATTTTATGTTTTTAAATGAAACTATTTGAGATGTTTTGAGTGTCCCAAGTAGACACTGCTTTTTTGGAAGTAGAAAGTATGATACAATGGAAATACTTAAGTAGATTACGCAGTCCACAGTCACAGTTTGTGAATGTACCTTTTTAAAGTAGCAAGCTTGGACTCCTCTGCTTGTATGTACTCCCTCAGAGACTGGACCAACTCTTTCTCTGTGTAGATCAGGTCTGTCATTTGTCCTGCAGAGAGAGACAGACACTGTGATGAGTGAGAGGTGTCACTGAAGATGAAATCAGCAACAACATTCTCACAACAAAGATGTGACCTTTTAATTTCCTCAAAGAGGTGTCAAACAGATGAAGAATTATTAGTATTAGTAGTATTCCTCCTAACAAAATTAGGTTATGGTCATGTGTAGTATTTTCCTGACAAATCCACTTATTTCTAATTTAAAATAAAACAGTTGCTGGGACTGACAACTGTTAACTCTGTTGTGCTTTGCTTTAAAAGGTCTATAAAATGTATTTCTGGTAACACTGTTTGCCACAGACTTACACTGAGGTAGAAATAAATCCTCAACCACAGACCGTGGGGCTTTGATTGTAGAGAATTACTCAGCAAACTACAGAGGGGTGTTCATCCATGATCCTCTGAGGGGACGACTCGGGTGTACCATGCATTGTAAACAATTCCATGGCAAGAGTGAGCCATGATTAATTCACAGGGGTTGCCAGGGAAGAGGAATAATGAAACGCTTTCATTGTTTTCGTCTGCAACCAGCATAGCTGACCCACCACTTGTAGTAAATCAATTTGATTTAAGTGACTGTTTATCAGATACAGCCTGCTGAATGGTGTGTTGCATACTTGCAATATCAAAAGAAGTTTGAAGAAGATGGAGGATATTAATCGCTCAGAAAGCACAGAAACAGGTGTACTTTGCCAGGTTTTTCTTTGCAGGATACATTTTTTGTTTCTTTTGATTTGGAGTCAAGCGGACTTAAGTTTACTTGTAAAAGTTGGGCTGTGTTTGAGCAATGGGCCCCAAACTTTTTACAGATTTGATTTTAGGAATCAGTGAACCACAATAATTTCTCTTAAAAGTTATTCAGGGTTCCTCAAAATAAACTCAGACTTTATGGTCTCCAAGCAACTTCCTCCATCTAAAACATCTTTAATGGCAAACGAAGCTCAAAACTCTCTTCTTTTCTACATGTGCTCCTATTCCAGACAATTTCCACACAGTGTGACACCAAAACAAGCTCCAGTTTCCTAATAATAAATATTAAAACGCCTAGTTAAAGGCACCATGTGGATGTTTTGATCTAGTCACTCTATGGAGCTCCTTTTTCAAAAGAGTGGGTCTCCAGGATGGATGTGCACATGGGTGACCTGATAACGTCCTGACAGTGGTTTCACACTTTTCCGCTGACCTAGAGGTGACGATAATGCACCAAGCAATGCACGCCAACAAAGGCAGGGAGGAAGAAGGAACTGCAGTAGTCATAGCTGTAAACAATATTGGATTTACAAAACCTTAAAATTATGAGCTTCGAAAATGTTTTATGAGTAAGTTAGAGCTCAAGGATACAATAAATATTGGTAACAATAAAAGGTACACATAACTTTTTGTTTGTTTAAGAAATCTCCTCAGGGCACCTTGAAGTACTACAAAATACTGGCCTCAATGTCACTTTGATGTGTGAAGCATAACTGTACCAAAGGGGATTTGGTGGAGTCCAAAAACACTCACAATGGATCAAATGAAAGCTGACTCAAAAGACTCATTGTCATTTGAATCAAACAAAAAAAACAAGTGGGGAACCCACCTATAGAAGTGAAGACCTCTGCCTGCGTTGGCCAACAGCAGTAGCACCAGAGCAGAGCCCAGAGGATGTAGGAAAGTAATCTCATTCTGCCTCTTTCAATAACCTGCAGGGACAAACATAATTAGATCATGTCACAATAGTTTTACACAATTAAAGCAAATTTTCATGTAGCAAAATATTCCTTCGTCACGAAACAGTCTGTTATTCTTCATAACATTACTGAAAAAATTGTGCCAAACTGTGTCTGTAAATCCATGTATTTTGCATCTAACACCATTCAAAAGTCCCTCTATTCAATACTGCGTCCTCAATAATTGGTACTCTGCTGTTCTTTTTATATTGGATACTAAAAACTGACAAACAATATTTCAATGACAATGTCCTTCTCATTCTTAAACCACGCATAAAAATAAACTTGCAGTTTGCATTACCCCAAGTCAACAGTTTATGCAATGATGCTATGTTTCCGCACTGAATTACATGTTGGTCGAACAATGTTCAAAGTTTCCACTGTGTTTCCTGCAAATGAGTCACTAATCCCCGCTGGGAGGCCTACAGTCATAATGCCTCAATGCCCAGTTCTTATTAAGAAAAAAAAAAAAGGATGGACAAAGTGGAAAAAAGAAGTGATTTTTTGAGAAAACATTATGTATCTACAAAATATGTAGACTATATCTGTAATTTCCACATGGAAGACACAGCCAAAACTACTGCAAAGTACAATGTCCAAACATCTCGTGAGTGTAAGGTCAGTAAATTCATTTTCATTTTCCTTCTCCTACTCTGGAGTTTAACATAGCCACCAGATGCCTAACGAAAAATGACTAAACAAAGCTTAGATGGTGTCCTTTGTAGCAGAATTAAAAACAGAGCCTGCGCTGCAAAAACTCACAAGTAATTCACTTGTAAAAAGCAAACCATGTTCCATGATCTTTCACATGCTGAATGGAAATTTTAACAGATTTTATCTACTTGACTAGAGCTGCAAGGATTACACATCTGGGAGTTACAGAGCAACATTATCATTTATTTGGAACTGCGTTTCTGGCCACCTGAGGAACCAATTCCTGAGAAAGATATTTGACTCGTTAGTTGTAAAATGCTCGGCTATATTCACCAGCTAGCCACTGACAGTGTTTGCCTGCCGTTTGGTGCTGAAAAAAAGGCTGTGGCCGAAAGAGAGACCATGACAGTGGTGAGTGAACCAAAACTGTAAAATTGCAGATTTGGAATGAACTATCTTCAAAATTCAAACTAAACAATTGAGGAAATAATCAAGTTTAGTCCATGATGTAAAATAATGTTACAGCCTTAGAATTGGCATGATAAGGATGATACATACACAAAACATTAAATTAGATTGTTGTTATTAAGCACAGTTTCAGTTCAAACAGCTGTGTAAAGCCTATTATGTTGAAGTTTATTATGATTTTATTGTCAGGCGTTGCCACACTTCCTTCACTAATATTTGTCCTTTCCAATAAACAGTTGTGCTATCTAGGGCAAAGCAACATGAGCTCTGTGGACTTTCAGCTACTACAGAGCCAACTATAGAGCTCAAGTTGAAAAAGTTGGACTAAACAATGATGTATCACCCTGCAGAGACTCTGTGTTCCCAGTTTAGCACTGAGACCAGTTTTGTTAGGTTTGTTTAGGTGAAAAGTGACACTGCTCCACTTTCTCCTCTTGGATTTCATCTAATTCTACTTTACTGCGTGGCTTCTCGGTGATGACTGTTTAGTGTTCCCTGTGTAAAGCATGCACATACATATCCATACTTTCAAATGTTAGCACACACATATACTTTTCTCTGCACTACCATCTAATTAAACTCTTACAGAGACATGCTTTCTGAAGTAGAAAAGGGCCACCTTAATTGTTAGTTTTGTAATAATTTGGGGAGGAATCTGCTCCAGGTAAAAAAAAAAAGAAGTCAATTCACACACATGACACCTGCTGACAAAATACTAGTTTACTTTCTATTGCAATGCGCCTTAAGCCAAAGAGACGCTAAGACACCAACATCATGTCCAAGAGGAAGTAAGCCATCAACACTAATAACATATATCCAGGACAATATATCAGGGTTCAGTGGATCCTTTGTGAAGTCATTTGTTACAAAAAACATGATGGAAGGTGGAATTTGGCAAAAGGACTGAACCAAAATTTACAGAGCAACACATATTTGGTGTTACTTTCTGGCTTGGGAGTAAAAGCATTTTATCAATTTTAGTCAGCATAGAAAGGTCATACTGCACGGAGGAGAACTGCAGAGCTGTCCTAACTTGTCTCCAAACATGCCTACATTCTCCACCGATGTGGAAATACAGAACGCTACTTTTAAAATAAAACCAAGCTTCTTCTGAGCTTCTTTTGACCGACTGTGTCAGGGAGACTCATTTCATATACAAAATGTGCATGCCTGTGCAAATGACACTGAATTTAAGAGAACTACAAAACAGAAGGAGCTCCTATGCCATGGACACTGAATAGTTTCCCACCATCTAACACGACTATTGCAAGGACTAAGCGCATATTTGTTATGCATGCATGAGCCTTGTGGTCAGTTGGCTTGGGTGCACATGGACGGTCCTGGAGCATGAAAGCAATGTCTGTACCAAAGCATTACCTGAATGATCTGCATTGCAGAAACGCTCTGGCATTCAAGTGTCACTTTTGACTGAACACCAGAACACAAATACACAGCACAGATTTTATTTGAGTTTATTCAAATGTTAAAGGACAACGGCCACGTCTTGTTGACAGTGGCTCATAAAGAACTCTCAAATCTAAGGGAAAAGTACTCTTACTAGTATTTACATTCCAGTCTTTACCCAACACCACCGAGCTGTTTATTTAACGAATGCCAGCCCAGATAACTATTAACTCAGTTCTAAACTACAAATGAAAGGGCCAAATCTTTTCCCTTGTAATTTACAGCCTGTGAGATTACCCAGCCCAAACGCACAAACAGTCTTGCCTGTTGTTGCAAGCCGTAACACCCATGTCACATTCTTGGAAAGAGGCCTGTTACATTTACTACCCCACGTTCCCGAGTCCCGACCCTTGCCTGGCAGTTCTGGCAAATGTAGGGAATAGCACCGAGGACAGGGCAGAATATGATATGACAAGGTCATGAGAGGACAGCTGTATTTTGAACATAGACCCATACAGTTTAACGGATCTTCCTGTGCTGCAAACCTGTTTTTTATGTCTGCAATGAAGCTGTAGGGCAACACTTGATTTATACACTAAATTATATGACCTTGGCATCAAGATTAATGATGCTTTTAACGCATATCAGCCGGCAGGTATTTATCTGCAGCAAAGTTGTCTTCTCAATCACTCCATGTGTGTCATTTGCTGTTTGCCAGCATCACATGGAGGAACCAAAATCTCACAAGCTAAGGTCTTGTTATGAGATATTGGCCTATAAGGCTTTTTTTGAGCCTGGCAGCTGTAAGCCGAATCAAGGCAGCTAAACAGAGGGACTATTTACTGCACATCACTGTGCAGCACGGTATTTCAAATTTATTTGACACACAGCTCTGTGGGTTTGAGATCCAGTAGGCAGCAAAATAATTCTGATACTGGTTTGCAAGACCTCGTTTGTACCTTGAGGGACATTTTTAGGTGACTGGAACAATTTTTGTTGTCCCTTCATTGGTTTACAAGTGAGTACCAGAGCTGTGTTTTGCTGTAGCAAAATTTGCCTGGATTTAATCATGACGACACACCACAGGCACTCATCTGTAGCCATGTGGCTTCAACTTTTGCTGTCTTACAAGGAGGAGCGGCTTCATGATAAAGATAAGAAACCAATGCGTCACACTTTCTGGCAACGCATTCAGGATCTAAGGTCTGTAATGGGGCAGGGGTTTCTTAGGAAACGTTTACTCAGACAGTAATGTACTCAACATCTTTTTTTCTTCTGGACCTCACTTGAGAACAGTTCCACAGAGAAAAACCTGGCTGGGCTGAGCAACAGCTGTCTTTGGTCACACAAATGCCAGTTGGGGAAGTTATTAAAATATATCTTTTTCAGTTGAGGAAAGCACATTAAAACATATGCCAGGACAGGGAAGTCTATTTCAAATTGTCTGATTAACAATAAAAGGGATCCCTCTTAAGCTTTTCTCCTGCCAGTTTGAAATATGTAATTTCATTAGAAATCCAAATAAAAGTAACGCCAAAAAGCACTGGAGCTGATGGGAGTAGGAGAGTGTTGTCATGACAACTGGGACAATAGTTCAATATTGTTGCAAATGACCTATTCCAAACTTTTTTAAAGCTTTCAATAAGTGTGGGAAATGTTTTCTATAAACTAAACTTGCCTTTCAGAATCATATCTACAGGTTATATTTAAGGTGTCAGAGATGATTTAGATAAAGAAGATGAAGACAAAGAAGAGGCGGGGGCATGTGAGAGAGGTCAGTCTGTTTTTTGCAAAATTCAACAGACTTTAACAGCAAACATGCTGTCAAAAATGAATGGTTCCCAGAGCGAAATATGGAACTATTTAACTCGCAGAGCAAAGCCAGAATTTCCAACTGACCCCTATGCCTCTTTGCAAAACTTGTTACAAAGCTGTAAAACTCAAGTGCTTTGTGGCTTTTCAATTCCAGTATTTTGATAAAAGTAGTCGGGAGAAATAAAACAGCCATCTATGTTGATAAAAAAAACAAAAAAAAAACAGAGTCGTGGGCCAGAAAACATTTTCATAAGACATACAAGATGCTTGCCAACTATTTCCACACTGTAAAGTCTGTAAGCATTGTACTGAGATTCCACACGGCTGATGCTGAACAGGTATTTTGACTGATGTTAATCAGTAAGCAGGACTGACATGTACCCCCTAAACACACACATAAACACAGGCATAGACGAAATGCCTGCAGACACACATGCATGCAGAGTGATACAAGCATGTTACATAATACGTCACATACAGTACATGCATGTGCACACAGTATCCATAGGCTAACATGCTCAGACAATCTCTGTCAAACATGGGGTGATTGAAATCTCTCTGCTACAAACAACATCAGATTCAGACCTGAAACGTGTCACTGCAGCTTCTCTGTGCATTTCAATACAAACAGAACAATCTCGTCTCCAATGAGACCATACGCAGCTTAGATTGAAACACATCTGTTTGGATTTGTTATTTGATGAAGTTCTGAATGGTTGCTAAGTATCAGCAGTGACCACTACCAGACTGCCTCTAGACACTGTTGAGTCATTTGCTTTGACTTTCACTTCCACTAAAGATCACAACCCGTCAAGGAGCTTTCTAGTCCTTCTAATTTCGCAACTTCACACAGCCAGCCTACCAATAGAGATACTACTTACTCTAAGTAGTATTTTTTTTTTAGTCTCTTCCTGCTCTGACGCAGCAGAAATGAGCATTTCCGATATCGTTTCGCTGACCTTGGAAACTAGACAACAGCTAGCTCTTGTTCAGTTTGAATGCACTTAGTGTAATTTGCTTTTGCTTAAATGAGTGTAATGTAGACAATATCAGGGAGAAGGGCAGCAAAGGGTTAAAACGTGTGTTCCAGATGCATAGAGAGCTGAAAAAACATCTGCAGCCATGTATTTCAACTAAAAATAGGCTAGCTTTATTTTACCTTGAGGGGAAACCATTTCGAAATGTTCTCCCTGCCCCTGTACGTGACTAAAGATCCTAATGTGGCAAATAAGAGTATGGTAGCCCCCATAAACTATTACTTAACTGCAAACAGGTTCATCTCTGCTTTATAGATGAGCTCATTCATACCACAGGGTTACAGTTTACAGAGCGAGGCAGATTTTAAACCATGTAGTAACATAAAAGAGACATACAGGCACGCATCTTTGAGCATGCATTGGTTTACATAAGCAAGCACACTCACAGTTTATGTGCAAAAGAACACCGTCCACTACCAAAAATATTTTCTGGTATGTAAACAGTCAAAGTCTTGTACAAATATTTTTTATAAAAAAAGACACAAATGTTGTAAGAACATATCACACATCACCCAGGAGTTTAGATAGATAGCATATCTATGCTAAAAAAAGGCATAACCAGCCTGCAACTTGCAACTGCAACAAGATAGATAGAAAAGGTCAGATCATCATACAGAGCCTCACATAACTGAATAAATCTGTTCTGTGTTTCAGCTCTATGAAGACATCATCCTCTCGAGTGTGCATGTCACCTGCCTCACAGCACAATCACTGCTGACAGATCTATGACATCTCTCCATATGTTGCCTTCCATTTATACACGTCCGATTATTGCCATCATACTACATATAACCCACTGCAGGGCATCACTCATCTGGTGCGCATACAAGCCTTTATACTAGGATTGTTTGTATAGTGACATTTGGTACTATTTGCCAAGGGATGGACATAGCCTATGTCTGATCTGTGTTGAATTCACTCAAATTAAGGGGTCAGTTCTCAAGCAGAAAATTGATCAACAGATAAATTAATCTTTCTCCACTTTGATAGCTGTTTGAAAACAGTGTCGCTGTGGGATGAATGAGCTCTTCTACCAGATGAGTCGGTTTGCAAAACAGCAATCTGGCAATAGATAGCTGGTGTTACCACAGTCTAGCTGCCACGTCGGGATGTTTAGTCATGTCAGAGGAAGGGGAGAACATTTAGAAAGGGTTCTCCATAGCCTATTTTTAGCTGCAACATGGGTGTAGATGTATTTTCCAACTCTCACTGCATCTGAAACAAATAATCAATGAAGAAAATAATTAGCAGATTATTGGAAACTGAACTAATCATCGGTCGCAGCCTTAGTTCTTTCTGATACATAAGAACAAAACAGTAATTCTCATTCACATCGTCGTATACATAGCCATTCTTTTTATTTTGCACAGGTTTCTCTGAGATTTCACATTTTGTTTATGGAGCTCACAGCAGTGATAATTTTACAACATCTCTTTCCAAAGATAGTGTCCCCATTACATCCACAGACCTCACACTACTTTCTATTGGGACTACTTAGGTGAAAAGTTAGATTTTCTTTATGAAATCATGTGTGAGCAGACTCGGTAAGAAAAATTACACACTAAAAATCTTTTGTGAACTATATCTGGATATGAGCACCAAAAGTCCAGAGGAGGACTTGAAACTGCGCCTTAACTCGCTGATCCTGAGTCTGCTCATCATCTCCAGCTGGACAGTAGCCGTCCTGGTGACGTCAGCTCAGTTGTTTCTAGAAAGAAATTCCCAACGCTTCAGCTCCGCGGCTCTCCGTGAAGCCCCTGCAGTCTGTACTGCGCGTTACTAACAGCGCCAAAATAAAAATAAAAATCCATGTCACTGTCCTCTTTGGAGAACGTGAGTAATAAATAATATCATGTAAGCAACAAAGTCTGAGATGCTCTGCTACAAAGTTTTCAAACTTTCTCCTCTTTAGCTGCAAAACATAACCCGACTGTCTCGAATACAATGCCACCAACATGTCGGAAATAAACACACACAGCTAACGAAAGGACGAGTCGTTAGTACTTTACCTTTACCTCTTGGTACCACAAGGTCTCGGGTGAGTGTTTGGTACAACAGCTTCCTCTCCAAATTTAAAAAAAACAAAAAACCTGTTGGACCCAGTTATTGACATCCCAGCATGTTCGGTAGGCACACGAGCTCAACGACTCAGCCTCCTTTCAGAGATGGAAAGAA
Organism: Sciaenops ocellatus; assembly: GCA_033000465.1. NCBI lineage: Eukaryota > Metazoa > Chordata > Actinopteri > Sciaenidae > Sciaenops > Sciaenops ocellatus. The sequence goes on from CP136870.1 coordinate 8,476,392, forward strand.
CAGCTTTGCGTGGTAACAGAGAGCATATTTTATGTTAGCTTACCTTTACTCTGTTGACTTTTGAAGAGTACCGTCACCCTTCGGTATGTGGACGCTGTTTCACTGAGCACCCCTGGGGTTATGAGTAGGACAGAGAGGGGTTTCAGTCGCTGCCACGTACAGAGACGCCTGGAGGGCTGATCGTAATACTTAGAGTAGATGCGCAGGGACATTATTGGTTAGACAGCGTTGCTCTCACGTACGCCTCGGAAGCTCTGATTTATGAGGTAGAGGTTGGACAATTGACTTCTCGTATTAAGAAAAAAAAGAAAGCTATGTTTTTTAGATACATTTGTACTTAAACAAAAGCGTATGTCAAAGAGGTGTTATGTATGTATATGTTATGTATTTAGAATTAATTATTAACCAGCCAGGGGTGGGTGAAGCACTCGAATCCTTTACAAATATCACAGTGTAGAAAAGTATCAGCAGCATCAAAAGATGTCATTACACATAACTGTCCCTTTCAGAGTGTTATATAATACATAAAGTACTATAAATAGGCCTATATTGTTAGATTATAATTGATGCATTTGAAGCATAAGAATCATTTAGATGTTTAAATTAGCCTCTTTAACCACTAACAGGTAAATAGTGGAGTAAAAAAGTAAAATAATTCTCTGCAGTGAAGTAGAGGCAGGTCTATGAAATAAAGTAAAGTAAAACCTCAAACTTCCATCACCTTGCATGTCATTAATCATGTAGTAGTCTGGGATATTGCAGTATCAACACATTCACACTAAGAGCAGAGAATAGACACATTTTCATGTCTGAAACACTGAAAAGATTCAAGGAGTAAAACAAATGTAGTAGATTGAAGGTGTGCAATTTGCAACACTAAAAGAAAGCACAAGATTCCTGAGAATCGTAAAGGCTCAATTTGATAGTACATAGAAAGAAAGGACTTGACTGTAAACTTGCGTTATATTCACAGTCTCTAAATATTATCAGTACTAGCCGATCTGGCAGAAAACAAACAGTAGTGATGATGGGTGGAGAACATTCAAAATCGTGTTTACGTCTACAGTTCTATCTTTTAGAATATTTACGGCAATGTAATCCATGCGTACCGTCACGTTCTCGTTTGGATCTGGATTTCTTGTTCTCAGGATGCACCGGACACATCTGGGAAAAAAAGAACATCCACATATGTCATTTTATTATCTGCTGTTCTTGAAGTTTCTGTGTTTCCACTTCTGTCCCCATCAGTGATTTTTCTGTATTATGTGCAAGTGGGACCAATGGGAGAAATTGGGCTTTGTTGACACCTATATTAAGGCTATTGCAAATGAGATTTAACACATGGTAATTTAAGCAAGCACAATACATGTGGCAGGCTGAGGCTCATCTGGTGAAACATTCCTTGTGATTACAGCATACACTTGCATAGTCTCCACAGTGAATAACGTACTGGTATTATATTTTAGCTGATGATACAGGAGGAAAGAAGTCTTTCAAATTTTTACAAATGGCTTTTTGATCAGTGAGACATTTTTATTATCACATAAAAAATTTTAATGCATAAATTAGCACATTATAAATAGATATACGTTATATTTCGACTTTTATAAAGCATTGTATGATGTATACCAATATGTTTATTTGATTTCTGATTAGCAGTGTAATCTACACATTTGTTATATTTACATTTGCTATAAATTGCGTGCATGATAAAGCTTTTAATGTAGTGTGACCAGCAGGTGTCACTGTGGATTAACAAAAGAAGCTTCATCAGAACTGATAAATAGCAATTCAACCAGCACAGACGTTACATACTAATGATTAAAAATATTATCACAGATAAATTAAACATTATAAGCGATTACCCCTATTATGTGAATAAAACTTTAAGGTACAACCATATGAATCTGACAGATTATATGCATTTACTCCATCTCTCTGTGATGTCCAATCTTTATACAGTATGTGTGCACTTAAACTGACTGTTCAAAAATCTAATTCCTTTCTTACAATCCATGCCTTATTTTTTGTAAGCACTTAAATGTTCTTGCTGTCTTGTCCACAACATGACTCATCATTACTCATCATTACTCATCAGGAGTGGAGGCAAATTGTACTTAATGAAAAGAGCAGACACTGCTAATATGTTGGATGTACATGTAGGCCTACAAATGCTGGTGGCTTTATTTAACCACATGGTTGTAAATAAATCTTGCAGCATGCGTCAGACATATTTAATATTATTTTATCAACTTATTTTATGAGAACTGTTTATGACTTTTAGCCCAGTGGTTAAACGCAAAGCTTTTTCATATGCTTCATACCTATAATTTGTATTAACAGTATTTTTTAAGCAGTACTGCCACCAAAAATCCAAAATACAGTACTTTATATTTCTTTCAAGGACTTTTGTGCACAACGTGAATATATATTTCGTCATGCACTGGGAGATGAAAGAGAAGCTTTAACACTTCAATACTTACATCTATGATAACTACTTATATCTACATATTGGGATTTAATGAAGTCACAAAGCCAAAAAGAAATATTTGAAGGAAAACTTAGTGGATTTTGAATTTACTTTTCCTTTTTTGACATTGAAGTCTGCTGAACCTGAAGCAATGAGCAAATAAAGCTAACATAAGAGAACACAAGGGTTAAACAATCAGACCATATCGGCTTTACACCATGTTTCAAACAGATTAATTTATTTGTTATGTCAAAGCTTTCTTTCCTGGTTACTTCTGCCCTTACCATGGATTATAAAGTAAAGTGCTATTTGTGTATAATGCAACTCAATTTTTAAATAGTAAAAAGTAAATAAAGTATAAAGAATAAATATGTAAAGAAATTGTGTAGCGGCAATTTTCCATTTAAACAGCCGCTAAGAGGCTGAGTAGGCTCCTACTGCGACGCGTGGTCCAAAATGAAAAATCCAAAGTCCACGTTCTAAGTTTCATGATGTTTACTAACTAAAATAGTTACAACAAACTGAAATTGGCATAACGACGAACTGAACTATACGATATGAAGTGCTAAGGCGATAATAAGTGAAACGTGATAATAAATAGTCACACGGTCAACAGAAAATATCAGAGCCTGTCCCCCTCTTTGTTCAAAAACTCCCGCCACCAAGTGCACAGGTAAAAATAAGGTACAACGACCACGCCCCCTGTGCCAATTACCGGAAGTAAAGGTGACCTACAAACGTGTGATCTAAAGAAATAAACAACGCAAACTATATACACACATTTTGGCTCCTACAAGTTGTTTGCTTGTCATGTAAAGTAGTAAGTTATGTTAATATATGAAGAGCTGTGACAGTATATTTGGTACCTAAGTCTATGAAAGCTTGGCACTTGTATGTGCATGACACAATAACTAACTAACTAACATGAAATTCATTATTTTGTGGTGTTGATGTTGTTGTCATGTCAGATAGATGACACAGACAAAGTTTATATGGTAATAATTGCTCCTTACCTGTAACTCTAACCTAATGACAACAAACATCTGAGACTGGAGGAAAAGTGGCGTTGTTGTGGAGAAAACTCTTAAAAAACTCTAAGTAAGAAGAACACAGAGACCGCTGCTTGACAATCCGAACTCCGTTTACTTACAAACTTTACTGTTCTTTTATAGCCATTCTTACATTACTGTTATACAGCCAAACAACCAACAACAACCAAATATAGAACCAAACATCCTGGACTTTGTATGATCACATACTCAATGTTCTGAAAAGTTCTGAAGAGTGTGTGTGTTTCTCATGAGAGTGTATGTGTGCATGATTTCACCCCATTTACCATTTATCAAATTGTTGATCAGATCAATATGACCTGGCGAAACAAGCTAGCCCTGTTGACCAGATCAAAATGTCCTGGCAGAACAAGTCAGTTCCGGCGGTCATCCCAGGACACAGTATTGTTGGTGCCAAGACCCATGTGTGTGACTATGCAGCTCTATGTGTGTGCTTCTGTTATATTATGTATAAAAGTATATGTGTATCACTCAGAACACATTGTGAATTAAAGAAATAATTTCAGACCTAACTCAAACAATATTTTTCACATTCATATTTAATAGACTTTGATTTTAAACTGCTGATCAGTAATAATATACCTGCACTGTTCACTAATGTCCACTAAGTGTCAGCAGTATTCAACAGACAAACACTTTCAAATTCTCTTGCACCCTAACTGGACATTCTGTTTGCAATTATAGAGGTCATTTGTGCCAGGGTGCTCAGTGACACCAAGGAATCCTTTCTTGATTAATTGTTGACACAGTCTGTACTTGGATTCTTTATGAATCTGGCAAGCTACCCCTTCTCTGCTTACTAAGAGGGGCATCTAGAAATAATTCAAATCCTTGCAGGGAGAATCACTATTAGTCAAATTAATAGTCAAACAGTCAACAAAAACAAAAAGTTTTGGGAAACTCTGGGTTACAAGATACAAGAGAATGACCCACAACTAGTTTTTATCCTGTTCATGCTTTGGTCAACAGGTGTCACTCTTCGCCTCTTGCACATTTCATACAGTAATAACATGCAACGTATTATTAATCATCACTGTGTCACAATATTTGTTACATTTTCCAATAAAAGATAGATGAAACATCTGTTTGTTTGTAGCATGTCTGCAGTTGTAGCAAGCCACCATTCCCATAAATGCCACAATAATGCGGAATAATTAATCATATCATAAATCTAGTCTTGTTGACACAACAGGGCTCGGCTCTGTTCTTAGCTAAACACAAAGGTATTTTGCTTGCCATGCTGTCAAGGTTAAGCAATAACACGCCAACCATCAGGTAATTTTCACACCTGAGTAGAAGGTTTGTGCTAAAACAGGGCTGCAACACTGTGATTTAGTAATTACATATAGGGAACTGAATGTCTGGCATGTCATACACGCTGACCTGAAGAAACCAATCGTAGAGTAGAAAACAAATAGTAAAACAAGGTTGAGGAATGTGTCATCCATCTTTGATGTGTAGTGTCAGAGACTTTGTTTAGTGTATGTGACATCAGTGCACAAAATATGTTTTCTGGCTCCGTGTGGAATCAGCGGCATCATGTTTTGAGTGTCGCATGATGACAAAATGACTAGAGAAAACCAAGCATCTACTTCCACCCAATCATTTAGTGGAGGTTAAACTTTTCCAGATGTTTCAAGCGCTTCCTTACGTTTAGGCCTCATCCTGTGCTTGGCTCAGGCTGGTAAGTCGTGGAATCGGAAAGGTCACAAGGTCAAAGATGCTCCCTTGTTTTGCGGAGATGATTTAGAGAGGACACACATGAGAGACAATGCTGTACACGTGTATCTTCCCTCTGGTGTACTATCTGACCTCTTGCTTGTGTGCGAGCCCGAGTGATTGAAAGTGAACACACACGGAGAAGGTTTGGGGTTTCAGACGCTTTAATCAAACCTCATCAGCTGAGATCACAGGGCTTGACACGGACTCCAGCCTGTGTGCCATTTATTCCAACCTGGTGGGAGTTTAAACAACACAGTAACACATAGAGAAAACAATTCAGTGTGTGTGTCTAGTCCAGTGACTCCAGCCAGGTAATGAGGCAGAAAAAAGATGTTAAAAGCACAAAAGAGGGATCATGCAGTCTGATGTGTGAGAGGAAGTATTCCCAGCAGTGTGTGTTTCTCTTCTATCAGGTAAAGACGAAGCGTTTTGTTCCAACCTAAGATGTTTTTAAATCGTTAGTGGATTCAAATGCATGCAATTCATGCATTAACATTTTTCTGAACCACACATGGCATGTTTCCTTGTGGTCTGGGTGTATGTGTAGCTCTGGTCCAGAGTAATGAGTCAGGGCCGGCTGCAGTACCTGAGGATTGGGTTACATGAGCTGTTTGTCAGCACAGACAAAATGAGCCCCCTCGGGACAGAAGAGACACCGTGTTGACACCACACGGATGTCAAATACAATTTCGAAGTAATCCCTCACATTTGTTTCAGGGAGGTTGAACTTCTCAATGGGTGGTGTTTGACATCAGATACCTTTTAGAAATCACAGGAATGCATTGTGAAGTTAGCTTGATTGGTGTGTTAATGACAACTTTACTGACGGCATGTGAATCCATCCATTTTCTAAACAACCACTCATCACGTTCAGGGTCACAACACAAGAGGCTCATCTGGGCGAGAGTTGCACCCTAGACAGTCTATCACAGACACACAAAGACAGACAGCCATTAGCATTCACGAGCTATACAGCTATTGAGTCACTAATTCATCTAAGCTCTACCTTCCTGTGTGGAGCTTAGATGGATTGTTTGCGTGTTTCAATTCTTTGCTAATGACTTTGATGCTGGAATAGACTGTTGGAGGCCGTTAGACTGTCAATGCTTTTAAGTTACACCTAAGACTCAATCTTATTCTTTAGCTTTTAATTATGATTAACCTGTTCCTTCCTTAGATTTTTGATAGTGTTTAAATTTGTTTCCCTTTTAACTTCATTTTTATGATATTTCTTTTGCATAGGCCTACGTCTGTATGCTTGTATGTCTACACATATGTCTCTCTTTTTAAGCACTTTTGCTTTTAAAGTTATAAATTAAATAAAATTAACTTGAGCAAAAATATAGAGTAACACTTAAAGGTTTAATAAAACATGGAAAATCACAGAATTAGAGAATTAAAACTGGCAGAAAATCATCAATCATGAATGACCTCATAATCATAAATTCACTTTAAACAGGTACAAGTCTGCACTTGTACCTGTTTAAAGTGAATTTTACAAGGAACCACTGTGATGAGCCAGAAATCTTCAAAGGTCAACAAGGACTGAAAGCTCAGGTACAACTCTAGAATAATCTTGCAAATTCAGAAATAATAAATAAAAAACATTTAAATAAAATAAATGGAGTTCATAGATCACACCGTCACGAAACAGCTTATTCTATATCCTCTCTCAGTTACTGACTTTCTAGTATTATCGTTTATATATCTACATATTCTGTGGTTACTACAGTAGTTTGAAACTCTAACTCCAATAATAATTTGTATCTGTATATTTATCCTTTCTTTTCTTTCTTCTTCTATTGTGTACAAGCATGTAAGTGCATGTTGTGTCTATGTGTTTGCGAGTGATTGCGAGGAAGTGTAACTGTTTGCACACACCTCATTTGACCAAAGGCTCCTGTCACTGAGGCATTATCTAACCATTGACCATATCAGTGAGTTACGGCTTCACCAATATTGACACAGCTCTTTCCAGTGAAAGACAAGGCAGCTAGAGCAAATGCACAAACAGGTCATAGCCTATTATGGTTGTGAAATACAGAAGGAAGGACGTGCGGTTGAGGCTTAGCCCTGACCTGCCAGGCCCAAGCTAGTCATTTGTCTTAAAGAAAGTCAGGACTTTGGAGCATATCCTGTCTTGAAGATGCATGTGATTCTATACAAAGGTTTTGCACTTACTGTAACCTTACTTACACCCAAAAATAGAACTAAGTGTTTCTAGAGCGATGTTAAACAATTCCTGACTTGTAGAGCTGAAATGATTAGTCGACAAATGAATTACCAGATTTGCTGTTTTGCTGTTGGACTGTTAGTTAACACAACAGGACATTTAAAGATTTTACCTTGAGGTATTTTTACTATTTTCTGACATTTTATGGGCCAGTAATTAATCACTTAATCATTAAATTAGTGAATAATGAAAAATTAGTTTGTTGCAGTCTCAAATATTTATAATATATAAAATAGAAGTAGGTAAAATAAATGACATCTGCAACTTCAGCTTTTCAGAGTTTATTTTCACCTGAAGTTCTCCAGTCAGAGTTTTCTTTACAGGATCACTGACAAGGTCACCTCCACCTATACATCATCTATTATGATCTGAAGACACTGAAAAAAACAGCCACTCATTCAAAACTGGTCCCAAGATGGTTTATAACACAAACAAAACAGTCATCACTCAGGGGAAGACCAAGCAAGATATACAAGAACAAACACGACCCTGGAGGCTGGGTCTCCAGAGAAAGCTGCTCTTGGTCCACACAGGGCCATGATGGTTGGCTGTGGGACTTCATACCGCACAAGGACTGGAAACCTCCCTCCTGCCTACTGTTACAGTAGTTCCCACAGCAATAAAATATGCGAATGAGAAAGGCAGATTAGCAGACTGGCTCAGTCTTTTACTTCCCCTCTTGTCCTGGTAGTGAGGGATAGCTGGTGATCCATGGCCCAGTTGGCATTGTTGCTTGTTTAACTCATGCATTGTTGCAGTGTTTATTCAGTTTACTTGGTTTGCTTTTTTTGTTTTATTTTCAACATCAAATTCCTGTTCACATTCATAGTGTGAGAACTATGAAGTCCTATGAGACATCTCTGTGATTTCAGGCTACAAACTGAGTCACAGCTTGGCAGGCAAAAGGTTTCAAATCAGGAAGGAGGTCAAATCATCTTCACTATATAAATTATGACCCCACCAAATCCACAAAAACATACTTTTGCGTGACCTTGGGTTTGTAGTACTGCTGCTGGCTGTCAAATTACATTGACATCCAGAGTACTTTGTTCTCATTTGGAAAGGGTGGTTGACTGGTAAAAGCATGGGGAAGCATAGAAAAATACACTCCCTCAGACATGTGCTGAAGTAATCAAGGAACTGAGGAAGAATGGCAACTTTTCAAAGAGGAGCTTAGGCAGAGAGAGAGAGAGAGAGAGAGAGAGAGAGAAAGGGAAAGAGAGAGAGAGGGGCAGGGGGAGAGAGAGAGAGAGTTCAGGACCCTAGGTCTTCTTCTCATTTCATACTGAATCACACTTGATCACTTTCAGGCCAAAAACCGCATGCGTCTCAAAACCACAGTCTGTTAAAGGAAGTGAGGCCGACATGGACACAGAGACAAAAAGAGAAAGAGAAGAAGAAAAAACATGAAACTGTGCCAATCAGATATGATGGGGAAGATTTGGTTTGTTATATTCTGGGTACTTTCTATGTAGATCTGAACCCTTTCAAAACAAAACTGAAAATATCATGTCAATCTGTGGTAGCTTTTATTTTTTCCAGACAAAGCTTTAAAACACATCCAGACCAGCAGACATGATGTCACTGACATCAACAGAAACTAAATCTGAAGTAGCTTAAAAAAAACCCTCAAATGGCAAACATTAGTGTACCTGTAATCGAATGAGGTCTTCAAGGTAGAGGGAGCAGAGATTCAATTACATGATTACATCTCAGCAGAAGCCTGGCTAGTGACTGTAATGGGCCCACAGTGGCCCGATTGTTGAAGCTCAGCTACTGAGAGGTTTCCTAAATATGTTCGGTCTGTGTGGGCCTTTTGTTTTTTAGTTCTATTTCTGTCTTGTTGACACACTGTTGAGATGAACCTATTTTGTACAAAGTCTTTTGAAAAAAAAAATTGATTTAACTTGAGTTAACTTAAATTTGAGAAGTTTTGTCTCTACTGGGAGTTGGTGTAATGAAAACATGTTGTCGCTCTTGGCAGGTGGGGATCCACCACAAAACCCAAACTCAGCTGACCCATTTTAGCTTCTGACCACAACTTAGAAAACGCTGACCTGTTCAGCTGAAAGGAACCAAATACTGCATACTCTTTATGGAAGCAAAAAAAAAAAAAAAAAAAAAAGACAGTGACAATTTGAATTTTAACTTTAAAGGTCCAGTGTGTAAGATTTAGGAGGCTCTATTTACAGACTTTGGCAGAAATGGAATATACTATGTTTTCATTCGTGTATAATCACCTGAAAATTAGAATTATAATGTCTTTGCTGACTTTTATATCTACAAACACTGCAGTCCTCTTCAATTGTGGCAACCATGTTGAACCACCATGTTTCTATGGTAGCCCAGAATGGACAAACTGAAGACTGTCTCCAAATCGGGACTTTTGTATTTTTCACGTATTTCCCAGCCACCGTTGTTTCTCCTGAATTTTATAAATTCAGTAGTTTTGATTTTCAAATTTAGTTTTCAGTCATGATTAGTCTTCTCACTTTGTAGCTATACAAAGTTCAAACATTTGCTTGAATGTAGTTAATTTTCAAAGTGAGCTGTTCAAATTCTAATTTACAGTCTATAAGCGCAATGTTTGAAGTAGTTTGTCTTGTGAGCCAGCAGAGGGCACTTCATTTTCAGCTTGACCTATTGACCTATCAAACTAAGCTAGCGACATTATGTTGTTTACTACGAAAATGGAGGACAGTTGCAAACAAAGCCATCCTGAGTGTATAAATACAACACCAAAGCACTAAGTTGCAGTCTGTGAAAGTATTTTGGGTTCTACAATAGATGGGAAAGTAACAAGGATAATGCTTTGTCGGCTTTGTAGAAAGCAGTTGTCTTACTCTACCATGACAACAAATCTTGGGACGCTTGGTACCCAAGTGAAGCAGCAGAGGCATCCTAGCAACATAGTGTACAACCTCACCTGACTGCATTTAGCACACTCAGCTTCAACAGGTCTCTTGCCAGAATCTCATAAAAATGGCATCACAGCAAAGACCGCAATATTTATTTACAAGAATATCTGGATATGCAGCCCATCAGCAACTTGTACATTCAAACAAAATTCCATGTCATTTCAAATTTGTTCAGACTTGATTTTTGGAAAGTGAAAGTGATAGCCTTAGTAATGATGTTGTGTAACAATTCACAACATCTGGACAACTAAATACCTATTCAGTTGTTCATAAGATTCAAATCCTTACGTCCTTTTCTTGCTTCAATAACTCTGAACTTTTCATTGACATCTTTTGGAAGCAAAAATCACCAATGAAAGTTGTTTGGATGTCTCCATTTGGCCCAGTAGTTTTGCCTGAAGTATAAATCAGTCAAACCCTAAATCCATGCCATAAAAACTTTGTTTCACAGAAGGATAAACTCGATGATGGACCCTGACAGGGGCATGTAGCATGAAAGAGGAGCAACACGCGATAGTCTGGAAGTCATCATGCAAAGACGGTTAAAACTCTCTCTTTTAGTCCCCCTAAAGCCACTGAAGTCCCTGAATCCCCCAGAAGGCTGTAAACAGGTTCTAAGAGCATTCTTCAGGGATGTCTCAGAATTGTTCTGCTCCCCTCATCCAAACAAGACACACACACAAACACACACACAGTAATGCCTAAAATTTCTGTGATGTGATCATCAGTGATGTGTTATGCAAACTCACAGCTGGTAATCATGAAAAGATAAGAGGATGAAACCTGTTTTTCATTTTATTTGGATGCTTTTGTGTCAATGACGTTGATTACTTTAATTGTGTTCGTCACACAATGATTGCAGCTTAAAAACACATTTTTCTGCATAATGACAGGAAAGATCTACACAATGAATTTTCTAAAATGGATTAATTCCAAAGCAATTTTAAAGTAGAGGAACAATAGTTGGAGTAGTGCCTTTGAACAAAAGTTCTCAGGTAAAAGTGCATAATTTAGGATTTTTGTATATGCTTATGCACTTCTAGTGATGACACCATGCTACCTAAAAGTAAATTGTCCATGCAGAAAGGATGCCAAACTATGCCTGGAAAAAAATAATTTGTCATCCATGTAAAAAGCAAACTGATATTTTTGAAGAAAACCAACCAAAGAAGCCAAAGATTCCACTGCAAAGTGTGTATGACATTTTTCACATTGTTTGGTGAAACCATTTGAGGGGTTAACTGTGCATATTGTGGCCTGGTTTAGTTCAACTGATGCTTCTGGTCCAAAGAGAGGAAGGCAGGTAAACAAGCTTTCAAGAAATGAAATGAAACAAAAGCCAGACACGGGGTAATTTCCTGAGAGTGTGTGAGTGGGTGGCTATAGAGGGTTGTGTGAGTAGGTGGGGGTGCATGGGTGTGAGTGTGTACTGTTTGGTAGTCCCTTTTATGTTTCCTTCTCACAAGTGTTGTTTGACATTCCTGTACAGGGCTAGACCAACGTACCAAGGATGAAGGGAGAAAACAGAGGGTGGCAACAGGAGAGATAGAGGATAGAAAAAGAATCATATTTATATTTTAACCTTTTAGTTCCAAAACTTCAGAAATTATTTCTATTTCATATGTTTTTTCTGATTATTTTCACAGGAGCCCAAAATGTCTTTTTTTTTAAAAATATTTTTCTTTTGGCCTTTTTATTGGATAGAGACAGCTGAAGAGAGACAGGAATGTGGGGAGATAGAAACGGGGAATGACATGTAGCAAAGGGCCACGGGCCAGACTCGAACCCGGGCCGCTACAGAGCTTTCGTACATGGGGCAGACTACCGACTGAGCTAATCGCTGCCAGGAGCCAAAAATGTCTTAATTGGGACTCAATTCCAGTTAAAAAGCTCCTTCAGTGTTTTAATTGGTCTGCTCTTCAGTGTATGTTGCCTTCTTTTCCATTTTAGTTAGTGTGGATGTGTGTGCAGCTGTTGACCACTAGCTGTAATTCATCCCATGTTCCAGTCCTTCTCTTGGAGGAACACTGTGATCCTACAATATGGCCGCTGCCTCTGCTAAACGTACTAGTGACTGTATGGTAAAAATCAGTGATTTAGGAGTCCTGTGGGAAATGCTCGTACTTCAGACTGGTTTCCACTACAGGCCCAAAAAAGGTTAAGCTAGAGCTTGAGACTGTGGAACCGACAGACATGAACACTCAACTACCAGCAACAACTCAAGGACAGTGATCATCTCAGGAATACATTGTATCTAAGAATAAATACAGTGCTTTTAATCTGAATGTGTTGTAAGCATTCATGGAGAAAAGTACCATAACCATACAATGACCATAATATTATTTTTTTAGTTATCCTATTTGCAGATCAAGGGTAGAGATACAGTTTCAAGCCACATATAACTTTTCCAAATATTTTCATTTCCAATCGGTGAATAGCTGTCATGTCCAAGAAAAAGTGTTAAGTTAATTTATTCTGTATGTCTCGTGTCTATGTTGTCTTGTGATTTCCTGTTTTATTTTGGTTCCACTTCCTGTCTGTGTCCATTGTTATTAGTTTTACTTTCCCTCTTTGTCTGTTTTCCCGCCTTTAGAATTACCTGTCTCCGCCCTTATTGTTTCCACCTGTGCCCTTACCTTGTGTGTATATATAGTCCATGTCTCCCTTTGTCCTGTGCCAGTTCGTCTTGTCTCATGTCAGAGAACCAGCGCTTTGTCCATTGTCAGGTCTTTGTTTGGCTTCACTTTGTTTTGATACTTTGTCCTAGAGTGATTTTCTGTTTGTTTCCTTTTCATAGTATAGCCTCACAAGAGTGATTTTCTGTTTGTTTCCTTTTCATAGTATAGCCTCACAAGAGTGATTTTCTGTTTGTTTCTTTTTCATAGTATAGCCTCACAAGAGTGATTTTCTGTTTGTTTATCTTGTTTTTCTTAGTCTAGCCTTAGTTTTGTGATGTCTTGTTTTCTGAGATTAGTGTAGAGTTTTTTCCTCTGTTAAGAGTGATTTTTGGTTTTGTTTTGTTAAATAAACCTTTATTTTGAAACTTTGGTCTCTGGAGTTGTGCATTTGGGTTCGGGTCCATAGTTCGGTCGTGACAATAGCTTGTTTCAATTAAGAGATTCAAACTTAAACATTGAAGATGTAGCAAACCTGTCCCTTTGAAAGTTTTGTTCCTCCCTCCTGCTTCACCCTACAATATTGTTTGTCTCAAATTCAAGACCAGACCGCTCCAACGAAACCCTTGATGCTGATGTGCTGGATTATGTGTGTATGTGTATGCATTTGTGTTGTGGGTGGTCATGTGTCTACAGATGGTTGAGCTGTAGCAGTGTTATGTTGAAACTGGATTCTCCTGGTAGTTAAATTGAGGTAAAGTGCTCTAAAGTACTTGTTTTAATGGGCCACTAAACTATAGACATCAAAATCAGTCATGAAATGTGAATTAAAGAAGAAGCTTGGCTCAAATTACTTTATAAGACACAGGATTTTTTGGTCTCAGGTAGCTGAACACGTCACACTTGAGATGAATGATTCACCAGCTAGAGCTCCTGCTCTCTGTGGTCACCTCTATTGTGTTTTAATACAGCCAAATTCACAATATAGTTGTTTTATGGGCTGCTTAGACAAAGAAGAAGAAAAACAACCAGTGATTCTCCAAATGCATACAATAAAGTATAAACCAGATCATTTAGAGATAGAAAAATAAACATATAAATATTGATCCCCTTTCCTTGACCACCAGAAATTATGGCTTAAGGTGGTCCTATTACGTGGTCTGCCTCATCAGTGCCTTTGAACATTTTATATAGGAAAAGGGAAGAAAGAATCCAACACAACAAAAGGAAATAAACAGAAACTACAAATAATAAACAAAGTTTGTCTGTTTCTGTTGCAAGACAAATGAATGAGGATGAAACAGTAATTTAACTGAAGCCCATAAACACCACACATATTAACCAGCAGTCAGAGCTGAAACTGAGAAAAAGGGTTTACGTATTTAAGCAGCTTAGTGTGGACATCCTCTTAGCCTTGATTGGTCCAGCTCAGCTGACTTCCTGGATTTGGAAGGGGGTGAAAGACTCAAAAGACTTGACAATAAAATTCTGAGCCTGCTGGGACTCCTACATCTCCAAGGACACACCATATACTCTATAGTTTGTACTCTCAGTATGTCTCCTCCTTTTTTTAATTGAATAAAGCTGCCACACAGAGACACATTTAAACGCTCAACACAAGTATTTAAATAGGAGAGCATTTCAAATGCCAAAATGCTCCAGTCTGAGGAATTTGAAGTTCATTTAGCTTTTGGCTACAAATTTGTGTCTGGTAAAATAAATTCTTTTATATGGCATTTTTATCCTCCAGCTTGAATCCATTTTTGTCTCTCCAGCAGCGACTGCCTTGTATGGCTAAAATGAACTCGCCTATGAGGGACTTCCCCTTCAGTTTATGATGTGTGTAATCTTTTAGCTCTGCTTCACCACACCTGTTCCTTCCTCGTGTGAGGCCTCAAAGTCAATGATAGTGATGTTTGGTGCTCATCCTTTGAAGGAAAATACTACAGGGAACACACATTTTTCTCAGTAAAAACAAACCCAACTCTTTTTGATTATTTTGAGGTAAACACTGCACAACACTGTGTACTTATTTAGAAGTCGCTCTGCATGTTACAAGACTAATTTAGCTCGCAAATGAGAACCACCGGCATACAGTACAAAGCTAGAGTGAGTTTTGTAACCAACAAAGAAGTTTCCAATTACTTACCACAATTATCAGACAGAGGGTTCACAGAGCATTCGGCCTGTTAAATCCCTTAAGACACATTTATTACTAAGGATTGTGAGCACACAGCTACTGTAAAATACTTTATGCAGTGACACTACTACAGTATGCAGTGATGGAAAAAGTGTTTAAGTGAAACTTAGAATACAAGTGTAAGTAAAAGTCCTACATTCATAATTTTACTTAAGGCTTTAAGTCACCAAAAGTAAATGTCTAAGACATTTTGTCTTATTTGCCCCCAGTGGTATTTAGCCATGTGGTTTAGTTTGTGTCGGACTGCATTTGTGGTGCTCTCAGCATTGAAAATGGACATTTTATTCCAAATTAACACAAAATAACCTATTGATTATCCAGATGATCTATTGTACTTGGGTGGAAGCATGAATATCAGAGACTGATATCCTGAAAACAGGACAAATAAAACATTAACTAATTGCTTGGCTCGATTCCACATTTTGAATTGTTTTTTGGGTGTGAACAAGTTCTAGCAAGTCGTATGTAAAGTAAACTAAGTATGAAAGTATCAGCAGCACTAATTCATTCATATGTAAGATAAATCAATGTTGTTGTTTACACTATTGGACTGTTAAATGTTCAACAATGCAAAGGACAATGTTTCCCTTTGAAATATTGTGATTGAAAGATTGTGAAAATTGATAAATATTCAAGTAAAGTACAGGTCCCTCAAATTTTTTCATAAGTAGAGTTGCACGGTTATATTATTGCATGATTTGTTTCATACATATTGTACCAAAACTGGATTTCTAGTAAGTAAACCTGTAGCTTGTGAAGAAATCAACATGTTATGTGCTTGGCTTTATTAACATATTAACTTTCTATCAAACTGCTTGAAACAAAACATTCAATCTAATGTTGTGATGCTTGTTTATTACACAGTTGGATCATAGATTTATTCGTGTTTTTGCTGTAGATGGCTAAATAAGTTATATTTACCATATATGTTTATGTATACTATATGTATCAGCATTAGAAGGCTTGCCAAATATGGATACAGACAGACACGCAGTCACAGACGTAAGCCTGCCAGCTGGCATGAATAGTTGTGGCCTTCAACTCTGGCACATCAACTGTAAACACAAACAAAGTAATGAATGTGCTGAACTCAGTTGTCAGCAGCTGGCATGTGGACACGTGGGAAACAATTGTGTGACTTTCCCAGGTCCAGCACATCAGGACAAAGAACCCACTGTTACAGTGTTGATCTGTAATATTGCAGTGTGGATCATTGATTTAATTATAACTGAATCAAGATCAGATGATTCCAAAGCCGAACTAGAGGTCTGGACCATCAGTTCCCTTCATTTAAGTTCTCTTTATCTGCACAAGCAGGGTTCAATTCCTGGTATTAATTTATTGGTTTCTGATTTTAATCTGTAAAGCAAATGAAGATCAACGCTATCGAATTGTTTGTTCATGAGGAAGGCATCTTCCACATGGAACAACAATTGTAATCAATTATTTGTCTGGCACATAAAATCCCACAGTTGTAAAATATTATTATCAGTGAGGCTAGTTTGTTACCAGAAAGCAAATCAGATGGGTTGGAAACATCTATAGAAACCTGTGGCTGATTGCAGACACACAGACTGTTACTGTTCAGATCAAACTTAAGATACAGTAATTGGCTGTCTAACAAGTCATCCAACTTAAGCTACAAAATATGCCCATATATGTTGTCAATACACTGTAGAATGGCGCATGATCCGATCTGATGCTCCTATCGGCAGGAAGATCACGATTGGAAAGCCTGTACCTTCCAAAACTGTTTCAGATCATTGTTATCATCAGTTTTATGATGTGACACCACTATGGTTACATTTTGATTAGGTTTAGGCACAAAAACATCTTGGTTGGGTTTAGGAAATCAAAAATCATGGTTTGGGTTGCAATGACTTTGTTAAGGTTAGGGAACCTTCGTAATCATGGTTACAGTAATACCCATGTGGTTAGGGTTAGAAAACAAATGTGGTCATGGTTAAAAGAAACCAATATTGACTCACGGAAGGAAACAGGGGAAACAAACAGTGGTCTTCTGTGTTAGAGTTCAACCTTTTGTTGTCAAGCAATGAGGTTGTGCCCACATTACATCTTATATTTAGGCCAGATGTAGGACAACAAATTCAAATGTCCTCACACTGCCATTCAGGTAAATATGAAGTGAAGTTTAGTAGCTAAAACTTAGTTTGGCCATGACAGTTTTCCAATGTTTTAACCAAGTCATGCTCACCCCAACTACCTCCTTTTAGTAAGTATTGTTGTAAGAAGAGCTCATTGTGTATGTCTCCAACAGCTAAAAAAAAAAAAACAGCCTTAGGTCTAACATACTGTCATCAACCAGCCTCTAGCTGTTTGAATTTTATTTAAATCATGTCCACATAAATTCCATATGCCTCTCCTGTTTCTGCGGGCCTGTCCAATGATGACCCTTGTTTCAAACGTTGTTTACAAGAGAACAGAATTGGCAGAGTGCTGATTTAGACTTTAGTTACAGTACAAGATTGGCCCTCTCTGGTGTAATGAGGGGGCTTGGTGTCAATTAGGGTTTTTGTTTGTGACACTGGAGCGAAGTTATCTACAGCGTGTTTAGGTTTCAGTGGATGGTTTGGTTGAAATGATTTGATGATTCATCCTGGTCAGCTTAATTAGACACTGTGAGAGAAATTAGAAATAGAGGAGGGAGGATAAGCGTGAGAAAAGAAGGAAGAAGTCACAGCATCCCTACAAATAAAACCCAATATATAAGAAGTCCTGAAATAAAATCACAAGTGCCAGTCAAGATGCATTTAAGAACAGTTGATTGTGACATTAGGTTTGTTATACAACATAATATCGACCTAACACTGCCTTTAAGAGGTCATACATGTAACGAGGTGAATTGTGGGGAATGTATTTCAGTACAGCACTAGTCAGAAAGCTGCATGAGACAGCTATACCTCCAGGTTATAGTCCAGACCTGTATTCCAGTTTATGCTCCATATCCATCTGCAAGGTTTCAGTTCAGATTTCAGTGGAGAGTTTGGTTAAAATGGTTTCATGATTCATCCTGGAGAGCTTAATTAGAAACTCTGTGTGAGAAATTAAAGAAGAGAGGAGGGACAGACAGTGTGAGAAAATAAAGTCACAGTTTGCTTACAGATAAGTGCCACTTAAGATGCATTTAAGATGCATTAAGAAGCATAATGTGACCTGCAGACTGCACAACAGTCTATTAGTACTGGGTTAGTCTTAAGGACTATGTATGAAAACCAAGAAGTGCCCAAAATACATTGTTTGTCTGTGCCCTCTGGAACAACATACAGCATTTTCTGATCCAATGCTCCTATTGGCTCCTATCATTTGTCAAAACTGTTACAGATCAGTGTTGGAAAAATGAATCTGTTTAATGGTTTGCAACCAAACTGTTAAGTTTTAGTTGGGTTTAGACACAAACATGACTTCAGATTTAGGGGAAGATGATGGTTTGGTTTAAAATTACTACTAAGTGACTCTCATTGTCATGGTTAGATGATAGCCACGTGGTTAAGGTAGGGGAACTACGTGGTTTGAAGAAACCAATATCACTGCCAGTAGTAAACAAGAAACTAACAGCGGTCTTCTGTGTTTTGGTCTTTTTTAAACCTTTCATTGTTGTTGTGTGACGTCACACTATTTTCTCGTTTGCTACAAGACTGTCTCATAAAAAGGGCTAGACCAGCATTCATACCTCAGTCATTGTTTCATTGTTAAAGAAAAATGATGGAACATAGAGCCAACACAACAGAAAATATGTAGGTGTTCAAGTTAGGTTAACGTCAAGTTACGTTTTATTGTCACATATAATTTGTCTAATAGGCATGCTGCAACATGTCTTTCAGCACTTGTCAGCAAGCTGCCAGGACACTGTTACCTGGTCCAGGTCATAGTCCAGCCCCTCATTCAAGAAATTCAAGTATGTTCTATAGTTTCACTCACTGTAAGTCACTCTGGTGTGTCACCTACATGTCTTAAATGTTGAATATATACCTAATGTAAACAGGTCTGTCACATTTCCAGACAGGAATGCCCGACCTGTGATCAAATGTGACACATAGCAAAAAATCCATAATAGTATGTTTAAGACACCCTGAGAACACGTGTCCACATACCACCAACTGTACTGTACCTCTTCATGCTTTTTGTATGACAAGCATGTGCCTGGAAAATGTTATTCTTTAGCAGTGTTACAGGAAAAATCTGTTATTCAGGCTTAATGAGCAGAACCAGTTTCTGTTCTTCAGCCAAACACTGAGAGATCAGTATGTGATTGTTTTTTACAGTTTCAAGTGAAGTCAAACTTTTTATGGCTCTCTACTGCGGTCACTGTGTCAGGTTAATACTCTGCCGGCAGTTATGATCATTTTTCAGTCAGTTGTCAGATGCCGGAATAAGAAAAGTTTATATTGACAGTTAAACTATGGGAACGTGTGAGAGGCTGGCTTTTTTCTGGTTCCCTGTGGGATTCCTGCGGGATGGGAGTCAATTTCACTACTCATCACGTGACTGAGACAGGACAATAAAAAAAAGTAAATAGGAGCAAGCAGGATGGGAATTGTAATAACAAGAGGTCAGGTTTTATATAGAAATATGCACTTCTAATATGAATAAATCCTCTCTTCTTTGTTTTGAACTTGCTAGTCGTTCTGTCGTATTCTCTCCTATCTGCTTGGGTGGCTGGTTGCTGGTTGGTTGGAGCCAAGCGGTAACCTCTGTGTCTGTGAAGTGGAGCCAATGCAAAATTGGCAAAAAACTGAGGTCCTGTTTGATAGCACCCAGGCTTCATTCAGCCCGCCTCAGCTCCACCGATAATCCATGTCTTTGACCAATTTTACATTATTGTGTGATGTCACATATAAGACATCTATTTTTTATACACTTTATTGTTGGAGCCATCTGACCCATGCATGACGAGTGTGGACTGGTGATCAAAATCATTGCATTGCCTCAAGACTACCGTAAAGTACAACCATACTACAAGAATAAACCACTTTATATTTAGCCACCAAAGTATATCCTAATAATATTTCATAAAGCATAATGAAGTAAATCCTTATCCTTTAACTCAAGACAGTTGTCAGCCCACTGACTTAACAGTGAGTGAACACATTATTCTTCTCAGATTGTATCTCATATCATTGGAGTGCACTTGAAGATCCATTCACATCTGTTTGTTATTCCAACAACAGTAATGCTTCAGCGCCACATTAAATATTCATTGCTAGCATCTGGTCAGTGTGCATGTGAGTCTCTGTGTGTGGCCAGGAAACATGGTCATTCAATTACAAGTCTGATGATAGATAAC
This sequence comes from Sciaenops ocellatus, assembly GCA_033000465.1. Taxonomy (NCBI): domain Eukaryota; kingdom Metazoa; phylum Chordata; class Actinopteri; family Sciaenidae; genus Sciaenops; species Sciaenops ocellatus. Next base: position 8,496,925 of record CP136870.1, read on the forward strand.
TGTGAAAAGGATGTTTTTTTAATGCATTTAACAATTTTCTCACCAGCCTGGTAAACTAAAACTAAACTAAAAGGCTATTATTTGGTATGAAAATGGCCGATTTTTATCCACATATATATTCATAAACTGACTGGGGTTTCATATGTAGGAGCTGCTCAGTTGCCATTTAGCAGTTTGGCTGAAAGATTTAGGGATTAAAGGGATTCTGTTTTAGGAATAAAGAAGCGGTCACATACTCTTCAGATAATGTTTCCTTCAGTATCAGTTGTTCTTCTCTATCAATTATTTCTAATCACATCAACTTGCTGATGGTAACTGTGTAAGTCTGCAGCATTCTTATGAGATAGCTTTGGGCAAGTGGTGGTTATACTACTATACTTATACTATGAAATCCTCTGTTTTTCATTTCTGACGATATTGCAACCACATAAATTAAACTTCACGGTTTCCCTACAACTATTTGCTTCCCCATGGGGTGCTGCAGGCACAGTACTTTAAGTGGCACCATTGTTTCCAGCCTGTGTCATTTCAAACAACTAACCATTTTCAATGCAGGGGATGTAAGGCTACCAAATGTTGTGTGAGCTGCTGGGAAAAAAAGGGTAAAGAAGTTAGTTTTTTTTTTTTTTGTTAATTCAGCAAAGATGTTACCAAACGGGAGCTGCCTGCAGCCGACATCTGGGCCTCACTCAGAATTGTAGTAGTGATTCTGAGATTCTGGTTTGTGGATCTATACTGACAAACTTAATTTATCTTTAACACTGACATATTAGCTTGTTGTGACACGTCTATCAGACATGAAGTAACTTATTAGTAGTAATTTATTTTGAGTCATGCTTCTTACCACCTGATAAACTTCAGCCCAATATTTGATCTCGTGTCAGCTCTGTTTTGGTCTCCATCAACTCCTGGCTCATTACCTGCTTGATGTCCCACTTTCTTTACTAGCAAGGCACTTGGTGATGTGCAGGTAGTTCACAGTGGGTTTATAAGAACTTTTTCGCTAAAAACAGCTGCCTGTTGCAGCTGGAAACAGTGTTGATCCAAGCAGTGAGGCTGAACAGTGAAGTTGCTAACCTTAAAACCAAAACTTTTAGCTTAAAGGGGCTAAAGCTATGCTAGAGACTTGGGTGATAATTTGTGATTCTGTCATTAGGGGTGACAATTAATTCATTGTTAATGTGAAAGCATTGATTAGTGTAAATGTTTTTTCTTAAAAACCTTATTGTTAATGTTAATGTCACTTCTAGCACAAAGATACTGAAAAGACAAACCAAGATGGTTTTGGAACAGAAACAGAATTAGTTTCTGTTGAGTTACAATGTTACACTGATCTTCAAAGTAAATTTACTGTTTTTGTCAATGGAGTCTGGTGGCTTTGAGTAGAGTGCAATACATTATGTTGCTACCACCTTTGCTGCTGCCAGTGACAGCTCTTTCACTCCATACTGGACCATTTTCAAATTAATCATTTATGGGCCAATCAAAAATGTTAAACACTCATGGTATTCCATTAAAAATACATTTCTCCCAATAAATGTCTTGCTCAGTTCCTGATAATACATTTATTGGCAATTACTCGGTATAATCTGACTATTACTGATGATAACTCTATTTAGTACCAGTGAAAGAGCAGGAGGAGCCAACGTTTGTGCAATAGTTTAGATGACATCATTCTCCCAGACAGCGGAGATAATCCAGACAGAGGCAGACAGCTCATGATTACACTGCTTGTCTCACCTGCTTCCCCACAGGTTCTTCTTGGCTACGTAACACAGAGGCAAAATCACAGTAAATAGATTTGTAGGGATTTAAATGGACTTCATAGCTGAGGGTATGTCAAACGATGACCGTGAGGGAAGAAAAGAACAGAGAGATTGGAGCTCTCTGTAGTTTGACTCAGATTTATTGGGAACAGGCTTTGAAGAAGACACATATCCGAAATGTCAGCCTGTTCATCTGCTCAATAAATCTCCAGTGCAGACTGCAGCCCTCTCATCCTTCCTTGGTCTTTGGTTAGTCATCCTTTGATGTACCCTGGGTATGACGTAAAGGGGCAGTCTGTAAATACTGTTTGGTGACACCTGCTGAAACATGATTATTGGCTTTGTTTACACATCCATACATATTACTGATTGTTTTCTGTTTTGCTTTTTTTTTTTTTACATAAAGTTTGATGCACAGAAGAAAAACATTATGTGGCAATGCAGACTCAGGAAAGTTCTTATTTTCCTCCAGGATTTAAATGATCAAAAGTTAATAATTTCAGCATGTGACTCTCGGTTAATTGTCTGAATCAAAAGTTCATAGAGTTAGTTTGCGATAATGAACTGACGTCTTGTTTGTTTTCTTTAGTCGAAGCAATCACACAGCTTTCACCATTACCACATTTTACCTTCTCGACATTACGTCACAGCAGCTCATTGTGCAAAGTTTATACAAGACCTGGAAAACACTCATAATGCACTAATGATGACACCTGATGTTGAGATCCAAATGGTTTGACATCAGTGCCACTGTTTTTACACAGTAACTGGGATAGGTTAGATTCTGACTCAGATTGAGTCAGTTCTTCAGACAGAGCTCCACATGCCTGCAGTTGTCTCAAAGATACATTCCCAGGAATGTCTATGAGATCATTCCCTCTGCAGTCAAAAATCATACTCCAGCTCAGTGACTCACTCTGTAATTGGCTGGGGAAATGAAAGAATCAAGAAGTGGGGCAGAGAGGATACTAGGATATCCACTGACAAATGGGAGAGGTCTTTTCTGCCAGTGAGGCGTCCAAATTACATCATAACATCTTCACTGTTGAGGATGATACTCAGGCCTTAAGGCTTTTTGCTTAAGACCCTGATCAGTGAGTTATTGACCAGATTATCCTACAACCCTCAAAGGCCAGCATTTCTGTGAGCCCCCTTCTGTGTTTTCATTTATTTTTAGTCACGCTAGCAGTGTGGCTCTGTGGATGGCTATGTCAGTCTGTCACTCTGTTGGGAGTTTTTTTTTTTTTTGGGTGAAATGCCTTGACAGCTGTTGGATGGACTGCCATGAAATGTGGTACATATATTCATGTCCTCCACAGGATGTACTTTGATGATACAGACAAAATATTTAATATAATATGTATAATATTATAAATATAAAATATTTTGATGTTAATTAGCAAACTTGGTGCTAATGTTAGCATGCCAAGACTCTAAGATAGTAAATATGATAAACCTACTAAACATCAGCATGTTAACAGTAGCACTGAGAGCATGTTAGCATGCTGATGTTACATTATTGTTTACAAGTAAGCACAGCCTCATGGAGCTGCTAGCATTGGTTGGATATTCTCAGTCAAGTCTTGTTTTTTTATACGAGTGTTAAAGGTGCACGTGGGAGAAGTTTGTCCTCAGGGATTTCTGCCAGAAAGTCTTGCTACTTTGTTTTAGTGATTTGGTTTTTGGTTTAGGAATAAAGAAAGATGGAAAGCCTTCCTGCCAAGAAGCCCTGAAGGCAAACTTCTCCCATGTGTGTTAAAGGTACAATTTTTCATCCAAATGTAAGAGTAGCTCATGATCAAAACTCAAAACAGAATTTTACCCTATAACTTTCTCTGGACACACGGCTTGTTCATGAGAGAATTGAAATGTTGACCAGTATGCATATGTATCTGCTTTTTGACCTTCATGATTTAGTACATAGACTAACAAACAACTAAAACTAAATGTTTTCTGCATCTCCATAAGCCCCTCTATTAAAAAATCTAACCTCACAGCAGAAATAAATATATGTATGGCCTGGTACGACCTGGTTTTGGTTTCTATAGCTAATTTTGACATTCATGACAACTGTACGGAGGGTGAATTTTTAAATTTGTAAATAACTCACCCGTTCAATTTCAAATTATATTAAGCCTTAAAATTATGCATAATTAACAGCATGGCCACTTTGACTGACAGGTGGGTACCGTTACAGGTGGCTTGTTCAAGCACTCAGGTGTCATTCAACCAGTCTCAGATCCTCCGACAGTCCACGTCATTGCCAATTTTTAGATTAGCTGGGAGGCGGCAGAGGCAGGACTGCCAAGATGGCCAGAGCGACCACACTCTGAGCTTCACAATGACTCTTCAGTTCAAAGTAAAAGTCCTCTATACAGTTTATCAGCATCAAAATATACTCAAAGTACAGAATGTCAGAATAATCTAATTATTTCTGCAGCTGCAGATGGGGTGTGTTTATTAGCTGTATTGATTAATCATTATAGTATTAATCATGTATTGATTGATTATATTTTGTATTCTGAATCTGCAAAGTAACTGGTAACCAAAGCTTTAAAATAAATGTAGTGGAGTAAAAGTATAAAGTAAAAGTACACTAAAAGACCTGCAGTACTTGAGTAAATGTACTTAGTGCTTCAGTACATTTGCCTGATTACACATACTTTCAGTACATTTTCAATGCAGGACTTTCACTTGTGTTTTTTACAGTGTAGTATCAGTAAGCTCACAGTTGACATGTCAGAGCCCTGCAGGTCTGCCCCCCGGAGCAGCTCCGTCCCCTCCCACTCCGTCCGCACAGAGTGGCTGAAGGCGGGCAGGAAAGCCCGTCATCCGACGTCACAGGCGGCTTCGTTATTTAAACTTGAATCAAGAGGGGAGGAAAGTTTTCTCAGACGGGACAGCGTTGCCTAGCAGCTAGGCAAAGGACTCTCGCTACTTCACGTTGCCTGTGTGTGTGTGTGTTTTTTTTCACTCGTATATCGAGAAACCGCGGACTCTTCCCGGCTCTGTCATCTGTCTGCTTCTCTCTCGCAGTCTATATGCCAAACATGCCCCAGACCGTGACACTAAAGGGACCCTCTCCATGGGGGTTTCGACTGGTGGGAGGACGGGATTTCAGCACACCGTTAACCATCTCCAGGGTAGGTAGTGACTCTGTCTGTCTGTCTGTCTGTCTGTCGCTTCGACGTGTATTCATTCATTGAACCGCGCGCAAAGTGGAACTTTTTTTCTACGTAAGAAACCGTGATAATCACAACCTTGCCCAATCATGCTCACTGACCGTAATTGGTAGCCGCAAAGGATGTAGGGAAAAGTGACAAGATGGAATACCAATTAATTAATTTTAGATTAAAGTCTTCAAGGTCTATTACCCGTAACAGCAGTAATTATACAGTAAGTGCACGAGAAGGGGCTTTACTCTATAAGCTGACAGACGGTGCCGTCTAATTCCTGGCAGCTAAAGTTGCCAGTGCAATTGAGTGAGTCATTGCAATTGGCCGACCATCAATTATCCTGTAAGCTTTCTATAAAAGAGAGCAAAAAACAAAATATGGTGATATTTGTTTCATAATTTTGCTTCATGAATATCTCCTCGAAGATTCTCCTTCAGTTTGAAACAAATAAATTGCACGCATTCTTAATCTTTAATCATTTCAATTTTAAAGTTATTTTTGGATATCAAAATTTGACTACATGTCAGTATGTGACGTTAATCTTTATAGGCTAATGTATGGTGATATTTAATCATTGTTAATATTACTGGTGGTAGTAGTAGCCAGTAGTGAAAGCAGTGGTCCAAAGCTGCATGAACTTTCCTGACCCTCGGAATATGGGTCAAGAGTCAGTGTGCTGGCAGTGCATCTGGCAGTAGCCAATAGTTCATCCTGGCCAGGGTAAACACAGCCCGGTCCTGCTGCAGGGCTTTCAGAAGGGGAAGGGAAGGGAGGAAGGAGGGGGTTGACATTTGTTTTTCATCAGAGCTCGTTGGTGCTGCTGAGGGATTCCAGGTGTTGTGCTCAGCTGTATCACCAGCCCCAAACCGACCCTTTAACTACAGGGCCCTAGCACTTCAAACTAGAGGTGTAATTTTTAGATTTACGGTGGGCGATTAACGAATTTGAGAGAAGCAGACAAACCCCCGAAGGTCACCTGAAGTGCTCTCTGCTTTTAAACCTACCAGTATATCCCCCCCAAAAAAGAGATGTGACGCAATGGTGAGGCTTACTTTGATTCACAGTGTGAATGTTGACATTTGTACGTCCGTAGGTTTGTGGTTTTTGAAGACTCACTTGCTTACTTGGCAACTTTGCTTCACCAAATCACAGTGCAAGGCAACTGAATATAGCAAGTTTAGATATCCAGGAATAAACATGGCATCAGTAAACTCAACACTCCTCGTACTTAAATGTCTTCTTTTGGTGGAGGCACAAATATTATTCCAGCTTTCTGCGGACAGATTGAGTTTGTCTCTACGTGCACGGACTTTCCACCATGACCAAGACCAGAATTCATTTGGAAAAAGGAAAATCCTGCACGACAGCCTATTGCAGCGCTCATATGTTTTTTAAGTTTTAAGTCAAAATGTTGCCTAGTACAGCTTCAGTTCATCTCAGGTTTTGTGATTTACACCTTCCTTCCTTCTTTTAATTTGTACAGCAGGTTTCAATATCAGAGATTTAACAATTTCTGAATTTGCCAGTTCAAGCAGTGCATACTTGCATGACTGCCAATATAAAAACCATGGCATGCATGGGGAAATCTTTTGCATGCTGAACATTGTGTAACTTAGTGATGATGGCATTGGTGAAATTGACTGCAGGTTGCAATTTAGAGACAGTTACAGCGAAGATGGCAATAAAAACCAGTGCTCACACTGACTCACTGCTTTGCAAGAGTAAATAGGGGAGTTTTGGCTAATTCCTAAATCTTGGCTTGAAAATTAGAGAAGGAAGCAGCTGGTGAGATGCAAGCATATTTAGCAAAATATGTAATGTCAGAGGCATAAATACACACAGTCTCTTGGCAGCAAGACCCATTACACTGCCTCTTGAAGACTTTTTTTTTGCTTTCTGCCAGCCATTACAAAGCAGCTCAATGTCGAATTGACGTCACATGCTTTTCTGACAACGCAGAATTTGTTTTATTGGCCCAAACTCGATAATTGTTTTATCCTGGTATCTAATATGCTGGTTTACGTGAGCAAATAGCTCGAAATAAAATTCGAGGAGAGGTAATAAAAAATCGAAACGGTGGGAAAGGAATCCTCTCGCTTCACCTCATGGGAGCTGGTTTCATGTTGAGTTTGAGGCATGATGTGATTCATTGCTGCTGATAAACTGGAGTATCTCCTAAACTGGTCATTCATCACATGGTTGCTGCATTCTTGAAGTACAGTGCATGCCCAAGACAGCAATTACAATGTGTTGAACGGTGACACAGAAAGAGATGCATGGAGGGAGAGAACGGGAGAGAAAAAGAAGATAGTTTATGTCTTAAAGTATCCAAAATGACTCTTTGGGGGGCATTTTAGGATCATGTAAACCCTCATACAAGCCAGAACTCTCTGACTGCTGTAACAGTGTCTGCTGGCTCTGTAGCACTAGGTTTAAAAGAAGACCTTAATGCCAGACCTCAGAGTTGTTTTCAGTACAGTATTTCATACAATCCTTCAAATTATACCTCTGTTTTGCATGATTGACAGATCCTCCACTCTTTCTTCAAGTCTTTCTGCACATATAAAAGTGGGTGCCATGAAACACCTGCTTTTGGAGACAGTGAAAGTTGTAAATACCAGAAAACAAGTTCTGATGGCAGCACCTGTTTTTTTGTTTGTTTTTTTGCTGAAGGTGATAATGTCCCAGGATAAACCCATTAATCCCCTGCCAGCCCATCAGGGCTCTAGCCAGTTCATGATGCATCTGCTTGACTCTGGCAACCCTGATAGTGTGTGTCTGTGCGTGCAGTGATAGTTTGTTTGTTTGGTTGATTGCTTTGCTTGCATGAAACAGAAATCTAATAAAACCACAAACAGCCGAAGCATTTAGAGAGGATCTGTTGAATATGGCAGCTGTGGCTTAAGCCCTTTTTGTAAATCGATGTCAAACCGACGTGCAGGCGGAACGTGACGCAGGACGCTTGTCAGTCCTCCCAACAAGCAAACAGTCTTTTTCTTGGATAGGAATTCACAACTAAGTGTTGGGTAAATAATGACCTGAGAAGTGCATGGAATCACTGTCCAGCTTCCCTTCTCACACCTTTTTACTGTGCATCCTTCTGTGTGCTCTGTCTTGTTGACGGGACCACATTTGACGTCTCTAATGCAGTTTTAAATGCACACTAAAGTTTTTGTGCAAAATCCATAACAGAAACTCTTTGATATGAAATGTTTAGTTCAATATATAGTTGCAGCTAGAAAGCATTGGCTCCAAGAAATATAAGAAAGCAAAAAATACAGATCATAAATACCCAAAGCCCAATTTATGTCTTCAATTTGCTTGTTTTTCCCCCCAGTATTCAGTTTATCACATTAGACAAAGAAAAGAAGAAAATCCCCTCTATTAGCAATCTGGAACTAGGCAAAATGACTCTAAGGATTAATCAATTATCTAAATAGTTGAGGTTTGATTAACTGTTTCAACTCTTGATTTCTTTATGCATGAATTCAAGTAACTACCCACCACAAAAACCGCCACATAATCGACTCAGCAGGACTTACTCGAAGGCTTATTCTACATAAACATCCACGTTGTAACTGTTTATTGCTCCATCTGTAGCTCATTGTACATACAGTAAGTAAGTTACATTATCTTACTGTTTTCTTTACGGCCCCTTTTGTGTCCATGTGGATGGGATCAAAGTCTAACCTTAGACTATATATAACAGTATAAGATGACTGTAACTAGTCAGTTTCTATCTGTGTGGTCAAATGGTGTTTATGCATTTACAGGATAGGGTCATATTTTTAAAGTCTAACAATGCTGACATTTCCATATGTGCATTTAAGGGGAAATTTGTCATTGTGATCATCATCCTGTCCATACAGGCTGCAAAGAGATCCCGATTCAGTGTGTATGGACAGGTGGAACGATTATGGAAACCAAAAACTCTTTCAAAAAGTTGAGATAAAGATAAAGTTGAGAGAAAACCCTCACAAACATATCAAGTACATATCATTCAAGCTGATCTTGCAAGGGCATTAGAATCACATGCATCAATTAAGAGCAAATATAACTTAGATTGTGTTTGCAGTTATATATCCAATGAACTGAGTGTCCTTTGTACCCTTTAATCTCTCAGTGTACGTCTGTCTGCCACATACCAGAGTCTGAACATGTGACCTAAAGCCACTGTTTCTGTGGCACTGCTGGTTATAATAGTCAGCTTTAGGCTGCTCTCTGGCTGCTCTTTTTCTCCAGGCTAGAATTAACGATGCTATGAGCTGCATCTCCACAACAAACTGAGCAAAAGATAACAGATGGTGCTCTCGAAGAATTTCCTGTTGTCAGTGAAGCTGTGGGGTTTCTGAAACAGGAGGGCAGGAGAACAATGCAAGTCCTTGGGTTGTTGCTGAGCTTTTCCTGCTCGCCTGGTTTATCTGATGCATGAAACATGACTCTGTAGGATTGATGAGCAGATTTCTGACACCAAAAAGTCAGAATAAAGACAAATTTACAGATGATCTTATATGAAGGCCAATGTATGTGCTGCCAAGTATCTAAAATGTGATTCTTGTGATGCTCTTATGATCATGCACAACATATTGAGGCATGACATGTGGGGAACTCTTTAGGGAAAGCTGAACCAAACATAATCTGATTACAAATCTGATTTAAAGGTATGACTAATATTGATGAGTAATATAATTACTTATTCTAGACGCACACAAATGCGTTACAGACTGCAATTCATATTTTGTGACTCTCCCACTGCCTTGTGTTCTCATTAAACCTCACATATTTAATCATGAACTGCAGTGCTGCTTATTGCTCTTGGCAGGTTGAGTCTCTTTGTTTCAGTGTGATAATCACACAACAGTCAGAATCTCACACCCCACGCTATGTAACGGCTTTCCGTCACGAAGGTCATAACCATGGTTCCTATCGCAGGTCCAACAAGCAAACAAAGGCGTCGGACACGTTGCCAAGAATTATCCTCTCTGTTGCTGAGAGTCAGAGCTCCCACCCAGCAGAAAGGAGAAAGCGTCTTTGTCGAAAAGCATATGAAAATGGCAGATTCTTCTTCTACTGATAAATAGACAACAAGGAAGATTTAAGAGAAGATAGACTTTAATGATCCCACACCGGGGAAATTAATTTGTCACAGCAGATTTATTTAGATATATTTGAATGTGAGGCATGTGCTAACTACGTTTATAATGTAGTCATTGAAAAGTTCTTAAAGCCAAAGTATTTTTCAGATTTAAATCATATTTAGCCATTTTAACCCAGACGTCTACTGTAGTCTTGGCTTTTGACCTGCTAACTTGCTCTCTCTATAGCTTACTCACGGAGGCTAAGCAGGAAGAACATTTAAATTCCCTTGACTTAAATTAATCCTGACTTATTCTGCAACTGCAAGAATTTCTATAAGTCTAATATTAAAGGCACTGTACTAAATCAACGTGTCCTACAAGAAACGTCTATACAGACCAGAAGCTGTTCTCCAAGAGGGAGTATTAGATAATCACCCTGGATCAAAATGTGCTTTACATACCAATGTTAAAGATTAAAGGTCAATTTCTTAGCAAGGAAATAAGGCACTTTTAATATCATGGCTTAGATCTGAGATAAAACAGAAGGACTCAACGTGCAGAGAAAAACAATGATGACAAGACAGAAAACTTTCCCCCAAGGCTGACGTCACACCCGAGTGAAAGTGTTGCCGCAGCCTTTATCACGTTCTGTACCCATACATAGACTTACGCAAACATTCACACACATTTGTTCTTTTCTTTGCCATGCTCTGCTTCACTCTAAAACGCACTAAAACACAAATGCCCACGGTGAAACCACACGTTCATCAGGCCCGATGAGGCCATGATGGCTCTGTGTGACATGAGGCTGTCATTTGCTAACCACTCTATCTGTTAGCAATTAACTATGTCACTGTTTGCGGAGCAGCCTCTTATGGAAATTATGTGACTGTTTAGATTTCTCAACAAGCAGTAAAGTTGCTTTCTGCACCATCACCATCAAAATTCATCATAGTCCCTGTAGGAAAGGCTATATTGTTATCATCTGTAAGACAGTCACAGTGAAAGATATTTTATATACATATATAAAACATATCATATGATATATATCATCTTTCATCTAATATATAGTATATCAAAAGTTATAACTGGTTAAATGGTAGTAAATAAACTCATCTATTACCTGAATTTATACAATTTAAGCTCTTGTTTTATCAGAGTAACCCAACAAATCCCTTTTTAGGCTGTTTTTAACAAATTCCACAAATGTCTGCTGCTGCTCAAAGTAGATTTACTGGTTGAAAATGGGAATGAATTCATACCGCATGATCCAAAGTGACTATTTTTATCAAAGTGGGATGATTTTGTTAAATTTATTGTTCTTTTCTCCCCTTCCACAGTGGTCTAGAAACCACTTTTCATCGTTCACAACAAGTTTGGTTCTGTCCACGGCCAAGATAACTCTTTATTAGCTGCATTCACAAACCCTGTTTGTTTTCAGATGACTGTCATCTCTTATTTTTTTGAGATTTAGATAATTTCATTCTTATTTTGGCCAAGCCAGTGGACGTAAACCGCTCAAAGTGGTTTCATGTGAGTAAGAAGACAAAAATAAAACATAAAATGTTGGGATGGTTTTCAAAGCCAGTTGCGCAGGCCATAGAGTAAAAACCTAATTAGGTAATTACATTCATCTTCAAAGCTTAAAATTTAACTGATTACGTCACACTAGATCTGCAGTGTAAATATAGCAGATTATGATTATGTCTGAAGCACATAACTCTACACCATCCTTACATTTCCTTACAGACGTGAATGTTGGTCCTCCAGTAACGACCTTAGTCACGGTGGCACTTGGCATACCACTGTGGTTGTGTGTGCGCGACTCAAGCACTACTCATGGCCTGGCCCTGGGGTGATATAACTCACTGTGTGCATGAACTTCAGTCCATAATGACACACACTCACAAACCCAAGACACACACACAAATGTGTCATACTAAGTGACGTGGGTAAACTATAACCTGCTACTTATTGTCTGTCTGCACTGACAAATAATCAGTTATGTTGCCCACCCAGAAAAGAACTTTATTCCTGCTTTTGCTTCTCAAACTTTAACTTGCTCAGTTGTGTTGTTTGTCAGATTTATGACATGGATAAAGTGAATTTAGGTGCGCTTGTTTTCTCCAAGATTCACACTCACACATTTACACACGTTTCCCACAATGCTGCTGACCTCTCAGCTTCCCGGAACTGAGTCAGGAACATTGGGGCGGTCAGAGGCTGTAAATTAGGAATTCCACATCTGAACCACACGACTCAGCTATTAGTGCTTCATGGAGCGTGAACTTGTGTGCCTTTGCTTTTAAAATGCCCCTCCCAGTTAGCGAGGCTGCTTCTCTTGCACAAACAGATCCTCTCTCTCTCCCTCGGTTCTGTTCATTATGCCGGACTTTTAGACAATCATATTTTAATTTGCAGAGAACAGAACAGATCACTAATATTTGTCAGTGGTTTCACTTTTTTCAAACATAATACATCTTAATGTGCACATGTCAAGGTGAGAGGCATTACAAGATGTTGAGGCTGAAAGAAAGGTATCCACTTAAACATTTTGGATGGCAGGACAAAGATTAATCACCAACACTTGACATACAAGGGGTTCATTAGCAGAGAATCATCCTAAATCTTCTGCTCCCTGTGAACACCTGCCTGGTTCAGGCTAAAAAAAAAAAGCAAATTTTCATTTTCTGTTTACTTTTTATTTGGTGATATCTTGCTAATGAAACATTAAACATGGAGTCAATAAAAAGTAATATGTCAAGATAAGAAAAATTTAATGTTTCAAGCCTCTCAAATGTGATGATTTGCTGTCTTTCTCAGTTTTATATGTCTGAAAATTGAATATCTTTTTCCTAGGGTGGACATTTAATAGACTAAATAATTAAGTGTTGAAATAATGAGCACGTTAATCATTAATTGAAAATAATTGTTGCAAACTTAGTGGTTCTCCCTTCTTTGTACATCCAGCTATAGTTGCTACCTCTGCTTCATGCTTCTGTTTGGACAAAATAAACAGCTGCTGCTGGATATGTAAACCTTACTCAAGGCTAGGAATGTCAAGTCACTATTGTGCTTTTTCAATACGCAACAGAGGGAGAGTAGCAAATCCAAGTCTTATTTAAATAATATAAAAATGTCACAGATTATTGCTTAGAACTCCTGAAAAAACACTGCGACTGTAGCATCCAGCTGCCAAAAGTCTCCTCATATTTAATGGTTGGAAAAATACAGTCAAGCTAATACTCATACGTGTCATAGCTTGACAGCACATGGAGCTCACAAAGAAGACCGGAGACATGATGACAATTGTTCGCGTTTCATTACATTTTTGTTTCATTGCTAGTAAAGAGTATTTTCCTCTGCAGCTTGCTGCCATATGACAGTGACTGTTTTACTGTGGATGTCTTGGTTTGATGATGGAGGATTTGATTGCTAGTTTTCGTCTTATTTATGACTGCAAAACCATACGACCAGTCAGAGCAAGCCTGGAAATAGCTGGGACATTGTATGTGTGCGTGTGTAATAATGGAAAATTGTTATCATATGTTACTTAGTGTTTCTGTGAAGGTGAAACGTACCCAGTGGGACACCCGCTTTCCTCCCCTCTTCACCCCTCTGCCTCCCTGTGGGGCTCAAATGTCCAAAGTTTCTAGAGTGAAGGATCACAGAAAGGAACCTGCTCACTGTCCAGCGGCTCAACGATAATCTTCAAAATAAAAGCGATGTGGACGTGATTTACAAGAGAAAAACGGCCAAAGTGACAAATCAGAAAAAGCTACAAGGACAAACTTATTGAGCAGATGTTTGCAAATGAATCTGACATTGCACAGAGACGGTTGCTCAGGTTTAAAGTTCATATGCAAACTCTGGTCAAAGTGGCTTTCTCCTGCACTTGAAGTCATTCACAGAGGGTTTAGCCTCATGCAACTGCTGAGTGATCATAAAATCGCACGTTGTTTTTTACTGAAATTCAAAAGCCCAGGCGTATAAAAATGTTCCAGTCTTTTCCAAATATTTCACCTCCTCCAAAACTCTGAGCGGCCTCTCACTTCCCAGTGTCGTTGTTACTGGCTTTTGAAAATGTAAACCCAAAGTGCTGCCCAAGGCAATATTACATAAATCAAAAGAGAGCTGCTTTTGTTGAATTTGGCCTGCGTGTTGTCACTCCCACACTAATACTCTTTTTCATTCGTTCTTTTTGTCTGTTTCCTCACTGACATCCCCTGTAACAACTCTTTTCTTTTCTTTTTGTCTTGTTGTGCTCTGTGTGCGTGCATGTGTGAATGTTATCTTCAGGTAACACCAGGCAGCAAGGCGGCCCAGGGTGACCTCTGTCCAGGCGACACCATCCTGGCTATCAACGGCGACAGCACAGAGCTCATGACACACATGGAGGCTCAGAACAGGATCAAAACCTGCACTCAGCAGCTCACACTCAACATCAGCAGGTATGGAAACACAAGACGAGAAAAACAACTGGTCAAATGATCAAACCCTTGGAACAACGTGCAGTATGTCTGGATAAGATTTGGTCTTGTTAGCATGGAGGAGGTCTGACTTTTACACCTGAGACATTGGTCAGTGTTTTTTTAAAATTATGATTAAGAGCCTTCCGTAACGTCAACCAAATAGTTGTAGTTGCCTTAAAGGGGGTGGCTCCAGAATAGGCTGCGTGAAAACTGATAAACGGCCTCAGGTGATGTCACTCGAGTCAATGTCAGTTGAAGACTACAAGTTTCAAAATGAAGGATATCTGCTAGAAGGTTACCAGACCTCTGCAGCCCACTCCTCGTCTCTGCTTGAGGTTACTACTACAGCTACTAGCATACCAATCCCTGACTGAACTGTCGGGAGTTGTATTGTGGGTAATGTAGGCACCAGGTTTTTAATAAGGAAGAAGAATGCATAGACACATACAGGGAAAAGTCCTGCATATGTTTGTACTCAAAATCTTATACGCCGTGCATATGAGACGTCGCTACCTTGCAGGATTTATTTACTTTATTACATCATTAGAATATAGTGTATATTTACTGTAATCACTTACAGACTTATGATTTATGAACGCCTGTTTATTAGAGGCGTACGTACTGTATACTCAGCTTATTTTCCATTCGGAATGACTGATGGGAATTCTAAGAATAATTGGATATCAGGAAATGTTCAGCATTAGTCACTTGCTAATCAGTCGTCACTGCCTTGACCCTCAGCAGAGGCTGCTTATGGTTTTTGCTTTTAGCCTCATTAAGTGAATTGAGTTGAGAAACTTGACTGATTTTTTTTTTTTTTTTATGGCTAAGGTCATTTACTGCCTCTCGTCCAGGAACACATATTGTTTCTATTTCTGGCGGGTCTGTTCAGCTTGGTACAATCGAGTCATAGGGACGGATGACAGGTTTACGACAGTTTAAATAATCCACTCTCTGCTCCTATACAGCGCCGTCAAGGTCAATGAGCCTTGTACATACAGACGGTGACCTTTAGAAATGGACTTTGCCAGTCAATATTGTGCATTTTGCCAGTTCATGAGGTGGAAAATAATCTGTCATTGTCTAGCATCATTTCTAGAGCTGGTATGTGAGGATGGATGACTTGGCCTTTGGTGGAGGACAGGAGCAACACATTTCTGTCAACATGGCTGAGCGGAAATCATCTGTCTAAACAGTTAATGACAGAGAGGGAGAGAAAGAGAGAGAGATGGGGGATAACCAAGGAAAAACTGAAATGTCAGTTGCTTCCCACATTTCTATTAGATGGTTACTTTGGGTTGCCAGAGTTCTGGAAAGTGCAGAGCGAATCTGGCAACCTCTGAATCCTGTCCTCTCAGATGAAGAACACTGTGTGGTTTCAGCCTCAGTTACAAGTGACAACTGCCAACTGGTGCTTCAGCTCTCTCCTTATAGGGCAGCAGACAACACAGTCTCTCCCCTGTAATGGATGGTGCATGAAGCTGACTTGCGGATGTAGATGACCCGTCCGATAAGCAAAATTTCTCACATGCAGAGCCTTCGAATTCAGACAGAGGAGAACTTTTTTTTTCTCTCTCTCGCTCTCTGCTCTGTATTTGTGTTTTATAGTATGCACTCTAGCATGCAACAGCCCTCCCTTTCCCCCCAGCCTGTCGTAGAAACCAACCATCCATATATCAAGCTGAGCGGCTGAGCGTTAAGTGGTTTGTCCACATAGGGATAGTAAATTTATTTAAGGATACATAAAGTAGTATTCATCGCAAAGGCTGGGGGGAGCTCCTCTACTGCTCAAGGAACACACGAAAAAGGGCACTCCCACACTTAACCACTTGCACCCCAGCTCTAATGTTCCCGAATTTAGCTTAAATTTCTCTTTAAGCAGCCAAAGTTGTCAAACACATTAGAGAATGTAAGAAGTAATTTAGTGTGATAAAGAGCAGGAGCTCTCTAGAGTGATGGATGTGCAGCGTATAATTGATTCCATTAGAAGACGTTTTGCTTCACATGAATTCTTAAACTGCCCGTTCTGTTCTGTCATATTCTAATCTCAGATTTTATGGTTACACCCAAGTGGAAAAATGTAAGATTTGTTGTGCATCATTTTTCACACATTTGCTGTGTAGTTTTAGGCAGACATATTTGGTGTTTTTTTTGGCAACCCATAGATCTTGACTGTAATTTCAGTGGGTTTGAGCAATGTTTGTCAACAAGACTCTGTAATGGGTGGGAATCGAGAGGTTAAAATTATTTTGGTGATTAACATAGTATCCCTGTTTGAATAAAGTGCCTCATCCCCAAAAACAAATTTGCCTTTAGGTCAACTGTAAAGACTTTTCCATGATGTCACCATAGATATATGATGCTTTTAGGGTCATTAGGGTCTTTTAACTATCTTATTTTGTTAAAAATTATTCCACTAAATTATGACCACAAGTAAACAACCAGACATACCAGTGCTCTTCATCAATCTTTCTTAATTTCTCATTTAAACTGACAAGATAGCGGCACAGCAGAGGCAGAGCAAGGCTCGCTGCTGGTATGTGACCTTTCTGCAATATGTTGGTTGAATAATTACAGTCTGAACTGCCCCGCTGCTGGACAGGAGGAGGGTACGGCATGTCTGAGAGATAGGCATGCGCCTTTGGCTCCAGAGCACAGGGCTGAAATGATCTACTGGTGAAGGAGAGGGAAGATAGAGAGCAACAGGGGTTCAAGCCGAAGAAAAGATACTTTCAAAAAATGAATCAAAAAGACAAGATGGCAGATAAAGAAAAGGGTGGCTGAAAATGAGAAATAGAAAAAGATAATAATGGTAGACAGTGAAAGACAAAGAGAGGGAAGCCAAGTAGAGAAGTGGTGAATCAGAAAGACCAAGTGAGAAATCCACATGGGCTCTTCTCTGCCTCAAATGCTGTTTTACAGCCAACGTCTTCTGCTGGGTGCATTGCTGGAAATTCAATTACTCAGACAACACAGTGAAGCTCAGAGTTTCTCTACAAGAACGTACGGCACCACGGGTTCTGAAATAATCCAAGAAAATTCCTGCTGAATGTTGTGGAAAAAGGAGATGAGCGGACGTGACCTTTTTTCACACACTCTCCCAAGTTAAATATAAATCAAGGTTGGTTATGGATAATATGCATGTTTTCCAAGGCGGTTCTTTTTAATGTATAACCGGGTGATGAAAGCATTACACTCGGTGTCCCAAACACCTCATGTTAGGTAGCTTTTTCCCAGGAAAAGTGCTGTGCAGGAAGTTGTGCTAATAAACAGCAACGGTCACTATGACTGAGCAGACAAACAAAGTAAAGCCACCCACATGAGTGGGATAAAAGAGGTCACACTTTTGGCTGCTACTAATGAATTTATGAAAATAGTCAAATACAATGCAAAGCAACTGTTTGAAAACTGGGACGTTCTCTCAGAAATTCAATGAGCTGTGAAATCCACATGGTAGTCTGTTGTCTGGTTGGCGAATAAGGGCCAAGCCTTATGTTATTAATTATCCAGACAATGGGGATGTCATGTTCATGTAAAAGATGAGTATTTACTGATGTGAAAGATGGGATTTAGGGTTTATTAGAAACACTCCTCAATTGTGGGCTACAGGAATAACAGGATTATTTAAGTACAACCATTGATTCTAGAGTCTAAAAAGAAATGGGAGTGACTCAAAGAACCCATGCTGACTCACTAGAAAATAATATTTTAGAGGACAACAGTTCTTCTTAGCCCTCATTAAAAGACTACACCATAAAATACTCCAAACAGTCACAGAGTCACAGAGGGAGAAACAGGAGACCTGTAATTTTGTGTTGCTGGCGATGGACAAATATATGAGTCTACACGTCTGCTGTGAACCAAAATTATAGTACACTGGATGCATCTGAGCTTGAGGTCTTGTGTAACACAAAAATGTTTCTTTGTAATGTCTCCTCATTTATTACTTTCATAGCCGCCATTTTTCAGAATTCCTATTATGGAGCATTTTTAAGAGAGCTCTGCGTCAGGGGATTCCTCGTAAGGTGGCCCTGGAAGCTCATGAAAGCTGAAAAAGATATAAAGAGGCTTCATGAAAATTGGGCTGACAGCTATTTGTGTAGTTGTTGTTTTTTTTCACAAAGAACACTGTCACTAAAAGATGTTTTCAACCTTTAAACATTTATTTTTATTGTGATTAACTGCTTTGTCTTGTCTACTTTTACTACACACAGTGATTTCTTACATTTTCCAAATATATCTCTGAGTAACTCCAGGAAAATCTGCCTCAACTGCCTACAATCAGCTCAGAGTTTTACGTCATACACTTCATCATCAAAACACTTCTTGTAGCTGATACATTCTGTTGAAGTGTGGCCAAGGAGAGAACAGTACATTATCTTAGAGTTTAATATGATATTCTTTCTATACAGATATTTCTCTTTTGATTTTGGGGCAAAGGTTCTACAACTTAAGCTGTGCTAGTGACGTGGGTCTAGGGATGACAATGTCATTTGTAGAGCACCTAGAAGCACTTCAGTCTAAAACCAATTTGTCATTGGTGTTCAGTGGTGTGGGCCATAGCAAATGATCCATGCATGCATCACACTATTCAGTGTGCCAAAAAAAGTATTCTTCATTATGTTTCTACTGTCATTTTTTTCAGATTTTACATTCATTTATCACCCATTGATAGAAGGAAATGAATGCAGAAATGTAAGTTTGGTTTGATTTTTTTGTTTCATGCCAGTTAAGTGAGGAGAAAGATGAGAGAATAAAGGAAAGAGCTTAATAGGTGAAAAAAAGGAAGGAACGAAAAAGAAAATTAAGAAGAAAAGAAGGCTAGACAAGGACAAGTAAACAGAAAAAAAGTGTTCTTAGGTCACCACTTTACCACAGCTTTCCATTTTCCCAAACCTCCCTACTGATGCAGGCCTGTCAACGCTTCGCTGTGAGGTGAAACACCCTTGCTAGTTTCTGTTAGTTCCTGGCATCGGTGATCAGATGGAGCTGTGTCGTCTCACTGGGGAAGGAAAATGGCTGCCACTCACGCCACGCATACACACACACTGTCCAAGTTCATGCAATGTCAGAGGACCTGGACAGACGTATGAAGCCCATTTTGGAGTTTGTCATGTCTGCTTGGATCAGCCTGTATATCCTCATACCTAAACAGAGTCTTTGAATACATGAACCAGCTGTGGAGGAAACCTTCCCTTCCCTCCTCCATTTTCTCCTGCTTGCTCTTCTTTTCAACCTCTTCATCCCTTACCTCCCGCGTCCCAGACCTCCAAGTACCATTCTGTCATCTCCCTCTCCAAACCTAAATCCACTCATGCACTATTTCATCTTTTTATATCTCCTCTTTTCTCTTCCACTCTGCAGTTCTCCCCTTCTGCCAGAGCTTATTGGAGAAAGACATGTGGTCGCAGAGGCCTGAGAAACAGATGATGGCGGTTGGGATGTGTGTTTCCACCGCTGGTCAGGCAGTTCGGAAAGAGTCCTGCTGGGGTGGCAAGTTAAATGTGCTGAGAAATGAGTCATGATGCCTGAGCTGTGTGTGTTACTCTGACTGTGTGTCTTGTTCTTGCACTTGAAAAAAAAACAACCTTGTGAAGTCAGGGCACCCTGCTGTCCTTGTTTCAATTTCTACTTACTGTTGAAAAGAAAATTTAGGATTAGGTCCAGGCTGGAATGAAGGTTATACTGCAGAGGGTTTAGAACTTAAAGGGCCACGTCACCTAAACATACATCTACTTTCATTTTTGTCATCTCTGGGGTTTTTGGTTCTACTCCAGTGCAATGGGAGTGAATCATTTGTGCCACTCAGAACAATGACAAACGACAGAATAATCCACTGACCTCAATATGAAGAGTTTTCATTGGAACTATACTTTCTGCTGAAGAAATAGAGCATCATAAATGATACCCATTCATGTTCATTTTATAGGGGCCACAGATGAAGTAAAAGATATTCTCAGGAACTCCAAAAAAAAAAAAAACAAACGATCTGACATTAGCCATAACTTTTTGTGATTTTGGTGAACTGAACCTTTAAATGATTGGAATGAATAATTTCAGTGGAAGATTTGCAAAGGAAAGTAATAAATAAGTTCAGGTTAAGTTGAATGTAACAAAAGCTTTGATTATTTAAAGTATTTTAACCACATCCAGAAGCAAAAGTTGGCCATGTTTTAACAGGTGTTGGATGAGATTGTAAGCCCTGTCTCAGTTCAAAGATGGCCTTGAATGAATGTTGTAACAAAACACAATCAGTTTTTGCTTGTTTAAAGGACTATCTGTCGAGTAGGTTAGGATTTTTATTAAGGTCTTAGTTAGGATTGATTTCAGGTGTAGGGCTGATGTGTAATGTCTGTAATGTGAGGGAATATCTGAGCGCTGCAGACGAAGAAAGACAAATCTGGTCATGATTCAGAAAATAAAGTCAAAACAAAACACGAGGCAGAAAAATCCGGAGGAATCAGAGAAAACAGGCAGAGAAAAGACAGTCAAGTCGCTCCCGTGGAGGATTTTGCCCCTGCTGTCTCACTTTGACTCACAGACCTGTGACTCACAGCTGAGGAATTATGCACGAGGCTGCATGGGACCAAAGGAACACAGGACTCCAGCTGGGACAAATACAAAAAGAAACCTCCAAAGGACCGACTCACTCACACACACACACACACGCCCTTACACTACTAAACCCCGCTGCCCTCTCCTCCTTCATCCCTTCATCGCATCCTTCCTCTCACGCTCTCTCAAGGTCTCTTTTTTGTGGTTGTTTTAAACACATCAATGGTGCTTGAGTGGCTGCGCTGCAGAAAGGGAGGAGGAAGGGGACCATGAACTCCCCCCCCTTTTTCCCGTCTTGCATTGATCTTCTCATCACCCAGATGCAGATTTTTCCAAGTGACCCCCTTAGGTATACTGATGAGACAGCCATAACTCTCCTTTAAAAGGTGATTGTCTCCCTTTACTCCCCGAGCAGTACGCATTTAAACTCTTCTCACATTACAAAATAACACAGGAACCTCTCCAGTGGTGTCTGATGTACTATAGAGCTAAAAAAAAAAAGTCATTTTTCAGATGGGTTTGACTGAATGAGACAACAGGCAAGACTCTTAAGTGAACCCTGAAAAGTTCCGTGATCAGCCGCATCTTAATTTGAGGGCACTTTACTTTCAGCCGTTCTCCTCAAACATGGTGATCCTGTGCAGCCAAAGTAAACTCATCCACCGCTCCAAAACCCAGATCTTCTCAATCAGGAAATGAAACCTGGCAGGGGGAGGTCAGGCAAGGGAAAATATGACCAAAGGAAAGAATTGGAAAGTCGATGGGATGACCTGAGACTTTCTTCTTTGTCTTATATTTCTGAAAGTGTTGTCTTTTTTACTTTTATCTCTCATCCATATTTAGTCTTGACTGGGTTGTTTGTATTTTTTACACAGCCTTTATGGCTTTGGTGTTAATATTACGTAACTATTATAATTCCCTTGCTTTTGCCCCTTATGTGTGAAGATTATTGAACAAACTCAAAACAAAAAAAAAACAATTATTTTAACAAATTGATGGGAAAATAAGAGCATGTGGATCCTCTATATTTCAGAAATGAGCTTTTGAACTTTTCTTTTTCTTTCACTTTTCTTTTCATTTGTCTGTGTTCAGTTAAGAGCAGAAGGGGAGCTGGTGAAAATCAAATACGACACTTAACGAATGAGCCTGGGAATAGTCATCCCTGTCGTATTTATCATTGTGAATCTGTATTAAGAAACAGAGTGCACGCATCTATCCTCTCAGCACTCCTCGGCATTACAGCTAGACAGGGGAGGTAGTGGTAAAGATGAGATAAAGCTACTTGGTTTGCAACTGGATTCTAATCAAAAACATCAAGTTTCCTATAGCCTCACAGATCATGTTGATCTGGTTAATCTATCATTAAATTTCCAGGCTAGGAAGGGTTTCACTGCTCAGGCTGGGTTCAGTCTTGGATCAGACAGAAAAACAGCCAGAGGAAAATAGACAAGTAAAAGAAAGAAGATGATCAGCAGGTTGATAAATGTCTGTTTGTCTGATGTGGACAGCGCCATCCTGATCCTTCCCAGATGGTTCTGATCCTTCGCACAGTGACTCAACACTGGAGGACACGCTAAAGTGGCAAACAGAAAATAACATTAATGTTCATTGTCCCCGATCAAACGTGTGCGCAGCTGTGCACTGTGGTTATTTATGTTACGTTACATTTGAGATACTCCAAAACAGTTTCCATCCTGGAGGGTATTTAAGATTATGTCTATCACTCAGTATTTGAAGTTTGAGATTGCGTCCAGTTGTAAGCATGAAGGCTAATAACTCAAATAACAGCAAAATGTCTTAACAGTCATATTTCAAGTGGAATATTTTTTTCAATTTCAAGTGCGTAACTGACATCCCTCTTCAGAATGACCTACAGTATAATGAGTGCAGTAGTGTAACGCTGTAAATCCCGAGCTGGTCCATCTCTCACAGTTTCCACTCACGCCTCAGTGTTCACATCTCCATTATTATGGATGGACGGTAAATTCCGGACAGTTTCTGTCTTGCGCTTCCAAAATGTCAATTCAAATAGGCCACTTCTGTCTGAACTTTAGCTCCTTTCAATAGGCTGTTTGTGCAGTAACCATTGAAACCAAACAATCTGAAAGCATGAAGGCTGTCTGGGCCAGAATTGTCGAGGATTTGGCTGAGGGGAGGGGTTGTGAAGGGGGGGGGGTCATCCCACGCAGTAGCTGTTGCTCGTCCACCAGACACTCGCCGCCTCATAAGAGCGCCCTTGATAGCAACACCTCCATGGTTCATATCTGAAAGATTGCCTCAGCTCAGCCAACGCCGTGCCAGCTGCAGACCGATGACCTCACCTCTTTAGACGTCAACTCTCCCACTGTGCGGTTGACAAATCCATGCACATGCACACACACACTTGCGGTTAATAGTTTTTATGTGACTGGATCAAAGTGTGAAAGAATAGAGGGGTAGGTGGGCGAAGAGAAGCACACACACAAAGACACACGCTGTCCTCCAGTCCCACTGCGTGATGTCCTGGTGTTACCCTTTTGGGAGTTGGATGCTTTCCCACTTAACAACCAACGCCATGGCAACAAAAACCTGCCAACCCGAAGAACCAAGAGTTTCCCTCTGATCTTTTTTTTCTTGAATATGACTTATCAACTGCCACTAACTTCAAAGTAAAAGAAGAATGCAAGTGAACCATTAACAATGCCATTGGAGATTAATTGCACTGTTTCATCAGCCTCAGAAATAGGTTTAGTTTCACTAAAGCATGTGATTCTCTGCCTTTAATGAAAGAAATAAATGATATGGGCCCCTGCTTATGCATGCACAGTAGGCCCATTCAGCAGTGCTGTAAATAATATATTATTGCTGCCAGTCAGTAAATCATGTACTTTTTTGTAAGTAAATGCAACTGGAGTCAGTTACTGATCATCTAAACAGGAGGGGGGGGGAAGCCTCAGATACCAGTAATTCAGTTATCAGTACTTTTGAAAAGTCCATGGTCCAAAATGTAATGGGTTTTTCCCAAAAAAAAAAAAACTGGATAGTTCATAGAGCGGAGTTATGATGTGATGATGACTTTATCTTTGTACCGGTGGGAGGAGGCCAAAACGTAGCTTTATCCCATTCCTAATGTGAAAAGCTGCCAAATACAAATCCGCATCCTCATACACACACACATACATGCATGCACTGACTCTAAGCTACCAGTAAAGTATATGATTTGTTAACTGCAGCTATGTGAGTATTTTGGCACATGAAGGGGACAGCAGTTAGTGGGATATCATGTGACGCTAAAGTCGTCATCTTTCGCAGCTTAAAGTAATTCTAAGAAGATTAAAAGTAAATAGTGTCTGACTTTTTCAGTTTCTTGAAATCTCTGAAATAATTACACTTTATACACAGGATCTTCCGTGGAAAAGCTGTCTGCACAGAAAAATGCATACTTCTCAGCAGAAACGACTGCATGCTTCAATGCTTGGGTGTCAGATGGCACAAGATTTATCTCTCTCTTTCTCTCATGGGTGTTGTCTTTCAGGTCGGGATCAGGAGACAGAGTGTGGTCGCCAACAGTTAGCGAAGATGGCAAGACAAGCCCTTACACGGAGCCTGACTCACAGGTAACCACTGTTTACTCTGGATTTACCGTAGCACAAGTCACAAGGGTTTCTTAAGATTCAAATTCACACCCACAGGAATGATTGTCAGCACTGATCTGCCTGAATTTCTTATTGCTGCCAACGCAAAGTTTCACTGCCCAGATTTTGGTCAGGCCTTTGCTGGAAAATAGTCTTAAAATTAGTCAGCAGCCCACAATTGAGAGAACAAACTAATTAGTGAAGTCTTTGGTTAGCTCTTGGACGTCCATTTTATATGATTGTCTGTCTTTGGCCTAGTGGTGAGGTCTCATATATAATAATAAGACAACAACACTGGATTTACATGCGCATGCGTTTTCATTTAATACAGTTGTGAAGTTGGTTCCAGAAATGTTTTTTATATTTCAATTAAGATTGTTTCTATAAATGATATTCTTAGAGTTACAATACACAGGAGCCTCGGCTGCCATTGCTATGGAGATGAGCCCAGATAGCATATTCAAAACACTTCATTGTTGGATTTGTGCACAGTGAACGTGGCAGAATCTTAAGATTGTGATTCTTGCAAAAATGCACCTTGGGAGTCGTAGTTAACTGATCCCCTTTTATGTAGACAAGCTTGTACGATTGACTTCCAAGTTCCAAGCCATGGAAGTACTCCCACTGTCATGTAACATCCTCTTTGGGAAAATAAATGTGACTTTTACTTCCAGAGCCAGGGGCATCTCTTCCCACCTCACAACTCTATAGGCTTCAATCTCAAGTGGTTTTGTGGCACTATATCTATGAAACTACTGTAGAAAAGATGAAGAAGAAAAGAAAAGTTAGATATCGGTCCATCGGTCCTACCATTAACGAAAACAACATTCAGCAAGTCCTATATGGTTAAAGAGGCCTTGATCAAACATTTAAAGGATTAGTTCATTTAAAGAAAAGAAACCGTCTTTCTCCTACCTCTCACCCCTTGTGGTATCTAGCGATGAAAGGAGGTTTGAGAGTCTTCTTAAAACCTCAACATAAAAAAAGAAACTATCTGTATGGCTAGAAACCACTTGGGGAAAGAGAAATGTGGTTTTTGTGATTTGGATGAACTGAACCTTTAAACCGAATCAGCTCATCCGCTGTTCAGTTACTCGGAATGAGACTTCAGCAACAGCAAGTTCTCAAATTTAAGTACAGTTCTTTGACTTAACTGTTTAATGCTTTAGATACGCACTTCTATCAGCCACCTCAATAAACAAGGTGGCCGTTGGTGGTGCTTCAGCAGCACTCAGCACTCGGTTTGTACTTTGAAATCTACTGCTTTGGATTATGGTCCTTTGCTTTGCTACTCACCAGATGAGCCACAAGAGAGGATCTTTCACATCTGGGGTCGTAACTTAAAAGTACAGTTCACTGGGGTGTGAGACCCAAGTCTTCTCCGTCTGTTTATGTCATATACAGAATCCATGGTAACAGGCACAACACTTGATCTGTAAATTGCATGTACACTTATCATTCACATGATTATAAATGAGATAATGTGTCCCACTGTTCACTGGAATGATTTTGAAATAGTATCTTGATTGTTCTCCAATCGTACGAGCTGCCAAACGGATATTCAAGGCATGATGAACTCTAGCAGATGATCTCTTCCAAGTTTTCCAGTGCTGGCAAGAGAGCAGGTTTCTGAGCACAGAGAGAATAGGAGGTGTGTGTGTTGTGTGTGTGCCATATGCTGTGAATATGGAGACTATGTGAAAGACAATGAGCATATTGTGGCCCAGACATGTGAGTGTCCATTATTGTGTTGTGGTAATCGTGGAGTCTGGACTGATCTGTGTGTCTCTCAGCCATCACTGTGGCAAGGTCTCTTTGTCTAAAAAGGGTGGAACAGACACACAAAGAGAAAGAAGTGAAATCTATCTGTCCACTCATCAGTGGGTGTTTCACACCTTACAGAAAAGTATTGTTTTCAGAGGCAAAAATAAAAGAGGCTGCAGCGTATGTAATTCATCAGGGTGGTTTGTGGTTGTGGGATCAGAATTCTTTTCAGATGATTTCCCTGTCTCACATTAAGAAGATTAGCAGCTTCCCAGGGGACTTTTATTCTGAAATTAGCAAATTAAGTGAAGTGGCATTTTAGTGTATTTCATATCATGGCCACAGAGATTACTCCTTTCTGACTTGCTGTCAGGTGACAAGAGATCTTAGATTCAGTCGACAGTTTAACCACTGTTCTAACCCAGTGCACAAGGTTTAACTGTGAAAAAACCTCATTTATTTACTGGTGAAACTGCTTGTGTTTGTTCTCACTTTTTTCTCAATGGATGACAATGTCAGTCTGCACTTGATTGGTGAAGATGGTAAACATGCAGCCCAGTCTCACAGAGTGGCTAGTTTGGCTGTTTATACACATGCTACAATGCTGATTGATGCTGAGTTACCAGAAATTCTCTCACCGTGAATAACTCTCACCAAAATATTTAAACACAGCTTACCATGTCTTCTCTGGGTAGGTGACCATGTATAAGCATAAAAGGAATTGACTTAAACAGACAGAAAGAACAGAGAAGAAATTCCCCTCTGCTTGGCACTGCTGTTCTTCACCTCCGTTCCAGCTGTCATAGATCGGGACACATGTTGTGATAATGTCAATATTTTTTGTTTGTTGAATTAATGACATACACACAACAACAATAAGAATGGGTGGACAGCGAAAGTATCACTGCTACCAGCTCCACAATGGAGGACTTACAAAAGATCAGATCTACAGCAAACCACGGTAGTATGTGTGCCGTGCAGTAGACAACAACAAAAGGGGGAAATGCAACAAACTCATTTTACTATTTCAAGCAGAAGCACCTGGAGTGTGAGGAAAGCCACAGATCCCTCGAGGAGAGCTCAACAGCTATTGTGACCTCTAAACAAATATTAATGTTTTGTCATATCATGAAATATTGTGATAGTATTTGAAAATTTGAATCCATGGCTGTGCAAAAAAGACCCCTGCCAAACATTCGATCATAAACAAAATTGTAATAGGTCATGGAAGGATGAGTGTGGAGGTAAAAGTTATGAACAGAAAATATAAATATGTGATATGAGGTTTAAATCCATATAGTTTGAACAGCCTGTAAGTAAGGAAGCCTTCTCTTACCAACAAGTGGTCTGAACTGCAACAGCCTTCATTTCATAATCTCAGCACCAGCTCTGGTCTTGCTTTGATTAACACGAGGAAATACCAAACCTGAGTGAGAGGAACCATCAGTTACAACTGTTTATAGAAACACAGACATGCATGACAGCAGGGCTTTGCGTGTGGGTAATCCGAGAGAAGCAAATCTGTCTCTCTCAGGCCTCTCTCTGTATCTCCGTAACATCTTATCCAGTCCTTCCTCTGTCTCTCACTAAAGTCTAGAAATGTTCCCTGGTGTCTCATTTAATGAAGTGAACCTGGACGGCTGGAAACTGCCAAGTCAGGGCCACTTTTATCGTCATGCTCAGGTGGATTCTTCTGAGCATGAAAAGAGGAAACATCCGTTCCCTGGGGTCACATAAAAGACCAAGTCTGTCTTTTTTTTTTGTTTCCTGCTATATTGAGATGCGGCTTAAAGGGCTATGCTGACACACAACAATGCTGATTGTTCTTTAGACAAGTTGGAAACAATATATCCAGTGGGGCTTCTCATACACAGACTGAACCAAATCCAAATTACACCAGTTCAGACAGCTTGAGGAAAAAGAAGAGTCTTACCCCTGGAAAAGGATGACAGTACCATTTCTGATTGTGCTGGTAAAGATTTGATCCACAACTTACTTGTGGCTGTGTGATATGACCTGTAACATTAGGACTCATGCTGAAACGGTACATTTCGGCCAGCAGGGTGAGAACCGAAACCAAAAAGGCAAACCAGGACACTTCAAGTTATGTATAAACAAAGCAATCCCTCTGGAAAATTACCACACATTTTTCCAGCCTACGCAGGAATTGATTGGTGTAAGCGTATTGCAAAAGAAGCATCAGAAGGCAAAGCTTTTTCTTTTGTCTGTTTTTTTGGTCTCTGAAATGCTGCCGCTTGAGGCCAACAAACAGCTCCCGAATAATTGCAAATTCAATGACGACATTCTTCAGGACAATCTGTATTCATCATTTCCATTTTTATTCATGCCCTGTTTTTGACGAACTGGCTATGTTGGAAATTCCAGTCACACTCTTGGGAATTAGCTACTGAGCAGGAAGTGACACATGGAAGCACATGGAAGTTTCCTTTCACCTTGGGAACACGGGAGACTAATAAAAGTCGATGAGGAAATTCTGTATTGTTGGATATAAGTAAGTGTATGACTCGATACTGTTGACGCGACCGTGTTTTTGTAGTTGAGTGTTTCTCATTGTCAGTTTAGGGAATTCAATGGGACTGTATGATGTGTTTCCAAAGAACTGTGCTCATGTCTTGGCAACTACCGGATGTCCTACACAACTTACTAAAATAGAAACAATTTGATAAAGAGGGGTAACAGGGATGAGATAATGATGAGGTGTGACGTGTAAAACATGAAGTTCGTTTCTAGGTTTGACAACCACATTTTAGTTTAAGCTCCACCAGGAGAAAATCAGTAGCTTTTAGCAATCTAGATACTCTCATTGGACACCTACAGCATTGGTTCTCAGACCTGAGACACTAATACCCAACTTTGGAAGCTGAAAGATATTAATTCCCCCTTGCATATACTGATTTGTTTTTCATCAACAATATTTGGGAAACTAGTAACAAAAACCTGCAAGGCATTTGTATCCCGAGCATCAGAGCACCCCTGTTTGGTTCCAGTAAATTCAACTTTAAATGTACTCCACATTTTTCCCACGGGTCATCCCTACATCCTAGGTACCCACAGTGAGGTTACTATTAGCCCTTTGCGCCAAGTATAAACCCAACCGTGAAGTGATCACACAGTGATGTAATGCTTAAAAATGGAGACTGCTAGTTACTGACAACAAATCGTTGCACTAAATAAAAAAGATGAATCTCCAATGTGATCCACCTCTACTCGTTGGGGGGGGGGGAGATGGCTGTTTTTGCCAAAATAAAGTTTACAGAATCGCACTTCAGGAAGGTCATGACAGAGCTGCAAACTCCTTTTGCTGTGAATGATTTGTCATGGCCTCGTTTAGCGGTTTTATTTTGTGCATGACCTCATCTGATAGTGATTGTTTATCTCATAATTTCATCAGCGGTGTTAAAGTGTGAACATTCAAATAAGATGAAATAATGTCTAGTGGCATAAATACTGCTACCAACTTTATCACATCACAACTTAAATCTGAACTTTTTTCCAAAGAGAAAGACAGTTGACAGAAAATGCTTATCTGCCTCATAAATAGTTATCTCGTCATACATCTGTCGGCCCTGCTCTTGAAGCAGTTTTATGCAGAAGTAAAGCAATACCACCAGTTACTGACATTTCAGGTTTTTAAAATTCCTTCTCTGAAATTACAGTGGCAACTTGAAGTAGGTGGGAATGGCCTATTGGTTAATGTTCAAGCCAAACTGTATTTTTTGGCAAGCAATATCAGAATGCCATTCATGCCAACTACCCTGTTATTAAAGTGATCGCTATTATGGCCAAGCACTATAGCTTTGTGGAAAGAATGAGGCTTTGCAATGCGGAAGCTGAGATGTCTGGATTACACGTCACAGAGGCTTCCAGTCTCAAGCCCGGGATCTGGCAGCTGAAGGCGAATTCTCCAAGCAAACATTAACAGGAGCTGACAGACAAAGTCCTTGCATGACTTGCAAACCGTAATTCCTTCAGTGCTTGGAAGTGAATTTTACTTCAGACAAAAAAAAAAGTCTCTATGATACAGATTTGTTTTATGAATGGAACAAGGCAATTGCTTCCCAATAACTGTCATTAAGAATAATTTGCCTTTTTAAAAACACAAGATAGTAGTAGAGTTCAGGAGTTGTAAACTTTAAATTTGTCAGATGCATATTTACACTAGGGTATGATAAAAAGTGAACTTGGCCAGATAGAATGATAGATTTTGTTGAAAAACTGGATAAACATTTACATGATAAAGCAATGACTATGTTCTTATAATATGGGGCCATTAAAGGGTTTTTCTAGGTCCACTGCTATTTAATCTCCTGCCAAGGAATCTCAAACGCAGTCTTTTTAGCAGCTCCACCTTCATTCACACGGCAGGTTTTTAAGACCACAGACCTGTGACCCCATTTATTTAGTTGTTTGTGTTCACTAATCAGCCAGTAATCCCCAGAAATGTCCAAATCAGTCTTTGGGTTTCCCTAATGGAGCCCTCCCTGCTCTGCTTGGCTGTCAGTGTGTTAGGGAGTTGACGGGGTCATTGAGAGCACTCTCTGCTGGGGTAAGAAGGTCCAGAGAAACTGCAGAGGTCCAGGCTCATTTAGATTTAGAAGATTTAGAATAACTGTCTTCTTAGGTCCATCCATTTTCTAAAGCTTTCCTGGGCCTGGGTCACAGCGGGATAAGTGACACAGATAAACTGAGTTATATTTTTATATTTTTTTAGTCCTCTTTATGAATTCAGAATTGGATTTATTAAGAACAATGCACAGGGCAACTACGAGTCCATGAGTCCATAAAAGATTTATCTTGAGGTGAAAACAAGTGTGGATAATTCCCCAAACTGCCCACTATATCTTTAGTTATTTTGCAGAGATACTTCCTTGTTCAATTCTTATGCATTGTACTCATAGTCATAGTAATTTCAATGGAATTGCCGCTTTTATGTTGAGTTAAACTTGGTGAATTTGCAAATTTGCACCCTTGACCAGCACCAAACCATCTTGACATCTTGCTTTGTTTTATGTACCCCTCCTCTGTAAGAGAATAAACAGTCAGTCTGTCAATTGTACAAATGTATTTTGGATAAACTATGTAAAATTATTGGCCCAAGCAACCACACTAACTGCTGGCTAACTGAAACTTTTAAAAATGTTTTTTAAAAAAACCCTGCAAAAACATTATTTTTGTCTTGTCAAACAACCTCCACAGCTATATAGACAATATCTGTAGTTGTGTTATCATTAAAAGTGTTAGCATTAACTAGCTAAATCATGCACTGTTAGCAATAGTAGTTTGTCTTTTGGTCTATTTCACAGTATGAACCTTGTTATCTCACTTTAACCCAGGCTGCTTTTTCTACAACAAAATTTGGTCAAAACTGAATAATTTGGTTTCCCTCTATTTATTGTTCACATGAAATTAAATTGCTTTCACCTGAAACATCCAGGCTGTATTATAATACCATAATTGTCCACATTACAAAGAACTTAATTCAACCCAGTGGTGCCTTGGCACAATGAATATGGAAGTAAAAGTGCTTTAATAGCTTTATTTAATTAGAGGAAATTGATCAAATACATCACATGTTCAATGACTTTTAATGCTACATCCATCTTCTCCAAAAGTGTTCCAAGACAGGCTCATGGAACGAAAAACTCAACCAAAACTCAATCCCCCTCCCTCAGCTCCCCGGTACTCCTCTCTACGCCTCTCTAGTCTGTCTGTCCTCCCAGTGAGGCACCCACGGCCAGGCCCAGAGACCCATAAAGGGCTGGTTTGTGTTTGGTTAGTGGTGCAGAGCGCCATGTGAGAAGCTTAATTTCGGAGGTCCAGGGGGATTAAACCATGCAGGAGGCAGAAAAGAAGAAGGAGGTGGTGTGCATGTCCATGTGTGTGTTATCATGAATTTGTGTACGTGAGACGCAAGCAGGTCTTGGTCCCTCAGTTAAAGACAGGCATATGCTTTCAATTAAGGTCCTCCACCTTTTTCTCCTCCTCCACCCCTCCTCCTCTTGTCTGTCTACCCCTCTCTGACCAAATTGTGGACTGAGGTACCAGAGCTGAAACTGCAGTCTTTCCCATTGAAGCTCTTATTAATCAGAGTAACTTTTAGTCAGGTTGATGAATGGAGGAACTTGGTGCCTCTTGGCTGAATGCACCTCAGTTAAACATAATGCAGTCTACAACCTAAGAGCTTAAACAGAGGGAAATACACGTACATGCAAACTTTATTCCCTTTCTTTGCTTTTTTTTTTTTTTCTGTCTTTCTTTGCGACTTGCTTCTTTGGCACGTTCATACATGGTCAGTCATCCTGAACCATTAGCCATGCTCGGTTACCGTCGTAAAACAGGTCAGTGAAATCACATGGCAGGCTGAATTTATGTGCATAGAGCAGTAGGCAATGCTGGTTTTCATAAATAGTAATTGCTTTTGGTTCTCTTTTTCGTTCTATCTCTTTATTCTTTCCCTTTCACGGTTTCTCCTCTTCTGAGCCAGAAGGAATGCAGTCAAGATTTGGGAGAAAATGAAAGAGTAAACCCTTCTCAAGAGAGAGAAATTAGGAAATAGATGATCTCACAGATGGACTTTTTCAACAGTCTTGCTATGTTGAATTTTTGTTGAGATAGACTGAACCTGCTCATATAAACTAATAAACTGTTTTGACTACACTGGGAAAACAAGATAAGGTTACCAGGGGAATCGGGGGGATAAGGCATTCGCCCGATAAAAGCGACTGTCACCTTAAACTGAGTATTTGGGAGAAAAAGAAACTAAGCCACATTACCTTTAGAACAACTTGAAAGCACTTACTGGTCCAGAATGTTACCAAACTGGCATTTTTATAAGGCAAGCACCAGATGTGCTGCCTTATAAATCTGCCATCCACCCAAAGCAAATATCTGTTCAACAGACGTGTGAGGCCAAAGAGGAAAGACTGCTATGAGAGAGAAAGGCAAGAGGAATGGTGAAGGAGAGGGGTTCGGTTTCAGCTGGAAACAGAAGGAGTTACACCATGTCAGGCAGGAGTGTCAAGGTGAAAACGGGTGAACACGTACTTGCTGCTGACAACAGTGAAATATGTGAACTTTCTATTTATTTATTTATTTATTTGCCCAGCTGGACTGAACTGGAGTTGGGTGAGTGAAGGGATTTATAATGGAATTTACATCTGTAAATAATTCTCAATATCACAAAGTCTCATCACATTAAATCTGACATTTTAGATTTGAAGTTAGTATCAATGATTATAATCCTGATATATAATGTATATTATTCTGAAATAGGCCATTCTCCAAAACAATAATTGATATAATTGATGATAATTGTAGTAGTGCTCCACTGATGTAGCACTGGATAGAAGTCCATGTATTCCTCTTCCTTGTCCAAACCTGCATTACCCACAGTGGAACTTGACAGCTGACAGCTTGGTCAGAGATTCGTTATTATTCTAGTATCAGCTAATGTTGCTTAAAGCTGTTCGCCTACAGAGGTCTGGTAAGCTAACTTCTTTCTAACTCCAGACCTCCAGATTTCTTTCATTTCCAAACTTCTTCAGCGCCAACCAACGCCGCCTCGAGTGACATCACTTTAAGCAGCTCCCGCTGAAGCCACAGAAGCCTATTACACGTATGCAGTGGAACTCCACAAGACCTGTAAACAGACTTTGTCGTGTAAAATCTCTTGGCGTTCCAGCAAAAGTGTTACGTTAACTTAAATAAAAGATTAGAGTACTTCTTAGATCTTCAACCACTTTCCTCTGTTGCTTCTTCCTTTGGGTTCTCATTTTTTTCCTTATTTGAATCAAGGCTGTAAGGATAGACTGTGTCATGAGTTGCTCAGATTGTTGAGCCCTTCTAATAGACTAAATTAGTATATTTTCGGCTCTGTAAATAAAATTGATTCGATTTCTTCTTCAGGGCAGTTTTCTCATCCAGTCAGTAAAACAATATTCATTTGTTGTTTGTTGCTTTTTTGTCTTTTATATTTCATTAAATATATATCACCATATCCGTTAGCATGTGATTACCTGTCCTCCGCTGCATGTCATGTTTGTTCAGATTAAGAGTTATAAATATCTTTACTGTCATGCCAGTGCAGGAGCATGTAACAAAATACGCTCTCAGGGATTTTCTTCCACTTGCCTCTTTTATTCTCTGAACACAGGCATGAATAAGCTCGCCTGACAGTCATTCAGTTATTGTAGTGACAGTGAGTAATGGAGTCTTCTTAAAACTAAAAAGACATGTAGGGACAGCTATTTTGATCTGAAGAACGTCACTCTTTCGTCACTCTCAGGATATGAAAGGCAGGAGATTAATCAAGCGGTGAAATAAAAGAGGTAGGTTCAAAAGGCAAACAGTGTGGATGATCAATTTTATAAAGCTGTAAAGTTCCAGTTCAGTAACATCAACAAGACTCAATCCAAATCTATCGAGGGCATCAGTGATTTTTATCAAAAGTCATAAATCTGTATAATCTCATGAGGTCCACCATCTGTGCAAAAATAAGGCTAAAGAAAAAGAGTACGATCTGGTTTCGCCCGTGTGGCCTTGTGGTGAGAACCAGGCTTCAGAGTGTCTGGTGAACTTGGTCGAAGGAGCCACAGAGAGCTGGGTGTTTCTGACATCCTGCCCAAACAGGGTTTGGCTCTGGGAGAAAAGCTGCATTGAGCGCTGACTCTCCTGCCCGCTTCTCCGAACTCTAACCATGACTGGCTATCAGCATTTCGTTCAGAGGGTTTTTGGATTCATCCATCTTTGCCGTCCGGGGTTTTCTGGGGCGAGTAGGAAGAGGTGGTTTTGAATTTCTTGAAAGTCATCTCTCTTAACTGCAGGAGGCAGGGCAATGACAGAGCGCTTTTCCAAGTTCAAGATGTGGGCTCGTTGGTGTGGAGGAGAGGAGGTCTCTCAGAACTGCTGATTACAGAAGACCTGCGTGTGTGCATGTGTGGTCCAGGCGAGGGCTGAGGACAGGATGACATCCAACAGACCCGTCTGTTGAAATGACAGGGGTCCTGTCTGTAGAAGCTGTGAACCTCCACCTCCTGTGGCTGAGGCACTTTAAACTCACCCAAAACACACACAGCAACACACAATCTCCCCTACACGCATGCACACTCATTCCAGTGGCTCATAGTTACAACAGTCCGACCATCTCACATCCTACTGCATTGCTTAACTTGTAAACAAGTCACTTTGCCTCAGCTGAAATGTTTATAGTGTAACGCTATGATAATGTGCAGCCCTGTTTAGTCAAAAGTGCCGGCTATATCTGAAATTCAAAGCACTAAAACACTATCAGAGGTGGTGACATCATTGCAAGCCGTGCAATAAAACCTTATCTGTAAAGTTCAGTCTGTGAGACGGACAAGCCAGGCTGGCAGCGAGCGTTATCACTGAAGTGTGCTGATAGCTGTGGTAAACACTGAGAGGCTCGGTGATGTCACTGCGGACGAGGAGGGCGTTGACCTCGGCATAAACACACTCGCTGAATATACAGTGGCGTAAGTGTAGGTGTCTGTGCATCTGTCCTGCATTAGGCAAGCAGATTCTCCCAAACATCTCCAGCAGAGCAACTATGTGGCAAGGATTTGGAAAGTCTGCTGCAGCACGTCAGAAGAAGATAATAATTTCATCCTTTACGATATCGAAGCTCTGTCAGATTATATAAACTCCTCAATCCATAGAAGAAGGAGCCAGGAAAAAACACGATGTTTTTTTTTTTCAGTATTTACACGACAGAAGTTCATTTGTTTTGACAGAAACATCTGCAGGAAATCTAATGCAAGCTCCTTCTTAATAAACCTTACTATTAAAGAGGGAAAAGCAGAAATGAAGTGGAAAAAGCTTTTCTCTCGAGCCTCACTGCTGCAAAGCCTCATTTGGGAGCAACCACATTTTCGCCTCTGAAGAATTGTGGTTTTCTACTCGGGGCACCAATGGGCTGGTTTTCATGTCCCACTCGTCTTTTTACTCTTGTTTCTTCAACCAAAACATAATGAGCTATTCTGTAATTGGTCCATTATCCTTTTTTTTTTTCTTCCTCCTAACATGAGTAATTCTTTCTTCTGATGTTCCCTGCTGTCTCTCTTTTACCACTGCATCCATGTTTGTCTGTTTTTAACTTCTTCTTCTTTTTTCAGTTTTTAAAATGTGCCCCTGTTTTTGCTTCGTCTTTCTTTTTCAGAATTTCCGACCCATCACCAGCGGATATGCCGGCTACAGCCGGAAACCTTCGTACACCTCCGAACCCCAGTCTCCGCAGCCAATCCAGTCCCCGCACGTACTCCAGTCCCCGCAGGCTTCCC
This sequence comes from Sciaenops ocellatus, assembly GCA_033000465.1. Lineage (NCBI taxonomy): Eukaryota > Metazoa > Chordata > Actinopteri > Sciaenidae > Sciaenops > Sciaenops ocellatus. The sequence continues at coordinate 8,533,666 of CP136870.1, forward strand.
AGCCCACTCACCTGAATAACGGACACTCCAGACCCAACAACGGCCACAGCTATGGATACGGGAACGGAACCGGGCACGCTCAGTACAACAACCCAGCGGGACTTTATTCTCACAATGGCAGCAACGGAGACAGATCTCTGCCCAGCAAGATGGGAGGCCTTAGCCTCAGCGCCACACATAGGTGAGGTGATTAAAGTGTGTGCTGCAAACTGCAATAGAATAATTCAAATTAGAGTTTTGAGGAATGAGTTGGTGTCATTGCAAACCAATTTTGTGAGAAAAATACACAAGGAAATAGTAGTATGACTCAAGCTTCCACTCTTAAACCTGTCACCAGGTGAGATTTTATGTTAAGATACATGCACGGTGTATTTTAAGACTTCACAGATCCTTCTATTCAAATGCTGACTCTCATGAAATCACTCTAAGATGTAAACACAGAAACAGACACATAGACACACTTTTGATGTCTCTTGACACACCTGCACAGATGGCTGCTTGGGCTGGAAAAGCCATTTGCTGTTGTGCATCCCCTCAAGCTGGCAATAAATGTGTGTGTTTAGTCTCCCAGTGAACATCCCCTCCAATACTCCCAGACTTCCCCAAGATTGGACTGTTAATCCTGACCAGGCCCACACACACAAACAGAGACAAGGACACAGTTACACCGTCTTAACACTGCTCACTGCCCACGGTCAATCACTTTCTCTCAGTCGTGCATTACAGAGTTTCACCGTCTTCTTTCTTTCTTTGTGCCTGTCTCATTTTCTCACGCACACCCTCACTGAGGCTGCAGTGAGGCGCTTCCCTCAGACTCCTGCAGCGGAGTATGGAGACAAATATGCAGTTATGTGTATCGGGATTTGAGCACATCTGTCAGCAGCCCTGCTCATCTCCCAGAGGTTTGAATGCATCAAATGAACGGGATCCATCCTGTTAGGTTCAAGAATAACTGGATGGATGGATGCAAATGCAGAACCATAGCGCAGAGCTGTTGTGATTAAGACTTCATGCCTGTGGAATCGCATGTCGAGTGTAAAGTGTACACTTCTGTTTTCCCCCTGTGCATCTCTGCTGTCTCTATGCTATGAGATGTGCTCAACGTAGTCTGTTTAAACAAAAGAAATATGTTCTTCGTTTCTTCAGCTGCTTTTCTGTAAAGTTTTATTTTGTGGTCTGGCAGTTGTCTGTTCTTTTATCTTGTTGTTTAGGCTACTTCAGTTCCTTTCATTCCTTCCTTGGTCAAACATCATGACACCACCTGATAAAGGAGAAAAACACAGTGGCTATATTTGACAGCACAAAAAAGACACATCTATAATCAGAACCTTGCTTTATGGGTTGCTAATTATTGTCTTAACTGACCAAAGAAAACTGATGTTTTTGTTTTGTTTGTTTGTTTGTTTGTTTGTTTTTTATTTAGTTTTTTGTCACCTGTCATCTATACATCATTAATCAGAGAACATTGCAATAATACCATATCCTGCCCCCCTTGCCTCCTTCAGCCCAGAGCCTCCCATCCACTCCCCTGTGGGCCGTAATGGTTTTGACCCGCAGTCAGACGTCTACAAGATGCTGCAGGACTACGTGGAGCCCGTCTCTGAACCCAAACAGTCCGGCTCCTTCAAATACCTCCAGGGAATACTGGAGGCTGAGGATGGAGGTAGGGATTTTTGTGTGGGTGTGTGATGGTGGAGAGGAAAAGGCCATTTTCCCAAGAACAGGAGTAGGGTAACTGAGAGGCAAAGATTAGAATTCATATAGTGGCTACAAATTTGTGTAATTCTCATGTATTGCACAAACTGCATTAGTTAGATTTTCTGATATTATGACCTGCCATGTTATAACAGTCAGAAAGTAATAATAAATGTCCAATGCAGTTTCCCAAGTTGAAAGATTCATAAAGCGTTTTTGTCCAATCAACAGAAGCAGAAAGATATTGCATTTAATTGATGACTTTATAACCATCACAAATATGTACACTTTAGAAGCTGAAAGAAAATGACTTTAAAATGAGTTAATCATTTATCAAAATTTAAGTTTTTCACAATAAAGTTCTGTTGATTGACTAATCCTATCTGCTCCATATCGGTACGATACCAACATATCCTTTAGAGGCCTTAGCAAGGCTGCATCTTGCCCCTGATTGGCTCAAAAATGTCTTTGTTTGAGACCAAGAGAGAGTTAAACAAAGCCAGAAAAAACTTGTCCTCAAAAGTTGGATTTCTGTTATTCTGCAGTGATGTAATATCAGCTATTATATCTCTACATATCTCCACATGCTCCACTGCCAGCATATGAAACTATAGGACTCTGTTGAGCAGGTGTAAAATGAGACAAGCACCTATGCATGCATCTGTGCATTTCCCGCAAACAGTTTTCTATATTTTTTTGTGTTTGAATAAGGTGGAAAGAAAAGATATCCAAATGAGACTCATGATTCCAGCCAAAGGAACATCTTGCCTCACTCAGGCAGCTTCTGTCTGACTGTTTTGAGCTCCCCTGTCTAACTAGCATAGTTTTCCTTTTATAGAAAGACACAGACGGCGAGGTTACGGCATAAAGAGGAAGAGCGAGAGAGAAAACAAGAGATGGAGGGAGCAGGAGGAAGATGGAGTGCTTTTAATAGCTCATACATGGATGAGCAGGGGAGGGAAGTTTTGGTTTGGCAATTTACTGCAAAAACAACTTCACATAGGACGATAAAAAGTGAGAAATATGGCTTTCCCCTCTGCCTTTTGACCGCTAGGCATTCCAGCTTTTGAGTCATGTGATGCTGACAGCAGCAGAGGAGGACTAATCCGCTGAACTAAAACATTCTTTTCAGGTTCCGTGTTTACCACTAAAGCAGTGCAAAAGTTGTGAAAGCTGTAATTATAAGCCAAGTGTTGGTATGTTAAAGGGGAAACAACCCTGACCTCATAGAAGTGGACTTATGTTGACCTGTTCGCAGTGAATTGACTGACTTTTTTCTCAGCTTCAGTGAAAAACACAGAGTCGTCTGGTTTGTCAGTGGAGAAAATAGAGACAACACCCAAATGTACGATGATCTGCATTAAAAGACGGCCTTTTCTCTCATAAAAGTGAAACATAAAATCCTTCAGCAGAACATAAATCCCACATTTGCACAGTATGTCTTCAGTCACATCCTCACACTCTGACTGTCTTTTTGAGGTCCTCATCATTGCTCCTGTGTCAGAGTCAATTGCCCCATCGATTTGTGTTTCCTCTTACCTTAACCTGAGCCCAAAATACCCTCCCTCCAAGTTGGGAAACACTATTAGAGGCAGGAACAGGCTCTGACACAAGACTGGTAGTTCTGGGCTTCTTGACAGATCATTTGTTGCCCGGGCTGTTTCTGCGGTAAAGAGTTCAGGAGATGATTTCAGCTTGTTTTCATAAATCAGGGATTTATACACACAGCTGTCAGAAGCTACTGTAGATTACAACGGGCTAACTAAACACTTGTAGGGCTGACTGACTCTAGCTACATACACTTTAAACAGTCTTGAAGTAACTTGCAAGCCTGGCAATAGTAAGATAGTCCATAATGCAACCCTCACTGTAGGAGCAGGCAGTGTAAAAGGGTGCATTAGCAAAAACATCTCCATTTCTATTTATGGGGTTAGGGTTAGTTTATGAGGTTAGGCTGCGATTGTTGCTCAAAAACAACTATCGCAGCTGCTAAAGAGATAAGCATAGATACTGCTAGCATCAGCTGCTAGTATTATCACAGCTGGTTGGTATTTCTTCATTGAAAGAACAGCAAAGAATTGCAGTGTAAGGCTTTTGATGGAAAAGATATTTTTGCTCTTCTGACTGAGTGTCATGGTTCATTGATCTATTGTTTGAAGTTTGCCCATGATAGACAGCGATTGACAGATGGTTCATCCAATCACCTGGTCTGTATCTCAGATGCTTCTGTGTAAAAAAAACATCTGGTAAGCTTCTATCTGTTTTGCAAATTAACTCTTTTGAAACTCAATTTCCAGAAGAAAATATTGTCTTATAATCGAGCCAATGTGGTAGTTTGAAACATGATTAAGAAAATAAACCTAAACCTCTCCTCTGGAACCCAGAATAATATCACTATTCGCTTTTTAATCAAAGGTCAATAGATAATGTTTATTGGGAATAATGAATTGTGAATCTATTTAAATGAAAAAACACATTTAAATTAGTATCTTTGGCCCAAACATATTCAGATTCAAAAGCCTCATTTTCTCAGGTTTCAGAATAAATCCATCAGTGATTTTCTTTCCCTGTGGAATATTATTATCCCAGGCTTCCTGCTCGGTTATCACATCTCTGGGTCTAACTTTGATGTGAGAGCCTACAGGATAATCCACAGCACAAGGAACAGCGCTGGCTGCTCCTGCAGTGAGACCTGGAGCAAAGCCAGACCATACTGTTTCTTTAATTTAGCACTTATCATTACACTCAAGGCAAAAAGATAGCAAGAAAGAGACAGATGCTAATGACAGAGGTTGGAGGGAGAGAGAGGCTGCTGATGGACTGAAGAGGTTTAAAGGGGACTCTTTTTGTCTGCTGTCAGTGATCTTTTAGCTCGGGAGACTGGCAGGTTGATTGACAGGCTAAGCCCTCCATGTAACAGGGAGACACCTCAGGTTTACATTGGGATCATTTTAAAAGCTACTTGTCTCTTTGTTGATGTTTGGTGTCATTTAATCTGTGTGGGAGAGTGAAAACCTGCCACAAATGTTGCTAAAGTCTGTCACTCAGTTTTTGTTTTTAATAGCTCAATAAGGCAGAAACAAGTCAAATTAACAAGTGAACACATTCGACAGTCAGCTTAAAGTCAAATCATCCTGTTTTGCAAAGCATACCTTGCTGTCAGGCTTTTAAATCACTGTAGTTGGTCCCCTTTTGAAGGTGAAAGCCCCTGCAGAGGCCATGTTGACTTTCAGGGGCTTTTAAAGTTAAAGCAAACAAGAGTGTCAGTTTACCCAGAATTCCACAGACTCTCCCATGATTGTAGAGCAATGTGTATGGAACAAGGGTGGAGTAAATACCGGTGTTAAGTAAGGCTGTTTAAAGCAGGTTGATAGATAATAGAAAGTTTACCTATTGTGCAAATATTAGGGTTTGATCTGTTGCCAATGAGAATCTTTGATGGAAGTGGAGGACAGACATGAGACATAATGGAGTGTTTCTTCAATAGTTGGAAAAAGAAATAAACAAAATTCCAGTGACCTCTCTGAAAGCTTGCCCAATCCCCGAAATTTCCAATGAAGTGACATTCCATCAGCATGCAGGGGGTATTTTTTTTTTTTTTGTAAGTGCTCAGGGGGGAGCAATCTGTGTCCTCTCTCAGAATAAGACCTGGACCTGGATTTGAATGGAACGTTGTGATAAAAATTACCAGTATCTGTGGCCGTGACCACAACTCAAGATAGGTAACAGGATGTAGATAAACATCGCATCCTTCAAATGCACTGCCGAGTAATTCAATTTTGGTGCCGAGGAAAAGCAGAGAGAGCATTCCATTCAGATTGTTACTCCGCAGGGATCAAGACAGAGCTGAAAAGATACAAGATTTAAAGCCCTAGCAAGATTTCCATTCCTGTGGGGGTAAACATGTGAGACCAGTGGTGAGGGGCTTAACCCTTCAGCTGTCTGTTGGCACACAAGTAATGTTGTTTTGACATCACTATAGGTCAGCAACCAAATATTATTCACATTATAGTTTTTATTTTATGTTCTTTTATTTGTGTTCTCTGCAAATGCTCAAAATTGAAGTTATTGCTTTATTTATCTGAGCAACATTTGTGGAAAAACATTGAAATACTCAGTTTAAAGTGATATTAAACAAACAAAAGCAAAAAGAAATTGTTTGTTTTACTGCATAGTGATTTATTAATCCTCATTGGTTCATTTTGTGTTAATCATCTATCATGTCAGCACTTTTCACAATATTTTTCTCTCTCTTGAACATTTTATCCTCTCTGACGGCATGTGTTGCTCCCAAGAGATTAAAAATGTGTCTTTCCAAAACATTTCAGCTGGTAATGGTGTCCATATTTCAATTATCTCTCTTGTCACATAATCTTTTTAACACCCTACAAGAAATACAATCCTAAAATATGTGCGGCGGGTTCAGGAACAGCATCAGACCTTGAGAAGTTGATATGATATCCCACAATAACTGTCTAAACTTATATTTTTGCAGCTGCTTATTTATCTTTCGACACTGTGATTCTCTTTGTTTTAAATTCCCTGAGGCTTCACATGCTGCTCTTGACAGGCTTGAGTTAGCACCACGGCTAACTGTGTGTGTGACTGTTTTACAGTATATCTGGTTGATATTAGTCACAGTGTAGAATGCACATTGTGCTTTGAATGTTGCGTGTGGTGAGATATGTGTTGTAATTGACCAACTTGTCACCGTCTGTCAAATAAAATATGCAGTCTGTCTGCACTTGGCAACAAAATAGACAGGGCCTGGCTATTTAAAAATGTAGAAGCAAGACTAAACAAGCACTTATTCATTCTGCCTTTTGTATCTATTCCTGCTTGTGGTCTAAAAACTTTTATTAGTCAACCTTCCCCTCTGTGAGAAAGTCACAAGTGCTGCACATAAAAGGTTTTCCATTAGAGTGCATCATTACGTAATATATCAATCCCAGAAATAACATCCTTAGCTAATGTCAGCTCTTAAACACCATGGAGCAGTCAAAGGGTAACTGTTACTGAGGGATGGAAAGTCCTTTGAGTCAGGTGCCAGATGCAAAGTAATTAGATTGTGGTCAGTGGCAGTGATAGGTGGCCTGTTGGCCTATATAGTCTGCTGGCACATCATCAGTAAAAGGAAGTCAAATACTGCAGTTCACAGCTGTGCCCCGCTGATCTACCCTCATGCACTTGGCATTTGGAGTGGCTCCAAATATCCAGTGTTAAGTATGCCCCTTTCATGCATTCCAGTCAGGCAGAACTAAACGCTCGATGGTTGGTGTTGATCATTCTTAATACAAAATGCCATCCGTGGGAAGACCGCAACTGTCGACTACCAGAAGTACCAGCTTCAACTGTTCATGCATTAGCTTCTTTAGAAATAGCCTTTCTTGGAGGAATTGTAACAGCATAAATTAAAATTATATACTGAAAACATTGTTGTAGTAGGTGATTGTGTTGATGCATTTTGGTAAAAGCTTTTTTCTCAAGTAGTTAAAGAAATCTTTATTCTGTGCTATTCACAGATTTTGTGTTATTGTAGCAAATTGGTGTGAAGGTTAACACTTGACTCTGTAACATGGGATTTTTTCCATGCCGGGTGTCTAGCCAGGTTGACTGAATTCCTACTAAGAAGTGCCACTGCAGATTCTTGAATGGAGCACACAGGAAGGAGTGAGAGGCAGAGAGGTCAGAGAGAGAGGAGAAGAGAGACAGACAAAAAGAAATTCAGTAATTGTGATAAAGTGAAAGCGAAAAGGACATGAAAGGAAAGAGTATTTCCTCACGAGTTAACACATAACATTTTGTTCAGGGGATTTTACATTATGTGTCACTATGTTGTATTTGATGAAAACGGAAAGCGAAAGCATAAATCTCTTCAAAATAATCACATGCAGACAAACACAATGAAGAAGGAGGAGCCCAAGGGGCAACATTCTGTTTGTCCAGACAAGCAACAGGGTTAATAAAATATGATCTTAATTTACAGAAACACTAACATTAGCCATGCCTTTATCTTCACCCAAGAGATGAAGGCTATCATTTCAGCACGATACAACACTGAAAGTGATAGCACTGGGTTTACTGCTCCAGCAAAACTTGCTTGAACCAGCTTGTTGTATTGCCCCACAGTACAATGTGGTGACAAAATGTATCCATTACACTGTTAACCTTTAACTGAATTATATTTTGCTATGTTCTGTGTGTTTTGAGGAATGTGACTGCAGTTTGCAACTTTTCTATCTGGCTGCTTTGACTTGATGTAAGTGTCTGTGGAGAGTTGGGAAACAAACTATGTATGAGGAGTTCTTGTGATAACCTTCAAAGCTAACGATAAGGGTCAGATTCCAGGGTCAGTACGGGAAGATTCACATGTCAGGGTGAGAAAAAAATGAACTTGTATGAACTAGTTTCTTGTAACCAGGTTGGAGTTTTCCGATCACATCGTGATTTCTGGGTGGCTGTTCATGTGGGTTGCTAGGCGAGATGGTGACTATGGGGATCAGGGTGTTTGTAATCATACTGATAGTTGCTAGTGTGCTTGGTATGATTATTGCCAGGGTGTTCCAGGTAGTTGCATTAGTAGGCGGTTGCTATGGTGTTCTGTTCAGTACTAATTTTGTGTTCCAGCAGGTTGCTAGAGTGTTACTAGGTTTTTGTTAGGTGATGACTATGGCTATCTTTGTATTGTCATATTGATAGTTGCTACTGTGCTCTATGTAGTTGAAAGGGTGTTGCTTGGCAGTTGCCATACAAAATACATTAGAAGAAAAGTCTCACAATGTTCAAAGTTTTGTGAAGTTGGTTGAGTATTTCTAATTGCTCAATCCATATTTATATAAATGGGGTGGACAAAATAATAGAAACACCTGCAATGCAATACATTTATTGTAAATCATGTAAAGACTGTATGACTGATGACTACCAAAGTTGTAACACAGCTGTCCCCAGTGAGCATGCTCTTGTTGCAAAAATAATCTATCAAAAAAGTGGCAGAAGACTAAGAAAAATATGCAATATAATAGCAATGAGCACACTAATTAGATTTAGATTAGATACCTGTGCGATGATCATATGGCAACAAGGTAACGCACATCTGTGAGGAGGGCCAGAAATAGTGAGAAATAGCTCAGTGGGTAGCAGAAATTGACCCTTGGTGCCTCCTTTGAGTGTATTGTGGGAAATATTAATCTATCTTTGTATCACTTTCCATCCTCCTACAGACTTGGCAACCATAATGTTCTAGTCTTACTACCTGGAACTCAAGGGGAATTCCCTGCAGAGTACAAACACGCACACATACCACACTCTCATGGCGTTTTTTCCCTAGAATAGAATAGACAAACACAATCACACGCACACCCAAACACACACACCTACCTGGGTTACTAGAGGCCGAGATAGGAACTGTTAAAATTATATTAGAACCTGGCATTCTGGGAGCATGTTGAACATGTATAGCATGCTTATTTATATGTAAGGTCTGGCCTCTGAATGGTTAATGGTGTAGTTTCCAACGTTCCTGTATTTATTCTGTGGTCATTTTTTTGTTATTTTTAGGTGTGTCCCCGACAGAGAGAATGAGAAACTTAAAGTCTCCTGTCAGGTCTCCAATTCCCAAACTCGGAAGCCCAATCCCCAGCCCCATGCCTGGTCTTCAGAAGCTACCCCAGTGCACACGCTGCTGTAATGGCATTGTGTAAGTATTGATTTTTTAATATGGACTGTATAACACTGCATACCTCCGGCTGTGGCTCAGCCACCAATCGGCGGTTCGATCCTCGGCTCCTCCAGTCTGCATGTTTAAGTGTCCTTGGGCAAGATACTGAACCCCAAATTGCTCCTGAAGGCTGCGCCATCGGTGTGTGAATGCGTATGAATGGTTAGCTCCTAAAACTGAAGAGCAGTTGGCACCTTGCATGGCAGTTAATGCCATCAGTGTGTGAATGTGTGTGAATGGGTGAATGAGATATGTAGTGTAAAAGCACTTTGAGTAGTCGCAAGACTAGAAAGGCGCTATATAAGTACAGTCCATTTACCATCACAGAATATCTCAATAGAAGTAGAATTATGAAACTGTGTCTTGTTGGTCAGAGACTCCTTTTAAAAAGGCTGTGATTCCTTTTTTTAGTCTTGAAGTCTAAAGACCAATCCAAAATGTTTGTTTTATACATAAAAATATATATTTAAAAGTTTCACTTCAAACACTAGAGGCTAACTTCTTTTTGAACTACCACAGCATGGAACTTAATGGTATAAAAATAATGGTTACTGTGGTCCACAATTACAGACTACTAAAGATACAGTAAATATGACACTGAAAATATCAATGATTTATTCTCAGATTTAATGTTGAAACTATTTTAATCACCATCTGGAAATTATATATCTCAGTCTGGTTTTATCACTCCTCATGTGGTCATAACGGTTTTTTTTTTTGTTTGTTTTTGTTTTATGTGAGGTAAGTCAAGGTTCTTCCTTCACACTGAAACAAAGAGGTTAACCCACGCGGGTCGACCTGCACTGACAGGCCTTTCACACAGCAAAAAAAAAACTATTCCCATTTATTATTTTAATGATTAAACCAAGCAGTCATCTGCACCCTTTCCCACGCATACATACTTACTTGCACACGTACACATAGGTGCATATATACACAAACTTACACTAAACACTGAGCGTGAGCAAATGCAACCACATGCACCGGTAATCCCCCCTCTATAAAAGCAGCTGCAGGTAAGCAGTGATGTCATCGGCTTACTTTACTTGTTAACAAGAGTGCATTGTAGGAGTTTGCAGGGCACAATAAGGCTCTTATGACCTGGGAGCATTTTACCACTTTTTAAACAAATATAGAGTATACTGTGTCAAGAGTTTATCCTGTGAGTGTGTGGTTAGACGGGGAAAGCGGTTAAAAAAAGAAGCAGGCTCATGACTGAATGGTCGCTGGCCTGAAACCCCAATCCAGAAAGGAAAATCTTATTGGGAGCAGTGAATGAACAACGCCCTTAATAACTGCTGTCACTGTGTGACTGAGTGAAGCAGTGAACTTCCAAATGCATCAGTGCTGATCAGGAGCCAGCCAGCAGAATAAACATGTACTATTCAGCTCCCAGGTGTGACGTATGAATGTGAAACTTATTTAAGAATGTGGTTTTTGAAAACATCTCATAAATATGTCACATCATGAAATATATTCAAATGCTTGCACGGTTACAGTCGCTATAAAGATAATTGCTGATTTGCATAGATAATGGCAGGTTCAAACAACTGTGAGTCAGTCATGAGCTCACCAAACTTCCTTTTTAAGTGTTCTGCTTGATGCTTTATCCTCCGTGACGATGACACCTCCCTAAAATCATCCTGCAGTGCCATTTAAGGCGCATCTATGATGTTCCAATGAAAGGCTTTATACCACTTTTCCCTTACCCTACATATAAGGCTGTGCTCCTCCTGTATACTGTTAATAGAAATATGATTCATATTCAGACTCAGCATGCAGCAGAGAACTTACCAAAAAAGAAACCACAAGATAAATAAGAAGAAATAGAAATCTGTCATCACTATACATGATCTGTTTCGCTTTCAGCGTTCTTAGGAAAGGCATTAAGGACGGGAAATCTCACAATGAGTCTTAAAAGGATGAATTAAAACCCTCATATGGCTTAAAATGAATTTATTTCAAGTGAAACTATTGTACAGTTTTCATAAAAGACAGCTTAGCGTCACTTAAACGTCATATAAGACATGAAGCGACATTTTAAGTATCTCCATGTTTTCTAAATGTGTCTGTCTCTGTCTCTCTTCATCTCTCCATCCAGTGGCACTATTGTGAAGGCCAGAGACAAACTCTACCACCCAGAGTGCTTTATGTGCGACGACTGCGGCGTCAACCTCAAGCAGAAAGGTTACTTCTTCATCGAGGACAATCTGTACTGTGAGACCCACGCCAAGGCACGCGTCCAGCCCCCAGAGGGCTACGACGTGGTTGCCGTTTACCCCAACTCCAAGGTTGAGCTAGTCTGAGTCTGATGAGTATCCCAAAATTCCAAAACCCATAAAAAAAAAAAGTCCCAGCCTGACAGCCTTCATCTCTCAATCAGTGTGTTTACATTAAATTCTAGATCCAAGGAAAATACTGAACCAGTCAAGGTGTTCGTATCCACATCACGAGCACAACATATTGCCAGAATATTCCACGTAATAAAAAGAAAGAAACTGCACAGAATGAGACGTTTATGCAGTTTGAATTCACTACACCAGTATACTTCAGCTATCTGCTTTTCTATCGGCATGGGCTTATCACCAGCAAAATATTCAGTCTCATGACAACCCTCACTCAAGCCTTAAAATACTTTTAAAACACTAGTGTGTGTGTTTGATGTGGGTTATCACAAAAGAGTTTTAGTGGTATGGTGTGTCTGGCTGTGATAAACTGTGTGGAGGAGTTGGTGCTTTTTCTGCCTTTGGACTAATTTTGCATTTAGCTTCTATAGCGACGGTTTCCCATGCAGCACAGAACACTAGAAATATCAGTCTATGTTTCGCAGTCATTTAAGGTATAACGATATTTTGTTTAAGCTTTGGTTAAGGGGTTTAAAGGTTTCATTGTCGTTTTAACTATGTTACAGTTACACATTATACTCCTGTCGCGGTTGGACTTTTTCATTTTGTAATTTACATCTATGCAGTTTACTTTTCAGACTTTCTATGTTGCAAACATCTCTGTTTGATGGTCGCTCACTTTTCAGTTATGTGAAACAGTACACAATATTTCATTGTCTGGACTGTCTGGAATGTGTCGTGGTGAATGGGTTTACCAAACTATAACCTGTAGTAAATGCCTCCGTATGCAGCCAAGCAAGCACCACCTTCTGAAATGTAAACAAAAAAATCCTGCAGGAGACATCCTCAGACTTCTGTGAGGAACTATAGGACTTGGTGAGAATCATTTGAATGAATTTCTCCCAGATGTAACAGCAACAACCTCAGTTTATAAACAACAAATTGCAAGAAATGAGACTTTGATGATGGAGTAACTTAGCCTGATGCATTGCATGCATGCAATGATGACATTTTGAACAGAAGATTGTAACTAAAGCGCTCTCAAGCACCTGACTGAGAGAGGAATGTCAGCTCTCACCAAAGAATTCCAGTTCATAAAAACAAGAGCACAGAGTTCAATGGGTCTGTTGATTAAAAACACCAATATGCTCTGTGCCTCTCATGACAACTTCTAAAAAATGGTCATGTGCATTTGAGACCAGAAGACACGGACCACAAAAAACTGTTAGAAACTCATAAACTGGGACTCCACAGCCTCCAACATGTGGGAGTAATATTCACTTTGTTTAGTTTTTTGGACCCACAACACAGATACACTGCAGTTCCTCTTTGGAAAAGAGAAAAAGACAGAAGTTGGAAGTATGCATAGTTGTATTCCCTTCCTACTATGAACTCAAATTTCTGGTCACAGCCAAATCCATGAAGCAAATGAAATATACTTCAATATTTCCTCTGAGAGAGGGCAAACCGAAAGGGGAGGAGATGAGAATAAGAAACGAGAGGACGGCATGTATTCTCTTTTCTTGACAGTAATTCTTTCTGCAAGAAGAAATAGTCAATGACTGCAATATGTGGCCATCGGTGTTGGCTTATTGTGAATAGTAAAGTAAACTGCACGGAGAGGAGTGTTCTTATTCTTAATTTTACAAATGTTTCTAACAAAACTACTTTTTTTTAAATTTGAAACGAGAAAATGAATTTTGCAGAGCTGATAGCCGTCATTTTTTCTAGGTATCAACAGTGATGTGTAGCTGCTGGTATGCCATCTATACTAGTTTTCTTGTAAATTATGTGAAATTATATTGCTACAACATTGTGTCTTTGGTATTGTACATATTTGTTTTATCGTGATTCAGCATACAGCGTATAACATGTCACTCACGTGCCTTTGCATACTCGGTGTCTTTAAGTGATTTCTTTGACACAAATCCTTCTTCTTCTGTTTAACTTATTGTTCACGTTTTTGTTCTGGAGCTTCTTATTTGCTTTTTTTTTCAAGGATCTCAATAAAATGAGAAGTGCATTACCATGACATGATTGTTCACATTCTTCACTGGTCTTAACTGCGGGATTTCCCATAAAAATTTCACGAGCAGGACTGTGAAAAACACAAGGGATTTCATTTGTCTTAGTTTTACACCCCGGTTTTGACATGGACGTTTTTCTGTAAGACCACCACGGTGGAATATGCGTGTCTTGCAACTTAAATCCTGAGACATCCACCTCACAGAGGCTTTAAATCTGAGCATAGAATTGATGGGACGCGAAACCTGGTCTAATGTTTTCATACAGCTTTATTGCCTACGTTTTTATCAGCAGCAACCCTGCTAAAACAGTTCAGCGCGTGAGGTAATACACACAAAGTCTGTCTCTGTTCATTGAACTAGAACTAGCAGGGCCTGTGTCTGGACAGAGTATACATTAAACCAGTAAGCCTTAATCTAGTTAATCCTTGTTTTAAAAGTGGCTTTCAGAAACACGTGTTACATTGTTTTAAGAGACTTCTTGCCTCAGTTAAATTAGACTGATTTCAACCATCTATTTGTGAGAGCATGTGCAGACAACGTGGGCTAATGAAGCTCTGAAAATCTGGATGTCATCATAAAAAGCCCAAGATCTGATTGAATCAGATGAGTAAAAAAACAGACAAAACAGTACAAGTGGAATTAAGAGAATGTTTAGGAGCAGAACGTGAAAATCCTTGTAGTGTTCTTGCAATGTGTAAAAAACAGTCATGCAGACTAGTTCTAATCTAAATTATTAAGTGGATTGCTACTCGTCCATTTCAGGGTTCTTGTTGGTCATAATCCACACATCTTCACTCATAGACAATTAATCTGAAGTTAAACCTGCATCATTGGAGGTTTTATAAACTCTCATTTAGTCCTGCAGTAACTCTAGTTGTTCTTCAGTCAATTGGTTCATTCATTCATTCATATAAGGCTCAGTTCAATGTGATACAACTACAAGCCATATCTGAAAAAGACAATTTTAGCATATCTGGTTTAAAGGGGCACTTTGGCCAAGAAGTAAGCTTAATGCCTGTCTGGGAAATGGTCCAATGGTGCTTAAATATTCTCACACTTTGTAGTTATGCTTTATAGCACTGTAAATGTGATGATTTTCATCATGTTTGTGGTTTCTCTTATTGCTGTGTGTGCATCAGCACCGGAGCAGAATGTCAAATATTATAATCCACACAGTTGTAGTGCATGGCGCGGATTCAAAGGAATTCTTGTAACCAAAACCAGGAGGCAACAGGCCACCTCATAGCCCATTAAATGAGTTTGCACCTTCAGTAATAACTCATTCAACAGCCACAGTGAATGTGTGCAGATTTTAAGTGAGCTCTGAGAGATTCAGACAGGCCTCAAGAGAAGAGGGCAAGAGAGAGGGAGAAGTAAACAAAGTGCTGCTGTTTAGTCCGACAGTTACTCCTCTGAAGTGTGTTGTGTAATCAGCATCACTCACATTTGCTAATGTTGCCCATATGCACGACACTTTTATTTGCTCAGTCCCCAAACTTAACGTGATGTACAGTAGTTGTACGTCTTTATTATTATTATGCTAGAGGCAAAATCCAGAAATCCATTTGTTAGCAGAATTAAGTTTAATCAAGGTTAAAAGGGGGTTTATTTGTGTAACATCAATGATTAATTTACAGTCTACTACTGTTTTTACATTAGAAATGTTAGTCTGCATTCCTTATAGTATACCCACCTCAGAGACATACATCAGGGAAAGAGGCACATTGTACTTCAGTTGAATGTTTGTGAAATAATATGAAATGCCCTAAACTTTGTTGTGGAAGGATTTGACTCAGTGACATGTAAGTAAAACAGTGGCAATGAGAGATGGAGTGAGAAAGGAACTGAGACTTTGCCACATGGAAAGAGTCCACTGTAAAGATAAACACTGATAAACATTAGAGCTTGCTCTGCTCTGCAGACTGCAGCGACGTGTCCATCACATCTCTGAGCACCAACTAAGCAATTTCCCTCAACGTACAACAAAGCTATGCAGGGTCAAATTCTTCACATTGGCCTGTGTGGAGAAATCAACAGGTTAACTGTTATCACCTCCTCTGTCTATGATTTATCTCCACACACACACAACCACATCTCTCATGCATGTGTTATCTTAGAAGTTGCCATTTAAAAGAGTGGATTTAAAAGAACACGATAAATATGCAGATATGTAAGTCTGTACACATTAGATCAGACACAGTGGCTTTATATCGTGTAAATATACCTCAAAATCTCATCTTTATTTAATCAGATTCATCCAATTTAACTTTATGCGACTGCAGTCTTCATGTGGAGTTCTGCTTCAATCTCCACTTTAAAAGCCTGTAAGACAAAAGTTCACAACCTGACAGCACAGGCTGTGGTTCTTTCTACATTCTCTTTGGTAAGAATGCTGACACTGTTTGCTGCTCCAGGACTGGATTTGGATGTTTGACAGCTCTTTCTCCTGACATAACTAACCATCATGTGGGATCTGCTGTGTACACCAAGTTCTCATTCTCATCGCCTTCTCTCCCACTTTCTTGATCTGTCATCTCCTGCCTCCTGCCCCACTTCCTTTCAGCACATTTAACGATGAATTTATGTCACAATCAAAACAAAAATTACAATAACGCCTGAACTCTTTTGTGTTTAATTAGAGCAATACCTGATCTTTCTGTTTTCTCTCTTTTTTCTGCGTACCTCCTATCTTTGTACCATCATTCCTGATCTGTGGGCTCGTATGGTACAAACCTGCTGTCCGTGACAGCCATGATTTGTTACTGGATGAGTGCCAGCTATACTGACTTTACATATAACAGAGCAGCATTCTAGCCATTCCTCCTCAGATATAAATTGAAGGTCATAACTCAAAAGACACGTGGTATATAAGCAACACACAAAACTTTAAATTTATTACAGTAAAGGTTCTTAGAGGGTATATTATGGAGCTCGGTTGGAGGAGTGTTTGGTCGGTGATGAAAGAGTCTGGAGATAATCTTCTGCTTTGCTTTATAATAACACCGGCAGTTTAGTGTATATTAAAGGGCTGACAGCTTTGTAATCAAGTTCCATTCTAATGGCTGTGGTGAAACTGGAGCACTAATGCAAGCAATTTTGTTTCTATGACCTCACATGTTACAAAAAGTTATAAATATGAGCATGTCTTGCACAGCGGGGGGGGGGGGGGACTTCTCTCAGGAGCTCCTCTATGGAGTGTGTAACATTGCTGGGTATGTCCTCACTGTAATGGAAAAGTTCAGTGTTGACTTTTTCACATATAATCACAACAATGTGCACAGTGTTTAGCAAAAGACAGGGTAACAAGTTCTTTTAATTTTAATCAATGTTTGCGTAGCCTGCCCTGCATAAGTTTCCAGAGTAAAATCTGCTGCTTCAAAACAATATTTATTATTCATTATTTTTGATGTAAATGAAGCATTGAAAGCTTAATGGCCCACAAAATGTCACATCCGTTCCATGTGAAAAAGGGTGAGCTACCAGGGCGCACCAGGACCTGTTGTTTTTGACATTAGTCTTGAAAATATGCATGGCGCTCACTAAAACATGCTAGTCCATGGCAACAATGGCTGTAGGGGACTGATTATGGTAAGTTTATTAAATCATATCTATAGCAAATGTATAGTGTATCCTACCAGAGTTTAAATAGACAGTTTACAGTTGGATCATTTGTCCATTTTTTATGAGATATGAACAATAATCTGATCTGATTCTGTTTAATTTTTGAATGTAGTGTAATTTGTCAAGTGACAGCAAGCACTCTATATGAGACATGACACCTTGTTAACATTAGTATGTGAGTGCATGCATTCACCACAGGTTCCAGCTTTCTAGGAAAGCACTGTTTTTCCCTCACTGACTCCGCCTGAATCTTACCCCCAACTATGACAAGACACAGACTGTATGCATGATTGGTTTGCACACTATGAAGAAACTGGGTAACAGTCTTGTGAGGTTGATGGAATATAGCTGCTTTTACTCTTATAAAAAATAGGCGGATTACAAGAGAGACTTACGGAAAAAGTATTCTTTCATTGAAAAATTGGCAGAGCTATTACTGAACTTTGAAGGGGGGGGGTGGTATTTTTCCTTTATATATGGATGCACATGTGTATTCATGTATTTCTTTAATAGAGACACAATGTACACATGAATGATGGAAGATGTACAGTTTATGTACATAGTACACTTGTGGTTTGTTTGCAAGGTTTTTTGTGTATATCACTGGAAGCCTCTTGGTCCTCATAATGTTTTGGTTGGCCTGTTGAAGGCATGAAGCTTTGACTGAGTGCTGCTTTGATTCTCATTAAAAGGGGATTTAGAAAGAGACAGTCACTGATCTTGGGACACCCACTGGATGATCTCAGAGATGCTCAGCTCTCAGAAGAGCAATACATTTTTGAGGTAGATTTTTGTAAGGAAAATCAGGTGTTCCTGAATTGGTTGACGAAAAAGAAGAAAATGCCACTGATGCACCATTATGAGGGTTTTATTGTGCTTAGGGTTATGCAAAAGTGATCCAAACTGATTTCTCACCCAATGCCAACAAACTGTGACTCTGTAATTCAGTTGTTTTTGTTTTAAATGAAGTGGAACCTGATGTTACTTTAGCTATTCCTGTCCACTGCGGAGGTTGTGTTTTCAGTCTTGATTGTTTGTCTGATTTAGTAGGATATCTTAAAATTGTGCTGACATATTTCAATAAAAATGTGGTGGAATGTAAGACCATGAGCCAAAGAACAAGTAATTCACTTTCTCTCATGAGCAAACTTGAAGGAAAAACAATCTGGCACATCTGTCTCATGGGTTTCTATCACTATTTTGATGCTAAGATTAAACATCAAAATATTTCCTATCATTATGTTATCTGTGCTGCCTTGACATATGTATGCACTCTGAGTACTTTAAACTGAGTAGTTTAGGTTAGCTGCCTCACACTGAACTTAAGTGCTACCACTGAACTATGAGCTAACAGTTTAACATGAAAACAGTACAAAATAGCAAACCCATTATGCTGTGAAGAAATATAAAGTGTTTCGAAATTATGTCGACATGTCATTTGTGTTTCAAAGTTCATGCCAATTTGATCAAACCATGACATACCGCTAAGGATGTACGAGCAACAAATGACTTTGTGTTGGAAGAGAGTTGCAAAGTCAGTCTTTTTTTCTAACTTTTTGTTACAGTCAAGATTTATTTGTGATGGCACTGGAAAAGATGTTGAGAACATACATTATATGTAATCCAAAGAGGGAAGGAAGTTTACTCTAAAGAATATAAATGGCCAATGGGCACTCATCCAATCACCAAGAAGAGCTTGCTACAGTATCTTTTGGTTTTCAGACACATGCAACGCATCTCTGCCCTCTCAAGTCTGTTTAAGTCAAAGTGGATCTAAAAACCAAACAGATGACTCGTGTTCTATACGCACGTCTGTTCTCTCAAAAGCTCTGGCTCTGGATGAGGTAAATTGAACCAAAAGTGGTGACAGATTGAAGCAATGGATGGATAGTATTAGTATTTCTTCCACAAAGGAGACTTTGCTTGTGTAGCTGGTTTTATTTTAATAAAATATCAGCTTTTCTTTGATGAAAAAACATTTAAAAGGCATCAGAACTCAATACTCTCAGAGGAGTCAACGCTGTTACCATGTCCGATGGATAACTTTGACATCAACTGTTTCCACTAATTGACCTGCACAGCTGCTGCTCTTTCCCAACACCTATTTTCTTAACAGTTTTGCAACAAATATTAAAATACTAAACTGCAAGTATACTGGGGATTTAAACCTTCAACAGTATCTCAAATTAAATTATGGACTAGCTTAGCCTCTGCACGCCTCCAGTGAGTCAAAGACACTTAGAAGAAACACAGTCATGGCTCCTAATTTAGGGCATTTAGGCAAAGTTAGAGAGACAAGGACAGGAAACTGGAAAAGAACCTGAACCAATCACAACGAGCCAACCAAAACAGTCTAAAGAGATGTCGTTAACTTTAAAGAAATCTCTTGTCTTTCTACTGTTTCCCTGCCTGTCTTTTTTCTTTCATCCAACCCATTGGACATTCTCCTCCATACTTGCTTTTCTTCTCTTTTTGTCTTCCTGTCTGCACATTTTAAGACTCTTTTTAATGACACAACTGAAGCACACACATTCCCACACACTTTTTCTTTACATACCCTTCTCTCAATGCCCTAACAAGAAGTAGCTACGTGTTTCTGCAGATACCATAGTGACAGTATGAAAAGTTCCACAGCGGTTGGCACTATAGGACAAACACGGCAAGGTACAAGTGCCAGCTCTCTCTCCCTTTTTCTTTATGTCCCTTTCTCTCTCCTCTTTGTGTCTTCCATCCTTCCCAGACATCTTTAACTGAGTGAAAAAGGCCTTTATTTCCCTAAACGACTCATTCTGGACAGCATGCAGCAGACAGACTGGAGATACATTTAAAGAGCGAAGAGAGTCATAATTCTATCAGAGAGACACAGAGAGGCGGGTCCAGTCTGTCTACTGGAGTTATTTCTAATGCTGGCTTGGGCTACAGCGTGAATCACACAAACTCTGACAGCTAGGACTATCTATCATTAAGCTAGGACTATCTATCTATTAACTTGAACAATTAAAAGTAACAAATAGTAAAACTACTACTTAGTTGTTGTTTAGGAAACTGTTTTTACATTTTGATCAGTTCCATGTCCCTCTGCGGCACAAAAACATGAACAGATTTCAGTAAGAGGTCAGAACATTAGGGCAGCCAGAAGCCTGAGACCATTGGTTTATGGATTAGTGTATCCAAATAACATGCTGCCAAAATCGAAACAAATGTTCTGTGTCACATTAAACATAACTGAAACTTCTCATGCAGTACTTTGGCCTTTCTTTTTTCTGTCTCCTCTACATCTTATGATTTTGTTCGTTATCATTTTACTTAAGTTTTCCCTGAGGCTTCAGAGGCAGTTATGTGTATTTTTTGGTTCCACCTTAAAATTTCAAAACCAGACAGTCAGTGGGTGGGAGAAGTTTTCTAACAAACACAAAACCAGACCTTCATATAAACACATAATTTATGTGTCATATTTTTTTTTTCTCAAAATGTAACACCACTGTTGACAACCTCAAAGATTTAGAGTCCTTTTGGAGAGCTGGACTACTGCTGTCAACAAGAGGCCAATGTAAACAGGAACAGCCATTATTAAACTAGAAAGAATACAAAATCAACAGAGGATCATGAGATTAACATTGCAAGAGTCCTACATTTTATATTTAGATCATTTTAGAGCATGATCTGTCTTATTTAAACTAAATATAACATTAAATATAGTAGATGGATGATAATCTGGCTCAGCTCACAGAGGTTCTACATTCACTCTACCTTTAAATTACCCTAACAACACAGTAAAATAGAGGCATCAACTCCTCTATTTCATATTCAGAGACTAAATAATGTGAAATGTCTACGTTTTTGCTGTTTTTATATGCAAAATGATGTATTTACAGTTTTTTAATCCAGACTTTTTCCCAAAATTATAACATGGTGACAATGCGAAAGGTAGTGACAAATCTGAATCTTCATCCTCTGCTTTACAAAGCTTTATAGTGAGTTTCAGCTCTTTTGAACCACTCTCACTGCTCTCATAGCATCATTTTTTTTTGTTTTTTTTTTTTTGCCACAGTAGACAGCTGTTTTCAATAAAAAAAAAGCTCTAAAAACCCACTGTATGCTACCTGCTAGCACCAAATGGCAAAGTTAGCAAATATTTGGTGACCACAGTGGAACATTAAGCAGGTAAAGAGAAAGATATTTTTCTTAGGAGTCAGTAGAGACAAAAAATGGCTAAAATAGAGTGGATATTAAACTTACATTCATAAGATGACCTGAAGCATGTCTCTAAATAAATGATAACATGTTTCTGCAACTGCTGGATGGTAATTAAGTAATACTTTGTACTTACTTACTGATAAAGAGTCATAAACTGTGCTTTCTATCAGGTTTAATTGACCTCTCCAGATGGATTTACACCAGAAGTGCAAGATAAGTACATAAAACCTGATAAACAGCAAAGTAACACACCACAATGTGAACAGCTCATAAAAGTGAGAACACCGAAACTATCCGCTCACACACATAGTGAGTTTACAGTAATCCACCCCTATGTAAATGACAGGGATTGTGTAATTATAGTTGTGTTAATATGACATAATGTTCAGTTCATCCACAGATGTGTGGGGGTTTTCTACAGACCGCCCGGATAAAACCAGTTACACGATGTCACTTGCAAACATGAGTTCATCTCCACGTTCAGACTTATGACTCAAACGCTGATTCATGTGCAGGCAAGAGTGAAGATTTCATGTTCTTCTTCCAGTTCAACACATTCAGTTGCCATTTGCAGCTGGAAAATTCTGTTAACCTACTTGGAGTAAAACGAAGGTGAGGCTCACTGCACCATGAAGGCCCGGATAATATCACACATATCACAAGAGTATCAAATTAACTTTAAAGAGCATTCTCATCCTGTTATAATCTAAAACAAATACAAAGAGCTATTTCCAAATTGTTTCTGACCTATGTGTGCTACCTTTGGGTAAAGAACCACAGGTTTTCTGAGGGAAACACTAAAGCTCACCAATTTTTCCAGCTATCATTGAGTTGCCACAGTGGGTCCTGCCCTGAGGAGCTGGCAGCCACCCAGCCAACAGAATTTCATTAATACTGATTGTTTTCAGGCCAGAGGTTTAATGTTACCTCATATAAATGTTATTTCAGAGGCCACTCCACCCCACCAAGAATAATATCTTGAAGGAAGCGCAGCACTTGAAATTTGATTTTAATGTTGTCTCTAGTTTCTCTGGTGAAATCTCTCAAAGGTACTGATGTGCTCAATGTTGAAATCAGGCTTAAAGGGGTTCTTAATGATGAGAAATGACTTCAAATGTCAAACTGTAGGTCATGTCAAAACTTGGCTAAGATGAAGGATCAGATAAAAAAAAACTGTACAACAGGTTAGGTATTAACTAAGGTGCAGAGACAAGAACTCACATGTAACGTGGTCAGTAGTCGATGCAGCGTTATCGTCATTATCTTTATGTGAAATACCTTGCAAGAAATGTAAACACAAAACAAACCTTGCAGGGACAGAGACTGCAAAAACAAAAGACAAAAGACAAGATGAGTCCAAGATTCTGCATTTGTTTCAGCTGTAGTGCAGTGGACATACTGAAACAATTTACATGATAATATTTACATATTTACACAATATTCACATCATACTGGTGTGAACTTACTTTCAATTTCAGCTAGCTAGTCAGATCCTTGGCAAAAACTGTAGATGAATGGGAGCGGGATCTGTGGTCCAGATGCACAGACTCACTCTGCTGCTGATTGATGCCCCGGAGAAGAAGAACAGAGTGTGTTCCTTCGTTTTTCCCTGAAGTCATATTCACTTCAAAAGATGATTTATTGATGAAGTACAGCATTTTACAATACCAAAGGGAAGATGATATGCATGGGATCTCTTAAATTAATTTATCAGTTGAATTATCCATTAAACAAGCAGAACAGGATAAATGATCTGGGACCAGGCTAGTCGATGAATAGTGTTGCAAGACATCTGAATCGCAAAACTTAAAAAGCTGAATGTGAAAGTTTGAAAAATCAACTGACAAAGCAGTAACATTACAACAGCTTCCTCTCCATTCTCAAACATACACTTCTCACAAAAAGTTAGGGATATTTGACTTTCAGGTGAAATTTTTGTTATATGTAAAAAGTTCATGCCACAGTGATGTTATATCATGAAAGTAGGGCATTTAAGTAGAAGCATGCAATGGTAATATCTTCATTTACAACAATTTATTGAAACAAAAAAAAATCCAATAGTAGTGGGTATACCACAACAAAAAATTTTATTGACTCAGTAATTTGTCATGTATCCTTGAGCATTGATTACCGCTCGACTAGACGTCTCATGCTGTCCACAAATCGACTTATTGCCACCTGCTGATGACACTCTGTGACACTCTAAGCTCAGTGGCACCTTTCCTCTGAGTACATCCCATTTGAGGCCTTGCACTGGCCAGGTACTGTTGATCGATTATTAGGTGTCGTTTTTGGTGGTTTTGGGTTTATAAATTATGCTTTCTGTCAGCATACTGCTGTATCTGTTACCAACGTACACATGTGTAATATGTACAATTCTGAGTAAGCATTTGATTACTTAAGAACAAAACTTGATTAAAAAAATTACCTCTTAAATTTACCTTAATTACCTCGCAGATTACTGATCTTTAAGTTCACTAGGAGTCACAAATTCCAGAGCTTATTTCAATATTTCCCTTATAAATCCGAAACAAAGATGTAAATGTTTCTGGGCAAGTCTAATCTGGGTAAGATAAAGATTACAGAGAAACAACAAATAGTTTTTTCATCAGCTGCATGGACTTTAATGTGCAGACTTCTGCAATTCTGTTTAAAACCAATATTATAGTCCTGTTTCAAAGTTCTGAAAAATTAAAATATATACCTTTTCTTACAGATTCATCTGCCTTACCACAGAGAAAACCCCTTCAATAAACCCAGTGAATGCTTCTTGGGGTATATTTGAGAATTTCTCAGTAATTGTCAGCTGCTTATACCTGTAGAATAAAAATGTAAACTTGTTTTTTAAAAAGAGGCTTTTACTGAATGTAAAAAGGTGTGGACTTCACTTGATTGCTTTAAGTTCCCCCCTAGCCTCTTAGAGGTTTCCATATATAGCCATAAGATCATCAAATCAAAAGAAGTACAACAAGCAACAAACTTGATACTGTCTGTGAGGCCATGCAGTTTACTAAAAGCCACTGACATTGGCTCTATTTCTGAAAATTAGAGTGTAATTGTTTTACCATCAAATTGTTCATCCCCAATCATCAAGCCACGCTGCCTCAACTATGAGAAAGTCAAACTAGAAGATAAAAACAGTCCTCTGTGTTGGTTTGGCTATCAAAAAGCATAACATTTTCCACAGTCAAAACCAAACAATCAGAACAACAACTTGAGGCGCATAACGGAGCAGAAAAATGTTTCAAATAACCCCCCAAAATGGATACTACAATGCCTTAGCACAAGCCAAGTATCGTATTCTGTGCTATTATGTAGTGCACGTCGTTAGCTAAAATTAGACAACACGACATTAAAGCCTGAGGCTGTTAGAGGCAATGCAGTGGTGTGTGGATTTCAGCGATAAAAATCCATCCAAAACAGAACAAATTTTACTAGCCTTTAATGCTAAGCCCAGGAATTCCCACGTAACATCACCAGTCCGTATTTTTAATGGCTTCTAGGAAATGACAATGATGGTCCTCCAAGTTATTCTTTAAATTCTATTCCTGGCTTTATTTATTGGCTTATCATGACCAAAACAGCTTACCACCGCAGCTCACACGAAAGTAAGCAGTTTTATGAATCAAAACACAAGGCTGCTGTCGGTAATTTGTTTAACTCATGCTTAATCTGTGCTGCATTAATCCTTTTCAAATAACTACATAAAGTAAGTAAATCTGGGGCAAACATCAACGTCAGTTACCTCATCACCCTTACTGTAGTTTAATGGTTGACTCAGGCCTGTATGGTATCACATCATACATCTGACACAGCAGCCTGGTACAGTAGTTCCCAAAAACGGAAGCCAGTCAGCCGCCTGCCTGCCAGATGAGAGCACTTGTTTGCTTGGCATTTCCATGGTTTCCATGGGCAGGGTTTTAAAAAAGGTTGTGTGTGTGGGTGACAGAGTGACTGCAAAAAAGAGAGCATGTTCTCTGTGTGTTTCTGCATACATGTGTATCTATTCATCTACATGAACATGTTATGCATATATTCAAGTATGTGCATTTGTGCATGCATGTTTTTCTGTGTGCATGCTTTTTCCAGCCTGTGTGGGCTTGTGTAAATGACTATCCCATTTGGCCTACTGAGCTACATAATGTCTCATTCCTCTCCTGCACCACAAGACCATTTAGGATGTGAATTCACTCACTGGCTTGTTAATCTGAAATCCCAATGACAGAATACTTTCCGGCAGGATCTGTTCATGCATCAAAGTGATTCTCTTTCTGGCTACACTGGACCTATTGTGTTCTATACTGACATGAATGCTTACTTGACCATTTCTTTCATTTGCTATTCAGTCTGGTTAATGACCATAAAAAGCTATTATGGGTGGCAAAGCTCTGAGGCTTCATTGTCAAAACATTTAAAAAGTAAATTACATTATAAAACAGTGTTTTGACAAGGTACATTAATGTTTAATTTTTGGATAAATATCTGTTTATTTCATCCAAAGGCACTGGTGAGTTGAAGACTGTTTTTATCATTATGTTTTTATTAAATTGAGTACTTACAGGCATTTCCCCTCTAAGTGCCTCTTAGCTGGGCGTGTTAGGGTGTTCACCTACTTCACTGACCAAGGAGCCTTTGTTGGGAGATAAGAGCCTTCATTGTCTAAGTGACCCTGAGAGTTTGACTGAGACCAAACTGACTGCTGCTCATTCCAAACGTGAATAATGCCACATTAATTACAGTGCTCACAAACCTTGGCCCTCCTTTATCTTATTTCCAGCTAAGAAGAAACCAACAGCTACTGTGTTCCAACTCGAGGGTTGGAGCTTTGGCTTGTTTTGATTGGTGGAGGAGTTTCTGATAAGGAAGATAGACAGCATGAGGAAACTTTTTTGCCACAACCTTGGCTCATGATGTACACATTGTTGGAAGAATCCGATGGTATCTGGTGACCAATTGCTGCACCTTGACCTCTGATGTCATTAATGTGAGCTTGGCCAATCAACAAGAAGGGAATGTTGAGAGGTTGCCATGAAAACAAAATAACAAAGATGACCTTGACAAGTATCATCTTTTGCTTTAATAGCCCTGGAGGAAGGTCAGCAAATGCATCCACTATTGTTTCAACAGCAGCCTGAAAATATGCTGTTGGTGAGCATTTCTTCCTTTGTAATCTAGACACCAACATAATATATTTAATATTTCAAGGGTCATCATACTAGAAATATTATCATGACATGTCTGAACAAATGATGGTGACATGAGTGAGTTACAATTATTTTATAATCCAGTTAATCAAGTTTCAGTGCCACAGCTTAGATGAAGTTCACCTCAATCCACCAGCTCATTTTAATGTTTAACAAAAACAACAACAACAACAATAACAACAACACTACTACTACAACAACAACAACAACAACAACAACTACTACTACTACTTCTTATGATAATAATAATAATAATAATAATAATAATAATAATAATAATGATAAACTGCTGTAACTAGCCCTCTGATGCCCCTTTAAAATCCTAATGTTAATACCCCTTCGCACATAAATGTGTGCATAAAAACATCAAGCTATAAAAATCTTATAATTTTAAAAAAAAAAACAGCATCAATCCTAATCATACTTATCAAATATTAATGATTTTTTTTAACCTTTAAATTGCCAAGTTTTTGTCATGATGCACCTCCATTTTATGGTTGGATTTATTTTCAATATACTTCGTGCAAACTGGATAATTTATGGTTTGATTATTGTTCTTGGTGTATGTGAAAGATTAGCAGCAATATTTATTTATATGATTTTTTTTTTTTTTTTGTAGTGTCATATTTCATAAAATCTTCACTAATCTACACTTAAAAGCCCCAGGCCTCAAATGAAGCGGAGAAATGAGAATTTACATGTTTTATACTTTGTATTTGAGCAGGATCAAAAATAGTGTTTTGAATGGGTTTCAATGTGCACATTTATGTGCAAAGGAGTAACAACAGGTCTATTTTAGTCCACGTTGTTTACAATAGGCTAAAAATAAAAAACACATTAAAAAATTTGAGAACACTCAAAAATGCACAACCTTGCATAGATCATCAACAATATGCATGAAAAAATGGTAAAATATGCTAGAAAGTAAAAGCCAAATACACAAAAATGTGCAAAGAGGCATCAAAGGGTTAGAGAGTCAAAGTTGTTTTGTGGTACATTCAGCGATATTTCATATTCTCGCGAGATTTCGAATGTAGCGCAGGTAAATGTACCCCTGTTGAACTTTACCTATTCTTTAGACATGTAATAAGTTCTCATTCCTGACTGCCAAGACTAAAACGGTGATATGTTGGTGGTTGTAGTCTAATAACGTGTGTGGTGTAACATTAGTGTTTTGGGCTGGTCCATTAGCTGCCAGTTTAGCCCCAGTGACCCCACGTAGCACCCTGAAGTACTGTCGTTACAGCCAAACAGAGCCTCCATCAAGCTAACACAACCTGACTGTGGACATAACGCGACCAGTCTGTCCACTGAACCCACAGAGACGACACTGATGTCCGTCCTCCCGACTCCTGGTAAGACATAGTAAAGTAAATAACTAGCTAGTTACTTCTTCTCGTTATTAGTAGCTGTGACTACTGAATTTCAAATTATAATTCAAAGCTCATTTTTATTGTTGTTGTAAAAACGAATTACATTTACTAATAATTGGCATGTTAAACCACTCAATTGACAAACTAGCTATAGTTAGTATAGTATATAGTTCGTTTTATCCCACCTGCATGCTTCATAAACCCTAACCATGTTTGTCCCATGCTGAAAAATGGGCCTACTTATTAAATGTGCACCATATACTAAAATGAATCTTTATCTGTATTTAATTAGCTGCTTAAAGTTTGCAAAGCTTGTATTCTGCATAGTTCACTGGTATGAATTACTGACCATCATTAACGTTATCAGATGCACCTGTGCATTTCTTGTTAAGACAAAATTTCTGTACAAATAAAAGACATGTCCCACATGGAAATGGCACAAAATAGACAATGAAAATAGACCTTTTTCTCAGCAGAGCTACACAAAATGTATGCTATTTTTTTTTATTTTACCTTTTATTTTACATTTACTGAGCTGGCATTTTACTCTTTTCTCAGCTATGAGTATCATACTATTTTCCCAGTGGCCATTTTGACGTGAAATAGTAGGGAAAACACAGGTGTTACCGATTATACTAATTAAGGCTCAGTTCCATTCAGGTCAAACAGAGTCAGGGTGCTGCTGTGGTGGACGTTGGCTCATTGGAAAGGCTCTGCTACAATAAATGGAACAGGACCTTATTTAGTATTATTGGAAACACAATTTCATGTCAAAATGGCTGTGGCTGTGAAAAAGGTCTATTAAGATGCTCATAGCTGACAAAAGAGTAAAATGCTGTGCTACAGCTCAGTAAATGAAAAAAATTGATATATTCCCTGCCAGTGTATTTTCATGTAAGTCTGAAAAACTTGTACACAGTTGACAATAACTACACAACCCTGCAGTGTGTTAATATTCACTTATGTCATCTTACCTGCCACAGGATATGGCCTTTGTCCATAACAACTGCCAAAGTGAACAACATTTCAAGCTCCTTGTTGTTTCTTCTAGTTAAAGAATAAATGTTTTTTGAAATTCTAAGATTTTATGTTGACATCAATTCTTAGACTGTAGGGTATCTTACTATAAGAAAGAGGACCATACTATTTTCTCGTCTTACCCACTGAATGTGGGTTAGTATATTAATGCTCGGATTGTGTTCCACTCTGTCATCTGGCTGTCTGCCAGACCTATACAGTAAAATCCTGAGCCTGAATGGAGGATAAAAGCTGCAGCTGTGGAAGCAGCAGGCAGTCAGACAAAAGTAAATGGAGTCATTCTCCAAATCAAGGCCAACTCATTGGCAGTTGTAACCCAATTATTCCCAGGCCACATGTTCTCAAAGCAGGGGCGTCAGGCAGAGGGGGAACCCTCCTTCTTTCTCCTGCAGTCAGTCACCCCATAAAAACACAGAGGGGGGAGAGAGGGAGGGTGGCAGAGAGCGAAAGTAGGGAAAGTCATAAGTGTTATTCCATATGACCTAAGTCTGAAGTCCGTTTCAAATGTTGTGGCTGTGGCTGAGGGCTGGCATTGAGTGTATTATAGTGTGTTGCTGATGGAAAGACAGATGGTTGACTAAAGATTGAAGTATGCAATGGGAATCCCCCTTTGGAAACATGCAACAACAAGCATAGTCCAAGTCTACAGGTTTATGTAGTTTATTTTAGTATATTTTATTTCATGCACAAATTTCATGCAAGAATTTCAAGACATTTGTAACACTCTTTTCAAGGACCTGTAAAAGCATTGATGGATGATGTGATGTGGATTGTACAATGCCCACATAGCATATTCTGTGTGTAACTGTAATAGGAAGATATTAAGAACACATGTAGAGAGACATGAAGGTTGTCATGATACCAGAATTATAAACTTGGATGCAATACCAGTATTAAAAATGAAACTTGATACTTCTTTCCATACCACAGCAATAAAGAAATAAAAGAAATAAAAGCCCTCAGCCACAAAATAGGATAAATTTTTCTTCCTACACATTGAGGACCAGTTGCAGTTTTGCGGGTGGTATTAGCATTATTAATATAACTGTTATTATATCTCTTTATTTTTGCATTTTATTTCAATAATACATTACCCCTTATTTCACCTTTTTCAATTCGATTTCACCTTATTAGCTACCTTCACTTGTCTCTTTCACACACCCCTACACCTCTGTTTGTCTCTGCACACACACTGGCTTACTGTCCACTGTATGTGTCTGCCCCCTTGACTTTTAAACACAACTTGCATTCTGTATTTTTCCATCCGCTAGTCCGTTTTCACAACAGCAGGTGAGCCACGTGTGGAGAAGGGTGTTGTTAATGATGTAGGCTAACAAAGTCATCAAAACCAATGTGGCACGAATTGACATGGGCACCTACCAGGTGCATTCTCTGTTGCTTTACCTGGTCGAGGGTTGTAAATTAAAGTCTATGTCCACATTTCCTCTTAAATAGCAGAGAACGTCTCTCTGTCTCTGTGTGTTTCTCTGTGACTTTCAGTACCATGGTCAGTAGGCCGCACAAGAGAGGTAGCGCGATAGTGACTGTTGTTTCATCTGTGCAGCCTTATCAAATGTATAATTAATTGAGATCATATCATTTTAAACAAGTTGTACTGAAAAAGTATCAATACTTTTGACAACAAGGAGAGACAGTGCAAGAAAAAAAAAGCAGGTCAATGAACAGAAGTGAAAGAGATTGCAGGCTGAACATAGACAGTGCAGCTGTCAGTTGGTGCTGCTATAGCGTAGGATGTTGTGGTTTGCCTACACTGTATATAGTGAGGAGTAATTAATGATGTGAGAGTGAGTAGTTCTTACAGGGAACCATGCACAGAGTTAGCAATCCTCACCCATTGCACTTTGTTAAACCTCCCTCATCCTCTCCCTCCTCAGTTTCTGCCACAGAGTGACAGACACTATCCTCAATGAAGCTGAAGGAATAAGGGGTTTCCTGACACTGCAAAAATGGTGAGTTATATATGACCTGTCATTGATGTCTGACATGATAAGGGAAGTAGACCAAGAAAACGATGCAAGAAACCTGTCTTTGCAAAATGTTGAAGCAACTGATTAAATAAATATTTCCTTTCAAAATCTGAGTCTACCACCAGGTTTTCCTCAAGTATTGGGATGTTCTAATATAAAAACAAAATGGCACATCGTCATTGTCTAAAATGATGCATGTGACTTTGCATGTGGAGTAAACTGAACATTACCACACGCATTTGTTATTGTTGAAATATATATCACATGCAGAGAATCATTGAGAAACTGACAGATAATAACTGTTAAACGTACTGTGTGTCTCAAAAACTTAAATCCATACATAAGTTTTTCGTTGTAAGTTATTGCCAACGTGTGGTCAAAATGGAGAGACAAATCTGAGTATATTGACTGCATGTAGCTTATATGATATGTTCAATTTGTGTGCAGTACCCTTTCCACTGCATTTTTTACAGTCCATAGGGTCTGCAGTATATTGCACCCTATGTGGATGAGTGGACCCTGTGGATTTGACAGCTGGGGATGTACACAATGCCCTGCGTGAACTGAGGATTTAGAGTCACCAGCCATACTGAAATAAGCAAGACATTCCTAAAGATACACTGATTACAGTGATTTCCTTTCCTGATCATTATCTGGCTATGGTCTTTGGCTCCATCATGTGGTCAATGATGATCACTACATTATTTGCATCTCTAACTTCAGTGACTACAAAAATGGTCACTACCAGAGATATTCCAGATGTCATCCCTGAGCTACACTTTTCTATTGATGAATCACTGACCAACTACTAATTACAAACCAGAGTAGAGTAAAGCAAAACATTCTCAACTTCCCTTTCCTAGTAACCTAAAAATCGTTTCATTTAATATTTCTATCTTTATATCTGACATTGGTTTGATGGTTTGTTTAGTAACATGCAGGCACAAAACTCCCTTTGAGGGAATGAAGTCTTCATAGTACTGTGTATTTATTGAAAAATCTTTCAAATTGCTTACAATTACAAAATATAAGCAGAAATTAAAGCCTTAATAAAAGAGCATTTGAAACATAATACATAAAAGCTCAAACAGATAATGTGATTTAAAAATTATAGCATATATTAAAAGAAAGTATTAAAGTATTATGTTCACTGTGAATATTTGTTCCAGTATGAAGATTAAATTTTTACATACACACAAAAACTAAACGGGTTTTTCAGAAACATTTTAACTTAAAAAATATACAGGATTCATTACCTGAAATTCTTCAAATACTGTTGAATTATGAATTATGAAGTATACATATTCAAGTATACAGATAATATTTAAAATGCAGAAAAATACAAAGGAAGTCCATACATAACACTGTTCTATACTGTTCAGTAGTGAGAGAAACTAAATTTGGAAATATTTACATCTTATGTTCCAATTACTATACATAGTTCACTTAAGTGCATCTTTGGCCAAAGCTGTGATGATTATGTTGAAGAAAGTCATGTTGTAACTGTCACTGCTCTAATACTCAAGTCAAATTTACATCAAAACTTAACATTAATTCTGTATTTTACAAAAGGGTGCTCGATTTCACATGTGGCCTTTAGATTATCTTATGGTTATTAATTGGTTTATACCACTCGCTGCATTCAAAAAGACGTTTTCTTCCTGGCTGAGCTGTAAATTTGTCAGTAACTGGCTGGTGTATGTTCTTGTCAGCTGACTTGTTTTGTGACAAGAATCAAGGAAGTAGTTATTCGTCATACACACTTTGCCGGTGATTAAAGGTTTGAGGAAAGAAGTATTAAGAAACTTGCCTCTCTCTTGCTCTGTGTCCTTGTTTCAACGTTTCTGAATTATCATACACTATGTGAGGCGTTCTGTCATTAGGTTAGTACACCTACCCTGATGACTGTCTGCTACAATTTAAAAATTGACAAATGACAGGACAATGACAATGCATGCATGCTAGGACAGGAATCATGAGAAAATTAAGATGGATTTTGCTCTGAGGTGGCTCTGGTTTTCCTTGTATGCTTCATCACTCTAACATCGGAGTAGACAATTTCATCTTCAGCATTATCTGGAAGAAGTAATAAAGTCACTTAAAATGTATCTGACATAGACACATTAATGTTGTTTGTTAAGCATTTGAGACCTGTCAAATTAGTCCATGCTTTTAACTGTTCTACCACAAAATGGTAACATAACTTAAATCATAATAGTTATTTTCATAGTGCACCAAATTTAATGTAGTGTAATTCAGAAAAAAAATTCAAATATCTATGCAGCTACAGCAGCCTATGCTTTGCAAAATTATTAACAGACATGGTAAGTATACTGTACATGTTTTACATACTAATTTGGCAAACATTTGTAGAAATATAAGAATAGTTCTCAGTGAAACAGAGGACAGATGAAGACAGGGAAATTGAGAGAACACCTTTCTCTCACCTGCACTAACAGTCACGGGTCTTGTTTTTTTGTTTAAATGTTTGAAGCCAACAAACAGAGCCACATGGAGAAGTAGCGTGACAGCACTTGCTATCACAGCCACAGCCACAAGAGAGAAGTGAGAAATGGAACCTAGAAAATAAAAACGTCAACCCAAATTAGATATTGAGATGTCAGATTTTGACATGTAATTCACAGGGCTATGAAGATCTTTATGAAGATAAACAATAGTTGTTGTTTTTTTGATTTTTTTTTTAATTTAATAAATGAAAATAAATAAAATAAATTGTAAAACTGGCAGTGATGCCATAATAACTAGAGATAAATAAATAATAGAATTTAAGAATTTCTAAGATACTCTACCTTTACAGCTAGTAAGGTGAATAATTGTTTCTTCTCTGCTGGAATTGTTTTGAACATTACACATCAAGTTTCCTGTCAGTTGACCATGTAGGTTGATGGTAACACTGGATTTATGTTTGTTATCTGTACTCCTAGCCAGTGACAGTGTATCGACTGTTGAGCTGCTCTGGAACTGACTGTGGTCCTTTGTGTGCATCAGTAAATGACCGTCCAAATTCAGAGTGAATTCTACTCCCTTTCCCTCAGCTGAGCAGCTGACGTTCATTTTTTCTGGTGACAAACACATCTGAGACACAACAGGCTTCGACAGTGGAGCTGGAAGACAAACATATATTTTAGTTGACCACTAAGTAATCGTGTGTGTGTGTGTGTGTGTGTGTGTGTGTGTGTGTGTGTGTGTGTGTGTGTGTGTGTGTGTGTGTGTGTGTGTGTGTGTGTGTGTGTGTGTGTGTGTGTGTGTGTGTGGGTGGGTAGATAGATAGATAGATAGATAGATAGATAGATAGATAGATAGATAGATAGATAGATAGATAGCAGAGAGTGTGTGGAGATTTAAGACTGGATTTAAGATTTTTACAGCATAATTACTTACAATTATACATTTAAACATTCAAAATTCATATTTTTACATATTGTTCTTTTGAATTCTTTGTGTAATAAATACAACATTGAATATGATATTTACAACATTTGTGTAATAATGACGGGCCGTCTGTGTTTACGTATGTAGATAATGAAAATTACAATTTAAAAAGGGTTAAGATTTTATTCTCTTTATCTTATTCTCTATTCTAAATGTATTTTTTTCATTCGCAATTAAATCTAATAACTGATCAGCCTGACATTTTAATAGTTATTAGTTGTAAATGTTAAATTTCAATCCTTTTTAGACTTGGAAATAATTTGTCTACATTGTAATGGATCACAGTTTTTATTTCAAACAGTTCTACTATCAAAGAAATCTTACCTTGTATTTCTAGATGCATATTAATATTATACAAAAGTATCCCATCAGATCCATATGCTTGCAGCTTGTAATTTCCAGTGTCTGTCTTCTGTGCATTATTTAGTTTGAATGTTCCATTGGTGAAGAATACTGATCGATTGATGTATTTCTCATTGTAGCGCACTACCCCATTGGATCGTATGTTTAAAATATTAAGTGTGTCATTCATTTTCAACACGATCTTTGTTAGATTTGTAGGCAGGTGAAACATTAGTGGCTCTCCAAGTACTCCAAAACATTGCTGAGGTCCAGATAAGTTGCATTCCATAGACACTGAAAGGATAAAAAAAAGAATGAAAAACTTCAACATTCAAGTAACTTTTCATTTGAGTAGGGGAAAGGAAAACATATCTGACAATTTCCACTTATATGTAATAAAGAAACATTAAATATCTCTCGCACAGAATTGCGTATTTAGGTGTGTGGGCCAGCACATCTAGCACATTTTGCCTCATAGAGTGAGCTGATAAATTGGGGTGAAGTAGTTCTGCCACAAATACAGGAGCCTAACCGTGCAATGTAAGTAATACATAATTTGCATTTAGGAGTTTCAGTCATTTACAGATTAACTAAATGCTAGCAAACTTATAAAACCTTAGAATGTGAAATAGTAGCTGATTTTGGTGACTTCAAATATTGTACCTTTTGCTAGAGCCAAGCCGGGCACCAGAGCCGTGATGATCATGCAGAGGGAAATCATTTTTCTGTTAAAACACAATCAAAAATATTACTGGAGGTAAAACAAACAATCAAATTAAAGATATTTATTAATTCAAGGGTTTTATGGTCTCTGGTTTAAATAAAAAATACACTCTAATAAACATGCTTAAACCATCTGGATACCATGTGGGGATTACTTTCATTGCATAAGACAGTTTTAGTTATAAGAACTCATGTCTTTTGACTCTTAACTCATCTAACTGGCTCAAATTAAAAAAAAAAAAAAAATCACTCACCGTTTGTATAAGTCTTCTTTGTAGCTTATTCACTTGACTGTGAATTTTGCACTGAGACAAGGTTCTCTCTTTTCCTGGCTCTTTGTTTTTTTTTGTATGTGGAGAGAATTGAGGAAGAGGCCATTTGCACCAGTTCTACTGACACACAGTGGCAGCATTCGGTGCAGAAGGTGGGTATTCTTTGCTGTGTTTACACTTGAATTATACTATATATTTATTATCTACTGCACATTTATTGGAAACAAATGGAAAGAAATATGCTGGCTGTGGTCATTACTCCTGATATTTTAAAATGTATGATGTAGCTTGCTAATGTATGAAGTTATCATTGACTGCAGAACAGAAAATGTACATATATATATATATATATATATATATATATATATATATATATATATATATATATATATATATATATATATATAATTTTATTTATTTATTTTTTTGATTTACCGTTGACCATTATGGCCAAAATCTGTTTCGTTTTTTTTTTGTTTTTGTTTTTTTCTTGTTTTGATAAACTGTACTGTGCACTTCATGTTGGTGTGGTAGTGCCACACTACCACAGCGGCTCTTTGTAAAACTGTATGGGAGTTTTGTTATCACCAACATCATTTCTTTACTCTACAAAGCCAACTGTGCTCACACTGGATGATTAGACAATGACATGGAAAAAGACTACAGATTTTCCTTCTGAGCTCTGAGTTGTCACTTCATTGACCTCTTTATGATTAGTGGAATTTGATCAAATTTAAATAATTAAAACATAGTCATGTAATATTATAAATTTATAATTCACATGTTGTTAATACATTACACAATTTTAACTTAGATAGACTTAGTCCGGACATTTTTTAATCAAATCTGATTGTCCCTATGTCCCAACTATTATCTTTTTATTGTTTACCTAACTGAACTGCAAATATATTAAAGCTGTTTGATTAGAGAGTTTGTATGTTGGGAAACTACAAAGAAATAAGCACTTTCTACCACTGAAAATGCAACCAAACATCTACTTTATATGATTCACAATAGCTTTATCACCAAAGCTTGTTAGAGAAAACAAACAACTAAAGGAAATAACACCTAGACAACTCACGTCTAACGTTGTCAGAATGGAAAAAGCTGTGGTCCACACCTTTTTCCGTTGTCAGTTTCTTCAGCCACAGAGACAGACCAAAGCGTATGTTTAATTGCAAAGACGAAAAGATCAAAGATGGATGGAAAGATATGCAGTGTATATATAAAGAAATGTAGTCATGCTGTGGTAGATTGAAAGATCTTGTGGGACAGTCATTGCAGTGAACACACAACAAACTTTAGTGATTTCAGCCATGACTTTATGATCAGTATTTTTCTTAATTTAGAGATACTCGTACTCACCAGATACTACAGTACATCAGGTGTAAACATCAAAAGACAGAAATTTTCAAAGCACATATAAATCTGCACAATTGGAGTTAGAAATTTGCTGTTACCCTGTGGACCCAAGAAACATGTAAAAGTGGTGAAACATTAATGCATGCAGCAGTTACTGGAGTAAAACTAGAAAACAGTACACCAATTGGATCTTGGGAATGTTAATGCTGAAAAGAAGTTCACATGTGGACTGTCACAGTTGGTTCAGACTCTCAACATGAGTGAAATTGAGTGGACTGTAAAATGATTTGACAGTTGGTGCGGAAACATATTTTATCTTTCTTTCTTTTTTTTTTTTGTATTTTATTATTATGCATGTAGTTTAATGTGAGGACTTTTGGCTCCATCTTGTGGAAAAAAATATCCCTACATTGCTTGCAGATTGTTCCTTACAAGTGTATATGTAGTGTATATGTAGTAGTAGTAATTAACCTGTTAAGTGCATGTCTTTGGACTGTGGGGAAAAAGCCGGAGTACCTGGAGAGAACCCACGCAGACACGGGGTTAACATGCAAACTCCACACAGAAAGGCCCCAGCTGAGGCCACCATGTTTACCTCCTATGGATGTTGTAATGTTCACTTTTTTGAAACTGTTTTAGCAAGTCAGAGTAAAACAGATTTAATATTTTTAAACAATCTTTGATACAAATAATGTTAAAAGTTTCAAGTGCTGGTGTATGAAGTATATGGTACATTGGCCTCAATTAGAAGCGGCCCAACACAACTGTTTTTGTTTAGAAACAGACTCATTGGAACTAATATAGTTTTTAAAGTGTGTGTATATATAGTGTTTATATAGTGGATTAGAATTAGTAAAACTATCCCTCCCCCTTTGCATGCTTCTTTGTAACATATTGCCACGCAGGTGAATGTTTCACTGACAGCAGATGGGTTTATTTCTGGTTGTCTTGTGTGGGTGAAATTGAGGAAGTGGTTAATTGTAGTCAGTTAAGCACCACTGAAGTACTGGCCTGCTCGTCTTATTTCGTACATGACTGACAGTGACATGATGTGACAGCTGAGGTGGAAACGGTACTAGGCCCAGTACAATAAATGTCCATGCTAAATGAAAAAATGATACCGTATAATCGGATTAAAAAACATATAGATAATTACATGAGGAATTTTGGCTGCATCTTATGGTTAAAAAATGATCATTGCATTGCTTGCAGCTTGTACTTCATTCTGTTAGCAGCTACAAGAACAGTAACCTCTTAGTGTTGTGATGATACCAAAACTTTGATACCAAGACCAAGTTTAGTATCGCCATAATGAACACTAGAACAATACTTGAAGCTGAAGCAATCCTAATTTGATATTTGATACTTAAAGTCAGGTTCAGACTACAGGAGTTTTAAAATTCTGATTTTGAAATTGAGTTGCATTTTGCACATACTGTAAGGAGAAACTCCACTAACTACTATTGTTACTTATTTAGTTCCATTAAGAATGTCAGGGGCATTATGTTCACTATCGGCAATGTTATGTTAGCTACAGTGGGAGTGTGCCTGTTTTACTGGCTGCTCTTTCTGACACAACAGACCCACTGTTGTTTAGAAAGTAGAAAGTGTAGCTAGTAGCCCAGTTTTATTTAACTATTCACCTGCTTTTAAAATGCATCAAAATGAGACCCCAAACAATGATAGCTTAATAACTTTTCTAATATGCTCGTCATGCTGTTTAAGATAGTTAGTAGGGTAGGCTTGACTATATTATGCTAATGTTACGTATCTTATCAGCTGATCACAGTCCTACCAGCTGCCTGGCCAGCTAGCTTATTCACTAACCTGACGTGTTACGTATTTGTTTGAGAGGTTGTCGTGTCTGTCATTATGGTCCATGGCAAAGTTCAAACTGTTTCCTCCCTTGCAAGGACAGCACAATTTTGCATACAGACTTTCTATTATCAGTGGGTCAGCATCAGCGTCAGCTCTTTTAGCAATGTACAATAACACGTGGACTACTGACAGCAAGTGTAGAGTGTAATCTTCAGAAATAATAATAAATGAAATAATAAATTACATTCACGCCCTGTACTTGTTAACAGAATGGGCTGCTGAAGTCTACTGCGTAACTATGGACCATACAGTCGCCTAACTTGGCTAAATTACTATTAAATCCTGCCACCTGATGGAGAGTGAAAATATGAATTTTATCACATGTGACCTATAAGTACCAAATGTTGATAAATCCTTATACTGAACTGTTATTCACAAAACAGTATTGGAAAAAGTGTCTAAATTTCAGCAACACTATATCCAAATGTCATCAATGACTTTTTAAAGTGAATCTGACTCATTTCAAAGTTGAATATAATGCAAACACTATTGCAGTTGCACGGAAACCTTAAAAAACCTTAAAAAAGTATTAACATCTTGAGAAACAGGAAATGAACCATTTCTAACGATATGTTTATTTGGAAAAGACATATAAAAAAGACAAAATTTTGGATTATTTAAAAAAATATCTACAGTACCACTCAATTACAAGGCATATAGAGAAAATGAAATCACAGAAAAGCATGGTTACTTTGAAATACTAAAGGAATGAACCCAACACAAACAACAACACGACTTAACTCAGGGTTAGACAAAGCTTACAGCATGATTAACATTAGGTTGTGTGAAGTCGATTCTGAGATTTCTTTCAAAATACATTAAATATGTTGGAAAATAGTTGCTGAGAATATGTGAAAAGCCTTTGAGTTAGAGGTTCAAACAGTTTTTCACCAGTTTTCAGTCCATGATGTTTCGGGCGGTCCTTAAGGGTGAATCGACACACTGAGGCCACCCTGAGCATACCCCTGCACCCCTAGCAGAGAGAGTGAGATTAATTCATCTCACTCAGTGTTTCAAAGTTAGTCATGTCATTTTCTAAACTCATCAGACACATTTCAGTCGCATCAAAATGGCTACTTGACTGCTCCCATGAGTGGGCATGGCTTCAGTGCATTCATCAGACACACCCCGACAGTCCTGGACCTGCTCAGTCTTAAACGTGTATATTTTTAGCACAGACTTTAAGAATGATTAAGAGAGAAGAATTTTGGGGAAAATTATGTTGCATACTAATGTGAGTTTCTTATCACTTCCTGTTTCTCGGTGTAGACAATTCCATCTTCAGCGTTACCTGGCAAAACTGAAAACAGATGTGAAATGGATTTTAGAGTGACCTGTCAAAGAAGATATGTATTCTTTAATCCTTTCCAAGCAGGTCTACAAAATTATTTTCATGGTATTTAAGTAAATGTAATAGCTATGTTAAAGGAAGAAAACAATTCCAAAACTATGGTAGCATAAATTAATTTCAGAATGGTCCTTGTTAAGATAGGTCAAGACAAATACTTTCACTTACCGTCATTAATAGCTGGGGGTCTTGGTTTGTTGTGCAGTTTTATTATACCAAGGCAGAGCCCCCCAAGGAGAAGGATAGTGACAACACTAGCTGTCACAGTTACAGTCACAACAGAGAAGGGAACATCTAGAAAACACAAACAAATATCACACCAAATTAGATGACACTGACATGTCAGTTTCAAAGTTGTCAAGATGTTTGTCAAATATTAGTCCATTATTTTGTCTTGTATCAGCTGGTAGGTATACAGTAACATTACAGTTGTAATAGATTATTAAAATTGGTGAAATCAATATTTTAGCAAGGACAGTTTAAGATCACATGTGGTTCTGAGAATAAAAACATAATTCTGGGGAAAAATATAAAATATATTTTTTAAAATTCTTGTTCGTTTTCTTTACTTTAACCTCAGAACCCCAAATACATTTTTCACATGTGGCCCTTATTCTCTTCTGTAGTTACTGAATGCAAATCTTTACATACTGCATATTATTTCTTTAAAATGTTATCTTTATTTTATGTTTTAGATA
The DNA here is from genome assembly GCA_033000465.1 of Sciaenops ocellatus. Lineage (NCBI taxonomy): Eukaryota > Metazoa > Chordata > Actinopteri > Sciaenidae > Sciaenops > Sciaenops ocellatus. The sequence continues at coordinate 8,574,947 of CP136870.1, forward strand.
TACAATAACCTACAATTTTTGATTGTTTTCTTTTAACCTACCTTGTATTTCTAGACGCACAGTCACATTGCTCAGTAAAGCGCCATTAGATCCATATTCTGACAACAGGTAATCTCCAGAGTGTTTCTTCATTGCGTTTCCCAGTTTGAAGGTTCCATTAGTGAATAATTCAAAAGGATTTACATATTCATTATTCAGACTCACATTGTGATTTTTGACTTTTAAAATCAGGAATTTGTTATCCTTTATGAGCCTAATATCTGGATTTGCTGTATTTGTCAGATGAAATAGCAACAGCTGCCCTACTGTTCCAAAACATCGAGCTCCAGTAGGTTCAGAGAAGTTACATTCAATAAACCCTAAAAAAACAAAACAAAAAAAATACTTAATGTAAAATACAGATAAGGACATTTATGTCCAGCATTTCATTTAAGTAGGGAAAGCCGGCCAATGTCTGTCAACATTAAATGCATTGACTACATTTCTAAACTCAGTGATTGTCTTTGTAAACTAATCTGCCTTAACTCAAATATTAATGAATTACACTGAATTAGTTTTTATACATCATAATATTGACTGCAGTAACATACTTCAACACTCAAATGTACCTTTTGCCAGAGCTGTTGTTGCCAGAGTGGTGAGGATCATGTAGATGGAATTCATTGTCTTTCTGTCGAAACACATGAATGTAATTTTAAATCAATATATTTCTGATTTACTTATATACTGTAAAATTACTTCCGATTATTAGCTTGTTGGTTTTAAAATAAAATTCAAAATTGTCACTCACCGCTTTAACAATGTCATCTTTGTGATTGTTGTGTGACTCTTGCACTGACAGTAGGATGGTTTATGCTCATCCTGTGTTTTTGTTGTCTTATGTGACAAGAATCAGGAAGTGGTTATGCGTTTTTTGATAAAGTACTAAGACTCACTGCTTTGGCTGTTCAGAACATCAGTATCTGACCGTCCTCACATAAAGACATATGACATATATTTGATTTCCCAAATTTGAAAGAAACTTCAGGTGTTTTGTTAAATAAAAAGGATAATTCAACAATTCACTTGTACATTTCTTTTACATCCACAAATTCTGCTAGCTCTGTCCACCTAGGGATGTTTTAAAAAGGTAGCAGAGGACTGCACAGGACGGTCACTGAGTCCACTGGAGCTTTGACAGTCATATTCACAGCCATTTGTGAGTTTGAAGTTTGAAGTTTCTATGTGGTCCCTGTGTTGTATTAGCTAAGGTAGCAGCTCTGACAGGCTTTTTGATGTGCGTTTTGTGTCTCAATCAACATACATTTGAAACCAAGCATCCACAATTTCACAGACTCGTTGCTTGCTCAAATGGCGCTGCCCATTGTTTATTTTTTAGATACATGTCATGATGAAAAGTGGACCCAAATAGTTAACTCTGTTAGAATTGGCTTTGCAGGGTTCATGGTGAACGGTAGATGGTGTGTTGAGCCAATTTCAACAAGAATGTCTATCAACACCAGCACTGATGTTTCATCACAGTACAGTCATATAGTTTTGTTTACTGTTCAAAAAACATGTTTTAGTGTGGAGTACCACTTAAACACGATAAACACGTACAGTTTGTGACCATATTCTGGAATGCCTAGCAAAGAAAACTGTGTCCAAAAACTGCATATGTAAAATGTATAGAATCATGTAATAATTTAATCATATTGATTACTGTCCCAATGTTTATCTTCATAAACTGGCTCCTTAATCATATTTAAAAGATTTGTTTTTTGGTCTTTTATAAACTGAAAGCCATGAAAATATAATAATAATATTAAAAGAGTAAAAAAGCGTGCCGAGTCAGTATTTAAAAGCTGTTCAGAAATGGAAACGGTTGATACCAGTAAGTGCAGAGCGCTAAGCTAAATATAGAACAAAAAGTACACAGAGGTCTTTTCAGGTGAGAGTTTTCATTTCAGCCACAAAAGCCACAGCGCACAAGTTAACAAGCCAACAAGTTTAGCTGTGTATAGACAGAGGAAGTAAAACATATTTCCATTACTACACTGTACACATTTTAAGGGAAACCACATGTTGCTCTTATGCAAATGGTACTGGTTTCTATGAAAAGTACTTGTAAAGGACACAGCTTATCACACCATGTCTAATGTCAGTATTTAAAGTTACACTCCACATTTTAAAAACTTAAGTGTTTTTTTTGTTTTGTTTAACACCCATGCATAGAGACGTGTTTTTATTTTTTTATTCAGTTATGTTGTGAGCACATTGTAGACCTGCCTGAAGAGGAGAGGTGTTACATTTCTGCAAAGAGACATAGATACTTCCTATCTCATTGTATTGCATTGCTAACTTTTTTTTTAGAACTATGTCCAACATATTACTTAGAGACAACTGCATCATGGTCTACTTGAGTGAGGCTGACAGTTACAAACCACAGTTTTTTTTCTTTCTCTGTCACTTCCTTAGTCCATGTGTGCCATTTGAAACCCACAGGCCCATGAGAGATTCACCTCACCTCTGCTTTCATTGCAGGTCACATAAAATAACGCACACTGGCAACAGGTGTTATTTGCTTATACAGTATTAATCAGAACATCTGGTGAAAATAATGCACCAGAGATTATTTTTTTCAGAATTTGCAAATAAACATTTGATCTATATTGTCAGCATAGTTAATAGTTTTTACCAACATGAATTTATTTCATTTGTGGATTTTTTTTTTCACAACAGAAAAAGAGCATTACCACTAACTCGAAACAAGTCTTCATATACTCATAACATTGGTGCAAGAGGAAATACGCTTTAACACGTAGCTTTGCAGCTTAAAGAGGAGATGGTACTAATCCAAAATTGTAGTTGACTAATCAAAAGAAAAGGAATACTTAATTTATGTATCACACTGCTCAGCCTCCCTGGGAAAGTTTATTCTAGGGTGGAACAATGGATCAGCTCTTTACCCTTGCAGGGTTGCTGAGGGGGTCATGGGAGTTTGACCATCCAGTCTACATGTGCTTTGTGAATTTGGAAAATGCTTACAACCATGTTGCCCAGGTGCTCCTGTGGGGAGTACTGAGGGAGTATGGGGTACAGGGGCCATTGGTACAAGCCAGCTGATCGATGTACAACCAGTGAGAGTTGTGTCCGTATTCTCCTGTCTGTGATATTCATGGACCGTATCTGGTGTTGGCCTCATCAGACCTTCAGCACTCTGGGGCAATTTGTAGGGCGAAGTGGTCAGGTTGAGGGTCAGCACCTCCAGGTCTGAGGCCAGAGAGGGATGCTCTCTCCGGTTTGGGAACAAATTGCTTCCCCAAGTGAAAGAGTTCAAGTATCTCGGGGTCTTGTTCATGAGTGATGGAAATATGGAGTGTGAGATAGACCGGCGGTTTGGTGCGGCATCTGCAGTACTGCGGCTGTTGTACCGGACCATTGTGGGGAAAAGTACCTTCCAACCCTCACCTGTGGTTCTGAGCTTTGGGTAGTGACAGGAAGAATGAGATCACGGATACAAGTGGCCCAAATGAGCTACCTCTGCTGGATTGCCGGGCTCAGCCTTAGAGATAGGGTAAGGAGCTCAGACATCCGGGGGGAGCTCGGAGTAGAGCTACTGCTTCTTTGCGTTGAAAGGAGCCTTTGGAGGTGTTCTGGGCATGTCCAACTGGGAGGAGACTCTGGGGCAGACCCAGAACCCACTGGAGGGACTATATAGCCCATCTAGCCTGGGAACACCTTGGGATCCCCCAGGAGCGGCTGGAATGTGTTGCTGGGGAGAAGGGCATCTGGAGTGCTGGAGTGTTTGTGTAGAAACAGGAAAAAAGTGCACAAATTGAGGCTTGGGTAGTTGAATGCTCATAGGGAGTTTAAATGTTGACTGTCACAGTTGGTCCAGACTCTCAACAAAAGTGGAATTGAGTGCGCTGTATAATGATGTGACCATTTAACATGTTGAGTGATGTGAGGATTTTTGGCTCCATCATGTGGAAAACAATATACCTACATTGCTGGTACTTTAAGCTCTCTGGTAGCACCTGAAAGAAGAGTATACAGCCTCTAGATGTCACCAATGAGCTTCAGCTTAAAAGTTTTACAATTGTTCAAAATGCTGCACAGGAAGCAAATCACTCAAAGTAACAACACAGCTAACAGCTCTGTTGCTCTGTAAACCATCTAAAACGTAACTTAAAGACCACAAAACGATCTATAGTATACTATAGATAGGGAAACTAATATCCCAGTGACACAGGTAACAATGACAGACTTTAGCTGGGAAGTTGTGTCTTCATGAATCATCCTGAAGAAAATGTCTGGATTAGCATCCTTGCAGCTGAATGTTTTTTTTTACATTATTGTTTTTCTTTGTCAACACATAATCAATATAAGTCAAAAGCTGGTTCATGCTTAATATTGGAGGACAAAATCATTTTGCATTTCTGTCATTTAAGCAGTCTGGGTTTCTCTGTGTTCCTTGTGTTCCTCTATCACTAAAACATCTCCGGTGAATTACCAGAGAGTAAACTAGAGTAACAGACTCGCTGTATCAGAGATAGATAAATTGTCTCAATGAGAATCATGTCTACCTTTTATGGACGTTATAATGTTACTGTTTTAATGAGTCAGATTAAAACAGAGTGGAAGTATAATTTCATATTTTTAAATAATCAACACAAATAATAAAGTTTTCTTTCAAGTGTTTATGTATTAAATATACTGTATAGAACATCTCAAGGATAAATATATACAGGTGCTGGTCATATAATTAGAATATCATCAAAAAGTTGATTTATTTCAGTAATTCCATTCAAAAAGTGAAACTTGTATATTATATTCATTCATTACACACAGACTGATATATTTCAAATGTTTATTTCTTTTAATTTTGATGATTATAACTGACAACTAATGAAAATCCCAAATTCAGTATCTCAGAAAATTAGAATATTACTTAAGACCAATACAAAAAAAAGGATTTTTAGAAGTGTTGGCCAACTCAAAAGTATGAACATGAAAAGTATGAGCATGTATACAGCACTCAATACTTAGTTGGGGCTCCTTTTGCCTGAATTACTGCAGCAATGCGGCGTGGCATGGAATCGATCAGTCTTTGGCACTGCTCAGGTGTTATGAGAGCCCAGGTTGCTCTGATAGTGGCCTTCAGCTCTTCTGCATTGTTGGGTCTGGCGTATCGCATCCTCCTCTTCACAATACCCCATAGATTTTCTATGGGGTTAAGGTCAGGCGAGTTTGCTGGCCAATTAAGAACAGGGATACCATGGTCCTTAAACCAGCTTTGGCACTGTGTGCAGGTGCCAAGTCCTGTTGGAAAATGAAATCTGCATCTCCATAAAGTTGGTCAGCAGCAGGAAGCATGAAGTGCTCTAAAACTTCCTGGTAGACGGCTGCGTTGACCTTGGACCTCAGAAAACACAGTGGACCAACACCAGCAGATGACATGGCACCCCAAACCATCACTAACTGTGGAAACTTTACACTGGACCTCAAGCAACGTGGATTCTGTGCCTCTCCTCTCTTCCTCCAGCCTCTGGGACTTTGATTTCCAAAGGAAATGCAAAATTTACTTTCATCAGAGAACATAACTTTGGACCACTCAGCAGCAGTCCAGTCCTTTTTTTCTTTAGCCCAGGCGAGACGCTTCTGACGCTGTCTCTTGTTCAAGAGTGGCTTGACACAAGGAATGCGACAGCTGAAACCCATGTCTTGCATACGTCTGTGCGTGGTGGTTCTTGAAGCACTGACTCCAGCTGCAGTCCACTCTTTGTGAATCTCCCCCACATTTTTGAATGGGTTTTGTTTCACAATCCTCTCCAGGGTGCGGTTATCCCTATTGCTTGTACACTTTTTTCTACCACATCTTTTCCTTCCCTTCGCCTCTCTATTAATGTGCTTGGACACAGAGCTCTGTGAATTTAGCAATGACCTTTTGTGTCTTGCCCTCTTTGTGCAAGGTGTCAATGGTCGTCTTTTGGACAACTGTCAAGTCAGCAGCCTTCCCCATGATTGTGTAGCCTACAGAATTAGACTGAGAGACTATTTAAAGGCCTTTGCAGGTGTTTTGAGTTAATTAGCTGATTAGAGTGTGGCACCAGGTGTCTTCAATATTTAACCTTTTCTCAATATTCTAATTTTCTGAGATACTGAATTTGGGGTTTTCATTAGTTGTCAGTTATAATCATCAGAATTAATAGAAATAAACACTTGAACTATATCAGTCTGTGTGGAATGAATGTATACATCATACAAGTTTCACTTTTTGAATGGAATTACTGAAATAAATCAACTTTTTCATGATATTCTAATTATATGACCAGCACCTGTATGGCCAGCCCAAGTATCCTGATGCATTTGTGTGCCTTCACCTCAATAAGAAGTTTACAGGAGCTGCTCAGCATAACTGGTCATAGCATGGCCGGTCATTAGAATTTTATTTTCCCATCTTTCCGATGAAACCATGTGTGCATGTAAGTGGTCTTGCAAAAAAAATCAACAACTCTAAAAACTGAACATTGTAAGATAAGGTAGAACTTGTTGCTGGTCTGTTCTAGCAAACTGCAGTTTCAGCTGCATACCTAATAATAAACTGTCAACTGAGTGTATCTGACAGGTTACCATGTTAGTTATCTGACAGGTTACTGAGTTGTTAGTTGCAAATTAACCTGAATAAAGTTACCTGTCTACCATGTGTGGGTTATCTGTGTTAAGGAATTTTCTATCCTTAGGTTACACGGGGTCACGTGTGGGCCTTGAGGTCCTCAGCAGTATTAGTTGTTTGGCTTTGATTGGGAACAGTAGGTGCCAGTCTATCTCAACACTGTGGTGGCCAGGGTCGAAGAGACCTATTGCTGCCTTCATAGACATAATAGATAGCTGGCTGTTGACGTTCCAATCTGTGTAAACAGACATCTGTGTCTCCAGACTAGAATATGTTGACAATAACACCTCCATGGGTAAAGACATTCTCTTTGGCTAATTCTGGGCGTATAGTATTTGTGGTGTTATCTTGGGGTTTAAAGTCTATCCACCAGCATGAGTTGGGGAGAATGTGAGACCGACTCAGGCACTTCTGATGAACTTTGAGAGTGTCTCTAATTCTCCTTGGCCAAGTGTCAATAAATATTACAGCATAAGACATCAGAGGCTCCTGAACACTTTCTTCCCTCCTGACCTCACCAATCTGGATAAATAGATTACATTTTATTGTATAGTAATGATTTAAAATCATCAGCAACAACTAATAGGGTATTACACTTTTTATGCGCAGTGTAACTAATGTCAGAATTAGTGAAACTATGACATCCCCTTTTCACTCTCCTTTGTGGCTTATTGCCTTGTAGGTAAATGCTTCACTGACAGCAGACTGGTTTATTTCTGGTTGTCTTGTGAATCAAGGAGGTGGTTAACTGTAGTCTGCTAAGCACCTCTAAAATACTGACCTGCTTGTCTTATTGTGTACAACACTAATATTGACATGACGTGACAAGTGGGGTGGAAACAGTGAGGGGTGAATGGATGAACTGCCTGCACAATGCGAATGTATTATTCTATCAATAGCTCCAAGACAACAAACCATGGCCTACCAACAGACCATTTTCACTGAAACGTGACTCAGAATCAGGTTTATTGCCAAGTAGATTTTCACATACCAGGAATTTGTCCTGGTGTTATTGGTGAATAACAAACAAACATGTTAATCAATATATAAGGAAGATAAAAAAAAATCAAGTATTAAAAAATATAAACAATATAAATGTAGATACAATATGCTCTAAAATGAAGAATATTTAAACTGTGCACGATATTAATCAAACGAGGTAGTTCGACAGAAGTTGAATAAAAGGTGTTAATGTAATGCACAGTCTGTATGTCCTGGGTAGGTGGATGCTGGAAGTCATGTGCCGTGAGATTTTGGTCCTGATGGACCGCTGCCTCCTGCTAGAGGTGAGTGAGTCAAAGAGTAGCACCATCAAGCAGCAACAACTTGTTGATTAATCGATTAACTGTCAACTATTAAATTAATCACCAACTATTTGGATAATCAATTGATCATATTTGGTAAAAATGTCCAAATTATGATTTCAGCTTCTTAGATGTGTCTCTGTACTGTATGACAGTAAACAGGTTGTAGACAAAACATGACATTCGAGGACGTCACCTTGGGCTGACTAATATTTCTTACAAGAATAAGAATTAAGAGAATAATAATAATGATAATGATAATGATGATGACAACAATTGTTATCAGCATTAGTTGTCAGGGACATAATGTTTCAACAATGTTAAGATTGCTACAGTGGGAGTGTGTGTTTTTTTTTTGTTTGTTTTTTTTACTGGCCATCCTGACTACAAAGCCACTGTTGTTTAGAAAGTGAACTTTTCTAATATGCCTGTCATGCGATTTACAGTAGGGTAGGCCTGACTTTGATACACTATGCTACTGATATGAGATTGTTACATATCTATATACATATGTCACCTCATTACCATCCTACCAGCTGCCTAGTCAGCTAGCTTATTCATAAACCTGTTGTGTTTTGTTATCCTTGGTAAGATTGTGGTGTCTGTCATTGAGGTGCTAGGCGAAGTGTTTCTTTCCTTGCACAACACTGTTATACTGTGTTATAGCACAATTTTGCATACTTACGTCCTGTTGTCAGTGGGTTAGGGTTAGTTCTGTAGGCAAAGTCCAGCATGAGAGAAAGTCAAATGTGGGACTACAGACCATACAAGCGCCTATCTTGACTGAGATACCTTGCTATTATGCCCTGCCACCTGTCAGATTCAGACAAATTATGCATTTCATCCTCATCATCAGTCAGTCTGTTGACTTTGTTTTGATGATTTTTGGATGGGAGGTAAAAAAACAAGAACTCAACAATATATAATATGTTTATTTGATAGATACATGTAAAAAAAAGACAAGATTTTGGCTGATTTAAAAAAATGTCTACAGTGCCACTCAATTAAAGGCATATAGAGAAAATCAAATCAAAGAAAGTTAGTTATTTTTGACAAAACAAATCTATCTATATCTCTAATCCAATAATCTATGGCAAAAATATCTGTCAGGAACATCTCAAGGCAACACATACCCCACCTAGTCACACAGAAACTTTATAAAAAGTCTACAGTATTTTTTTCTTTACAGTTTTTACATTTTGTTTCTCAAGACAATGATCTCTGATCACACATTACAAAATAAGGCTGCCACCTAATAATGTTTTAAAGAGAAAATTATGTTGCATTCTGATCTGAGTCACTTATCACTCGAACATCTGTGTAGGTAATTTCATCTTCAGTGTTACCTGGAAAAACCGAAAACAGATGTGAAATGGGATTAGTGTGGTAACCTGTTAGAGAAGATGTCTTCTTTTTAATCTTAAGCAGGTCTTTACAAAATTATTTTCATGGTATTAAATAAATTTAATAGCTATCTTAAATGAAGAAAACAATTACAAAGCTATGGTGACATAACTTAAAGGTCCAGTGTGTAGAATTTAGTTGCATTTAGTGGTCCAATCACTGCATTGTAATCTCCTTACATCACCCTCACCTTCCTAGTGTAAAGGAGAAACAACACTTTAAGGACCCTGTTTAGAGTCAGTATTTAATTTGTCTGTTCAGGACTACTGTATAAATAAGGTGTTTCAAGATGGCGGCCTCCATGAAAGGGGACCCTCTCCCACTCTAGATATAAAAGGATAATTTTTAAGTAACAAACATAAAAATATTCTTATTTTCAGGTGATTATACATGCATGAAAACATAGTTATGAATATTATATTCCATGTTTGCCTTATTCTGAAAATAGAGGCCCCAAATCTTACACACTGGACCTTTAATGTCAGAACTGTCCTTGTTGGGATGGGTCAAGACATGAAAGAACATCTCACTTACCCTCATTAATAGTTGGGCGTGTTGGTTTGTTGTGCAGTTTTATTATACCAAGGCAGAGCCCCCCAAGGAGAAGGAGAGTGACAACACTAGCTGTCACAGTTACAGTCAGAACAGCGAAGGGAACATCTAGAAAACACAAACAAATATCACACCAAATTAGATGGCATTGACATGTCAGTTTCAAAGCTATCGAGACGTTTCTCAAATGTTATAATACGTAGTCTGTTTTTTGTCTCCCGTCAGCTCCAAGGCATACAGTAACTTCTACAGTGGTAGTGGATGTCTGTTTATTAAATATAGTAAAGCCAATATTCTACCAAGGACAGTTTAAGATCACAGATGGTACTTGGCAAGTACTGGTACATGGCAAGACCCTTATAGCCAGAGGTGAGTGAATTTAATTTAAAAAATGAAATAGTAGTGAAGAGCTGATATTCAAAATAAAAATGCAGACATCCTTTAAACACTGTACCTTGGCATGTTTTCAGTTGAGTAACTGTTTCATCTTTGCCAACATTGTTCCAAACTTGACACATTAAGTTTCCTGTCAGCTGACCATTTAAGCTGATGGCAACGGTTGAAACGGCTTTGTCGGGTCCAGTATTACTCCCAGCCAGTGACTGCGTATTTGTTGTCCAGCTGCTAGGGGACTGACTGTTGCTTCTGGTCTGCATCAGTAAGAGACTGTCCAAGGTTAAAATGAACTCTACTCTGTCTCCCTCAGTGGAGCAGCTGATGTTCATTTGTTCTGGTGACAAACACATCTGAGACACAGCTGGCTTTGACACTGGAGCTGGAAGACAAACAGAGAGACAAACATATAAAGTATCTACAATACAAAATGCAACCTAAAATCCACTACCAACTCTGTTAACTGTGGAGCCATGAACTATTCAAATTCCATTAATACCAGCTGTTGTAACAACAAACAACAAAAAATTATTGCTATCTGCCATTATGACTCTAATGTGATTGGCAATTGCTATCAGCGGCCAAAAAACGTGGTTGGGGCATCCTTACTTACCAAACGTGTACACACACATTTTACATAGAAAGGTCAAAGATGAAATGTGTACCATCTGCCCAATCCAGAAGTTTCATTCCATATTCTCGTATGTCATTTCTATAAAATGGTTGTAGTAATACACAGAAAAGGATTAGGGTAACTGTATTGTATCAGAGTTTCAAAAAAAAAAAGGAAATAAAATCAAAATTCTGGGGAAAAAATATTTTTTCCTTTATTTTTATTTATTTATTTATGTAAACTCAGAACCCCAAATTCATTTTTCACATGTGGCCCTTATTCTCTTCTGTAGTTACAGAATGCAAATCTTTTGCATACTGCTTATTATTACTTAAAAATGGCATCTTTGATTTATGTTTTAGATATACAATAGCCTAAAATTTTTCCATCCACTATTCAATGCAACTTTTGATTTAAGAAAAAAAAAAAAAAAGATAAATAAATAAACCTTTTAACCTACCTTGTATTTCTAGACGCACAGTCACATTTCTCAGTAAAGCGCCATTAGATCCATATTCTGACAACAGGTAATCTCCAGAGTGTTTCTTCATTGCGTTTCCCAGTTTGACGGTTCCATTGGAAAATAATTCAGAGTGATTTACATATTCATTATTCAGACTCACATTGTGCTTTTTGACTTTTAAAATCAGGAATTTGTTATCCTTTATCAGCCTAATATCTGGATTTGCTGTATTTGTCAAATGAAATAGCAACAGCTGCCCTACTGTTCCAAAACATCGAGCTCCGGTAGGTTCAGAGAAGTTACATTCAGTAAACCCTAAAAAAACAAAACAAAAAAATACTTAATGTAAAATACAGATAAGGACATTTATGTCCAGCATTTCATTTCAGTAGGGAAAATTAAATAATACAAGACAATTTCAACGTTTGATGATATCATTATATTTCATTTCCTGCCGAAGTCAGCTAACATTCAATTTATTGACTGCATGTCTAAATTTAGTGATTGTCTTTGTAAGCATATCTACCGTACTTCAAATAGTATTTTTTTTTCTTTTCTTTTTACTTCATTATTATGAATTACCCTTTACACATGTTATTAACTTCAGTAATATCCTTTTTATACTCATATGTACCTTTTGCCAGAGCGGTTGTTGCCAGAGTAGTGAACATCATGTAGATGGAATGCATTCTTTCTGCTGTAACACAGAAATCATATATTATTTTAAATGTTATATTTTATTTCAGTTTTAGTGATATACAGTCAAATTACCATTTTTTAAATTATTTGCTGCTGGTTGGTTTGAAATTATAATTCAAAACTGTCACTCACCGCTTTGACAAGTCTTTGTGACTCACGTGTGACTCTTACACTGACAGTAGGCTGGTTTATACTCGTCTTGTCTTTTTGTTGTTGTGACAAGAATCAGGAAATGGTTACTGGTATTTAGCTTGACAAAACACTAAGATTCACTGCTTTAGTAGTTCAAAACTTAATGAACATTAGAACATCAATTTCTGACAGTACTCAGATACAGACGGCTGACATAAGTTTTGGTTTCTCAAACTTGAAACAACATCACAACATGTACTGTTAGTCTGTAGCATCTTTACATCTTTACAGAGTGCTCTAATAAAGGGGACCCTCCAAAAGACTAAAGATCACATACATTATGGCAATTTGTTTTGTCTTGGTTGTTCATGCTGTTGACAATAAAAATGTTTCTTTTTTATGTCACTGTATGCATGAAGTGGGTGGTTGATGATTTTAGTTGCGAGGATACCCCAGTTTGTCTCCTCAAGAGGTTTTGTCACCATCTTCACTTCACAGCTGTATGAAACTATTATGAGCAGGTTTTAAGATCAGCACCATATTCCCATTAGTTTTGTTGCTTTCTGATCTGTTTTAAATTCACCAAGTTTTACTTGTTAACTCAAGTAGAGCAGTTGTGTCGGAAAAAGTTAAGTCATCGTAGTAAACTTTAAGTGTTTTGTTAAATAAAAAGGATAATTAAAACACTTTGTACATTTCTTTGAAGTATAACTCCATCCCCAAATTCTGCTAGCTCTCTCTGTCCAAGCAAATTTAAGTAGCAGTAGGTAGCAGAGGACTGCACGGGACCGTCACAGTTGTCAGACTGCTGTTAGGCTCTTGTGTAAACACTGGAAACAGACAGTCTGCTGGAGTTTTGACATTAGAAGCATATTCACGGCCATTTGTAAGTTTGAAGTTTTGAAAAGTGGACCCAAATAGTTAACTCTGTTAGAATTGGCTTTGCAGGGTTCATGGTGAACAGTAGATGGTGTGTCAACAAGAATGTCTGTCAACACCAGCACTGATGTTTCATCACAGTACAGTCATATAGTTTTGTTTACTGTTCAAAAAACATGTTTTAGTGTGGAGTACCACTTAAACACGATAAACACGTACAGTTTGTGACCATATTCTGGAATGCCTAGCAAAGAAAACTGTCAACTGCGTATGTAAAATGTATAGAATCATGGAAACATTTCAATCAAATTTGTTAATGTCCCAATGTTTACCTTCATAAACTGGCTCCCTAATCATATTATTTAAAAGCAGAAAGCCATGAAAATATTTTGAGTGAAGGAGTGCGCCAAGTCAGTATTTAAAAGCTGTTTAGAAATGGAAACGGCTGAATATAGAACAAAAAGTACACAGAGGTCTTTTCAGGTGAGAGTTTTCATTTCAGCCACAAAAGCCACCTCACCCAAAGTTTAGCTGTGAATAGACAGACAAAGTAAAACATATTTCTATTACTCTGCTGTACACATTTTAAGGGAAACCACACGTTGCTCTCTGGTACTGGGTTCTGTGAAAAATACTATTAAAGGACACAGCTTATCACACCATGTCTAATGTCAGTATTTAAATGCAGAATATATGTTTATTAAGGTATGCAATTAATCAACGGAGAAATGACTCCGCATTTTAAAAACTTAAGTGGTTCATGTAACACTCCAGACGTGTTATTGTTTTAATTTTTATTTAGCTATGTTGTAAGCACACTGTAGACCTGCCTGGAGAGGAGAGGTGTTGCATTTCTGCAAAGAGACATAAATAATTCATTGTACTACATATTACTTAGAAACAACTGCATCATGGTCTACTCGAGTGAGGCTGACAGTTACAAACCACAGTTTTTTTTCTTTCTCTGTCACTTCCTTAGTCCATGGGTGTCATTTGAAACCCACAGGCCCATGAGAGATTCACCTCACCTCTGCTTTCATTGCAGGTCACATACAATAACGCACACTGGCGACAGGTGTTATTTGCTCATATAGTATAAATCATCAGAACAACTGGTGAAAATAATGCACCAGAGATTATTTTTTTCAGCATTTGCATATAAACATTTAATCTAGTATACTGTCAGCATAGTTAATAGTTTTTACCAACATGAATTTATTTCATTTGTGGATTTTTTTTTTTATAACATACAAAATCAAAGCAATGCTATAATCACAACAGAAAAAGAGCATTACCATCCAAATCACTACCTTGAAACAAGTCTTCATATACTCATAACATTGGTGCAAGAGGAATTGTAGTTGACAAATCAAAAGAAAAGGAATACTTAATTTATTGTGTGTACAGTATATACTGCAATATATTTTCGCTATATTTGTCACAGAAAACGGCAAGAATCTCACGATACAATGTTCATGATATCTTCCTCCAATGTCCAAAAGAAATGGGACTGTTTGCCCAGAGATGTCTGTAGCTCAGTTTGGGTAGTGATACTACCTTTGCTTTCATCTCTGTATGCAGTGCTGACATGGCCTTCTCTGTCAAATACTTCCAACTTGGCATTTTCTATTGTGGATCCTGGGTCCAGACTGATTCATGAAACCTTTGTTTCCTTGGTGCTAGCTGGTGATGTCGGGCGTGGCTGTATATGCATATTTGTTTTATTTCCTGTATCTGTATCTTCATTCAACTTAACAGGTTTTACCTACCAAGTGTTTGTCGATTGTGTTAGTTGCATCTATGTAGTAGAAACCAGAGTGTTCCCAGAATTTTGACTTATATGAAAATGGTGGCTCCACCACGTTCTTCTCCACCATCTGTCATGCTGTTTACTTGATAATGAAACTAATTCACTGTTTTTCTCATTTTGATTGCCATATTTTATATGAAGATCATGCAACGTATTGTAATTAACAGCTCAGTTGAGAATCATTCTGCCATGGAAATTCCTAGAAAGATAAAAAAAAAAAAAAAAAACAATCAAACAAACAAAAAAAAAAGAAATTCATGTCAAGGTAAAGGATGATGCACATGGCTTTGTTAGAAATATCATTTACAGTGACACTTAACAATATGTGTGCCATATTTCCTTCAAAGAACTCAAATTAACCTCGTCCCACATTGAAAATGCTGACATTTGAAACTAGCTTGACATAACAACCACAGCTAACAACAATATACCAAGACACAGAGCCAAAAAAAACTGAAATGATACTCTCTTACCTTCTTTAACTGTCACAGGTCTTGTTTTCTTATGAACATGGCGGATACAAAGGCACAGAGCCGAAAGAAGTAGAAGGACAACACCAGCTCTCACAGCCATAACAACACAGAAGTGAGAAATGGCAGCTAGAAAACACAATGTAAGATCAAATTAGACTGTAATCATGCACACATTTGAACCTCAAGCCTCAATATGTAGTGCATATTGAGGTTTGAGAATCCATTAAATTAAGTGACAGCGGGGTGCTAATATCAAGCTAAAGAAGCAATTTGATCATGATTTAAATACTGTACCTTCACAGTGTGTCAGGTGAATAACTGTTTCATCTCTGCTGAAATTATTCCAAACTTGACACATTAAGTTTCCTGTCAGCTGACCATTTAAGCTGATGGCAACGGTTGAAACACTGGCTTTGTCGTGTTCAGTTTTACTCCCAGCCAGTGACTGCGTATTTGTTGTCCAGCTGCTAGGGGACTGACAGTTGCTTCTGGTCTGCATCAGTAAGTTACCATCCAAGGTTAAAATGAACTCTACTCTGTCTCCCTCAGCGGAGCAGCTGATGTTCATTTTTTCTGGTGACAAACACATCTGAGACACAGCTGGCTTTGACACTGCAGCTGGAAGACAAACATAAAAATATAAGATATATTTAATTTTATATATTATATATTTTAGTTAACCACTAAGTACAAACATAAACAAACATGGAGAATTTATTGCAGGGCTGTTGTATTAGATTGCGTTAGTGTTAGTGCGCATTTTATGTAAAAAATATGATATATGTATTTTCATTTTTATAGCATAAATACAAATAATACATTTAAAAATTCAGAATTCAGATTTTTTGAATCCTTTATGTATTAAATACAATATTTTCAACATTTGTGTAAAAATGAATAGCCGTTTGTGTTTATGTGTGTAAAGAAGCATTTCTATCATTACTATTTTAAAAATCTTACCTTGTATTTCTAGATGCATATTAATATTATACAAAAATATCCCATCAGATCCATATGCTTGCAGCTTGTAATTTCCAGTGTCTGTCTTCTGTGCATTATTTAGTTTGAATGTTCCATTGGTGAAGAATACTGATCGATTGATGTATTTCTCATTCAGAACCACTGCCGCATTTAGTGTATTTAAAATATTAAGTGTGTCATTCATTTTCAACACGATCTTTGTTAGATTTGTAGGCAGGTGAAACATTAATGGCTCTCCAAGTACTCCAAAACATTGCTGAGGTCCTGTAGGTCCAGATAAGTTGCATTCCATAGACACTGATAAGAACAAAAACAATGAAAAACTTAAATGCTACATTCAAGTAACATTTCATTTCAGTAGGGGAAAGAAAAACATGCATGACCATTTCCACTTAAGTAATAAAAATTATTACATGTCTTTGGATTATATACATATCATTTTCCTGTGCTACTGACCAAACAACAGTCATAGATTCTGACAAACATTCAAAGTGCTTTACAATGACAATATACAACATACAAGAAGTCTTATTGTTATACAACACAACTTACAATAATAATACACAATAAACACATAAAATGCAGACCAGGTATGTCAGAATCAGCAGATTGTAAGGTAGGAGCAGTGCAATCCATAATGTAGGTGCTACGGCCTAACAGCAGATATAGCGCATTTGACCTTAGAAAGCAAGCTGATAAGTAAAGGTGTAGTACTTTTGCCACAAATACGGGAGCCTAACCATGCAATGTAGGTAATGGCATCATTTGCATTTAAGGCTTTCAATCATGTACACATTAACCAAACGCTAGTAAACTTATGAAACCTTAGAATGTGAAAGAGTAGCTGCTTTAAGTGATTTCAAATATTGCATAAATAATTCTTGGTGTTTTTTTGTTTTGTTTGTTTGTTTTTTGGGGTTCTACACCACCAATACTATTAACTATCAAGTTACCCTGAAATGTACCTTTTGCTAGAGCCAAGCCAGGCACCAGAGCCGTGATGATCATGCAGAGGGAAATCATTTTTTCTGTTGAAACACAATCAAAACAAACAAAATGTTACTGTAGGTTGAAACAAACAACAAATCAAAGATTTTCAGTTTAATGGTCTCACTTTTAATAAATATGTTCGAACAATCTAGATATTATGTGTGCATTACTTTCATTGCATACAACAGTTTTAGTCATAAGAATTCATGTCTTTTGGAAATGATAAAAATGATGCAATGAGCACACTTCCACTCATACAATTGCCTTAAGTTTTCACAAATTGTACTCACCAGTTGTACAATAGGATGTGTTCTTTGTGGCACATTGACTGGACTGTGAATTTGCACTGACAGGAAGAGGTTATTTGTGCTCTGTGCTACTGACGCACCAGCTCTTTTTTTTTTTTTTTACATTGTTACAGTTAATGGAGTACAGAAATTGTGTATTCTTTGCTGTATTTAATTTCACACTTCTGAATTGTGTGAGTCTAATGTTGAGGGTAGTTAACATTACCTGATCAAATGCAGTTACAATTTGGGATTTATGTAGCTTCCACATGTGACAAGTTATCATTGACTGCAGACCAGGAAATGTACCTGCAAATTATTTTTATCTTTTACAGAAGAAATTGTCATATATTTGGGTTTTTTTTCTATGATTTACCATTGACCATTATGCCCAAAATCTATAAGTGTTCTTTTGTTTCGAAAAACTGTAGCGTGCACTTCATGTGGGTGTGGTAGTGCCACACTACCACAGCAGCTCATTGTAAAACTGTATGGGAGTTTTGTTATCACCAACATCATTTCTTTACTCTGCAAAGCCCACTGTGCTCACACTGGATGATTAGTCACTGACATGGAAAGAAACTAGTGATTTTCCTGCTGACTCCGGAGTTGTCACTTCATTGACCTTTTGATCATGATGATGGTTTTGATGATGATAATGGAATTTGAACATGTTTGAATCATATTCGAACATAGTCGTGTAAATTTACACATGTGAAACACATCATTAAGTAATCATTAATAACACAATTACACATTTCTAATAAGATAAAAAACTATTGCTAGTTTGCATACTGACTGGGTCCTGACTCCATTTATTAATGAAATCTGACTGCTACTCCATGGACCCAAACAGCATGTAAAAGTTGTGAAATTAATCATTAATACATGTGATATTTAGTAGAAACGGGAAAAAAGTGCACACATTGAGGCTGGGGAGGTTGAATGGTCATAGGAAGTTTACATGTTGACTGTCCTAGGTGGTCCAGACTCTCAACATAAGTGGAATTGAGTGGACACTAAAATGATGTGAATGTTGGTATACTGTAGAAGCATATTTATCACATCTCATATGTAACGTATACAGCTACATTAAAATTGATCAAGTTAACATAGATTCATACTTTTTTCTGTATTTCATTATCATGTATGGCATGTATTTTTATTTATTTTTTAACATGTTGAGTAATGTGAGGATTTTTGGCTCCATCATGTGGAAAACAATATACCTACATTGCTGGTACGTTAAGCTCTCTGGTAGCACCTGAAAGAAGAGTATACAGCCTCTAGATGTCACCAATGAGCTTCAGCTTAAAGGTTTTACAGTTGTTCAAAATGGTGAACGAAGAGCTCTGTTACTCTGTAAACCGTCTAAAATGTAAGACCACAAAACAATCTATAGTACACTGTAGATAGGGAAACAAGTATCATGACACAGAGACTGCATTTATTGCAGATGAACTAAAAACCCTTTTATTCTAATTGCATAATGCCCTGGGTGACAGTGCCTGGTAATAATGACAGACTGTGGAAGTTGTGTCTTCATGAATCCTGAACATCATCCTGAAGAAAATGTCTGGATTAGCATCCTTGCAGCTGAATGTTTTTTTTTACATTATTGTTTATTTTCTTTATCAACACATAATCAATATCAGTCAAAAGCTGGTTTTGCATTTCTGTCATTTAAGCAGTCTGGGTTTCTCTGTGTTCCTTGTGTTCCTCTATCACTAAAACATCTCCAGTGAATTACCAGAGAGTAAAAACAGACTCGCTGTATCAGATCTTGTGAATCAAGGAAGTGGTTAACTGTAGTCTGCTAAGCACCTCTAAAATACTGACCTGCTTGTCTTATTGTGTACAACACTAATATTGACATGACGTGACAACTGTGGTGGAAACAGTGAAGGGTGAGTTGCCTGCACAATGTGAATGTGCCTACTGATAGGCTGATCATATTGACTAATTTAAGAAAAAAATGTCCTAATTATGATTTCAACTTCTCAAATGTGAATATTTTCTGTTTTTGCAGTTAATAGATTGTGGACAAAACATGACATTTGAGGACATTGCCTTGGGCATTTCTTACCATATTCTAACATTTTCCAGACAACTGATTGATTAAAGAGAAAATAAAATGAATATAATAATAATTGGAATAATACAATATTATAATAATAATAATCATCACTTGTCAGGGATATTATGTTCACTATCTGCATTGTTATGATTTCAATAGTGGGAGCATGCCTTTCTCTTACTGGCCATTCTATATATCTTCTACATATGTTATATGTCACCTCATCACCATCCTACCAGCTGCCTAGCCAGCTAGCTTATTAATAAACCTGTTGTGTTTTGTACTCCTTGGTAAGGTTGTGGTGTCTGTCGTTGAGATGCTTGGTGAAGTTCAAAGTGTTTCCTACCTTGCACAGCACTGTTTTATAGCACAGTTTTGCATACAGACTTCCTATTGTCAGTGGTTTACGGTTAGTTCTGTAAGCAAAGGACAGCGTGAGCCTCGGCTTTGATTTAGAGAGAGAAGCAAGGCTCTGCCTCAACATGTGTACTACTGACAGCAATAGACTGCCATCTTCAGAAATAATGTTACGCCCACAGGCTGTACTGGTTAACAAAATGAGCGCAGACCATACAAGCGCTATACAAGTGCCTAACTTGGCTAAATTACCTTGTTATCAAGACCTGCCACCTGTCAGATTCAGACAAATTATGCATTTCATGCTCAATCACTTATACAGACACACATTTAACCTATAAGTAACATAGAAAATACTAAACTGTTTTGATGATTTTTGGATGGGGGAAAAACAAGAAATCAACAATATATAATATGTTTATTTGAAAAATATAAAAAATAAAAAAAATTGTCCACAGTGCTACTCAATTAAAGGCATATAACAGAAAGTAAAATCACAGAAAAATATGGTTACTTTTGACAACCTAAGGGATGAATTTTTTTAAAAAGAAAGAAAATAAAAATATGCTTGTAACTGTGAAAACAGCGTAGATATGGTAACGTGCTCAACTAGTTCACAAGCCAATTAAACATCTCCACCCTTTACTACTTTTTACTTTACTACTTTTTTTTTGCTTTCTTTCTTTCTTTTTCTTTCTGTTTTTAATTTCGTTTTCAAGACAGTGGTTTGACAAGGTTTCCAGCAAGACTAACATTAGGGTTCAAAATAAGGCTGGCACTGAACAATGTTTTAAAGAGAAAATTTGCACAATTTTGGAGAAAATTATGTTGCATTCTGATGTGAGTTTCTTATCACTCTAACAGCTGCGTAGACAATTTCATCTTCAGTATTACCTGAGAAAAAAATGAAAACCAAACAATTATTTTCATGGTATTAAATAAATGTAATAGCTATTTGAAAGGAAGAAAACAATTTCAAAACTATGGTAACATAACTTAATGTCAGAACTGCCCTTGTTGAGATGGGTCAAGACATGAGAACATTTTTTACTTACCCTCATTAATAGTTGGGCGTGTTGGTTTGTTGTGCAGTTTTATTATACCAAGGCAGAGCCCCCCAAGGAGAAGGAGAGTGACAACACTAGCTATCACAGCCACAGTCACAACAGAGAAGGGAACATCTAGAAAACACAAACAAATATCACACCAAATTAGATGACACTGACATGTCAGTTTCAAAGCTGTCAAGATGTTTGTCAGATATTATAGTCCATTATTTTGTCTCGTATCAGGTTTTAGGTATACAGTAACATCTACAGTTGCAGTAGATTATTAAAATTAATAAAACCAATATTTTACCAAGGATTGTTTTAAGATTACAGATGGTACTTTACATGACAACAACCTTATAGCCAGAGGTGAGTACATTTAATTAAAAAAAATGAAATGGTGACAGTAGTCATTATAGTCATAGTAGAACGCGAGCATCCTTTAAACACTGTACCTTGGCATCTTTTTAGTTGAATAACTGTTTCTTCTTTGCTGACTTTGTTCCAAACTTGACACATTAAGTGTCCTGTCAGCTGACCATTTAAGCTGATGGCAACGTTTGAAACAGAAGTTTTGTCGGGTTCAGTTTTACTCCCAGCCAGTGACTGCGTATTTGTTGTCCAGCTGCTAGGGGACTGACTGTTGCTTCTGGTCTGCATCAGTAAGTTACCATCCAAGGTTAAAATGAACTCTACTCTGTCTCCCTTAGCGGAGCAGCTGATGTTCATTTGTTCTGGTGACAAACACATCTGAGACACAGCTGGCTTTGACACTGCAGCTGGAAGACAGAGAGCAACATACAAAAAAAGCAAAATAAATTTCACGACCAGCTCTGTTAACTGTGGAGCCATTAACTATTCAAATTCCATTAATACCAGCTGCTGTAACAACAAAAAACGATCAGTGTCTGCTATTATGGCTCTAATATGATTGGCAATTGGTATCGCTGTTTCCATAAAATGTTTGTGATAATATATTATATTAATATATATATTAATAATAAAGTAATATACGGAAAAGGATTATAGCAATATCTCAAAAATTGTTAAGTATTAAAAAAAAAGAGATTTCTGATAAGTAAATGCATATTATTACTTAAAAATGGCCTCTTTGATTTATGTTTTAGATATACAATAGCCTAATTTTTTTATCCACAAGTTGTGTTCAGTGCAATTTTTCTTTTTCTTTTAACCTACCTTGTATTTCTAGACGCACAGTCACATTTCTCAGTAAAACACCATTAGATCCATATTCTGTCAACAGGTAATCTCCAGAGTGTTTCTTCATTGTGTTTCCCAGTTTGAAGGTTCCATTGGAAAATAATTCAGAGTGTTTTGTGTATTTCTTGTTTAAAGTCACATTGTGATTTTTGACTTTAAAAATCAGGAATTTGTTATCCTTTATCAGCCTAATATCTGGATTTGCTGTATTTGTCAGATGAAAAAGTAGCGGCTGCCCTACTGTTCCAAAACATCGAGCTCCGGTAGGTTCAGAGAAGATGCATTCAATAAACCCTAAAAAAAAAAAAAAAAATATCTCATGAAAAATACAGATAAGGACAAAGGAAATGATACAAGATAAGTTTTATATCATATTTCTGCTATATTTTGCTGCCAGAGTTGGCAAACATTAAATGTAATATTTTTTTTACTGAATTATTTTGAATAAATCTCTATACATCGTATTAGTAAATGCAGTACCTTTTGCCAGAGTGGTCGTTGCCAGAGCAGTGAAGATCATGTAGATGGAATACATTCTTTCTGTAGAAATTTAAATATCATTATAAATGTTATATTTTATTTCAGATTTAGTGATATACAGTAAAATTTAAGTTTAAATTTGTTTGTTGCTGGTTGGTTTGAAATTAAATTTTAAAACTGTCACTCACCGCTTTGACAAGTCTTTGTGGCTAACCTGTGACTCCTACACTGACAGTAGGCTGGTTTATACTTGTCTTTTTGTTGTCCTGTTATGTGACAAGAAAGGAAGCGGTTACTGTTTTTTCAGCTTGACAATGTACTAAGCTTACACTGCTTTAGCTGTTCAAAACTTATTGAAGTCATATTTCATCTGTACGTCTGCATTTGCATGAAGTGGGTGGTTGACCATGACGATTTTAGTAGCAAAGATACGCCAATTTGTTTCTTCAAGAGGTTTTGTCACCACATTCACTGTATCATTTTTAAATTCACAATGTCCGGGATGCTGGTTAGCTCAGTAGGCAGCACATGCACTCTATGTATGAAGGCTCAGTCCTTGCCGCAGCGGCACAGGGTTTGAATGGCCAATGGCCAGGTTTTACTTGTTAACTCAAATGTGGTAGTTGTGTTCGAAAAAGTCATTGTAGTGAACTTTATGTGTTTTGTTAAAAAAAAAAGGATAATTCAAACACTTTGTACATTTCTTTGAAGTATAACTTCATCCCCAAATTCTGCTACCTAAATTTAAAATAAGTAGCAGAGGACTGCACAGGACTGTCACAGTTGTCAGACTGCTGTTAGGCTCTTGTCCACACTGGAAACACAGAGAGTCTGCTGGAGCTTTGACAGTCATTAGAAGCATATTCATGGCCATTTGTGAGTTTTAAGTTTCTGTGTGGTCTCTGTGTTGTATTAGCTAAGGTAGCAGCTCTGACAGGCTTTTTGATGTGTGTTGTGTGTCTCAATCAGCATACATTTGAAAACTAGCATCCACAATGTCACAGACTTGTCTCACTGAAATGGAGCTGCCCACGTCTGATTAGAGGACCTTAAGAGGACAATTTTTGTTTTGTTTGTTTTTTAGATACATGTCATGATGAAAAGTGGTCCCAAACAGTTAAGTCTGTGTTGGCCTTGCTCATGTTTCAATGTGGAGTACCACTTAAACGGATAAACAAGTACAGTTTGTGACCATATTCTGGAATGCCTAGCAAAGAAAACTGTGTCAAAAGCTGTGCATTGAAAATGTATAGAATCATCAACAGTTTAATCAAATTGATTATCTTCCCTTCATACACTGGTTCCCTAATCATATTGATATAATGTAATGGAAACAGCTGATACCAGTAAGTGCAGAGCACGAAGCTAATTAAAGAACAAAAAGTACACAGAGGTCTTTTCAGGTGAGAGTTTTCATTTCAGCCACAAAAGCCACTGCACACAAAGTTTAGCTGTGAATAGACAGACAAAGTAAAATATATTTCCATTACTATGCTGTACACATTTTAAGGGAAACCACGTGTTGTTCCTATTCAAATGGTACTGGTTTCTGTGAAAAGTACTAGTAAAGGACACAGCTTATCACACCATGTCTAATGTCAGTATTTAAATGCAGAATATATGTTTATTAAGGTATGCATACAAGAACTACTTGCATATAGTATAATGCAATTAATCAACGGAGAAATTACTCTCCACATTTTAAAAACTTAAGTGGTTCCAACACATGTAACACTCCAGACGTGTTATTGTTTTAATTTTTATTTAGCTGTGTTGTAAGCACATTGTAGACCTGCCTGAAGAGGAGAGGTGTTACATTTCTGCAAAGAGACATAAATAATTCATTGTACTACATATTACTTAGAAACAACTGCATCATGGTCTACTTGTGTGAGGCTGACAGTTACAAACCACAGTTTTTTTTCTTTCTCTGTCACTTCCTTAGTCCAAGTGTGCCATTTGAAACCCACAGGCCCATGAGAGATTCACCTCACCTCTGCTTTCATTGCAGGTCACATACAATAACGCACACTGGCAACAGGTGTTATTTGCTCATACAGTATAAATCATCAGAACAACTGGTGAAAATAATGCACCAGAGATTATTTTTTTCAGCATTTGCAAATAAACATTTAATCTAGTATACTGGCAGCATAGTTAATAGTTTTTACCAACATGAATTTATTTCATTTGTGGTTTTTTTTTTTATAACATACAAAATCAAAGCAATGCTATAATCACAACAGAAAAAGAGCATTACCATCCAAATCACTAACTTGAAACAAGTCTTCATATACTCATAACATTGGTGCAAGAGGAAATACGCTTTAACATGTAGCTTTGCAGCTTAAAGAGGAGATGTTACTAATCCAACATTCAAAAACTGTAGTTGACAAATCAAAAGAAAAGGAATACTTAATTTATTGTGTGTACAGTATATACTGCAATATAGTATGGCTATATTTGTCACAGAAAACGGCAAGAATCTCACGATACAATGTTCATGATATCTTCCTCCAATGTCCAAAAGAAATGGGACTGTTTGCCCAGAGATGTCTGTAGCTCAGTTTGGGTAGTGATACTACCTTTGCTTTCATCTCTGTATGCAGTGCTGACATGGCCTTCTCTGTCAAATACTTCCAACTTGGCATTTTCTATTGTGGATCCTGGGTCCAGACTGATTCATGAAACCTTTGTTTCCTTGGTGCTAGCTGGTGATGTCGGGCGTGACTGTATATGCATATTTGTTGTATTTCCTGTATCTGTATCTTCATTCAACTTAACAGGTTTTACCTACCAAGTGTTTGTCGATTGTGTTAGTTGCATCTATGTAGTAGAAACCAGAGTGTTCCCAGAATTTTGACTTATATGAAAATGGTGGCTCCACCACGTTCTTCTCCACCATCTGTCATGCTGTTTACTTGATAATGAAACTAATTCACTGTTTTTCTCATTTTGATTGCCACCCTCTGCATGATGGTGTATGATATTTTATATGAAGATCATGCAACATATTGTAATTAACAGCTCAGTTGAGAATCATTCTGCCATGGAAATTCCTAGAAAGATAAAAAAAAAAAAAAAACAATCAAACAAACAAAAAAAAAGAAATTCATGTCAAGGTAAAGGATGATGCACATGGCTTTGTTAGAAATATCATTTACAGTGACACTTAACAATATGTGTGCCATATTTCCTTCAAAGAACTCAAATTAACCTCGTCCCACATTGAAAATGCTGACATTTGAAACTAGCTTGACATAACAACCACAGCTAACAACAATATACCAAGACACAGAGCCAAAAAAAACTGAAATGATACTCTCTTACCTTCTTTAACTGTCACAGGTCTTGTTTTCTTATGAACATGGCGGATACAAAGGCACAGAGCCGAAAGAAGTAGAAGGACAACACCAGCTCTCACAGCCATAACAACACAGAAGTGAGAAATGGCAGCTAGAAAACACAATATAAGATCAAATTAGACTGTAATCATGCACACATTTGAACCTCAAGCCTCAATATGTAGTGCATATTGAGGTTTGAGAATCCATTAAATTACGTGACAGCGGGGTGCTAATATAAAGCCAAAGAAGCAATTTGATCATGATTTAAATACTGTACCTTCACAGTGTGTCAGGTGAATAACTGTTTCTTCTTTGCTGACTTTGTTCCAAACTTGACACATTAAGTGTCCTGTCAGCTGACCATTTAAGCTGATGGCAACGGTTGAAACACTGGCTTTGTCGGGTCCAGTATTACTCCCAGCCAGTGACTGCGTATTTGTTGTCCAGCTGCTAGGGGACTGACTGTTGCTTCTGGTCTGCATCAGTAAGTTACCATCCAAGGTTAAAATGAACTCTACTCTGTCTCCCTTAGCGGAGCAGCTGAGGTTCATTTGTTCTGGTGACAAACACATCTGAGACACAGCTGGCTTTGACACTGGAGCTGGAAGACAAACAGAGAGACAAACATATAAAGTATCTACAATACAAAATGCAACCTAAAATCCACTACCAACTCTGTTAACTGTGGAGCCATGAACTATTCAAATTCCATTAATACCAGCTGTTGTAACAACAAACAACAAAAAATGATCAGTATCTGCTATTATGGCTCTAATATGATTGGCAAATTGGTATCAGTGGCCAAGAAAATGTGGTTGGGGCATCCTTACTTATTGATTAAATATAAAATAAATTTGTACACACACATTTCACATTGAAAAGATCTGCCCAATCAAAATCCAAAAGTTTATTTCCATGTTCTCGTATGTCATTCTGTTTCCATAAAATGTTTGTCATAATATATGGAAAAGGATATTAGAGCAATATCTCAAAAATTAAGTGTTTAAAAAAAAAGAAAAAAGGCAGATTTCTGATAATAAATAAATGCATATTATTACTTAAAAATGGCCTCTTTGATTTTTTTTTAGATATACAATAGCCTACATTTTTTGTCCACAAGTTGTGTTCAGTACAATTTTTCTTTTAACCTACCTTGTATTTCTAGACGCACAGTCACATTTCTCAGTAAAACACCATTAGATCCATATTCTGTCAACAGGTAATCTCCAGAGTGTTTCTTCATTGTGTTTCCCAGTTTGAAGGTTCCATTGGAAAATAATTCAGAGTGTTTTGTGTATTTCTTGTTTAAAGTCACATTGTGATTTTTGACTTTTAAAATGAGGAATTTTTTATCCTTTATTAACCTAATATCTGGATTTGCTGTATTTGTCAGATGAAAAAGTAGCAGCTGCCCTACTGTTCCAAAACATCGAGCTCCAGTAGGTTCAGAGAAGATGCATTCAATAGACCCTGAAAAAACAAACAAAAAAATATTTCATGTAAAATACAGATAAGGACATTTATGTCCAGCATTTCATTTCAGTACGGAAAAGGAAATGATACAAGATAAGGTTTTATATCATATTTCTGCTATATTTTGCTGCCAGAGTCGGCAAACATTAAATGTAATATTTTTTTTACTGAATTATTTTGAATAAATCTCTATACATCGTATTAGTAAATGCAGTACCTTTTGCCAGAGTGGTCGTTGCCAGAGCAGTGAAGATCATGTAGATGGAATACATTTTTCTGTAGAAATTTAAATATCAGTATAAATGTTATATTTTATTTCAGATTTAGTGATATACAGTAAAATTTAAGTTTAAATTTGTTTGTTGCTGGTTGGTTTGAAATTAAATTTTAAAACTGTCACTCACCGCTTTGACAAGTCTTTGTGGCTAACCTGTGACTCCTACACTGACAGTAGGCTGGTTTATACTTGTCTTGTCTTTTTGTTGTCCTGTTATGTGACAAGAAAGGAAGCGGTTACTGTTTTTTCAGCTTGACAATGTACTAAGCTTACACTGCTTTAGCTGTTCAAAACTTATTGAAGTCATATTTCATCTGTACGTCTGTATTTGCATGAAGTGGGTGGTTGACCATGACGATTTTAGTAGCAAAGATACGCCAATTTGTTTCTTCAAGAGGTTTTGTCACCACATTCACTGTATCAGTTTTAAGTTCACAATGGCCGGGGTGCTGGTTAGCTCAGTAGGCAGCACATGCACCCTATGTATGAAGGCTCAGTCTTTGCCGCAGCGGCCCAGGGTTTGAATGGCCAATGGCCAAGTTTTACTTGTTAACTCAAATGTGGTAGTTGTGTTCGAAAAAGTCATTGTAGCAACTCTATGTGTTCCAAATTCTGCTACCTAAATTTAAAATAAGTAGCAGAGGACTGCACAGGACTGTCACAGTTGTCAGATTGCTGTTAGGCTCTTGTCCACACTGGAAACACAGAGAGTCTGCTGGAGCTTTGACAGTCATTAGAAGCATATTCATGGCCATTTGTGAGTTTTAAGTTTCTGTGTGGTCTCTGTGTTGTATTAGCTAAGGTAGCAGCTCTGACAGGCTTTTTGATGTGTGTTGTGTGTCTCAATCAGCATACATTTGAAAACTAGCATCCACAATGTCACAGACTTGTCTCACTGAAATGGAGCTGCCCACGTCTGATTAGAGGACCTTAAGAGGACAATTTTTGTTTTGTTTGTTTTTTAGATACATGTCATGATGAAAAGTGGTCCCAAACAGTTTAGTCTGTGTTGGCCTTGCTCATGTTTCAATGTGGAGTACCACTTAAACGGATAAACAAGTACAGTTTGTGACCATGTTCTGGAATGCCTAGCAAAGAAAACTGTGTCAAAAGCTGTGCATTGAAAATGTATAGAATCATCAACAGTTTAATCAAATTGATTATCTTCCCTTCATACACTGGTTCCCTAATCATATTGATATAATGTAATGGAAACAGCTGATACCAGTAAGTGCAGAGCACGAAGCTAATTAAAGAACAAAAAGTACACAGAGGTCTTTTCAGGTGAGAGTTTTCATTTCAGCCACAAAAGCCACTGCACACAAAGTTTAGCTGTGAATAGACAGACAAAGTAAAATATATTTCCATTACTATGCTGTACACATTTTAAGGGAAACCACGTGTTGTTCCTATTCAAATGGTACTGGTTTCTGTGAAAAGTACTAGTAAAGGACACAGCTTATCACACCATGTCTAATGTCAGTATTTAAATGCAGAATATATGTTTATTAAGGTATGCATACAAGAACTACTTGCATATAGTATAATGCAATTAATCAACGGAGAAATTACTCTCCACATTTTAAAAACTTAAGTGGTTCCAACACATGTAACACTCCGGACGTGTTATTGTTTTAATTTTTATTTAGCTATGTTTTAAGGACATTGTAGACCTGCCTGAAGAGGAGAGGTGTTACATTTCTACAAAGAGACATAAAGAATTCATTGTACTACAACCCCAATTCCAAAAAAGTTGGGACACTGTGTAAAATATAAATAAAAACAGAAAGCAATGGTTTAAAAATCATTACAAAACCATATTTTATTCCCAATAGAACATAAACAACATATCACGTGTTGAAAATGAGACATTTTATCATTTCATGGAAAATATGAGCTCATTTTGAAATTGATGGCTGCAACACATCTCAAAAAAGTTGGGACAGAGCGATGTTCAGCATTGTGTAGCATCCCCTCATCTTTTAACAACTATCTGTAAATGTCTGCGAAGTGAGAAGATCACTTGCTGGAGTATTGGGAGAAGAATGTTGTCCCATTCTTGTCTAATGCAGGATTCTAGCTGCTCAATGGTCCTGGGCCTTCGTTGCTGGATTTTTCGTTTTATGATGCGCCAAATGTTTTCTATTGGTGAAAGGTCTGGACTGCAGGCAGGCCAGTTCAGCACCTGGACTCTTCCCCTGCGAAGTGTGATGTTGTGAAGGATGCAGTATGTGGTTAAGCATCATCTTGCTGAAATATGCAAGGCCTTCCCTGAAAGAGACGTTGTCTGGATGCAAGCATATGTTGCTCTAAAACCTCTATGTACTTTTCAGCATTGATGGTACCTTTCCAGATGTGTAAGTTGCCCACGCCATAGGCACTAATGCAACCCCATACCATCAGAGATGAAGAGTTTTGAACTGTCCACTGATAACAAGTTGGATGGTCCTTCTCCTCTTTAGTCTGCAGGACACAGCGCATATGGTTTACAAAAATAATTTCAAATTTTGATTCATCTGATCTCAGGACAGTATCCCATTTTTCCTCAGACCATTTTAATTGAGCTTTGGCCCAGAGAAGACGATGGCATTTCTGGATCGTGTTCACATATGACTTCTTCTTTGCATAATACAGCTTTAACTTGCATTTGTGGATTGCACGACGAACTGTGTTCACAGACAGTGATTTCTGGAAGTGTTCCTGAGCCCGTGCAGTGATTTCCAGTCGAGAATCATGCCCGTTTTTAATCCAGTGCTGTCTGAGGGCCTGAAGATCATGAGCATCCAGTTTTGACCTTTGACCTTGTCCCTTGCACACAGAGACTCCTCCTGATTCTCTGAACGTTTGATGATATTTTACACTGTAGATGGCGGGATCTTCAAAGTCTTTGCAATTTTACATTGAGGAACATTTTTCTGAAAGCGTTCCACATTTTTTAGACGTGGTTTGTCGCAGATTGGTAAACCTCTGCCCATCTTTACATCTGAGAGGCTCTGCCTCTCTGAAATGCTCCTTTTATACCCAGTCATGTTACTGATCTGTTGCCAATTAACCTAATTAACTGTCAAATGCTCCTCCAGTTGTTTTTGTGTTTGTGTCATATACTTTTCCAGCCCTTTGTTGCCCCTGTCCCAACTTTTTTGAGATGTGTTGCTGCCATCAATTTCAAAATGAGCCAATATTTTCCATGAAATGGTGAAATGTCTCAGTTTCAACACGTGATATGTTGTTTATGTTCTATTGGGAATAAAATATGGGTTTGTGAGATTTGCAAATCATTGCATTCTGTTTTTATTTACATTTTACACAATGTCCCAACTTTTTTGGAATTGGGGTTGTACACATTACTTAGAAACAACTGCATCACAGGCTGCTCAATGTGATATTAAATGTGTGAGGCTGACAGTTACAAACCACAGTTGTTTTTTTTCTTTCTCTGTCACTTCCTTAGTCCAAGTGCGTCATTTGAAACCCACAGGCCCATGAGAGATTCTCACCTCTGCTTTCAACACAGATCACATACAATAAAGCACACTGGCAACAAGTTGATTTGTAAGTGTTATTTGTAAAGAACATCTGGTAAAAATAATGCACCAGAGATTGATTTTTTCAGCATTTGTAAATAAGCATTTGATCTATACTGTCAGCATAGTTAATGGTTTTTACCAACATGAATTTATTTTATTTGGGGATTTTTTTAACAAATATAAAATCAAATTAATGCTATAATCACAACAGAAAAAGAGCATTACCATTCAAATCACTAATTTGATAACAAGTCTTCATATACTCATAACATTGGTGAAAGAGGAAATGCTCTTTATAAATGATATATAATGACCACAGAATAAATAAAATATCTATTTTCAATTTGACAAAATGTAAATCATATATTTTACACTTACTGTCTTTGCAGATGTAAGCTTCAGTGGCAATCTCCACTCTCTTTGTGGGCAAAGCCTCTTGCAACGTCTGAGTCTGGTGTTATTTATTTGTTTTTTTTTTAGCACTTGACTGTACTTCCTGGCGCTCACCTGAAGACTCTTTCCGACCTTTGTCATAATTCTTATGTTGGTGATAAAAGAGGTCAGTGGTGCCTTTGAATCTGTTGTGGGGACTGGTCTGCGACATCATTTTGTATATTTCCGGTCTGTGTCAAATTCTGCTGTTTGCAGTGGTGCTACGCTCAGCATGTTTTTATCCAAAAACACTGTTTGTACTCTGTGAAGGATGTATGTAGGCTCTAATATGAGGCGCCATTAATTGGTGGTTTCTAAGGATTGGTAACTTTAATGTGTTATGGAAGTTTCTGTCCTTAGGTTACACGAGGTCACGTGTGGGCCTTGAGGTCCTCAGCAGTATTAATTGTTTGGCTTTGATTGGGAACAGGAGGTGCCAGTCTATCTCAACACTGTGGTGGCCAGGGTCGAAGAGACCTATTGCTGCCTTCATAGACATAATAGATAGCTGGCTGTTGATGTTCCAATCTGCGTAAACAGACATCTGTGTCTCCAGACTAGAATATGTTGACAATAACACCTCCATGGGTAAAGACATTCTCTTTGGCTAATTCTGGGCGTATAGTATTTGTGGTGTTATCTTGGGGTTTAAAGTCTATCCACCAGGATGAGTTGGGCAGAATGTGAGACCGACTCAGGCACTTCTGATGTACTTTGAGAGTGTCTCTAATTCTCCTTGGCCAAGTGTCAATAAATATTACAGCATAAGACATCAGAGGCTCCTGAACACTTTCTTCCCTCCTGACCTCACCATTGACCTTTGACTTCAGCAATTTCTCCACAACATAATGAACTTATTCTCTGTAGCAGAGGTAACTCTTGTTATCCTTCCTGGAGAAGGCCTCATGAGTGCCAGTTTTGATGCCGTTCAATTGAATTTTTGCAACTACATTTTAAGACACATTCACTACCTCTCAGCAACACAACAGATGGTCTCAGATGCATTAAGAAGGCAACAAATTCCCCAAATTATCTTTTGACAAGGCGCACTAGTTAATTGAAAATCATTCCAGGTGACTACCTCATGAAGCTGATTGAGAGAATGCCAAGACTGTGCAAAGCTGGCATCACGGCAAAAGTTGCTACTTTAAAGAATCTTAAATATAAAACGTATTTTGCATTGTTTCAATTACAGTTGCTAGGTTGTCACTAAATTCTTGTTAGGTAGTTGTTATGATGTTCTCCATGTTTGGCAGATAATACCTGGTTGCTGCAGCAGTGACAAATCAATTTGCAAAAATGAGACTTGATTAGACTCAATCAGCACCATGGACAGAGACACAAAGACAATACATGTAGATCTAGGTCTGTATGGAGGTGAGTTTACATTTTCTCAGTGAATCGATCTAACCCCATAGTGTGCATCATGTTATTACATTCTTATAGTATATTCATATTACATTGTATTGCCATTACCATTGATTAGAACAAAGTTTTGAAACATTACATGTCGAGATCACATTTTTGCTAATTGTCTGGCAGATGGCCTTGAGCACCTTGCTGTCGCTCTGCAGAGTGAAATTGCTGAAATATTTGAGAACAGAGCTTTTAGTGAGGGAACTCAATCCATTTCCTGTTTCTGGTTTACAACTACATTAATCGTCTTCTAACTATAGTGGATTAAAGAATACCTAAAAAATGTACAGTACTAAAGGTGATTACTTTCTGGTTACATGTGAGGACATTTGGCTCCACCTTGTGGTGAAATAATGATCTTTATGTGACGTGGAGCTCATACCTAAAGCTCTCTGATGCTGAGAAAGTACATGCTCTGTACACTGAGGAACTTTAACTTTTTAACCTTTTAAATGTTTAATTTCACAGTGGTTTAATATTGTATACTCAGAGGAGACCATAAAGCAAGACATTGATAATTTGATGATAAAACAGAGACAGGAAACAACACAAACAGGAGGGAGAATATGAAATTTGTTGATTGTTATTGTCTTTGGTCTTTCAAAAGATGTATATTTTAAAAAAAATAAGACAAATTACAAATCACTGAAAATAGTACTGTCATATTTGAAAAGCATATGCACAAAGGCTTAAAAAAACAATATAAGATAAGATCGTAATTGACAAATTAAAAGAAGAATTTATTTACTGTGTGGACAGTCTATATTGCAATATAGTAGACCTATTTTTGTCGCCAAAAAGGGCAAGAATCACAGAAGTACTCATACGATATGTTCATAATTAGGCCTCAATAACAATGATATCATCATGTCAAAGGCAAAAAGCCTATTAGTAATTTATTAGTTTAATTTATTTATATGTTGCATTTTACCTTGAAAACAGAGGTACCAATAAAAACAATGAATGTAGGCCTTGTCTGTGTTAAGGTAGAACTATTAAGTGCCTCCACGTTTGAAAGGAAACAGAAATGAAATAACTAAATTAAATGCAGTCTTCATGAAAAATAATGTGATGCGACATAAACATATTGTTTCATATTATACTGCTGTTAAGAAGAGTGATGTTTCACAGCCCTGCATGGTCAAATGATAGTCCCTTCTTTTTACAGTTCTGTAGCCAAAGTCAGTTATACATAGTTCTACTAGAGAAGAAAATTCAAATTTGATTGAAGGGGGGTGATTTTTTTTTCTTTTTTTACTCACCAGTTCAGATGATATTAAGGCTCGGAGCTGTGCATAATTAACAGCATGACCGCTTGATTGACAGGTAGGTGCCGTTACAGATGGCTTATTTGAGCACCCAGGCGTCATTCGGCCCGCCTCAGGTCCACCAATGATGCTGATATTTAGATTAGCTGGGAGGTGGAAGAAGCAGCACATCCAACACAGCACATTTTCGGTGCCTCGGAAACCTAAGGGTGACGTTACTCAGGCTCTGTCCATTCTTTCTACTGTCATTAGTCCAGAACAACAGACCTTTTTCACAGCAACCATTTTGACATGAAATAGTAGGGCCAACACAGGTGTTTCCAGTGATACTAATCAATGTTCCGTTCCATTAATTGTAGCAGAGAGTTTCCAGTGAGTCAGCATCCACCACAGCAGCACCCTGACTCTGTTTGACATGAATTGAACACACTGGTAACACTTGTGTTTACCTTATTTACTATTTCATGTCAAAATGGCTGCTGTGAAAAAAGTCTATTCATGGAAACCTTTGTTTCCTCAGCACTAGCTGGTGATGTAGGATGACGTGGCTATGCATTTTCGTTGTATTTCCTGTGTATCTTCGTTCGTCGTTAGTCAAGAAAATCTCAGGCTCTAGGAAAGGGCTGTTGTATGATGAATATTTGATACGAAGATCATGCAACATATTGTAATCAACAGCTCAGTAGGGTATCATTCTGCTGTCTGGAAATCCCTGGAAAAAATAAACAAAAAATGTTTGAAGAATTACTTCAAAAACAAGATTATTAGGGCAAATCTAATCTATAATTTTACTTCTTGATGTGACAACTGGTGTGCTAGTTGTTTCTGCCTCTCCATTTAATGTCCTCTTTTGAGACTTTTGAAACTACCTCGGGCCATACATAACAACCAGGGCTAACAACAATATACCAAGACACAGAGCCAAAAAAAGACAATAGCAGCAGAAGCTTCCACTGAAATGATACTCTCTTACCTTCTTTAACTGTCACAGGTCTTGTTTTCTTATGAACATGGCAGATAC
Organism: Sciaenops ocellatus; assembly: GCA_033000465.1. Taxonomy (NCBI): domain Eukaryota; kingdom Metazoa; phylum Chordata; class Actinopteri; family Sciaenidae; genus Sciaenops; species Sciaenops ocellatus. Next base: position 8,610,530 of record CP136870.1, read on the forward strand.
AAAGGCACAAAGACGAAAGAAGTAGAAAGACAACACCAGCTCTCACAGCCATAACAAAAAGGAAGGGAGAAACGGCAGCTAGAAAACACAAATATAAGATCAGATTAGACTGTAATGATGCACACATTTGATTTTCAAGCCTCAATAGTCAACACATTTCTTGTCCAGCTGTTTGAGGACTGACTGTGGCCTCTGGTCTGCATCAGTAAGAGACCGTCAGAGGTCAAAATGAACTCTACTCTGTCTCCCTCAGAGGAGCTGGTAATGTTCATTTGTTCTGGTGACAAACACATCTGAGACACAGCTGGCTTTGACACTGCAGCTGGAGGACAGAGAGTAACATACAAAAAAAGCAAAATAAACTTCACGACCAGCTCTGTTAACTGTGGAGCCATGAACTATTCAAATTCCATTAATACCAGCTGCTGTGACAACAAAAAATGTAGTAAGAGAGAGTAACATAAGAGTGTACAATACAAAATGCAAAGTAAAATCCATTACCAGCTGGGGATGCAATTATTCCAAACTTTCATAGTATGATTAAAAGAAAAATAAATAATAAAATAAGATAAGATAGATTTTAATGATCCCACAACGGGGAAATTCACTTGTCACAGTAGCTTATATACAGAGGGTTGATAATAAATTATTCACAAGTAAGAAATATATATAAAAGTCATTAAGTCATGGTCATCAAGTGTGGTTCATATGGATTTTGGGAAATAACTGAATATTAGAAACTTAGCTTTAAAGTGTTACACTTGGTAAAGTTAAATTTCATAAATTTCATGTGGTGGTAGTAGAATAAGAGCGTTTAATGGGGCAAATAGAATTGTAAAATTACTATGTCCAAAGAGGAGTGAGATAGCCTTGAAATAATGAATGTACATGACTTTGTCTGGTTACCAAAAAAAGTTGATTACTGGAAAATAAAATGTGACTTGAACATTATGATACATTTAAGAGTTTCTTTGTTCAACCCTGGAAAAATGCCTTCTTTAATTTCTGTTTTACATATACAATACAACAAACTTACCTTGTATTTCTAGACGCACAGTCACATTTCTCAGTAAAGCGCCATTAGATCCATATTCTGTCAACAGGTAATCTCCAGAGTGTTTCTTCATTGCGTTTCCCAGTTTGAAGGTTCCATTAGTGAATAATTCAAAAGGATTTACATATTCATTATTCAGACTCACATTGTGATTTTTGACTTTTAAAATTGGGAATTTGTTATCCTTTATCAGCCTAATATCTGGATTTGCTGTATTTGTCAGATGAAAAAGTAACAACTGCCCTACTGTTCCAAAACATCGAGCTCCAGTAGGTTTGGAGAAGTTACATTCAATAGACCCTAAAAAAACAAAACAAAAAAAAACCCAATAAAATATTAATGTAAAATGCAGAGAAGAACAAATTGTTGTTATTTATGTCCAGCACTCTTAAAAATAAATAAAACAAGACATTTTATGATTTCATTATATTTGTATTATATTGTTATATAATTCGATATTATTGCCAATGTCTTACTTTGTAGTAGTATTAGTATTATTTGCTAATAAATATTTAATCTATTAATTGCATTTCTAAATTCAGTAATGTATTTGTAAACTTATCTACCTATCAGTTTTTTTTTTTCATAATTATGAATTTGTGTTTATACATCATATTAAACAGCCGCAGTAACATATTTATTAACTCAAATGTACCTTTTGCTAGAGCTGTAGTTGCCAGGGTGGTGAAGATCATGTAGATGGAATTCATTGTCTTTCTGTAACACATAAATCTATGTATACTATGAAATTACAAAATTTCATTATTTCATTATTAAGTTGTTTGTTTAAAGTTAGTCAAATTTAATAGAAACTATGGCAACATGAATAGCATTTATGGAGCATCTATTTTCATAATTCATATTATAATTCATTCATTAGATCCTCTACTAAAGATTAAAATTGAGAAGTGTCACTCACCCCGTTTCACAATGGTGGGTTGTCTTCTTCGTGTCTGTTTGAGGCTCAGTGGTTCATGGTCTTGTATTTTTGTTGTCTAGATACATGATGAGAATCAAGGAAGTGGCTACTATATTGTCACCCACATTTAGCCCATGAACTATGCACTAAAATTGCCTGTTACAGCAACTCTGTGAACATTTTCTAAATGCAATTACAATATATTTTTTAGATGTGCTGTGTAGCCAGTAAATGAATGGAAAAAAAAAAAAAAACATACTCACATTTGAGAAAATGTGCTTGCTTCTTAAATACACTGAGAGCAGTGTAAGGCTTAAAAATATCTATCATAAAACAGTAAGTGTCAAGCCACAAGCTAGGTAGCTAGCCACTGCTCATAGCAGTGTTCCCCCTGGTAAGGTCATCCGCAGCACAGTGATAGCAGAAAGAATAGCACACAGCTTTTGAACGTCTTTAATAAGGTTTCCTGACGTGTGAGTTTACATTTCAGCTACAGTCTTAACTACTGCCCAACTACCGCTGTGAATGATTCATCTTTTAACATTTTCAGACTGACACTAAATTACAGTTAAGTTTCCTTACTAAAGTGTATAGATTTTAATGGGGAGACACTTTTTCCTGTGCACATAGAATTGGTTTCCCAAATGCAGAGCATTTGTTCTTAAAGGTACAGTCTCAGGAACTACAAGTAATGCACAAAGGAATTGCCCTTCACATTTTAAAATCCAAATGACACCCATTCATGGAGACCTCCTTATTCATTTAACCCTGTTGTATTGTAATCCACATTAAGCATTTGTTATTTATTTAAAATACATGCAGTACATTACTTACAAATATGTGCGTCACTAAACTTTCTCAGAGGCAACATCTTAGAGAGTATATATATAGAGTATGTGAAATTAAACCAACCTGACTTTACCTTTTTTAAATCTAATATAAATACATATTACATGCAAGTTATCACAATTAGAATTCAGAGTTCTCTTGCATCAGTTGTGTCAAATAAAAGCTAGCCTGTTAATAATTATCTCTCTGTATGGTGGTAAGACACGTACATGCTATTTATTAACTATATTCATGCCTTACTCATCTGAAAGCAGATGATTTGCCCTAAATTTACAGTAGCTCATGTCACACTTAAGTGAACTGTTGCAACCAAATCCTGTGGTGGTATTTATACTTTTTTTCAGCACACAATTGGAAAAGAAATGTTCAGTGATGACCTCCATACAGGTCATTAATTTCATGCAAACATATGGAACGTCTAAAACACAAGATAGTAACATTACAAGTGAGTGCTGCTCAGCTCAGTAGTCTGATTGTTTGAGTTTTTCTTGAAGGAGCACACTGTGGCCCAGTTTAAAATAGTGCTGTTTGCTGTTTTGTCTCTGTTGTTTTCCTGATAGCATTTTAGATCACGATATTCAGGTTTGTCCAGTCCTGTTTGTTTCTGCTTCTTTTCAATGTCATGTTCTTCCCCTCTCTGCTGCCTTTTTTCTGTGACAGGGTTGACAGTAACGTCCTCCAGTGATGTTACTGGGCCACCGTTTTGCTTCCAGCCTATAGGAACAAAAAGCAAGCGGAAGGTCAATCTCTCAGGAGCAGCAAACCAGGAAGCAGTAAATCAGTAAGGTGGGTCAGTTTGTTTCACGTCAGTAGCAGGGAACAGATAGAATTTGGATAAATCATGCAGTGAATTTGTTCAGATTTAAAAGTTAAGATAATAACCTCTTCCCTGCCTGCACAACAGGGTCACCCTCGTGATGAGGTCGTCAAGGGGCTGCAGCGAGGTCATCCACACAGGAAGAAAGTGCCAGTCCTGCAGTCTTTGTGGCAAACAACCAGGTCTGTGCACCTGGAGCACGTTAACTGCAGCACAGGATAGAATTACCATAATGACTGGTACACCAATCCCAGTCATCACTTTCCACCCAGCCATGGAGAGGGCAAACACAAGGGATGGGAGCAGCAAGAAGCAGAGGAGGAGGTACAAAATGGCAAACCAGCGGTACCTGTGTATGTGAATTATTAATAGAATATTTTTGATTTCCTTTGAAGCTTCACCTAACATCCTTAGACATTTTGTTAGCTATAGTTTGTTTCTACAAACTAACAGTACCTGGCAGTGCAGTTACCAAGAGCACAGGCCATACGTATGGGTAAGCGGGTGGCTGGTATGGGATACCACAGCAGTATACCAAAGAGGTTAAAGAAAAAATGACATAAAGCAACCTGAAACAAAAAAGGAGTTGATTACAAACATCAGCATAACAGAGAGACAAAGCTTGCTTATGAACCACCTCATATACATTCTGCCACCTACCGCCCCTCAGCCACAACTTAGTTAGGGTGGTCTTTTAATACTTCCCAGTGAATCTCGAATACTTTTTTATTTTGGTGGCAGTAGTGAAAGAGACATGTGGTTTGTGTGTAGGTGTTTGTTGAAGTGAAAGTGATACATAGAGAGAAAGCTGGTCAGAGAGACGTACAAAAAAAACTGACCACATACAGGTAAAAAGTTAGACTGCATTTGACAGTTTTAGCACCATAGAGAGAAACCTAAAGACACTAGTATTGCATGTGTCAACACCATGGAGAGAGAAGGACTACATTTAAATGTTTTTGCCCTCTAGTGGCCAAATATATTAATGACAGAAGTCTTTGTGTGTGTATGCATGCATACCTGTGTGGCAGCAGCCAGCTTATCTCCTGAACTAGCAAGGGCTGCTAGTGTAGCTGTTGTAGTGGTCCCAAGGTTGGACCCCAGGGTTAAAGGGTAGGCTCTTTCAATAGTGATTACACCAATCCCTGAGGGTTTATAGCATGCTTACCATAAGTAAACTGAGGTACAAAAGCTCTAGTTCTGCATTTGACAAAATCTAGATTGTAGTAAATTCAACTTAAAACACAAAACACTATTTAAAAAAAAAAAAAAAAAAGAGGATGAGAAACAAGCTGAGCATAAAAAAAGACCAACAATTTTAGCTCCAGCCAGGTAAAACCACAGACTGTATAAAAACTGGACCTAGTGTTTCTTTTATTGTAAAGATATTGTTGAAACTGAGCTAATATCCTACACATGGAGGATTTTTAACAGTAATGCATAACAATTATCTGTTACAGTTCTGTTAATGATGTACCAAGCTAGTGGTAGAATATTGCATTTACTGTAACTATTGTTGTGGAGAAATTGCTGAAGTCAAAGGTCAATGGTGAGGTCAGGAGGGAAGAAAGTGTTCAGGAGTCTCTGATGTCTTATGCTGTAATATTGACAGTCTTTACCCATGGAGGTGTTATTGTCAACATATTCTAGTCTGGAGACACAGATGTCTGTTTACGCAGATTGGAACGTCAACAGCCAGCTATCTATTATGTCTATGAAGGCAGCAATAGGTCTCTTCGACCCTGGCCACCACAGTGTTGAGATAGACTGGCACCTCCTGTTCCCAATCAAAGCGAAACAACTAATACTGCTGAGGATCTCAAGGCCCACACGTGACCTCGTGTAACCTAAGGATAGAAAATTCCATAACAATCCCCTCTTATTGATCATAAGAGCAATACTAACTACCGAATACTAATAATTATCAAATTTAGAGACCACCAGGGAGTACAGTCAGAATGGGAACGACACAAACATTACAAAACATTCTTAATCACACAGAAATCAGGAGTATTTGAAATCAAAATTATTCTAAAAGAACATCAATAAAAAATTATTAGTCAAACAAAATAGTTAATAGTAATTCATACAATCAGTGAGAAACTTTAAGAACCCCTCTTATGTACCCCATCATCCCATCCCCATGATGTGTGAGTTCCACTTTCAGGCCAACAAGGGCAGATCCCCTACAACACCAAGGTGTTAAAGGAGGTCATCAGGGAGGTCACAGATCACGTGCAAATATACCACTGGGAGAGGAGAAAGATCAAATTTACTCTATCACCTAACAGATACAACCCTAGCAATTAGAAGGGGTTCCATAAAACAATTGATTTAACATTCTAGATTAAAATTTCTTTCTTTCTTTTCTTTTTTTTTTAATAAAACCAATCACAACAATCATTGTTGCAATCAAGGTATAGTGAAGTCAATTTCTAAATGATTAAAGGTCACACATCTTTTAGAACAATAAACAACCAGCAAAGCTAGAATCATCAAAATAAAGCTAAACTAAACTTGAACACAGAGGTAACAGAAAGTTGGTGTTTTTGTCTGAAAATAGAAAAGTATATATTTCTTCAACTTTATTTTGCACAAACATTTCACAGTCAGCTCTGGTGAATGGAATCAGGTTGGTCATTGGAGAGTGTATAGAAGAAGGCATATTTTGGCAATTTTAACAGTTACTGTGATTACGATCACCGCATGTATGCAGTGCATCAGGCCATTTCAGACCTTTTGTTAGTACTGTTTTGGTCAACCGTTCTTTGATAGTTGCGTTCATTCTTTTAACTTGACCAGAACTTTGTGGGTGATAAGGAACATGCAACTGCAACTTGAACCCTAAAATTTCCGACAGATCCTGCATGATTTTTTTATACAACATTCTGTGGCACCCCAAACCTGGGGATCACCTCTTTTAGCAGACACTTAAGAACTGTGCTAGTGTCTTCTTTTCTTGTCGCGAAACCCTCGACTCACTTTGAGAATCGATCAGTTATGACTAACAAATATTTGTAGCCTTGACAACTTTGCATATGTACAAAGTCTATTTGCAAATATACAAAAAGAACCTGACAGATGTTCCAGATGGTCATGCTCCACTGTGCTGTTCTTCTGTTTGGTCTGTTGGCACGTCATACAACTATCTACAAATGTTTGTGAAACTAGTGTAATGCGCAAACCATTTTGAGCGAATGACATCATTTATCACCCCTCTTCCGACATGTGTTGGTCCGTGTGCAACACATGCCAGCACATGTAGGAGAGCTCGTGGGCAAACTACATGGCACAAAATACATGGATTAAAGTTCTCAGTTGTTACGACGGATTTCCGTCTTTCAGAGTTCACAGAGGCCACTTGTGAGATTCAATTCAATTTTATTTATATAGCGCTATATTATAACAAAAGTTATCTCATGCCACTTTTCATGCAGAGCAGGTCTAGACCGTACTCTTTATAATATTATTTACAGAGACCCAACAGTTCCACCATGATCAAGCACTTGGCGACGGTGGTGTGGAAAACCTTCCTTTTAACAGGCAGAAACCTCGGGCAGACCCATCAAGATCAATGCAGATCTGAAGAGAAAAAGTGTTGGCTGCTAGCTGATTTTTTATTGACAGATTGTCACACTCTACAGTCAATAGTACTATTTACAGCGTGCGTCCGCATGACTAATGACAGTACAATGACCCACGCGGCGTGGGATCAAAACATGGAGCATCTGTACTAAAGTTTAGCTGCTTAGCTAGCATGGACTCGTAGTGCTGCGACATTATCAACTAAGTTTTTTTACTGCGTCACCGAGCTGTGTTTTCATTTTGAGCCTTGGTTTGTAAAGTTTAACATGTGAGAACTCATCTGACATAGAGTCTCTCCTGTCGTGTGCTACATGTGTGAAATAACAACTATAGTCTGAAGTAGCCTAACCTGTGTAAACCACTTTATTTAGCTTCTCTCCCTCCCCTCTAGCACCGTGAGTTACTATAGTTAGTAATGATAATCAATACTTTTTTTGTTTGTTAGTTTGTTTTTGACTGTACAAAATCATGAATGTAGCGTGATTGTACCTCAATGCTGAAATCTTATAAAATAAGTGTATGTGACAAATCCTCAGAGCTTCCTTTTGATTATTCACTCTCTACTAACTCTATTAGCTCTTATTGTTACTTAGTCCTGGTGCTGTTTGTATGATGTATTTTTCTGTTAAATGATAAGAGGCTCAATTAAAACAATATCAATGATAATAATTATTGATAATGATAATGATAAGAAGGAATAGAAATATAATGTACTGAAAAGTTCTGTAGATGGTTGATATTTGAAAGAGTAAAACTTGAAGCAAACTTGGCAAAAGTATCAGTTTGATTTCAGAGATTGAGAATCATATTGAAAAGACAAAAAAACTAGCAATTGAACAGCTGTTTAAAGGATCCTCCTGTAAAACAGTGGTGGTCAAATATTTAAACTTGATAGATTCATTAGAAAACACAGTTATGAGTGGAGTGGAGCTGAAATCTTATATTATTATTATTATTATTATTATTATTATTATTATTATTATTATGTTTAGCAGGTGTCAAGTAATGTAACCTGTAACATGTTTCACAAATTGCAATTGGGGAATAGGATTTGGCTACAGCTCTGAAAAATTTCAGTCTGATTCTACAACTTCCCAATTTATTTAAAACATTTTTTAATTTACTACTGCATAACCAGCCAGGTGTATGTTGTCATATAGTCTGCTATAGATGAACCATCAGTATTAAGAATCATATCGGAATTTGGTATCGGTGTTTGCAGTAGATCTGGCCTTAGGGATGTGCACATGTCGATAGTGGCAATGCAATCATGCTCATCATCAGTGTCAACCAATGGAGGTGAGTGCTTTAAAGTTATGTTGGGACTGGAAAGAATTATTGCCTCATAACCTGAACGACGTGCTGCCGTCATGTTTTGAGTTGCGGATGTTCAAAATGTGTAATACTGTATGTGGAATGTGTACAACACAGTCATGAGCCAGTACAATGGGGGAAGATTTATCAATTAAAATGGCAACAATGGCCACAGACAACTTGGCATGTTTCAGATCTTGAAAGGCTTTGTGCATTTCCTCAGTCCACTGTACCACCGATGGAGCTGATTGCAGTGAGGCGGCTCGCAAAACAGACTAGTGGCATATTCAAAAATCCAGTGTCTGCAGTAATTAGCCATCCCCAGAAAAGAGAGCATCCGTTTCTTGGTTGTGGGGGGAGGCATGTTAACCAGCAGTTTCACTCTCTCCGGTGACAAAAGGCGCTGTCCATCCTTAAAACATCACCCAAATACACCTCAGGTCGACAGAATTGCAACTTAGCCAGCGATGCTCTATGACCACACTTGGCCAGTCTCTGTAGCAGCAAGATAGAGTCTTTGTGGCTAGCTTCTTTTGATGGAGAAGCTATTAGGAGGTCATCTCGTACTGCAAGACAGTGGAGCCCCCTGGCAGGTGGAGCCCATGCAGGTATCTTTTTACCACCGCTGCATACACCGTGGGACTCTCGACACAACCCTGCGACAAACGTCACCAAGTGTACTTATTTCCTTTGAATGTGAATGCAAACAGATACTGGCTATCTGGATGCAATACTATCAAGAAAAATGCAGAATTTCAATCAATGACTGTGTAGTGTGTGGACATAGAGGGTAAGAACTAAAATCAAACTGGTGTCAGGCATAATTTGGAGCTGCAGGCACCACATTATTAATTGCTTGCAGGTTTAGCACAAACCACCATTCATCGGGGCGATTTGCTTTGGGAATTGGTAAAAATGGGAGTGTTACATGGGCTGGTGGGTTGAACCAGCACATCCTGATCCAATAGAGATTGAATGACACTGTCAGTTGCTGCAATATCTTTGTGAAGCAAATTGTATTGTTTAATCATTGGTAGCTTAGCATTAGGCTTGAGTGTGACTTTATGTGACGGAGCCAAATTTACAAAACGCACATGAAACTTATATTTAGCCCATAAAATGGATGGAACCTCAGACAGCTCAGAAGGAGGTCCATGCTGTGTGGAAAGAGGCGGCAAATGTAGACGGTGATAACTGAATGTGTTCACTTAAGTGTGCTACTCTTTAGTGTTGAGAAGCTGTACCAGCTTCTCTCAAGGCCTGACACTGAGCCACCATGTCCAAGGTGTTACAGCTCACAGCCACGAGTAACGGCCACAGTGATGTGTGGATATGAATCTTCAGCATTAAACAATCCCTGCTGTGTGTCGGATAGCTGGACTGGTATGGCATATCTCTGGTGAACCAACAAACAAACATTGTTCACACTCCAACCCCTCTTATGTAACTAAAAACTCAGCAGTCAAATGTGTATACTGCTCAGAAGGGTTAAATGCTGCAGTTCAATGAAAATTTAGGAGAGGCCTCATTGTTGCACATGCTGGGGAAGTTTTAGTTTTAGTTTAATTTTCTGAATGTTTGAAAGTGAAACTAGAAAGCAAATTGAAACCTGGACATATCCAATAGTACGAACAGTCTGCAGTGGTTAGACTGAAAAGCTTTTTATTTTTTATTTTTATTTCTTATAGATAGATAGGTAGGTAGATAGATGACTTTATTAATCCCTGAAGGGAAATTAGGTCGTCATAGCAGTCCGGTATATTTGAATACAATAAAAATACAATAGAAGAAAATAAAATAACAGAAAGGGGCAAGGTTCCCATTAGTGGGACAAGGACCAGGTATCAGGTTTCTGAAAAGAATACATCACATCAGAGCCTTCAATAGTTAGTTAGTTCAATAGTCAATATTTATTTATTTTTAATTTTAATTTTTAAATTTTTTATTATTGTTATTTGTATTTATCTATTTATTTATTTATTTATTTATTTATTAAGTTTTCTGTGATGATTTTTAAGTTTTCTGTGATGATTTTTAAGTTTTCTGTGATGATTCCCATAGAACCATGGTTCTAAAGGAATGCTGGAAATGCCTCCACAGTAATAAAATTGGACGTGTGCATACATGCTCTGCAGTTTTTACAGTAGAGATATTTGCTCCACTATCTACCAACATTTCAGCGGTACTTTTTTTAACCTGAACGTGCAGTACTGGATCTTCGGTGGGATTATTAGAAAGTTGAATAGTTGCAGCTTGAATATGAAATGGCTTGGTTATTGCATTTTTTACTTCAACGTTTAACCAATAAATCAAAGTTTTGGTTGGGGCCATTGCCCACCCTCAGCTGCTCAGGGAAAACAAACTCATCTCAACACAAGATCCACTCAGTTTTGTTTGTGAAAAGTTGTTGAATATCAGGTAAGTTTTCAATCATTATTTTAAGAGCATTTATCGAAGATGTTTGTGACACTTCAGAGGCAGGGGCTTCCAAAGTTGTTTTCCTATGTGCCTCTGTGTTTCTGCTCCGCCTAATCTGAGTGTAGTATCAAATTTACGCATTTATGTAGTAGCATAAACAAAGTGTGCTTTTAAGTAAGGCAAGTTGGACTTTTAGCTTGACATGTATGGTTTGGATTAAGTGATAAAAAGTAATAAGGGAGTTAAGACTACACTATTATGTTATTACTGTTATGATTTGAGCACAAACTGCACCATTAGGGTATGGTTTAACCTAAGCAATATGTAATGAGCACCATGATTGGAGCCGAAGTTGATTCTGAGTTGACTTAAGGTGTGTGAAACGTATTAATCAAGTTGAAATGTGTTAATCAAGTTTGATGAAGACTGTACTACACCAAAATGTTATGTGATGATTGTTACAATAATTATTTAAAACACTTTAAGCATTTTTTAATGCAGTAGAAAGAACCTATAGTCTATCAAAGAGGTAAAAGGTTTTATTTTTGAAAAATGAAGTTGAACAAATCTAAACTTTAATGGTGTAGTCCTTCAAGAGGGGGCGCAGAGGTGTTGTTTTGTTTTTGGCCTCACTATCTGCACTTCCTTGTCACTAAGGTCTGTGTAAGGCTCCTCTCTGGGTCTGGCTCCTTCTCCTTCTAAATCTGACTCATTAGACTGTCTGCTGGCTTCCTTCTCCTGTCTGCATAATCTTGACTTTCCTTTTCTAACTCTTTCTGTCCTTTTCCTATACTACTGTAGCTGTTAGTAGGAGAAATTCTTCATCGTTTGTTGCTTGTGATGAGCTTACTTGCTCAGCTATGTTAGCATTGCAAAAAGGGTTTTGTACTTGACAGTTGTGGACAGACAGAGTTTTGTACTTTTGTTCAGGTAGTGTTATATCAACCTTGGCTAAAATGTTCAGTAGATCTTGGGGAGAGGGAATCTTGGCTCGGCACTTGGCCTAGCCATACATCGTAGCTTTTGCACATTTCTCCAAATCATCAACATACCTTTGTTTTATCTTAATCATTTCTAAAACTGTACTTTGCAACTTATCTTCCAGTACAGGCACGACAGGCAGTGACACATTTGGCACTCAGATCAATTACCTTTTTTAAGTCAATGGATTCAAACTCGCAGCTTTTGTCACTCACTCTCACACCACATCTTTTTACAGGCCACATTCAACCACACTTGCATACATTCTTTGATGTATCTGGAATCCCAGGATGGATTTTCAACATTAGGGTTAACATTTATCTCAGCCATTTGCAGCTTTTCTTTCTCAAATGTTCCCTCATACGGCCACATGCCATTCATCCATTCGCACAAAAGAGAAGTGAACGGAAACACAAAATCCCATCCTTTCAGTCTACCGACGATTCCAGCCAGATTTGTGGAGTGTGGAATGTGTGTGTGTGGAATGTGTGTGTGTGTGTGTGTGTGTGTGTGTGTTTGTTTGTTTGTTTTAGCATACTGCTTATCAATGACAGGTTCACCTTCTAATTTCACATTGGCTGTTTGGGTTCTTTACAGAAAGGTTTTTTACTTTTATTTTATTTTATTTAACATTAAAACATTACACATAGAAACAAACAGATTTCAATCCACAGTACAGCAGCATCAAAGGTCTGTCTCCACACTTTTCTAACTACAGAAGTGGTGGTCTGAAGTGAAAGGACGAAAACTCTTTCGCCCCCAGTGTATACACAATTAGCATCAATGTTTCCCACAGGGCACAGAGCAGATGATCCCCGATCTTGACTTAAACGAAGCAGTACTTTTAAACTCCCCCGAAAATGTCTTTTTTACAGTTTAAATCTCAGGTGGACCTCTCTGTGCCAAGTGCAGCCCAAAACTGCCCCGGAAACCAAAACAGCTACGTAGTGGCAATGCGGGGGTTCAGAAAAACCAACCCGCTACCCCTTCACAACCACACACTCTGTTCTGTAATCAAGATTTTTTGTTACAGGCCCAATATTTTTAAAGTTTTTTGTTCTACACCATTGTCAGCTTTCTTGATTTCTCACTTTAAATCAATACGCCAATTGAACATCTAACTGGGAGGTTTGTATGACACATATGTTCCGAGCAACGCTCCCAGAGGTTTCAGCCAGGACATTCTCACCAAGACACTGAACTTTCTGACCCCCCCTGGTTGGGTCTTAGATGTTTTTTTTTATTTTTATTCCAGGCAAATTAAATGAGCACATAGTTTTTTATGATTTCCTCAAACTCAGACATGGTAAGGCATAGTAATGAAACTTTTGCACTTACCACGCCTTTGTTCTGTTGAAATCCTGTTCGTGACGCCAGTTGTTGTGGAGAAATTGCTGAAGTCAAAGGTCAATGGTGAGGTCAGGAGGGAAGAAAGTGTTCAGGAGCCTCTGATGTCTTATGCTGTAATATTTATTGACGCTTGGCCAAGGAGAATTAGAGACACTCTCAAAGTACATCAGAAGTGCCTGAGTCGGTCTCACATTCTGTCCCCCTCATCCTGGTGGTCAGACTTTAAACCCCAAGATAACACCACAAATACTATACGCCCAGAATTAGCTAAAGAGAATGTCTTTACCCATGGAGGTGTTATTGTCAACATATTCTAGTCTGGAGACACAGATGTCTGTTTACGCAGATTGGAACGTCAACAGCCAGCTATCTATTATGTCTATGAAGGCAGCAATAGGTCTCTTCGACCCTGGCCACCACAGTGTTGAGATAGACTGGCACCTCCTGTTCCCAATCAAAGCCAAACAACTAATACTGCTGAGGACCTCAAGGCCCACACGTGACCTCGTGTAGCCTAAGGACAGAAACTTCCATAACAACTATAAAAACACTGAGGTGGTAATTTATTAATTTGTGAGATGGACAGGAAGAGGGGAGAAGAGAGGAGAAGGTTACTGGAATGCCCTGTTGCCTACAGCTTATTTTCAAAGCAATAAGTAGTAATCAAGTATTCAAGTATTATATATTATATATCAAGTATTTAATATATTGTTGAATTTCAGAAACGTTTAGTAAACCATGATTACAAATCAATGCAAAGAAAATCAGTTCACATATGATATTTCTGTGTGTGTGTATTACCTATGAGAGGAGTGATGGCAGAGGTGAAGACAGAACTACTCTGAACCAAAAAGGTCATGCCTGCTCCCACTAATAGAGCCAGATAACCTGCCAGCCAGGTAAAAGGGAAGGGAAAATCTACAAGACAAGAACAAGACCAGAGCATGAATGTGTCCTCCTGCACATTGTCATTGTTAAAATTAAGATCCAATTTAAGGTTAGGATCTTGGTGTATCTGTGATGTATTTAGGATTAGGCCTTTTATATTCCCACTGCATATTACCTGTATTAACAACTTTATGAATAACACTGGCCACCTGGCCCTTCAGCAAAGAGTTGAGCAGCTTAACCAGCAGTATCAGACAACTGCACAGCACCAACAGGGAGCAAGCCAGTAGGATCAGACCTATGGCCAAGTCTGACAAAGAGGAGTCCACAAAGAGATGCCTACCTGGACAGAAAGACATCATACAGATTTGATGTAGAGAAATGAGAAAGATTATTTGAGTGAGAAGCAAATTTTAACCAGCAAAATGTCTGAAAAAACTTCAAACTTAGTATTCTGTGTGTTTCATCACAGTGCATGTTGATGATTGATGCACACGGGGGTACCTGGGGGGTTTGTGAGTCATGATTACTGTATGAATTATTTGCATTTATCTAATAGTTTAAGATAATATTCATTTAAATCAGTTAGTTAAATATTTTAAACTTAACTTAATAATGTATGTATTTAATAAATCATGTTTGTGAAGACAGTCTATAAAAGAACGTAACAAATGGATGAACGTTAAATGTTGCAATTAAAGCACACAAAGTAGAAAATGTATGAGAGAGAGGAGGAGAGAGATAAAAGCCTTAACGACTTAAAATAAAATAAAAATAAAAATGACATACATTTCCGTGCATGTTCTGAAAGGTTGTATGTTCCCCAGGATGTTTCATTGTCCTGTCAGCAATGACAAACACACACTGAGGCAAAGAGATGGCGGAACAGTTTGTGTAAAAATGAAACATTAGCAGCACACAGTATTTAGTACACTTCTAGTTTTGATACCATGATCATATGATACCAGTACCTGCATGACTGTAGTTTGACACCATTTCTTCACCAAACTCTGGTTCCTAACACTCTGGTCTCCTGTAGCAATGGCTGTAATGACTGACCGATCCAGCTACACAGACAGAATCATGGTATGACATTATTACAGTTTGTTAAAATTACAGTTTATTGCTGCCATTGATTGTCTACAGAGAAGTTACACAGGGAATTACAGGGTGTCAATATGACCTGTTTTTTGATTTGTAACCAACTTGTTGGTTTGACTTTAGACAGTTCGCTCTCATCATAACCTACAACATGATAAACCTACAGTATGTGTCCCTGACTGAGGCATGCATAGTGTCAAACTATGAGAGGTGTCTAGTATTTTATTGCTCTTAAGTTGCTTAGTTCCGCTGTCACTGACACGTTTTTATTTTGTGCCTCTGCGCACCCTTGCCTCGTATAATTTTGTGTGTGTAATAGGTAACCTTTTGATGTAGAATAGTTATCCAAAATCACTTTAATAGGTGACGTTTTCATGAGAGCCCTCTTTCTCTCTATTTTCTCTACTTGTTAGGGGTGAGTAAATTCCACTTCTCACCAGTTATATATATGAGAAGCAATGAACAATCTGTTTTTTCTGTTGATTATTTCCTATAATCTGTTCTCTTCACAAGTTGCATTTCCCCCTCACTAAATTTGTTTCTGTATCTGTCCTAAGAAAATATGTCCTGTGCTTGTGGAAATAACCCAACACAGTACCTGGATAATAGTTTTGGTGAGTGGCTCAGTGAGGACTTTAAGAAGTTCAGGAGCTTCTTCTCCGGTGCTGAGCTGCAGTGTGTCAACCACTGCCTCTGACATTCGCCTCAACAGCCCATTCACAGCTTCCAGAGGGAGAAGCACCAAAACAGACAGCCAGTTAAAACAGTCATGGACTGTAGCTCCAGCAAATGCCCTGAAATAAACAAAATTTTAGATTTTGTTCTTTTTAAAATAAATAAATGAATATAAGCACAGGGCACAAACACAAGCAGCAGTACCTTTCAAACTCATCTCTCTCTCCAGCCTGCATTAGAGCAACAATGGTGTTGGTCACCGATGTTCCGATGTTGGAGCCCATGATGATAGGAATGGCTGACCGAACATCCAGCACTGTATAGAAAGACATAATTAGACAAAATGTTAGAAGACCATGTCTTGTCAAAGTGCTCGCATCAAACAGTTTAAGGGTCTGTAACTAAAATGGTTAAATACTTAAGTACTTTAACTCACAACCAGAAGAGACGAGGCTGACTATGATGGAGGTAGAGGTGGAGGAGCTCTGGACTAACACTGTCACTAGTATTCCCACCACCAGCCCTGCAACTGGGTTAGACAGAATGGTATTTTCTTGAAAGATATCTCCTGCTACCCTGCCTGGAGGGAGAGACAGAGACAGACAGTGGAATAAAGTTGAGCATCCACAATAATAAATGAAATAATTATTTGTCTGTAATAATACGTGTTAATATATTTTATAATTTATCTCACATACGATATGAGTAACTGTGAGTACTGTAAAGTTGAAAGGTTAAGGAAACTGCTGATGAGGGATGATGATGAGATGAGACTGCTTACCTCCAGTTAGTTGGAAGGCAGAACTTAGAATGTCAAGGGAGCACACGAAAAGGTAGAGGAGGAGAAAGAGGAGTGGGATTTTGCAGAGAGCAGATAACACCGTTTTCAATCGTGTTTTTGGCTGAGTTTCCATGGTCAGATCCTGGAGGGCATTGATTATGGGTAATAAAAGCAGAATTAATACTGCTACATAAGACATACAGAATACTCCTGAAAGGGTACAGTAACATATCACGCTAATGCAGGGGGGTCATATACTGTATATAAGTGCAACAACAAGCAAAAATGAATTACATTTACTTTAAACAAGGCTGTGAGCTAAGCACAAATAAAATATGAAACAAAATACTTATAATCAGTACTACTTCAAGCACATCTGAACAGAAGTTTGTAGAAATACTGTTATGTCAACATACCTTCAGTTTTGATGAAATTGTGTCTGCTACAGAAAACAAATGCTGACTTAAATTGCAGCTGATAGCAAAAAATAAAGTAACAAAACCACAGAGGAGTGAGAGTGAAAAGATAAGAACAGGATTATACTTTGTGTAGCATACATTACTTTTGTATAGATAAAGAAAAAAGGAAAGGAGGCCAGAGTGAGATTACAAAAATGAGAAAGAATGAAGAGAGAAAAGGTAGAAAAGAAAGGGAGGCACTACTGTGTGGTGTATATTAACTCTATCAGTAGAGCATGGGTGACTGGTGGTATAATGGATAGCCAAGACTCCTCCTTCTTTATTCTTTGTTTCTTTCAATCCCTCTTTGTCTTCATCTATAAATATATTACATATTTGTGTCCACAATATGGTTTTAGTTTGATACAGCCTTTATTTGCCAATTAGGCTGCCACAAAACTTAAAATACGTCAGGGCAGGGCAAACTGGTCTCAAAACAGCACTGCCATATGCATAAAGAGAATAAAGTCAACTACAGTACAGATAAGTAAAATGGTAATATCAAGGATTAGACCTGAACTGCCTGTTTTCATGTTTATAGACTAAACCACCATTTTTCATATTGCATCCAAAATTAAGTAAGCTTACTTCTTTATGTTTTGTTTACACGTGTGGACACTGTTGATGGGAACTTGGGTGTGTACATTTGGGTTTACAAGGGTTGAGGCTGTTATATTTTTGTTCTTATCAACCAATTTTCAAATATTTTAGATTAGATTTTTTCACTTAGGTGTTAAGCAAATTATTCTACAGCATATCAATCATATGCAGACTTACACCACACATAAATTTAGTGTGCTAATATTTAATGTGGTTGTAATATCTCTCTAGAGGAAATGAGATCATTGTCTAACAATTATTTTGCAGAGTGATAGAGGAGATCAAAGTATGACAACAAAATAAAACAATAAATACAATCCCACCTATTATCTCTCAGCTGAGTACTGATTGTGTTTAAATCTCTAATAAATCTACTGAGATTACCTGCACTGGGCATAGGGCATAGTTGCACATTTACAGACAGTAGATAAGACTTTGATTTGCTGATTTGCAGGCACTCCTCGTAGAACACGTACGTATTAAGAGAAGAAAATTGTGGGATTATGAACAATTACGATGAAACTACAGCTTTCCTGGGACACTGGGGACGTTTCCAGCAGATTGTCTTCTTCCTCCTCTGTGCCAGCACCATTCCTAATGGATCCGGAGTTTTATCCATCATCTTTGTGGCTGCCATTCCCAGCCACCACTGCCTGGTTCCTGAGCTCAACCTGACTCAAGATTGGCTCAGTGTTATTATCCCAATAAAGGTAAATCTAGAGGGGTGTTTATTTGTGTTATTTTATTTGTGAAACAATCAGAAAGTAACATTTTATTTCTCTGATCACTGGCTTTCTGACTATAATCTGACTAGTCTCTCTCTCTCTCTCCACTCCCACCTTCCCTCTGTTGCTCTCTCCCTCTGTCTCTCTTTCTTTCTCCCCCTCTTTTTCCTCAAATGAAAGTTCTCCAAAAGAAACTTGGTGTCACCATTTTGTAGCATAGACTGCCAGCCAGACTCAGACGTAGAAGCTGGTATGAGATAAACCATGTTGTGAAGTTTCAGTGTCTTAAATCTGGCAACCCATATGAGCTTTAGTCTAAGGCGAAAGGGGTGGGAGGAGAAAATTCTTTCAATATTTTGAATTTGGACTGCAGTATCCATTTTAACCACCAGGTACCAGTGTTACATATTTCTCCTTTGAGTTTATTTATAAAAGGTAACATCCATGTTGAGTTGTTGTCTAAAGTTGTTTGTCACCTTATAATTAATGTTACAATTAATGCTTTTGTGTTCTTTTCATTCAAATTAAATTTCAGACAAGGTGTTACCAGCAAAGTTTGTCATTTTGTATATCAGGTGGTGAATGGGAAACAGGAGTTGAGCAGATGCAGCAGATACAGACTGGATGTGGTCAGAAATCTCTCTGCCCAGGGTCTCATTCCTGGCAGAGACATCAACCTCACAGACCTGGAGCAAGAGGGCTGTCTGGATGGGTGGAGCTACAGCAGAGACATCTACCAATCTACTATAGTCTCTGAGGTGAGTAAATGTCTGCGCACATCTGCAATAGCTGTCTTTAAGGATCGTAACTTTAACACATATTTGATTTGTTCTGGTATTCTTTGCAAATTTTTGAGAATTGTAAATGTTTTGTGGCTTTATTTTTCCTAAATGTCTACTTTAATGCATGATTATTCCAGTTTGACCTGGTATGCAGTGAGCAGTGGAAGCAGCCGTTCAGCTCTACACTTTACTTCCTAGGAGTTCTTGTTGGATCTTTCTTCTCAGGACAGCTCTCAGACAGGTCCTGAGAACACAAGTGCTTTGAAAAGTGACCTTTAAACTTAAATATTTAGTTCTCTTTACATTACTTGTCATAGCAGATGAAGTAAAAAAAAAGAAATAATAATAATAATAATCATAGATGGAAAACTATAACTATATGAAAAGGTGAAAATGTACATGACTTTTTTTTTTATCCTGAATATGAAATATGCCTTTCACTGTTCTCTCTGTGCTAATGAAGCATTTTGAGCCCCACACACCCTTTGAAATATTTTTTTATTTTATAATTTGTGTTAATGATGTGAAACAGCATAAATTTGATATAAACACAGACAGGTAGAAATATGTTCTATAAAAATCATTTCAGCAACTTTTTAAGTCCTGAACAGCCCTGTGTTTTTTTTTTTCCTTGGTCCTATTTTATTTTTGGTCTCTTCAATATAGATATGGGAGGAAGCCTGTATTTTTCACAACCATGGCAGCTCAGACAATTTTTACCTTTGCTCAAGTCTTCTCTCCTTCATGGACGGTGTTCTCCATCCTCCTCTTCTTCAGTGGTTTGGGACAGATAGGCAACTACTTGTCTGCTTTCGTGCTGGGTACATATAAACACCTCCTGCTGTAACTATTGGTACAATGTATTCTCTCCATTAGACGTAGATTTGTACTTCTCTCTCTGCAGGAACAGAGACCTTGACTGGCAACGTGCGGGTCTTGTTCTCATCACTGGGTGTGTGTCTGTGTTTTGCCATTGGCTACATGGTGCTCCCACTCTTGGCTTACTTTTTAAGGGACTGGAAATCTCTCCTGCTGGCTGTCGCTCTGCCTGGTTTGCTCTACATCCCTCTCTGGTGGTGGGTTGTACTCATCACATCACATTACATTAAGATGATTCACATAACTCGTAATAGAGCTTCAGCCACAGTAACATCCATATTTTGTTGTTCTTACTGTTAAGGACAGTTGGTTTTTATTATCATTGTTCTCTCAGTGAACATGAAAAATGCTCTCTGAAAACCCTGACGACTGTCCAAACAAAGGTGTAATGTTATGATGCTTCGCATTTAGGATCTCGTCTTGTCAAATAGGCAGCTGAGTTTTAGATCCACTGCATCAGAATTAGATGTGTATTAATTACAGTAAAGCAGTCACTGCACGCTCCAACAATGCTCATAGAAATGTACAAAAAAGCAGAAATTAGAATCTAAGACACAAAGACAGAGTAGTGTATAGGTTAATATAGTAATAAAATAATAAATAATAAAAAAATAACAAATGTATAATAAATCATAATGTTGTGGTAGACAGGTGTACATCAATGATAAAACGGAAATGTAAACATGTTCTAAATGTGTATATATATTGTACCAGTCAAATGTGTACGAAGCTGTCATCAAACAAAATATAGATCATTTTATAATCTAAAATCTAAAATATGGTACTGTTCTTTAAAAGCTACTTCTGAAAGCCTCACCCGACCTGCTGTACAAAGACAGACTTTGGGTGTGACTTAAATCTGTCAGACTCATTCATCTGTTGCATCGTCAATTCTGGGTAAACCTGACTGACTAAGTAGGCTTATGTAAAGATGATCTGCATACAAGCCCAACTGTGCTGCACACTGTACTAGACTATAAAGTAGATCAGCTGTTTGGAAAAGATTTAGCAAAGTAAAGTGGTGAATATATTCTTAATATAGCGTACACTTTAATAGATATTGATCCTCTTGGGTTGAGCCTCTTTGCATGGTCTGCGGTGCGTAGATCTGTTTCTGTGCTGGGACCTCTGTCTGCTTCTCAAAACTGGCTCTACACTGACTATGCATGAGTACCTCATATGACCCCACTTCAAAATACCCAAACTAACCCTTTAATCTCACAGTTGAGAAGGCATGTTTTCCCCAGTGATTTTCTTGGGAAAGTGAAACAGAAGCAGATTACTGTGATCTTTAAAAGCTCTTTCCTCTTTCATTGGTTACTTTACAACATTGTTAGAAAACCACAAATTATGAGTTATGATTTGCCCTTCCCTGTCATTTAATGCCACTGGTTAGCAGATGTCAAGGGTGGATAACTTTTTGTTCAGTCTTTTTTTGTGTGTGAAACTAATCCAAAAACAAAACTAAGACGGGCCTAACACAAGTGCAAGATCAGACTTGCCTTTAAGACTGGTCCCCTTCATCCGCATTCCAGAAAGTGAATGTGGGAGTGCTGTCACTTACACTTAGCTTATCATTTTGTGCTTCCTTTCAAGGCCAGATAAAATTATTATGTTCCTCCACATGTTTCAGTAAGTGTTGCATTACATGATTTAAATACTGCTGTGTCATTTGCTACACTGTTTTAGAAATGAACTCAGCAGGGAGCGGTGACAGCTGTTAACAGTAACAAACATTTCTAATTATTGGTTGCATTTGAAGCAGGAAGTTTTACATCCTATCACAATAATGGCAACAAATAAATACAAGGCAATTTAGTCCCAGACCACTGCAGTTGTGATCTTGATCAGGGTGCTCTTTGTCTGAGACTGCGATATGGCCGAGTAAAAATACAGTCAATAACAAGAAGAGATCGAGACCTTCAAAAAGTGGTTTTGAGACAAAACTGGAGTACTCCAACGCTGCTGTCTGATCCTGGTCTTGACCCAGTATCACCCTGCCTTGGTCTTGATTTGGTCTTAGTTTAGGTGGTCTTGACTATAACACTGTTTAACACCACACCTGTCTAAAGTACCTTTGTGAAATTTGCCCCCAAACCTGTCTGTGTCTGTGTTGAAAACTGTGGCAGGTTCATCACAGAGTCTCCACGGTGGTTGCTGTCTCAGGGACGAGTAGAGGAGGCTGAGGCCATAGTGAGAAATGCTGCTAGGAAGAACAAAGTTGAGGCCCCACAGATCATCTTTCAAGACAACAGTGTAAGTTGGACTAAACAAAAAACAAAATTGAAAACATTTTGGGGAACAAGTCCGTCATTTTAAATGCACGTTAAAACAGGTTTTGTTCACTGTTTATAATGACCATTACAACATCCGGAACCGAAGGAAATCATTTACACCAAGCAAAACCCATTTTAATGTTCAAAGGAGCACCTGGCTTCTGTTTTTTATGACACACTGAAAAAAATTTAAATATCTCATTAATTCATTCATTTGATTAAATGCATATCCTACAGCGACTTCATGTAATGCACTAATTATGTGAAATCATGCTGAAATTTAATTTTTAAATCCACACTAGCATAAGAAAAAAAAAAAAAAGCAAATTGAGAGAACGGTTTTGTTTCTTGCAGACTGATGAGGAAAATACCTGGTCTAAAAAAGAGGAACACCACACTGCCTTTGATCTGATAAAAACCCGCAACGTCAGAGCCACAACACTCATCCTCTGCTTGGTGTGGTGAGTCTGAGAATTTATTACACACACTATGCTGTACGGCCAAAAGCATGTGGACACCCCATAAACACATATATATATATATCCATATGTGATTGTTGGTTTTTTTTAAGATATTTTTTTGGCTTTTTTCAAGCTTTATTTTTGATAGAGACAGCTAAAGAGTGACAGGAATGTAGGGAGAGAGAGATGGGGATCGACATGCAACAAAGAGCCACAGGTCAGATTCAAACCCTGGGCTGCTGCAGCAATGCTTTGTACATGGGGCGGATGCTCTACCAACTGAGCTATTCGACCCCTATATGTGATTGTTGAGCATCTCATTCCAAAACCATGGGCATTAATCTGCTGCTAAAACAGCCTCCACTCATGTCTGAAGTTTTTCCACCAGAGTTTAGAACCTGGCTGCAGGGATTTACAAGGATTTTCTGTCGTTATGCACATTTCTCTTTTAGAGAGCAAGTGGCGTGAATACCTTAAAAAATCTTCTATTTTTATATGTGGATTATTTTTACTGTCAATAATCTGTGTGTAGGAGCCATTTTAACATGTGCAGAAATGTAAGGCCAGCCGGCAGCACTAGGGGTGCTTTCATGTCAATTCGGGGCAGTCTATATACGTAGGTGGGGGAGGTACGGCAAGACACAGGTATGTTGCCGGAGGAAGTAAGTTTCTGACCGCCACGCCAAGCCACGTGTGTATTGTTTGTATATGGGCACTGCTTTATGGCAATAAAGGGTTGCCATGATAAAAGATCCATGCCACTGTTGGAAATCTTGAGTGTCATAAATAAACCATAAAACATAACATTCATGATTGACATTTTGCACATTTTCAGTCATTTTATACACTACTACAAATCAATTAATCTACTGTTCTATCTACGCTGATCTACTGTATCTGACTTCCCATCCTCAATATGTCTGCTCTCTGTATCTGTGTCTTATCTAGGTTCAGTCAAGTTACTGGCTATTTTGGCCTGTCTTTGAACTCTCTGCAACTCAGCGCTGACCCCTACATAAGCTGTTTCATTTCAGCAGCTGTAGAGGTGCCAGGGTACATTTCTAGCTGGCTGGCACTGCGATACTTCCCACGCCGACCTTCTGCCAGTTCTGCAATGCTTCTGGGAGGCGTGTCCCTGTTCTTCATTCAGCTGGTGCCTCAAAGTAAGCAGGCTTAGGCTTCTCACGCATAAAGGGCTATTTGTTTTTTTGTACCAGGCTGTAAACATGTTTATTTCTGCTGTGAAGTTGGACATTTTGAAGTCGACTTATGGAGTTTGAATCACTTTGTAGTCAGCCTCAAGTGGCCGTTAGAGGAACTGCAGTTTTTCCATGTTGGCTTCACTTCTCGCTTGGTTAAAACTCAAAATAAACTACGACAAGAACAAAAGAGAGTAAAGATGACTCAAAGAGACACTGCCAGGCGAAACTTTAAATTTCATTGTACATTTTGTGGTGGACCATTACGGTGCACCGCATACTGTTTATGGTAAGCCTGAAAGACATCATTAGTGGGCCACTAGCAGTAATAGGTTTTTTTTCTTTAACTCAGTTGGTTTATTAGTAATAATAATAATTAATAATATTTGGAGCCTCCCTTCAAAAAGTTTTTACTTTTCAGGAATTAAATTATCGTATCCTATGTTTAAGAAACTATTTTCCATCTCCTTCAGCTTTACCAGAGGTGTCTGTTGCACTAGAGATGCTGGGTAAATATAGTTTTACCACCAGCTCCTCACTGATGTTTGCCTACACAGCAGAGCTTTACCCAACAGTGCTCAGGAGCACAGCGACAGGGACATGCGCCACATTTTCCAGAGTGGGCACCTGCATTGCACCTTTTTTGTTACAGCTGAGTGAGTAAACTGGTTTTAAACTTTAAACTTATGTCTGCACTGATACAAAACAGGCATGCCAGAGAGGACACAGGCTTTTCTCTTATCCTAATTTACCCTTGCCCTCCTATAGGTGTATACAATAAGTACCTGCCTTACATTATACTGGGGACTCTGGCTGTTGTTTCTGCCTTTGCCACTATTTTCCTACCAGAGAGCTTTGAGCAACCTCTACCTGAAACTTTTCAACAGATGCATAAGAGAGGAAGGTGAGGTGCTACTACTGTGAAGAAACAATCTCATAAACTAATGAGTTTTGATGCATTTAAATATACTTTTAAGATTAAATCAACAATGAATTGGTTACACCTGTTGGTAAAACATCATCATACATCAACATTTAAGCTGTGAAGTGATAATGAAGTGAGGAAACATTTAAAAAATTTAAAACTAGTTACCCCACAGTCTGGAGAACAAATGTTTCTTTTTTTTCTTTAACAGGGTGAAGTGTCCCTGCAACACTCGCACAGAAACACCAGAACCTGCTGTGCTTTTGGAAAGTCAATTGTGATTAAATAATACACTGAACTGACATATAGCGATTGTGTATCATGACTACTGTACTCAAACTGATCATTTTACCCAGTAATAAAAAAGCAAGAAGGAAATGGCAACACATATTTCAATTTAAGCTTTGACTTTGACTGTCTAGATTTAAGCTTTTCTACTTCCATTTTTAGGATTTAAAGAATTTTCATATTATTCACTTGTAATTCTGGGTAATCTGTAATGTGATTTAACATGCCTGAAAGGCAAGTGGTTATTATAATATACAATACATGCATAATATTATAACCACACCTTAGTTGAGTGGGCGTAGCTACGTTGCGTGTCCGTGTCGAACAGTCAATCCCCTGCAGCTATAACTGACTGTGTACTTAGACATTAAACAGTAGTTTCCACTCCCAACATAGGAAAAACGTTTTCAAGCAGATATATAAGTTACAAAAATATAATGTAGTGTTTGTTTGTTTGTTTTTTAGTTGGGCAGGACATATCCAGGTAGGAAGTTTTTTATTTGTTTGTTTTTTTGGAGGAAGAGAGGCAGCACAGCGAGGAACTCTATGTTCTGTTTAACAATGAAGACCACAAGGGAAACGTAAACTCCAGCAATGAACAATGAAAGTCGGTTGCCTGTCCACGGTGCTTTTTCACGTCAATTTCGTTTCATTTTGGCTATGGAAATATAGTCTGTACAGCTGGATTACCTGTTTTAACTCCCTATGTGCCGGGTGTGCTTGGAGCCACGTCGCAGTATGCGCTCTAAGGAAATGTCTCTAATGCTATAGCGTTCAGTTTATGTTTGGGCACGGAGGCAGTGTATAGAAGTAAGCCCAGAAAGAGAAGGATTTTTTTTTTTTTACTATGGCGGATTATACCGACTCTATCGCTTTTCTGGGTCAATGGGGACGTTTCCAACAGGTAGTCTTCTTCCTGCTCTGTGCTAGCATCGTGCCCAATGGATTTGGTGCCTTCACCCTTGTTTTCCTGAGCGACACACCGAGTCACCACTGCGTAGTTTCTGATGTCAACCTGACTGAAGACTGGCACAAAATTATTATACCAATAAAGGTGAGATTACCAGTTTTTCTCAAAAGATGCTGCTTTTTTACGCATAAAAGTTATTACTACGTTTGCGCAAGAGAGTGAAACGAACGAACGAACTAAGTACTTTATTGTAAGTGACATTTGCATGTAATTCTTAATGTGATCATATATAAAATTTCGAAATAATATTTCGATTAAATGGTAATAGAGAAAACGGGCATACCAAAGTGGACAAAACGTTCAATATTTTGTCTGCTGAGATAGATATCAACCATACAAAAATATGATATTAAGCCTGTTGAACTCCCTGCTGTATAGAATCAACTGCTACAGTAGCCGATAAAGTAGCACTGCTAAGTTAATCTAGTACTGCATAGATCAAATCGTACAAAGCAGTACAGCTACATTCCAGGCAGGATATACCATAGGTAAACAGTCATCAGCACCACATTGTTGCATCATAAATGTGTAAATCATAACTTTTCCTTGCACAGAAAAGTTACCAACAAAGTTTCAGTTTGTCTGTATTGTGTACATCAGGTGGTGAATGGGAAACAGGAGTTGAGCAGATGCAGCAGATACAGACTGGATGTGGTCAGAAATCTCTCTGCTGAGGGTCTTGTTCCTGGCAGAGATGTCAATCTCACAGACCTGGAGCAAGAGGGCTGTCTGGATGGGTGGAGCTACAGCAGAGACATCTACCAATCCACCATTGTAACGGAGGTAGTGTGTGTGTGTCCAAAACTGTGAATGAGCCTGTTGTCATATTGTGTTTCTTTCTCCCCAGTTGTTATTCAGAAACTGCCTATAGTCTATTTGTTTCTCTTCTGTTTGTCTTCTCCTACTGTCTCTGAACAGTATGTGCACTATATACGATCCTTTCTTTACTGTCTCTTTTTTTTCTCCCTAGTGTCTGGGATCCAAAAAAAAGACCCAAATAGCAGTGAACCAGAAAAACCACTGGGATCATGTTACAGTCAGCTTTCTTATTGTTGACCGGTATCGGTATCATGCAATGCCTGTGCAATACACCAGTTTTCATTAACCTGATAGTTAACCATAATTAACTTAAGTCTTTTGAATCCACAAAAATTGCTGCAACCCTTCTTTGTAATCCAACCTGCTACTCCAGCCTAGTCATTAATGCACTTCTCTGTCCATATTTGCTTCTCACGTGATTTGTATTTGCATGTGTTGAGAACGTGGCTTTGATGTCTTTTATGCCTTTGTTGTTGACTTTGTAACCCTCAGTGCACAAAACGTTCTGCAGAACAAAATGAAATAACGAAATGTTTTATCTGTATCATGATGCTAGCATTTGATGCATCATCACACAGTTCAGGGAAGGACAATGAATGGAAAAATACTGGTAGAGGTACATGTATCACCAATGAAGAAGGCTTCCTGTGTAGTCCATATTTGGTATGTAAGCAAAGAGCTTCCGCATCCCACATATAATTAAGAGAAGAGGCAAGGACGTTTGTGGGATTTGTTAACCATAAGAAATATGTAAGAGCCTCATTGTTCAACTATAATCAAACAGGACCAGAAAGGCATTTTTTTCTTCGATATACTCCAAAAGATAATTGTACACTCACATAAATAAGTTGTGGAAGTATGAATGGGAAGGTATAGCATCTATGTATGTTTATATACACATCCACACACACATAAAGAAATGCACAGATCCATTACATCTGACAGTGATGCAACAATTAGACATCTAGAGAAAAATAAGGCAAAATAAATAATTTAAAATCAAATAAAAAATAATGTTAATTTCAAGAGAAAATTAATAAATCAATATCACAGCTTGTAACCCAAAAATGTAAGTTAGCCAATTTTCCATATTGTCATGTATCATTACTTTTAATTCAATATTTGTCTTTTACCAGCATATTTAAAGAAGGATGTCCAAGTCCAAACAAACATCCATATTACATTTAAATCTGTATGTTAGATATTCTATTGGTTATATCTCAACCAGTCTCTAGAACCAGTCTCTCTGGTTCTATTACATATTGAAATTTCCATATTTGTTTTGTTTGAACTGTTGTAAGATTGAAATCAGTACTCCATATGCATTAAAAGCATAACCCCAATTCCAAAATAGTTCGGACACTGTGTAAAATATAAATAAAAACAGAAACCAGTGATTTGAAAATCATTGCAAAACAATATTTTATTCCCAATAGAACATAAACAACATATCACATGTTGAAACTGGGACATTTTATCATTTCATGGAAAATATGAGCACATTTTGAAATTGATGGCAGCAAGACATTTTAAAAAAAGTTGGGACAGAGCGATGTTCAGCATTGTGTAGCATCCCCTCATCTTTTAACAATTACCTGTAAACGTCTGCGAAGTGAGAAGATCACTTGCTGGAGTTTTGGGAGAAGAATGTTGTCCCATTCTTGTCTGATGCAGGATTCTAGCTGCTCAATGGTCCTGGGCCTTCATTGCTGGATTTTTCGTTTTATGATGCGCCAAATGTTTTCTATTGGTGAAAGGTCTGGACTGCTGGCAGGCCAGTTCAGCACCTGGACTCTTCTCCTGCAAAGCCATGACGTTGTGAAGGATGCAGTATGTGGTTTAGCATTGTCTTGCTGAAATATGCAAGGCCTTCCCTGAAAGAGATGTTGTCTGGATGCGAGCATATGTTGCTCTAAAACCTCTATGTACTTTTCAGCATTGATGGTACCTTTCCAGATGTGTAAGTTGCCCACGCCATAGGCACTAATGCAACCCCATACCATCAGAGATGAAGAGTTTTGAACTGTCCACTGATAACAAGTTGGATGGTCCTTCTCCTCTTTAGTCTGCAGGACACAGCGCATATGGTTTACAAAAATAATTTCAAATTTTGATTCATCTGATCTCAGAACAGTATCCCATTTTTCCTCAGACCATTTTAATTGAGCTTTGGCCCAGAGAAGACGATGGCATTTCTGGATCGTGTTCACATATGACTTCTTCTTTGCATAATACAGCTTTAACTTGCATTTGTGGATTGCACGACGAACTGTGTTCACAGACAGTGATTTCTGGAAGTGTTCCTGAGCCCGTGCAGTGATTTCCAGTCGAGAATCATTCCCGTTTTTAATCCAGTGCTGTCTGAGGGCCTGAAGATCATGAGCATCCAGTTTTAACCTTTGACCTTGTCCTTTACGCACAGAGACTCCTCCTGATTCTCTGAATGTTTGATGATATTTTACACTGTAGATGGCGGGATCTTCAAAGTCTTTGCAATTTTACATTGAGGAACATCTTTCTGAAAGCGTTCCACATTTTTTAGACGTAGTTTGTCGCAGATTGGTAAACCTCTGCCCATCTTTACATTTGAGAGGCTCTGCCTCTCTGAAATGCTCCTTTTATACCCAGTCATGTTACTGATCTGTTGCCAGTTAACCTAATTAACTGTCAAATGCTCCTCCAGTTGTTTTTGATTTGTGTCATATACTTTTCCAGCCCTTTGTTGCCCCTGTCCCAACTTTTTTGAGATGTGTTGCTGCCATCAATTTCAAAATGAGCCAATATTTTCCATGAAATGATAAAATGTCTCAGTTTCAACACGTGATATGTTGTTTATGTTCTATTGGGAATAAAATATGGGTTTGTGAGATTTGCAAATCATTGCATTCTGTTTTTATTTGCATTTTACACAATGTCCCAACTTTTTTGGAATTGGGGTTGTACTTCAATATCATATTAGCAAAGTTGGGCTCAGCATGCCCCTGACTGAGATCTGATTTCTTTCCTCTAGCAAGGAGTAGACGTTCCATCTATAAAGTCTGGCAGTGAATTAAACTGCCTTGATTCTGAATAAAGCTATAATTTTATACTGTATATTGGAGCCAACAAAGACAATGTTTTTCAACCACGCCCTGACTTTCTTACTGCTTGCCAGGCTTACAGACTTGTTCTCATTTTCAGGTAATTGATCCTGAGACCGGATGTTTTATATGTCAAATCGAGCAGCAGCAGCTAAGTGAACATAATAAATGTCTTAAATCAAGAAATGATCCTAACACCAACATGGATCTTCCAGTTTGACCTGGTGTGCAGTGATCAGTGGAAGGAGCCGTTCACCACCACAGTTTTCTTCGTGGGAGTTCTTTTTGGATCTTTCTTCTCAGGACAATTCGCTGACAGGTAGTGATATACAGTAAACATGCAGTGCTTTTAAACCTGTAATCCAACAAGAGGTTACATTAAGTAATAAAACATCAAATTGTGTTTCATTTTTGTTGGTACTATATTGTATGATACACAGTGGTATTACTGTATTGCTCAAATACCTAAAGTACACTACATTTGTGCTACTTACTATATTTGTACTCCAGTGCATTCCAGAGGCAAATATACGTTTTACACCACTACATCAATTGAACAGCTGTAGTTACTAGTTACCTTTATTTAACATAAAAACAATCACTCTCTATAAAACAAAATTATAATTGCTATAGATAAAAGGCCCTGCATGCCCACACAGACTACAGTTACAGTTATATAGTTATAATACAGTTATATTTTAAGGTTGAAACTATGAAAAGCTATGATATTTATGATATTCTGTGTACTAAGACTATGATTTAGAATGATTATTTCTCAATTTTCCTTGTTTTATTCAACATCTTTCGATAGATTTGGAAGAAAGCCTGTTCTTTTTGTAACCATCGCAGTTCAGATGGCTTTTTCCTTTCTTCAAGTCTTCTCTGTTTCATGGACTATGTTCACCATCCTCCTCTTCATCAATGGTTTGGGACAGATGTCCAACTTTGTATCTGCTTTAGTGCTGGGTATGAACACTGTATAAATATTGCACAATTACACATTTATCAGATTTTGAAAAAATGTAGATGTGGTTAACTAAGTTTGTTTAAAAAAATATACGTCTACTTACCTTTCACTTGTTCACCACGTCCCTCTCTTTGTACTTTTTTATCTCTGTGTGCAGGTACTGAGGTGTTTACTGGCAATGTGCGTGTAATATATGCATCTTTAGGCACATGTTTAGCCTTTGCTATTGGCTACATGATGCTGCCTCTTGTTGCCTACTTTTTGAGGGACTGGAAATCTCTCCTGTTGGTTTTGTCTGTGCCTTGCCTGGTCTACTTCCCCCTCTGGTGGTAGGTTGTTGCACTCGCTCCAAAAACTTACCATGAATTGCAGTAAAGTTGATGGGTTTTTTTGGTCTCTTTCCAGGGGAGTGTGTTTGTGTCATGAGAAATCTTAAAGCTGGAACCTAAGAGTATTGAGTAGCAAATAGACCGACTGAAGACTTTCTTTCCTTCTAATGTACCAAAAAATCTGCTCAAACCTGGGTTATGTAGTGTTTTAATGTATTGTAAATGATTTAATTCCTCATTTTCATATATATATATTTATTTATTTTTTATCTTATAGGGCATGTCCAATATTTTTTTAATATCTTTATTCTGTTGCCATCTTTTATTTTGTTATCATCTACTTTCGTTTTATGTATTATTGGGTCTTTCGTGTACTGCTGCACTCAAAAAAATATTTAGGCCACTTATGTATTTCAGTTGCATAGAAAATTTCCATCCATTTGAATTACATAGTTTTAATATAAATTAACTAACAAACTTAATGTGAAGCAAGTAATAAGATTTATGTAATAGTACTAATGAACTCAAAATGACTACATTCATTTTCACTGCTGGGTTTGGGCAAACAAATTGGCTTTATTAATATTGAAGGCATATACCTGGCTACTGTGTACTGGAAGCACATTGAGCTTAGTAGTACTGTTACATAAATCATATTACTTGCTTCACATTAAGCTTATTTAGTTAATTTATAGTAAAACTATGTAATTCATACTGATGTACATGCAAACACCACACAGAAAGGTCCCAGCTGAGGTTCGAACCAGGAACCTTCTTGCTGTGAGGCGACAGTGCTAACCACTACACAATGTAATTCAAATGGATGGAAAAAAAGTCCTGCATTTTGGCCTAAAACATTTTTTGAGTGTGTGTTGTGGTGTGTGTTTATATCTACAGTAATTAAGCTGAGGGGAGATGTGTGTCTTATTATTGTCCAAGCCAAATCAAATCAAATTTCCTGAAATCAAATATAACATCAGAACATAATAACCAAAAGTTAAATGCTTTCCTTGGCTTAAATTTCACTAAAACACCTGTTCACCACAAAGGTGCCAAAGCTAACAAATCAAAGGTTGCAGAGTTTCCTATAAAATTTGCTGGCAAAAACAAATATATATTATATATTGTATATATATTAAGACATTTAGTCTTAATCAAGAATTTAGTTTCATTGTGTTCATTATTAATGAATTAAACTTCTGTACTAGTATTATAAAGTGTAATAATTGTATTAAAACTTATTCTCTGTCTTTGAAGCTTCTCTGCTCTAGACTGAATCTCTCTGTCTGTTTATCTGCTGTTTAATGAGACAGGCTCATCCCAGAGTCTCCTCGGTGGCTGCTCTCTCAGGGAAGAGTGGAGGAGGCAGAGGCAATAGTGAGGAAGGCTGCTAGGTGGAACAAGGTTCAGGCTCCGATGGTCATCTTTCAAGTTGATAAGGTAAGTTAGCTTGGTACATAATTTACGCAGTACTAAACACGAGAACTCAAACCCCCTCAAAGAAACACAATGGGCAATGTGTCAGAGAAATATCTCAAATACTGTGAGAGAAGAAATCCAGCAAGAAGTGAATGGCATTGTTAACATCAGGTAGAAATCTGTTAAGGAAATTCTTTTGTCAAAAATAAGACATTACCTTTACAACGTGTTTCTTGCCCATTTCAAGCAAACAGTGAAAAAAATGTTATAAAAAAGGAAAATGAGTTCTTTGGGGGAACTTTGAAGTGCACAGTGGAGGTTATTAATGTCACTGCACGAATCTAGTCATTTCAAAAGCAAATTTGTCAATACATTTCAACGTAATTTTATTCTCAGGTTAAACATTTGGCATATTTCAAACCAAAATAAAGAGAGATGCAAAATACAAAGTCCATTTTTTTGCACAATGAACCAATAAGTTTGATATTTTAAACAACATGTAAAAACATCCTAAGAACATCATCTACTATGAGAATATTACAGACATATTTGTATATTGTCTGAAAAATCACTGTTTATTGTTTTCATCGCTTTTTAAACCTCAACAAACATAGAATGAGACTGTAATTTTTGTATTTTGCAGGGTAATGAGAGAAAGACAGACTCTAAAAGAGTAAATGTCTTAGACCTGCTGAGGAAGAGTGACATCAGGACCACGACATGTATTCTCTGCTTGGTGTCGTGAGTCTCACTTTAAAGCTACAATGAAATTTATAAGGCACAATAATATTTATATGATGACAGTTCTTTTTCGGTTGGACGAAAGACACTAAGTGTCTTTAAATGTTGTTTCTATTAACATCTCCGCTGTATGTCTGCATCTTTGTTTTTCCCAGGTTTACGATGACTGTTGGATACTACAGTCTCTCCTTTAACACTGCCAGACTTCATGTTGACCCCTACATCAGTTGTTTCATCTCAGCAGCTGTGGAGATACCAGCATACATTTCCAGCTGGCTGGCTCTGCGATATCTTCCACGAAGAGTTTCCGTCATTGGTACATTGCTCCTTGGAGCAGTGCCACTGTACCTCATTCAGGCCGTTCCTCAAAGTAAGCAGGAAGAAAATATTCTCACATTTACGAGCAAAACTTGTATGTGTTTGTATTATTTTTTATTCAATTAAAAAAAAGTATCTTTCTCATCCTTTAGATCTATCAAACCTGTGTATTGCACTGGAGATGTTCGGTAAATATGCTATTACCACTGGTTCCTCCCTGATGTTTGTGTACTCTGCAGAGCTTTACCCAACAGTACTCAGGAACACAGCAACAGGGATTATGACCACAGTTTCCAGATTGGGAAGCTGCATTACGCCATTTTTGTTAAAGATGAGTGAGTAAACTGGGTATAGTCTGGGCTGTTAATTCTGATTTCACTTGGTGTGCCATACACACACTCAGATCTTTCTCCCATCTAAACTTACCGTTTTCCTTTCTTAGGTATATACTTTAAGTACCTACCTTATATTACATTGGGGACTGTGGCTGTTGTGTCTGCCTTTGCCGCTTACTTCCTCCCAGAGAGTTTTGGACGACCTCTACCTGAAACTATACAACAGATGCATAAAAGAGAAAGGTAGGCTGCAGATGGCCAGAAACACGACTCCAAATGTATGATAATGTTGCGCTGTAACTGCTGGATGTTTAATTAAGCAACTGTTAGCCAAGAAGCTCACCGTGTTAACTGAAAAAGTGACACATTCACAGATTTTCTTGTAAGTTGAAGGATTATTTTAACACTTACTGTAATATATATTTACTATATGTGAAGGACCTAAATCACAAACCTGGTCCTTTCTTTGTGTAGTAGTCCTGTTTTCTTTCACTAAAACTTATGAAACATCTTCTAAGTGAATATGATGTGACAACAACCATTGTAGTGAATGCAGCTTCTTGTGATGACAATAATGAAGTTGATAGCAGAAGAAATATTCATATCTCTTCTTAGTTGCCTGTATTCTATGCAGAACACTACAACTAATGTTTTTTTTTTCTCCTTATAACAGAATAAAATGTCCATGCATCACTGGAAAAGAAACCCCAATACCAGTGTCCCTCCTGGATAGTCCATTATGATTATCTAGAGCTTTACTGGTGTAGGTCATGTGTTAAATATCATTGCTACTGTTTACATTCAGAATTTGAATTTTTGAATTTTAGTTCTAAAGTTTACCTTTAGTTCAACACTAGGAGTTGAGGTGGGGGAGGCTGGAGAACATCTGAGATGAAACCAGAAAACGTAATGTATTTCATTTTACAAATTTACATTTAAAATTTACATTTAATGTATAAAATATGATCCAGTTCCAGGGTGCTGGTGCTCAGTTGGTAGAGCATGCGCCCCATGTACGAAGACTCAGTGCTTGCTGCACTGGGTTCAAATCTGACCTGTGGCCCTTTGCTGCGTGTCAATCCCTGCTTTCCTGTCACTCTTCAGCTATCTCTGTCAAATAAAGCTTGAAAAAGCCCAAAAAATGTGGGCATGGGCACGATTCCCAGTCAGTGTAGCATGAAAATTATTCAAAAATCTGCTTTGTGGTAAGAAAGTTACATAATGTTTTAATAGACTTGAAAACATCACTCTTCTCCAAAAATGTCAAATTGAAATGCTGGAATTTTAAATGGAGTGAAGTTCTTCATGTGTCTCATGTGTGTCTCATTTTTACATTTGCATATGCACAACATAAAATCTTCTCTTAAAGCTGTTTAAGGTGATAGACATAAAAATAAACATGTTACAAAATGTATTTTGTTTACAGAAATAAATGTTCTAGTATGTAAGCAAAAGTTTTAAGGCTGTTGGGAAATAAAAGTGTTTTTGTTGTGGAAATCTATCACAAGTTCAAAGAAGCCGTTGTATGTTGCCCCTTAAAGACTCGATATGACACAAAAAACCTGCTAGGTTGTGCACTGCACTTATTTTAATACCACTTTTCTGGATGGAGACATTTTGCATCCATGCCAATTATGGCTGTAATACTGGAGCTCTAATCTTGGATCCATTCTTAGTCCACGGTTGTGAGTTCAAAGAATGTTCAAACAAATGTTGTACATCGGGTATGGTGAGCTGGCAGATGGACTGAAGGCAAAGCAGTCTGTTTTTTTATTTTGTGGTAAATAAGTTTCATTGAATGAAACCAATAATAAAGATAATTTGAGTACTCATTACTGTAATCTTGGCTGGACCACAATGCACACTCTGTGAATAGATAGATAATAGCCCAATTGTTTTGCCTATAACTTTTCTGGTACTTTGCTCTGGAAGGAAATGTTTGATGGGTAATTAATTACAAATGAATCTAGGTCCTTTTTATTCATTAACGTGGAAAATCCCAGTCAGTGAGAATGTGTCTATAATATGCCAACATTTAGTGGAATAGAGTCAAGAGAGCAGGTGGAAAACTTTAGTTGCTTCATAACTTGATTGAGATCTCTTCATTGAGATTGGTATTCCAGTGATATTATTCTGTTACTTAAAACTTGAGTGAATTCATTTAGGGAAGCTGAATGAATTACCATACTAAATGGGAAAATAGCAATAGACAGTTTTCTGTGTAAACAAATAAACGCTATAATTTGTTTTAATACTAACTTTTATAATTTGTGCTGTTTGAAGGATCTGTATGTTTCAGTCACTTTGTTTTTTCAGTGATGGAGAGACATATTCCTCCAAATTCAGTGTACTAACATTTTCTCATCATTACACTATTTGTAGTTTTTTCTACCAAACAAATAAATTCAAACAGCCGGTAAACAATGTCAAAAGATCCACAGTTTATCTCAGAATATAAGACCAACTGGGGGAAAAGTGAAGTGAATTATCGACTTTATTTATAAAGTTTACATGCATTTCCCCCGGTTCATGCGTTTAATGAATTTTTCATGCATGGATACTCAGTGGAAGCAGCTGTTCACCTTTTTTTTTTTCCTGGGAGTTCATTTTCGATCCTTCTTCTCAGGACAGCTCTCAGGTACCAAACAACACCAATGACTTTAAGACTTGCTGCGAATGTTCTTTTAGCTTAGTTGAGGAGTGTAGAATATTTTTGATATCTGTATTTTTTTTTATAATATCTGTTATTGTTCCTGAATATGTCTTTGATTTAGTTTTGTCACTAATGTCTTTATTTATGATCTGCATGCCTGTTGTGCATTTCTCTTCTGTTTTTGTGCAGGCACTGAGATCTGTTCTCGTCTATGGGTGTATGTTTAGTCTTGATGCTGCATCTCTTTGCGTCCTATTTAACTGGACTGGAAATTTCTGTGGTTTGGTATCTTCTTGCCAGCCCTGAAATAGTTCCCCCTCTGGTGGTAGGTTGTACTCATAACAAGAAAACGTTTTCATGGTAGTTTTACCATGCTGTGTACTGTAAATGTTTTTGATTGAATGATTTTGCTCTCATCAGGAGACAGAAATAATAACTAGGCTCTTGCATTAGAGAAATACTGTAAATGGCATTCACCTTTTTTTTTCTGATCCAACCTGAACCTTTCTGTTTCTCTTTATAATACAGGAGCAAGTTCTTCCCTGAGTTTTGTGAATGAAGAAACGTGGAGGTTTGACACATCCTGAGGACAACTGCCATTATGAGTCTGGTGTTGTGAGTATCCTGTCTGAGCATTTTAGTCACCAAACATCAACAGTTGCTCATTTATACTGTGTATTTGAAAAACCAGAGTAGGGGGAATGGGTGGTGCAGGGGAAGAACTTCCTGCTTGGTTGTGCATTCAACAAACACAATTGGCAGGCTTACACTGCACTCGCAACTCTTACTACTTGGGCCCAAACCTCCAAGTGAAGCACATGGGGGCAAATGTTAACCAGTAACACAGTAGATAATGTGATTACTTGTTCTGATGATGACTATGAGTGTTCTGGATAACAATTTGCAGTACTATTTTACTGGATTGCATAGGTATACCTTAATAAAGTGCTTACTCAGGGTATTATTATACATTTATGTGTAAGAAAGAGAATGACATTTAAATTCTGCGTACTTGCATATCTACTGCATGTAATATGGAGTGTCAAAAAACATGCATAGGTTCACATCTCCTTTGAGCACTTGTTTCTAAGTTAAGTACGTGTATTTCACCTAAACTCTTCTTAATCGTTGTACCTTTCTTTCATTCCTTTTTTAGTTTTCTTTCTCTCTTTTTTCTTGTTAATTCTGCTCATACTCTCGTCTTGGATGTTAAGCTCTGTCTAATGTGCTTGGTTTGTTTAGTATCATTAAAACATCATCATCACTCTGAGAGGCGTGACAAAAAACATCAGTCTTTACAGTGAATGTCCCAGTTCATGGTCAGTTCATTTGTTTGTTTGTCTAGAGTCCTAACAGCAAGTGTCATTCATCACTCAAAAAGAACATTCAAAACCTGTGGTGCTTTCCGAAAGTCAACTCTGATTGTCTGAAGCATGACTTAATGAATGAGTTGTTAATAAATGTTGTTAGTCTCATTCCTACTATTACTTTTCTTACTTTTCAAATTTCCTATAAATGGCAATCAATACAAGTACATTTAATGACATTACATGACCTTTTCGTTGGGAGTGAAATTGCTTTACTTACACAGAGGAAACATGTAGTTGAACATACCATAATTTTAGAGTAAATTATATTGTGCTTGAACGTGAAAGATGTACACAAAATATTCATAAGTCAGTGTAAAGCCAAAGGTGCTGTAAAACCCAAAGTGTGACTTATTAAATCGGTAACAGAACATTGAACACAACAAATTGTTTTCTGTATACTTTACTTACTATTTTCACAGAACTTAATTAATTTTATTATGACACTTTGACATTACTGCAGTTTTGTGATAATATTTGAAGGCACCATCATATTATTTGAATAACTGACATGTTCCTTGTTCCCATTGAAGTTCCATGCTGCAAGGCAAAACTGACAACATTTACAGACATGATGTTTGTCCAGTTATCCTTTTTCAGGAGACGGCCGGAGACTTCATTTCAGTAGCGATTTCCTTTTCCTCAGTGTGTGCGAGGGCATAAGGTTTCTTTTTACAACATCTAGAGTAAAAAAACACAGTGACACAGTTACAGTAATGATCTATAGAGACAGACCAGTGTTGCCCAGGCTGTTTTAAGCTGTACACTTCTTTATTTTATGAATAAACCAGGGCTCAACCATCACTAAACACCTCACACCGTTTCACTAAAATTGTGCTCAGTCAGGGTTAATGGCTAGCTTGTGACTCTCACACATTTGAATGAATGACTAAAAAGTTAATAACTGATTAGTTTGTTGTTTGACAAAATTTTGTGTAAACATTGGAACATACTTTACATGTTAAGTTAAATAGTCATACTTGTGCCATGTAGTGTCTTTACACTGTAATTTCATTAAGGTTTAAAAGAATAGTTGGACATTTTGGAAAATAAGTGTACTGGCTTTCTGGAGAGAAGTCTGATGAGAAGATTGCTACCACTTATTTCAAAGTAGTGTTGATCTTCTCATCAATGACTCAACAAGGAAGCAAGGAAGCATTTCTGAAAATGTCAAACTATTCCCTTTTAAAGCGGGATGATTGCCTTTATCTGGTTACGCATAATTGTAGCTTTGGTGCATATACATATTTTATATGAAACCATGAGTGCAGTGTTTGGACTGGCAGTAGCTACTTATTGAACAGCTTCAGTCAATAATTTTTGGTCAAAGGGCAAATGTTTTTGTGACTGTGTGGGCAAACAGTAAAGTTAGTTAAGTTAATCATACTACTCTATAAACTCTGTAGGTGGTCTATCCAAATGAAGTGTTACCCTAAAATAAAGTTACATTTAAAAATGAAGATTAAGATTAAATTTATAATCTGTACAAAAATCTTTTATCTACAAAATCTTGTAGAAAAAAATACACTAATGACCAATCCAAATCTACATTTGTTTGTAGGACTTCATGACAGGGAGGTGTAGTCTTACCCAGGGAAGTGTTGCATGTGAGTGATGGTGTCAGGCAGAGGCATTCCATAGCTCTCCGGCAGCAGGAGACTTAGCAACCCAGACAGAACTGTAAGGCATCCCATGAGGATGTAAGGCAGTGAAATGGAATAGCTTCCTGTGGCAACACATCAAAGAAAGAGACGGTGAAAAACAACCGTGGCTACAATGGTGCCGTAGAGCAGTTCAACACAAAAGTTGGAGAGACTTAAAAGAAGTGTGAAGTGGCTGCATCAGCAGTTTAAATCCAATCCATGAAATCTTAAAAGAAACTTCTAAATTTTAACTGAAAGCTTTGTGATTTTCAGCGGACTGGTCTATCCGATCTGAGTGCTAATCAAGCCTGCTTTTATGTTTTTGTTCTAGCGAGTGTTGTCCTTGTTTTGTCTCTGTAGAGGCACCGGCTTCTTGTTAGCCTCTTGTTTCTAACACTATTAGTGCAAGTCGGAGGAGAGAAAAACAGCTTTTCTTCACAGTGCACTAAAAAATTTCACTCACTTCCATGCATTGGAACATTTAAGTAGTGACATACTGGACAAATACACCTTTTGACCAGAACCAAAGGAAATACACTAGAAACTAAAAGTGTCTTGTACATTCACGTTTGAGTTTCCATCTAAAGAACTCTGAAGATTGGGCAAAGTAGGTAGTGGAATAAAAAAAAAACAATGTTTGTGTTTTGAAACGTGCTGCAGCTTTGTAGTTGCCATTTTGAATTAACATTCAATTGATTTGTCCTTGATAGTTGGTGTCATGTGGTACTTCAAGAGGAGGTGTGTCTTTCATTAAATTCGGTTAGCCTAATCAGCTCCCCTAAAATGACCACATGCTGTAAGGTTACCTATTAAGCTGCATTTGTGGAGAACAAAAAGAGGAGCATTAAAACTCATTTCACATCACAGAGTTCCAAGTCAGAAATCAGCAGTCTTAAATATAACCAGTTTTA
Organism: Sciaenops ocellatus; assembly: GCA_033000465.1. Lineage (NCBI taxonomy): Eukaryota > Metazoa > Chordata > Actinopteri > Sciaenidae > Sciaenops > Sciaenops ocellatus. The sequence goes on from CP136870.1 coordinate 8,651,407, forward strand.
CTGGGGGACCCAAATCATTTTAAAATTATTAATAATCCAGTTGTCAATGATGTGTCATCAGAACAGTTATCACTAATGAGGGGTAATCAAGGAGCTGTGACAGCTTGGACAAAAGGTGTGGACCACTTATTGTTGGGAACATTCTAAATACTACAAAAATAGTGAAAGCCACAAATTCTCTGCAACTTATGAACAAACCTGTGGTTCCTGAACATTAAGGCCCATTAAGGTTTAAGCCTGACATTTTTTTTTTGACTGCTCTTAAACAAACAGGAAGATGCAGAGAGTAAGAAATGTTGGTATATGTAAAGTGAAACTCATCTTAAACAAAGACAAGAACATCCTTACTTAAGTAAATGAAGTATGGGGCAATGATGCTGCCTATTCTGGAGGCCATAGAGCAGGTTCCCACAGCAGTATTCCTCAGTACGGTTGGGTAGAGTTCAGCTGTGTATGCGTACACGATAGAAAATGCTGTCGTTACTGCAAACTTTCCCATCATCTCGAGTGTTATGGCGAGATAAACCAGGTCTAGAGGGAATAAAGCATTAAATTGTTAGAGCTTGCATGTGAGTTATTAGTTAAATGAGCTGAACATTCAGTCAAATTCTGCTTGTTGAATTGAAATAAGAATGTCTCAAGTTAAATGGTATATCTGCATGATATAATGATAAATGAACATCTGACATGTTCATTTTCATTTAAGTGTCATACTTGCTGGTATGAGCTGTACAAAAAGTAGAAACAATCCTCCCATGAAGAGCGATGAGAAAAGACACAGTCGTCTGGACCACCAGCGAAACATAACCCATGACAATGCGTAGGCTGGCATCTCTACCACAGCTGACAGGAAACAGTTGAAGTACGGGTTGCCGTGAAGGTTTGCGGTGTTCAGGGAAAGAGCAAAGTAGGCAATGGTCAGGGAGTTCCTGTGGGAATGATTATTATTATTATTATTATTATTATTATCCAACACTACTGTGTAGTCAGATATTTATTATATAGCATCCTTCAGCTCATTGTTTTGGTTTTCTCGCAGCAACTTTACTGCTGTGTTAAGCAGCAGCAGGCAGCTGCTTTTAGCAGCCAACCCACTATGCACCACCTGCCCAGCACTAAAGAGCAAACAGTCAAAGTTATCATTTAGCTCATAAACATAGTAGAGCATTTAGCAGCTAAAGAGTCACATATTTACCTCAGGAGTTAATGAAAAGCAAAGCAATGCTAAAAGTGGACATTGGACTGATGAAAAGATGACTAAATGAATGCCTAGTTTTTATCTCCGATACTGTAATATTTGTTACACAGAATTAAGACTTAAGCATATTTCTAAGAACTGGTGCAGAGACTATAAAACAGGGATATCTGGCTGCACACTAAGCCACATGAATATATTTATCATGAAAAATGTATTTGCAGAAGAGGCAGAAATGTAACAAAGATATTCATAAGGAACTTCATTGGACTAAATAAATAAAACCCTTGAGCTGTGAAGACGCACGTTAGTTTAGAAAAACATTTGGCCTTTGCATCCTCTTGTTTCTTGATTGTTTAAAGTTACCAAGTCCTTCAAAAAGGAAAACTTATATCCACCTGCTATGATTAGCTCTCAACTTTTTTTTCTGCAAGACTAAATGGAACTGTTTCTAAACCAAACAAAACTCAAACTGCATCTGTTTTCAGACACAGCAAGGAAGTGAGCACAGGCAAAGTACAGGCATACTGTGCAGTTACATAAAACCTGAGTTTGATCTTCGTTGCAGGCTTCACAGCACCTGACAGGTCATTATTTGTTGTTAGTGAAATGGGCTGACATGTGGTCAAAGGTGATGCATGAATAGGCTAAAACTGTGTGTATGTTTAAGTGTAACAGCATGTATGCAGTATGTCCGTGCAGGGTCACTACACTGTGACACACTCTGAATGTGGAGGTCAGGTGGGACAGCAGGGACTCACCAGACCAACCACAGCGTGATAGAGATCCAGCGGATGTTTCGAGAACGAAGCAGGTCACAGATGTTGTGTGCCGTCCTCTTCTCAGATTGAAGTTCTGTCTGTGAAGCAGCAGAGCACGTGGAACAACAAACACAAGCAGAGCCATCAGTCTGGAAAAAATGTCATTAGAGAGAAGCTTGTGAAACATGGACACATGCTGGGAGAACACACGTTCTCACGTGTAGTAACCAAACGGCAAGATCAGGATTAATTTCATGTGCAATGAAAAATTTAGGGGACAAAAATAAAAATAAAAAATAATCAGGAACAGGAGCTAGACTGATAAATTGGCCGTTTTGTTGCAGATTTAGCGGTGTGTATATATCATCTGGTAAGTAAGAAGAAACGGCAGTTCAGCAATGCCAAACTAAGTTTGAGGTAAATTATGAGCAGTGCTTGCATTCCGTTCTTTGTCTAGCAGAGAGTACTGGATTAAAAATCCTTGTCCACAGTGTGCGTGTAGCAGTGATGCACGGTTCAGGTTAACTATGGATGAAGATTGGCTATTTTGGCAAATTATTCCAGGATATGTTGACTACTGATTAAGGGAACTAAAGAAGATGCTTGGATGCTAAGTATGTAAATTGTCTGTTAACGATTTGCAAGGGTAAAGACGTCCCCTTTTATCGATTGTATAAGAACCAACTGTTAGAGCTCCACGAGGAGCCTTTTTCTCTGTAACCCCTTCAGTGTGTTGCACTGTTAAACGCTCCTTCTTGTACAAGAATAATAAATTCAACTTAAACTTTGATACTTCGAATCCAGTCTTCTTTATTGAAGGGTCACTCTGAAAAATTCTTATAACACAGATGAGTGTTCACTTATAGATCCAGTTTCACCAAAATAAGTGAAATATTTGGTGGCATGTGAATAGTAAATGATTACATCTCACTGTGTAGTACACCATAAAAGCTTTATTCTTGTTCACAATCCCCATCTGTGAAGTAAACCTGTCAAGAGAAAGCTGGTCTGCAAGAAAACCAGAATGAGCAGGTAAATTGGTGCGAAATAGACTGAACAATGATTGAACAAGAAATCTGACTTTTCCTATCCTCAGTAATGTGCTCTAATAGACTTAAATAAAACTGAATTTAATTAAACTCTCATACATTATCAACACTTCCTACACACACTCAGCATCTGTATTTAAAACTTTGGTCGGTCTTTGTTTTGCCTCGGAACCTAAATGATGATTTTCAATGAGCAGGAAAGCAGTCACATTTACAAGACTGACAAAGAAGGGCACATTTGCCTTCACAAAAATCTGTTAAAAGAATAATATTTCATGATTTTCTACAGTGTAAGATACAAGTAATTCCACCATGACCTAAACTCTGAGAAGCAGTTGCTATAGAAGCTAGCTGAACAGGGAAATTGGAGAGAAATTTTCCCAATAACTTCAGCAACATAGGAGTTTTTCCGTTAGTTCTCACCTGCAAAGGACTAAAGATGACTGATGGGGGCTGGATGTTGTTCCTCTTAGCAGCATCTCTAATTATGGCCTCAGCCTCTTTTATTCTTCCCTGTGAAAGCAGCCACCGAGGAGACTCTGGGATGAACCTGCCTCATTACACAACAGAGAGACAGAGGTTCAATCTGCTGGAAGAGGAAATCATACTGTACAGCCAAAGTACAACTGAGGTGTTACTTTTTTACTTATTGTTAATCCTTGTAATGCTCAAATGAGTTCTTCCATAAAAGTAAATCCTTCCTTACACTAGCTGTAGCCTACATAAAGTTGCGATAGACTGATGCTGTTTAGACTGGAGATACAGAGTACTGCAATCAACTTCTAGTTATTTATTCATATGAAATATGTTGCAGATCTTAACTTTAAAATGCAACATGATTATATTAGTGATTGATCTTTTGAATATTGTGTTCATTTATTATATAAGTTTTACCAAAAGAAATAATCTTTAAAAAAACCTCAAAAATATTGTTTTGTCTGAACGTTCCACAACCCAAATCAAATGACGTTTCTGTTGTGAACAACTAATTAACAGTGTTAAAATGTCCTTTAATCAGACAACTTTTGCAGCAATTGAACAGAGGAGGAAGTAGCCAGATGTGCAGAGTGTAGTTTATTCAAAATGGCTAATTTGCATCTGTTATCCCTGGCCAAAAATCACTTATGACAAGAGATGAAACAAACCTGAATATGTCTCCTGAAAGCTCCGCTACCAGACAACCTGTACACCTGTCAGCATGGCATCTTGACATAGATGGCCAAATATGCAACATTATAACTAATAATTGAATATAACAGTTAAAAAACCTAGACAGACAAACACACACCCACCTACCACCAGAGAGGCACATAGAGGAAGCCAGGCACAGTAAGGCCTAGGAGAAGTGTCCTCCAGTCTCGGATGAAGAAAGCGAACAGAGGCAACAGCATGTAGCCCATACCAAAGAAAAGACACACACCTGCAGTGGAGAAAATTGTCCGAACACGTGGGCCTAATATCTCTGTTCCTTAACACAAGAGTAAAAGGGGATTCAGAACACACAACACGTGGGTTACAGAGTATTTTGTATCATCATAAACAAGTTAGCAACTAAAAACATCTGAGAATCAATGAGCTGAACAAAATTACCGAGTACAAACGCAGCCACATAATTGGAGATCTGTCCCAACCCGACAACAAAGAAGAGTGCGCAGAACATGGTCCAGGATTGAGAGAAGACCTGGATGAACATAAACAGTGTCTGGACTGCCATGGTAGCAAGCAACACTTTTTTTCTCCCATACCTGAAAATGACACAAAGCACAGTTAAATGACCAAGCATGCTGTGTAAAGGTTCACTCTCGGTGCTCTTATTAAAGCTAAATTTTGTAACTTTTATACCATAAAATAAAACAGATTTTAAATCCTTTTTGATGCAGTGCTGACATTTAATCATGTGAAAGTCACATGCCACCAAATATTTCACTTATTTTGGTGAAACTGGATCATATTTTATGGAGGAAATCATTTCTGCTTTTGCCTCTGATGTCCTCCAGCTACTCTGACTTAACTCTAAGTCTTTATATTTAAATAATATAAAAAGATCTAGGCTATTTTTTGACAGTGCAAAAGACTTGCCATGTTGCCATGTTGAGATTTAAAAGAGGATAACTTGGACACGTGCAGATTAGCCTATACTGTATGCATGGAATTTTGTCTAGGCAGATAGGTTAGGCACAAGGAGGTGTTAAGTAATGTATACATTTTGACAAAACTAAAGTTAATCTTTTATCCATAACCTGTCAGAGAGCTGTCCCGAAACAAAGGAGCCAGTGAGAACTCCACAGAAGAAGAGAGAAGAGGTCAACGGATTCTTCCACCTGTCATCACACACCAGGTCCCACTGCAAACATACACAGAGAACAACAAGTACACAAAAAGTGTCAGGTCCTGAAATGAAAGAAGCAAGAAAAACAGCGCACAGAGTAACACAGCTACACTCAACAAAAAATTTGGGGCCAAAATGCAGGACTTGGAAAAATTTCCATCCATTTGAATTACATAGGTTTAATATAAATTAACTAATAAACTTAATGTGAAGTAAGTAATAAGATTTAAGTAACAGTACTTATAAACTCAATGTGATTCCACTACACAGTAGTGTAGTAGTAGCCAGGTTTATGCATTCAATATTAATAAAGTCTATTTGTTTGCCCAAACCCAGCAGTGAAAATGAATGCAGTCATTTTGAGTTTATTAGTACTATTACATAAATCTTATTACTTGCTTCACATTAAGTTTGTTAGTTCATTTATATTTAAACCATGTAATTCAAATGGATGGAAATGTTCTATGTAACTGAAATGCATAAGTGGTCGAAATATTTTTTTTTTTTTTGAGTGTATAGTGTGCATGTAAAATTATAGCCCTAATGGGGGGGGGGGGGAAACAATAGGGTTTCAGTAAATGATCAAAATAATGTACTACTTGTCATTATCATTATTTAAAATGTTGTTGAGACTGTTCTATTTCTATGAAATTCTATGGTCATTTTTACAGCCTAATCTTATGGTGTTGTTTTACTGAAAGGTGTCTTCATTATTCTGGTCAAACACGTATCATATGAGGGTGGACAAAATATAAGAAACTCTTTTGACATACTCAAGAAAAAAATACATTTCTATACGTTTGTATAGGAAATATACATTTGTATACAAATACATTTTTTGCAGTGGGTGATATCTGCAAATATTCAGGCAGTTAGTTTTCTATATCTGGAAAATGTTTATTAATAAATCTATTCTGAGATCAAGATAAAATGTCGTTTTTGTTGTCAAGGATTATCATAATACCTAATTAAAACTCACCCACCTAACTCAAATAATATCTGAATATAAAGTAGTTATGTTTGTATATGTATGCTTTAGTGACTCAGTTTTATACTCGGTATGTGTTAAAAGAAGAAGCACATTTTTCTTTGAGCTATCATACATCCCGCAGACGGTAACATTAGCAGTATAAAATCATTCTGTCATCATGAAGCAGCTGCAGCTGGAGAACAGCGCAGGTACACAAACCTCAGTAATGATGGTAGAAATGTACACACTCCGGTCGTACTCCCACCCATTCAAGCAGCCTTCTGTTGCCACATTAGACAGGTTAACATCAACCCCGGGCAGCAAGCCTCTGTCCGAGAAACTTACTACATCTTCAAGTTTGTATCTGGAGCATTTACTGGGTACCCAATCGCCGCTGTTGGTCTCTACCACCAGCGGGATGCTGCTGTTCCTCCATGCGGCGGTGAGGTTGATATGCGCGGGAATGAGGCAGCGGTGGGGCGGCGTGTCGGCGATGAACACGATGGACAAGGCGGTGAAACCGTTAGGGATGATGCTCAGACAGAGGAGATAAAACACCTGCTGCTGGAAAGGTCCCCATTCCCCGATGAAAGCGGTTGCAGTTTCATAGTCGGTCATGTTGTTGTTGGTGGTTGCTATGCGCGCAGAGTGGGTCAGACGTAAATGAAAATTACAAAGAAACAGTGGTTTAGTTTTGTTACAGTCATCCCACCCATCCCAAATGATCTTTAAAGGCACAACCCGAGTTCCAAATATGGGCTAAACCAAAAAAATAAAAAAGTCTTTTATCCCTCCTGAAATGATGAACCTAGTGCTTTGTTACAGTTCACACTGTAAATATTAAAAATAATTTTATATGCCACACAATAATCAAAAATGATGCTGTTGGTACATTTAGTTACCATTCCTTATTATAATTCTACAATAAAAAACTTGAAATATAGCTTATAGTGTGCCCATCTTCATCCTGTTATCAGCTTTTTAATGAAAATTGGAGCAAAATGTATTAATTAGAATCCAGTGTCTATTTATATTTTTAATTGGTGATCTAATGTAGCAACATTTTAGCTTCTGCATATTTTTCCCTGTAAACACTGTCTACAATTAGTCTGTCATATGAAATTAAACCAGTGAGTCTCACCACCAGGCCAGACATCATCTATCTACCTGAGGCTCCTGCTGAAGGTGCAAGAAATGTATTTTTTATCCAGACAGGTGCATCAAAGAGCGAGCATCAGAACACAAATGACTGTGGTGGAAGAGTCAATCATTACTAAAGAGAGTGATTGTAGCAGTCTCTCTCTCGTACACTTTTTTATGCACTCTGTACCCTTTTATCTGTGACAAATTATCTCTGGTCCAAAGTCAGAATAGAAAGCACTGCACTTCTTTATTTCTTTGGAACAACGTCATAAATTCTCCGTCCTTGAGCCTCTCTACCTCACACACATGTGACAGGAAAGAGACATAACTCCCTTACAAGCCAATCTGCAGCCTTCAGTCCTCAGTTGGGGCCCTGTTCCAAAGTCGAGGCTTGAATTTATCACTTTCTGCAGAGTGTTAATCTCAATGAGAGAAGGTGGATACCACCCTCAAGTCTGTCTGGTAAACATTATTGATACTACAGTTAACAGCTGGTTAGCTTAGCTTAGCACAAAGACTGGAAACGTGGTCAATGCTAACAAGCACCTATTCAAAGCAGCAACTTAATTTTGTTTTTTTTATTCTGGTGGCCCCTCTGGAGAGAAGCAGTAGTGCTTCCTTTGCATTGTTTAAGCTGTTTCAAGTCAATCCGACCAAATCCAACCTGATGGTAGGCAATAAGAATAATTTCAGATCATAGAAATACCCAATCTTCTCACTGATGGTGTTGTTTGTTTATCTAAGTCATGTAGATGCATAAAATAAAAAGTATTAAATTAGTCCGATGATGACAGGCTAGAGGTTATCTGCCTATTTCTTGGCTCTGAGCAACCAGTACATACTTTACAAAGTTGCTGGTCCCAGCCAAAAAACAGTCTGACACACACACACCTCCGCTCTTATAAGACAGCAACCATTTGGAACCACCTTCACCTCACCTTTTCTCTTTCCTTGCATGAAAGAACAACTACAGAGGCTGTGAAATGGGCTAAAAGCATGAAAGGCCCTATCTACAGCCAATGTTTAGTTTTTTCCATTCTGGGCTACTGTAGAAAAGAAGGGGGTCAACATGGCAGACTCTGTGGAAGAGGACTGGGTGATCCCAGTTAATCCCAGTTAAAAACATGTTATCAATCCTCTCATCTAACTGTTTGCCAGAAAAGCAAATAAGTGTATTCTGATAATGTTGAAAAATTAACAGGGAGAAACATCAAGGAAAGTTTTTCATAACTATATTAAACATAATCTGAATGGAGGATTTCTTTTAAAGGTACAGTGTGGGCCTCTATTTTCAGAATAAGGCAAACATGGAATATAATATTCATAACTATGTTTTCATGCATGTATAATCACCTGAAAATAAGAATCTTTTTATGTTTGTTACTTAAAAAATATCCTTTTATATCTACAGAGGGAGAGGGTCCCCTTTCATGGAGGCCGCCATGTTGAAACACCTTATTTATACAGTAGTCCAGAACAGACAAACTAAATACTGACTCTAAACAGGGTCCTTAAAGTGTTGTTTCTCCTTTACATTAGGAAGGTGAGGGTGATGTAAGGAGATTACAATGCAGTGATTGGACCACTAAATGCAACTAAATTCTACACACTGTACCTTTAAGCTATGTCCCAATGCTCTTTAAACCTGATAAACTGATCAGCATTATCGGGATTTTTCTTTAAGCAGCAGGGAAATATTGTTCTAAGTATTTCCCATATTTTCTACAATTTCATGCAAGCATCACACCTCTGAAATAATACTTTGTTTGCAACGAGTCCTACTCGTTGCAAACAAAGTATTATTAATTATTAAGTATTAGTATTAAGACAACATCTTCCTATACTAATTTTATCTATATAATAATAAATCAAGATTCAATTAAGTCATTATCTTGAGAACAATTACCTGCATTCATTTGTTATTTTTCTGGGATCTAGTAGATGCACAGTTGCATGTCTGCTCAACATCCATGAGCAACCACATGTTCTTTTAGTGTTTACCCTCTGACTGAAGTAAATGATTATACACATCTAATTAGTTCTTGTTAACAAAGTGATTGGTCATGTGAAAGAACCATCCCTTTGTAACATCACCAACCTGACATGAACTGTTCAGCCAAATAACACAAGTAAAAAGAAGACATTAGAAAAGTTTGTATGGCATTATCTGAAGGATAAATGTTAGCTTGATTTACAAAATCATTTCACAGACCTGTGGAGGCTTTACTTTACTAAGTTTGGGGTCACTTAGAAAATCCCATGTTTTCCATGAAAACATACAAGAAATTAGTTTAAATAGGACATATTGCAAAATGAATAGGAAATATAGCCATTGACAAGATTAGAAATAATGATTTTTTAATTGAAATTATAATTGTTTCCTTCAAACTTGACTTTAATCAAAGAATCCTCCATTTGCAGCAATTAAAGCCTTGCAGACCTTTGGCATTCTATTTGTTAATTTGTGAAGGTAATCTGAAGAGATTTCCTCCCATGCTTCCTGAAGCACCTACGACAAGTTGGATTGGTTTGATGGGCCCTTCTTACGTACCATACGGTCAAGCTGCTCCCACGACAGCTCAAAAGGGTTGAGATCTGGTGACTGTGCTGGCCACTCCATTACAGACAGAATACCAGCTGACTGCTTCTTCTCTAAATAGTTACTGAATCCATAGCTCTTGCTCCCAAAGCACAGCTCCATATTGAGCTGTGCTTTGGGAGCATCTTTCATTTGGTCTGTGTCTCACAAATGTTCTCCTTTGTGATGCAAACACCTCAAACTTGGATTTGTCTGTCCATAACACTTTTTTCCAACCTTCCTCTGTCCAGTGTCTGTGTTCTTTTGCCCATCTTAATGTTTTCTTTTTATTGGCCAGTCTGAGATAGGCTTTTTCCTTGCCCCTCTGCCTAGAACGCCTCTTCACTGTTGATGTTGACACTGGTGTTTTGCAGGTACTATTTAATGAAGCTGCCAGTTAAGGACCTGTGAGGTGTCTGAACAAGAGGACAAGTATATTAGAGTATCTAGCCTGAGAAACAGTTAGGCACTGAGGTCTTCCACTCCTATTTCTGTCCTTGTTAGAGCCAGTTTGCACTGCTCAGTGATGTGAATAGTACACAGCATTGTACGAGATATTCAGTTTCTTGGCAATTTCTCGCATGGAATAGCCTTCATTTCTCAGAACAAGAATAGACGTTTCAGAAGAAAGTTCTTTGTGTCTGGCCATTTTGAGCCTGTAATGGAACCCACAACTGCTGATGCTCCAGACACTCACCTAGTCTAAAGAAGGCCAGTTTAATTGCATTTTTAATCAGCACAACAGTTTTCAGCTATGCTACCATGATTGCAAAAGGTGTTTATAATGACCAGTTAGCCATGTAAAATGATGACCTTGGATTTGCAAACACAACATGCAATTGGAACACAGGAGTGATGGTTGCTAATAATGGGCCTCTGTACATCTATCTAGATATTCCATTACAAATCAGCTGTTTCCAACTACAATAGTCATTTACACTATTTACAATGTCTACAATGTATTTCTGATCAATTTGATGTTATTTTAATGGACAAAAAATTGCTTTTCTTTTGAAAACATGGAATTTTCTAAGTGACCCAAAACTTTTGAACGGTAGTGTACATTATTGGTAGTTTATGTGTAATCTGTAATAGCTCATTTACTTGCACTCTTTGCAGTTTGCTGGACATAAAGGGCCATTTTAGTTTTTCTCTTCAGGTCATTTCAGTTTCATTACAAAGGAGTGACAATGAGGTTAATGATTGTTTCTTTAGATAATAAAATAAAACAACAATATCTATGCCTTCCTGGAATAAATTTGCTAAAAGATTAAATAAATATGTCTCCGTCTGACGACCTGAGGTCAGTCCCTTGTATTTGTAAGCAGGTCCCTTGCTATAGTGCTCTTGAGCAAGAGATTTGCTTTCGGTGCATGGAGAACTCCACTTTTAACTTGGTTTAGAGGTAAATCACTGTTCAGGACATTCACGTGACTATCATAACTTGGTTAGAATAAATCATTTAATCTCCTTATCCACTTAGAAGAAACCTGGTTTGGATACAGTCACTAACTTCCTTCCGATACTGAACCTACAGTGGCATGTAAGCATCTTCAGGATTGATTTACACTGTTTGATGAGATTTCTTTGAAATTCATTTCGTCTTTTCAATAAAAGACTACAGATGACAATGATTTAATCTTGTCATGTATTACAAATTTGCATCCTTTAGCTCAGTTGAAATGTCGCTGATTGTCTTCCTAAAAAGGCAATCAGTACGTTCAATAAGCAGGAGTGGAAGAGTACTTAGCAAATTAAAATATGTAAGCATCTAAATACAAAGTAAAATATAAAGTGCAAAAAGTAAAAGTGCTCATTATGCAAAATAGCTCATTTCACAATATCACATATAATATGACTGGATTCTAATTAGTAAAAGCATCACTAGTTTCAACTATTTTACTGGATTAATCCGTCTTAAATTATTCCTTGATTTTTATATTTTGTATTATCAGGATCTGGAAAGTGTTGTAGTGGAGTAAAAAATGTAATATTGGTTTCCAAAATGCAATGGAGTAGAAGTATTAGTCCCTCAAAATGGAACTTAAGCCCATGATTAAAGGATCATGTGTAGGATTTAGTGCCGTTTACAGTGTTGTTGCGATTTGCAACCTCCTCCAATTGACATCCCATTCCAAGTGCAAAGGAGAAACTATGCTGGCCACAAAGTGTTTAATTTGTCCGTTCTGGGCTACTTTAGAAACATGGTAGACACTGTGGAAGAGAACCTGCTCCCTCTGTAGATATAAATTCTCATTCTATGGTAATACTAACATAACAATTCTTGTTTTCTTGTGATAATGCACTCATAAAAACATAGTGATGAAGTGTGATTATTATATTTATTTTCTGCCATATTCTGTAAATGGAGCTACCTAAATCTTACACAGTGGACCTTTAAAATAAGATTTTAATCCTGAAGAATTATCTTCACCTGTGCCTAAAAGAATAACAATAAAAGTACAACAAATTTAGTAGAATGAGTGAACTAAAATAAACTCAAATAGAAAGGTTATATTACAATGTTCAAGAGATGTATAGCACATGATATTGACTAAGTACATAAAGTGAGTGTATCTAGGTACATTCCACCAGTGACTATAAGCATGTAATTAACATATTCATGCAATATGACTAAAATTTGTTACTGTCAAACTAGTAGTATATTTAGATTTTATTACATATTTGTTGTTCATTCAAGGCCCACATACAGGATTGCTACAATTTCTGCTGAACTTCACATAAATGCCTCTTGCAGTGTGGCTTAAAAATAGTCCAATGGGAGTCCTAATGCTACTTAGCAACATTTAGAGTACAGGCACGTGCACTTCTTTGGGGTATTTAAAAGTGTGGAATGTTGTTTAGCGAAAATACCACTTTGACCACAGTGGTGCGGGGGTTGGTTAGACAGATTGGCCACTCAAGTTTTTGATCATTTTTTCTTTCAGTAAATCAAATCAGTGAGTGAGAGGTCTCTCAATCACTAATCTCTGATTGTTTCCCGGTCTGCTCATAAACTGAGAGACAGTGAATGCAGCAGTCTTATCGTAAGTCACTGTGGGATGAAAAAGTTAGCTGATGCTCTCTCAGGACTAGAAACTAGAGTGTTTCCATTGTGACTCCATCCCACTGAGGGACCAGCTCGATCTGCCTCACTGACAGCTCAACCATACCACTCTGGTACTAGGCTGAGGACTTGGTGGGATACCACGTCTCACACTCTGAAGAGTTTCAGAGAATTTTTTTCTCCCTCAAGAGCAGGGAGGTATTTTTTTTCTATAAAGAATGGGAGACTATGATGAAGACACTGCATTCCTCGGACAGACTGGTCCTTATTTCTGGACCACATTCTTCCTCCTCAACACAGTTTTTGTCTCGACTGGATTCAATGGACTTTACATTGTCTTTGTTGGGGCAGCTCCGAAACACCACTGTCTCATTCCAGACGTTAACTTAACTGATGAGTGGAGAAATGCAATCATTCCCTTTACGAAAGTGAACGGTAAGGAGGTGAAGAACCAGTGCAGCAGATATAAGTTGGATGTGGTGAGAAATCTCTCCGCTGAGGGATATATTCCTGGACGGGATGTCAACCTCACTAGCCTGGAGAAGGAGGGATGTTTAGATGGATGGAACTACAGCAAAGAGATCTACAAATCCAACATAGTCACTGAGGTCAGTATGAATGTGCATGTGTGTTTTCTGCTTGAAATTTCAATTCAATAAGTTTTCAGTTTGCCTTTTTCTTTTCAAATGGGTGTCTAACTTGTGTCTTTTCTCAGTGGGACCTCGTTTGTGACAACAAGTGGAAGGTTCCCTTTGCATCCTCGACTCTCTTTGTTGGTTACCTTCTTGGGTCCCTAATCTCTGGTCAGCTTTCTGACAGGTATTTCATCCTTAATTATCTGTATCTGTATGAACCATAAATGTACTTGCAATAGGACATTTTTTTTGTCATTTGTTACAATACTGTTGATATGATTTTATCTAAGGGGTTTTTATCAGTCATGAAATTAAATTCTGCTTATTAAAATAGAAAATTATTAGTTGAGTAAGTGAGGATTTCACACTTAAATGAATGTTACTGTAGACCTGATAAGCTGTCACTACAATGACAACAGCTCCATCTACTGTTGAGATTGAAGACAGGATTTCTTTTCACTGAGACAGAAGTCTCCTCCTTTGAAGTTATCACCAGTCTTACAGTGATGGGTTCCCCTGAGGGCAAGTATGTGTAATAATGATGATGGATGGTGTTGCATCATGTGTATTGAAGTTGAAGAAGTCTGCTTAACATGTATAAGAGTTGATGGTAAGAATTGGTCATTGGTGGAATTGTAACTGCTCTTTGTTTGGTTGTTTAATTCAATTTTAAAAATACTTCCGAGTTATAACACTGTGTTTTATTTTAGCATTGTCTTGGAGTACTGGTTGTGCTTTCATGGAAACCAAATGCAAATAAGCTTGATCTAGGAGACAAACATCTGTCAGAAGTAGTAAAATGAGTGGGTGCTGTGGTTTTCTGCCACAGAGCTGTTGGTCTTGACAGGTGTTAGAACAATATTATATAAAAAATATTTATATAGATAACGTTTAATGTTAGTTGTAGTAAGGGTTTGGCTTTGACGGACTGTACCTTTTCATTGTAGAAAAGCAGAGGGCACAGGACACAGCAGTGTGCAAACTTGTGTTTAATTATTCAGCTCTTTTGCAGCTGTGAAAACTGTACACTCAATGGTGGATAAACAGGGGGGTCGGGGGAGGTTGTTGATCACTGTGTCACATGTATGCTTTTAAAGACTGCAAATAGAGCTGTTAAGGACTACACCTGTATGTTGCCAACAGTTTACGAGTAGATAATAAATTCCTATTCTGGGAAATTCTCATGTTACGTTATTGCTGTTAAGCAACAAGGTTCTGGAGGTGTGGTTCTGTGGCCATTTGCAAGGACTTGATTGAAAGGGAGTGCTGGAGAGATCAAGGGCACAGTGTCTTATTATGTCATTATACAATGAAACAATACATGCAAGTTACCTGGGTATAACAAAACTTAGATAAACAGTCGTTCATAAACCTTGAACATATGCCCTGGATTGCAGTAAATTATTCCAACTGATCAAAAGTCATGTGGCACGATGTCAGAATTGTGGTTGGCTGTTGCATTAGCCTAGTTGTAAAGAGGTTTCAATGTTATGAAACTAAGTTGCAGAGGGTTACCTGCTCCTTGCACAAAGGTGCAAGAAGTGTGCAAGTTTCACAGAAAAATGTCATTGCTTTGGCTCTGTACTCTAACACATATTTGAAATGAAACAATGAATGTAAGAGTAGAGTAAACATGCAAGAATTGTAGGTGTTTTTATATGTACAGTTTACCTCTGGACACTCAATATCTTCCCTATCCCTGCTCTTTACTTGTTGTGTATTTAATGATTTTTTTTTTTGCATTCAGTCTTGGTTTTTAGCAAGTGAAACACACACTTAGTTGGATTGAAGCCAGGTAGCCAGTCAAGAACATTCCTCGGGCATTCCTCAGGCAGTTTTGGACATGAAAAAATTTGAAAACATTTCCTCAAATTAAGGATGTTAGGATAAAAAAGAAAATCACAAACATGTCACTGTCACATTTGCAAAATGCACTGTCTGTGAATCACTGTCAATGATGTGCACTTCTTTTCTGTTTAGGTTTGGGAGGAAGAAGGTTGTTTTCGTCTCTCTTGCAGCCCAGTGTGTCTCGGTCCTGCTTCAGTCTTTCTCCTATTCATGGAGGATGTTCTGCGTCATGTTCCTCTTTGTCGGAGCCTCTCAGATATCCATCTATATTTCTGCATTTGTACTTGGTAAGTGATGTGAACCAATCATTCCACTATGATTGTCATAAATTCATTCTTGTCATCTGCATAACTTTCTAATAACTTACGTATGACTTTTGCTGTGTACTGGTTCATATTTTTTTAATGTCCTGCTCATCATGAAACATTTACATTTTGTTTTGTCTTGGACAGGAACGGAGGTGTTAAGTAAAACTATGCGAGTGATCTTCACAACTCTCGGAGCCTTTCTTTTTTATTGCATTGGGTACATGACACTACCCTGGATTGCATATGGCATCAGAGAATGGAGGACTCTTCTTGCCGTTCTCTCCATGACTTCTGTGGTCTACATCCCATTGTGGTGGTACGTTCTCCATAATACTTATCAATCAAATAATGATTTCATAGTCAGCATCCATGGTTTGACAGATAATAAACAAGCTGTTTTGTTGACTTTTGTAGTAAACCTAAATGAATTGTGCAGGTTCATCCCAGAGTCCCCTCGGTGGCTCATTACTCAGGGACGTGTGGAGGAGGCCGAGGTCATCGTGAGAGATGCTGCAAGGAAAAATAAAGTTGAGGCACCACTAGTCATTTTTAAAGAGTCTGAGGTGAGTTTTTACTGATATTGTTGTATCATTTGTGATATTTCAAATATCCTTTTATATCTTTTGATCAAATATGAGTTTTTTTCAACCATGGAAACACTGAAAACAGTGTCTTCACAAGTGTAAATCTTTTTGACCCTGAAACCATATCTTTATATTTAGAATTAAGCATACTTCTGTAATTTATGCCTAAAAAAAGATGGCATATGTAATCCCATATCCCAAACTCCTTCAAGTCTGCATCAATTGTTCCTTCACCAAACTCATATTTGAGATATTTTGTGCGCAAGTTTGGAAAACCTAATGAATTATCTGGTTTAATTTGGTTTTAGCTCCAAGCAATGCTTCAAAGCAGAAGATACACCATGCTTGATATTTTGAAATCCAAGAACATCAGATGCATCACACTGATGTGTCTCCTTTTATGGTGAGTGGTTGTTTTTTCCTCATTAAAGATTATTGTTCGCAATTTGTAAAATCTTTGTTAATCAATGGCGATACAGACATTTGTTCATAGGCTTGCGAATGAAGATCACATCTGGTGACATTTATTGGATAAATAAGATCCGTGCCATTAATTCCAGTTTTCTTTTTATTTTCAGGATGGCAATCAACATCGGATATTTTGGTTTATCCCTGAACACCTCCAACCTGAGTGGCAACCCTTTCATGAACTGTTTTTTATCAGCTACGACTGAGGTCCCTGCCTATGTTGTTTCTACTTGGCTGCTGAGGAAATGTCCAAGAAGAGCACTTCTGTCATCGTTCCTTGTCATTGGCGGAGGAGTTCTCCTTCTCATCCAGTTCATCCCTGACTGTAAGCACAGTATAATTCAGAAATGTTATTCTTTCTTTCTTTTCCTGTCTGTCAATCATTCTCAAGATAAGATTGGTTAAGTACACTTCATGTAACAGGGTTGTGTAAATGTGCAGTCTAAATAGTTATGCCAAATTCTCAGAAATGTGATTACATGTGTTTTTATCATATGTGGAAAACTTGCCTATGTGGCTGATTGTGTAATTCACACCTGTCCATTGAGGACTGAGCACAAGGTCAGCCAAAGCACAATCACAGAGCAGTGGAACCGTGAACTGGTTGCTGTTTTAACCAACATGCCAGACTAAATGAAATATAACTCTTATTCTTGCTCTGCGTTTTGTTGTTTTGTTTGACCAGTTTGTTCATGTTCAAGAGCACTGAATCCATTCATAAATGACTCCAAATATCTCCTTTCTATCCTCCTCAGCCTTCCACTATGTTGCTCTGGCACTGGAAATGACTGGGAAGTTTGGCTTCACCATGGCCTTCAGCATGGTCTATATCTATACCGCTGAGATTTATCCCACTGTGCTCAGGAATGTTGGCATGGGAATGTGCTCCTCTGCTGCACGCATTGGCAGTATCACAGCTCCTTACGTCATCTATTTAGGTATGTAGATGTTGAGCACAAAAATACTGCATATTTACTGCACTGACATACTGTATGTATCTAAAAGAACAAAAAAGTCTGCATATGATCATATCAGTGAGTAAAACTTTTATTTTCTAATGTTGAATTATGCTCTTTTCTTATTTACAGGTACTTATAATAAGGTTCTGCCTTATATTTTAATGGGAAGTCTCACAATTGCCTCGTCTGTAGTGAACTTCTTCCTTCCAGAGACCTTCAATAGAGATCTTCCAGAAACAGTGGAGCAAATGCAAGAATGTCAGGGGTAGGTGCATTTCCCTCAGGTTACTGTGGTTTATACATTTCATTGTCACCATGATATTCAAGTTTAGGACACACTTGATTAGATAAGGCAAGATGAGGTATTAACTCAGTCATGTGAAGAGTGTAGTAGCAGCCAAGAAGTCGCAGTGATTTTTCTTGAGAGAGCTTTACGGGGGAATGAATATCCTTTGAGAGTTTGTATCATGTGAAACCTCTGCATTCTCTTTGAAAAAAGACGCACATCTTATTCTATTTTGAATGCTTCATATTAAACTATGGCTAAAAAACAACTCAAAAAGAAACGCGTTCTGTTTCCACCAGTCAAAATAAAAACAGCACAATGAAAGTAGACAAGTAGAAAATAATAGTGAATAAATATGTCAACTGCCATTTATGTATGCATTTGCTGTTTTTACCATGGTGCTTCTTTCAATTGCAGGTTGTGCAGTGGATCCAAAAAGAAGAAATATGTAGAAGGAAGTGGCAACCCACCCATACAACGCGATGCCAAATGTGATGTGCAAACTCTTGCTCCGTAGGAAGGAAGGAAGAAAGGAAGAAAGAAAATAAATTTGAAATCTGATCCAAAAGTCTACTGCCATTATTTTTTTTACTCGGTTGAGAATTTTGCTTTTAGAAATGTTGCAAAGACTCTTTTTGAACTGTTTTTTTATTTTTATAAAATTGAAATACCTTAATGTTTTTTGTTTTTTTTTACTTCTTTAACACAATATATGTAATTAAAGTTTGGACATATGAACCCTCCTAATACACAGCCTGAGTTCATCCTTTAAAAAAACAGATCCTGAATTATTATGGTTCTCCTTGCTAGTAGTACTCTTATGTTGAATCGGCAGTACCAGAGTTGCTCTCTGTCTTTCAGCATTTTCCATCTATCTTTAACAAACACTCCCACACCTCATAACAACGTCTTCTTTTTCATGCCTGATTTAGACTTGTGACATACACTGGTTCAAGGTTGAGATAGTAATGTTCGCTCAATGAAACTCCTCACCAGCTGCTGTCCTTCATGACAGGTCATCTGTGTTAGTTTTATTGGAAATGATCACTTGAGCAAGAATCATAACTACTTTTAAACCAACTCTCACCTCCACCTTATTTCCACCATGAAAACAATGACCGGCTTCATTAATGTTTCACTTCTACTTGAAAATGATTAACTCTTTTTTTTGAGGATTTATTGAAGGCTGTTTGACTGGATTACAGCTTATATAATGAGTATAGTTATGTAATTATTTTCACAGAAAACATCTAAATCTAACAGTATATATTTGAAAACTTATGCACAACAAATTATGCAGCTCAGTGATGTGGTAGATTGTGGGGGGGGTTTCACAGCAGTGTTTGCAACTGAAGAACCTCCCAGTTCAGACTGAGCTGCCATATAAAAGCTCATCCTTATGACTCAAATCCATGGAGCAGTAGAGCATACTCTCTCTTGTGTTTTTAGTACTGGCAGAGTGTCTTCTTATATTTTTCCTTCTTTTTAAAAATCTAAAGTATTTTTATGAGGTAATGGACAACTTAAAAATTAGAGACTATGAAAGCATCACATCTTTTCTTGGATCTTGGGGACCCTTTCAGCTAAGGATTTTTCTTGCTCTGGCCATCAGCATCCTCCCAAATGGGTTTGTTGGCACCTATATAGTATTTGTAGGTGATACCCCACCTCACGAGTGTTACATCCCTGAAAACTACAGCATCGCTGGGATATGGAGAAATGTAACAATCCCTCTGGAGACGGTTGATGGCATTGCAAAGCGCAGCTCTTGCACAAGACTTAATCTGGAAATTGTCAGGAACTACTCTCAAAATAAAATCATCCCAAACATCGATGTGAACGTGAGTGAAATTCCTTTGGAGAGTTGTCTGGATGGGTGGATATACAGCAAGAAAATCTACCAGTCAACCATTGTCACAGAGGTGAGAGATAAGTACTCCGTTAACTTCTTTTTGAAATGTTTCCAAGGTTTCCACTTAAAAAAATAGTAATTAGTTGCCTTTTTAGAGAGAAACGTGATAATGAAAAATCTCTGACAAAAGATTTTTAGAAAGTCCAAATTAACTGACTGACAACATTCCAGTTACAACAACACTTAGAAGGGTCAAATGCCAAAACTTAATTTATTAATCATACTCTTTCTATTCATAGTAATGGAATTAAACAGTTCTCAGTAAGTATGTATTGTCCCAGACTGGATGACACAGAGGTGTGTTATGAGTTACGAGACAGTTGATCAGTAAGCAAAAAGGAGTGTGTGTTACAATTACTGAGATTTCCACAATGTCAGTCAGGTTGAAAAGCTGTCAATCATTTCAACTATGAATAATAAGACTAGTACTATGCTACTTCAGGTACTAGACTGTGGATATTGCTACTGTTATATGATATTAATTAGTAGAAGTAATTTTACAACTTCAAAAAGGTGATTTAAGTTTCACTTTATCACAGAAGAGAGATCCGTATAAGACAGATGTTACTAATTTTTACAATGTCATAAATATAACAACGTATGAGTATTGTGTTGCTTATGCAGTGGGACTTGGTATGTGAGAATGGATACAAAGCCCCGCTGACCACCTCTCTTCACTACATTGGTGTGCTAGTTGGAGCGTTTCTCTCGGGCCAGATGTCTGACAGGTCTGTAGGCAACATTGTCTGAAATATTTAACAAAGTTTTGCTGTAAGAGATATAGAGAAATCATGAAATGTGCTCAACTACAAACTGCATTTTTCACACAGATATGGAAGGAGGCCAGCACTATTTCTTATGATGGTTCTTCAGAATGTGGCAATCACAGCTCAGATATTCTCGCCGAGCTGGGAGGTCTTCACCCTCATTTACGTTTTCGTAGGTGCAGGGTCATTCTCCAACTACACCATTGCATTTGTGCTGGGTAGGTTTTCCATTAAGCACTTTGAACATGCAATAATTGATATGGCTTGACTTTTGATATGGCCAATACACTTTCCCCATTGTTGTTACTAATGCAAAGTTGCATATGATCATCTCCTGAATTGAACTGACTGGTAGTTTAATATTAATTTATTCTACTTATAGGTACAGAAATTCTGAGTTCAAAATCACGAGTGGTCTTCTGCTCCCTTGGGGTTTTTATGTGCTCAGCTTTGGGGTACATGGCAATGCCAGCTGTGGCTTACTTCCTCCGTGAATGGTGGTTGCTGCTGATTCCTATGGCTGCTTCCGGTCTGATTTACATCCCTCTATGGTGGTAAGAATATTTATCTTGTATTTCTGCTTGCCCTCTTACAGTGGTGCCACCAAAGGGGACCAGAGCCTGGCCACCCCTATGAAAAATTTCCACTACCCTTTTACACAGCAATATTTCGTTTGACGACTTCATGTGTATCTGCTGATAATGCTGTACTCCCATGTTTTAACTTCCAAGGTTAGTCCCAGAGTCTCCTCGCTGGCTGCTTTCTAAGGGAAGAGTGAAGGAGGCTGAAGCCATACTGATAGAGGCTGCCAAGGCAAATAACATGGAGGCTCCACAGGCCATTTTTACACAAGCTGAGGTAAGTTTATCAGCTTGTTTTTATATTAAACATATGATTAAAAAAATAAACTACACATGCCTCAGAGGCCCTAACATATTTATTAGTTTGAAGGCATTGCCTCATTTCCTAATGGGGCAAATGTTGTGTGACATTTTATGATGTGAGACATAGTAGAATTAATCACATAATGTCTAAATGGTGTATACGGCTATATGAACAATTCATATCTACAATATCATGCTTTTTCTTTCACAGGCTTTGTGTTTCTTTTGCACAAATTCAGGATCAGACCTTTTAGGTCTAATTGTTGCAACCGTTTTGTTTGTTTTTTCCCCCAGATTGAGTATGCACTGTCTATGAAAGACAAGACATACAACGTTACAGTCATCCTGAGAAGTTGCAATATTTTCTCTGTTACATTACTGTGTTCACTTCTGTGGTAAGTCTCCTTTAAGCATCAAAACAAAAGACGATGAAAAAAAAAACCTTTCCATCACAGCTCATACCCATGTTAGAATCAAATAAAAAGATAGTTATTAAAAGTTGTAGAACATAGTTACACTCAAAACTCTTTGGCTTTTGTTTTAGTTTTTGGTGTTTTCCATCTAGGGTGTATTCAATTTTGTCTCTCTGCAGGATCATCACCACCATTAGTTACTATGCTTTAATCCTCAACACTTCAAACCTGCATGGAGACCCTTATATAAACTGCTTCTTGTCTGCTGTGACAGAAGTACCGGCTTACATAATTGCCATGTTGCTACTTCAGTTCTGCTCCAGGCACTTCTGCCAATCTTCTACACTTTTTCTTGGAGGCGTGATGATCCTCTGTGTTCACCTCATCCCAATAGGTAATGCTTAAATGCTTTGGCTCCTGAAGCCTGGTTATTATAAAGTAGCGAGTAGTCATGAGGTAGGCAAGTACAGTTGTAGAAATGTTCCAAAAGATTCAAGAAATGTAGTGTTGGTAACATGTTAGCAGCTCTGTGAGGATGTACTGAGGCAATGTGGTGGTTTGGTTTGAAATGTGTTTACCCTTAGTGGTCCGACATTGTTATCTGACTTTGTAGAGACTTCTACGTTATCCACCTACCTGTTTTGTCTCAGGAGTGAGACAGCCCTAACCTCTGACCTTGGTTACCACAGTAATGATCAGAATGGCAGCTGCTTCCTCAAACTCAAACATACAGTTAATATGTAGCTATGTATCCCCATAACAATCTAAAATTTAACACTGTCCCTACAGCGACCTCAAGACATAAGCTTGACCCTGTTTAACTCCATAGAGATGAATGTGTCAACCAAATTTTGTGCCAGTCCATGCAGTAGATGCTGAGACATTTCACTCAAAACCACAACCGTGAACTTCATGGTGACTGTAGATGAAAAATCAGGAGATGACTTAACTCATCTGTAGGATTCATCCTCTGGGAACCATGAATATGATCTGCACAAGCTGTCTTTGTCTTCACCAAAATAATGGATTGACTGATTGATCCACTATCATTGCCACAGAGTCACTAGCATATTAAAATATATTAAGTTGGTAATATAATTGACAGTACATTATCACATGGAGGGAGTAAAAGCAAACCTCTTTTAACAGACTGTAAATATTTTGCATGTGATTCATCAGACTTTGTTAGTGTTTCCTGTAGTTTAAGTTATTTTTTGATTTCCTTAGATTTACCAGGTGTGGCTGTGTTTCTTGAGATGTTGGGGAAATTTGGCATCACATCTTCATTTTGTGTGGTGTATGCAGTCACATCAGAGCTCTTCCCCACTGTTATCAGAAATACAGCAATGGGGTGTTGTTCCATGGCTGCTCGCATTGGAACCATCCTCTCTCCTTTTATTATTTATCTGGGTAAGTATATTGAGTTTTTTAATTTGAGAATATAGCCACTGACAAGGGAATAGTTATACAACAATCATTATACATGAAGCATTGTGGGTTTTATCAAAATTGACCTACAGTACAAGTGTTAGTTTTTCTGATTTTATAATTACAATTCTAATTACAATTCTTTCATGCAGGACAATTTTTCAAGGCACTACCGTACATATTAATGGGAAGTTTAGCCATTTCTGGTGCTGTCTTATGTCTCCTGCTGCCAGAAACATATGGGAAGGTTTTACCAGAGACCATACCACAAATGCAGAAGATATGCAGGTGAGTTCACTCACTGGACATACTATATGTTTACTGTCCACACAGTGTTTAACTATCAGCACAGATGTGGTAATTGCAAAGGTCATGGCTTTATGTTTGACTTAACTTTTAACCACCGGCAGTTAAAATAAAATGTTTAGTGACAAGTCTTTAACTATGATATGATCAAAATTAAAGAAGTTAAAGACGCTCTTTATGAAATTAATTAAATACATAATTCAGTGTAGATTTAATGTTTTTTTAATATATATTTTTTTATATTATATTTCTTGTGATGTCCTTTGTCACCCCTTACACAAAAGTGTTAGATAAACAGTCAATCATTCATTATTTGTTGCTCACATGTGCCGCATGCCAAGGTGTATTAGCTTAAAGTTTGCCAATGACCTTTGATGTCACTGTGGTTACACAGTTGCTAAATATCCTCTTAATGTTCAACCAGGAGGAGAGGAACACAAGAAAAGGAGGCTGAAAATGAAGAGATCACTGCTGATTATCAATCCAGGTTATAGTTAAATTGTAGTTTTTGTTTGTATTTTTGTTCTTTTTATAAAGTGTCATGAAACTACATTTATGATCACAGACTGTAACTAAACATATAATTTAAATAAATAAGACTTTTTTTTCTTATTAAGATTTTATGTGATAATTATGTGAAATTATGTTTTATGTTCAATTCGGTTAAATGAGCTCATGATAAAATCCATCAGATTAGATAAAGATTAATGGAGACTTTTAAGAGAAGTTCTTGTGCCGACATATTAAAAAACACTAAGAGAAAACAGGATAACAATAAACATCTTGATGCTATCTATGATTAATTATAAGTAATTATTATTAATTATATGAATCAGCCTTTCTCTTTCTAAACATGAGTAAATGCTAGACAAACAAATGTGCCCGCTCTGTGCAGCTTTGTTAATTTTCCAGAAAAGATGTTTTGTAGATAGGTATGCAGAGGGTGCCTGGTGCTCTGTGTGTAAAAACGACATCACAAAGATGCAATGCAAACGTTTTGATGTCCAAACAGAATAGCTGTATATTGTTGTATTCTTTGCTAATTTACAGTTTGATGAGACTGTTCATTTGTTCGCCCAGCTGCATTTTAGTTGCTGAATAAAGCAAAATATTTTCTTGTGATTTCTTCTTAACACTGGAAAGCCTAATTTGTATTATTCCCACAGCAGTTTCTCAGTGTACACAGCTGTTGAGGTCAAGGATTAACCATAAAATACTTAGAATGCTTTGGTGACTCAGTGACAATGAACAAGTGTGTGTGTTTCAACAGAGGTGGCTGCAAAATGACTTCACTTTTACATTTTCAGGAATTAAATCAAGCATGGGGTTCTATATGGTGTACTGTTGAATGTTTAGGGAAAGCCCCATAAAGACACGTCATATGTTTCATTTCACTTTCAATTCCTGTCATCCAGGACCCTTTAAAGTGTACATCTCTGTGCATTATTGTTCAACTTCAAAATAAGTCAATGCGTTTTTATAACTGGATAAATTGTAGCTGCTTTTGTTGCACTGTGAAGAAAATGAGCGGTTGGTAATCTGACCTCGGCTCAGCTGTTGTGAATGCACAACTGCACGTCCGTTACAGTTTTCGCCTGAAGGCTTCACTAAAGTGATAGTGAAAGTAGAGAGCGCTGGCATGCTGGCTAACCGTTTGCTTCTTCGTTCAGTCTATCTAAGGATTACCTTTTTGTAGATGGATTTTCACAACATAATCTCCACATGGAATACAATGACGGCTGCATAATTTAATGTGAGTTTTCTCTTTACTATCGACTCTAAGGTGTAGATCTGCAACCTATATCTGCGGATGGAGATGGTTGTGATGGTTGATGACGAAAAAGCCAAATTAAATGTGATTTTTAAAAAAATGAAATACAACATGTCAGTGATCTGCAGTTAACGTAGTTAGAGTAGTGTGTAGATTTACACTGTCTGTGGTCTACATGTCTTCAGCTTTTCTCTGTTTTTAAAACAAAATAGCGAAATGACAAAGTGAAAGTGACAGTGCGGAAACAACGAAATAAATAGCATCAAGAGCAACCATCTCTTCTTTTTCTTTCATTGCTCATTATAGCTTCCCCCTTAGTGCTTATTTCTCAATTTTAATTTAATATCTAATCATATTTAACGTGTTTTCATTGTTGGAAAAAAAAGTGCTTCGCTTTGCTATACAGGAAAACTGTAGTGTTCTTATGAAAAATCATTTTTAATGGTTTTTAATGGTCCAAACAAAAGCTTAAAACAGTGTCACTCATTTCATGTTAATTTATAGAGGTGTGTTACAGACCCAACCCAATCTGTTGACTACATGGCTGCTCCCAATCGTCTGTCTACGCAGTTAGTCAAAATGTACAGAAGCCTTTAAAAGCTGTATCATGAGCAGCCGCTACATGTCGCCAAATGCGTCCGTGGCATGTGCAACATAGTTTTCTTAAACACGTGTCTCTTTTGCTTTATTTCAAAACATATCTGTCAACTTATGCATATATTTTAATAGATTATCGTGTCCACATCAGAGGTGTAATGTGCAATGTAGTTAAAGACAAAATTAAGGCCATTGGTCACTTTTTGTTTTGGTGACTTTCTACCTTTCCTACAAATACAGTTTTTCTCAGCTGCATTCATCTGACTCCTGTATATATCACTTTGCGTGCTGATTGTAAATTGTATCTAAAACAGCGATGTAATGTAGACTAAGTACATTTAAGGTGCTTCACATGCATTTACATTTTATATGATGCCGTTGTTTTTACTGGCGTAATGATCCTTGACAATGACAATGATCCAAAACATAAAAAATCATAATCTCATAAAATATTTGTTGTGGAGAAATTGCTGAAGTCAAAGGTCAATGGTGAGGTCAGGAGGGAAGAAAGTGTTCAGGAGCCTCTGATGTCTTATGCTGTAATATTTATTGACACTTGGCCAAGGAGAATTAGAGACACTCTCAAAGTACATCAGAAGTGCCTGAGTCGGTCTCACATTCCGCCCAACTCATCCTGGTGGATAGACTTTAAACCCCAAGATAACACTGCAAATACTATACGCCCAGAATTAGCTAAAGAGAATGTCTTTACCCATGGAGGTGTTATTGTCAACATATTCTAGTCTGGAGACACAGATGTCTGTTTACGCAGATTGGAACGTCAACGGCCAGCTATCTATTATGTCTATGAAGGCAGCAATAGGTCTCTTCGACCCTGGCCACCACAATGTTGAGATAGACTGGCACCTCCTGTTCCCAATCAAAGCCAAACAATTAATACTGCTGAGGACCTCAAGGCCCACACGTGACCTCGTGTAACCTAAGGATAGAAAATTCCATAACAATATTCATAGTGTTTTTTAATAGATTGAACTACCCAATAGATTACACAGTGGTGGATAAAGTATTTAGATCATTTACTCGAGTAAAAGTAGCACTCAGACAGTATAAAAATACTTGATTACAAGTAAAAATCCTGCATTAAGTATCAGCTAAATGTACTTTTACTATCAAAATAAAAGTACTGTAAGTAATGCAAAAAAATGTCACCTGTGAGTGTGACACTATTTTATATATATTTATATTTTATATATTATATATACATTTATTATATTTATATATTATTTCTGATTAATTAATACGCAAGCAGAATTTTACTCCAGTCCAGTTGGAGCGAACTGTAGTTCAGTTACAGCTACAAGTTTAAATACAATTTACATATTAACACCATTGGTGGAATATACTAGTACTGTACTTCAGTGCAATTTTGAGGTGCTTGTGCTTTTTTTTTTTTTTTTACTTTTTACTACTAATTCACGACAAGTCAGAGGCAAACATTGCAAATTTAATCTACTATATTTATTTCATAACTTATTTTTAGATTTTATTGAGCCCTGGAGAGAAATTCACACACTACCAGCAGTATACAAAGTAATTAAAATTTGTCCCGCTTTCATCAGCTGTAACATTAAAGTGATGTACACATAATGAATGAATGATTATAATACAATAACATCATTGTGTATTATTCTGGAATTGGCCGTTCTGCATATTGCGTTCTTTTAATTTTGGTATTTAAGTATAGAATACAAATGTGTTTTTACCTTTTATGTAAGAAATCCATGACTTTTACTTGTAAAAGTTGACAGTAGCTCAGTCCATAGACACTTGGCTTGGGAACCGGAGGGTGGCCGGTTCAAGTCCAGCATGGACCAAAATATGGAAGGTGGACTGGTAGCTGGAGAGGTGCCAGGTCACCTCCTGGGCACTGCCGAGGTGCCCTTGAGCAAGGCACCAAACCCCCCCAACTGCTCGCAGGGCGCTCCTCAGGGGGGCTGCCCATCACTCCACCATCTCTCTCTCCACATTGCATGTCTATGAGCCCTTGTATGTGTGCATGTCTATGAGCATGTCTATGAGACCTTGTATGTGTGTTCGGGGTTGAAAATGCATGTAAGGTAGGCTGAGTGAAAAAGGAGTTTCCCCGTTGAGGGATTAATCAAGTATCTCTTCTTCTTCTTCTTCTTCTTCTTCTTCTTTTTGTAAAGTTGTGTATTTATATGTTGTTGCTATTTTTGCTTAAGAAAAATATCTGAATACGTATTCCACAGGTGCTTAACACTGTTGCTGTAGCATTGTTTCTTGTTTTTTTTTTGTTTTTTTGAGTATTTAAGTAAGCTACAAACCTGATGTTGGTGTCACAGTTAAACCATCAGGTTCCATAAATGAACACCAGATGTCACCATAGGTCCAGATTTAGCTAAATACTTTATCATGAGTAACCACTAG
This sequence comes from Sciaenops ocellatus, assembly GCA_033000465.1. NCBI lineage: Eukaryota > Metazoa > Chordata > Actinopteri > Sciaenidae > Sciaenops > Sciaenops ocellatus. The sequence continues at coordinate 8,680,074 of CP136870.1, forward strand.
ATGGCATCAAAGCATTTAATATAACCAACATGAACTCCAAACACTTATCTAATGATCATGGCATGAGAAGAAGGAAGTATCATGGATTCAGTGTTAATGACTCACTGCCTTATTTATTTACTCACCCTGAAACTTAACTTACTCCCTCACACATATTAATTGAATTTGCATGTGCTCAAGTGTAGGTGGAAAAGAGTAGACCACAATAGTACATCATTTGAGATGGTACGTCAAAGCACATTTTCTCACAGTCGCCCTGCAGAGTGCTACATTAAAAACAGGAAATGAATCTGCTAAATTGGGGCAGTGATACTTGATCTACTAATCAGCCAGGAGGGGCCTTTACATAACAGCGTTACAGGAACCTTTGTGCTGCACAAGCATCAAACGTGTCACAGTGGTTCAAGATAAAGGATAGGCAACTACTAGACCTCTGTGTGTGTGCGTGTGTGTGTGTGTGTGTGTGTTTGTTTGTGTCACGCATGTGAGTGTCTATGCTTGAGGGTCAAGCTATCAGTTATCGAAAGTTAAGATGCTAAAATGAGATTATTGCTGTAACAAAGAGATAATAGGCTGCCGCACATTCACACAGACAGCTGGTTGTAAGCAGGAGAGACAAACAATCTTTTGAAAGTCACCGCAGTTGTTTAGCTCTAAGTCATCAACAAGCATGTAGGAAGTTATTTTTCCTTCACAGGTTGAGCTTTGGTAAAACAAAAGAGTGTGTGACAATAAAGACAGGATGAACCGTTTGGTTGACTGATCCTTGTGACTTTTTGAACCCTGCTAATCTTATTTCTGTGGTGAGACATCTTAACTCTGGCTTATACCAGACAAGAGTGAGAGTTTACATCTCAGTAAGGTTACAGTAGGGTTTATTTCTCTTATTCCTACCATATGAATAACAAACCCTTGACTGACGGAAGGCACAAGAGGACAAAACAGGTGGCATTCCCCTTCAAGTACCAAGACTCTAAAATAACACAAGAACCTGATAATATAAATTATAATGTCATATATTTTTTAATGTCACCCAGGTAACTAAACAAATAACTAATTTGTTCTGTAATTGACACCTTATATAACACATCCAAACTGTGATGCATTGACCCCCAGAGACGTGGCTGTCTAAAACATTTGCAAATATGATTTGAAAATTGTTATCTGTCAGATCTTCTCCAGTATGGTCATTCACAAAACAAGCAAATCATCCAGTGGATTAATTTCACTAAAGTTTAAAAGACCTCTCATAGAAAAAAACACAATGACACTTTCAGATGATTTTTTGGAAATACATGGTCACAGTGATTTCATACAAAGCTGCTACTGTGTGCAGTAGTGCAGATCAGATGGGATGATGTTTGTAGGGGGGTTGGGGTGGAAGTTAAAAGCCCAGAATTAGATTTCCCAACTCCAGGCAGGTTTTTGTAGAAAAGCCTCATCAGCATCTGTGAATTACACCACCTCCTGGTCAGATCACAGTGTTGCATGGTTCTTGCTAGTCATGTGATTTACAAGAAATCGAGCCTCCAGATTATAGTAAGCCAGTCTGCAGCCCAGTGCCTCACAGGGACGCTGTAAGGCTTGATTCAGTTGTTATTTTATTGCACTGTATGTTTGTACCATTTTCTCTTATCTGAAGATTGCAGAGTTATAATATCATCATACTGGGAAATAACTTTAAAGTCAACTGCCGTCATTGGGCATGTGTTTATCACAAACTATCTTAGAGCTGGTTACCCACTTTCTAGTAGTAATAGTTTTGCAGCAAGGAGAAGGAAATAGAACATTTTGTTTGCTTTAAAGCTATTATATTTCTTTAGGAAGCACAGAAAACCATCTGTGCTTTTTCTGATTATCATGTGTTTTTTAAAATTGTGCATCTTGGTGTACAATGGTGCTGTAAGCCATATTTTGTCTTTTGTTTTTTTCAGTTCTAAGTGAAAACCTGAAAAGCAAACTGGAGCATATTACATGAAACAAGCAAGCTTTCCAATATCTTTGTTAGTAAAGTGAAAGGTGTGATTTTAGCATCCCTCAGGAGAGGCTTTAAACGCTAAAGATATACAGCAAGGAATAATGAAAGTGGGTATTTCCAGTTATGTCCTTGCCAGGTAGCCTAAGATTCACATTAGCAGCCATGTAAAGCACAAAGAACATGAATGCACGCATATCTAAAACAAATAAATAAAAATGTATGGTATGTCTTTGAACTGGTCTTGCAGCCTCCATGTTTAGTCTTAGCGCTCTTTGTTTTCTGCTTTTGTTGTTGCTATGACTTTGTGCTTTTGTAGAATGAACCCACCATACCTGTAACCACACCCACAGCAGATGGTATGACAGAACAAAGGCACTGGCTCCAGTAGAATAGTATTTTTTACTTAGGATGGTTCCTAATGCCTAGAAAGAATTAACGTGGCAGATATGATAAGAGCTTTTTGAATTCTCTGATTGTTAAGAGAAGGTGCTTCAGTGCTTTCTTATCTTTGGAAAATGTTGTTAATACGTACATAGGTTATAAGTTATCCTGGCCATTGAAATTAATATATAAAACATGAATGTCACATTTAGTGTGATGATCAATAACTTCTTGAACTGTGAATGTGTCCAGCGTCCCTGCAGATCATCATGGACGTTACCGTTGAGTAGACAGGAGGGTGTACGTGTGCAACCAATCTCAATGTGACAACCACTTTATTTCACGTTTGTGACAGATGGCCTATATTCCTTTTTTATTTCAATTCTGGAGCGTTTAGACAAGGACATAGGAGGACTATTCGTACATTTGCTCATGTTAATTTAGTCCTGCGATCAAAATTAGATTGTAAATTGATTTATAACACATTAAACACCAACAGTAGTAAAGAAGTTGATGCATCCACTGCAAAGTTTTGGTGACAGATTAAGTGTTTCCTGCTTCATAAGACATAGAGTGTTAGATAACACGTACCGCATTGTTATGAACGGCTGTAGCTCATTCCTTGAGTACTGTTTTACAGTGCTGTCAGCCACATGAGGGATCTGTTCTCTCAGATAACCTTTTGCACTTAGATATACTGTGACACATATACCTACATATACTAACATGTATATATAGTATATAGTAGTGATTGGTTTCAGTTGAGGGGTTGAATTATTATATCTATCACTTTAATTCACTTACTTGTTTGACCTTGCTGCTCTTTGGCTAACTATTTACAGCAGGTCCTGGTCTATAAAACTCTTCAGGGCCAAAGATATTTACGGGAAGTTTTATCTAACTGTATGATGTAACTTTTAAGTGATGGGTACAGGTTTCCCTGGAAATTATGGGTAGATCTGGCAGGGTTTTAATTGCTTTTGAGTGATCAACAAGGATTCCTAAGATTCTTCAGCGGTACGACGAGATGTTGGCATTTATTCTTATGACACCCACATCTTACCTCACACTGAAAAAGTCTAAACACAAAAGCTGTAGTGATGCCAGGGGCATTGTAATTATTTTCTAGGAAGGGGCATGGACAGGGTCAAACTGGGAATAAAGTTGCCTCTTGTTTTTCCCCCTGGATCTGTTTTGTATGAAATCATCCTCAAAGCCCAATCTATTGGTCAATTCACCCTCAATTGCCATGAAAGCATCATCTTAGTCCGCAGTTAATTTTTAACCCCAAGTGTTCAAAAACGGATCATATTGCCCAGTTTATATATGTCTACATCTGGATCAAACTGTCATTTTGAGCAAATACATGACTTTGTGTCCATGGTAATAGCAAAAGTACATCTTTATGAAACTTTAACATTCCTTGTAACCAAATAATCACAACTGTGGCCAAAGAAGCTCTTTATAGTTATTTCATTTGTATTTTTTACTTAAACTCCACTATTTCTTACCTGATTTTATTGATGTGCTGTCAAACCCTGTACGTGTACCTAAGTGATGCTGTGGTGTGGTGTCATTATTCTAGGTTTGGACATTGCATTGGCGTTAATGACGTTAACAAATGAAATAGAGCTATGTGATTTCGAACCATCAAAAATTTCATGTTTACGTTTAAGTGACAAGGCCCTCTAGTGACAGTAGTAATTGCCATTCATCGAGAGCTAAGGAAGGAGTCGTGTGACTTTATTGTAGAGTGAAAAAGTCTGAAAAGGCAAGAGGTCAGGATTGGAGGGATGGCTCAACATATAAGATCAGACTTTAACATAGGAGATGTTTGTTTCTAGTTTCCTTACAACAGTCAGTGTTGTAAGGAAACTAGAGAAACACAAAGAAATTACACATCTGTACACGGACACTCTTCGCTTAAGGATCATGAATTACATTCAGATCTTCACATGAAGCAAGAAAACACTTGCAGTTATGTATTTTTAGATGGCACGGGTCCTCCAGGGAAGAAAGGTCATTCTTCAGAGATGATTAAGTTAAGTCACAAGATTCCAAGCCTAGGGTGTTATTTAAAATTTGTCATTCTGTGTAAATATGATTCATGATGTGATGTGTCAGGTATTCTCTGGATGAGTCTACAAGTTGTTCATCAATTGTAACTGACATGAATTCACATGTGGTTAGTGCCTGATGGAAATTCAACTGTCCACTGGTTTGTCCTGTTTATGTTGCTGCCTGGTGTGGTGCGATGGGCATCGTGCCATCCCGCCAGTCTCTGGCATTCACCCCCTCCTTTCTGTGTGTGTGTGTGTGTGTGTGTGTGTGTAGGGGCGTGTGTGTTTGTGTGTAAAACAGAAACAGAGAGAGAGAGTAATAGACAGGGTTCTGGTCTTTCCAGTAAATCAGCCGACTTCACCAAACTGTCTTCTTTCTTTTTCCCTTTTTTCTCTCTAAGTTCCCACAGACTCATGCCAGCCGCTACACCCTATTCAGCGTCCTCTACAGCCCACCCATCCACCCACACATACAAGCCAAGCAAAACTATTTGACCAGTGTGCAACTTTGTCCCACTAACAGCTGAAAACATGGCTTTCCAGAAAGTCAGCTGACTTACTGTCCCTCCCACTCTCTCTCTCTCTCTCTCTCTGCTTCTATCTATTTATCTAACAACCTCCCCCCCTGCCCTCCCACACACACACACACACATCATTGGATTTTTGGCACAGCGGCCACACCTATTTATGGAAGTAGTTAATGTTGCCATGAATACGATCTTTGTAATATCTACTCCACTTAAGTTAAAGTAACGATACCAAATTTAAAAAACACCACATTAAAAGTAAAAAATAATTTTATGTGAGTAATTATTATTATCAAAATGTGCTTGAAGTATTAACTGCAACTGCAAGAAATGGCCCCTATTAACTATTATACTACTATTATTATTAGTGATGCATCAATGAAGAAAATTCATTTTAATATTTTAGTTACTCAAGTTGGAGGTAAACTTGATGTAGAAACTTTCTGGCATGCCCAGTAAGAAAAAGAACTCACTCAGGAAAACATTGCATTGTAGTGTGAAACTCAAATGAATACTTAAGTACTTTGTTACACTCCAGTACTCCAGACTGTTCTGTTTTTCCAACTGTCTATATCAGTTTATGTTTATATGATTTGGATTAATTTACTGTACTGTATTCAGTATTTATCCATTAGGTCTAAAAAACACCATACACATAAAATATATTCAGTGCACAGAAATATTTCAAAGCTTCAGACAAAGCACCGGCACTGAAACTCTTTGGAACAACATGCATTTTTTCAAATAATCTGGATGTAAATGTGGCTTTGCCAACATAAATGAGCTCCTTTTCAGACTTGTTCTTGTAAAAAAAAATAATAAAAAACTGAATACATTAGATAAATTAATAAATAAGTAATATAAAATCATAGTCATCATGAAGATCAAGTCCATTTAAAAAAAAAATAAAATCAAAATCACAGATTCGGAATTCCACAGTTCAGGTGCCATGACAGCAGATGCACAGTCACACTTTTATTATATTGCTTCTTATTGAGTGCTCAATATGGAGACTTACAGTAACTCAGACGGGGTGAAATAAAGGCATATAACTTTGAGTGGTAAACAGAAGCGGTTTGATTTTAGAGATGCTTCTCAACTGACAAAAACAGGACTGAAAAAACCATTAGACTTGGTTGTGAACCTTCTGATTACTCCTCGTCCTCATTACTCCTCTATTCTGAATACAAGCGCTCTGCTGGGAACAAGTGATTCCAATGAGGCCAAGTATTCAGCAGCATCAGAAAACTACTATCCAAAGAAATTTGCTTGCATGTCCTTTCACAGTAGGTCCAGCTGTTTTGTTCTGAGATGACATCGCAGTGCGACTGAGCAGTCAAACAAATTGAGAAAACGCATATAACAATAAGGTTTCATTGCTGAAAGGCTCATATTTATTTGACCCCTTTGGACGCATGTGTCCTTAAGTTCCACCTCTTTTCAGTTTGTAGCAGCAGGAGACTGTTCTGGCATTTCCTGTAAATCAACAGACTAATTACCACTCTCTGCCTCTCGTTATCTCAGCCTCTCTCCATCTCTGTCAGATACTCACACAAACACATCCACAATCACGCATTAAATCAGTCACTCTCAATCAGAGTGCTCTTCTTTCTCTCCATCTTAGCCTTCAAACTCCCACATGCAACCACATACCAGAGTAATGCCACACACTTGATTGTTCACATAGATAGATGATTCATTTATCATTCTACATCAGCTGGTATCAGCTTGTAATGTTGAATCATGGCAACACCTTCAGATTTATTGGTCTAGTGAATAAGTTAGTGGTCACATTGACTTACTGTGATAAAATAATCACTCTAGTTATAGCATTAAACAATGTTAGAACTTCTCCATATGATCTAGTTCAATGACAGAACTAGTAAACCTCCTTTTTTGGTGACAAATGAATTATTGCATGGATCACTGAGATAAGACCACCTATTGGCAGCTTGCTGCATTCCACTTCCTGTCATTGTTTTCTATCTCAGATACACAGTGAGTGACCAACTTTTCTTGTACGGCTGCGGACGTGGATAAGCACGTCTGCAGTTTATTCAGTCTTGCATGAAATATAAAACCATAAATCTCAAAGTCATAAAACTACAGTTTGAAAATGAACTTTGAATTCTTTATTTCCCAGATTTCTCAAAGCTAATTTTCTTCTGTATCCTGTGTTTCATTTGGGAAGTCTCTTCCAGATGATATCACTTACTGGGGACAACTCCAACAATTTGGAAGAACAAAAAGTGTTTATGAGTGTACTGCAATGACCCATCGTTGCCTTATGAGTCACAATGTAACTAATACATAACTGCTGCCACTGTGAAAAATATGTTTAGGTGGTTTTTAGATGCTGAGTTAGATAATTAGTTGAGTCATTAAATCTCTCTTTCTCTCTCTCTCTCTCTCTCTCTCTCTCTCTCTCTCGTTTTTTTTGTTCTGTAACATTTTTTTCTATAAAGGGGTGTCATTCTTTATACAACACCTAAAAAACCCTGAACAACATATAGCCTTAAAATATGTAACATAATTGTCTTTGAGCTATTTTTATTAATTTATTAATTTGGCATAAACCAAGATTTTATTACTACATATCAGCTGTGTGGCAAGTAATTCCAAGTGCACAACATGAAACTGTTAGTAACTCCTGTAATGCAAAACAAACCTACACATATTCACTACTCATACTTGTATAGGATACATACAGATACAGAAATACAGTGCTAGTCAACTCTGTGTTCAGCACTTGGTTATGCATGTCCTCTCTTACTATAATAGAAATAATATGTTTCAAGCCAGATCCGTCCATATATCACTCTTCTGCAAATATGTCTAAACACCAGTCTTGATTGTGTCTAAGAGGAATATCTGATCATGTGGCTCGTAATCATGAACCTTCCACCTCCAAGAGAAAAATAATCCTGGTTGGCACGGACGAATGGAGAGTAAGGTGGAGGGAAAAGTGACACCATCATGGGGTGGGCTGTAAACCATTCTGACTCGAGTATTACAAAATGTTTTGGCATTTATCTCTGCCCCCTTTCCTCCCCAAGGCTTTACATAATAGAAGTTATCAAGGAATGAAAATAGGCGTTCAGAGTTGTTTGGTCCACTTTGAGTTTATGCATTTTTATTTCTTAGATATAGATGGAACAGAATGCAGCAAAATACAGTTTGATTTACAGTAATTTGCTGTTAGTTTAGGTTTAAGCATACAGTTTATAATATTCTGTAAATGTGCAAAATGGAACAAAAATACACAGTTTTGCAGAGAAACGGTTGAACATGCTGTTGATCCACAGTGTGAAGAGTTTTGAGTGAACTCAGTACTGAGAAAGGAGTTACCAACTGTAACATAAACTGTAACATGAGACACAACATGTCAGGATATTAGATCAAATAGAGTAGTTCTGAATGAAAAGCAGAGCGGCTGATTTTTATGTTTTAAGGTAGGATTGTGTTAACCCCCTAATATGAATGACTGCATACAAAGAAACACAGGAATTACTGAGATAAAGGGCATTCTCATTTTTAACCTTTATTTATCCAGGAATAGCTTTAAAAAAGCAACAGTGCAGAAATGTAAATTTGCCTACACACACACACCCAAGGGTAATTTTTCCCTTAAGAGACCTTCCACTTCTTCCTCTCTTCACTCCAACTGACACTCATAAACTATTGATTTGAGAAGTACAAAATAGAAATCAAGTTGTAAAGATCAATTAATCTGCAGGACCTAGTGAAAGCAGGAGACTAAATTACACTGTATGATCAAAGCTGATGTGTACTACTAAGTTAATATACTTGGTATTTTGTGATGCGACAGCACTGCACGTTATCTTCTGCCTTCAACCATGCATGATTCTGAAATTGTATGTTGGTATATACAGTATGTGTTGTAGAAGTTAGAGGTTAACGCTGACATTAAATCACGCAAAAGAACATCTCCAAACTTGAAAATCCACCTCATGGTTTATTGTCTGTGGTTGACTTAGGGGTTCATTAAATAGTAATTAAACCAGGAGAAGTGTTGGCATCTTTGTGCCGTAGTACACCCATATTTGTTTAGACTTACTATGCTTATTTTTTTAATGAGGGACACACGTTTTATTGGTGCTTATTATAAAGTACTCAGATATGTTGCTCAGGTGAAAGTTATGTCAATTTGGCATAACAAATAAAAGTCCTGCTTTAAAATCGTAATTAGGTATGAGTAGTATTTTCAGCAAAATGTATTATCAAAAGTAGAAGTACTTCTATGGCCTCAATGGGTGATTATATTCTATCATTTAATTATTGTGTTATTAAGGTTAGGGTTAACTCTAACTCTAATTGACTAACCCTAAGACACATTTTGTAGTGGAGTTTAAAGGAGAATAAAATGGATTGACTTAAAGTATCTCTAAACTGTACATGTAATAACCACCACTGTAATGCATCAGTAGTGCTTGAAAACTGCAGTAGCTTTTATTCATTCATTTTTCTGCAATACCACACAGACACCTGGATAAGCCCATCTCCAATCTTCACACCTAACCTTGTGCTTTCCTGGTGTGTAAATATTCTGCTCAGAGGTGAAACACGTTGCAGCAACCACCGATGTTAAGTTGGACTCCAGTGGTCTACAGTGGCTATTCTCAGATGTTTTATGATTGTTGATATGGTGCATATGAAAGAATTATGTGTGTTTATGAGTGTAGTGATAAGTACAACTATAGACACACTATAGATGTGGTCCTCATAGAAACCCAATTCTGTAGGACTCCCAAACTGAAGGAGCAGAAAACATTGCAGCCAATATTTCACACAGAACGATGATGATAGTGATCCAACATAGGCACATTCTTTCTGACTCTTAACTGAAATCTCTGACTTACAGATCATAGATCACAAAGTTGACCTTTGTGCAGTTTTATTATATAACTTTCCCGCACTTGGTATAATTACTCATTGAACCCTAAAAGGAAGTTCTTTTTTCTGTCATTTGTTTCTTTAAGCTTTCACAACCTCCCAAATATTTCACACACAAAAATGTATATAATGGGATCTGGTTTGTATCTGTAGGGAAGTTTGAAGTGGCAGATACAGAGTTTTGAGGAGGCTAAGCAAATCACACCCTGTCAGAATACTAAATAAAATACTAGGCTATATACTAATAAATGTGATACAGAAGAATCCGAGATATCCTGTTACAGAAGACATAACACAACTGTTTTCGCAGGCTGTGTAACACCCTCTGCAACCCTGGAAATCCTCCAATTCAAGTCTTCGGGTCAGCGAATATGGTAGTCATGCCAGGCTTGGCTTGTAAACACTGTCACGTCATATGATGTTGCTCTCTCCATGCTCACCAAGTTTGTTTGACTACAGACGATAATGAGGAGAGAGCATTGTTTTACGTAAGGTACATCCATTCTTGGTGCTGTTCAAGCTACTACTACTTTATATTCAGAAGTCCTCAAGTGGTTGGTAGGTGCTGAGTGACTCTGTGTGACTGCAAGTGCCTAAACATAAAAAAGTTTATGCAATGTATATATTTGGGTAGAAAACAAATGAAATACGTGTTTACTGTCCAGTGGCAACATTTTTGTGAGTGTGGCTAATACATTAACATTTCCTCTTTATGTTACTACAAGCATAGTTCCTTCAGAATTCACTGGAAATCAGTTGTAATGCAATTTCCAGGAGCCAGGGTTGCCCCCATGACTCATTAACTGACTTTACATTTGAAATTTTTTTTTAATTGTTGAGTGCCCTTTAACATAAAAATATTTTGGATAGACTATAAACAACAGACGTCAGTTAGGAAAAGTAAAGTAAAAAACAATATAATTTACAAAAATAAAACAGTACAAACATACATAATTTTGAAAAATAGTATTATATTTAGATGCAAGCTTCTTGTTTGTAGGGGCAGTGTGCAATTAGAGTATTAACCACAGTGTTCAATTTAGTGTCAATGTGGGTCAGTATCATGAGAGTGAAAAACCTAGGGAAATACCAAGCTGTCATGATCTCACCCTGCTGTTACAGTGGTGTTTGAATGTATCTTCAGAGGAAGTAACATTGCATGTACATTTCTGTCGTTTCACAACGACAACTCTTTCTGATCTTTATTCTAAAGTGACTCATTGTCAAGTGTGATTAAAACGATCACATGACAAGTGAAAAATGTTTACACTGGCCAGATGGAAAGCACCAGAGATATCTCTCTAGGTTTCCCCCACGGTATCTTATGCACACACACACACACACCCACATGCATACCTACACACACACACACACACACACACACACACACAGTTCCCTGTCTCTCTCACCCCCCTCCACCGTCCTCCGTTGTTATTTTTATGAGTTAGATGTCTTCTCTGCCACCTCATCTATGTACGTGAAAGGGAGGAACAGTTTTGTGTATTGTGGGTTTGGTATCATCACCCTAGTACCACACCTTTTTCCTGAGGCATCAGATAATTTTGGGGACTCCTGTAATGGTAATTTTATTTTCAACCTCTGTTGAGAACCTCTGGACAAATAAGGATAAGGCTTGCTATATTCTATATTTTCCTTCATATTATAAACATGTCTCATAAAAACACTAAAACCAAAAATCAATACTAGCCATTGTTAGCCATAACAAGAGCTCTATTGTTGTCCAAAAACTATTAAAAACATCAGTGAGCCGGGTATCATGTTTCTTCATTGCATTACGTTGAACACATGCACACACACGCACATGATGGTTTATTTTAAGTCAGACCGACACACATCATACTCACTAATGCACTAAATGTGTGTTAATCTGTCGTTGAATAGTCCCTTACAAATGTACTATTTACTCTTGTTTTAGTGTACACTGCACTGCCCAGCTGTTTTTTTCTTTTTTTTAAAGGAAAGTAAATATTTGTGAACCATGGTAAACATCTTCAAGAGAAGTAAATGGCTGAGAGCAGGATAGAGAGGGAGGATAGGGAAGCTGGTCTTTTCATGGAATTTGTTGACTGTAAGAAAAATATAGACTAACACCAATGTTTTCCTAAGGCAAATAACTACATTTCTCAACAACAATGATACACTAAAATATAATAACTGTATATCCACAATAATAAACCTGGATCATTTTTAATATTAGCAGCTTAACACTAGAACCGCCAAGGGGGGTCATTTTGACCCCCTGCTGCAACAGCGTCATCACTCGTAAAAACATAATTTCTAGAAGCAGTTAAGTTGTTATTTTTAATCTATTTTTTCAAATAATACGTAAGATTTCAATTTTACAGTTGCTTTAATCCATCACGAATCGAACAGGTCAAATACGTTTTAAAATTCATCATTACAAACTGTAGGGTACAACAAATATTTATTTATATACATACATGATATGATTATACAAAGCCAAACTTTGTTCAGACCCACAAAACTTTATTCTAAATTAAATTCTAACACTTTTTAAGGAAGTCTGTAATAAATGCAACTCTGTCTCCTGGAAGCCACAGAGAACTGATTTAATCATGTTCTGGCAAGAAACTTAATCACTGTCTGGCTTATGTTGCCCAAGATGTTTTGTGTTTGGATAGTGATATTGTAAGACAGAGTGGGAATATTTCTCAGTCAATTACTGTCACTCACTGTCCTCTGCCTCTAGACCAGGTTGTATGGTATATGTCACCAACTTTTTCTTAAGAAAACTTTTGAAACTTTCTTGGCCGTTAAGGAACTTCCTAAGTGGCACTTCCTCCTTCCCTGACCTTTGTTTGTATGACAGCTTGTGTTGTAGCAGAAGATTTGTACCATTACAGTATAAAAAATCATGTTGGCATCATTTCCTTGGAGCTAATCTGAAAATTAAGCCTAAAATAAAGCCTTCCCGCCTATTGATTGACTAAGAGGTGTTTTTCAGTATAGACGTAACAATAGACTTAAAACACAGCTCAGCTGACCCAAATGTATACACAGATATAAAAATAGTCACCTCATATGCATCTTATTTTTATCCTTTTACTCTGCCGTTTGTTTGTTTGTTTTAATCCTTGAACTTATGACGCAGTTGCTTTGTTTGTTTCTTGTGCGTATCAGTGAAGGAGTGTAAAATAGCAAAATAAAACTTTTGAATAGTCGTCCATCAAAGAAACTCACTGATCAGGTAACATATATTTAAAAGCCAGATAGAATTGTCCCTGACACATAATCAGCCATTGTTGGTTTAACGCAGCAGCAAATTTTTTTGCAGTCGCGAGTACAGAGTTATATTGTGTATTGTTTCCCCCCCTTGTTTAAAGTCGTAGTATGACCAACACCTGTTTACTACACCTGCAAAGTGTACTACATGAAAGCTTCACTTATTTATTTACATTAAATATTTCAAGAGGAGGAATTATGGCTGAACAAGTTTGACTGGTCGGTTTTGAAATATATTTTAAATTTAATCAAAAATAAACATAAAAGCTTTTATCTTATATGTGTTGCACAAACATATATTTTTATTTAATTATTTAAATTTTAAAATTTATTGATTTTATTATTTAGTGGCAAAAAGTCATGTTGTAATGTTATTATTTATTAATTCACAAATGTTAAGAAATGGCTTAATTTTTGATAGTAAAAGAAAAAAAAGACGAGCAATTAATCCACCCAAAATTGTTGAACGTTTGTAAAAAAAAAAAAAAAAAAAAAAATCTGCATATTTTAAAGGAAAACTGACCAATTTTCATAATGTAATAACATGCAGCTATAATATGGAAAAACATATATATGTTTTGGGTTTTTTTGTCTGTTTTTCCCACAGCGCATTACCAAATTTTACATGCATCTCATTCATGCAGCTTGATTTTGGGCAACATGAGTATTTCCGCCAAATCCAAATATTTTGTATCATCACACACTGGATGTTTGGAAGATGACCACTTGTTTTTCTTTATTCAACAATGAACTTTGATACATACATGTGCAAGTTATATGGTACAGTTGTTTCATCATCATTTTCCACCTGCACTTGGATCAAATTATCACACACGCTGGCTGTCATTTTGACCCTAACCACTGATAACAAAAACACAGTCCCGTAAAATCAAATCAGTTCATCAAATCAACTCATAAATTAATTATAAGAATTTCAATAATATAATTTAGGTCAACAGTTTATAATATAGCCCACAATTCACACTATAATGTTATTGTATTAAACAGAAACTTAAAAATAAATAAATAAATAAATACTTACAGGTTCCTACTGGTACTGTTGATGTTGGGAAACAACTGGGCAAAAGTGTTTTTGTAAGTAGTAGGTACCTGGGGTACAGCACTTGGAATTATTATTTATTACTTATTTTTGGAAGAGTAAAAACAAAACTACTATGAGGTGTGTTCCTAAAATGATGACAGGTGTACACACCAGTACAGGTACAATATGTTTGGGGGTAGCTTGAACAAAACTTGTTTATGCAGTTCATCAATGTACTCAGGGAACTTAACTGGTTTAAAGCTAGCCCACTACATAGGATATTACATAGCCTACAAATTTATTTTCTTTTGGTTATAGTGCTGCTTCTTGCAGTAATGGAGGAAGTGTAATAAAAGACAAATGCTTTTTCCCCTCACTGGCAGTTATTAGGGAAAGTAGCCCCAACAGAAAATCTGATGACCTTCTGACCAAAAGTGCTGTAGAGATATAGTCAACTCTTGATATTACACCCTGCATAATTTGCTGGACTTCAGCACATTATGTCAGAATTGCGAACTGTATTTCACAGGTAGAATATAGAACATAGTCTGATGTCATATATGACTGTATGTGTCTTTCTTTTCTTTCTTTATAATGGCCTTACTTTATCTTTGAGAGTCTAGAGTTGATGCAGAGTTCAACACAAGTCAATGTTCAAGTCAATATTTCTGGTCTTTCTTTCTTTCTTTCTTTCTTTCTTTCTTTCTTTCTTTTTTTTTTTTTTTTTACTTCCTTGCAACTTTCCACAAAGTTTTTTTTTGTCTTTGTCTTTTTTTGGATGGTACAATCAAACATAACACACAGTTTAAAGTGACTGGTGCATTTGTCATGTAATGTGTAAAAGTTTTTTTCAAAAGAACTGGAACAAACAGTTTAGTTGCTTTTAGTTGCTACCAAATTAACCAAAGCTTTCTGAAGTACAATGGGATGCAATTGAACAGAAATTTGCACCATCCAATCCATCCAATTTGAATAATTGCTGGGTTTAATTATATATTATTAATTATACACTATTAATTCTGGGTTTTTGTTTTGTTTTGTTTTTTTACAGGATTACAATCTGCAAAGTATCAAAAGCAATCCTGGTGTCCTCAACCTCTACATCTGCAGCAGAAAAAGGAAGAAGAAAGCATGATTACCAATTGTCTGGAAAGGAACTTTGTCTGCAACTAAGGTGGAGAAAGACTGTGGGAATTGTGCAAATATGTTTTCCACAACAAATATGGACATGCTGTTCAAATGACGTCTAAAGTCAGTATTTATACATCTGTTTTTTATTGATTTGTCCAACTTGTTCAATCTAGAGTTTACCAACCTCAGGACATGAGCTCATAAACTTTCAATAAATGTATATCTTCATCATACAGACTTAGATATTTACAAAATTAACTAGCAATATAGGTCTGTAATAAAGCTGCTTTTTTGTGTTTGTTGTTTTCTGCATCTGGTATGTTCTATAACTGGAACCTGCACTCTTCCCATGTCTGAGTGAATTTTAAAGTAAATTACGAGTAAGGTGACTAATTCAACTTGGAATGAAAAGCCCTAATAAAAAATAACTAAACTTGCAACTTCATGTGTTTGTGTGCATCTGTGTGTAAATCAAACTGGTTGGACAGTTTTATACTTTATAGCAGATCGTTAACAGAAGCAACACCTGCAGGTCATTTATTCAACCTAACCCTAACCACAACGGACTGAAGAAAGACTATTCAGGCAACCATGATACCTACATGAAGGCACAATTTAAATCCCTGTTTTTATAAATATGAACAAAGGAGCATTATAAATCCACAATATGCTTTTTAAATGGTTGTGAATCTTTTCAATAAAGCAATTCTTTGCTTTTACAATTAAAGGACCAGGCTCACCTGGTAGAGCATGCACCCCATGTGAGTTCAATTTCCAGCCCAAGTTATTGCCCTGGCTTGTCTGGACAAGGGCAAGTGACCTCATCAAATAAAGTAACAAAACTATAAAAAATATGAGACTGTCCTTTTTAGCAGCATAATGAGTAATTCAAATAATAGATTTTGTGCATTTCTAAATGTCATACTGGTTTAAAAGTATGTTGTATTGTCCTGTATATGACCTCTTTTGCTAGAGGGAGCTGAGTACAGCAGAGGAGATATGTATGTAAAATATGTGCAAAGATAAGACAGAAAACAGTCAGTTACACTCATACACCATACACAGCATCAGAAACCAACCCAGACATCTTCAGCTTGACAGAAAGTCAAAAAATGAAAGCATTCCATATATGCAATCAGATAAGAGGTTCAAATCAAATTGTTCATATTTCAAAAGTACATACATAAAAGCAAAAGTTTCTACCTTTATTCTGAAAGTATAAAAAGTAATGTGCAGTTTTCCATACAAGTCACACACAACAATAATTCAGTCTTTTAAATTGTTTCTTTGTTTTGAAAGCATTATCAGCTATCATTACCTGTCATCATCTTCTCATTTCTATCTTTCAAGTGGATAAACAAGTCTACAACAGGTAACAGCCATGACCTGAAAAGACAAACCTGAAAAGAACACTGTAGTGAATGAAAAGAATCTTATCTCCGCCAGCACGGCGGTTTATTATTGTTGGAAAATGTGCAGCTGCCAAAAACATGCAGACACCTCTATCAAATCCATCAAAATCTGTTTTTGATTCCTCTCACCTTTTGCCTTTGTGAATGCTATTCATTGTAATTTAGTGAGAACTATATTAATATGCATGGCCAGTGTATGTTCCGCAATTACACTATTTCCTCAAAACTTGTGGGGATTATAGGGGAACCCCATATAAGGAAGGAAAGGGAATTTATACAACTGCGTACTCTATATGCAAGAGTAAAATACCACGTTAAAGGCAGACACATCAATTGTTTGCGTAATAAAGGTACTAAGTTCTTAACATTAAGAAACAGTCAATCATAAAGTCATTTAGTTACTACATCATTGTTGCACTGAGTTTAGAAGTTGTTCTTTATTTCTTGTATGGTAAAGACAAATTACAGTATTGTCTGCATACATCTGATCTTTACACCCGGTGCAGATTGATAGTAAATCATTCATGTATAAGCTTAGCATAAGTGGTCTTAGGATAGTTCCGTGGGGCACAACCATTTCATTACCTAGGAAGGGTGAGGTTTTGCTCCCCACTGTTAAACACTGAACCCTCTCAGCCTGTTAGAGGAGAAATTAAAATTGGATAGTTTAGAGATGGTTATTTGGAAATCTCCTTCAATTCACTTCTGTTTGATGCTCATGAACATAATATGAATACTGTACATAGATCCTGTTAATGTTAGTTAATAATAAAAGTATGTCGTTGTGTTGTCGTTTATAGTTCAATGTTTAGATTGGAGAGTTGTAACTCGCTTTTCTGGCAAGCCTTTTTCCTTTTATAGTTTTCTGACATTTTCACCCATAACGTGCATAATTATCTGTAATATTACATTACATGAGTACCTCAGTTACTTTCACTGCTTGAAATTTGCTGAGTCTCTTTGGGTTTAAGTTGTGTGCTATTATACTGTAGACTAAGTGACTCTGTTCTGTACTCAACTTAATTGCTATTGATTGAATGAATTATTACTATTGACCAGCAACTCAGGCTAATATCGTGTGGGGAGTTATGATTACCATGTTCTGTCACTCTATAGTAACCAACCAGTAACGTTTATAGTAACCAATCCAACCAGTTACTCCCTCAGGTTTGTTGCTGAATACTTTGAAAGCAGGAAGCTCGAGGCAGAGGTCAGGTGCAGACCAACCAGGTGTTTTTTACACACACATTGATGACATGTTAACAAAACATTTTCCACATAAAATACAAAATGTGGTCTGACAGCAGCAGCTCTTGCTGGAAACTGGCAGCCTTATAGCCTGCCACTGGCAATGATCTGGATTCTTTCATCAGTATAGGGGTCTTACTGGCCAGCCTTCAATTACTCCTCACCCCCTTTTGTTTGTGCCTCATTCCTTTTAACAGTATTATCTACACATTGTGCTACTAAATATTAGTACTACAAAATACTAGTAATGAAGAACGCAGATTTCGCAGAAGGTGGTATCTGTTCACTCAAACATTTATTAATTCATTGCACCTACAGTATCATGTAAACATGCAGTCCAAAGTGCTTCACAGAGTAAAAAAATAAAGACAGAGGTGGAGACTCTCAGATCCACAGGAAAGGGCCACAGTGACTGAAGACACTCCAATTTGCTCGGACAGTGTGACGTTTAGATAAATAGATTCTAGGTCATTCATTCATTATCAGAGCATTGGATCTCTTTACATGATATGTGATCTAATAAAAAACAACAACCTTTCCTGAAGGTGTTATAGGCAGAAATAAGGCAGAAGCCTGGGAGTTTTTATGAAACTGTGTCTCTAACAGACATTTAAATGTGTTAGAAGATGTTTAATTACTTCATGAGGTTATAACCTACTCTTATCTTTCTTACCATACTTGTATGCTGGAATTGGTAGTAATTGTTTGCTCTAAATGTAGCCAAAATGTTAAATTCAATTTAAGCTATATCGTTAAAAAAGAAATGTTGTGTGATTGTAAGACTTGTTTAAAGAAGGTTTAATTCATGATTATTAAAACTATCATTTGCAGTATATTGTGATGACTTGGACCATGTTAGTTTGCCACTGGACAGAAACATTACTGCTCAGAGAATGTGTCAGATGTCAGCGCTGCTTACTGTGGCTGATTACCCTGGACACTTCAGCAGGGGTTATCCTTGCCAATATGAGGCTTAAACATCTGGTCAAAGTTATTGATTTCATTACACTTGAAGTCATCCATCTCTGTTCACAAAAAAAACTAGAAGCCCTTTGTGATAATAATTTAGAGTCAAGTTCATTCACATTTAGATTTTTTATTTTATAAAAAAAACACTCACATAAACACTTTAGAGAAATAAACTATTTACAGGAATCATTTACAATAGCCTTAAGAAAAAACAAATGTTCGATGTAAGTCTTTCACCAGAAGTAAGTAAGGAGGTTTGTTAAAATGTTATCCTATCCCTTAAACTGAAATTTACTTTAGCAAATAACGGAAAAAAGTTTTATGTAATAATTGCTTGAAACTGTACATTTACTATTTGTCAAATTTTAAGTGCACTGAATATGATTCTATTTGCATTATGAAGTAAGAGTTGGCAACCTCATATGTATATATGCATTATGGAGTATGATCATGTACATGTAGAGAAGGTGACGAAAAACACAAAAAACTGAGCATCAAAATGTCTTGAACCAGCCAAAAGTATAGAGGATGAACAGCATGTGAGTTCGAGTCTCTTCATAACTTCACAGAAAGGTTGAGGGAGATGAGGACAGGTCTCCAAACTTGCTACTGGGCATCAAACACATGGCACATATGGGGGGTGGGGATGTTCTAGCTTAAGGTGTGGACACCACCCATCACAGACTGATCCAAAGTGTCAAAACATTGTCCTGTTATGTCCTCACGTCCTCAGAGCCTGTCGATCTGATGACAAAAGCTGTTCCAGAGTTCACCTGAGAAATTTGTGTCTGAGCCCAAAGTTGTGTAACGTGGAAAGTCGTCTAGGTCGTCTCCTGTAAAACAAACAGAGGAAATCCAAGATCAGGATGGTGAACAAGAACATGTGGGCTAACTAAAGGGGGAGTCTGACAGGAGCTTTATAAATTCTGTGCCTCCTCGTGGAAACACACATTTACGTCTAGATTTTACACGTAAATTAGCTGAATTGCCAACAGGGAGTTTACAAGTGTCAAGTGATTCATTTAGATTAAATTCTCCATCTGACCCATCAAACTAACAACATTTACCTGAGGAAGATTCACTCCACTCACTCCGTGGACTGGTGCATGCTTCATTGCTCAGGAACCCCCTGCCGTCTAAAGTGCCTGACATCCAGTTTACTTCTCTTTCCAGTTCTTGGCAAATCTGAAAGAGCAACACTGGATTGAGTATGGCTATAATATTTTGCACAAGTGGAGTTTTCCCACCACCAAACAATCAGTCTTATTATGTTGGCTATTATTACACAATTAGACAAACATGGGTATTCCTGATAATGAAAAATGCATGCTGTTAAGAGTTTGAGTCAGAGGCAATGCTTACCCGGATAATGTCGTCTGTGTGGTCATATTCTGGAAGATCCCAGCAAAGAGGAATAGAGAGAAAAGAGAGAGAGTATGAGAATAGCACTGTGATATTGATTTATCTGGTGGTATTTACTTAATTTCCCTTAGGTTAATCCCATACAATTTATTAGCAAGTATGCCATATGTGTTATCTTACCAATTTCATGTTCAGGTGAAACTTCAAATCTGTGGTTGAAGGTGTACGGTAAGGCCTCAGGCCCGATCTCAACTGACAAAGACCAGTCGGGAACTTCAGATGGAGCCACAAATGAAAAATCTGCAAAAGATAGCAAAAAACAACAATAAATAAACGTATCTAGCTTTTAGTAACAAATTCAAGGCAGCCTTCATTACATCCTGTAACATAACATTTATTTTTTAGCTTAAATGTAAGGCCACTTTTTCTTCATATGTATTTATCTACTTATTTGACGGTTTTGATTCTGCAACTATACATATTTTTTCCCTCACCTTCCTTCTCTGCGTTCACAGTGCTGTCGACCGTGTTCTCCTGAGTGGACATAGTGTCTTCCTGCGTTGAGTCATTGATGGGAGACTGTGTATCGCTGTAGTCCGTGTCTTCCTCCATCTTGACAATTGAGCTCTGCAGAGGCAGATATGAAGAGGTGAGATTCAGGAAATCTGCAGTCGTATGCTCATCTGCATCAATGCTATTAAAAATATCTGCGTCAGTATGAGTATGGCTTAATGCAAATAGGCCTCTGATTAGTAAATTAAGTAGAAAATATCCACAGTATTTACCTTCTTCCTCAGCTTTGCTTCCTTTGCCTTGCTTCGTTTATCTGTGCAGATGAGAAAAAAAGACATTTCAATCACTTAAACTTCTCACGGTGTGACTGCAAAACCAACAGGGTAATAGAAAAAGAAAAAAAGTTTTGCTCGCTTCCTGTTAGTTGTCTCACCTCTAGATTTTGGCGTGGCAGGCAACATCCTGAAAACGCGCATTGCTTGGTGGCCTTTGTTGATACTCTTGTCTTTCACCTCCTCAATGTCAGGCAGTGAGTTCATTGCACAGCGGAAGTTGGCTTTCCATGTCTTCGGGTCACAGGTCTGACCTTCAACGAATTTCCCTGCAGAATGCATGTTGTTTAGATTTACTACTTTTTCATCCAAAAAAACATCTGCTTTTGTCTGCATGTGTATTCATGCTTGCTCACCTGTGTGGATGGCCCACTTTTTGAACAGACATGCGTCCTTGTCCAGCTCCCATCCATGTCGAGCTGCATGCTTCCAGGGAATGGAGAACATCTTCTTATCCTGTAAGGTAAAGAGGGAAGTACTGAGTTGGAGCGAGTGTGGCTGCACATTCAACACAGTATAAATCAAAATAAGTTTTCAAACTTGCAAGAGGCTGCAGATTAAACTGAACATCCACTGTTAACAGTTTTCTATTGTGTGGCATTAAATTATGTAAAAATATGATTTGCATAGTACCTCTGTTTGTTTTTCTGTACAACATCAAAATCTATTCCAAGTTCTGACAAGCTACTCTAAGAGAAACATGCAAATATTATATGATCAGCTAGGGACAAGGAACAACTACAAAGACACGTGCAGCCGTGCTACAAAGATTACTTTTCTCTGTAAAAGGTGCTTAAAATACAAAACAAATATATTTAAAATGTTTCTGTTAGTATTTCATATACTGACTACACTTTGCAAATACCATTTGCATGAACCAATGTTATTTGTTGCAGTAGGAAATACGCCTCTCACCTTGTCCACCCATGTTAGACCGGCGATAGATTTAGACTCGATCATCTTCTCCAACCATGGCCTCATCCTCATCCTTGACACGGGCATGTTTGCCTAAAATATGCAGGGAGAGGAGAAATGAGTACAACGAGGGTATGCTACGTGCGATTTACAGTAGTGAGAGCAGCTGAACTCCCGTAGCTGCCTCAGTTTAGATTTACTGCTGCCTGCTGCCAGGATGAGGGTGAGACGAGTTCATGGCCAGGGCACGCAACAGAACAAGGAGGGCGTTAAAACGTAGGAGACCAAAAATCATTTCCTGGTTAGATTACTGGGGGGCGGGGGGTGATCGAATGCACGTGGACTTATTTTTGCAGTCCAAAAATCTTTGTGCAACTTTTTTTTGCACAAAGATTTTTTTTCGTACCGGAGTCATTAGATGGCATGCGCTTCGAAATCCACGGAGCGTGGGGAGCGCACGCGTCTCCTCCTACACAGCTGTATAAAACAAACGACGCATAAATTCAAAAACGTCACTTAATCCGCTTTTGAATCGATCTGTCATAGAGTTAGAGTCCTACTGCACGCATAGTGTGCAAAAATCACACAGGCTTTATCATCGGAAAAAATAACAAACGTAACCACGTCAGTCATTTAGAGATGTTAGAGGATACAAACATTTCTGACTTCTTGTACATTACAATATTTTCGATGTTTAATCTCAAAATCAGCTCCCAGTAATAAAAATGTTTAAATATGAGGTATTCCACACGGGTAAAAGTGATAAATTAATATCAAATCACTTACAGATTTGGCTTGTTGTGTGATCCGTAAGAGAGAGAAAAATGCACAAAAATAGTTGGTTTGTTTTTAAGTTTGTTCCAAAGAAGCTTGTCCTCTTCTTTGTATTATCCACTTGGAGACCTGTCTTGATCTGAAGTGTATACTAACTCCAGCGAGCGTCCAAATTTATAGCATTAAGTGGGTTTTCCCCGGGTTGGCATCAAGGCGCGCTGTAAAAAATGTCGATCCCAAAAACATGCACACCGTTTTGACTTTGAATTCTGTTTGTTAAAGAGCAGTCCAGCCTGTGGATAATTATCACTCAACAGAGTTTTGCATTTGCAGGTTTAATACATATCGTGACTGTTTTGTTCTGAAATGAAGCGCATATCGAGAAAAGATGCACAAAAACAGCACCAAAATTATTATTCTATAACCAGCAAAATAGCCATGCTTCAACTAGTGACTTGCACTGTAAACAACTGATGTCCTCTCTGCATATTTGCAGACTATGCCCCCTGAATTAATTCCAAATGTGATTTAAAATCACTATAGCATCAAATATTTGAAAAAAATCAAGTTGTTAGGTGATATTTTTTACAGCGCATACGGCGCATGCGCTGTTGCCACCTATATTCTCCAGCAGCAGACTCTTTTCTCAGAAGTCACATGGGTAAAAGTAAGGAGGAAGTTATCAACGCGGGTATATGACGGCGGATTTTTGCACGTAGGCTCCTCCAACCGTGTAACCTGAAGGAGCTGACATGTCTCATTTCACATATTCCGCACGAGACACTTCTGCAGACCACTGACATGCGTTTGCAAGCGTTTAGCAAATGTTTATCAAACGTTTAAATATGTGCAGGCTTTGCCACACATTGCAATATGTATCTCACTGTGACACAAAGAAAAATAAAATACTAATAAGTATACTTATAATAATAATAATATAATAACTAATAGGCATGACAGGTTATGGGTTTATTATCATTATATTACAAAATGGTGTCAATTATTATATTGTATCATGTGCAGTATATAGTATAGTAATAATAATGATAATGCACAGTTTATTTTTTAGCAGCAGTGATAGAGTATGAATAATATTTGTAGTTTGGGTATTGTGGAAACTTTATTAATATAAGAATATGCATCTAAACTGTGATAATAAATATAATAAAGAGCATAATTACTATATTAAATTCCCTGCACACACACCCACGCACATTCATCCACGAGATATAAAAGTTGACCTCACGGCTTGGTATGATAAACATCTGTTTGAGACCTGCCCTTAAGTATAAACAGCAGCTCAACGGAGAAGTCAAGCATTTACAAGAAATGGTGTAGTATTTTTTTCTGTCCACTAGGGGCAGTGTGGTACAGGCTAGTTTCTCCACAGCCTGTTTTCAGTGTGGGTCAAACAGTGTGACGTTCCGGAGCGATGATGACACAGCGAGAAAGGGAGCAGCAGTTGTAATCTGTGCGGAAGCAGAGTCAGTGTGGCCTGAGTAAAACAAGCTGCAGAGCCTTCCTAATATGTTACTGTTAACACCTGTTGCAGGAATCCACCAAAAAGTAAAGCAACGTGTGCACAAAACAACAGAGGTAGAGGGTGAAGACGACAGCTGCATATTCAAAGATTTGATTCTATCTTATTTTTATATATTTTAATATTTTAACCTCGATTTTCTCACTCCCTAAAGCTCCATAATACCTATTAAATCCTGGAGTTAGTGTTACATAACAGCTCGGGTGCACACAGATCGCTGTCTCCGTGGGAATTCGGGAAATCCCACACGAGCGTTATTGCAGCTACCGGTGCTGTCCATGTAAGGGACTTCCCGCGAAAGTCCGTTTGTAAGGCTCGCGCCGGCTGCGCGCGCAGCTCGAGCTCGCGCTTGGAGGGAATGGCAGGGAGTTTTCCTGCGGAGTTTTCAAACGCCGTCAGTCAGCGGGATTTCCCAGTGAAGGGAGAGATGTGGATTTGTAGGGGAAAATCATCCCGTTTTTCCGACCGATTATTGTTTTGTTTGAAGGTGTTAAAGGAACTTCCCGTTAGTTAATGGCGGCAGTGTGGATAGAAAATGTGAATTATAGGAATTCACTAGAGTGGCTGAGGCAAAACATGCAGCTGTGCAGGGTTTATTCTCAGGCCAGACTGTTTTCTTATGTTTTCAAAGGTACTAAAGTGAGTGGTAGCTTATAATAATGGTTCCCAACCTGCAGGTAGGGACCCCAAAAACTGGAAAAAAAGTCATTTTTCTGACTGTAGGTACATAGAAATTAGGGGTCTAGAGTTATGGAGTGATAGCATGTATTGTATTTGTCATTTGTATTCATTTATTTAAAATGTATGTTTGTTTGTATGCAAAATGAATGATGATTTATTTTGCGCATTCTCATTTCTATCAGCAGTAAAACATTAAGTTATATAAACTAACCATCCACCTGAAATATAAGAATAAACAGTCATTCTTGTGCATATACTGTGATGGCAATTCTGATTATTTAGGCCACCTGTAAGGATAAGACAGTAATTTGAGGCTTTGGGATGAGGCAAGCAGCTTGAGCATCCAATCTCCCCCTGAACCATCTGCTTTGACAGCTCACTGACACTGGATCAAGTCAAAGCCCTTGTTAGTTAGCTTGCAATTGCACTGCGACCTCATACAGGGTAGGAGGTGGGGGGAGGGCATGAACAATGATCTACTTTTTAGATATTTAGACATAAATCATAATACATTTGGGTTATATATGTCCTATGTCACAGTCCTAAAGCATTAAAGGAAGGATGGTTAAACTTCCTCCACTAAAATTGTGGGCTAATCATCCTAATGGTGGTGCTACAGCAACCATCTAAAGGTTTAAAACTTTCATTTTAAAAATGTGCTACCACCATAGATAGTATAAAACATGGACGTCGTATCTGTAATGTCAGATGAAGCCCAGTATGTGGCGGCTCTGGCCATCATCAGGACCGCAGTCCTGCCTCTGCCACCTCCTGGCTAATCAAATAATGGGCAAAGATGTGGATCAACGGTGAACCTGAGGTGGGCAGAATGACACCTGGGTGCTCAAACAAACAACTTGTAATTACACTTACCTCAAAGCAGCCACGCTGTTAATTATGCATAACTTTAAGCCTTAATATGATTTGAACAGGTGCGTTATATAAAAATTTGCCCCCAGTACAGTTGTCATGAATGGGGAAATTAGCCATTAATAGCCTAATATGGGGGCTTATGGACATTAACATGTTCTGTAGCCAGCCTCAAGTGGCCATTGGAGGAACTGCAGTTTTTGGCACGTCTGCGTTTGCTTCACTTCACAATCATTGAGGTTGCTGCTTGGCTACCACTTAACAACTTTCACCAAAATGTTGGCCCAAATGAATAGAAAAGTTCAGATGCTTCGAGCTGGAAGGAATTATGAAGTCCATCGCTCTGTTTTTCTCAAAAACTGTAAAACTAATGAAACCTATCTGCTCCCTCATTTTTTTAAAACTGACAACAAGCTGGCTACAGTACATCTTGAACTACATCTTCAGACTTCAGATGAACGAATTTGGATTATCAAAAAATGAGCTCAAAGTGTATCAAAATGTTTACTGTAACCAGGAGTGGAAACCACATCAAATCATTATGATGTCAGGGTAGATATACTCTATATAGTGTGGCCAATTTTAATCTTTGTATCTCTTGACAGTATTTTAAATTCTATCCTCATGTAAACTATTGCAGTCAATGGAAATAGATGACCTTTAACCATCAGTTTGTCACTTATGGAGCAATCAGTCTTGAAATATGCCTTTACATGCATGGACAGCTGTTATCACAACCATTGTAATTGCGAAAGTCTGACTTTCCCATCTATTTGGGTAGCTCAACATGATGTGCCGTTGATGACGAACAATGTGAGCTCAAAACTGAAAAAGAAAGCTCATCTCATTCCTACTAATACCACTGTGTGGGGATAAATACATGCAACAAATTCTCTGTTATCATCAAGTTTCCATGATTTAGACAGACATGTCTCAATCAGACCAAGTCAGACACAAATTACGTCATCACTGCAGGTTTTAGAGTGATTTCTGGAGTGGTTTCAATTTTTAGCACCTCCCTCTTACCAGTAAGTGTACTGTTTGCACTTCAGCTGTAGACACTGAATGAAGATCACAGCATTAGCAGAGGTAGTGCAAATCAGAATGTCCAGTAGTCAGTGCAAGAGAGAATAAGATTGTCAGTAGTTTATTGTCCTGTGTGAACTCCCTGCCCTGACTGAGAGCTGTTGTACAGTTTGATGGTCAGGGGGACAAAAGAGTTTTTAAGTCCATTGGTAGAACAAGATTGGGACAGAAGTCTGCCACTGAACACACTCCTCTGCCTGGTGAAGGTGTTGTGCAGTACAGACGGCTCTGTCCTTTCCTGTGTAGTGTCCATGTTTGCTGTCCAGTCCAACCTGTCATCCAGCTGCAGCCCCAGAAATGTGTAAGTCCTGACCACCTCCACATCGACCCCCCTCGATGGACACAGGTTGGAGATGTGGTTTGTTCCTGAAGCCCACCACCATCTCCTTGGTCTTGGAGGTGTTCAGCTGCAGATGGTTGGACCTGCACCACCTCACGAAGTCCTCAACCAGGCTCCTGTACTCTTCCTCCCATCCATCCTTGATACAGCCAACTATTGCAGTGTCATCTGAGTATTTCTGCATGTGGCAGAGCCCAGAGTTATACTGAAAGTCAGATGTGTTCAAGGTGAACAGGACGGGAGAGTGCTGCTGACCACAGTGTCCGACGTGCAGTCCTTCAGTCTGACGTACTGTAAGTAATATGCATGGTGGAAATAGTACTAAGATTAAGTAAAAGTACAACAGTTTTCTAAAATAAATTTGCTGTTGGGACTGATGGGGAACGATTTTAACCCAGTTTAGTCCAGTGGTGGGCAACTTTGAGGCCATTTCTTGAGGCCAAATCATCCCAAGATGAATCTGAGGGGTTGTGAGATAATTAAAGGGGGATATCTGGACATGTGTTGTTGACAGAATAAAACCAAGTCAAGTTAAGACATTGCAACAAGGATGGTTAAGAATAATATAAGACTTGGAGAAAATAGAGAAAGCAGGAGAAAGAGGTCGGAAAGTGTAGACCTCCCAGCTCCACCCTCTGTGTTGTTCCTCCACCTCTTTTTGTCACAACACCAGTACCCTCTCCTGCTGCAACTCTGTGCAATGTCTGTTAGTCTGAGACTTGTTGGTTACTCCCTGAAACCTCCTCTTGTAATAAAACACAGACTGTCATCAAACGGTGTATATAAGCCTAAATATTTTAAGCCCACTTTGTAAAGGTGTTGCATTTGAGTGGTACATTACAATGAAGTAAGCTAGTTCTCTGAGTTGATACATGGTTACTAATTAAACCTCAAGCAGGAACAAGGACAGAAGTAAAAAATATATTCAGGGGTCACTGGGTCAAAGTGGTGGCTGTTTCTTATCTTTAACACTGTGAAACATATGATAAGATATAGATACCAGAGGCTAATAGACAGACTTGTCTCTGTTACATACATCTACATATGTACATGTGATATGTGTGTTTGCTCTGTGTCAATATTGGTATATGATTATTTGCTGTTGCTCAAATCTTGGTTGTTTTTAGCTATGTGGCAATGTCAGCCTGCCATTATACCTACTTCACATCAGCATGTTAGCATTGTCATTGTGAGCATGTGAAAATGCTTGCATTAGCTTTTAGCTCAAAGCACCGCTATGCCTAAATACAGCCTCACAGAATCAAAACACTAATTTATATATCAAACATGCACATAAGTCAAACTAAAACCAATGTTCTAAAAAACAATTTGTCACCATCCCAGCAGAGAAGGGATACTGAAAGTTAGTATCTGTTATTTATTCCTTTTGACCCCTGACTTTAACCCCAAACTGTTTTTCGTAATGTGCAGGATTTTTTTTACTCAGCAGATTTGATTTTCTCGTGTACTTCGATCACACAAAATAAATAAATGACGTAATCAGTGCCCTCCACAAACCGCATTCGCTCTCCTGGTGTTGCCGCTGGCAGAAAGCAGGTACCTTTTTATGATCTACAAACTACACTGAGATAAAAAAAGATACTATAACTATATAAACTATAAGTTTATACTTTGATAATTTCTCTTCATTATATCTATTTGACCATTTTTCTCTCATCTAACTTGACTGTCTGTCTTAGTTTGTCTCTGTACACTGGATTGTTCTTTGCTTCTGTGTTTTTTTTCTCAGTAGTGGGATCAGAGAAGAAAAAGAAGGACAGGAAGGTGACAAGTGGCACTGCTGCAAGTAACTGATTAAATGTCCTGATCAGTGGCAAGTGACCCATTTAATAAGGTCAGTCACATGACGACATAACAATATGACAGTAAGCATGTCAGCCATTACTGGAGACACTTGTAAGACAGATCAAATCACAGGCTGAGTCAGTGAATTAACAGCTAGGACAAATATTAGATTTATTGCAGGCTTTAGACATTTAGATAACTTCCTGTTATTGTTGCACTTAAAATGGGGCATGAGTCATTAAAGGTGCACACAGCATTCAGAATTTTATTTAATGAATTTAATAGTCATTTGGGTAACACTTGATAATAAGGGTACAAATCATATAGTCTTACATAAGTAATGCTTAACTAATACTGATATGATTAATGTGGGATATTATGAATTCTTGTTGCTCACCATTACAAATGATTAAGTCATTGATATTGACTGATATATGATTAAGTTATCTGGATTTCAGATACATACTGCATTCATTTATTATTAGTCATGTATTAGATGTGCATTACCTAAATATATGCTTTGCACCCTTATTATAAAGACTTAAGACTAAATATGAAAGACTATATAAAAACTTTATGGTAAGGGAATATGAATTATCATGAATTAGCATGTAAAGGCATGAATCCATTCATGTACCTTCAGGAATGTACAAGAATAAGCAGTATCTCATGCATAATGTAATGCTGGAACAATATGTTAATTAATGCAACAACTAATTTTTATTTAAATCATAATGATACGAGTTTAGTTAATGTTTTCTTCATAGATAAGTCTGCAGGTAAAGGGACAGGGTAAAAAACTGACCGGTCACAGCAGTGCATGTTTATTCTGTTGTAATGTTTATTCAGTTGTCATGATTAAGTAAGAATTACTTCATCATGTTTGTGGCCCTTCAAATAAAGTCAGCCCATATTGAGGAATTACATAATTTGAAAAAAAAAAATACAAAAGCAAATTAAGTAAACTTTAACTCCATTTTAATTTTCGGTTATTAAGTTAGGAAAAGATTTGTATGTGTCATGTATGCATTGGCACAGTTAATACATGTGGATTCACAACTATATCACCACCAATTATATATTACTTAGCATGTTAAAGACAGAACAGGTCAGCACTTTATTTGAAGGGCCATGCAGTTGATGAAGTCACGAAAAAGAAATTATTAGTTGATTATAATGACAACACTTTCAACAGTATCCATGACATTCAACAGAATACATACATGTGCACTGCTGTGGATGGTCAGTTTCTTGTTCTGTCCCTTTAACTGCAGACTTATCTATGAAGGAGACATGAGCATCATTAATAATTCAGAAATCATGATGATTGAAATACCTGAGTTTTTGTATTAAAGGACCAGTGTGTAGAATTTAGTGGCATCAAGTTGTGGGGTTGCTGATTGCATCCCCCTGTCCTCACGCTCTCCTTCCTAAAGTGAAGGAGAAACTATTGTGGCAACATAACGCACGAAAAACGAGAAAGGCCTGCAGTGTTTAGTTCGTCCGTTCTGGGCTACTATAGAAACATGGCATGGTAAAAAAAAAAGGTAAAAAAAAAAAATTCTAAGGTAACAAAATCATAACGATCCCTATTTTCAGGCGATTATACAAAATATACAAAAATATAGTTATGCGTATTGTATTCCGTTTTTACCATATGCAGTAAATGGAGCCCTTAAATCCTACACACTGGACCTTTGATTAACATATTGTTCCTGCATAAAGTCGGGCATGAAGTACTGTTAACTCTCGTACATGATAGTTCATACTACATGAATAAAGTCATGCTTTGTCGTGTATGAAGTCATAATTCACGTACCATCACCACAAAATGTTTCCATATAATTACTGAAGTACAGTGAGCCAAACAGTTACCTCAACAGTGATCACAAATGATTAAAATAAACTGTAATTTTAAATATCATGTAATTCTCATATTTTTTGTCCTCTCTCAGTCTCATCCATGCCATCACTCACTCACTGTCACTTTGTCGGCCCTCCTCAAGGTTACTTTAGTTCAGAGGGAGTGTCTTATTGTACCACGTGACCCTGATGCAAAGTTACTCTGTGTCAAAGCTGTGCTCAGCTGCAGGGACGTCTAGGCTGTATGGTGTGATGTGGCGTGGACTAAAAATAACACAGCATCCTTTGAAATGAAGCCACATTTACAATGTTTAAAACATACATGAAAATACTCACTCTAGGCTTTACAAACAAGCATATTTACTCATTATATATTTTATAAAAGAGAAGTTAAATGCCAAAATTGATAGCATTGCTTTTAGGTGCAATTCCACCAAATTGCAGTACTTCACTCGACAATACATATTAAATGACTTGGTTAATCTGTTTGCATCCAGAAAAGACATTTCAACCCCGGTAACCTTGGCGTCGATCGCATCTTCCGTCCGACCTATAAACCGTCTCATTTCAGCAGCGGTGTCTGCCATTGCGCAGCAGCCAACTAGGTGAAGGTGGAAAACACACGAGGAGGATGCTCCAATAGTCCGTTGGGGTCCGTTTCTTCAGTCAGCACGTTCCGTTCCACAGTGAAACCTGCTTGACATCGCCATCCCCTTCCCAGCTCCCCCACTGTGGTCTGTCTCAGATATATTGTCGCCCCCCCTCTCCTTAATCTCCCAGATTGTCGGCGACTTGCTGCAGTCGATGCTGCAGTTTTGAGCCGCTCCTGCACCGGAGACCGCTGACTCAATGAGAAAGACATGCTCGCATTCGTTTTGGTGTCTGGGTCGCTCTGGATTATATTAGGTGAGTAGCTTTTGATTATCTGTTCGCATGATTTTGGATTCATTTTGATGATGTAGCATCGCGGGGCTGTGGCTAAGCGATGCACCTGTTTCGCAGGGGCCGAGGCGCATTGTGTGTCATTCACTGCCGGCTTTTTCATTCATTCAGAGAAGGGTGATTTCTCTTGTTTTACACAGCCATCTTCGATTGAGGGTTTAGTCATAGCCTGATGCTGCAGTTGGCTCTTTACCTGCACTGCAACGACGCCGGTGACATTTTCCATTTTTCTCAGAATACACGTGTATGAACCCGACCTCGAGACAAACGTGTAGCGCGATATCTCGCTTTAACAGGGCGTACCTTCAACCACAGTGCTTCAAGTTCTCCTCCAGCACTTATTATAGAGCAACATCGAGGGATGCTTCCAGCGTGGCTTTACCTTTAATCAGGTACAGTGGGTTGGGGTGGACAAGCTGCCATTGTGGCTCAATGCATGTGGGTCATGCTGCACATTTATGTGTGTTTTACATTGACAATCCAACACTTAGAGAAATGGCTGATGTCACTATGAAACAAACTGGATTTAAAAAAAATGTGCATTAGAGGCCGGCCAGCTGCTAAGGTCGTGTGACATTGTGCGTAGAAACCGGACACACGTCATTAAAAAGAAAAGACCCTATTAGGGAACAACCTCCTCATGTGGCTCGTGTTTCTACCTGAACGTTTTATATGAAATAAGAGTGACCGTGTGTCACACGGTCACTCTTATTTCATATAAGACGTGTTAGTTTGCCAGAAAGCCGGGTGTGAAATTCAGCATTTTTGCCTGTGATGTCCTCCGCCATGTCTCCAGTGATGGAGGAGGGAGGATGAGGAAGGATGACGTGCTACAAATGACCGCAGCTGATTGGACGGAGCTGTCCAGGAGAGAGGGGTGCTGAAATCCTGCGGCCTACCGGCAAACTAGAGAGCACAGCATGCTCCGCTCTTAACGACACCACCCCCACCCCGGTTTACAGAGCGTGCTGTAGTGGCATAGAAACGGTTCAGAGACGTCGTTGACCTCTAGTTGTCTTTATATATACACGAGGAGATGGTTTAAAGATGTAATCTCGTCCAAACTGTGTTCTACGGACCAGATTAGAGGCGTTGCATGACAAAATAGCGGAGGGTTATTGCTTTTATGCAATGTGTCATGAAAGAAATGGTGTAAAAGGTGGAGGATTTTCTTAATGGATCACTTTTGTAGATTAGTTTTAATGTTAAATACACGCCTGCATGGGTGAAATTATTTATTCATCCGCCAAAGAGTATAGTTCTTCAGCTGCAGCTGCACTGCGTGGTTGCTAAGTGACGAACAACCAGTAACAGTTGGGATTTTGGCAGGTGCATTAATATTAAAATCTGCCGTTACAGGGTTGCAGGTGTTATAACTGAGGCAGCCAATCAGAATTGAGGCCCAAAACTGTTTAAACCAGACTGAATAGTTTGGCTGAAAAATAATCACTACAGTGAAGCTGAAAAGGGCTCCTTGGGGAGATTCATGACACCCTTAACCTGTCATCACATCCCAACACCCAGCTGCTCCAAAATATAAATAATTCATTTTAATCACCATCTAGTGCAGCCCTACACAGTGTGTAAACCTATTCTTTTTCCCTCCTTAATATTTAATTTAAAGGATGGTTGTGGCACCACCCCACCCTTTGGCATAACCAATGGTGTTTTAGTATTCAAGGAACTCTTCTGCTTAATATAACACAAGGCCCATGCTCACCTGAGAAACAATCACTTGTATCTTTGTGACTCTTAAGTGTGACATGTTGCCTTTTTGTCTTTCAAATTACTTATTTGATCAAGTAGAAATTATACCAAGATGAAGGGAAAGAGTCAAAGTCATTGTGAAAATGTTGAAAACCTGCAAATTAAAGACACTGACATGACTGCACAATATGACGGGATAAATGTTGAGTGTTAGTCTTGCCTGCTGTGTCATGAATGTCTGACATTGTGCACTTGCACTGTTAGGAGTTATGAGGCAAATTCCTGTACATGTCTCACGAGTGATTTTTTAAAATTCTGTAATAATCATATGTTAAGTTGGTGATTTTATGGTCTCCTCTATATATATACACTACTCTAAAGTGTAATCAATAATATCAGCCACTCTGTGTTCTCTCAGATTGACGTCTCCCCCTCTTAGTGGCGATTTGCTGTTTCAGCATTCAGTGCATCCTCCTTCCTCATAATGTGGGATACTGGGCAGTAATGGCTCAGCTTAAAAGTGCTGAACCAGGTCTGTCTGCCCATCGCGTGATCAGGTAGTTCTCTTACGGTTCATTCCTCAGAGTGATGTGCAATGTTGGTTTGTGTTTGTACTCCCGTCAGATGAAAACTTCCAACACTGATGGG
The DNA here is from genome assembly GCA_033000465.1 of Sciaenops ocellatus. NCBI lineage: Eukaryota > Metazoa > Chordata > Actinopteri > Sciaenidae > Sciaenops > Sciaenops ocellatus. The sequence goes on from CP136870.1 coordinate 8,714,379, forward strand.
TTTACCACAGGTACAACAAGCTCTCAATGAAGTGAGAAAACCCCTGAAGAAGCCTTGTTTAATCCTAGAATCTCAATGTTTGATTTCATAATTTCATCAAAAAGAGAAGTTTTTCTTAATTCCTCAAAAATTAAACAATGCAGGAAGCAGTAATATGTGGCTGTTTGCCCAGTGGTTAACAGCCGTTTTGGCTCATATCCTTAAAATCTCCAGCAGTGCCCACAAAGGCCCCATGACAGGATACTTAGACACACAAAAGTGGTTTTCCCTTTCAGCTTGAGGTATTTAAAAAATAGAAGTAAACAGAAAATAAGTGAAATGAATCAAGCTGTTTTTCATTGTCAGGTTTGACATGCAGAGACCGGCATCCACCCTCACTTTGATAGTCAAATCAAACTGGACACAGCCTCCTTTGATGTCATTATGTGTGATTTGTTTAAATGTGCAAATGCCAACAGTGCAAACACAAGCATTCATTTCCATATGCTTGCCTACACGTGTATGTATATTGTGTGTCACTATGCTAGAGCGTGTGAAGGAGAAGATGAGCTCTGTGTGTTTAGGTAGGGGGAGGGAGTCAGAGAGAGAGAGAGAGAGAGCGAGAGAGAGAGTGGTGGAAGGAGGGGTGGGTGGGTGTGGTGAGCACGTCTGTCGAGCTGAGGGTGGTGTGATACGGAGGCCGGCCAGGCCCAAACTAGGCCAAAACGCATCTCGCTGCTTTCCTCTTGCTTGCCTCAGCTTTATCTGGTCGGTAGCAATGGGAAGGTAATCACTAGTTTGAACAGGGTGATGTGATATCCGCCTGAGGCCCCTTGACACACCACACACACACACATACACACACACACACACACATACATACACACACACACAAATTTACACAGACACACATCACACCTCACCGGTTTCCTGGCTGCCTCCGACGCCTTTGTAAGTGCCACTGCCTAGACCACAGCTGCTTCAACACTTGTGCAGTGCAATTACAGTTTAGATCTTTGTAGCATTTGCTTGATTTGTATGTGTCTTTGTACTCCAGTGCAGCATCTTTGCATATATTTTATATATATATATATTATATATAATATATATATATATAACAGTCCCTCCTGCTTAATTCTTCCCTAGTACTTTTTCCCTCTGTAGCTTGTATCTGATTTGATTTTATGAATGATAACTGCAGTTTCCTGCTGTGTTGCATCACAATTCAGGAGGGAAAATGTGTCTGTTTTGTGCGCTCCGGATGTAACGGTATCTATACAGTTATGACTCAGTGACAGTGACAGGAAGACGTTTGACTCCTCCAGGGTGGTCTAAGTAGATGAATGGCGGACAACTATAGGGATAAGTGGTTAAAAGAGAAAATAAGTTTAAGGATGATTAAGCACTGGTGGTTAAACATGCAAAAAATGGAGATGCATTGATGCGAGTTAAGAAAAATGAAAAAAAAGCATTTGACTATTCAGAGAAAGTCGAGTAGGGTGTCTTTAAATAGAGTGCGGTAGTGAGGTTACTACTGGTCATCCGTCTTTGTGCTAATAGGCTGTAATCTCCCCACGCTGGACTCTAATCATTGGTGACGGCCCTCAGATGGGCCGATGGGGTGGGACTTAAGGATGAAGAAGGTTTGCGTTTCCTCCGCTTTAAGCCTGAGAGGTCACAGGAAGTGTGGCTGGCCCATTCACAAAGCCCTCCTCCCTGCATAGCTTGCAGCACTCACGCTGCACCAAAATGTTTGCTAAATGGAATCGTCCTGAGAGAGGAAGAGAAAGGTGATATAAACGCATGGATGAGGAGCAGCTGCATTAAACAAGCCTCACTGCAGCAGCGTTTCATAGCTGAAAATCAATATTCTGTCACGTTTCTACGCATTGTTTAAATGGACCAAATAAAGGTGTTATTGCATGGGAACCTTTCACAGGTCCTCTGGGAAGTCACTATTCAGAGGCACTTTGTGGGAATGTAACGTACAGTATAAAGCCAGCCAAATGCCCTTCCTTTCCCAAAATGCTGCCATTTCTGGAACACATTTAGCTCTTTATGTGAGTGGATACAGCTGGATATTTTCTTCTGATCCTTGCAATTTATTAAGTCAAGAGTCACAGTTAAATCAAAACTACTTTAGAAGATATTTACAGATGTAAAGATTTCACTTATAGCTGAAATATTTAACATGGCCCTTATGATAGAGCCCTGATTATGTTGACGTCTTTTAAGACAATCCGTACAAAGTTCAAATGTTTATTTCTTTTTTTTTAATCCAGCTGTTTGTGCACAGTATGTGCTCTCAATGTTTTGCAATAGATGTGACAGTTCATATAATCTTCCCTCAATACAGTGTTTGACTGTTCACATCTGTCAGGCTAATGTTTATCTATTGATGTTCCCTGCAAATTAGACACTGACTGACACTGCATCAACATTTTTTCCGTCAGTCTTGTTTGTGTTTTGTTGTCTTGGCTAGTTGTTGCTGACAGAACTCACTTAAGATTAGATTTCAATGTGAACTGATACTGATCCCATCTCTCCATTACATTTCAAAACATGGTAGACATAGCAGGTGTAATTGAATATCCTCAGTAAAATCCCAGGAAATGATCAACAAAAAGCAGGTTATAAACTACAGTTCACGTCACAGACTCTTTGAGAGAATGCTTCAGTCGTCTGTGCAGCAGTAGGAATATGTTTGAAACATGAAATGAAGTATTTAGCTATCAAAATTTTGCTTGGCAGCACATGTATCATACTGTTGAGGAAACAAAGTTTGCTTTTAACTCAAGATTGGCTTTTATCAAAGCTATCAACCAAATTCATGCTCTTAATTTGCAGATGGAGCTTGCTCAGTCAGATAACATAAGTATGGATCTTCATGACAAATAAGCAAATGACATATGCTAATAAAGGCAGAGTTTGATTTCCTCCTCATAGGCAAATGTATGCATCTGTGGCTTCTTGATGGATCAGTAGTCAAAGAGATGTTTTAAACTGATAGATTTAAGACTATGTGTACATAAACAGTCCTTTACCCTTATATATATATATATATATATAGCTTCTTCTTTTGTGGAAGCCATTTTGTTGTTTTTTTGAATGTACAGTATTTTTGAGACCTTGTTGGTATGATCAAATTAAGAAAACAATCTATACTTCTTGTTAACATTGTCAACTCTCCACTCTAGAGTTCTGACCTGAGACCAGTTTCAACTGGAAAGACTCTTATGCTATAAAAGTCTATTTTTAGTTTTAGTTTTCTCTTCCTCACGTTGTACCATGCCACACCACGCCTCACCTTACAGTGATGCGCTCGTGATTTCAGAAACTAAACTCTGAGGTCTTTGAGTTAACATGCTGATAAAGGTCATTGTTGTTGCTTATGGGGATGCTGCTGACCTGCTGTTCTCCTGTCACACCAGCTGTAGCAACAATCTTTGAAGAAGGCAACAGGGATAGACTTAAAAATCCAAATGTGTACTTGCAAGTTGTGTGTGTGCGTGTGTGTGTGTGTGTCCCTGGGGTCTGTTATTTAGGTTACTACAGGACACATAGTTGGACACCAAACTGGGCCATAGGCTGTTGGGGAGAGAAGGTTGAAACAGCTGAGCTGGATCCTGTTTATCCAAAATAATCATGCAAATTTAAACATGCGGCCTGATCTCACCTGTTTCTGTAAGATCCATTTTAGTCTCTCATTTGTGAGACATTTGTTCTATCAAAAGCTTTCAAGAGGACGCACATGATCTACTTGAGAGACTGAATATTCATTCTGAAAGTGCTGAGAAAGAAATAGACATTCAGTCTGTGTCTAATTTCAGGGGCTGTGTGCACAGACGTGGTCTTTAGAGCACCGACGGCTTGTATAGGCTGAACTTGCACCTCCTCCCTCAATGAAACAGCCTACTGAGGATTTGCCTCCCAGTCACCTTGAGTGAAGGATACACTGGTTGCCATCCAAATTAGGGGAAAAGAAGACAGCATTTCTTGGAGGAATTTGACAGGCCTTTTTAGCTTTTGGTCCACAAATAAACACCTTGAAGGAGTCGGCCCCTGAAATGAGACATAACCAGTGGAAAGCTGATGGATTCTTAAAACCTTTCACTGCCTCCCACCCAGCACTCAACCTGCTGTGTCTCGCTACAGTCTGACATGACTTTTCAAGAGGAAACATTTTCATCAGAGCTTTAGTTGAGAGTTAAGTGAGTCTTCAGAGGTTGGTATTTTGAATAGGTATAGGTCAGATTCTGCTCTGAATATTTCCTGCTCTGTCTTGTTTTTTTATGTTCTATCTTTTATATTATGAGATAACTGATGTGTTTTTTTTTATCTTTATTGGCAGTCAAACAGGAAAATGCAGACAAGAGTAGAACAAGAGAGAGAGAGCGAAGGGGGGGAGGGCAAGATGGTCAGTTAGATGTTTGCATATCTCCTGGAGGCCAATTAGATGTCTGGCACGCTGTGAGTCTCCTGCTGCTGTCGGGCTATTTCATGACGGGGAGATGTGGTGCGCTGGTATGCCTGTACTGTAGCATTCTCAGGTTTGTTTGACCCTGCAGGCTCTACATGAGAGCCTGTTCCTTCGCACATTTCGGGCCATATCCAGATGTGGATTATTTCCAGATGTTGTCCCTCATTTGCAAGAGCATCTGAAACTTTCCAAAATATGTATTCTGCACAACCGGAAATGGTTTGCAGATATCAGTAACAAAGAAATATGTTTTGTTAAAAAATGAGATGTAAGATGGCAACTCATTATACATGTTGCACAAAGCACATGTTACAAGAAGCGCAAAGGGGCTACAACATTTCTTTCCGCAACCCTTTGCTGTAGAATTATGAAATAATGACCTTGATTCCCTTGGCTAGAATAAATAACATCATAAATAGTGTTAGTGTAGTGTACAATAGTGTTACTGATTCTACAATCAATAAATACAATCCAGGTCCAAAGCTTGTTAATATCTGCACACAACCATTAGAAAGTCAGAAACATCATTTTTATCCCTTCTCAACTCCGCACAGCGGTGTCAGTAGGTTATGAAGTCCGTCTATATTTAGAGCTGGTTGAGTGCTGTTTCCCCCTCCTCCGCCTCCCTTTTCAAACACCAACTAATCCACCATGGCTCTGTCATCCCCGCAGCCAGGCCACATTAGCCACTGAATGCAACACAAAAGCACATGCATTTTGCTAAGAAACATTTATGTCATCTACTCAGCCAAACTCTGGTCAAAGGATTCCCACAGAGATGCATCAACGTTTATAGAGAACATTTGAACTTCACTTTGATTACAAAATCTGTCGAGTGTGCAGGCCAACAAGCAGACAAAGCAAGTAAATAAATATGTCATCTGTCATTTTCAGTAACAAGTAACAACTTTTTTCCCCCAACACTTTGGACCAGTGTTGTGGCAGTTATGGTCTTAAACTGTTTGAAACGTTAACCCTTATTTATGATAATTTCAACAGAACAACGATCAGTGCCAAAATGTTTCCTTCGAGTAGGTTTTGGGAAAACAATACCAGGTGAATCTGAGGAATTTGATGTTTTTACCTTAGATTATTGTACTTATTTCAGTCAATGTGTCTGGCAAGTTAAACTTAAGTCTGAGACTAAAGATTGACCTTTAATCATAGATTATCCACTGGGAAAATAATGTCTCATAATAATTAGCTCAGTGGTTGTCTGTAGTCTCTGCATTGTTCTCCAAAATTAAAAGCCTTGAAATCATATCAGAAGTCATCATCATGATTAGAAGATTAAATCCACTTGTTATCAGGAACTGCTTCCAATATCTACAGTCAGATCACTTGTGAAATGAAGTCCACAGCTACTGCACAGTTGTAGAACGGGTCAGGTTACTGTCTCTGTACCAGAGGGGGTTGATGATGTTGTGTTTGATACCACGGAGGTTTGTTTGTTGTCGTGTGACTTGGTCCAGATGTTCATGATCATGGTGGCACGACACAGAAATGATCTTGTCTTTGTGTCTGTGCTGCATGCCTGGCTGATGCGTTGTCATCGATCCTATCACCAGAACTGGTTAGATACATCAGCTGCGCTGTAATCGGGAACCATTCAGTGGTGTAGGTACAGTACTGTAATGTGGAAAGTGTATGACAGGAAAACATTCACAAATCTGAACATCAGCTGTATTTTTTCACTTCCGAATAAGGTTCATTGCCAAGTAGGTATTTACATATAAGGAATTTGTTGTGCTGTTTGGTGGTATAAACCGCAACTCAACCACATTAAACTTAACTGATAAGAAATTCTTTGTTACTTTAAACAAAATGCAGGAGTTCTTCTACTTCAACATTTGAGGAATTCTTTATTTGCGAGGACTTCGATGAATAAATTGATGTCAATCCCATGTCTGCGTGTTTTAGTTACAGTTGACAGTGGTCTGTGACAAAAACAGAGTCCCAGCATGGAAGTAGAGCAAATATATTTTATATTTATATTTTACTTTTTAAATGTTCTGTGGGCAAGAAAAGGTCTCAGTCTATTCCAAATACTTGAAGCTATGCCAGATTATGTTTTCAGTTTGTCACGTCTTTACAGTAATTAAGTCTAACCATCGGACAGACTCCAGCTGGGCACAGTGGGCGATACAGTGTACTCAACAAGGCAGGACATTTCATCCCAGAATTAACTCTGACGTTATGACTGCTTTGACATTGTAATACTGTAACTGTTTAACTCAGAACCATCATCAAGTGGTTTCTACTCTTTAATATGAATCTTAAGATTTCCCAGCACTCGAGCAGCTCTCTAATCCCCCCCATCAACATTACTGGAACTACAGAAAGAAAGGGACAACTGCAAAAAAGAGGAAATATCTGATCAATGCAGTGAAAAGAGAAGCAGAGTCCTGCGGTAGTAAAGAGGCAGTACCGTTTTCACACACACCAGTGGGAATCCATCATGATGTGGTTTTTCAGTTACGGGTGATAGTTTCTATCTGAACAGAAACCTGAGACAAGTTTATCTAAGAGGATTTGAGCCTGACAGACATTTGGGAAAGAGGCTTCAGGGAATTTACTGTAGAGCTGTTGAAGGTGTTTTTGACCGAATCAAAGCAGTGGAGGTAATGAGCAATAGCTGTACTACAATATGTAAATGTGGTGTCATAGACCACTTCTGCTTTAAAAATGACTGTAGGTGATGACTATACATGTGCCTCCTGCTGAAAGCATGTGTGTGTGTGTGTATGTGTGTGTGTGTAGAAACAACCTGTGACAACATGTGAGCAATGGGGTAATGCTAAGAGACTGGTAAATTTAATAGATTTATAGATTATTAGTTGCTGCTAATTAGCTGTTAGTGATCTGTTTACACTACCTTTCATACAACACATTTATACATCACCAGCATTAGATTGATTAGATTAGAGACTGTTGTGTTATTCCTTAATTTGGTCTTGTATTCATTTTTTCTTTGTTTTGAAAGTCATGCATCTTCCTGAAACCTATTTTCACCCCAGCGCAAGTTCATGTGATTCTACTTCCCTTGAGTGAAGTAGTAACAGTGAATCAACTAAAAAAAAAAAAAAAACAGGTAAATGAGGAAGTCAATGTTCTCACGGCCTCAGATATTTATACATATTAGCCTCACTGCCGTTTGGTGTCTGTGGCTCTGTGCATGTGTGTGGGAGAGAGTGTGTGCAGACAGGAAGTGATTCTGGTTGGCTGTGAGCTGCAGCAGTGCTCCGACGCCATTTGTTCAGTTAGGTGGTGCTGTCTCTGACTCATTTCCCAGGGGGAGGGGAAGGAAACCCTCCAGTCAGCGCTGCAGCTAGCCTCCCCCTCAGATAAATTATGCATCTCATGGCGCATGTGTGTGTGTGGGTGTATGTGTGTGTAACAGAGGCTGAACTTTAATGAGCACTGTGCATAGCGTGTGTTTTATCTACCTTCCTGTCCCACCACCTCTCAGTCCTGTAGTGTAGATTATGTATTCTGAGCCTCTTTTACAGTAAGAGCAAGAATGCGTGGGGAAGACCACTCATTCAAAGTCTATTTGAACTGTAAATGATGTATTTCAGGTCACAGGATTTGGGTGGCGGAAGCAGTGAGGTCAAGTCAGTTTTTCCTAAAACAATGGCATCAAACAAAACACAGGTTTAAAATTGACCCTGAGAAATATCTATTTTGTGTCTGTGTGTGGTAAATGTGTGTCTTTGAACTCCCAGAATGCAACTTGCTTTAAGCAAACTGTGAAGATTGGGTGTGTGGGTTTCCTCTTGCACTACAAAAATATGCAAGTGAGACAAATTGGGAACTGTAAAAGTGCGTGTGGTTGCTTTTTGTAGGTTTGTATATCATCAGCTCGCAGAACTTAATACATTTAGAAATTAGTACGTGGGAACAAACAAAGACCAAGACTCATTAAAGCTGCGATTGAAAATCAGAATGATTACACACCTATTGATTATAAACCTTTTCTTGGCCAATAAACATTCTGAATGAAAATGGCTTTGTAAAATATACATATGTATGTCCTCTGCCCGACAGAGCTGAGTTCCACCCTGATGGAAAAGATGCAGGCCCAGGAGATGATGAGCGGCCTGAGGATACCGGAGATGGATGAGCTTGGCCAGTTCTTTCGCTCCATGCCTACTTCAACGCTGGTGGGAATCGGCGCTCTGACCGCCGTGCTCGCGTATTGGTTGGCTACCAGACCCCGCCCCATCAAGCCACCCTGCAGCCTGCTGCACCAATCTGAGGAGGTGCCGGTAAGATGGAGCAAAAACTCACACACACACACACACAAATAGAATCAAAGACGCATCTTAGTTTCATTCACAAATGCTGATTAGGATGTGGAAGTGAATAGTTTGCACCTCACTTCTTAAATGCCTTATTTTTATCCCTCCCCCCTACACTTCACTGTCCAAATGGTGCTCTCTTACCATCCAGCTGCCAAAATCCAGGTGAGAGAAGTCCAAGTTGATAAAAGAAATGCTGATGTTCGTGTAGGTCACCTTCAGTTGTAATCTTGCACTCACAGCAATAAGCTTCATGAGCAGGAGGTAGTGCTTTGTGTTGTGTTTTTTTCCTCCTGGGTTTTACCTGGCAGACGCCATACCCACTGCCCTAACCATCTGAATGGTGGCGCTTGACAGCAGCCTGAAAAGAGATAAGATCTGATCCAAGATCCTACCGTGATATCCCCTGCATATTTTCCAGAAAAAAACATGCATCTTTTTTTATACTTAGCAGTAGGATTTGGTAAACTGTTAGTACAGCAACTTACATTTATCTTGTACTTTTGTGCGACAGACATTGTCAAATTGATATTTGACACAAACAGGCACTCAAACATGCACACACCTTGTGTATATTTGTGAAGCAGTCACTGTAACCATTGACCTCGATAACTAGAGTTAAATATATTAAAATGTTACTCTATTTTGTTAGATTTTTACCTTCAATTTATAATATTTATTATAAAATAATAATAATGATACATAGTCCTTTTAGTACATATTCTTTACCGTAAAGCATCATAAATCTTTGTGACATAATTAGAAAAAAATTAAATACACGATTGTTAGCCACTATTAATCACTATTATTATTGCTCTGTTTATCCAGAAGCTTCTTTAATTAAATGTTCACAAGCCGTGAGTAAAACATGCATTTAGATGTGTCCTAAACCTAAACCACCATACAAACCAAACCAAACACACACACACTCTGTTTGTCAGACAAACACACTCTGGCCTGGTGCCTTCTCACTTGTAGGTAATGCTGGCAGTGTTTATAGTTGACAAGGTACTCCTTTAAAGGGTTTTTTTGTGGCTATGAGGTTCTTTTTTTCTCTTTTTATTTTGGTAACCTGAGAATGTGTTTGAAGTGGTTTGGCAGATGGAGACGATGTGTATCTGACAAGCACACACATATGCCAAGGCAAACAAATACACTCACAGGGTTTTGTAACATACAAAGCTCCAAAATATTTTCAGCCTAAATGAGTCATTTGAAAAACGGTATTTACTTGAAGCGTTCTTTACCTTTGAGAGAATAAACTCTAATCACCCAGTGATGTAAACACCTGGGAACAAAACAAAGCTCAGTTCAACTGCAGCTCAGATATTTTTGTATGGATTTATGAGCTAACAAAAGAGACGGATTATCATTTGGAGAACAAGCAAAACAATTTTCTCCTCACCCCTCCCTCAGGCTTTAGTGTGTCTATCAACACCGTCTTTATGTCGGAGAAGAAATAGATCTTGTTTTTTTTGTTTGTTTTTGCAAGTTTTATTCTTGATTTAATTTTCAATAACAACACTCCCAACGTTTCGTGAAAAAGTTGAAAAAACGATTTACATTGTTTCTTTGTCCCTCTCTCTCTGTGCGTCAGCATGAAGATGGAGGTCGCAGGTCCATGATGGGCGACAGCTCCAAGCTGCTGACTCATTACCATGACGACGCCAAGACCATGTACGAGGTCTTCCAGAGAGGCCTCCACATATCTGGTGGGTGTCATGTGAGGTCAAAAACTAAGCACTACACACTCACAACTCATTCTTGAGAATTAATTTGTATATATATATATATATATATATATATATATATATATATATATATATATATATATATATAAATGAAAATGTGAGGACACTCTTTTCAAAATCATATTTGTGCCCCCCAAACTTTTCTACTTTCTGTTAGCTTTCCTCAATATCTGGCCAATGTAGCAGCAGCACATAAAAATAGTACATATACTATATATCGTACATATTACAGTAAAAAAAACAAGACAAAACAATGATGAGTTGTAGTTATAAAATGCCAGTCAATGTAACAACTACAACTCCCATGAGCCTTAGATACTCAAGATAATCAAAACCTCATGGCCAAATTCAGTTAGCTCAACTCAACTGATTGCTAACAATATTGTGGCTGTTTTATCCTGTTAAAAATGATAATGTGCTCAAAATTTACTGCTCAGTACATTAGTAGATATCCATTTAGCTTATAGACAGAACTCCAGTATCACGTTGCAACTTTTCTGAAACACTGATGAAAGAAATGGTCTGTAGAAATACATATATAACCCATTTATTAAAATACAAAATATAAAAATGCTGAAAAAAAGAGAGAAAGACAGAATTTACATAGCACACCTTTACACAATTACCCGAGCTAACCTCTTTTGTCATTGTCAAGTCTCAGACTGCTAGACAAGTATACACATGCCCACCTGCACACACACACACACACACACTGTGCCATACTGTGCCTTTTTTGATTGTAGACAGTTTTACTCACATGTGAACAACCCTGCAGACAGTAATAGCACACAGTCTGACAAAGCTATGGTCTGACCCTGAAACATCCAATCATCATCTCTGCTGCTGGTGGTAAAAAGAGACCTCCTGTTTCCGAGGTAATAGCCATCGTTGCTAATAGTAACAGTGTCAGAGCTCTCGGCGAGTCTAAGTGACTAAGTAACTGACTTAGACAGATACAACTTAATAGGTCTCAGTCATACCTGCTTCATTCAAAGTGACTCATTTATTGTGACTTTTTTTAGGATAATTGTAGCAGTGCCAATCAGAACATGAGTGTATATAGCTCGAGGTCATCCAAGAAGCATGAGTCAAGCATTTGTCTACAAAACTGAACCTGAGTAATAGTCTTTTATGGATTTTCATCTATTTAAATTCCAAGTGATCAATGAGTTTGAAATAGAAAAGCTTGAATGAAAGTTTGAATCCGCAATAACAGTTTTAGGCCACTTTTACAAACCTGTTAGCAATATTTAAAAATTTGACAGTTGAAGCAAGATTATTATTCATTTGGGGTCGCATTTCTACCCAACTGATGATAGTTAAGTGCAATATTCACTCTCTCTTAGCTCTGTTATTTTAGTCTCCCCCAACCCCTGAGGGAAATATCTGAGTCTTTAGCTACTAAAGACTCCACTATGTTCAACAGCTAGTTGCTAACTGTGCCTGTGGTGGTACAGAGCGGGTGGTGTAGAGTGAGTTTATAAAGACTTTTTGGAAGAAAACTATGCTATGAGAGAAGTGAGCGAGAACTAACACTTTAGTTTGTGAGGAGAGTTACAGATTCAGGTAGTAATTCTCTGTACTTTCATCACTACAAGCAACTATTTTACATTCATGCATTAGTCGAAAAAATATCCATTATATCTACTTACACATTTATAATCACCTTCAGGGATGCTAACAGTATCTTCGTCATATATTTTATACTGATGCTTTGTCCATTTGGAACATGTTTACGTTTTCACCATGTAAGTCTTATAATGTTTTGTTCAGACACCATTTTGATGTCTCATTCTTTGTCCAATAGGTGATGGACCTTGCTTAGGCTCCCGGCTCCCTAACCAGCCTTACAAATGGATGTCATACAAAGAGGTTAGTACCATTCAGGGGGTATCTTATCTCCTAATAATAACAGGTGCAGTCCCAGAAGAAGAAGTGTAGAAGGGTGTAAACTGTAAAAAGAGATGTCCAGCATATGAAAACTACAGGCAAATACTACAAATGCTTTCTGCAGTGGTAAGAAGAATTCAGGTTGTTACAGTTACAGTTGTAGATAATTTAAAGATCTTTCGGCACAACATAATGTTACTTTTGCAGACATTATTATATATCTTGAATATGAATATTTTAAAATTCATAGCATTTTCTATAAAAGACCCACATGGTATCTCCCGCATCCTATGAATGTCAAAAATCATTATCACTTAGTTTTAGTTGTCCATTTATGAACCTGTGAAAGTCAACACTCAAAGGTGTTGTTTTTAACCTGTACACCACAGAGGCATTGTGGCACCAAACCTTCCTAGCAACTGTCTGGCTCTGTCATTGCTCTATTTAGATAACAACCAGCCTGACAGATTTTGCAGCGTGGGCGTACTGGAGGTCAGTAAAGTTATTTTAAAATGAACAAATAAAATGAGAAGTCAAGGCCTGGCCTGGTTGACATGTCAGGTTGTCAGATCATTACCCTGCCTTACACGTCATGAATCATTGCCTTTCTATGCTGCAGCAACAATGATTCATATGATAATTTTGGTCACGATCAACAGTATTACCTAAATACATCACAATCACAATTTCCTAAAGTTGACACAGTCAGCAGAAACTTAATAATATATTTATACTTTTATTTTTACTTTTTTTATTTCTGCTCTTAAATAAGATTAAAAAAAGGGCAAGTCCTCACAAATAAGAGACTGGAACTACAAAATATTTGCCCATTTTTGATAGAGAGAGATTTGAGATTGATTCAAGCGTTTATTTTTCTGTCAGTGGACTAAACAATTAGTTGACTGATCGTTTCAGTTTTGTGAACGTGAAATGGGATCTCTTTTAAAACAGGTCGCAAGTCAATGAATAACATGATTAGACTAGGCCCTGTTGTGACCATACATTAAGTAGCTGTTAGCGTGTGTGTGCGTGCTTGTTTCACACAGTCAGGTGCCGCCCAGAGCAATCAAGCACAGCTTTGCGTGCGTGCTCTCTCCCTCTGACCCCTGAGAGATACAGAAAATCTCAAAGTGAACCCGCTCGAACAGGTGGCCACAAATGCCAAACGGTGTGGCGTATCCAAAAGCCGAAATGGCTGTGACCATCCTCGTCTTGTCGACCATAGGAATGCTGAGTTTCAGCGCTGTTGTTTTGATACCTTTTTTGTGTATGTGTGACCAAAATTGCGGGAGGAGTAGCGTGCCGAAATTCCTGGGATACATAAGAATAATAAGTATGGGGAATAGTATACAGTGCGCCTTGCAGGCACACTCAGCAAGTTTTGTAACTTTAAATGTAGGAGGCCTTGTCATAAGACATAAGCAAATTCCAGAGAAACATGTAGTAATCTCTGGAAGCTTCTTCAGCAGTGGAAAACTTCTAGCTTATTTCCCATGAAGCAGATTCAAGTTCCAACAGATTTCTGAACCTTGAAAATAATCTGACATATCTTGGAAAATTTAATGGTGAGGGAAGTGGAGGAGTTGGCAGTTGTAGCGGTGTGATGTAGAAATCTACAATAAAGCAATGCCTAAGGGCATAGAGGAGTGAGTTACACAACCTTCAACATTTATTAATGACATCATGTTAAGTGAATGGTGGGTGGAGGTTTGTCTTTAATCATTCATTACATTGTAATTCCCAGGAAAACCACATATGTCCAGGTTATAAAACAATGCTCAAGATTTCTGCTTAAATTTATTGTGCAACTTTCTCTTATGTCTGTAGAGAAACAATATCAATAGCTGATTATCCCCTCCCGTCTTTCACAATCATGGTCACTTAAGAAAAGAGATCTTGCAATTCAGCAATCTATAAATCATCACTCATGCATTTCTCCATATGTTTCCAGACATCCTGAGATGACCTGTGATTGTTCATAGCTGAGTCATGGCAGAAAATAAACATAGACCTACTATAGCCAACATAAACAAGTTATTAATATAGTCCTTATTTAGCTGAATAGTGCCAAACTCGCTAAGCCATACACCAAACACTGAGGAACATTCATGCTGCCTACTGTAACTGTTTACCAAGAAATCGACAAGCAGGAAGAAGTAAAACTGTCTATTGCTCATATAGCATGTGTAATATTACATCAGGTAATCTTTATTCTTGGAGGACTAACTCAGCATCTGTTTTGCTTTAGGTGACGGCCCGAGCTGAGCATCTGGGTTCAGGCCTTCTGCATCAGGGCTGCCAGCCAAACCCAAACCAGTTCATAGGAGTGTTCGCCCAGAACAGGCCAGAGGTGACTCTCACTCATTGTCTCATTCACCTTCTCCTAACCATTCATGTGGTCTCTTTCGCTCTGTGGTCTCTTCGTTTCTCACGTTCTCTGCTTCATTCTATGACACCCACTGGCTCTGGCTAGACACATCTAAACAATTTTACAGATGGGCTCATTCATACAGCCCACTGATCTAAACACAAACACGCACACGCACACACATGCTCAAAAAACTATACACACTTCTGTTAGCAAATACACACAGAGATCCTGTCTTGTTTTTACAGATGTAACACGATCCAAAAATGGAACATGAATATAAATAAGAGTAAAAGTATGTGTTTGAACATTGTCCCCTGAACTTGTGTGATTTTAGTGGATCATCTCAGAACTAGCTTGCTACACCTACTCCATGGTGGTGGTTCCCCTTTATGACACACTGGGCCCAGACGCCATACGGTTCATCATTAATACTGGTAAGAACGTACACGTCCCACACACACACAAACTACTCAAAGAAATGCTAACTGCTAGCCACACTAATGCACACAAAACAGTATTCAGAAGTGAATAACCCTGTTCAATTTGAGTCTGAGACATAAATATGACAAACAATGCTCTCTTTATTGAAGCCGTAAAATTTAGTAGTTCTGCTTAATAGAGATACAGTCTAGTTTTTGAGATAGCAACTCTTATCAGTGCTTAGTAGCAGCTTTTAGCAGTGGAGCGCCCCCCACTGGTGATTATGAGTATTGTTGTCAGCTCAGCTGTAATAGACTGTGTTATTTCTTGTGTAAAAGCTCATTTAAAGAAACACTCATGATGATGCTGACCCTTTAACCTTGTAAGCAGTGTTTTTATAGCAACGGAAAATAGTCAGAGCACCACAGTGGTATCATTGGTGGTTTCTTAGCTTAGAAAAAAATCAATGAGCTGCTTTGTGAGAGACTATGAATCTTGTCTGAACTGAACATATTCATGAATAAGTCATTTGAGGTTTTGAATATTGCCCGAGAGTAAAAACACAACAACAGCTTTGGAGATCTGAAATCTCCCTCAAAACCTTCATGAAACTAGAAATTTGATCAAGTTTCAATATGTTTTGTTTTGTTCCTTTTCATTTTTTTGTTCTGCCGATATTCACACAAGGGTGCGTGTGCTCTTGTGTGCTTGTGTACTTTCAGCTGATATCTCCACGGTCATCTGTGACAAAGTAGACAAAGCGCAGGTGCTACTGGATAACGTGGAGCGGAAGGAGACTCCGGGACTGCGAAGAATCATCCTGATGGATGCCTTTGACTCCGCCCTCGTGGAGCATGGCAAGGCCTGCGGCGTCCATGTGCAGGCCATGCACGAAGTCGAGGTACGACATGCTATTCAGTGGAAGTGATTCAAAATATGTTTTGAAAAATATATATGTATATATATGTCAGGTGAAAATTTCAGAAAAGTTCTCTGAATTACACTTTAAAAGAGTTATTTTAACATGATCCCTTAGGTGGTTGTCAACACCATCATTGTAGATTATCTTCATGTGTCAATAAATGAAATCAGGCTTTTACACTATTGTTGTGCAACACTTGATTTCCACCTAGAGGACACATTACTGTCTGTCACCTACAAGCTTTCTATACACACTTCAGAGGAAGTGGGCAGAGGCAAACTGCTGTCGCAGCATCTTGCTTTTAAATGTGCACAAAAACAGTGTAGTAGTATATTTGTATATTAGTTTTATTTCCTGTGTTCTGACAGCAGGAGATCAAGTAAGACTTGCCACATGTTGAGATATAGTCATCAAAATGCCATTGAACAAGCTTTTATGTAGTCTAGATGTCTAAAACAACTTAAATGATCAGGATTGTTCATTTATATTCACATTTTTTTATGCATATGTATATATTTTTCATAATAATAGCAGCAGACGCAGCATACTTTTTCATAGTATGTTAAAAATTTAGATTCCCAATTATGCACAAGCTGAAATTATATAACCAGCTAAACAAAACAAACTGATTTCATCAGCACACAATCAAAAAAAAAAAATGTTTGTCAGGAATGTATGGTGAGATTTTTATCTACTCCTCCCTGGCTGCACAGAATCTGACAAAGAATCCAACAAAGTTCAATAAAAACTTTCATGAATATGCCTTTATGTCTGAAGTGGACATTTACAGTAAAGTTTCACTGCTCTCTTATTCCTGTAACTGGTAATGCTTCAGTGGCACAATCACAACAAACACAACCGTAAAACTGGTCCAGCAGATCACAGTCTATCGCAAAGGCTAATTTAGGATAGTTTTCTAGATTTGCATTTTTGAATCAAGCATGTCGTCAAAGAAGGAGGGAGGAAAGGGAGAAAAAACATTTTGCATGTTTGAATAAAGTAAACAAGGCATTTATAGCTCACAGGGGACATTCCAATGAGTTGAACTGGGCCAAGACAATCACAGGAAAGTATCTCAAAGTCACATGACATGACTGTCATTTTTCTGTAATGATCAAACTACTATCTGAAGCGTGTTTGTGTGGTAGACGCCCAGCTCATCTGGTTTACCACATGGTTTGAAAGACACGAGAGGATTTATTGGAAGTGCTGTTAAACACTCACCTGCACAATTACAAACTCAGCAGGAATTTTCTAGATGCGGTTTTCTGAGCATGTTTGCGTTCTATTAACATACGACCCCAAATGTTTGGACCCTGGTAACCAGATGATGATGAATCGCGCATGCTCTGGTCAAGATACTCTGTCCTTGCTTTAGAAAATTTACTAATCCAACTCAGATGACATTTATTATTCAAGGAGTCGTATGCAATAACACTGAATTCTGTCTAATAATATAAATTGAATGTCATTCATGCATATGAAGTGTCAGCAATAGTTATTTTGATATTGTTTTTTGGTTTTTTTTACAGGCTCTGGGCAGAGAGCACTACAGAAACCCTATAGTAAGTACTAAGGATTTTTTGTGCAGACATCCTGCTGTGCTCTGTGTTTAATGTTAGCATGCTAACATGTAAAATTAAGATGGTGAACATGATAAACTTTATGCTGCATTAACATGGATTCAGTTGGACGTTGGATGAACAACACCTTCTGTACAGCATGGGAAAAACAAACAGCCCGATGGAATTGCAGCATGGCAAAACTAAACACACCTGACAATATGTTGCTATGGTGATTTCCCATTGTTCACAAAGAATGGAATAAAATATCCATCCATCCATTATCAGTAACCACTTATCCTCATCAGGGTCACCAGGTGGGGCTGGAACTTTGGGCGAGAGGCGGGGTACACCCTGGACAAGTTGCCAGCTCATCACAGGGCACATAGAGACAAGCAATCATTCACACTCACATTAGAATAAAATATAGTAAATAAAATGATTTTGCGTCTATTATTTTATGTAATTAATGATTCGGTTTTCTTTGTCCAGTGCCCCTACTTTTTCTCCTTGTATGAGGGAGCTATGTAATATCCAGTTTGACATCTATTGCCTGAATCCATCTGAATGCAGCATTATACCTTTTAAACATCAGCATGGCAGCATCGTCACTGTAAGCATTGTTAACATGCCATTTAGCTACAAGCATAGCTTTAGACTCTTAAATGACTGTTGTCAACTGTAAATGAAGCCAAGTGACTTCTTTTTGGTGTAAATATTAACTGAATTTAAGATCATATTAATTCCATTATAAGTGAACTTTAGAGCCTGTCTAGTGATGAATGCGATAACCCGTAACAAGTGACAGCTTTTTGACAAATTGAACCTGCAGACTGCACATACTACTGCTGGTACTATGCCAATGACTAAATAGAGCTCTGCCTATGTAAACATTCATCTTTGTGTGATGATTCAGGTTCAAAGTTCATCCAGTTCAAGTTACATGTCACAGCATGAGATTATGCTCTGACAAATGCCATTATTTCTCCACAGCCACCAGTACCGGATGACCTTTCCATTGTGTGTTTCACAAGTGGAACCACAGGTAATAATTATGTAAACTGTGTGAATAATATGCATTATTTGTTTTTGGTGATTTGGTGAAACTCACTCATAGATCATTCAGGAACATGGGTGATGCAGCTAACAGACTAAAAATGGCATCAGCAAAGTGCAAATTATTCAGTTGGACAGTTGGAGGGGGGGTTGGAGTCTCAAGATCCTTACAGTCCCTTGCTTATTCAAACATAATGTCTGCAATCTGTCAGTGATGATACAACACAACAACTTCCATAGTCAGGGTTCACCAACAAAGTATTGTAGAGCAAAACTGAATGTCAGACCGATACACACAACAGCATCCACTCAAACACAGACACACACAATGCTGTAGCAGAACCAGAGACACTATCAGCATACTGTAGAGGTAGGCAGACGTGTTACTACCATACAGCATCTAGGCCTGTGCCTGACTTACATTAAAGGCCAATAATACACAATAATCTAAATGTGTTTAAAGTGTATTAAACTAGCTAGATACCTAGCTACTCTCATACCATTCAACCTTAAGTGGCCAACCTACAAAATATTCCCCATACTGCACCATGCCAAACCAAGGAATATGTACAGTATGCCTCAACATAATTAGCTGATAACCACACCTTGAACAAGGTTTCCCTCACTGACATAGGTCCAACAATGTTTCACCTTTTTACCGTCTGCACTTACGTATACAAAGGATTAAGTTCACTGACCTGATACTGCTACTCGTCAAACAGTAAAAAACAGTGACTCATAATCAATTATATGCTTTGTTCTCATTGTTGTTTATGCGTTTACAAGTTATAAAACAGTTACCCAAGACTTTGTAAATGCGTATACAGCAGCTGCAGATGTCAAACTAAGAAAAAGGTCCCTGCGCTTCACCTGAAATACCATCCATCCATCCATTAACTGTAACCGCTTATGCTCATCAGGGTCATGGTGGGGCTGGAGCCTATCCCAGCTGACTTTGGGCGAGGGCGGGGTACACCCTGGAAAAGTTGCCACAGGGCACATAGAGACAAACAACCATTCGCACTCACATTCACGCCTACAGACAGTTTAGAGTCACCAATTAACCTGTTAAGTGCATGTCTTTGGACTGTGGGAGGAAGCCGGAATACCCAGAGAGAACCCATGCAGACATGATCTAACACTGATTCTGCATAATTAGTTCACGGCTTGGACAGGACAACATGCCTATGACACACCTGTTCCACACACATTTTCAACAAAATTCCTTTCCAGGCCAAAGCAGTGATATAGCCCTTGTTAATCAAACACACCACATACATTAATTTGTTCTCATTAGGAAGACCATTAAGGTCCAAGCTGGGATACTAATTAAGCTATTCACTGAAAGAAAACATGGATACGCTGTAACATTAGTCACCTGCCCTTTGCTTTCTAACTGTCACTCAGACTTTCGCAGTTTAAACTACCCATGTTGACATCGGCTGCTGACGATGAAACATTTAACTAAAAATAATCATAAAGCAAGTGGTTTATTGTTCAAGATATCACACATTTAAGGCATTTTTTATATGAATTTTAAACTGCACAGCAATAAATGCTGTAAATGAACTGGAGTTTTCTTACGGTTGGGGTCTGTTGTGTGTTTGCAGGAAAAATCAGTCTGAAATTGATAATTTCTGTGTAATACATTCTGATAATAATAAAAAAAACAAACACATAAGACAAATGTATACCACATTAAAAATCACATTTACAAAAGAGAAGCTCCCTAAGTGCTTACATTACTCATCTATGCAGACAGAGCATTTACTGTAAATGAATCCAGTTCTCTCATAGCAGCAGATAACTTCCGCTCTGCCTGAAATGGCAAGAGGCGGCACTCTCATGTGAGTAAGGAGGCATGGCTGGTTTGCGGGAGGTCGCCTGAAACCAACAGATAACAGCAGCAGGGCCAGGTTATGTGAGGACACACTGGTGTCAGTTTACAAGTTGCACCAGCTGCAGTTAGCCATGTTCTCAGAGTCCGTTGATAAGGCTGCCACCTGCTGGCTTTGAAAGAGACATGCAGCCACACCGACATAGGTTTAAGTTTCCCACAAATCACTTGCATTTCTCGAGAACTCATTCCCTCTGTGTTGCAACATTTCTTCTGCTCTAAACTTAAAACATCGCTCATAGCTGTGGGAACTGTGGCATGTCTGGAAAGAGGAACACTTTGTTTAAGAGTCATTGCATCACTATTGTCTGTATAGAAAGGTCTGAGCAATGACATTACAGTAACTGGGAAGAAAAATGCTAATTTTAGTCTGTTCTAGGAATTCACACACACAAAAAAAAGTATATAATTCAGGATTTTCTTTGTTGTCATGTGGAAAGAGCTGTTTTATATTGTGACATAATAGATTTCTATTAATGAAATAATGGGCTCTATTTACAGAATGTGGCAAAAATGGAATATGAAATGCCCAACAAAGTTTTTATTAGTTTATGATCACCTGAAAATAAGAGTTATTATGTTTTTATTTCCCTTTTATACAACCCCATTTCTAAAAAAGATGGCACGATGTGTACAATGTAAACAGAAACAATGTGTGAAGCCCAAAACATTGAAACCCCGTATTTAAATGATAAAGCAAAGGCAACTTTTTTGAAATGTGTTGCAGAGATCAAATTCAAAATGGAAATATTATTTTCCAAAAACAACACACATAACATTTCAACATTTGATAAGTTATCCTTGCACTATTTTAATCAAATATGGGGGTTTAATGTGTTGCGCATCATCACATTTAGTGTCCATTTACATTTTACACAGTGTGCCAACTTTTTTGGAAACTGGGTTCTATCTACAGACACAAGTCCTCTGTGTTGAACCGCCATCTACAGTAGGACTTAACGGACAAAGCCAGATTTGTCTTTTCGTGTCAGATTTCACCTAAGTGATGAACCTGTGTGTTTTCTGCTCACACAGGAAACCCAAAGGGAGTCATGCTCACCCATGGGAACGTGGTGGCAGATTTCTCAGGCTTCCTCAAAGTGACAGATGTGAGTGATGCTCTCTATTGTCTTTTACCAAAGAAATCTTGCATAGCATGCAGTAATTTGGGATAATTTAATCAAGATGTCTTTACTAGGTGTTTCATCTGGTTTCACTGTGTTTTCTTTTCCCTAACTTCTATTTTTCATGAAGTCACTGTGTTGCAAGATAGTTTTTAGTTCATTAGATTGTTTCCTTCCTTCTGTGTCCAACAGAAAGTCATTTCCCCCAACCAAGATGATTGCCTCATTTCCTTCCTGCCACTGGCTCACATGTTTGAGAGGCTCATTGAGGTGAGTGAGGCGATAGTTATGAGTTTAAGATGTCAGGATGTACATGCATGCCTTAGAAGGTGGGCGTTAATTTGAAGTAATTTAGTGTGTGGGAGGGAAAAAGAGAGGAAGGGGGGGGACTCACTTTTGCTGTCCTTTTCTGTCCTTTTGCTTTCCAGCTCTGAGAATGATGCCACCTGATGTTTACAGTCACTGTTGTGCATGTTGCATAATTTCCTAGCATACTGAAGCACACAACCACATAGATGTGAAAATGTAAATGTCGGAGAACCTCTCATCTTGCACACAAGAAACCACGTTATTGAGCGAAATCAGGTTAAGGCAGGAAATCAGAGAACATATTTACAACCCATTTACTGTAAAGCTTGTGTTTATCTGTAGCTGTCACTAATCAGATTTCTTCGCTCCTGTGCCTTTGACCATATATTTGGAGAGTCTTAATGCTCCATTTGTGTCTGAATTTTACAAAGAGTGTACTGTTCAACTGTGGAAAACTACTGGATATTTCAGTTTCAGATTGACTTGGAAAGCAAAAAGGAATTCCATTCATTCTACAGCATTGCTTCCAGAGGGATACTTTCCCATGAAATGATGTTTCCCCTCCAGAAAAGTTTTTTGCATATAAACACACTGAATGACTGAATTTGTTTCTAAAACCACAACATTCAACACTGTATTTTAAAAAAAAAAAAAAGCTGAAAAGATCTAAAGGATGACAAAATGTCCGCACGTTGGTGGATTTTCCCGGTCTTTTTGTCTGAACAAGGACAATTGTTCCCTTTGAGATACAAGAAAACACACACACATGCGCAGTGATGCCCACATTTAACAGTGAAGGTTGCATCAGATTATTTACGTGACCCTTGGTTTGCTGCTTAGTCACCTGTAAAAAAAAACACCCAAAAAAACGCGCCTTTTAACAACATACCGCAACAGAACACACAGGAAACATCAGCTCTGCTGTTAACAACACTACAGTGCACCCATTCTAGCTTTTCCTGTTTTTTTGTTTTTCCTTATCATACCCAGAAGCACTGGTAGTTTGCTTTGCTTCGAGTGCCATCCTACTGAGAACAGATGAAAAGCATATTTTCAAAAATTTACAGTTTTGAGTGGAAGGTTTGTTCCTCGAAGTTCATGGTTTAATGTCTCACAAACTCGGCTGATCATACAAATGATCATACAATGTTTTGGTCTGAGATACTGTAAATCTTCATATACTGCTACCTTTTGAGCTTCAGTTTTTCATCCACTGTGTGTTTTTAGTTTTTTCTCCAAACCTGACAAACATACAGTAAGTTGTTTTTACTGAGAATCAGTGAAGCCAAGCCCTATCAATCAAATACTGAGTGTTTGCATTGACTGTTTCTCATCACTGATTCAGGACCAGTCATTAAACAACTGAAAGAAGTTGTGCTGAGACTGCGGTTTATGTCTCAGTAATTGATCGTTAAATATAAATATGTTTGTGTGTGCTCTGACGTATTAGTGTCATGTGCCACGTGTGTATCATGCAGCCGGTGAGCTTGCATCAAGTTGAACCAGCCTGGTTTGTTTGCCTCCAGCAGTGTTGTCAAAGGCGTGAGACTTAGACACAGGAAACCACCTAACTTCCCCTGAAAGCAGTGCATCAGATTATACAACACAAGCACATTCACGGGGCTTACATACAGACACACACACAACCACACCACCATATCACCATATCTCTGGTGATGTCTCAATCAAAAAGAAACACATGGGCGGACCTGATACTTCACCCCACACACAGGTCAACCGAACATACCCCCATCCTACCTACACCCTCCAGTAATTCTCATTTCAAATATCTTCCCCAAGAGTCTCCAAGTTGCAGCAAAATTTGTAAATTGCACATGAGTTTTCTGTGATTATTATTTCTTGTTTTTAAGAATGTAATCAGTAGCACCATCACATCCACATTGTATCCATCATAGTCACTTCTGCTGCTAACATGACATAATCCTCTAAAAATGCATTCAGTTAAATATACAGTGGATTGCCCTGATGCAAAACTCGTTTGAGTTCAGTGATCCACCACTCAGCTCCTGGAAAGAGAACACATAGAAACATAGAAACAGTCATGGAAAGTACTATGTACATTTACTCAAGTACAGTACAGTACAGTAAGTAAGTAAGTACAGTTTTTGTTTAAGTAAAGAATCTGAGTACTTCCAGTATAGGCTATATAAATGAGATGATAAAACAAAATCTTCTTTGTTTTTAAGAGTCATTCATATAATTGACAAAGGCAACATTAATTGTGCATTTTATAATACATCACAATGTAAAACAGGGAAACAGAACATGCAGACAAATAAAGTTCCTCTTTTTGGTTCAGTGGCACGAGATTTAAGAGTATGGGAATGAGAACCCTAACCTTTTATGATGACCGATGCATAAACTGCTCTTTCACATGATTGCCCAACACGTGCTTGTAAGTTTATTAATAAACTATTTGTGATGAAGTGTATGTCTCAGAATCCACCAGATTTAAAAATATTTTAAAAATATAAAGGCTTTATTTTTAATAAAGTTTACTTCCATGCATTTCTATGATGATGATCATTTAATCACTGCTGGATTTTGTCTGTGAAAAGACAGCTGATAGTGTCAGGCTAACTGTTTGTGTGTCTTTATCTTCAGTCTGTGGTGTACTGCCATGGGGGACGAATTGGGTTCTATCAGGGTGATATCCGTCTCCTCCCAGATGACATGAAGGCCCTGCGGCCAACCATTTTCCCTGTGGTGCCTCGACTGCTGAACCGCATGTATGATAAGGTGGGATGAACAGTTAAGAAAAGAGAAGACCTATGAAGAAACTGTGATTTTTTTGTTCTGCTGGCAATGAAGCAATTTAGCTTGTCTAGTTATAAAAAGAGATGGGTATTATTTTGGAAACTTACACATGCCCTCACAGGAATTTGTGGTTTTAACTTTGTCACAATGGTTGCATCAGTCTTTGAGTCATGTATTGTAGCGAGTCTTGTAGCTGTGGTTTAGGGATAGAATGATGTGGATGTTTGTTTTCCAGCTATGATTAATGCATTTCAAGTCTGGTTTCCTTGGAACTGTATGTTGCGTAATAAAGGGAAATTGTAAGAAGAGAAAAGAATCTACGGAGAATGATGTGTGAGGATAAATTGGAGTTTTGTTCTAGCACAAGGAGCAGGGAGGAGCTTCCCAATCATTTTCTTGCCAATTATATGGATAATTGTACAGGTTTTAACAGCTGGAATGAAAGCAGACGTTCTCCATCTAAAGAAAATAAATGTATATTTTGTCTTTGTCTCCTCTGCAGATCTTCAGCCAGGCTAACAGTCCGTTGAAGCGTTGGCTGCTCAACTTTGCTGCCAAAAGAAAAGGTGCTGAAGTCAGCAGCGGGATCATTCGCAGTGACAGCATCTGGGACAAAATCTTCTTCAGCAAGATTCAGGTAAATAAAAAAACATAAAAAAATAAAAAACAGGTAAATAGTGTTTCCTCTCGCATTCATATATTCATTCATTCATTTTTGTGCATAAGCAAAACGGTCATTTTCAAATACTTCATAGACTTTTGGCAAAATTAAAGGAAATGATGCATCTCACTCCTGCAAAGCAACTCTCTGGCCTAAAGTTTTCTCAAAAGGAGCAAATTTCATGCTTGAGCTCCCCCAGTAAGATGAAACAGTTCACTATAGTTTACAGTAAGTCAGGTCCACAGCTCAGCAAATTCTTTTCGTAACAGTGTGGTATGATAAGAGACAAATGGGGAGAAAAAATATATATATAATACACCAGAGCTCCTTAAAGTACTTACAAAAACAATATTTCATAACCAGGCCCCTTCCACTTCAAAACAGAAGATAAGAAATAACAGAAAAGAACAACAAAACAGTTTAAACATTGGCAAATAATTGTGTTTTCATGTCAGACCAGTGTGGTCTAAAAAGCTGATTAATTTAATATTAATTGTTATTAATATTGTTATTTCAATGAAAAAATAAAGACACCTCTGTATTAATAACGTGTTTCCTGTCTATACAGGCCAGCCTGGGAGGAAGGTTGAGGATGATTATAACAGGAGCAGCTCCTACCTCGCCCAGTGTCCTGGGATTCCTCAGAGCAGCTCTGGGATGCCAGGTGAGACAAACACACACCTTTGTACTGCTATTCTTGTAAGAAACCTCACTGACATAATGAATTCTCTAGGCCCTCTAAAGAGTTCTCTAGGCTGCGCTTGGTTTTGACTCTTTTTTTCAAGCAGGAAAAAATAAATGGAGCTTTGGATAGTTATAAATGCACTCTGAAAAAAAGGGTATTTTCTCCATAAAGCTCAATTCAATTGGACTTTTCTTTTTTCAGCCAAGTGTGCTGCCCTTTGATGGTCATTAGAGAAGATGTTTAAGTTTAAGACACTTCTGCGTTGACTTCACTTCACACACCCTGAAGCTCTGTCCACTAATTACACTACCAAACCCTCTGTCTGACTTATCCATCTACTTAAATTGTGATGATATGTCAATATTTTGTCCACAACTTGTTTCCCTGCTCGCAAGTGGCCAAAAAAGTCAACAAGTTATTGTAGGTAACAGCCCCTCTAAGAAGTGGGAGTCAGATAAAATGTCTTTACTCTCAGTCTAAAACTTTAACTGGTCCTCACAAAGATAGGAACAAACTATGTACAACCAGCACCAGCATGCAGAACATATGATAAGGATACACATGCGTCTAAACAACACATTGACACACAAATCTAGTATACGGGTGCACTCAAATCCTTCACGCAGCCCTCTTCTCAACATTGTCTATGTCTGTGTGTAGGTGTACGAGGCATACGGCCAGACGGAGTGCACTGCTGGCTGCACCTTCACCACACCTGGAGACTGGACCCCAGGTGAGCCTCCAAGTTTAAGGCCTAAAAAGGAAAGACTTATCCTTGTCTCTGCCCGACTGCCTGAACTTGTTTACTTAACTGGAGGCTCAGTTCAAAGACCTAAAAGTGATGTGGTTGAGTCTTGATCCAAGAAATAAACAACTCCTGTCCTGGAATTGTCACTATGAGCTGCACTGTGTGGTCAAAGCTGCTGACATAATGTCTCAACTGCGCAGACACTCCCAGTAAACATGTTACAGTTCACATTCAGGGGACAAAAACATACCGTGAGTGACAGGTACAGTAGATCACGAAAGAAAAAAAGGTCTAGAAGGGTGAGACAGACAAAGAGGAAAGGACTGTTAAGCTGCATTATTAACGCTCATAATGACTTGCTTAAGGGATTGCCAGCATCAACAAGTGGTTGTATAACAGACAAGTAGTAACCATAACCTGGATTTAGCCTCTAATGGGCTGTATGTTGTGTTAAATGTCTTGAGATTTATGGTAATTTTGCCATTTTGACACATGTAATTATATAGATCCTGTGTTATAATTGGCTAACTGATGTAGTGTAAAATGCTACCTTCTCAAATCATTGAAATGAATGCAAGTAAACTAAAGATGTCCACACATTTAGCCCAAAACACAGATGCATTTGATTTTTGTTTTTTGCTTACCATGCCTGCACACACAACATACAAAAAACACGAAATAGGTGAAATGACACCACACTAAAATCACCACACAGCTCAGTGCTGTTCAATCAAGTTACATAATTTTACTCTGTGTGGACAAAGCTTTAACAACATTAGTTTTTTTATAAAATAAGTTCTGCAGGTGGGGTGTCGTTTAGCTCAGTTGGTAGAGCATCCGCCCCATGTACGAAGCCTCAGCAGCGGCCCAGGGTTCGAATCAGACCTGTGGCCCTTTGCTGCAAAATATCTTTAAATAAATAAATAAATAAATAAATAGGTTCTGTGGGTAAACCACAGTGAGCACTTTTATCTCTTCTTAAATTCACTAAAAAAATCCACTTGATCCCTGAGGGGAAGGTAGAGATCAAGATGATGGAGTCAGGATTTCAGTAATCTTGAAAGTCAACATCTGAATTCTTCACACTCAAGAAGAGAAGGAGTGTCTTTGAGTCATGTCTGCAAGTTTCAGACATTTTTATTGATGAAGATTACGGTATGTAGTAGTCCAAAGACATGCAGGTTAATAGGTTAACTCATGAAACTGGTGTTAACTGCCGACTTGTCCACAGTACCCAGGCTTGTCTATTTCCCAATGCCAGCTGGAATTGCCTCCAGTCTGCTGCAGCCCTGATAAGGATAATAGATTCAATGGCTATGGGAAATTATTATCAGATATGAGCTATCCAGAGTGATTGGGATTGAGTAAACAAATGAGATAGTAAATATATATATATATATGTATACATATAAATATTTTTTTCTTGGAATTTGAATTGTTAAACATTACTCCTCTACTCCTCCTCATTCTGCAAATGACTCAACAGTGCACATCTCTTATGGAGAGGCTTTAACATCTGTACTTTAACATATTTAAGTGTTCAACTCTATTTAAAAAAAAGTACAAGAAAACTAACAAACTATTCAGTTACATCAACAGGAGTAAATGCAGTTAGTTGCCTTGACCCTTGAATTCAATGTCAGCCATTTTATCTGCGTATGTCCATGTAGAGTTAAAATGGGTGAAACAAACACTGAAACTGAAAAGGCATGATACATATTTGTCACTGTATATCAGTCAAAATCACAACATGGTATGTTACATTGTAAGTAAAGGTGTGTCCCTCAGCCTGTTGAGTGGCTTGCAGCAGGGCAGTAATTAAAAGATTGTTAGATAACACTCACCATGTTGACTAACATTAAAATATGGTCTAGCATCACCCCCTGCTGCCCAGTTTGGATACTATATCTGTACTTCTACTGTTCAAGTGAAAAAACTTGTTAACTCCTTGTTAGTTATTTTTTGTAGGAAATTAATTCAGCAGTTTAGTTTTAGTAGTGAAAATAGATGCAGTGTGGGGGAATCACACGGTTCAAGTTCAGGTACAAAGGCTACTTAATTTGTAATTATTTTGCTTGTTCTGACTTGAACAGGTCATGTCGGGGCCCCGCTGCCATGTAACCTCATCAAACTGGTGGATGTTCCTGAGAAGAACTACTTTGCCTCTAAGGGAGAGGGAGAGGTAAGCAACATGATTTCCAAATAAACAAACCTGACATGCAAAATACAAGTCCTCTGCATTTAATGCCACAGAATCTAGAGATTAAAAATGTCATATAAAAGAAGAACATATTTTTATACATAAAGAATAAAGAGGTATTGTTCAGACCTTTAAAATTTGTGTTGGTGTTTGTATAGGAGAAAAAGTCTATATGTTTCAGCTCTCACCTTAACTTATTTCAACCTCTCTAATCTCACATCCAGGTTTGTGTGAAGGGACCAAACGTGTTTAAGGGCTACCTCAAAGACCCGGAGAGGACAGCTGAGACACTGGATGCAGACGGCTGGCTTCACACTGGAGATATCGGCAAATGGTTACCTGTATGTACACACAGCTCACATCAGACTCCATTATTTAGGCATAATAATTACGTTATACAGCATTTGCTTAAAATGGCATATTGTTTTTACACGAGTTTCTTCTTCTCATGTATTCAACCTCTCCTCTCTTGTAGAACGGCACACTGAAGATCATTGACAGGAAGAAGCACATCTTCAAGTTGGCGCAGGGCGAGTACATCTCCCCTGAGAAGATTGAGAACATCTACATTAGATGTCAACCTGTGGCACAGCTCTATGTTCATGGAGACAGCCTGCAGGTAAGAATACTAACACACACACACACACACACACACACACACACACACACACACACACTCAAGATCTTAATCTCTCATAGACCTGTCCATATATCAAGCCAGCACATATAGAATAAATGATCACACATCAAGTAAAATTAATACACTTTACTTTTATTTTGTTTGACTTATGTTTGTGTTTGTTCTTTCCAGTCCTGTTTGGTGGGCATTGTGGTTCCTGACCCTGAAGTCATGCCTGAATGGGCCAAAAAGAAAGGCATAATAGGCACCTACAAGGACCTCTGTAAAAACACAGTAGGTGGCATGTGACTAAAACGCTTTAAAGGGCTGTTAATAATACATTTTGAAAAAATTCTACGTGAATTCTACGGAAGATGACCTTCTTCTTTTGTCAACAGGAATTAAAGAAGGCAATCCTTGAAGATTTGGTGCGTCTTGGCAAGGCCAGCGGGCTCCACTCTTTTGAGCAGGTATGCAGTTATATGTTTGGATTTGAGGCAGAGAAAGTCTAGCAGTAAATTCAGAGCGATTCAAGACTCTTGGTCTCAACATTTTTTCCCATTCTTCTCCATTATCCTTTTGAAGGTGAAGAACATCTACATCCACAATGAGATGTTCTCCATTGAAAACGGCCTCCTGACGCCGACACTAAAGGCCAAGAGACCGGAGCTGAAGGAGTTCTTCAAGGGGAAGATCGACCAGCTCTACAGCAGCATCTCCATGTGAAGGCTGGCAGACCTCATTTTCCTTCAAGCATCTTAACACTAAGATCTGCTTTGACCATTGACCTGCAGTGGGACAAAGATGTGACAACTTAGGTTTAACATGCTTTTGGAAAGCAAGCCAAACCTGGCCCTAATATGGAAGAATTAAAATGCCCAAATACAAACCACATCAAAGAAATAAAGTGAAATAAAATACACATTGTTATATGCATTTCCTTTTTATGTATGCATTTATTGTGTCTTAATTACATGAAAGCATATATTAAAAAGAAAATGATTTAACTTCTCGTCTGATATTAAACAAATAAAACAAAGTGGTGCATTTCAGTGTTGTCCAGCAGAGACAAAGCACTGTCATTGGTTTTCATGAGGAGCTTTTCCTTTTTTGAAATGGAAACACACTGTCGATACCAAAATTAAAACAAACAATCCAATCATGGTTACATTAAAACAATTTGATGTGGGCTAGTTGACTGGGGGGACACTACTACTGTCTGTACATTCAGTTTTGGCTGATTCTTATTTTTCTTGGCCCAATTCTTGGTAAGGGATGACAGTTAATTAGCATCTGTTAGCTTACAGTATCACACTTTTAACTATTTCAAGTTATTGCTAATAGATAGCTAGAACTGCCTGACGGGCTGAAAGAGTTTAACTCTACTGGCAGTCAACTGTCAGTGTCACTTTTGTTCTGTCAGCAAATTGCTAAATTTCACAAAATTACTGTTCAAAGTGACCTACTGTGCATAATTTACTTTCTGCTGAACAACACTGAAACACAATACACCTTTTCACTTTATTTTCTGTGTGATTTTAACCTAACACTGGAAAATTCATGTCACAGTGAAAAACAATTTAGTTATTAAAAGAAAAAAAAAAAAAGCAAATAACTGTTGTTTTTCATTTAATTATGACACACTAAATGCATACCATTTGCATTGTATGTCACACTATTTCTTTGTTTAGGCATTTTAAATCTTCCATACATTGCTACGTTACCCACCCAAACAAACCATCAAATGCTCTGTCCCCAGCACCAGAAACTCATCAGCACTTTTATGTTGAGCATTCCATTCCACTCGATCCATTAGTTTAAATCTACCAGCCAAACACAACCTAAAATCAACAGTTATACGACAGCAAGTGTGATGTCTTTGTGTCTAGTGTAGTTCAAGGAGATGTCTTGGTCTGTCATAATGCTGCCACCTTGTGGGACAGAAATGAACTTCATCCTCAGTGGAAAACGGTAGATTTTTATTTGATTGAACAAGCTGCCTACAGCAGTGCCATTAAGCGGGGCCTGATAAATCTCCCCTGATCTGACACAACAAGAATTACACATATGTTCCACCCAGACATTGTAAAATTAGACCAAGAACACATGCTTCTGTTTGAGGTTTAAATTGAGATAATGAGGTAGGGAGAGTAGCAGCTCATGCCTTACCAATCATCGCTGTCCATACTGCTCCATGTGGAGCATCTGAATGTTTGAGCCACATCCAAATCACACACAAATCACATGTATTCACTCAGTCATGAAGTCATCTCTACATGGCTGTAATCAGCATTTTAGCATGCATGCTCCTTGTTTATATGAAGGACTGGCCCACTGTAACAATCATCAAGTTTCGCACTCTGCAGCTGGTTCAATCACAACTTCTTTTACATCCATCTTTGCACAAAGAGTATGTCAGGTAAAAGAAAAAAATAAATAAATAATGCAAAACCAGGGCTCGGGGCAATGCATGCAGTTTGCCCTGCAATGCTGGGACCATTAGCATTTAACTTGAAAAAGACAAGTATTTCTTTGTGGCCATTAATAGCAGGTTGTATGCAGCTGCCCACAGCCACTGCTGCTAGTGCAAGGCTTTGTAATGTAGGCAAAGCTGACGATTTCCACTCACTGAAGGAAAATAGAACAACCATCAACTTTTAAACAAATGAAACATTTTTTTGAAGGTTTTACACATAGAAGTAATGTATAGGCTTTTTAAGTTGATTACCGTCCCAAAGCATAAACAATGTGGATGTACATAAATGAGGACAGCTAGATGTAAGCATATTTATTAAATCGATGGTTTGAATGGATTTTTTTTCTCTCCTTTTGCGTGTAGTGAGATGAATTGTACTTATTTATTTATCTATTCTGCTGTAAAATGGAATCAGCACCATATCCTTGTAATGATTGAGTGCAGCAATAGGGATGAGGGAGGGTGGGGATTAGGACATGGGCAATGAAATAAAAGATATTCTGGAATGATTTTAAACTGGTGTCATGTTTCTTTTTCTCATGGTGTATTCAGTGCTATTTGCATACAGGTTTTATTTTGGAATGTTTCCCCGGAAGTATGAGCGTCTGTCTTGACACTGGTATGATAAAGAAATTGAACTCTCCAAAAGAAGTACTCAGATTATGTGATTAAGTAAAAATATCAATACCATAACATAGAAATACTCCATTACAAGTAAATATCCTAGAGTAAACACACAGAAAATATATCAGGTAATATCAGCTAAATGTACTTCAAGTACCCCTAAATGACTGACATGTTGTTATATGTTAAATTATTATATTGTTGATACTGGTGTATCAGTGTGTCAGTAGCATTTTGGGTGGAACTAGTTTATATGAAGTTAGGTAGTTTAGTCCAGTGTCCAGCCTAGGGGTCAACGGATAACAAGAGAAATCTGACTGCAAGATGATAACTGGGGCAGAAAGGTTTTTGCAACATAAATATGTTTCTGTGTCATGAAAATCTTAGAATATTCTCTAATCTTTGCTTTTTTGTGAAACATTGGATAGTTTAGGCCTCATTTTAGCTCTTTAAAGTATAAATGCAAAATAACTCTTTGATGGAACTGCTAACAACCTGTAATATGAATCATAATTACCAGATGTTTTTCTTTTGTTTAGGGTCACATGACAAAAAGTCCAGGAAACACACAATTTAATAATGTTTTGTGTTTTATCATGTATTGCGTCACATGTTGTAATTAAGATAAAATAAGTAAAAAGTAACTAAAATTAAGATCTCAATTTGTAAAGTAACCAGTAAAGATGAATAGATAAATGTATTGAAGTAACAATAAAATATTTCCCTCAAAAATGTCATGCAGTAGTATAAATATAAAAGTAGTATAAAGAAGCATAAAATGAAAAAGTACAAGTAGCTCAACAAAAACAACAACATACAACAAAAATCTCATATATCTAAAAATATTTAATTTGTAATAATAACACTAAGCTTTTAATGTTCCTAAAATTGACATGTAAACTTTTAGTGTTGTATTTACTCTTTATGACCACCAGAGAGCAGTGAACACCCTTCAAAGTCTGTGTTATACACATGACACCTGTGAAACCTGCAGCAACAAGGCAGACGTGATACTTGTGGTTTATTTTGAAAGTCTTTCGCCTGATATTTTCAAAATAAAAATGTAGAGCTGTTACTCGGATTTAAACCGCCTGATTGGTTAACTGGCTGCAGGTGTGGTGTGGTCCGTTGCTAGGCGCGGCAGAGACAACGGAGAGGAAAAGTTCTTTCAGCATCCACCCGGTCTGATTTTTAACCATTAAACAGTCTCCGTTTTTACGAAATAATGTGTCACATTTAAAGTGTTAGCAACAATTCCTCTAACGTCGGGATAGCGTCTGTTTTGTGTGTTACTACATTTACGTCGATTTAATTCAGAAATGGGTCGATTCAAGTGTCAGGAGAGCCTCCGTCGTGACGGTGGATTAGTTAAAAAACGGGATACACCAGTGAAAATGGCACCCAGCATACGGAGCAGTAAGGAAAACACAGACAGATATCAGCTTTAACGTACATTGAAAGTGATAGCTCATGGTGTGCACCCTAACTGATCAGTTTAGTTGTGAGTTTTTTGTGCTCAGTTGTCATTTTAAATTTACAGGTGTTGTAGTGCGCAAGAGACTTCTGCCCAACAAGCCTTATGAAGCATTTCCAGAAGAACCTGAGGTAGAGCAGACTGATGTCCTCAATGTCAAACCAAGCAACCCAGTGTTGGTAGGTAAATTGTTCAGTAAATAGTTATTTATATGCATGAATAACAAACAATCTATTCTCTTCATAATACTATTGGCATGCATTTTCCCTCTATGGGAATGCTGGATGAACGGTGAAGTCTGCTAAAGGAGCAATTATGTAGATAAAACAGTAACACTCACTTTTACTGTATTTGTTTCACTTTTTTAGTGTGGGGTTTTATCGTCTTTGTATACTAGAATTTTATTTACAAGTTGTTTGCTGAGGTTTCTCAAACGTTTTCTTACTTTTTCAGACTAAACCTGTCAATCGCAAATTCATGAGGAGCCCTGCATTTCCTAAAAGCCCCAGAGGCAAAGCCATCCCGCCTGCCGGACCAGCTAATAAAAGACCATGTCCCCATGTGTCACCAGCAGGTCACCCAGCCATTCAGGTGACTCCTGACTCAGAGGGTTTTAAAGGTGGTGAAGAAGAGCAAACCTTCACAGGGATTCTGGAAATATCATTTAGCATGGAGTCAGATATAACTTCCAGCACTGATGATGATGATGATGAGGAGGAGGAGGAGGAGGAAGACTGTTACTCCTCTACAGCTTCCAGTAGTCTCCCCTCCCCGGAGATCTTCAGAAAAGAGAGCAATGGTGTGTGTGCGCAATGTTGTAAACCCACTACCACAATATGAGGTTATTATATTCAAGTTTTGTATCTCTTCCCTTTACAGTGGAAACTTTCCTCATCAAAAACTCCACCTTGCTGGATGCAAGCCACGCTGAGAACATCGACATGCATCATCCCTCCAAACTTGCCATTGGTAATATCATGGTCTTGTTTCTTCAAACTATAGGGGTCATAAGAAATGTGTTGCCTACACATAATTTGCTAGGTTATTTATCCAGTAATTATTTGAAGTTAAAATAATATCAAGGTAATCTGAGGTATGATGGGATCCAAATTTTAAACTCAATAACAAAAGAAATCAGGTACAGGATAATAATTCAAGCATATTAATTGACATGGTCTTTTGATTAGACCTTAAAACATTAGCGGTTGTTGTTAGTGAGTTTTATGATGCTTGGGCCTTTTACAATTATTAAAATCCTATTTTCTATTCAAAATGGCATTCTGCAGGGACAAGTTGTTACACTAACAACAAACCAATTAAGTATATTTTAAGTTGCTGTCTGAATGTTGTACTGTCTGGCAGTTGTCTGATAGGAATGAAACCTCTGTTTGCAGATATCTCTGTGATTCTTCCCGAAAACAACTCTGAGATCAAGTGAGTATGTCGGTTGAATGGGTAGTTTTTTGAAGTGGGGTTCTATGACGTAGTTATGCATTGTCACTGTGTTATCTACAGTAGACAGCAGTCCTTGAACTATTCCTTTAAGAATTCAGGGGTTAAAATGGGCTGGAACAGAGACATCTTTAAATAAAAACCCTAAAATATTTAGGGTTTGTTTATTTATAATTATATTATATTTAAGATGATATAAAAGTAAAGTAAATGCAGTACATTCTCACATTTCGTGAAGCAGGAAACAGATGTGGAAAGAAATTAACTGTTGTTTGTCCCACTACGCTGAGGCACGCTGGGGTACACTGGATCTTAGGGTTCCCCACACCCCTTAACTCCTGCTTAACATGCACCAGAGACCCTCAGAGGGATGCAAATCACTTAAGCTTCACTTGCATGCTTAACATCTGTATGACCAAAACTGGTTTAATCATTGTCTTTTCCCTTTGAAACCAACACAGGGGACCTGAATCTGAGACCGAAACACACGCAGACTCATTTAAATCAGGTAAAACTCTAATCCAAAATTAATTTGGACGTATGATCTCATCATGAACCAGATAATATTAATGTGATTCATCCATTGTATGTATTTTGAGCTGTTTTTCTGTGTCTGTTGCATGAAACACATTCTTCATCTTCAAAAACTTGTGTTTTTTTTTCATCTCTAGACAAAGCCATCAAGTTGAAAACCCCACCAAAAGTAAGAAACTTACTTGGCTATCTATTACGTGTAATCTAAAATGTGGACATCTTTATTTTTGTTCCAAAGTAAGATTATGATCATTGTCCGATATATTTTTACTCCCTCAGCCCAGCAAAAGAAAACCCATTTTGTACAAGAAGAAGGTATGGTTCAAAAGCCCCATGATTGCAGAGACCTTTGAAAAAAAACACATCCCAACCATCAAATTACCAGTTCACAACACCTGTGAGCCAGTCCAAACATCCAGCCCGGCTGAGCAGGTGAGGCCTGGCACAGACGCATCCAGAGCAAGAGAGATCAATTCTAAAGAACAACCATTACAAAAAAGATGCCAGGAGACAGCCAAGTTCTTTGACTTTACTGATGACCGCGAAGAGGAGTTATTCTTTCGGAAAATGAGAGAAAGGCATGTTAAACTCACAAATGCTCCTTTATTTCCTCTCCCAGCTGTTTAATCTAGAGAACTTTCTGTGTTATGACATCTGACAATTTGCCAAAATATTGCACTTAATTTGGGTTTTCTCCTATAAACTAGATCAGAGATGTCCATACGCGAAATGTCCTGTCAAGGAGTAGTCTATGTATACTCCAAAACAAGATGTCAGGACTCGTGCAACAGTATAGACAGTGTGTTATATTACTAAGAGCATAATTCAAAAGAATAATTGAAAATTTAGAATAATTCAAAGGTGTCTGCATGTATGCAAACATTGTGTAAGTGACTTTTCATCTTCTTTTAACCTGGCCCTTATTGTTAAGTGCTTTTTAGCCACCTGACTAGTCCTTTTAAATACATGTTTCTATGAAAAAAGCACTGTTTGACGTAAGTGATAAATAAATAAATGTAAACAAGTGTCTGGTGCAAAATGACCACTAGATGTCAGACCTGTATTTTCTTAAACAGCCATCTTTTCTCCTCTTTTGTTTGCTTTTCAGTTTTATATGTGAAATACACATTTGTGGTTTTTTTTTCATTTACTCTTTCGATATGTGTCAATACCATAACAGGTTAATCCACATGTCTAATGTAAGATAAATGTAAAGTTAAAATGTTTTATAGACACCATATTTGTGGTTTTCTTTATTTGTGAGTTATGTCTTTCTGCAAATGTACACGTCTGAGCGTCAGAAAAAAATGGTCAAAATAAATGAATGTTCAATAAATACATAAATCATTCCTGTTCTTGTTGGATACTGCTGTTTATTCAGATTTTTGCACTTTTTCTCACGTGGGTCACAAGGATCTTCCACCATGTCTTGCAAGCAGTTGAACAGTCGCACTTGTATAATTTCTGTGAATATATTTCATGCTGTCACGATTCCCGACAAAACATCAACACAGCGAATCCACTGACCACGTGGTACTGGGCCAAAAATACCAGCCAATCGGGTATTTTGTAGTAGCAGCAGCGTCCGGTCGTCCAATCAGAAAAATATAGTGGGTTACCAAGCAGTTCCCGTGACTAATGCCTGTCATATGACTGTGACACCCATGGAGACAGTTACAAGGAACAAGATTTGCTCTTGGATTTGAAAAGAAGAGACGTTCTGTACCGACTTTATATTGGTACAAAATGCCTCCGACTCTCTTCCAGAAACTTTTTAATAAGAGAAATGCGTTTTCGTCGCCGCCCCCGAGATGTAGCAAAGAAGACCCAGCTTTCAGGTACCTATAGTGTGTGTGTGTGTCTGTGCGTGTGTTTCTGGTTTGTGTGTAACGTTGTACGTGCGTAGGCTAACGTTATTTATGACTTCAGCTATGGCGTCTGGAAGCATGACAGAGTTTTGGCGTGGTTAATATTTTGAACGCTTTGCACATTAACGCTCTACAGTTTTGTTTATTTGAAGTGGGTGTAACTGGCAAAGTGCAGGCAGACGTGTTGTGCCTGTTGGTTGGCAGGGTTAGCTAGCATGCTAATGCTAGCTACCAGACGATAGCGCGGCTGCTTGCACACGCTGTCTCTTGTTGGGATTCGGCTTTGCCTCATTAGCCAGCACTTTTTTGTTCGTTTACACAAGTATTACAGCTCGTGTGCTGTTGGTAATAAAGTGATAATAAGTTAATAATTGACGCTTTGTATACACAGCGGATCGGTATCATCGTTTAGAAGTTGCAGAAACAGTGTCCTGCTTTCTCCTTTGTCTCCCTCGTGTCCCCCTTTGTGTTTCTGTGGTAACGGCAGCTAAGTCTGCGTGGTGGAAAGAAAACAACGAGGCGGCAGTGACGGTACAAGTCACGCTCTTTTGTCGTTTATCTTGAGCTATATTCCTGATAACTTGGAGCAAAGTACAGCTGGCTTCTCGCGGTCATGCGACGGCACTGTACTCTTCGCCAGTGCCGTCAGCAGAGGAGGACACAGTGTGCTCACGCTCACATGTGATCACTTCGGTCGGTCACTGATGACAGACAGATCCACGGCAAACCGAGCTATAGCCTCCGTAGACAGGCTTTAGTCTGGGGATACACAACGTTAAAAAGAAGAAGATAATCACTTGTATCCAACATGGTTGTTTTTTCGTTTATGGGTATTCCATCACAAGCCTAGCGTACAACGGTGATGTTCAGAATAAATGCAAGATAGTATGTCCTGATTTTATTATTTAACACTGCACTCGTTAACGAATTACTCCAATTTCAGATGGAGAAAACTTATAACAATTTAAACGTCTGTAAAGTCTTTATTTTTTTTTTATCTTTAAAGCTCTCATGTCAGACGAGTTTGAACGAAATGCATCATATTCTTTACACATGTATCCATATAACAGATGATGCTAATTATAAAAGAATATTATGTGAGGAATTGTCTCAAATTGATTTATTTTGTCAGTGCAGTTAAGCATAAATACTTGTTATTGAAATATTCTAAGGCTAAATTCAACCTGACAGCAATGCATCAAGCTGGCTAGTGCAATACTCTATGCTCCCTGAGTTGATCTGCAGTTTCTCCGTGTATGTTCCTACACACATTCTGGGTCAGGGTCAGGTCTGCCACCAAGGGGAAAGTGCTGTTCTTAGTCTTAAATACACTTGCATTGGAAAATATTGCTGTCACCCATGGTGGATATATTTACCAATGGACCAGAAAGCTCACCTCCTTGTGGTCCTGCTTGCACTTTAGCCCGTATCTGTGCCAACACATGTTCCGTGGCCATAAAGGTGCCCTGAGCCCAGTGATAAATGCTGTGTGTGTGTGTGTGGTCAGCTGGCTTCAATCCTAGAGCAAACAGGCAGACAGCATGCGTTTCTGTTAACTCAGTGGTCAGCTGTGCTCTTCATACCTCTGGCATTAGCTCCCCATTCATTTGGCATGAATTGCTCTGGAGAGGGTCGAACTGTGAGAAGACAAAGGCAAGGAGAAGGAGATATGGATGGAGCGGACACTTGGGTGGTAGAGGGAAAAGGCTAGAATGCATAATTAAAGTTATGAGGGATTCTGGGTGAGA
Organism: Sciaenops ocellatus; assembly: GCA_033000465.1. NCBI lineage: Eukaryota > Metazoa > Chordata > Actinopteri > Sciaenidae > Sciaenops > Sciaenops ocellatus. Next base: position 8,754,308 of record CP136870.1, read on the forward strand.
TGAAATTAGTGAATGAGAGAGATCTTTATTAAAAAGGGACAAGAGAACATCTGATAAGCAGTATAAATGTGAAGGATGGGATCAGATGAGTGGATCCACTTGGAAGAAAAGAATAGATGGAAGATGCGAAAATCACAGGTTGATGGGAGAGGGGAAATAATAATAATAATATTAATAATAATAAATATAGAGAATGAACAGAGGAGAGGATAAGGTATGACAGGAGATGACTGACAGGTGGAACGCGTAGATGATAACATTTCTTTGGCTAAGAACGAATGTTTTAAACTGCAGTTGACCTGCCTGCCTTGTGTTTGTTTGCACTCAGGATTGCTTATGTAAGTGAGCAGATATTATGAATTGAGCTGGCAGGGTATGGTGTTGCAATCCATTTCAAGTCAGACTTTGAAGATACTCACTTGAACACCTCCGGCAGGTTATAATACTGCAGCCCCTGAGCTGGGAGACTAGCATATTATTTATTTACTTTGATATCCCAAATTGTTAATGTTTGCTTTTGCTCTTTCACATCCAAATATCAGTACAGGCATCAGGTTAAGGGTTGGCTTTATATCTTGCACTACTGAACAGTCTAACTGGGTTCTGCTCCAGCAAAAGCCTTGCAGATGATGAATAAAAGTTTTTGGAAAAAACTTTCACTGTTTGCAGCCCCTTTGCCCTGCATAATGCGTCACTTAAACCTCCGTCACAGCACAACACCCTGCCCTCCAGAATACCACAGAGGGCAGCAGGTTGGCTGACCCTGGAAGGAAAGCCTAAAGAGCCTCTCCTGTTTCTCTGGCTGCAGCACTTGAAAAGGGACAGCATACTGTACATTACACTGAGAGCTCCTGGCTCATCCTGTAGCTAGTCAGCGGCCTGATCGTCAGCCAATAGCTTTGTCCTCCCCACCCACAGCCAGACTGCTTGTCCTGGCTGCCCCCTGCCACCGCTGCCTGCTGAGGATACTTCCTTCGTGACCTGGGCCGTACAACTCAATATAGCTGTCTTGTGCTGCGATATGAAAAGGAGGGAGTGTGTGTGTGTGTGTCTAAGCAAGAGAGAGGATAGGATGGGTGTTGGCAGCCTTTTTGTTTTTACACACCATTTTGTAAGACCTCAAAACCCAAATCAGATGTGTGTAAAATGGTGTAAAGTGATGTTTGAAAGCAGTGTAGTGAGGTTTAAATACAAATGAGCTGATACTGATACTAGGACTGATATGAGAAACTGTGAAAATATAATATTTTTATCAGCTACCTCATAGCTTTTACCTGATTCCTTTTTTTAGGTCCTCATTGCAATTTCAAGGTAGTATGAAATGGGCGTTAGTGTGGCACAAAGCTTACGCTTTGTCAGACCTTGTGTCGAATTTAAACATTTTAACATGTAGACTTAATATTTAATGTCTGCAGCACACCTCTTGGTGGAACATAGTCCTCCTTCTCTGAAAATGCATGACGTTGCATATTGCAGAACAAAATTTTACACCACATCAGATGTATTTATAGTGATACTTGTTTCTCAGTAGTTTACAGGAGAAGTAGTGTCTCAGGTTCTTGACTGGCGTGGCGTCCTTCCTCCACTGCGTACTTTCATAACTCAGTGTGTCATGTGAGGCTTTCATCAATCTCGGGCTGTCATGTTTGTGGGACGATCACATGGCTGCATTCTCGGCCACTGGCTTCAAGCTACGAGGTGGATAAGTAGAGTGTGTGTGTGTTTGCTTGTCTTACACTCAGTATTTTTGCTGCTTATGCATATTTAAAGCACGCTAGCGTCATGGATTCATCATTATATTATAGCTTTGCATTGCAGGGCTGCTTTTGTATGTGTGTGTGTGTGTGTGTGTGTGTGTGTGTGTGTGTGTGTGTGTGTGTGTGTGTGTGTGTGTGTGTGTGTGTGTGAATGCTGTAGGCCTGCCAGGGTTGTGTAAAGACAGCGGCTGTCATCAGGTTCCTATCAGGGCTATTTTAAGTGGCCACTTTCAGGCTTCTCAGAACTGCAGGGTCATGGTAAAGATATAGTTTTACTTAAAAGATGCACACACCTCACACACACAGTAGCATTCTGGTGAGTGTAAGTATGTCAACTTAACATCTAGTTAGGCCTCTTACCTTGTGAAGATATCAGTTCAAGTGCCGACCATGTTACTCACCCTATTGTGCTCCTCTTGGGTTGGTTGTTGTTGTTGATCGGTTGATTGGTTGATTGGTTGTTAGGCCTCTCTAGATGATAGTAAACTGATAAATGACCAAACAAATATGTCCAATTGTAAAAATGGAGAACTTGCCAAGCAAATTTAATTTAAAGTCTTTATTTGTTTATGACTTTATCCAGTTTCCACTATTCCCAGAATCACAATAATCACCAAGTGTTTGTTGCCGATCAGTTTCCAGTTTCACAGCTAATGCTGATACATGATACAAGGGCAGCATGACCTCACAAGAAGTGTAAAGATGCAGTGTTGAACATACTATAGACTGCTGACTGTGTTACTCTACAAGTGATCTCTTTATTTGGGCATACTATATACTCTGTATTCAATCCTAATTCATCATATCTTTTGCTGCAACATTTATACCAGCTTATTTATTTTTATTCCGTTTTCCCTGGGTTGACCTCGGAGCATGGTAAGGTGCTTACATCTAGAGAAATATGGCATTTTTGTTCCCCCTTTTTTTTTAACCTTGAAGGTAAATTGCAGCCTTGTTTAGTAAATCACAAAAGCCTTATCAGCACAGGGCAGACATAGTGACGTGGCATTGAACGTCCACAGATAACAAGCAGTGTGATTAGTTCGTCTGCTGGGATCCTGAAAGTCAAACCAAAAAGTCACATCACCTAATTAGCCTACTTTCAGCCTCTAGATGAGAAAGAGCGAAATGACAGGGAGGAAGGGGGTGGGGGAGGTGGTTTGGCAGAGAGACAGGATGTGCTGACTGACAGTATAATCACTTTGCTTTAAGGCTCAGCAATTAATTATGTCTATCATATGACACTTTTTTTGGACTATTAAATGGAGCAAAGAGGGAAAAAAAGATTTCATTTTCATGTGTAATACTTGTTGCAGTTGTCACATCATCGAGGCAAATCTGCTTTTCACCTTGATTTTTTTACACAGCCGTCACCACTCCTGTTCATCTTGATGATACGTTCATGTGATTCTTTTGTGAGGCACAGTCATAAACTCATCACTCCCTTTCTGTCATGTGTTTCTTATTCAGAAGAAGTTGTGACACAGGAGTGAGCCATAGTGTACACTTAGTCATTAGTATGCTTACACACACAGTGTTAGGCAAACACATAATATTTAAACATAGCTTCTTTCAGGACCTATAAAGGACACTATACAGGGAATAACAGCAACAATTCTCCCAAAGGATGAACACGTTTTCCACCAAAATCTACTGATTAATTATACTCTTGTTTTGGTCAGTTGTCTACAACCTCTGTGACTTCTTTCCCGGCTGATATCAGCCTCTGGTTGTATTGAGTCCCTCGAGTCAACCAGTTGATGCTTGAATTAGTTGTAGACGTGAGCGCAGTAGCCTCTGGGCGTTGCAGCATCTTCACCCACTTAGAATCATGTGATTGCTGGAATGCAGAAGTCCTTAACGTAACACAGCCAGCAGGTATGCAGCCAGCCAGCTGCTTTCAGACTACGTGGGCCAGCTCTTTGAGGGAGTTGCTGTTTACTAGAACTTTTGTCACAGCAGAACAATGGTTAGTTCAAGTGCTGCACTTGTGTTGGTGTGACAAGAGGTATATACTGTATCATGTTTCACACTACAGAAATTGGGACTCTTCAGCAGCAAAGGACCGTTCCCTCTATTAGGGGTTAATTTTCATCCCATATAGCATTACACAAGTACGCCAATCTCTAGATTGAAGGTTTCAATTTTGACAAGCAGGCAGACCGTGGGAAATATTAATTTGTTGCATTTTTAAGCATGTACGTGCAGAAGGAGCCCTTACAAGGCTAGAGTTATATAAAAGATTAGATAGTGATGCATATCTCGAAGTAGTGATGCATATCTGGAAGTAGTAATGCACATCTCTCATGGGAAAGTAGCATGAAAGAAGTAAATCTTGCAAATCACAGTGCTGGGAGTCATCCATGTGTATTAATGCCATACATCAGGCAGTTTGTCAAGGTGCAGGGACCGATGTGAGACACTAAATAGACAGTTGCCATGCAGTGAGTTTGAGAGTGTTGTAATATGGGTTTGGCAGTATTGCCATGCTGTGTTCTTTCAGGGCAGGTCACCTCAGCAGTCATGACCCACAGAGTGGACAGCCCGTATGGAAAGCTAGCCCTCCTTCAGTCATAGTGTTCTTGGTGTGGTTTGTTAGATATCACACATCCCTAACTACTCTAAGCTGGTAGAGACTCAACAAGTTAAATGTCACAATGCAGATAACCCAGGAAGTGCATGCCAGTCTGAATGCTAGATGATTGGTTTATTACTCTAATCATTTATTTATATAATTGGTTTACAGTGGAAATCTGTTTTATGGCAGAACTGACTATCGACTGTTATCTGTATTTTTAAATGCAATAGTATTTAAAAATATTGTGTTGTGCCTGGAGGAGAACCTACTGGACTTAACAGAAACCTCTATCACACACAACCGGAAGAACGGCACACAGCTTGGACTGAGGGGATATTTATGTAACTGTCTCTCTGTCTCTGACAAACACTCACACACACACACACACACACACACACATATGTTCCAGTGGCAGTGGAGGGAGAGCGAGGGCCCTTTGAGGTCAGTAAGTAGGCTGATATCAGACTCACTGCAGTCAAGTAAACTTGATTGCTTTGTTTTGACCTTTATCAGTATACATTTTGGCCAGGAGCAGCTATGGATGCCTTTGTCCTGATGTTGCGCACTTTGTATCACTGTCAGATTCATTTATTCTCCCAATTTCTCCAGGAGTCACAGTTTATGGCTCCCTTTACTATACAATTAAAATTGCCACCGCATTGCAGCGGATGCCTAACTTCTTGGGTGTAGTCTTTATATTCCATAAAACCTGTCTGTTGCTTTACTATTGACAAGCTCATTGTATGTCCCAGGAATTTCTATTGAACTATTGCCTGAGCATATTACATTTGTGTAATTTATATGTTCATACATCGCCAAGACAAAAATGTATGATGCATGTCTCTTTACCTTCGATGATAAGGAGTTGGATAGAGGAATATTGATATGATAGATATTAATATGTAAAAAGGAGTGAAAATGATACATTTCCATAGGTTATATTTCTATATTTCAATCTATTGTCTAGCTGCGACTAATGGATATTTTCACAGTTGATTCATCTGTGGATCATTTTCCATATTAATCAATTAAGTTGTTTGGTCCAGAAGATATCAGAAAATGGTGATCAGTTTCTTTCAGCCTAAGGTAACATCCTCATAATCAGTATATTGTTATAGAGGACTGATGAAACCAGGAAATATTTGAGAAAATCAGATATTTTTTTTTATACACTTTAGATTTTTTAGTAGAATACTAACTACTATACTTTTGGATCCGTACTATTCAAATGATGTAGTGTAAAACCCACAGTGACCAGAGTTCTGTCAGGTCCGTGATGGCAAAAGTTTCAGTTCTCCTGCTGCTCACTTTCCTACTTTGCTACAGACTTCAATAAGCTGTCACAAAAATAACCACTGTCCACTTATTTGTAAAGGAAGAGTCAAAGAGGAATCAGCATCTGGGAAGCTTTCACTTGTAAGAGTTTCTGGTTTCTTTAAGCTATTTATTTCCCTGCTCCTTCCTCAAAGACTTCTTTGTTAAGAGAGGACAAATTGTATGTTTGCCCATATGTGTTTTTTGAATACATTGAAGAAGGAACGATGGAAAGAAGGGGAGAGAGAAAACAATGGAGAGAGGAACAAAAAGAGTGGGATTAAGAAACAACACACACAAACAAATCCCCACTGTCACTCTCTTATCACAGCGCTTTCTGGCAGTCAGCAGTCCGAGCTCGCTGCTGTTGCTGCCTCTGTACTGTCCAGCACAAACAGTGCTCCTGCGATCACCTGACAGTCTCATGTTGTTGTGTGAATTTAGTTCACCGCTATTCTTAGACCCTGCTTTGGCTGAGAGAAGAGGAGTGGAGAGAAGAGAGTGGAATAGAGAGAGGGAGAGGGCTGGGGAAAGACTGGCAGACTCGCAATGATGCCCAGGTAGGAATCGGTAATATTTAACCAGGCTTACATGCATCCAAGTGGGTATGGTACTGTTGGTCAAAGGAGGTCTGGGAACAATGATTGTATTGTTTTTAGTGTCAAGTTTTGTTAAGTGTTGGCACCCTGTGCCTGTTTCCAGCTGGACAGCACTTGCAGTTTGACGTAGCACAGCTTTAGTTTTTAAGCGTCAGGCGGTGTGGTGATGACAAAGATTGAATCATTTGAGGTCAACATTATATAACGAGGAATATTAGGTTTGTGGTGAAGCAAACCTTTTTTGTCTTTTTTTGTTTTTGGAAAAGAAACTAGTGTGTGGTGTGTGTGTGTGTGTTTGGGTGGAGTTGTACCCACTGTAGTTCAAAGCGTTTCTGTTTTACATATCTGTGATCTCAGTTTTGATAACGATTTTATAAGTGAAGTGAATCATTCCAAAAATGCTGAAGGCACAGCTTGTTGTCGCCTTGGCATTTTTGAAATCAAGCCTAAATAAAACTGTTTCCGGGGCTTTTCTTGTAAGATCAACAGGTTGTTCAAGGAAATACGAGTACATGCTTGTGTGTGTGTGTGTGTGTGAGTATTTTTGACTCATTTTTGGTTCAGACAATTGAGGTCAAAGCAGTACAAGTATGTAACAGTCATGAAGTCATGTGCTGCTTTTATGAATGACTCCCCTCTCTCTTCTGTCAACGCTGTGACTGTCACAAGCTCACTGATGGGATACTTCCTCCTTTGCTCTCCCCTTGTCCTTTCTTTCAAATGCCTTTCTGTCTGTCTCAGATGTTTTTGCATTTCTGTTTTCTATGCTGCGTCTTTATCCAAACTAATTCAGTGTTCAAGGTTAGCTTAATTTTCTAATTCAACATTCTTATTTTTTGTTGTTGTTCTTGTCTGTCATTTCCCTCGTCCTCTTGTTGTGAATCTTCATGTATGCTCTTTTGTCTTACTTTAGGAAACATTTCTCACTCTGTTTGGTGTATCTTATAAAAAGCCTGTCTTCTTTCTACCTTTCTGTCCTGTGTTTATTCCTTTTTCTTTTCATCTCCCACTCTGTGTTTTCACTCTGTTATGTTTGAAACAAAGGGAGCAGTGAACTTGGTGTCAAATTATGCAGATCTCCCCTAAGCTGATCTGAAAACAACACATCATCTTATTATTGCAATTGTTGCACCCGTATTTGGCCAGAAAGTGAATGGGATCACCTAACAGGCAACTTGATATTTTGTACGCTCAAAATTTTACTAGAGCAGCAATTATTGGCTTAAAAAGGTTAAATCCGTTTATGATAGTTGCAAAAAATGCCTTTCAGAGATTATTAATGCAAGATTTGTTTTTCCTCAATGGAAGACTGCACTATGAACCAAAACATACAATGATGCACAAAAGTTGAACATATGAAAACCAACAGCAAAGTCTAATTTATAAATAAACCACTCATGAAATGCAGTAGTCCAATTGCAAGGAGGCATGTGACGGACTGAAACGACCGCCTGATGTGTAATCTTACACACAAGTGTATGAGCTGAACATCGACCAATCCCCATACAATGCAATTTGAGCTCATTATGTAGGCCAGGCACGCGTTACGTCACCCATTTAGCACTCAGACCGAGTAAGAAGTTGGGTCTCCCCTCAGACAGGAGCCAGTGGAAGAAAACTGAAGATGTTCTCTCCCATTAACCGTTGGTCTAAGAAGAGCAGCAGAACAGCCAAGTAGTATTTTAATTGCATTCAGCACATGCAAACTCTGGTTGGATGATATACGCTGAGTGATTAGATCAGTCCATTCAAATGTATCGCAAATGTTTGAAGCGTCAGAACATGACTCTGCCTCAAACTAGCATTAAAAACATTTTTGTGGATTTAAGCTCTTTTCTGCTTCTTTTCTTCTTTGTTTCCATTAACGTTTTCTAATGTGATTCTTCAAAATGAAAAAAAAAAAAAAACATTACTGTATTGTACTGCTTCAGTTCCCTGGATTATAAACCTCACTGGAAACAAGTCAAACATGTTTTTGGTTAGTTTGGGAGAACTTGTCACATGCCTAAGAGGTCAGTAATACTTAAGCATGGTCTATGAGGGCCTATGGGAGCCTCATGAACAGATGGAGCCAGTGTTACTAGCTACAGGAAGACAAGAGGTGAATATTATTATGGGTCTGAGAGAGACAGAGGTGTCTGTCTCTGTCTACTGAATCCCGCACAGACACAATGGCAGTGTTGTTATCCTGCAGTTTCAGCACTGAACTTGGCCTCAAGGCAACCCTTACACCTCCTCTTCTATCAGGTTTTTTGATGCCAAAAGCCACTTGTCGATAGTAGCTTAACATTTCCTGCATGTGCTTCATGTTTTAATGTAACAGACAAGGGTGGGCCTTGAGACACCTCAGGAAGTGTTGACACTGCCAACAAGGTTAGCTGATGTTACAAAAGGGTGACTCAATACATTTGGTCTAAAAATAGATTGTAGACAGTTTGCTTTACTTTTTCTCTGAAAGTTTCATTATATCCCTGACAATGCACTGACTATGGATACATGTTATGAACAATACACGTTTAGCTGCTAGACAACATAAGACAGGAGTTGCAGAATATATTAATTAATATATTTTAGCATGGACACACCAAATACACATGGCAGGGGAGGCAGCTGTGCAGCAACACGCATGCAGTGAAATGTGGCTCGTGTTGAATGCCTGAAAAGCCTAATTTCAATTCAGATGGTTGAATTGGTCCATATTGGTAGGCACGTACGGCTATGCGATTAAAAGCTGGAGATGTGTCCATGCAGAAATGATTGTGAAATATTGCTCCCAAAAACGTACTCTTTTCCGATTACCCATGAAGGCCCCATCTGACAAATGACTTTGGTTTAACAGCTTTACACTGCAGCGGGTCGCAGCACATGACTCCCTCTCCCCTGCTCCCCTTTGCAAGATTGAACTGTTTCGCCTCCAAGAATGCTGGTCATACCCTGAGACCAGTGTTTGGTAAATAGTAGCTCACATGCATGGGAATGTACACACAGACTTTCCCCCTCTCTCTGACACACACACTCACACAAGACCGTATACCAACACAAAGGTATTCCCTGCCCCGCCAAGGCTCACTGACCAACAATTTAAATGCAATTTTTGAATGTGATCCTGTGTGTGCTGTTTTGTTGTCAAGTGAAATGGACTTAACTGTTCCCTTTCCACCCCTCCCCACCAACCCATTTACTATAAACACTTGTGTTTAGGGACGCTCCCTGCTCCCCAATAAAAGGCTATAATTAGGTCCTGCTCCGTGTCCATCTGCCTGACCCATCTATCCGTCAGATCAGACAGAAATCCTCGACTGTCTATCTGTCGGTCCAACCCCCTGTCATCTTTATAGCTCCTACTAAATCAGCCAGAGGACAGAGTTTCCCCAGAGGCAGAGGTGACTGCCAGAGCCCTGTGAAGGCCTATTAGTACCCACCGTAAGATGTAATGTAACAACATCCTTCGCTATATTCTTTGAGATGACCAGCATGAATAAGATGAGCTGTATGAAACCGCATGTTCCCTAGCAACAGCTATGGATCAGAAGCTGCCAGTAAAAACAGCCTAACTGTTACTTAACTGTTGGACGGTGATTCCTGCCATAAGAAATGTACCACTGTTAAAGTCTATAACAGTTTAAAATTCAATACCCCCAAATCCCCAATATGGCTATAAATCTTATCCGTTAGTGTTCAATGACTCATCTTGAGTTGCACCAAGGGCCGTCTTTGTAACTTGAACAGCCTCATCTTATTGTTTGTTGACTAATGGGGTCTTGATTGGCTAAGACATTTTAAGTTAATCTTTTTCTTTTAAAAAATGTTAGACATTACTGGAAATGATGAATAAGTAGTCGATATAAAACATTATCTTAGTCTAAAGATGAACAAGGTCTACAGTTACATGTGGAATGCCTTGAGCAAAGCGCTCATCTGGTGGAGCTGCAGACTGGTTGTACCTGGTGACTGCCACATGTATGTCACAACTGTATGAAGCAGGAAGGAGGTGCAAACAATAGAGCACAATATTCAAATATTCCCTGGAGTAGTATCTGGAGTGGCTGCTTGCTCACTGGACACAGTGTAAATCCGTGGGAGGGGTGGGCGGGTAATAGGTGGTCTTTACATATCTTCGTTGCTCCCTACTGGTTGAAGTATGATATGGATGAATGGTAGCTATGGCATGGAGTCTGTTGGCTCTGCCATGCCAACTGGGAGGCATGACAGATTAAACAGATTTTTTTTTTAAAGCTGGCTCGTACTCGTAGTACTTTTCTCTGGCTCAGAGCGCAGCCAGTTTAGTCATATGGATATCTGGCAGATACCTTGGGCACTCCACTATGGCTTAGATATGCTAAACAAGAAATTCGCTCATTAACAAAAAAGAATCAGCTTTAAAAGATATCGATTTAAAGCATTAAAGTCTACAGGTCTTAGGGCATACTAGTGCATATGTGAAATGTTGTATAAAGCCTTTTGTGGCTCTAGAGTAAGCTGTGAAATATCTAATAAATTGTCTTAAGTGACTGGGGTGTCTGGAGTTTGTATGCTTACCAGACATGGCATTCACCCAAATCTTTAACTGTTAGGTGATCAGATTGCATTGTGTAATGTAGGCACCAGGGTTTCAATCATGAGTGTGACAGTTGGCTTGTCATACAAAGTTCATACTTTAACGAATTATAGAGTCCATATTGAGACTGTACTCGAATAACCCATGTATAGACCGTTTCCTTGTTAGTAAACTGTTAAATGAAAGTTTTCGCCTTTGTTGCAGGTTGTCTCTGGTGTCCATCCAGTAGCAAATGATGTTTTTCCTTCTGTGTTGTTAAGATAAAAATAATGAATTATGCCAGTACTCAGTTATGAGATTCATAATTTGAAAGGTGTGTTCTCAGAATTGTTATTTACAGTGGAAAATGTTGTATTGTTGCTGCATGTTACTGCTTCGTTCAGTACTGTGCTGCACCAGATTGTTTTGGAAGTGTTTTGTTACTGGAGCATGACCTCATTGTCTCTAATGTGCAAAATTCCTGGAAGAAACACTGAAAAATGCTTGAAAGATGTTTGAAGAATATGTGAGATGTGTCTTCACTTTCTACAGTCACTCTGTTTCATCTCACTGATCTGCTGCTTATCAGCTTATTTGCAAGTGAATTATTTTCTCTCACCATCCTCACTATCTCCATCTGGCTTCTTCTACATCACTTAGCCTTCTCTGTCTTCGCTTCTCTTGATCCCACTCTCATCTGTCTCCTCTTCCTTCCATCTAGCTGGCCAGTCCCCCAGCTGGAGCCCAGTCAGATCAGGCTGATCGTCTACCAGGACTGTGAGAGGCGCGGCAGAAATGTCCTCTTCGACTCCAATGCCAAAAAGAGGGGCACGGAGGAAACCCCCATCACTGTGAGTCACATGTTTGTATTATGTGGGTGTTGTCATTTGAAGCCTATCCTTGGGTTAGTTTATGGTAATGAGAAGATGATTCCAGGTTTTCTTTTTATAATATCAGGGGTCAACTGACACAGTAAAATAGCTGCAAGTCCTATTTAAAAGTCTAAAGCCCTTAAGAGATTTCCTTGTCTAAAATAAGATGTGAAATATATCAGAGAACATGTCTAAATGTCACATTCCTGAGCAGCAGCTTTTCTGTTTCACCTTTCTTATCCTGCCTGTTTTTTTGTTTTTTTGTGAGGCGCTTTGTTCAGTCACAGGCGCCGTTGTTTCTTTCTTTTTTTTTTTTTTTTGTTCACTTGAATCCCTGAAAAGGTTTTAAAATCTTAAATTTGGCACTAGCATAGATACGTGTAGAGAGACGGACACACACAGGCGTGACATGCCACAGAAGCCGTGACTGCTTCATGACGTTCAGAGGACACAAGCTTCACCTTATCCTGCTTATCCTGCAGGACGCCTCGCTGCCCCACAGCGAACAGCGTCTGACCGAGGGATCAAGCACGGAGGGCAGGGAATGTGTCCTGTTGGACAGTGTGCAAGTCCTGTGTGTGGGTGTGTTTTTTGCTTGTGAATCAGATGTGTATTTACTTTATTGAATTTTTTATTATCATAAAAGGACAGCAGAGCAGAGTTGTTTGTCCCATTTGTGAAGTTGCTATTAGCATTAAAATGTTTCTCTAGGTAGGATTCAAAATTTTTATTCAACTGTTTGACCAAAACTGAGTCACATCTAGTTTCATTTTCTCTGCAGTTTCTAAAACAAAAGCTTCAGTCTACGTCATTTCAGAGCAAGCTGGAGGCAGATATCACCTTTAAAAAACAATGACTATATGTCAAACAGGTAGTCTGTTTGTGTGCTTGAGTGAGTGCATGAGACTCAATGCCAACACACCCAATGTCAGCCAGTGAGATGTGATGATAACAAGTGATTTACTACAGCATAGCAGTCTTTATCAAAGTGTGTGCAACAATAGATTTGAAACCTATCTATTATGTCTTTTGACTACAAGCTTCAGGTGTATGGCCTCTTCCATACTTCACCTGTCAGCTGATTTCTTTTCTAAGCAACCTGTGATGATTTTTTTTTTCCTTTTTCATTTTGAATACCATACCTAATATTTTCTAATATTTAAAACGCTGCTATGTGTTCCTGTCTGACCCTGACCGGTTTGTTCTGGTGCTCTTATCTCCAATAATAATAGCCTCAGCTGACAGCCCATGTGTAAGCAGCATTCTTTCATCCTCACATGACAGCCGTGTCACTCGCTGTCTGTCATTCTCTCTGTCTGTCTTCGTCTGCCTCACCCTTTTAAAATTTTTTCTCCCATTCTGTATCTTGCTTTTCTGAATCTGCCGTCTCTCTTCTCTTTCTGTCACCTGAGTTAATCTGGTTATCTTTCCTACATTATCTCTGTCATCTTTTATAAATCACTGTCTACCGTTCTTTATCTTTACCTGCCTGCCTTTCTGTGTACTTTGCCAATATCTACACATAACTAATCTCTTCATAAATCTCTCTCACCCATCTAGATCTCTCTCCCTTGACCCCTTTCGTATGTTTTTCTTCCCTACTCTCTCTCTACCTTTCATCATAATGTCTCATAATTTCTAAAGATTTTCGATCTACACCTCCCTGTCTCCTCTTGTCCATGTTTTTCTCTCAATATGTATCTTCCGCCTCCCTTTCACCTGCCCGTTTTACCTTTTATATTTGCTGCCTCTTTTTCTACAGTCTGCTGCTTCACCTTCTTTCATCTGTCCATCCATCTGCCTCATTATCATGTCTGTAACCTTGCCATCACACAGACACACACACACACACTCTCCTGCTGGCTAATGACACCCTGACACTGAAAATTAGATTGTCTATTTGCTCAACTTTCTCAGCTCATACATGTGGATTTTCTGAAGCCCTACATTTGGAATGGATTGGTGCCAGATATATAACCACAATAAGAAGAGTTATGCAGTGTATGTGTGTGTCGTACACAGTGACATTTGTTTGAAGTTAATGCATCGAGAAATGTTGTGAGAGAAGTCAGTGGCATCAATATTTTTGGTGCATTCTGCACTGTTAGGGCTTTGGCAGCCACTGTGTGACTTCTATCACATGATGGCTGTTTTTTTTGTTGTTGTTGTTGCTTTTTTTTCCGTCAACTCAGAGGATTTTATTTTAAAGAGAAAACAAGCAAAGGAGTAGGGGTCAGAGAGAATGAGGAATAGAGAAACAAGGAAGGAATTGACAGAGATGCATCGGGACGGGTGAGAAAGAGTTGAGAATGAAGAAAAGCTCGGGGTTCGTGGTGTGTTAGAAATGTAAGAAAAGAGTCCTGGCAAATGAGACTGGTCCGGGAAAGAAATGGATGTGTTAAAGGAGAGAAAGAAAGCTGCAGGAAATAGAGAGGGATGAAGTTGGAGTGGTGGAGGAAGGGAGGGAGGGAGGGGGAGGGGGAGAGAGAGAAAGGGAGGGAGGGCGGGAGGGAATGATTGCAGTGCTGCTCGATCACGAGTTCCCGAAAGAGTCATATGACTGCCAGTCACATGCTGCTGGCCTCTGTGTACACACCTCACATTGCACTGCAGCGGACACACGCACACACACATGCACACACCCATGTACACACTCATGTACACACTCGAACACACGCTCGCTCAGAGTCGGCGTGGCCTGGGTACGTGTGTGTCTGCACACTCATACGAGAGAATTAAAAAATGTCGACAGAAACTTGCATACACGTCTGCGATGTTTACTGATCTGCTTTAAAAGAGCAAAACAAGCCTCACTCCTCAAACCCTCCTTCTCTTTGTCTCTCTCTCATTTTACCCCCTTCCTTTCTCTTACTCTCTTATATCGGCAGTGGTTTCAAGTGAGCAAGTGAACACACACACACGCACACACACACACACACACACACACACACACACACCCTCCCCCTCTGCTCCCCACCCTCCCAAATGCATTCCTCTTGAATAGTCTGCCAAGTTGAGAAGGCACATGACACAGGCTGATTGAGCTCACATTGCTTTTAGTTTGCTGTTTACACGAGTGCCTCTGGGTTAGGTTTCTATGGTTTTTGACCTGAACAATTCTTTATTTATGTTTTTCCTTTTAAGAAGTTTACTTGATATGGGCCAGTCACTACTTTTTATGGGCTTGTTAAAGTAAAATGTCGGGCAACAGGGTGAAATTAGACAGAAAATGTGACTTTTTATAGGTGTTGCATGCTCTCACTCAGGTTTGTCTCGTTATGTTTATGTTAGCAAAAGTCTCCATAACTGAAATTCCTGTGCAATAAAATTCTCTTGACTTTGTTATATTCCCACATATATGGGCCATTCCCATGTAAAAGGGCACAAACCTGTCAAGAAGTAAACTCATAAATGTCTGTGACAGTGCACAAAAGCTGCATTAATTGTTGCACATTCTTTTAGTTTCGTTTTTAATAAAGATTAAAAGTAAGTGACCAAAAACGTTAAAAGTTTAGCCATTGCTGCTGGATGTGCTCAGTTATTTTTTGTAGGCTTATCTATATTTGAAAGATAAAGGAAAAATTTGACTCAGCTGATGCTTTGTACTCCACCATTTGTTTATGTATTCAGAGGCTGCTTCAGTCTGTTTACATCCATAATGACTGCAAACAAAGCAGTAAAAAGTGATGCTTTCTCACCATTAAGTCAAAACTATATGGGCATAAAATGAGCATTACACCTTAAAGTGTAACTTCTGCAGAGTTAAGTGGGCTCTGTGTTCATGGAATTTGGTTTGTAATAGTTTATTTTTTTGTTTTTACCCCATAGAGCACTGAAGGCCAGGTGAAGATGTTCGGGAAATGCTGCCAGCTCCGTCCTACAGGAGGCAGCAGCAGTTCCCTGGACAGCTCCTCCTCCTGTACCTCCGAAACAAAGGAAACCAAGGAGCAGGGCCTGCGCTTCCAGGTAACACGTTTGAGACTTGCATGCAAGATTTGCATACACACACCTCTGCATGTACAGTATGCATACAAACCCTTACATTCACAGATATGCAGATGCATAAGCAAGTGTACACATAGCATTCACATACATGTGTAAATGAGTAACCTTGTTAGACAATAAAATATTCAGTTCATTCTTCACTCTCCACTCTTTAAGGGTAACAACATGAAAAACATGTGCTTCTCTCCTCACCAGGGTTCAAGGTGTTCCTCCGATGTGGTGATGCTGGGAGAAATGATGTTCGGCTCTGTGGCTATGAGCTACAAAGGTTCCACGCTAAAAATCCACCAGATCAGGTAAGAACAATAGATATCCATCAATGGCTTTTTACTCACAGCTGTTGGCATAGAAACAAAAAAGGATCATGAAGACCGAGTTTTTAGCCATTTAATATGGAGATGAAACATCTGTA
Organism: Sciaenops ocellatus; assembly: GCA_033000465.1. Classification (NCBI taxonomy): domain Eukaryota; kingdom Metazoa; phylum Chordata; class Actinopteri; family Sciaenidae; genus Sciaenops; species Sciaenops ocellatus. The sequence goes on from CP136870.1 coordinate 8,770,382, forward strand.
GTGGAAAAGGCAGAATAATAAAAATATCTTTGAGATTTTGTGCTGTAAGTGAGAGGCTGATGATCTTTGTCCCTACATTATTGTCATATCAGATCGCCACCTCAGCTGATGCTGAGTAAGGTCTTCACCGCCAGGACGGGAGGCAGTGTGTATGGCAGCCTCAACACGTAAGCACGCACACACTCTTATCCACACATACACACCCACTTCTCGTTCTGATTCCTATGGCAACTTCTTCCATAAGCCAACACATGCAGATCTCATCTCATTTTTCTGTCTCTCCCTCTCCATCTGTCTCAGTTATGATCCATATTCCTTGTGTTCATGTCCACCGGGATATTGTCTCTGTTTCCTAATATTTAGTATATGTACAGTATAATTGTGCTGTTTTAAAATCATCTACATAAACTTCATTAACTTAACTTTTTGTTCCTGTTTCTCTATTTTATCGCCCGCAGGTTACAGGACAGCCTGGAGTTCATTGGACAGGACAGTAACACCCTAAGGCCTGATCAAAACACCGGGCCCAACAGTCTCCTAGGGAACATAGGTAACCACAGAAACCTAGTGCCGCATCAAACCTTCTTAAGCCACAAGTGACAACCCTCCTTTTTCCTTTCAGTTCACTTGGGAATTGTAAGTAGAAAGTTGGTCAAATGTTTTTGTTTTGATCATAGTGAGACACTCGGTGGAGTCAGGTTCTTCTTGAAAGCATTTGAAAGCACGTACGACTACATATTCATATCTTATTTTGTTTCTTATGTTGCCTCAGTAACTGTCAGTGATTATAAATCTCTTTCTCCCAAACAACTTAATGGCGGAATACTCGACTCTATGAAATATTGTTAGTATTTACAGTTTAAGTGCAACTTGAATTTCTTTTGCTCAGTTGAAGTGCGTTTGTGAAGCACTGTGAGGAAGCAGCTGATTTTGTTCCTTTCTGTCTGACTCTTTAACATTCCCATTTGAATACAAACCAGGCTGGATAGACTCTGCCAACAGCTCTCCCTTATTGCTCCCCTACACTATTCTTGTGAACTGTTGGAGGAATTTCGAACTCTACTTTCATTTTCTCAGCAAATTAGCAGAATCAGTTGTTATCTTATAAAACATATCTCTGCTGTGACTCATTTAGTGCTTCCCTGAAACTCACGATGACTACATGTTACTTGTGGTGAAACTCTGATATCAGTATCTCAGATAGAGTAGATTGTTTACAAAAACACCCCAAGTGTGGCTCAGGCTTGCAGTAGAAATAGACATATAACAAGAATATAAAGAACTGTTGGCAAATTCTATCCTTTTGTGCATTTTCTCTGTCATCCTCACAGAAAATACAATGATGATGAACTTGTACACGATAGAGATGTAGAGCCTGTCATAATGTATTTGTTTGACAAGCTGTGTTTTCTGTGAGTGATACCAGCTTTCTTGTTTGTTTGTCTGACCGACCAACTGGTGGTCATTTTTTCATTCCAGACTAAAAAGCTCCCGTAACTCACTTGTTTGAGATGTCTGGACAGCAGGAAGCAGCAAGCTTTCCTCCTTACTCATTCACTAACCATGGATCATGTTTTTTTTTTGTCTCTTTTCCCTCTTCCTCCCTTTCCTCCTTTCCATGTTTTTGTTCGTGCTACGCAGGATTTTCTCAGCTCTGCAGCCCTCGACGGGCCTTCTCTGAACAAGGCCCTCTGCGCCTCATCAAGAGCGCATCTTTCTTTTCAGGTTGGCGCTTAAAACTGGCCATGACTGATGTGTGCCAGTTGCATGCGTGTGTGTAGGCTGTAGTTGCGGTAGTAGTGATTGTAAAGACCTTGACTCTCAGTGGCTGCATGCCTGTGTGGTGATTCTTGCACTAGAAGTGGTAGCAGTAGTCACAGCATGCAATATCACAGCACGTCTGCAAATAACTTGGGTCAGATAGAAGCTGCAGAAACAATTCTTTGAAGTGGTTCCCATCAGACATATTTGATCTGTTCCTGTTTAAATAAAAGAGGATGTCTAAATTGGTTAATTTGTGTACATTCGGATTTAATCCAGATGGCACCAAGTAACTGCAATAATGCGGAACTTCATCCTGCTTTAAGACATTCCCACCATGAAATGAGCTACGTGTGACTTTTTTTTTTTTTTTTTTTTTTTTTTTTTTTTTAACAAATGCTGGTTCACTTAAAATTCACAGTGAACCTAAAAAACACAAACTGCCACTTGGTAAAACACAGAGCCATATGCATTGCTTCAAACACCTTCTGTTAGTTTGTTTTGCAAATGACAGCATCAAATAAAAGAACCTAGCCCGTCAACCATAAAGCTTTCTCAAAGAAATCATGAAGTATATCTGCCAGTACTATCTGACCCAGGGCTGCAGTTGTATCATGCATGCAGTAATGGTGTGCATGGGTTCTCAGTGGTGTCAGTTGCTGTAGTTCTAGTTAGTTTTTGCTGCTCCTTCTCCTCCTCTTTGTTTTTCTTCACTCACATACTTTCACTAACATGTCTGTAACAGTGACTGGGATATTTGGGCAATGAATTTAGGCTTTATGTACATTATTAACCATCAACTATGACAACACCTTCTGGGCTGTTGTATTATAAGCATTTGTTTTCTTTCTTTATAAACCTATAATGATGCAGCGATGTTCACATTCAGTAGCGGTCGATTACACACAGTCTCCTGTGGGCTGCTGAGCCGCTTCACCTGAGCTGATGTTGGTGAAATGCCTTGTTCAAGTGCACCTTGGCAGTAGACATTGAAGTAAATGAATAAAGTGACTTTTTAAACCAGTAATATTTCATTTAGAATCCCATTTCCACACAAATATCTGTCACAACCAGTGATACACACTATAAACCCCATCATAAAACATCCGCTGCATTGCCCATGTATCATCACTGTTAAGAAATGAACTGAAATCTCTCCTGATGAGCTTTTTGATCACCTTGGTGTACTCGTGAGTTCTTTTTCTAGAACAGAACAATCCAGATAGCTACACAGAGTCTTTAAAGCAAGTGTTTAACTAACAACTTTGACCAAGTACAGCACTGTGGGACATTAAACTCACATTTATATCTTCCATTATATTATGCTGATCAAAGAGCTCCTTTGTCAGAAGTGGTTATTCCTCCCTCCTGTTCTCTCATGGGGGGTAAAACTTCTGCATCTGCTGTTGTGAAGTGGTGGTGAGTTTTAGAAAGAGAGACTCTCCTTACGCCATGCCGCCGACTCACAATCCTGTATAGGGGAACCTTAGGGTGGCATGGTGTGTAGCTCAGTTATGCAATGTTGGTATGGCCATAACGCACAGTGCATAACAGGAGCACACACACACACACACACACACACACACACACACACACACACACACACACACACACACACACACACACAATCACTTAGATGCTTTGCACAAAAAAAAGCTCATGTTACTTGCTCATTAATCATCTCAGCTGCACATTGAAGCCTTTTTGCTGTGAGAAGCATTGACATTTTTCCCAGTTTGCCCAAAAGTGTCAGCGAGAAGGACATTTGAGAATGAGCCAACAGGTGCACTGACATCCATATTACGGAGTCTGTCGTAGAAAGTTAAATTAAAGCTGTAGCAGCGGCTGCAGATAGTGACAGAGAGCAATTACAACTATTACAACTGTAGTTCTTTTTGCTGCATTTGTTTTGCTTCTGACACTTCCTGTTTTTGGTGTTACAAAACAAAAGGTGCATTAACAGCATGAGAATCTAATCAGCAATAGCACTTTCACATTAAGAATGAGTCCTGCTTGAGTTTGGTGCTTTTATTGTGGTGCTGTCACATGTAGTAGTTGTATTGTTAGTAGTCTAATGGTGGAATTGTGATTTTAAATAATCCATCAAACCTATTTAGGCTATATTTAACAGCCATTTCAAACATTTTCAGTCTAATTTTTACTTTATGTACTTAACCCACATGGCAATATAGTCACTGACTAGGAAATAGCAAGAAAAACTCTTTTACTGGTTGCTAGTACCGCATTTGCATGTCGTGAAAAGAATGATTGTAGTTCTTTGGGGGCAAATTGAGATTTTCTTGCTATAGCTCAGAAAAGAATGCTGAGGCATCCAAAAACATTAGCTACTGTATTTATTTGTCAAGTAGAAGAGCACATCGAAGCTCTCACTAGGTGGTGATAAGATCATCCTCAGCATGCCTGGGCCTCCATTTTGTTGACCACATTTTCTGTTTCTCGAGGTTGTCTCTTTTTTTTTAATCTGTCATCCCTCTCATTTCTTTTCCTCTTTTCTGCTTTCCTTATTTTTCTTCATCTCACTCATGTTCTTCTATCTCTTCTTTCTGTTTCTTTATGTCACCCATCTACCTTTGACCTTTGTCTCCTTCTGTCCTCTCTCTGAATCCCTTTCCTTTACCTTTAAACCAATCCACTCACTCTCTCTCCATCTCCCTCCTCCTTTTCTCCAGGCCACAGTCACCCCATGGACATGCCTGGCCGAGGGCTTTACGATGAGAGGGACAGCGGCATCGCTAGGTCAGGTAGGTTAATGAGACTAGGAACCAAAGCCTGGATTGACCTACACTTGACACTGCTTTCAGCCCTACACCTGAGCTGAATTTGGTTCACATTTATTCTTGTCAAGACCAAAAAGGTTAACGAACAAAGAAGATCAAGCGTAAGTTAGTACCCTATTGGACAATTAACACTTCAGAGAATGTCTCCTCCTCCTCACCTCAGACAAATGACAGGTTCCCACAATTGTTTTCGATCTCTGGCTTTCATCACCTGCATCATCCAAAACACCAGTGATGCAGCTAATGAAGCAAGTTAGTCCTGCTTTAGCTTCACTGTTCAAGGTGAAGACAGTGAACAGTTACATAAGTGCTGGTTACTTTAACTGGTGGTGATTCAGCTGCGACTTTCATTAATGTGGTATGCTAACGCACACGCACACTTTTCCATTCATGAAGACGACCCACGGATGCCCCCTCTCTAAGCTGATTGAGAGAGCGAGAAAGACGAGATATCCTGGGTAAGACAGCCCACATTTGTCTGGCCACAGCCAATCCTACAATCCTGAAAAGTCTGAAGTAAAACAAGATGGAAAGAAGATGGTGCATGGATGGATGGAAGACAGCGCGGAGGTGTTACAGGGCCTCTAGGGTCTGGAAAACCTTGTGCAATGGAAACTGACCCCTGCCCCCTCCCCTTGCTCTGTACCCTACCCCCCTTTACAAACACCACCATGTCCCACTGGCACGACTGGTATGAGGGGAACTGCGCTTTCTGCTCAAACCCGGGTCACATGCAAAGGAATAAATATAGCAGCTCTCAAAAGCACTCATCTCCACTCTGTCCACCTCCCCACTGCAGTTGGGCTCTTTATCTAACTTTGACACACAAATACATACACATCTCTCTGTGACACCAGCCTCTCATCTTACTATAGCTCCTCTGCTACGTCTATCTAGCGCAGTTTTCTCTTTATATATCATACACACACTCTTTTCTCACCTCGTGTCGTGTTTATCCCTTATCTCTCTCTACACACACACGTGTGCACACACACAGACCGTCTAAATGGTTCATGTGACCATTGATCAGAGCCCTGCCTGCCTGGGCTGTAAATAACCCTGTGATCAGGGCTAATATTATGTGTGTGTGTGTGTGTGTGGGTAGGTTGTCATTATCATGCCAGCCTGGTGTAAAGCCAGGTTGTCCGACAACTGTAGCATGTGACTGTTAGCAGGCTTGCTGACATTAGATCTCATCTGAAAGCTATCAAGTCATTAGCGGCTATATTTCAGGAAAAGGGGAAAGAGGACTGATTGTGTTTTAAGATGTGTTTTTGTGTGTCTTTGTATGTTGTGTGCTGTATTTGTTTGCCCTTTTCAAGTTCTTTGTCTTAGTAAGAACAGTTATTGTCCTCCAGATTTCTGTCTAGCTCTGTGTGGTAGTGTGTGTGCATGTGTGTGTACAAAGTGTCATTCAGAATGAGTAACCCTACGCACTTGTTGTCTGACTCACTCTTGTCCTTTTTCTCTTCTGTCACCCACTATTCCCTCCATCTGTTCCCTGTTCTTTTCTGTTCTCCTTCTCCTCATTCTTGCACTCTCCTCTCCTCTGTCCACCTCCAAATCTTCTCTCCATCCCCTTCGTCTTTTTCCTTTAGCATCTCTGAGCAGCCTGTTGATCACTCCCTTCCCGTCTCCTGGCTCCTCCCTGACCAGCAGCTGTGCGTCCAGCTACCAGCGCCGTTGGCTCCGCAGCCAAACAACAAGCCTGGAAAACGGTGTCTTCCCCCGATGGTGAGACTCATACAATCATACATGCATGCACATCTGTGCAAGGTACATGTTCACATGCATTTTACACCAGTGAATGTGCTTCAAATAAAGAAACTTGCACATGTGCTGTAGGGAATGATGGAGAGTCTTTCAAACACACGCTTGGAGTAGTTAAAGTGACACTTACAAGAGGGAGACAAGTGTTTAAGGTCCATGGCTTTTCCAAACGCACACTTAACAGAGTCTCTCCCAATCGCTCAACCCCCTCCATTTTTCTTCCCTGCTCAGGCCTCTGTCAGGCTTTTGTAAAGTTTATCCTGCGAGGACTCAGAATCCAGCAGGCAGCTGGGAAAATGACACACACTGCTGCTATGCACTAATAACTGCACTCACAAACACACTCACAGTGCTGTGACTAGACAGGATGTCGTGTTGGCCTGTCACTGTAAATGCAGCTGTCGGCCGCTGAGTGCTCTAATCTTCCAGGCGCTCCAGTTCAGCCGCACCAAAGCATCGTGTTTACCAGCTGCAACAGTAAAAAAAGGCTAGGATTAAACGTATCTTGATATCTTTTCTTTGCTTAACAGATGTGCCTAAGTTTTTTTTTTTTTTTCCACTTAATTCTTGAAACAGGTAAAATGTTTGCTGTATAAAGAATAATATCTAAGCAGTAGTTAATAGTATCAACCTGCTGAAGAAGGACAAGAAAGATCTGCTCTGAAGTTGACCCTCTGTGTTCCCTGCCCTGATCAGGTCAGTTGAGGAGAGCTTCAACATGTCTGACGAAAGCGGAGGACCAAGCCTCGGCGTGGCTCGGAAGAAGAAGATTGCTATCGGCGTCATCTTCATGCTGTCCCCCAACCCTGAGGAGAATAACCGCTTCCAGGATTTCTTTTTCTCCCACTTCCCTCTCTTTGAAAGCCACATGAACAAACTCAAGAGCGCCATCGAACAGGTGAATTAATGTTTGACTGTGATTACAGACCAACTACTATGTTGCATTTGCCAACTTCTTGTTGATTTCTTTTTGTTGGTGTCGATATTAATGTTTTTATTCATTCCAGTGATTATTGTTTTGTTTCTAGACGTTTCCCTTTATGCTTTTCAGTGGGACATGATCATTTTCCTGCATTTGTATGTTAGATCACCTTCTTGACTGCTGAGATAATCCTGTCAGTGATATCCATTTAGCAGTGACATATGAATAGTACCCATATGAAAACCTTACACCGTCTGCTGTTGTAATGAGCAGTGTTGCTCTCAGATTGACAGGTCAATGATCATACCTTGTTTATCTGTGGTTCTGTTTACTGGTGTCTGTTGTTGGCACCATCAAATCGCTGGATGACTTCCAGTTATACCCCCCATCTTTTCAGACCCCCTACCTCTCTTCTCCCTCTAAAAATTCCTTGCTCCACTTTTCCTGTAACTTTGTTTGTCAGCTTGAGTGCCAAATATCTCAGTCTACATTTGTGTTGTGTCACTCTCAAGGCCATGAAGATGAGTCGGCGGTCAGCTGATGCCAGCCAGAGGGCCTTGGCTTACAGCCGAATGGTGGATGGGCTCAACGAGTTCAGGTTGGGCTACAACTCATATTCACTTACTATGACAGATCATAAACTTGCAGCGTTTGTATTTTCCTCATTTCTCTCATGGCCAAACTTGCAAATATCTCATGAACACCTTATAACATAGTTGACTTTTTAGGGAGTGTTCATCCCTAAAATAGAGGGACATCACTTTATAACTTTATAATGTTATAAATGAGATTATCGTGCAACATGACACAAGGATTCAGCAACATAGCATAAATTACAATAACATGTTTTCCATGGGATAAAACCGGACAAACACAGCCTCTCAGTTTTCTTAAGCCAGCATGTTCACTGTCTTTTTACTGCATGTTTATTAGCAGACACTCAAACACACAGCTCCAGCCAACAGCACTGTCATTCACTTTCTATGTACTGTGGCCAAACACTCATTCTTCTCTGGGTACCCACATAGCGAGGTCACTACATCAGGAAAGAATGTGACATTTAAAATCTGTTTCCAGGAAATGGATGCAACACTTAAAACGCGCATCTGTGCACCATTAAAATCTGACGCAGGAGCATGCTCTGCAGCGCGTATTATTCACTCTGTTTATCAATCCTCACTGCACATCATGAGACATGTGCACACTGTGTGGTTTGCAGGATTTTGTTTCCTGGTACTGAGGGAACGTAGGCAGGATATGGTGCAGGATGGGCAGGTGTAAGGGAAAGAAAAAAGGAGAGGTAGGTAGCTGCTGCACTGGGGAAGGAAGGAATGGAAAATAGCTGTGATACTAAGCTTGATACACACTATAGCCTTCCAAAAAGTTTCTTTTTTAACTTTTGTGTGGAACTTTTTTTCAAAGTAGGAGGCACATCACATATTTCCCATGTAACTTGACTCGTATCTAAACTGCTTAACATACTTTTTATTCAAGCCCTAGTCTTGTTGAATTACACTTACATACACCATTGACAAACTCCTAATGTTCCTTAAAGTAGGTCACCAAGTCCTCATACTTCTCTTGTGTTACTGGTATTATGGCACTAACATTTGGGCAGCTTTAATGACCTGAGAAGTATTTTGCACGTACCTTTCATACTGAGCATGGTTTAAGCGATAGTTTTCAAGCAGGCAGTAAACTGTGATTTTACTGATAGCATCTGACATTCACCAGCTGATGTAGTTTCCAGGTAAATAAAGCACCTCTGTCAACATAGTTTACAAGAGAACATTTTGTGCTTTTGTATCTTATGGTCACTAGGTAATGGTGACATTACGCTAATGCATATCAAGATATCCCAGAATGCATCTTTGTGAGAATGTTTACTTGAACAATTGAATGAAGTGTATGAAAATTGGTAATATTAAAAGTAACTAAAGCTGTCAGACAAATGTAGTGGAGTGAAAGTACAACATTTGCCTCTGAGATCTCGTAGAGTAGAAGTTGGGCATAAGTGGCACAACGTGGAATTACTTGAGTAAAGTAAAAATAACAACTAACTTTGTTCTTCCAGTACTTCAATAAATGTACGTAGTTACATTCCACCACTGACTGTCGGTGAGCAATAAGTGTCTGCGTGTAATAAGGTGAATATATGGGATCTCAAGTTAATTGAGGTGAAGGGATTCTGTAATCCTGCTCCAGTCACTGATGCCGCGTGCCGAAGTGTTGCCGCATTTAATAATTAATGGATAGTCGCTGTGCTATTAGCGTGATGCTAGCAGTCTTTGTCCTTCCTCATATCTTGTTCCTTTTTAAATGAATATTTAAAAAAAAAAAAGAATTGCTACATGCACATGAAGGCAGTAAGAGTTGTGAAACATGATGGGTTCCCTACCTGTCTTAAGCAAACCATAGATGTTGCATTGTAACTGCAGTGCATGCTGGGAGTTCTTGCTTGAGGTCTTTGGTTGTCTTTAGGGAAGCTTATGTGAAGTTTATAAGCCACCAGTTACTTCTCAACAACCCTGTATTTGTGATGACAGGAAATATGAAGTCATAAATTTGTACTGATTAGGTTACAAATTTGCGTTTGTATTTGTGTGTGGGTGAGACAAGCTTGTCAGTACTGTATGACACTTCTAAATCGGTACTCATAAAACACACAAATTTTATTTTATGTGTGACGTGTGTGTGCGTATGTGCATGCATGCCTGTCTTCACCACTACTTTCACTTGCAACACACACACTGGCAGTGAGTTCCCTGTCTGAGGTCCCCTCACTGCTGCAGTCATATGCCTGTTGGCAGCCGTCCACAGCAACCCAAGCCTCCTGAGTGGCAACCCTATCTACCACAGACACTGGCCACGAGCACCAGAATAGTAAATACTATGCGAGTGCCAGCAGAAGGAACGCTATTGCTTGGGACAAACAAAATATCTGTAAAATCTCACCTTCAGACAGCAGCTAAATATACGCGTGGCCACCTTTGCCATTAAGGGAATCCAACTTCATGGAACATTACAGAAGGAAACTGGAAGAAATACAGTTGCTTGATGCTGCTTTGACGTAGTTGGAGGGTGGGCACGCGCAAATGCTCACGCATGCGAGCAAAGATAAGCTGCACACTTAGCAGAGGCATGTGTACATAAAAGTGACACCAGCCTATATTGGGGTTACGTTACGGTCGGCTGTCAAAATACAAGCCAGGACTACTGCGAGACGCAAAACCACTTAACACACTGGGGACAGGAGTCTAATTCCCATTTTACCACATGTAGCGGCAATTTTCCATTTAAACAGCTGCTAAGAGGCTGAGTAGGCTCCTACTGGGACGCGTGGTCCAAAATGAAAATCCAAAGTCCACGTTCTAAGTTTCATGATGTTTATTAACCAAAAATAGTAACAACAAACGTAAATTGGCATAACGACGAACTGAACTATACGATATGAATAAGTAATAAGTGAAACGTGATAATAAGTAGTGACACGGTCAACATAAAATATCGGAGCCTGTCACTCTCTTTGTTCAAAAACTCCCGCCACCAAGTGCACAGGGAAAAATAAGGTACAACGACCACGCCCCCTGTGCCAATTACCGGAAGTAACGGTGACCTACAAACGTGTGATCTAAAGAAGTAAACAACACAAACTATTTTACTACATTTACTACATTTTGGCTCCTACACCACACATACATTAAAAAAAAGTGTGCTTATCCTTATCTGAGGCACCAAATGGCAGCTACCAGAAACTAGGACTCTACAGCCTGGTGATTGCGTCAGAATTATTAATGCAGTGTTCATGGCTGGTGGTTTTTGGGCCCTATAATGACACAAAGTGAACTGAAACATAAGAGGGGAAAAGTCTCTTTGCTACACATCAGTCTATGAGTGGTAAATCTGTAATACTGACATTTATTTTGACTCAGAAAGTACATTGTTGATCACATGAAGTTATAAACTGATGCCAAAAATGCAGTTTTGCTAAATTAAGACTGATTAGTAATTATAGCCACAATATATCCAGTGACCATAACTGTGTAGCTATTATTTGCGATATGTACAAGGCTCACAGTCAAGTCAAAAGCTGTAGATGAGGTCAGAAGTGTTTTGAATCGCTGCCCTCCATAGTGAGATAATTTTAATCTGGCTCTTCAGCCTGACACATCACTTTAATTTCACATCACAGCTGTGCTCTTTAAAGTTCACCTGAACAGCTGCTATAGAGAGGATGAGACTAAATCTCCTGCTCATCTAGCGCTGGCTCGGACTCAGACTTTCTTCGGGGGGGTGCTTTCAGTAGGTGAATGTACACCAGACGCAGTGGGGTCAAGTAGGGCTTAAAAAGGCCATGGATAAGTCAAACCGTTTATAACACAGGGATGATTAAACCATTATTAGCTCATTTGATGCTTCTTTACAAATGATAGATCATCTTGGCTGACAGTGAGATGTAAAGTGAGTTGGAGATGCATTTTGGGTGTACTGAGTGACACGAGTGGTGTCTTTACTCTAGTTTCTTCAGCAGTGGTGTACTTGTAATGGCTTGTTCTTGTTGAATGATTCATTTATTGGATCGGAAAAGTAAGACAGCCTATTTTTTCTTTTAGCCAGAGGTCAAACATTTAATCAAAAGTTTTATTTCTAAGGCACAAAACTGAAACCAAGTCGTTTTTTTGAAGGGCACTCAATCTAGCAATTTGTTAAGCATCTTTGTGCGCCACCACAGTGAACTCATCCTAACTGTCATTCTGTGGATTATCCATCTTGAGAGATCATGGTTAGCGTTACAACACTAAACAGTCAAAAAGAACTGCTTGCGACACCTGTATTGCAATGCAGTGAAATTCATTTGTTCTTCTTTTCACACCCTGTTGAGAACTTCGTCAAGTTCATACACCTAAACAAGCACTACGCACGCTCGTCCTGTTTTCTTTGTAAAATGTATCAACCAAAAATAGCTTGATTACTGGAATACTGGAGTTCTACTGAAGGTCACTTTGATTGTGCAGCACCTGTGCTTTCTCTCAGCGTGTGGCCTGTCTACATCTCCTGTCACCGGGTTCTTTATAGGTCATCGAGGTTGTGAGTTTACTGCAGAATTAAACTTGTTTACAGCCTGAGATCTCCAGTAGTTTCCAGTAAGACTAAATCAAGCTTGGAAAACAACCACACGTAGGTTTTATTCCTTATCAGTAGGCAGTCTTGTGACAGATTACCTCCGCTGATAGCAGCTTATTGTGTTTATTTAGTTATTATTGTTTGCTGAAGTTTGCACTTGTAATATGGATTCGGCCTATATGTCTGCAAGGAATAAGAGTCAGCAGACCAAACTGTCAGAAACACCTCATCCTCTAATATAACCGACCTGTTACTATCTGTACACGTTTGCTTTTCCAAACTCATATTCCAGCAGCTGCAGTCCACATTTCAGCACTGGCTAAAAACGCCTGATTCTCCACATTCCTCAGGCTGCAGAGATTCCCCTCTGCCCCTGTGTCAAAGCTTGGCCCTCGTCCGAGACATGCTCACCAACACGCCCCACGTTCCATGGAAACTCCAGTCCTTCTCAATGGACAAATGCCTCAACTGAGCCACATACAGATAGATATACACACAAACACCCTGTACAGAGCAAGAGACAGGGTTGTGTGTGAGTTCGCGCAACTTAGTCGGACTGTTACAAACACACACACACACACACACACACACACACACACACACACAGCCAAGGGTCTCCCATGGCCTCGGGGCAGACAGCGAAGCTCTGTGAACTGAGATCTCTTTTGTTTACCCCGAGAGACAATAACGTGTCTGTTCTCTCTGTCTGTTTTCTCTCTTTTCCACTCCTCTCGTTCGCTCTCTCCATGCCCTCTCCTTTTTTTCATCCCTCCCTCCCTCCCTTCCTTGCCGTACCTCATCTCCAGGATGACCATCTGCGACCTCTACACCATGCCCCGTGTGGCTGAGCCCGTCTGGTTGACCATGATGTCTGGAGCGTCGGAGAAGAACCAGCTCTGCGGTCAATTCATGAGGGAGCTCTCCCTGCTGATGGAGCAGGCCTCCAAGAACCAGTTGAGTGTCTGCTTGTACTCGCATCAGTCCTTGAATTTCTGAAAATGTTGCAGGAGATGGGCTGTATCCCCAACAGTGAAGGAAGCAAACTTTATCAAAGTATAGTTTTTGTCATATCACATAATGGTTTGCAGCAGTTATATGGCAACAGCAAAACCACCTGTTGTGGAAACCAGACTGTTCATCCTATGGATCTTTTCTGAGCTGCAAAGAATGGAGAAAACAAACAAGAATCAAACAGCTCACAGATATAAAGAAGGAAAGACATGCACAGCTACACTTAGACATTAAGAAATGGTACACATGAATAGCTTCTTCACATCTTTTGTTTGCTTGTACCTTGATGAGCATATCAACAGAGAAACATGCAGGTTCACACACTATTCATTCCATCTCCAATATACATGTATTCTATGGTCTATCCCTCCCTTTCTTACACACACACACACACACACACACACACTGTGAATGTTTCACCCTCTTTGCATTTATTTGTCTGCCTCAGAGGGAGCTGTGAATGAGAAGATCCCTGCCAGTCTCTAATTGCTTATTGTTGCTGTTACAAAGCCACGTCAAACCACTGCTAATTGTACATTTATGAATTGGTAGCAAGGCTTTTATTGAACATAGCGGCCGTATTCATCAGTACAGTTGATTTTAAGCAGCATTCAATAAACTGTACTGAATTATTGCATCAAGTCGATCCTAAAGGAGAAGAATAATTGCAACATTTTTTTAATCTTGATCACTCGAGGGACACAGTAGAGATTAAGTCTATATCTTTCATGTATGAAGCTTTTGTGCTCTAGTAAATATCAAGGCTGCAAGTAACTATTGGAGCCAAATTGTATGACATTTTTTTTAACAGATTTGTCAATTAGTCAAATAAAACAAAATAGGATAAATGATTGTTAAAGCTAGGATATTTCAGAAACATCTTTGTTCTATTTGTTAATATTCTCCATACAGTCATTTCATTTGGCGCTGGCATAGCTGTCTGTCTATGCCTTGATTGGAAATATTTTAAAGTGATGAATATTGAAGAATACTATTTTAAATAATGCATTTTAAAAACCTAAGCAAAACATCTTCATCTTACTACATGATCCAATGTAATTTCTTGTGTTCTCTAAGTCCCTGCATGTACTCTAAATGTTGCCCATGAATAGAAACTGCGTCTCCTAGGCAACCATTGGTGTTTCTTTATCTGCATTATTTCCACCGGCAGTGGTTAGGATGCCTACCATACAGCTACTTCTATGTGACTCGCAAATAAAGCATCGTGGTTCCCTAGCAACCATTAAATTTACTGTATCACATCATGGCTTTTCTGAGGAGTTCAGTCAGTATTCCCATGACTGATGATTTGATGACTACCGCACATACATCTTTGTTCTATCACGTGATTGAACTCGACAGTGTTGAGTCACGAGACAGGAAGGGAAGTAGACACTTGTGGTCAGAACTGAGAAGTGAATCATGCTAATAGAATGTGTGTCTATGTGCCTGTCCTTTCTCTCTATGTGCATATATATATATGTGTGTGTGTGTGTGTGTGTGTGTGTGTGCAAACAATGGATGTGTGTACGTGATATCCAGTTGAGTAAGAAGACATCTTTTCCATTTTGGTTTGAGAGCGTCTGACCTAACCAAATGTGGTCAGGAGGGAAGTAACCATTTATGAATTACCAACATGCAACCAGCTAGGGATTTTTTTGATTCTCCTCTACTCTCTGCTGACCAGCCATGTCTGATATTTCAGATTCCTCCCTGCATTGTTGACAGCCATCCTGACCAATCATCTGGCCTGGGTGCCCACCGTCATGCCCAATGGGCAACCTCCAATCAAGATTTTCCTCGAGAAACACTCCTCCAAGAGCGTCGACATGCTGGCAAAGACGCACCCTTACAACCCACTCTGGGCCCAGCTAGGTGAGGTGGCAAACACACACACACACACACACACACACACACAGTGATTTTGATGTACCGTTGTTTTCTGTCAAAAGCACCTGGGTGCCTGGGGGGGTCACATAAAACACCTGTGTTTGGTCTTTGTCTCAGCTGAAACTTGAACACATCCAAACCTGCCACTGGTAATCATTACAACATGTAGGCAAGTTAGGACTAGACAATCTTCTCTACATGCAACTCCATTAAGTCTGATCCTGTATTAGCTATTTGTGTACTTCATCTTGACACCATAGAGATGTCTGTAATTTTGACAGACTGTTTAAAGATTCTCTGATTTGACTGCACAAGTTAATACTCGGTAGTTAAGAGGATAGAATTCAGAATACTGGCAAAAATTCAGTTTTTGAGTTTTTGATATAATATAGATTATAATAATAATATAGATATATAATAAATTCTGAAAGTGACCACACTACATCTTCCGTAAATTTAGAAAATACATGTCTGTGAAAATAGTTTACTGGTGTGTAAGTAGCTGATTTATGGGCACATATACCAAGTAGAGCTGTCCCATAAACACACAGACGTCTTAAAGAGCATGCTGAGTAATCAATACTTTTACCTTAGGTGACATAGGACAGTATATCCCCATATAGAAAGTGAGTTCATGGCGACACCTAGTGTTCATCACTGAGAACTCCATACCAGAGCATCAATTTGTCATATGGCAAAAGATGGAGGAAAATATAGAATACAGAGGTTAAAAAAAAAAAAAAGAGACAAATAGTATTATCAAAACTGTAAAAATGCTATTGTCTTAATAAGGAGAACTGCGTATTAACTAAACTTCATCAGTTTGGGAAAGTTTAGTTTGTAATTCTATCACATCTCTCTATCACATCGTTATATCCAGCCAATCCAATATGAACAGTTTTATTTCCAAATCTTACAAATGATTAAAAAGACATCGCCTATTAAAAGAAATGGATGCAACTAAAGACCTGTTCAGCGATGCTAACGTTTTTTTTTGTTGTTGTTGTTTTTCCATCATTGCGTGTAGGCGACCTGTACGGGTCCATTGGGTCACCGGTGCGGTTGGCGAGGACAGTGGTAGTTGGTCGCAGACAGGAGCTGGTCCAGAAACTCCTCTATGTCCTCACCTACTTCATCCGCTGTTCTGAGCTGCTGGAGACTCACATGCTGGACAGCGCTGAGGATGAGGCCATTGTGATGCCTGGTTCCCTCATCACCACTTCCCTAAGGAAAGGAGAGGTGGAAGAGTCAGACTATGTCCTGGTAACTGTCCATAAACCCAGCGGCGACTACTTGTCCCAAGGAGCCCATGGACAGCAGACTGAAGCAGAGGACAGCAGCTACCGCTCAGACAACAGCCTTCAGAGCAGCACATACACAGACACAGAGGTGGAGCACGGCGCCGGAGACACACCCAAGGAAGAAGATGAAGATGAGGAAGACGAGGAGAACAGCAGTGAGAGTCAGGGGTCCAGGAGCAGTGTGCTTCAGACAGGACACAGCCAGGGTAACAACCCTGTTATCAGGACTGCAGAAGCAGCTGAACCCGGGGAGCTGCACAGGGAGTTTAGCAGCTCACCGGTCACAGAGGCTCTACTGGAGCTGCGAGTCGGCTCAGCCTCCCCCAGGGAGCAGGTCTGTATGCAGGATACAGAGACCAAGTCCGATCTGAAACTTATCATCCCATCCATACCCACAAGCCTTGCATCAAGTCAATCCCCAACTCCCGTCACCACAGAGGGTAAAAACTCTGGGACAGAGGCTGGGATGGATGCATGCATGGGGAACCAGTCAACCAGGGTGCTGGCTCCGCGGCCTTTGGGGATCCCTCTAGAGAAGAAGCCCCCGGATAAGAACATGGCTGCTGCAGTGCCAGTACCAGTGATACCAGGAAACACCGTAACAGGGCCCATGGCTTTGACTCGAACAGAAGAGGAGGAGCCAGCAACAAAAGTGACTTTCCTCATCGGAGACTCCATGTCTCCTGAGTCGGACACAGAGAGCCGCAGAAGGAATGTGGAGGAAGAATATAAGAAGCACAAGAAACACCTCAAGGATAAACATCCGCCTCCCCAGCAGCTGCTGCTGGATCAGCAAAAACAACCGCATCATCAAGGGCAACCACAGCAGCCGCAGAGAGATTCAAAGACCAGCAACACCAGTGCATCAGAGGACCAAACCAAACCGACCAAGGCGGCTCCAGCCCTGCAGAGGGTGTCCAGTACGATGCCTAAGTGGAGAACAAAGTGTATGAACGATTTTGATGAGTATTGCAGCCTAGAGAACCCCATGGAGACGAGGACTATAGACGATGTGGCCAAAGGACAGACAGCCAGCACCATGGACAGTATGCACAAAGACTTGCTGGACCCCTCGGGAGTCCTCCGGCCTGGTGACCTTGTGAGTCACAGCTTTCAAGGTGCAGTCAGGAGTCAGGGTTTGGGTCTCTGTTTAGGTACAGCTATTGGAGAGGTAGGGTCCAGCAGGAAGGGAGACACTTTGTTGGATGTCCAGAGGAGGTGCAGGTGTGGATCTACAGATTCCTCCGACACCTGCTGCTGCAGGGGCTGTTCTGCTGAGCAGGACAAGGGTCTTCTGCTGTCAGTCCCCGTCCCACAGGATGGAAGCAGCAACAGCAAAGAGGACCAAAAGCGCAAAGCAGTACCCGTCAATGACTGGGAAATACCGCGCAACGAGAGCTCAGACAGCGCGCTGGGGGACAGTGAGAGCGAGGAGACAGAGGACTGGCAAGAGGAAATGTTGGTGCCCTTCCCAGGGTGAGTAGAAGACCCAAATATTCACTCACAGACAAAGAGTAACACTATCCTCATCGTTTGAAAATAAACAAAACATATATTCAATTGCATATGTTTGATTTACAGGTCAAAGTTGGTGGAGAACTACTCAAAGCCAAGCATTGCCAATTTTGGACGGTCTCTGTTTGGAGGCTACTGCCCCACCTACGTGCCAGACTTTGTACTGCATGGGATGCCCAGCGACGAGAAGCTACGGCAGAGCCTCATGGCTGAATTAACCCATGCAGTTCAGGTAAGGAACGGAAGTGTTTGGACCTATTATTTTTTAGGTTGTTTAATGCCAGTTGAGTATTGATAACTATTGAGATTTTGAATGCAGAATTCAAATTGTTCATTTATCTTTAACTTAGTGTGATGATTTCATAGGTGCTCTCTGCTATATTGCATTATGATCACAGGTTTAAATGACTATCTCTGTCCTCTGTAGCATCCAGTACTGGATGAGCCTATAGCAGAGGCCGTCTGCATTATAGCAGACACCGACAAGTGGACAGTACAGGTGGCCAGCAGTCAGAGACGAGCCACAGACGTCAACAAGCTGGGGAAGGAAGTCCTGGTGTCTAGCCTAGTTTCCAGCTTATTGCAGTCCACTCACCAGCTCTACAAACTCAACCTCTCACCCAATTTTGTATGTTACATCTCTCTGCCTTTCTGCTTTACACAATTTTCATAGCTTTTTGTATTTAAGATGCTGTTTTCGCTGGTTATTTGTGCTTTACTAACCACGTTTCTGTCTCTTGTCTCATCTTTAGTGTATAATGCACCTTGAGGACCGCCTGCAGGAAATCTACTTCAAGAGTAAGATGCTTGCTGAGTATTTGAAGGGCCAGACAAGAGTCCATGTGAAAGAATTGGGCATGGTCTTAGGGTAAGCACTTAACCTTTATTTTCAACTCACAGCTGCTGTAAAACTCATTAATATCATGATTTTGTTGCTATGCCATGTTTTTATGAGCGACCAAGTAAACACTTAGTTAGATCTATAAAATCATATCTCATATCTCAATCATATCTTTGCAGAATCGAGTCCAGCGACCTTCCTCTGTTGGCTGCAGTGGCCAGCACTCACTCACCCTATGTGGCCCAGATCCTGCTATGAGACTGTAACGGCACTAAGGTCCCAAGCAAGTGAGCTCTCTGAGGAAACCAGTCAAACCTGGATGGTGCCACTTTTTGGCCCCAAAAACAACCGTCCATGCTCTGCAGCTGACTCCCCCGCCCCTCGACATGGTTCCCCAATCCGCGTGCCTGAGGCTAAACGGCATCTTTGCTCCTAGCCTGAGCAGTGCACGTCTTTACGGACCACAGCCAGCACCTCCCCTCACTACCACTGCTGCTCAATTTGTTGCAATGCTGATGTTGCACCACAGGGGGGAACTAAAGACCACAGTCCCACAGATGGAGCGAGGCTCTGTGGATGACTGAAGCATCCCTGAAATGACCTTCTCCTGTTTGAATGTTTCTTTTAAAACAAGACTCTTTGTATTTTTGGACACAAAAGCCAAAGACTTTATTATTTTTTTCCAGTTGCGAATGAAACTTTAAGATATCTACAATATACCAACAATGGATTTTGTTTCTTCTACTGCTTTTTTTTCCCTGCACAATCTTAAACCCGGTCGTACGAAGTGACGGACTACAAGTTTAAAGGAAACAGATGATTTTTAAACATTACTTTGAGGTAAATATCATTGAGAACAATATCAATCTCATGCCAATTATTTTATTTTGTTTATCTTCATGTATTTGTTTACAAGCCAAATTTCCCTTCTCAATGACAACTTTTACTTTCTTGTCAAATGGCAATGCACACCTGACATAATAGCCTATTTTCTGGCCATGCGGGCGTAATCGATGCTCTCTGTGATTTTATTTTTTTCTTTCTGGGGTTCTACAAACTGGTTTTGAAATGGCTAAAAGTAGCTTTGACATTCTTATCATAGGTACAGCACTACCTCAGATCTTCATATGGGCGGTAGATGACACACATTTACAGTTGCCCCATAGAAAACCCTGAGGTATACTTTTTAAGCTATTTTAATCAGAGAAATGTAAGCGTCAACTGTGTGCAGACTCTATGCTGTGTTCTTTGAAAAAGGGAAGGCTGTTCAGTTCTTTAGGATGATCGTTACAAAGAAGAAAAAAAACACAGAAGAAAAAAACCTAGTTTTGCTTCAGAATGTGATTTAAGGAGGAGAAAGGGTCCCTTTCTACTGTGGAAAAGCTCAAACATGCATCATCTATGTATATTTTAAAAACCAAAATGCTGAAATATTTTCACACTTTTATAGCTTCCCCCACCTTTCTACAATGTTTACGGCTTCGATGTTTGCTGCAGAGAGTAGAGGAACACAGTAGGCCTTATAGTGGATTAAAACATATATCGTTTAACACTATTTTCAAACATGTTTCTATGACGGTTTTACTTACTAAAACACACACAATACAAAACTATAGTAGCACAGTTTTTTTTGTTTTCTTTTTAATTTTCCATGACATTGACAGATAAATGATTTTGGTTGTTTTGCTATATACCCAGGGTGCGATTTTCTGAGTGTAAAAGGGAGCCTGAGTTGCTTTCACAGCTTCTGTTTCTGGTTTCTCTCCTGGGCATAAAGTATAACCTGTAGCGGGAACATAATTTAATTGTTCTCATTATTTCTTTTTGTTGTCATCAGTCGACAGCATTGGAAATTAATCAAGTTTTCGTTAATTGCAGATAAAATGGTATGACTTAAAATTTTCCCAGTAACTGACAGTATTACGTATTAAACGTAGTCAAAAGAAGAGAGGAACTTCTGAGTTTCAGATTTACATATGCACATCCGTACAGTCCTCCACAGTTGTACTGTGATTTTTTTAGCCCAGCAAATTTACCTTGATAGCAAGGGAATTGTAGGCAGATGGACAAAGTTTAATTTAGCCAGCAGCCAGCTCAGTAAAAACTCACCTGAGTGGTTTCTGTAAAGTTAAAAAAGTACATTTCTAAAGGTTTTACTGCATGCATCTCAGGCCTCTGAAACACTGTTTGTAACAGAGCTTGTTGATGGATTTCAGGTTCACGCTAAGTTGAACTTTACACTGAGAATGGCTCATATTGCCAGAAAACGTGTAACCCTGAGAACAGTGTTTGTTTCTTTCTTTAAACTCAAATCGCACCCTGTATATGACCCAAGTCTTAATGGAGAGCATGAATGCATCACAGGCTTCTGGGGAGCTCATTTTGCTGGTAAAATTGATATATACATGCTTATTACTGTATTGATAATGCTCCGCTGTATCAGCCTACATTTTATACAACCCAGCCATTATGTTTAAAAGGTATGAATTTATATCTGCTTTTCCCTCTTTGTATATAAATAAATTATTTAGTTGCCCATGGTATGTGTAATGGTTCATGTAAACTGTACATACTCAGTTTATTTCCATGTATTTGTACAGAATGTCTTTTAAGAATTGTCTCCTCAAATTATTTTTTCCCAATTTTATGGGAATGTTGTGCAATAAAGATGCCGATGTTAAGAATTTATGTGTCTCTGGGAATGTTTTTTGTCACAGATTCAAAGAAAAAAGGGGGGGAAATCCTGGAAAAGTTCAATATTGGATCTGTTCAATGTAACATTATTTTTCCCAAAACTGAAAACCTGAGATCCAAGAGCCATAATTCATATCCAGGAGGGATTGATGAGGAGGGAAGGAGGGGAAACGTGATATTACCTAGAGAGACGTACAGTAAATATAACCACATCTTTTGGTTTGTACCTGTTTGTTACCCTCCAGGTTTTTACTTTTCTTTCCCTCTAGAATTTAAACATTTTAATTTTACATGCATTATATCTATTATAATTCACCCATTGCTATAAAAATGGTTGGAAAGTAGCTGTAAATCAGAGCAAACTCCCGTATACAAGAATAGCACTTTGTGTTTATATTGGTGCTGGTCTGACTTCCAGTGTTTAACATCTGGATCACACATTTTACCCACCTTTTGAATTTACCACCCTGAAACTGGCTGTGACTCCACCCCACCGTCGCGGCACAGGAGGTAACACGAAACGAGCACACACACCGCAGTTATGCAATAAAACGAAGGAGTGTCCCGACCGAATGCAAACACACTGGCAGCACGTTTAAATGTGTCTGTCTGCTGTCAGTAATCCCACTTTCTCCACGTGAATGGAGGCGACAGTTAACACATATGACACCGAAAAACACCGCGTGTAATCTGAGTCTGGATCAAACTAAGAGAAGCGTGTTTAATCCGTCCATGTTTTAACGGTTTAACTCTGAAATAAAAAGTCAAAAAGAGGTAGGACGCGTTTGATTTTCAGTTAAACCAGCAGACGTGAATATCTTGACTGAGCTGTTGGTTTTATTTGCGCTGCATTAGTTTGATTATTCCGCATTTTGAGCGGCAGTCGTGCTCGTACGTGCTCGCAGTCTGACTTCAAAAGTGTCAGAAGTCAGAGGGAGGATCTGTGCTGCATTCAAAGACTCCTTTCGAAGCTCGTACACTGGAGCTTCGTAACTAGTACACTTTTTTAATGCTATTACAGCTATACTGATGCATTTAACTTTTGAAAACACATTAATTATCTTAAAAAATGAAACGTTGAATTCATAAACACTGCAATTCACTCCTGATCAATACAGGTAGAAACTTTGCTCATTGCCTCACATGTCTGGTCTGGCATGACTGGGACCTTTTATTAACTTGATAGATATTGCTTCATGACTGACCAATGACAGTATAAAGAATGGACAGAGCCTAAGTGACGTCACCCGTAGGTTTCTGAGGCGCTGTTTTGAAGCCGCAAATATGCAGCGCTAGCTGCCACCATGTTGAATGTACTGCTTCTTCCACCTCCCGGCTTATCTAAAAATCGGCAAAGACATGGATCATCGACAGACCTAAGGTGGGCTGAATGTTAAAAAGAAATTCAACCCATTCCCAGTTGCCACGGACGGGTAAATTAGCTACAGAGAACAAAACCGTCTGAACTAGGCAATAAACATGTTCATTTCTGCTGTGAAATTGGACATTTTAATATGGCCGCTTATGGAGATTGACTCACTTCTGCAGCCTGTCTCAAGTGGCTGCTCGAGGAATTACAGTCTTTAGCACTTCAACATTGGCTTCATTTCCCAGCTGCTTGTAACTGACATTACAAAGCATGGTCACTTAGTATTCTATACGCAATCCCATAATTGTCCCTTGTGGCCACTGTAGCAAAAGTGAAGTGCTATTTCTCTTTATAACATTTAAGTGATTTTTTTTTCTTCTTAATTGCACCTGGTAACAGAAAATAAATCTTTTTTGCTTTTAGACATTTATGACATTAAAGGATCAGTGTGTAGGATTTAGCGACATCTAGTGCTTTAGTTGTGGATTGCAACTCCCTCCACTCCACCTACTGTTCCTAGTATGAAGGAGAAACTAATGTGAACGTGCCCTATCTAGGGTTAGTGTTTGGTTTGTCTGTTCTGGGCCACTGTAGACACATGGCAGTGCAACATGGCAGACACCATGCAAGAGGCCCATGGGTGTCTAATAAGACCTGGATAGGCCTGCGTCACTGCTCAGCTTTGCTTCCAATGTGGAGAGATGATGGAGTGATGGGCAGCCATACAGAGTGGAGCCCTGGGAGCAGTTAGGGATTTGGTACCTTGCTCAAGGGCACCTTGGCAGTGCCCACGGGATGAGCTGGCACCTCTCCAGCTCCCAGTTCACCCTCTACTTTGGTCCATGGCCAAATGGAATGGAATGGCCACCCT
Organism: Sciaenops ocellatus; assembly: GCA_033000465.1. Taxonomy (NCBI): domain Eukaryota; kingdom Metazoa; phylum Chordata; class Actinopteri; family Sciaenidae; genus Sciaenops; species Sciaenops ocellatus. Next base: position 8,794,249 of record CP136870.1, read on the forward strand.
CCGTTTCCCAAGCCAAATCTCTACAGTCTGAGCTACTGCTGCCCCTACCTGGAAGGTAGAAATCCAGTTTTATAATGAAGAGGTGAAGAGGGTGGGGCGTGGTGGCCAAGTGGTAAGGCGTTGGTCTCGTAAACCAAAGATCATGGGTTCGATCCCCATCCATGCCTTGAATGGGACTAACAGTCATTATTTGGGAAAATCTGTGATGAGCTGCAGTGAAAATTGCCTCTTTCTCAATCCCCATACATATTTTAAAACATATGCTCTAAACTCAAAAACAGGACATGGAAAGCTGTGGCTGTTCCATCCAATTAAAATATATTCTTTTTTTTGTAGGTCGCTTTGGATAAAAGTGTCATCTAAATGACTAAATGTAAACATAAAGAGGGCCTGCAGCATCTTTAGATGATTCTTATTTTCAGGTGATTATGCACAAATGAAAACATATTATATTTCATTTCTGCAATATTCTGTAAATGGAGCTCCCAAATCTTACACACTGGACCTTTAATTATGTTTAAATAAAATACATAAAAGACACCTGAAACTTCTGTAGCATTTTCGGTAAATCTAAAGCTTGTTGTTTCTTTTCTCCAGCAAGTATTTCATAACGTGCATAAAACACATGAATGTAAACATTAATACAAACTTGCACACAGTATATAGCCACAGTTTGTGTCATTCATGTGTCGCTCCTGTCATAAAAAGGCCATATTTCCGACAGCATGTGAACGCAGCTGAATCTCTGGGCAGACAGATGTCGTCAACTCTCCGCACTCAGATCTGGAAGAGGAGGGATCTAAATCTGAACTCCTGGATCTGACGGACGCTAGCTACCGAGGTGGATATTTCCCGAACCACAATTCAAGATGTCCAGAATTCAGGATGTCCCATAGATTTAACTTTCCGTCGCACTGTTAGTTGTAGCTACTCCTTTTCGGACGCGCAGTAGTTAAAAGTGAAGTTTAGTTTCTCTCCCCGGAGGAGAAGGAGCGCTCCTGATCGGTCCATTTTGGAGTAAACTCCATCCATGCTCGGCTCGGCGTCGGCGAGGACAAGATCCACGGGGATGTGAGTTTGTTCAGCTAAAAGAGCAACTTAGGAGACGTGAAAGTGAGGTTACCTGAAGAGGAGCTAAAAGTCCTGATGTGGATTTGAGCCGAAGTTATGAAAATGACCGGAGCCATGGAAACTTCTTTCAAACTGGCTTTGAAGAAACCGCCCTCGCTGCGGACCGCAGAGGTAAACAAAACTATTGTTTCTTTAATTAGCATCGCCTTGCTAATGTTAGCCAAAATCAAACTGTTGCCTCTCCTCGCTGAACTTATCTGTCAGCGGAGTTTGACTCAAATAGTAACATTAAGTTACTTTTGAGGACAAATGAGCTAATTGGGACTTTTCCATACAGTCACATGCTAATTAGTACACACTGTACATGACTTTACCCACAGTCTGAACTCCAGTAAAGCTAGTTTAGCTAGCTAGAAACCCTTCTTAAATCAAATACAGCAGTTTGAGCAGCTCTTGCTCGAGCAGCTAGCTGTCTGTGCAAAGCCTGGAGTTACAGGACAAAATGTATCAGTTCACTGGTACCCAAACTGGGGTGCAGGGACTGTATTGGGTGCTTGGGTGGGTGTAAGGGGTCTCCATTAAAATGTCTGAGAGTTTCAGGGTAGTTTTATCATCTTTAATCAAGACAGGAACTTTTATTTAAGAAGGCTTTTATGCAAAGAATAGGTGGGTTTTGGTTCTTGACTTAAGTTTGGGGAAACCCTGTTTTCACTGCACTACAAATGTAGGCAAACTATAGTAGCACAATTACAGCATCACAGCTTCCCGTAAGAGGGCTTATGTCTAAGCCCAGGAGATAGTTTGTGTAAACTTTAGCTTGAATGAGGCCAGTTAAATTTAATCTCTGCTGCTCTCCCATCCCTCCTCCTCCTCCTCCTCTGCCTCCTCTGCCTCCTCCCTTACATGAAGCTGTGGAAACACAGCTGGCTTGTCATTGCTTTAGTTACGCTCTCTGCCCAAAAATAGCTCGAGCTGTCTCACTCCCTTCCATGTTCGGGCTGCTGGTAGTAGTTTTGAAGTGCAAGCACTATCAGAGTTTAAAAAAAAAAAAAGGTTAAAAAACCTCCGTAAGCCTTCAGCTTTGCGTGACGCTTTTGAAAAGGTCCCTCTCTATGGTGCTGATCCTCTGTTTGTTTGTGGGTGCGTGGCAGGTTAGAAAGCCTCTTTCACACCTTCACAGAGGACCTTTGTGCGCACTTGAACAAACCATAACAGCCAGGTTTAAGTCCGGGGATGTAGAACACTCTCGGCCTCTTCTTCAAAATCTAAAACCAGCTTTAATGTAGCTGAGGTGAAGACAAACAAGGTGAAATGTTTCCGTGCTGTTATTCATTATGTTTAGGGGTTGGTTAGGTACAGATGAACTGCTGCTTTTCATGACACCAGTAAAGTACACGTGCTGGATTACAGGTGTGATTACTGCTACACCTGAAGCACACACATAACCTGAATACGAAGACAATAACTTAATGTCATAGTTTATAAAGAGCAATGAAGCCATGTTGTGGTCTGCCACTGTCTCTACCAGACTATAAATATTAGAGCATAAACAGCTAATGTAGCTTTCACCAACCATTAGATAGCTAACCAGGCAAAATTATAAGCCTCTTTCCACTGATAAATCACGACCACAAGACCAAGATATTGCTCAATAAATCAAAACTCGCTCACCATGTTACCTTTCTGTTTTTTTTTTAATTTTTATTCTCCATTATTAATCATCCGAAACCCAGATGAGAGCGCTTAGCTTGTGCACGAGCATGTGTGTACTTGCAGACCTCTTCTTCCTCTTCCCCCTGTTATATTTATATGTCGACATTGCTTGTATTATCAGACCGCGGCGGTTTTTAATGAGTCTGAACACGTTCACCCGTACAGAAGTGTGAAGTCTAGATACAGATAGTGGTTTTAGTATTCGAGCCTCCCCAGCCCGGGCCTGGTGAAGATGAACGTGTGATAAGAGGAGGAGGTAAAAGGCGATACATGAGTTCGCTTCTCGAGATGATGTCTGGGGACTTTTCTCAGAGTTCAAGGATGTTGCTATGTAACCGCTGATGTAGTTAATAGCATTTGTGTGTTTTTTTTTTTTTTATTTTGTACCAAGTGGAAAGTAGCTGGTACTTTCCAAATGGCGCTGAAGTTGTTCTGAAGTCTGTTGAATAACGTGGAGCAAATAAGAGCTGGTACACTCACCGTCAGGTGAGCTTTTAGCCTTTAATGGCACCCACTTCAGATTATTCAGCAGCCTGCACACATTAGTCACAAGTGAATTGTATTTTTTGTGATGAAAGACAGCTGAAACACAAAGAGCGTGCTCCTGGCACACAGGTGAAGCCGAAGGGTTTTTAAGCAGAACAGTATCCCGTAGATTTACAGGGGATTGTGGTTGCACATTTTCTTCTGTGTAAATCTGCCAAATTTCATTCTGTTTGAGTACGTTATAAGTCTTGGAATTAAGGATGACATGCGGAGAAACATGGCATAAGAATATTACTCAAGTGATCAAAATTAATAATGAAGATGGTACACGGCAAACATCTTACGTCTAGAGTTACGTAGAGAAACAATGAAATAAATTAATTTCAAAACATTTTATACTTGAAAATATGACACAGTTTTGAATGAAAATAATCTACCAGATTGCTGGAACATAAGTTGAAATAAATTTAGCATTTCCTGCAATATCCGGATGCATAGTCACGTTCATGCACGTTGTGTGCATACATTCTAAAATGTGATGCAACATAGTGAGCAGAGGTCAAATGAATGTCTTCAGAAATACTGCAAAAATGGGAAATATTAGGAAGGGCCTACTCTACTGACATTTTATAGATAAATTCATCGTAAGGGCGGCACGGTGGCGCAGTGGTTAGCACTGTCGCCCCCACAACACACAGTAAGTAGGTTCTTGGTTTCGAACCCGCCTGTGGGCTCAGGCCTTCCTTTGTGGAGTTTGCATGTTCTCCCTGTGTCTGCGTGAGTTTCCTCCGGCTTCTTCCCACAGTCCAAAGATCAGTCAGTGGCGTGATTATGAGCGTGAATGATTGTTATGAACTGGCAACTTGTCCAGGGTGCATCCCGCCTCTTATCCAATGTCCACCGGGATCAGCTGTGACCCTGATAAGGACAAGCAACCGTGGATAAATCGATTAATCAAGACATTAATGAGCAGATGAATCAATCATGAAAAGCATTAGCCTTATTATTAATATAAAATATGAACATTCCAGACAGTCATACCTTGTTGTTAGAGGTTATTTTCAGAATGAGCCTTCATTGAAAGTCTTCCTGGTTGACTCCGTCAGCTAAATTTCCTGCATGTGAGAGTTTCAGACGTGGTGTAGGTACGTCTGTCTCCTGTGCAGATGCTTGGCTCGGTGGGTAATCTCTCCCACCGCGGGTTTTATGCCTCGTCAACCTTTCCCAGTTTCTTAGGTTTTCCATCCAGCTCTTCCCTCCCTGCCTACCTTTCTGCAGACAGACAACAAATCATACCGGGGTGATTTATGGCGGTTTCGACTGTGCCCAGTACAGATCGGACATTTATGGGAATTCCAACCATCACAAAGCCACAGGCTCCCCAGGGGAAGGTGCAAGTGAGGGAGAGGAAGAGAAACACAGACTTAAGTGGTGACTTTGTGCTTTCTAAGTAAGCAGTGGAGCCGATGTGAGCAGAACAGAGGAGGAGATGCAGACCAGTGTGCGGTCGACGCTGTATTCTTGGAGTGTACGCAAAGAAAGACGTCTCGAAAGCGGCTGTGTGCGCTTCAGCAGAAGTTACCAGAGAGGGGTGGTTTGCTCAGTGCTGCTGACGCAGCTCAACAAATTAAAGTCAAAGGATGGTACTGGTGTCTTTGTGCCAGGTTGCCCATCTTCAGTTCCTGGTGACATCTGCACACAGTCAGCAGCACAGAGATGTCAGTCTGTTGTTTTCCTCTACTTAGAGGTCATTAACTCCCATTCATCCTCGCACAGAACAGCTGCCACACATCTGGAAATTGCCCAGCAAGATGATTCATCATAGTTAATGTGACACCACTTTCTCTATTTTATTGTTATTTCTCTCCATATGAGTAGCTATTTCTTCACATGTACATCATGTTACAGTCTTCTACGCCTGCATGAGGAATTGAAAGGCCAGGAAAGAATTGCTGAAGATGTTGCCACATCACCTTGGCATATTCATATCAGGATTTACAGTTTACTGTACAAAACGTGCATGCTTATAATTCCAATTGTATACTTTGAAATGATTTGGCTAAACCTACACTCTGCGTAATGTCTTCGTTCCTCCTTTTCACACAAAAAAACAGAAGCCAGCCTGTAAAATGCCTCCTACGAGGTTAGAATGTGAAATGTGAAACCTGTTGGTTTGAGGTGTTTCACTCTGATGTTTACTGTTAGGAAGAGGATGTAGGTCACAGAGGACTGTGAGAAACTACAATAAGTGAACCTGTGCGGGTGTTTTTGGACCTCACTGTGCATGTTTCTAGCTGGATGCCTATGTACATTGTTGACACACACACACACAGAAGCTTAAATCTTTCAGGTAGTACAGAAACATGCCCGTGTGCGTTCAGTTATTGATTTAGTATTCAGGTATACATGAAAACTACAACTCTGTCTGCTTGTATCTTGCTTCCTTTCTTTTTCTTGTTGGCATTCAGCTGTCTTCAATGTTGCCCAGGGCATCGTTGTGTTGTTGGTACAGGATACCTCAAATACCTTCCCACTGCAATTTACATCACTGATACACACAACAGTAAGGCCTGCCTACTCCAGAAGTAGGTGGAAATGAATACACACAGTGCTGCCTGACACTAGTGATTATAAAGCAGGTATTTTCAGCTGTGGTGTCTGATTTGTCACAGATACATTCCAGAGACTATCTATAAAACTTGGCTTGCTGTAGCTGCTGGCTATAATAACTTTGTGATAAACAAAGGTGTCATTCTTAAAATATTTAGTTCAGACTTCTGTTCTTAAAATAAATTTTGATTTTTATTTGACTGAGATTGGAGGACCTGCTCAGTGGAGGCAAATTCTGTTTGATAAGAAGGCAAAAATACGTTTTTTAAAGGTCCACTGTGTAAGTTTTTGGGGCCTCTATTTACATAAAATGCCTGAAATGGAATATAACATGCATAACGTGTTTTTATTAGTGTATGATGGCCAGAACATTGTTATGTTTTCATTATCGTTGAAAGAGCCTTTTACACGGATGCAATCAGCAACTACACCGTTAGATGCCACAAAATTCTACACACTGCTCCTTTAATTTGGGGACCCAATCGAGATCAAGCCTAATTGTGATGTTTACTAAGTCCAAATTAACTTTTAAAAAAGCTTTGGGGAATGTCATAATGACAGAAAAAGTCTGGGAACCCCTGACCTAAACAGACATCCTGTGATATGTGATTTTCCAAATTCAGTTCCTATAATGCATCCATATCACACTTATTTATGTGCATGACTTTATAGAGAGCTTTTTTTTTGCAGTGCAGTCATTGGTAACTGCTGTAAAATGATATAAAAACAAAGAGATGGGTAGCCATAATCACAGTAAAGACCCCCGCCCTCCCTTTGGCTAATTGCTGGAGCACCCAGCTAGTTTGTCCGATGTGTACGCCATTCAGAAAGGCGCGCTCTTAAAATGTGAGCAAACGTGCATGTTCACACACAGCCACGGTAAAAAAAACCAGTTCGACACCAGCGTCGTCTTGACTGAGGCCTCGGGGCTCGTCTCCGAAGTTTGGTTCAACCTCACCGTGTGTCATTTAAGGGAGACCTATAAATATATCGATCGCTTGGTTAGTAGCGTCTCTCTGCCTGTGGCTTCTTAGCAGTGGTTCTACAGTGGCTTCAGCATTGTTGGTTAAAAGTTTATCTTAATTCATCTCAGTCTTTGTCAGTCAATTCTGTATATAATTCTCCCAAATTTCTTTTAAAATGATGTTCAATGAGCCAACAAACAGTATTTTTCTCCCACTAAATGTTGATATACCAGTCTTATAGACTCACTGTGGCATTGTGTTGCATCCAATAGTTTATTTTACCTGTGTGTGTATGTACCTTGCCAATAATTAGATCATGGGTGACTGCACCAAAATTATTATTTAATGTTTGCTGCGACATGTTTAAGAATTGTGTCATGCTAGGGCTTTGTTGCTTTGCCTGGATTTCACCCTGAGGACAAGTTTGTTGAGTTTGGGTAACCTCGGAGTGGTGTTTTTAGAACACAAATGAACCCTCCACACCTGAGGTTGGTGAAAGTGTTTAAAAAAAGCACACACAACATGCATAGTTGGCACTTGTAGTGCTAAAAATACAGTTTTATAAAAACGTTGTCTGTCCGGAGCTGGGTTTTTGGTGAGACCTTGAGCTGTAGTTGGAAGAATTTCTCACGTATGGTAGGTGTTTTGTGTTTGTGTTTTTCACCTTGTGGTTAGGCAGATGTTGATATGAAACTGACATGGTGACACTTCCTGTCACACTGGCATTCTTTTAGCCACATGACACAGCTGATAGTCGACTTGCTAGACTTAATCCTAAACACCATGAATCACAAAATCAATCAATTGGAGTGGCATATTAAGAAAGCAGGAGCATATATGTGCAAAATGAGAGAAAAGAGCTATAAGAAGATGAGATGGGGGAGGTGAGAGAAAGTCCCTTACCTTAGAAAACACAGGAGAGGTGCTCTCATAGTTAAGACAGATCGAGTAAGTTACAGGAGGCTCTTGCCTAAGATATAGCAGGGAGGAAGACGGAAAGATACTGGCAAGTAATCAAAAAAGATGGCTGTGACATAGGTGGGAGTGAAGATACGGATGTTTAAATTGAGAAAACTGGAGAATCAGCAGAGAGCGAAGCGACATAGCTACACATAATCAAAAGCCGGGCCGAGAGAATGAGATGAGAGTAGCAGATAGTTGGATACAGAGAAACTTTAAATGGAACTTGAGAGTTGGCAGAAGCAATAAAAAGTAGGAGTGAGAAGGTTGTACTTATTTTATGAGGTGAAAGAGTGAATTCAATAGGTGCAACAAAAAAAAAAAAGAAAAGAAATTGTACAAGTTCTAAGTTATTTTTATCTTTCTGAAGTCATGTCAAAAGAAATATACACCTGAGGACAAAAGTGCACAGATGATGAGTCAGCATCACGATTTAGTACAGTACAGGATGAGGATTGTTGCGGATCTAAATGCTCGTCAGAGTGATCCGATTGGCGCTGATTGGTACAAAGTGAAAGTAGCACTTCCTTTAAAAAACAAAAACAAAAAAAAACACAAGACAAAAGTTGAATTTGTGTGTGGGGCACGGGTGAAATGAAATGAAATCTAATATCCCCATGCATTCTTCTGCTTTGGCAAAAAGTGGCACCTACATTACCCACATTGTGACCACAGACAGCTTGGTCAGAGATTCAGGTATGCTATGCTAGTAGCAGCTCCTTGTGGAGTTGTGGAGTCCCAGTTGAACACATATGGGAGATTCTGGATCAACGTGTTAGACAGCAGCGTCATCAAAACCCCAAAAGAAGGTAAATTCCATCGGTCCAGTTCCAGACTTTTAGAATCAATGCCAGACTACATTGACGCTGTTCTTGCAGATCAACGTGGGCAAGACACAAGTCAATTTGTGACGTTATACAACAGCACTGTGCCGTTCTCATTAAGATGTTATTCATTAAGATGGCGCATGTGCACCTAATTCATTGGCTAACGAGGTGTGTTGCAACTGTTTCAGACCAGGTTCAACTTTTGTTCTTCTGCCATAAAACCCTGAAGGGGTTTGTTTTCTGTGCACTGGTGATGTCAGTGTGATCGTCGCCTTTTCAGGCTGTTAACGCTTTCGATTCCATGTCCACCTGCTAATTTTTCTGTTGGGCATTTCCCTGCGAACTTGGCTTCAGGTCTTTGCCTTTATCTGATAACAGAAACTCAGCTAACTTCCTCATCAGCACTGTGTGTGTGTGGTTTGATTTGATTTGACTGCTAATTGGCGCAATTAAGTGTGAGACATCGTGTTTCTATAACTGAACTCACTTCATGAGAATTTTTAAACAACCAAAACTTTGGCAGGAAATTGTGTTTCTGTAGAAACCCTATTACTCATACGATGACTGGAAAAAAATGTTTTCATGGCGACAACCCTGAGTTACTTTACCATATATGCCAGCTGTCATTTTCATCATGGGCTGCTAACATCCACAGATGTATTTGTGGCCATGTTTGCTGCCTGTGTCATCACATTCGGCAACATTTGTGACCCCAAAGAAGGCGACATCTCCAAACATCTTCAAGCCGAGGCTTTCTTCCCAGTTAAATCTCTGTAAATCCAGCATGACGTAAATGCAGCACAACTTCACACGCACCTACAGTACACACACACACACACACACACACGCCAGTAACAACATCAACAAACCTGAATGTGCCAACAAACTGCAGGGTTGAGAGAGAGTCCGAAATTAAAAGGATACAGAGGAGTCAGTGTGTGAAACAGACAGCGAGGGGGAAGCCGGTAGAAGACAGTGTGTTTGTGTGTGTATGTTTGTGTTTAAATGGGTGAATAAATACAGCCTTCCCCTGACCCGGAGCACTGAAAGCTCCCCTTGTGGAGCTAATGAAGGCCCCTCCTAACGAGCTGAAGGGCCTGTGGACTGAAGGGCAGACAGACGCTAACAAACTGTAGCAAGTCAGGTTTTGTGAGCAAGTTCTCGGTCGTCTCTGCTCTATGGTTTGTGGTTGTTGGTTTCAAAGATCTGTGACATACGTGTGTATATACATTTCAGCTGCCTGGTGAAGCCTGAGAAACAAGCACCAGGACGATGATACGCTATTTTAAAGACACACTGTAACCTATTAAAGTCATAACTTACCACACGACGTATTAAGAAATCAGGACGTTTTTTTGACCCACCTCTCCTGTTCAATAATACATTACACATGCATTTGCAATAGAGCCAAGGTCTTTTAAGATGATTTCTAATGCACTGCTTGGCAGAACAGGCCAGCAGTATATGGGATACCAAAGAGACAGTGTATTACATGTAGCCTACTGATTCAGCAACGGCACTAATTTATTTTTTATTGAACTGGTAACTCTTGACTCATGGAACCATGACAATATAGTCAATGTTTCAGATGGGACGCTTTCTGGATTAAAAGGCTCGGTTAAAATCGTCAGTAGAACAACAGAATTTCACTTTGTTTTGTATAATAAGACTAACCGCCGAACCGGGCACAGTTGCGACACGTTCCGGGTGTGCTTCCACCGGAGCTAACCGCGGCCATTCTTGACAGCGTCTCTGCCGAGAATACGCGCCTGTGCTATTTTTGATGGACGCCGCGAGCTGCCACTTGAATCGTGTCACCCTGTGCAAACTTCCAATCATAAAAACAGCCAAAAGTTAAAAAATGTAACTATGTAGCATATTTACTCGTGTTAGAAGCACATAAACCATGAAAAAAAATGACCATACCTGAGCAAGTTAACCAAGTCTGATGGGCAACAGACTCCGTTACGGAAACACTCCTGGTGGTGTTTGAAGCCGCGAGCAGAACGGACTAAATCAAAGTGCGACGTGATAGGGATGTGAGTAAATGGTCAGTCCATGAATCGATGTATCAGGAATGTTTAATTGTCGATTAATTGTTATGGAAATGTTACAAAAATCTATCACTTAGCTATTTGTAATGTAAGAAGGGCAGATTTTGGCCGTTTCAGCTATTGACAATTGAAGGTCTGTACCTTGGGCTCTTGGGATTTAAGATGTGCATTTGTTATTATTAGCATACTAGCATTTTCTAGCTCAAACAATAATTTAATTTATCTAAACAAACATGAGATTGAGCTCCTGCTTTTATATACACAATAGTGTAGTCCTCCATCTTAAGGTCAGGTGTGTTTAGTCAGTTAATCCTTGTTAGCAGGCAGTCTAGTTGTAGTTTGTTTACTTTACTTATTTCATTACGAGCTTGTCGGTACAATAGAAGCACTTTTAATGTCCAGTGTGTAATAGCTTGGCTTTTTAAAAGCCTGTTTTTGAAGTCCCTCATTCATTGGCCCACACCAACGGCCTGACTTTGTTCTGCTGGGTATTGTTTGAATGTAAACACGTCAGCTTTTCCTGTGGGTACCGCCAAGCTCACAGCACAGCAGCCCAAGGTTCTCAGCGTGCACGCATGTTTGCCTGCACACGCATCTGCAAACAGTGTAGCATGTGAGTGCTACTGTGTGTGTGTGTGGCGGCTACATTCCATGCATGACAGCAGGCGTGAGCAGGCAAATATCGTCAGCTCTGACCTGTTAAGTTTGTGGGGAATGCAGATCGAGGCTAGAGGTGGACTTACCTTGCATAGTTTAGTCAACCAATGACAGCGTTACCTTGACATTTGGAACATGTGTTGATCATTTGCTTTCTTCACAAGGGCAGCTAGTACGTCAAATAAGGAAGTTTAACGAGATGCCATACAAATTGTTTGAGTAATCCTTGTGCCAGCCAGACTTTCTAAGATTTTCAAGGCTGTTTTTTAACTGGTAACTAACCTACCAAAAGGAGACTGTTCTGTTGTGTGACGTTAACAAAATCATAGTGGATTTGTACGCAGGATTTCCACTCAGCACTGACAAAGTGACACAGAAGTTAAGTTAGTTAACGAACTTAAAACACGAATTGGCAGAATATTGGACCGGCACGCATCAAACCTTCTTTCCCCGGTTAGCAGCGACTTGATCTGAACAATCTCCAAGCTATCCTCAAACAAAGCACGGGTGCTTGTACTTTATGTGGTGCGGCATAGTGCTAGTACTGAACTGAAGAGTAGCATCACATAATAAGTTTGTTGCCTTTCGTTGAGCGTGCCTCATCTTTTGTCTTCAGACTACTCAATTGTTAAGATGTGTGTATGCAAATCAACCAATAGACCGACATGCACGATCGGTCAGAAATGATCTCACCGGTTAGCCAATGAACGGTGAACGGTTAACATTAAGCATTCCCTAATTTAAATACATCCATACATCTATTTTTAATTCACTGTGACACAAACACACTGGATATTTGCACTCTCTTCACGTGTCAAGCCTCTGGTAGGTGCAGCCATTCAGAGTGGTTTTCCACGAACACAATGACTACATGATTGTTAAATGTATATAATGATGAATGATTGACTATTAAAAGTGTTGCTCGTTCATTCTCAGTCTAGTTTTTTCAAAAGGGTGTGATGAAGCCTGGGCCTTTTACTATTTCGATCTCTGTCCCTGTATAACAACCTGTTGCCACAGTACTCTTATTAAAGCAGTTTTATCACCTTGCAAAACTAGTCTGGAATGTGTGTTTTTAAAAAAGGAACACAGCAAATAAAGTATTCAAATAACTTGTTTTGTCTAATCTATAAACCAAACCCAAAAGATTTTTTCTCGCCTTTGCCTTTAACAATTAATCAATTATCAAAACGTTTTGATTTTTGATCTGAACATAATAGTAAAATGTTTTCATAGCAAATGTTATATTTGCTCAATGTACTACATCTTCTGGTACTTGCAGAATAGTACCCTAGTTTTTACTTTAATCGTTTAAACATTGGTGTCTTATGTATAAAACTGACAGCTGTGAGTACATTTTAAAAATAGAGGTAAGTTAGATGCAAACCATCTGCAGAGCACTAGTGCATTCAAGATGACAAAAATCCCCCTGAACGTTGACCCTGTGGAGTCCTTCCTGTAGATTAGCTGTGCTGCTCTGCAGGAAAACCCTGCATGACTGTATTTTATAAAGCCTGATATCACTACCCCACCCGAGAAATGTAAAGAAGAACTGAGAGAAGCTACCTGAGATTCTTCATTCATGTCAAAGAAATATTGACTTGTAGCTCATATACAACTCTGTGGTTTTATCAGCCATATGTTGTGTTATCATCAAGAGATAGTGTTACACTGGTGTCGTGCATTGTGTAAAGCTACGCTGCCTTTAAGAGAAAGAGCGATTAGAGAAGGTATTGAGTTTCTCTCCACACTACCTTGACACGGAAACTTAGTAGTATTGGAAAAAGGTGAATCTGAGGATAAGGGTGCTAGTTAGCTAATATAACCTGAAATCACTACAAAAAACACACTTTTTATTGTACACTTTATAATCTTTATCCATCGTCGCATTGGACTTGTTATTGGGCAATAAAAAGAAAAACGATAAATGTCAAGTATTCAAAATGAGAAAAAAAAAATCCCTAAATATAAATAAATATCTTCCGGAATTTAGCTGCGATTGTTGTGTTGAGACAGAGAGAAATCTATATCACAGAGCAACACAAGCGAGAGCTTCTCGAATCGCACTCTCACTCCTCGCTTTAAAATATAAAACCCGTGTTTGTGTTGCCTCCTGGCCAATGGAGGCCTCACTCTAACAATGGCTTTAACTGAAACAAATGATGGAACATTCTTTTATAGTTAATGCCTCTTTGTCCCATCTATTCAGTAAATGGACCTGCCTGCCTGTTAAAGCACTGAACTCCTCTGAACATGCAGCTTATCCCAGATAATGCTTGAGGTCAGTTTCACTCAGCCGCTATTTAGATCTAAATGACAAAACAAACCTGTTCCAGGCTGTGTTATCTCTCCAGTCACCTAACTGCAGCCTACAATGATGCAAAGAAGCGGTTTTGATGTGTTTCTTCTTCTTTTTGCATTTTTGACCTTCAGGATTTTAAATTCTTTTTTTTTTTGTTGCTACAGCAATAAAACATTGCATCGCATGTGGGGAGGCAGGAGCAGTATGTAGGTTTCAAACATCGTTCCCTGTAAATCCCTCAGAGACAGGGCTATAGTCAACAGAAGCAGCATTCCTTGCGGTAGCCAAGCAGCACTGATACACAAGGGAACACATCCTGGAAAAATAAGTGATGTGCTTTCTTATTTTAAACTTGTACCTGCCTCTTTGTTTCGCCCACGGAGAGAAAAAATGTCAAGAACAGGGGCAAGGTTAGCACGCAAATTCTCGCCAGAGGTCTGAGCTATTGACAGTGAGTTATACAGGCGGTTAAGATGAGTCAGAGCTTTGAAGACTAAAAGATTAAAAATGCCTCTGTGTGTTTGCCTGCATGGCTATCGTGCGTCATTTCCACCAAATGTGTGGCTGGGCTGTGAGTTGTTTGAGTTGTGGAGAGCAGTGGTCACACTGATACAATAAAACGTGATTAAGAGCTGATATAGCCTGCATCCAGCTGTTTTTACATCTTTCTCCATTTCTCTTCAATCAGTAAATTGTGTGTAGAGATATTTGTCCTTTGCAAACAGCTACTAGACAAGAGGACCCACTGTTTATCTGTTCATCCTCACACTATCTCTTATGGCCCAACTACCGCTGACAGATGTGTTTTATAGCCCATGTTCTGGGTTTTTGTGAGAGGAAATGACTGGTCTTGTAATCCAGACAATAGGCACACTCGCCAACCCTTTTCATGCCGTTTTGAATCTTGTTAAATGGACTCGTTACACGTCTGATTTAAAAAGATACAACTGATTATGTAACACTTTTCTTTGCACTGCCGTAGGACTTCAATAGAGCATTATACAGATGTAGCCACAACTCCTGACTTGAACAATGTGACCAAAAAAAATGAATTTCAATGGTTTGAATTTTGTTGTTTTCCAAAGTTTTTTGGAGTTCTGCCTTTCACGTGTTTTTCTTGGATTTTTTGGAAGCCACTTTGTAGTTCTTGGCAGAGTGCACAGGTAGAAGGTTATACAAAGAGGCACACCTGCTACACATCCTTCAAGAGTTTGTATATATTCTTTAACTTTTTCAGCCTGGGATTGAAGAAATGTAGTCGCACCAAGGGATTCCAGCTCAGTTACTGTTATTCTTGTATGTAGCTGAACATTATTAGCAGCCATGCCCTATTTCTGACCTTGATCCATAGCATCAACCTTTAAAAGGGCCAAACACTATTCCTCTGTGGGGACCCAGAATGCTTGTTTCTACAGCCTTCCTACAGCTTTGTGAGGTGAAGCTCTGCTGCTCAGCAGAAGATAACCCCAACTGTCCCGTGTTCTACTTCTTATGTACCATTATCTGAATCCAAATCTTTTTTTTTTAGCAAGTAACAATGATTAGCTTGTTTCTGAGTATGAGCTCTTAATTTGCAAGCAAGTTTTCAGGGGCTAGGATTCACATTTTCCCATTAAATTGTACTGAAATTGTCGATAACTAAAGTGAAAAAAGTTCTGGCGTTGAAGTAAAGCAAGATGTTTAGTAAAGTGGATAATGGATACCAGTAATCGGCGCTTGTTTCTTCCAAGTCTCTGCCCATTTTGGCAGGGTCCAGTCAATGTTCTGGAGTTTGTTTCCATTCCAAAACTTATATATCTGCTTCATCAAACACAGAAAGTGTATCCTGAGTTTATGGATCCATCAGTCACTAGTGGATTACAAAAAAATATCCACCTTCCTGCCCAGCTGTAGCTGAGATTTTGAAAGTCTGTATCAACCGCCTCATCACATCCATTTGAAATTGACCATCTGCCAACTGCTCCTATTGAGTGTGATTGAGTCTGGAACACTGAAAGAAGCTGTGTTGTGGGAGGCCGCTTGTTTGGCAGATCCCACTGTGGAAACACTGAGAAACAGAAACCACAGCCTGTTGACTACCGTCTGACCTCTGCTTCCTATTTAGTTCCCTGCCACGATACCTCTCCTCTTCCTAAACAAAAGCAGGATGCAAATGTTTGAATGTTTTTCTAGTTCTTAAGATTCGTAAGATTTCTGCCAGATTAATAAGAACATTTGTAGTTCAGTATTTGACCTGGTCTTATGGCTCTTCAGTCACTTCCTCTGTGGTCTCTTTTGAGACTTTGTTTGGTATAGTTGAAAGTCTAAATTCTGTTGAATGGGAAATGCAAAAGTAGAAGCAGAACAGTTATTGCTCTGCTTATGAGTATTGTTTAAACATACTTATGTTATGAGGCAGCTATACTTTCTTGTTATACAGCTCTTCATTATCATACTTTGTCTTTTTTAAGGATTATCCTTTCCATTTCAACGCATGCCTCATATACACTGAGTGCAGCAGATCCAAGATAATTGATCTGTTGTATATGGAGCTAACTTTAGACCTGCAGTTGAAGGATAAGGAATCACAACAGGGTTTTCTGAAATGAACGTAAGACACTTGTCTTGGGCTTGTCCTGACAACATTCCTGTCTGAGAGAACGGCGTCAAGCCAATTTGCCTTCCCGTACTGCGACGTTTTACAAGAATGAACCCGGGCTGGAAATGACACATGCAAAAATCTTTCTTGTTGTGATTGTTCAGTCCTAGTGTGCACTCTTACAAAGTGTCAGAATGACCTCTGTGAATGTTATAGGAATATACAGTCTATTGCAAGTTTGTGCAGTAACTGATCGTCCAGTAAAGGCACACACAATGTAGCAGTATGCACCTGGAGGCTACCAGTGTGATTGGGCAACATATGGTTAACCCAAGTGGGAGTACCTGAGCATAGTTTGTGTGCATACATGTAGTTCCCTGAGGCATAAGTGGTTTGATTTACTCGTTTCTTATGAGTAGTACAAGTTGTACAAACTGCACTTTTAAGGTGATGATGACATACATGCAAACATAACATTTGTAATTTGTGCAAGCAACACAAGACCACAGTCGGAGTGCAATCATTTGGATTTGGACTCTTTTACTCAATCCCATGTATGACAAGTCATCCTTTTTACTCAATTACTGACTTACTCAATTCGTGAATCACTTCTTTGCCTACTTATCGTTTGTTCATTCACTCCTTTGCTCACTCAATTTACTTTTCTGTCACTCACAATTTCACATAGCCGTTTTTGGTCAGAAATTCTGAGTTTGCTACTTGTGTACACGCTTACGCAAATGTTTCTTGTCAGTCTCTCGCTTCCAGAAAATGATCTCAGTCATTTGCATGCTCGCTCAGTCATTCACCCAACACTTGATCACTTGTTGGCTTGTTCGGTCAACTCCTTTGCTGACAAGTTTGAAAAGAATGCGGAGCGCTCACCTCTGGAATGCTGGGAATGTGACAGCTGGATTCCCTGAACTTCCTGCGTGCTTCGGCAGCACAAACGCATCAAACAATGAATGTGGAATCCAAACATGTTGGGCCATTCATGACAGAGGAAAGCTGCTTACCCTAAGAAAAGGCTGAAAAAGCCTCATAAAGTTCACATCTGCGTGCCTGTGTGCATATTATTAGAAATAATACTGCATCTTTATATGATGTCTTTTTAAATATAAGCTACTTTATATTGAACCTTATGATTCAGATTGAGAAATTTCATAGTGACTCTTGAATGTTCTATGTTATAGCGAGAGACTTGCACGATGTGGTCAGAAGTTAAGATAGAGCTGTATTTAATGTAAAACCTATAGCTGGGACATAATGACGTCACTAAAGCTACACTGTTGTTAACATTAAGTGATCTTACATTTAACCTTTCGCTTATGTTTTTGTAGCCTTTACTGCTTTCACTGTAAGCAATTGTGAAAACATTGCATAACAATTCAGTGATAGTGATTATGAGTTAGAACAAAGCTACAAGTAAGACTCGCAGAACATTAAGTCCCAGTAGGAAGTAACATAGTAATGAATTTGGTACGTACAAGAGTTACATTTATCTGCAACTATTCTGATATTAGATCAAATGTTTTGCCTTTTTTAAAAAAAAAAAAAAAAGAAAGAAAAAAATGCCAAAAATTGTTTTCACTAATTGTTTATGCATATGGTTACTAGAGGTGCAACTAACAATTATTATATTATATTATTATTTATAATATTCATATATTTATATTATTATTATATTACAATTATTCTGTTTTCTTGATGAAAGTCCACAATAGAGAAAAGAAAATCAAGTAATAAATAAATAAATAATATATAACACTCCATTCATAAATTAGCAGTTACTTGTACCGACTCTTGTATAGCAACATATTAGCCTTAGAGAACTAGTATAATGACAAACTTGGTGTGCAGTCATATTCCAACAAGGGCATTTGGAGAGACCATGATGCCTGTCATGCTCTTGATTACAGACCTGAAAAAAGACTGGGTCAGTTAAGCAGCAAAAATGACCTGTACCAGTTGGATTAGCTTGATTTAGCATTAGCTTTAGATTAACTTTGAATAAAGTATCATTTATATGTTGTTTTATATATAGCATTTTTGTTTTAAAGTAATATAACTCTCTTGGCTGATGTTTAACTACTGTATGCTGCACAGCGCTGGCTTACCCTTTGACACAGTCAAAATGTATCACACATTTCTATCAGATCAAGTCACAGGTGCTCATTCTGGTCTTATCAGACAGTTGCACAGTTAGTACTATAGCCAAGCCCAGTTTGTGCAAATGTGCATCCACGGTGTGCCAGAAAAAAAAACATATCATCACTTTCCTGCAACACTCAACTTTTCAAAGTATACCCGGCCATGGCAATAATTCATTTAAGCATGTAATGTCTAATTCGTATGCCAATTTGCTAACTTCTAAAAAGCATGCAAATGTCTCTCCTTTAGTTGGTTTCTTGGGACTTTTGCCCAAACATGGCTCTAAATGTATTTCCTCTTTTTCAACTTAATTGTAGCAAGAAACTGCTGACCTAAGCTCAATGAGTTCAATGACTTTTTGCATGCGTTTTGATGTGTATGGATTCATATTTCTTATCAATTTTCAATTTTATTCATGTAGAGTCAAATCATAACGGAAGTTATGTTGTGACACGTTCCATCTAATTTAAAATCTGGGCCAATTTCCACCCTTCTGTTGTCATTTTTGATCACTCCCCCTCAAAGTGTTTTTCCCCCGATGCCATGACGACCAGAGCAGAGGTCATGACCTGGGAAGTGGCTGTGTCTGCTCCCAACTGGAGGTCCGGGTACCCGCCCAGTTCAATTCACTGATAAGGGCCAGATCAGCCTCAATGGGCTGATTCACAGTGTGTGTATAGGAGGAGGATGAGTGGGGCTGTGCTTCATGAGAGGAGGTCCATTGACTCAGCAACTGTGAGCACTGCAGACAGAGCAGTTAAGTAGACATGTCAGGGGAACAGATGGAGACAGATTGATCTCTCCATATGGAAACAACTTCCACACACATATCCTTTGAGACGGTTAAAGTGAGGTTAGGTTTTAGTGATGTCAGTGATCACTTACCGTATCTACCATCAACAGAAAAATTTAGATGACTGTGCATGGCGGCATCTGATATATGTGGTAATGTGATTTAGTACTTAAGTGTTTGTTCTGTGGCAAATTCTTATATGCATTTGCCTTCAGGTATGTATTCTCATAATACAGTACATTGTTATGCCGGCATTGCCAGATCACATGCTTATAGTTAAGACTCATCAAACCAGGGTTATTGAATTTTACTTGTTTACAAAGAAGTAAACATCGGTTGCACTAAATTATCTCACAACCAACCAGATCATCAGATTATCCTGTTTAGGACCACAAGAGGTTTGACTATGAATTTAACAATAACAAGTAGCGCCACTTAAACATTAGTTGCTATACAAAAGCTGCTAGGTTAGCTGCGTGTAGGTTATTTCTTATTTCAGCAGTTTGATTCTTTTCAGTTGTCCACCTTATTTAGTGTTTACTCCCGAACTATTTTAATCTGCTGACCTTTTTTTAGTTTACAGTTTAAGTTTGATTTGGGCGGAGCAACTATGCAGCTGATGGCTTGTGGTTTTACTGTTGAATTGTATGCTGAACACTCCTTTCTTCCTTTGAATCATTTTCTCTGCTCTTCTCTCTGCGAGTGTCCACACAGGTGTTCATTTTTGACGATAGTTTTGAGCCGGCTTTCCACCGCGATTTCTTTTAGCGGTGTGCTGAACATCGTAGTCTAGGTAATTAACGGGAAACACTGCAAGACCTGGCTTCAGAGAGAGGCTATATTTTTGTCATTTCTTTTTCAAAAACAAAGTTATACATCTGCTTTGGAAACATTGTCTAAAAAAGACAGTCACAAAAACATAATTCTTAGTTCCAGGTGATTATACATTATTGAACTCATAGGACTTTTAAGAGTTGTGGAGGAAGGTTGGTGCTTTTATCTCTCAACAAGGTCCTGATGTTTTCACAATACGATGGTCTTCCCTGAATCATTAGGAATTTTTAGAAGTTCCCTCTTTGCAGACTTTTTGCTGTATTTCATACATTAGCTCATCAGGCTAATCCAACGCTACGCTGGCCATACTGTTTACCCACTTCCCAGTGAGAATTGCATATCTACTTGGAACACATGCTTTTATTTTGTAATCTTGTAGAGCATTTTAGAGTGAAACTATAAGAGCAAGTATTGTCAGTCCCTCCAGTTGGTCTTCTGTGTAAATGTTAGTGTGTGTTTGATCTAGTTCTTCTATTTGCTTCAAATGCTTCTGGTTTTGAATTTTTTTTTGTCTTGTCTTGATGCTGCTCGCACCAAGGCTTCATGCACCAGGGTTAGATTTGTTTTTCACCGGGGTGGTCTGGACGCCGTTAGCCTTTTTTTTTTTTTTTTTTTTTTTTTCATTTGTCTGTTTTTCAAGGCAGAAACTACATTTGTCGAACGGCTGTGAACGTCTCAAGTGCCCAGAGTTGAGTGAGTGAGAGAAATGTTTCATTTGCCCGGCCTCTGTGGCCTAATCTGCACTTTGGTGAGCTCAGTCAAATAGTCTCCTGCACAGACAGTCCACTGTTAACTATAAATTACATTGGGTTATGTCTACACAGATAAGAAGCCATTCACCAGCAGGGATTTGTGTGCGTTTGGTTTATCCGTGTGAGTTCGCTGGAGGTTTGGCTTGAGCGATAACATGGTGTGCTGGCTTCCGATGATGTGCTTTGGCTTGACAGACCATAGTATTTCCCATGCAAACGTATTCAAACTACATGTGACTGGTAGCACATGCCCATGTGTTCGTGCACAGGCTTATTTTATTGTCTGTAGGTGGGCAACGAGTTTAAGTGTCATCTATCAGCGCCTATGGACATGGATGAGGCTGTGTTTATGCTTGTTTTTATATTCTGTTCTATTTATATGAGCACAGCCGCTGTTCCTGCATCTATGGAAACATTTTAGCATCTGCACTGAGTATAGTTTTAAGGCTTAACTGCTTACAATCTGCACTAAATCCCTCATCAGCGCCCCCCCCCACAACATAAATGGTGGCTTTTAGGCCTAACAGGAAACCTTAAAAAAGTGATTTCTGTTTTTCATCTAACCAAGAAAAATGAAGCATGCATATGAGTTCCCTTTCTTTAGTGTTTAGTGGTGGTTAGATTTCGCTGATGTTTGTACTGCTCTCACCAGAGAAACCGTGCATTCCAGGTTTACCTTTTCCTACATGACCCTGGGGGCTGCAGAAACGTCTGAGGCTCGCATGAAACCAAACCAAACAAAAACAGAATTAATTCTTCAAGTCCCAAAAGGCTATCTAAACCTAGCAAGCCCAGCTGTAAGACACTTGGTGCTTTTTGTCTTTGCAGTGCTATGTAGTATGCAAACTCCCTGTTTTGGATTTATGGCGCTGCAGTGAGTGTGAGAAGCAGAGCAGAGCTGCCTGTCTGAACAGATTGGTGAAAGAGATCAGCTATCTGTTCCATATCTTGGCTATCTGACAAGCCCGCCTGTGGCTACAAGGCCACGTAGACGACAGCTATGCGCAGGCCAAGTGGGTGCGTGCATCAGCTACTTTACTTTGATTCTTGTTGGGAACCAGAACTGCTGTATTCATTTACACGCTTCTTCATTTTTATCTTTTGTTTTTTTGTTCGCACATTTCTGCATGTGTGCCTGCCTAAACTTGAGACCTCAGACTTGAGCTCTGTTTGGCATGAACCTGGAGTAACTTGAGTTCAACTCAGTACTGCGTTCAGTCTGTAACATCTGCTGCTTTGAACAGACGTAAACTTCTCTGGCTGCTGTGTCCTTCACTGCTCAGGCCTGCAGAGATGGTGAGGGGTAACGGGAAAGAGGTTAGAAAGGCCGAAGCATGAAAGACAAATGAGTTTTAAAACCGCAGGTGATGAAAAGCTAAGTAGCGAGTGTTGAACTCCTAAAACTTACAGCCGGAATAATCAAGATTAACTATGGAATAATGTTTACAGCTGAGTAAATGAAAGCATTTAACTGAGGTGCAGAATGTACTCTTGTCAAGCAAAGGAAATGATAGATGGATGCTAAATGAGTTGGTAATGAGAGGGAGCAGGAGGGAGTGCAAAACACTTCGGAAATCATTTTTAAGGGCGTTAAGATGTGTTTGAAATTTCTGAAACCTAACAGCAAGTTTGGACAAGACGTAGGGTATAATTAGTACAGATGAAAACAAATCAAAGCATGACTTGTAGCTTTTATTATATTTAATAATCTAATTTCACTGTGTCAAAGGTGAGTAGTGAAGCTGATATTATTATTATTATTATTAATATACATTTTTTTCACTTTTGCAATGTAACCTTTACACAAAACAACAAAATCGTTGAATGAGACGCACTGAGAACAATGATTTCTACCCAACTGATGTGTTTTGACCAGTGAAGATGTTGACTGTGATCATACAGTGAAAAAACAACAGAGAAGTCTTAAAGTCTGTGTAAAATAAGAATAAATATGTGTTTAGTCAAGCAACAATTTGTAAGCCATTGAAACGTGTCAGATGAGTTCAGAAAATGACGTGACTTTGAAACACTGAGCGAGATGAATTAATCTCTCTCTCTCTGCTAGGGGTGCAGGGGTATGCTCAGGGTGGCCTCAGTGTGTCATCGAGCCACCCTTTAAGGACCGCCCACAAAAACCTGGACGGAAAACTGTTTTAACCTCTAACTCCACATTTCAGTAATATATTGTTTAAAGTCTTTTCGGATGTTCTCAGCAACTATTTAACAACATATTTCATGAATTTTGAAAGAAATCTCAGAATTGCCTTTACACGGACTTTAAAGTCTAACTGTGCACCTTCTTCAAGTTCATTGCAGACGAAAAAAAACAAAAAAAAAAACGTCCTATGCCTACTTAATTCATTTCAGCATAAAACTGCAGCTAAGATTACATAAAGGGTCAGATTTTCCATTTCTGTGTGTGGCAGTGTTTTTGTGCGTATGTGTGTGGCTGTTTGGTTTGGCTGGTGGAGAGAGGGCAGCTGGTGTGGTGCTTTCTGGGCCAGACTTGCTCTTCGCCCTCTTTTCTAGTAGGAGTAAAAGGAGGAGCAGACCTTCCCATTACAAAGTCAGAAATTATAGTACAGCACTTGCAAAGTGACAGTCTGAACTTTTTTTTTTTTTTTTTCGGGGTTGGTAGAAATTTGCCATTCTGCACTGTTGGCATCCTTCCCAGGAGGGAAGTAGTGATTCATCAAGTGTTCATACCCTCTATTCACATCAATTTGGACTATTCATTTTCTGTTTAGCCGTGTCGAGGGTTGTTATTTTCCTCAGCTCGACATGTTTTGCTGGTGACCTCACAAACATATACTGTAAATGTAGTCCTCCAGTTCGGTCAAGTTGAGCTCTTTTCTAGTCATGACTGACGCCTCCCCCCCCTTCTCTCCCTTCTTCCCTCCTTTCTCGCTGTTTCCATAACCCACTCCACCACCAGCACCACGACTGTCGTCACTGGGCTTTTTATGAACCTTCGTTTTCAGTGCGGAAACTCTCAGGATCCAGGAGCCGAGCTGTATCTGTTTTTTTTCCTTTTCTGCTTAGCACACATTGGTCAGTGAATGATTGGCCGAATGATCAGATACATGTGTTTTAATTCTGCAGGGTCACATTTTGATGAAAGCTTTTTGTGCGAGCAGTTTCAAGGCCCTCTCTTCGACCTGGGTTTATTCCTGAAAATGATTGTTGTGTGGAAAAGAAGCTGAGCCGTGAGCCAAAAGAGGGGGGATTTAAGATTTAAGTGCTACCAGTGTACTCGAAACCTCACACTGATACTGACAGCGATAAGGCCATGCTCCACAGCGGAGCAGGGGATTGTCAGGGAGCTTCTTCTGTGGATAATGATCCTGTCAGGAGTTATCATACCAGGGGATATCATAGCTGACCTTGATGCCCCTTGTAGGTTTAAAGCATTAAGGCTTTAGGAATATTAACATTACATCAGGCTGGATGTTAAGCTTTCACTTGATCCTTTAAATGTCTTGTACTGTGATGCATATTTTCTTTTTATTTGATTCCAACATGTTTTATCAAGAAAAGCTTACAAATGAGAGGCATTACAGCAGCAACAGATGTTTCCTTATTGACACACTTACTTATATAAATTTCACAATTTGAAACACTGAAATTGCAATTTCAACAAAATAAAGTGCTCCAGAATCTAATCAAATCATCTTATCGTCGGGGAAAACCTGGTGGTGTTCAGTAGGAAGGTTTTACCATAGCAGCTAACACCTGTAGGTGGTGGGACATGAAGCACACAAACCTAATTTGTTATTGATGTCGGTATCATCGCGGTATTGGTGGACTACAGGCCCTTCAACCGCTTGTCATGACAGGCACAGATATCTAGTTAAGCTCGCTCTCCATCTAATTCCATCAAGTCGCCGGCTCGCTTGGGTTTATGGTACAGTACAAGAGCACTCAGGTTGAATTCCAATCTCATCCAGCCTCTGACAATCTGACGTTTCTGTTGAGGCGTTGCAGTCCCCCGAAAATGAAACAGAGCATCTCCATCTGTGTGCAGATGTGTAACACGGTAGCTTACCACACTGCAGTTTATAGAGTAGAGATGATATGTTTTTTAAACAGACTCTTTAGGCAGCTTATAATTACTGATGCATTTCTCTTAGCAACTTTTAATCCTCATGTTGGGTGAAACTTTATTTTATTTTATGTTTTTTTTAGATACAGATAGATAGAATGTTTTTAGACTCCACACTGTACACTAAAGCATTTTAGTCTCTGACTTTTACTCCTGTTCTGCTGTATCCCGGCGCCATATTGACACAGAAGTCTATGTAATGTAAATGTTAAAGGCTGGTTATGCAGGCAGGATGTTAGCCAAGCTGTTTGTTCTGCTGGTTTCAATGGACTTGTTGTATCGTCTGTCCACAATATCCTCTTTGTGTCAGTGACAGACTCGACTGACATACTGTACATTCTGGTGGAGGTGGGCGTAGGCCGGGGGGGGGGGGATTGAACTCTCTCTACAAAGGCGGGCTCAGCCGGAGACAGACCTGGTTCCTCCTGAAAAGTCACAAAGATTCAGTGAAAGGATGTGGAACTCTGCAACATGTTTTGAATGTTCTTCTTGCCGTCACAAGTTCGGGGGCCCACCATACGCATATACCGTACATATGAGTTCAAATCTGCAAATTTGACGTCTGTGCTTTTTTTTTTTTTTTTAGTCCGTAAAGGATTTTAGTGCCGTCAGGAACATTAAAGACAACCTGGTACATAAAACTCCACTCAAACTACAACCAACTAAAAATCCGAGCCTCCAGAGAATGGAATCTGACACAACAGTAGGCTGTTTTCTTACTCATGTAGGAGTGCCTGAACATATCATGAATTCAGTGTTAATAGGCCTCCCCTGGATGGAAAAAAAGGGAGAAATGTCGTGGGTGGGACAACAACCTCTGTACTGCAACAACTTGCTTTTGTGTGACTAGTGCGGCGTCTGTGCTGCCGCAGCTTGTTTATGTATGAGTAACAGGCATACTTTAGCAGGGCTGCATGTCAAAAATGGTAGTATCCTGTCTGGGTTAGGGGGTGTGGGGGAAAAAAAAAAAACATCTACTGTTACTGTAAAATGTTGATAAAATAGCATCACCAAATTGAGATGGTCAGATTCAAGGTCTGTGGTGGAGGTCACATGACAGCTGTGAGACAGGCAGCAAACTGGTTTCACATCATTTTTCTACTGCAGTAAACAAAAAATATCAGGAAACCTTTTTTAAGGTGCTCAAGCTGTCTGCGCAGCTGCTGTCTTCGTGGTAAATGTAACTAATCCTGTTTAGACTACTGAAATATGACAGCAGGGAGATATACAGTTTGTGTTGGATCAAGCCTTATTTAAATAATGAGAGCGATGTTCCTGCCAGGAGGTGGCAGCAGCAGCACTGTCTACCTGAGTCACACATCTTGTCTGTCCAGCACACACACACACACACACACACCAGGATGAGCACAGCAAGCATCAACCGATCCAGCTCCATTTGTCTTACTTTTAGTTTGACAGCCACACTTCTGAGGATGAGATTAGACTCGATTTTTCGATATTTCTGCAGCTAGTTGCAGGACTTGCGTCTTCAGGGAGTGGGTGTTTTAGTCATTTGAGAAACAGACGCTTTCTTTGGACTGAAAATTTTTTTTTTAATCTGGTTTAAATGTTGCTCGTGTGCTGCGAGGCCACGTGCAACGTCAAATAAAACATGTAAATGTGAGGACTGCTGCAACAAATGTAACATGGGGTCTTATACTGTCAGTAAAATAACACGACTATACACAGTAATATTTAAATATCTGTAGTAATTTGAACTAGATTCTAATCCAGAGAAACATGCCATCATTTAAGCATGTCAGCACCCTCAATTACAATTCAAACCTCTGGAAACTGGCATGTGTAATTTAAAAACTCATCCACAGAAACTTTTTCTGTTGTTTGATTTTGACCGCGTGAGACAGATTTAATCAAACGCCTCAGCCGGTGATGGGTTAATGAATGTCCTCCCCTGAGGTTATGACGTCCTAATCACAGATGGGGTCATCGGGCTGCCACGGTGAGCCTCCAGGGAGGACAGGCAAAGGTCAGAAGTCACTGGAGGAGGTTGCTCTGCTGACCTGTGCTGCCTCGAGGGAGGACGACGAGACGACAATCCGTGGCGCGTGGGCTTGAAGCTAGTGACGTGAAGGACTTGGCTTTCGCGGTTGCACGTGTAAACATATATCAAACCAGGAGTGTCGGGGATGTCGTTTGTCGTGTCCACTAATGTGTGTCTTGCACAGCAACCTAGTAAACGTGATGCAGTGAGATTCACTTGGAACTACCGTCTGTGAAGAAAAGCGTCGAAACTTGAATCCCGTGCATATTTAACAACAAAAACAACACTGTGTGTTTGTGCAGATTTTATTGCATCGCGGTTAGGTTTTCCGCGTGGGCTGGGAACGGGGGCATGACTGCATAATAGATATCTGAATTGACGCCGCTACATAAAAATCTGGGGATCGTATCCCCGAGTGTGGGCCACCAAAAACCAGACCGCAGCCACCACACCCACAGTTCCAAATCCAAGCAGTGTATACATGTACTGAGGGCAGAAGGAGAGGGAGACTGGCGTGGGCTGCGTGGTGATCACATTACCGTCTTCTCTCTGCAGACCACTGATTGAAACAACAAAGCAGAGATCCCCTCCTCGGACATCCTGCTTTCTGTCTGTCTGGTCCTATTGATGACCTGCTTTACACTAATCAATACGTGACAGGGACAGTTTGCTTCACGGATGCACGCAGCTGGAGCAGTAGTAGACGCACTATGTGTTGTTTGAGGGTGGTGCGGCGGAATAAACGTATTTGCCGCTGTGCAGGTTTTATCACAAGATGCTTTGGCGCAGTTGTTGTTTAATATGGTGAACGTGGCCAAGATCAACATCGAGGCATGAGTCAAGAGTTGCTTCAGTCAGAATCTATGAATATGCAAATCATTTTGGTTTCAAAAATTTGACCGCAGGACGACAAGATGTCACTAAAAAGTCCTTTCTGGGTGTATGTGCACTGGATATTTCAACTTCTTACATCACGCTTACATTTTGGGCCACGCTTGGCTCCCAAACTAGGTGTGATGACACAAAATTCTGCTTGTACGTACATGCCTTGAACTGAGCTTTAGGGTGAGCACAGAGAAACCTCATAAAACATAAATTATTGTGCACAGAGAAGGTCAAACATCCAAGTGAAGCAAAACAGATTTTGTGTAGATCTATGTGAGTTGAATCGTGCAGAGTATTTAATGTAACGCACTAACAAGCAGGGAGAGGCGGCTACTGAGGGGCTTGTCTCGCCTCGTCTGAGCCCCCAACGCTAGCTAGTCGCCTCAGGCCTCCGTGTTCCGACACACACACACACACTTACTGTACATACGCGTGCACATACGCACATGCGTGCTCAGCAACTTGACAGGAATGCTTACTGGAGCAGTTTGTTGTGTTCACTAACCCAGTTAACTGCGATTTAAAGTCAATACAGCTCCACTTCCACTGTTCCGCTGTGAACCGGGCTTTTTCCATGCCCCCCCCCCCCCCCACGCTCGCCGCCTCTGCCTCCGGGATCGGTATACAACTCTTGCTGTGAAGCGGCTGGCCAGGTCAAGCTCTCTGTCCTTGAGCGTTTATCTCGTATTTAAATGGCGGAGACAGAGTGGCCGGTTAGCTTGTTGTGCTTTCGTCTTAGAGGGGAACTAAGTAGGTTCCTCTTAACAGTTATCAGTATCTATTCAACCTAAAACACTTTTAATCTGCCGGTAACCTGTATATTCATTTAGACACTATAAATGAGTGAATAAATGAAATTATTGGTGACAGTTTAGTGTTTAGGTTGCACAGCAGTGTTGCACAAAGGCATGGAACAAACCTTGCAGACTGGTGTTCACCTTTTAGCTCTTATCTTCTCCTTCTCTTGTTTCTGTCTTTCTCTCTTGGTATTTCCCTTCATCTGACTTTTCCTCTCTCTCTCTCTCTCTCTCTGTCTCTCTCTCCCTCATGCTTGTTTTCTCTCTCCTTCCTTCCTTCCTTCCTGTATCAGACAGAGCCAACAACACATCAGAGGTGTGGTGGTCCATTGCATTAAAGGCTCCCCAGTCCCGAGTGTTCATCTCTGCTTCCGCTGGCTCTCACTGCTTGAGTCAGTTTACCAGTACACACACCTACACACACACCTACGCACACACACACACACACACACACACACACACACACACACACACACACACACACACACACACACACACAAAGACTATATTTTTTGATTCAGACCACATTCATCCAATCTGATGCAGCAGACTTGGTGTGTTTGCAGAGCAGACAAAGAAGGTAAAGAGACACAAGCCAATAAGTGCCTTCGCTATATTTGTGTGGTCATCAGGCTCCCTCTCTACCTCCCTCATCAACACTGAAACTAGGTTTGCAAAGCCTTTGTGTGTGTGTGTGTGTGTGTGTGTGTGTGTGTGTGTGTGTGTGTGTGTGTGTGTGTGTGTGTGTGTGTGTGTGTGTGTGTGTGTGTGTGAGAAAGAGAGAGAGTGATAAAGAGTCAGTCAGAACAAAAAATGTATTGTATGTTTGAATGGTATCACATTTGGTTAAATAAATCATTTTCAGTTAGTCAATGTTTTCTCTTTACTTTTGTGGTTTTCTAGATTAACACTATGAAAACCACAAAATAACACAAATTTAAGGATGCTCTGCACACTCTTGGTATTCTCTCGATATCCCATATATGCAGTTATCCATATTCTGCCTTTTCTGCCTCTGCTTTCTCTTTTTTACCGGCAGGTGTGTGTGCGAGGAGTATCTTCTTCTGTTGTTTCTTTTGTGTGTCCTCTCTTAGTACAATGATTGCTGCCTCCACCCGACTCAGAAAACATACAAAACCATACCACGATGAACGTGTTTTAACAGGTTGACATTTACACTCAAAACTACAAAACATATCAAACATATCAATCCTAACTTTCATTAATATACTCATATTTCTTACCTTCCCTATCACTACAGTCCATTAGCAGTTTCCCTTTAAGTGTACATGAACATTTGTTTAATCCACTTCTTGTTAGTAATTTTAGTGTGACAGTTTTATTAGGAGAGTCTACTGACCATCTACTTGAGAGCTTAACTAATAACCAGTCTATAAAACACGTTACAATCACATCTAATGGGAGCTTCTTCAACACTGTTCCAATTAAAATAGATGAACAGAATATTAATCCCAAAAATAAAGTTACTTTTACATCAAAGTAAGATGAATAAACAAAAAGAAATGTGACTAGATTCTGTGTGGGTCACATCTGTATATCATACTGTGTATAGTGTTTTTCACCTCCTTCAAATAAGGGGATGGGAAAGGGACAAATATGAGAAGAAGAAAAAAAAGCGCCAGGGTGCCATCAGCTGTTTGCACCGCCTTTTACTGAAAAGTATCTGGGGTATTGTTGTCGTTACATTTTATGGAAGCATTGATTTGGTTCAGTTTTAATTGAGAAACTGGTTGGCAAAACGTTTGTAGGAGGATTGCAGTGGTGGGAATCAGGTGACTTACCACAGGCGGCTCATTTTTATCATTGCATGTTTTATTTATTTATTTTGTTTTAGTGCATGATGTGTTTTATTTATTTATTCACCTTCTATTGTATTAATTTGTGTGCACTTTTATGTCAAGTCAGTTTCTTTTAAACTTTAAACTTTTATTCATAATTTTGATTATTTTAAGGTCGTTTTATGAATAGTCCTGTTTTAGCCTCACTGGCTTGTTTTGAACTTTGTTAACAATAAATTATATATTTATTTTTTCATAAGCACGTCTCTGATTTTAACTTGTGTGAACCTGTGTGTGGACCCCGTTGTAAAATACTTGAAGTAATCCTATGTGGAACAGTAAATCTTTGGGTGAAAGTCCCAAGGTGGCATTGTCAAACAAATTTACGCAATTAGCATTTTAGCCAAGGCCTCTTTTGGCCCGGTTACATTAGCAAAAGACTATAGCTAACTAGCTAACTAAGTCATTTGTTTTCTACAGTGCAAAACTAGCTTGCTGATCTAAATCAATCATTAGCTAACTAGTTAAATCTATGAGCTAATGTTAGCAAAACACTAGTGAACTCTATATCAATTGCTTGATACAGAGCAAAACACTAGTTAGCTAGCAAGGTAGTCAACATTAATTGTTACCTAGCTAGTTACAATCTAATAGTTGATGTTAGCAAAACATTAGTGAACTAGCTGGCTAATCTACATCAGTTATTAGCCAGGTAGTTACATGTAACTACTAATGTTGGCAAAACATGAGCTAAATAGCTTGTTAGTTTTTTATTAATTTTTAGTTAACATTAGCGTAATGTAAGATTTGACTATAATGTTGTGTTGCCACATATGTTGTGTTGCATACAGTTACTGTAGCTCTGAACACTAATGTATATTTTTCTCCATTTGTTATGACACATAATGACAATAAAGATATTGTATTCTACATGTATATGAATATGTAGGCCAGACTTGTTTTGTTACATCTATTAAAATAATGTCAAATGAAACATAACTAACTTCAGCTATACACAGCCACACATCACTCAAAACTTATTTTTGTCGACTTTTATGATGAAAAACTGCCACGACGGCTTTGAAACCTAGTTCTCTCTTTGTTATTGATCTGCAAAACATATCTTAATAACAATAATGAAATTTAAATTAATTTAATTGTTTATTTGAAATGGTCTTTGTACCACAGGTGTTTTGGACCACCGGGCAGAGGAGGTCTCGTTGGGCTTACTTACCTTTTACTTACCTTGATTTTTGTTGCTGGATTTTTTTTTTTTTTTTTTTAATGTCTTTTGGACGTGAGGGAGAAAAGAGAGCACCTGGAGAAAACCCTCTATGTACCCGCTATCTCTTTAAAATTTCTGAGCAGTTGCACCGTCCTCTTCCTCTGGAACCGCTTGGTGGTCTGTTTCTCTTCTCCTTGAACCAGAAGTAAAGAATCTCTTGAACCTTTTCCACCTGGAAGGTTCCCTCCTCCTTGCAGGAGTCTCCTCCTGTGGAGGTTCAGGCAATGCTTCGGTCCTCTCCGCCGCTATCGCCGTCACCTCTGTGTTCCCAGCCTCCACCAGCGCATAGGACTCAAGTTGGTTTCTGAGTTCCCGGTTTTTGTCATGCAGATCATCTCTTTCTTTCTGCTTCTCCTTGAGGGACCTCTACTTTTATATTGAGGTCTGTTGTTTGTTTTACAGAAATCAGTGGTTTGTCTTTCATTCATTTCTCTTTCTTTTTCCAGCTCCCCACTGAAACAGTCATCAGTCTGGCATTCCTTGTCCTCCTGCTTGGCAGACGGGAGTTGCAGTGTGCCATTCTGACTGCTGATTGCTGTGAGGAGCATTTTGTTAGTTTGTCTCTGAGACTTCACGAGTCCTTGTGTGGCCTCATAGTTTTTACGAAGCCTCATGTTTTCCTTTTCGACAACATGCAGAGCCGTCTTCAGCTCAGAAACCTCAAGCTGAAGGTCAGCAATGTCCTTGTTGTCTTTTTTTGTGCCCCTTCGTGTCCTTGGGTTGTGTCACTTGGACATGTTCTGCCTGCCTGTTCAGGCCTTTTTCTTCGTCTTTCTGTAGTTTCTCACTCACAGATTGATCGTACATTAGTAACATGGTCCTCAGCTTTGTGTTTCCTCAGAGAGCTTCTGTTGGTGCTCTCTGGCTCTGAGCTGGTCCATGAGGAGCTGTTGCTCAGTGGTGGTTACAGGATTTGAAGGCTTCACCAGAGCAACAGGGACTTGTCCCACAGTCTTTCTCCTCGCTCCTAACCTTTCATTTAGCAGTTTTTGTTGTATGCTAGAGTCCATGTCCTCAACAAATTAAAAAAAAGACACTTTCTTTTTGACTCCGACAGTGTTCTCTGCATTGACACGGTCTTTCTTTGTCCTTATGTCAATGTTATTTTTTTGACAAACCTTACCTTACCTTCGAGATGGTCCTTGTACGTTGTACCTTTCTCCGTGGTGGTCGGACTGTATCTTTCAAACAGACTGATTTTATGTTTCACTGTGTTGTGTTTGCCGTCCATGGCTGATTGCACGTTCAACTCAGGTGAAGATAAATATTCCATCGCAAAGATTTCATCCTCTACTCTGTTGTACTAAGTTGAACTATATTTGCAAGCCATGTCTTTTATAATATCCTCAATGCTAACAGTGAGCAATGTCAAAATGTTGCGGATTCAGAGTAAACAAAATGTGACACTGTCATACGGAACACTCAGAACCAGGAAGTAAAGAAGATGAGATGGAGAGACACAGATGCACAGCAGCAAATAACTTTAAACTGTAATGGAGCTATGGTAACAATAATGACAGTAATACTATATGTAGTGGACGTCGTGCAGGACCACAGCAGCAGCCAAGATCCATGAGAACCTGCTGGACGAGAGAGCACAGAAACTCCGGGGAAGAAGTTTAGTTGGTAACATGCATGCATTAATGACACATGTATGTTTACAGATGGTGATGGTGATGCTCTGTGTTAATCCACTCAAGCCACACACACACACACACACACACACACACACACACACACACACACACACACACACACACACACACACACACACACACAAACACACACACACACACACACAAGCAACTACAGTAAAAAGGTTGCTCCTTTCTCTCTCTCTGCTATCTTGTTTTTCTTGTATTGTTATTATACTGCTGTAATACCCCCCAATAGTTCCTATGTTTCACTTAGTTATTGAATTTATTACATGTTTTCTAATCTGTTATAGACAGATTAGTTGATCAAGAGAAAAATAACTCTTATTAATCAGTTCATTGTTAAAGTAAGTGGACTGAACAAAACAACATTTCTCACTTTTCTGACATTTTAAAGACCAATCGATTAAGCTGGAGAATAATCAGCAGATTTATCCATAACCAAAATGGAGACCACATACAATTCCTCATTTCTTTCTTAATAAAGTGTCTGTATATTTTACTATGTCTTTGAAGGATGTGATTTGTAGTCACGTGCTCTCAACCAAAGTCAACCTGCTTAAGCACTATGTAAACAAAACCTGTAGTGAGGAAATGGTGCTCCAACGAAGGCAACACACTGCAAACATGAATTTGTGCTCCGGGGATTTTCTGATTTATTAGTTTCAGATTAGGCCGTCGTAGCTGTCCCAATTTTTTGTGCCTTCTTGCTAAACTGCAGCTGTGCTTTGGCTTTACACTAAAGTGGGATGATTGTTAGGAAAAGCTTTTTTTTTTTTTTTCTTGTTTCAGCTGATTTCAGTTGTATGGGAAATATTAATGCTGGTCCTCGGGGCGCAAAGGTAGCTGCACCTGGTGTGTGTCCCATGTACAAAGGCTAAGTTCTAGCTGCAGTGACCTGGCTTTGAGTCCGGCCTATTGTTCTTTGCCGTGTGTCCTCACCTCTCTCTGTCTTTGGCTGTCCTGTGAAGTAAAGGCAAATAAAGATTTATTTTTTAACAGATCAAACAAACAATGTATAACATGTTAGGATTTTGTTCACTTTGGACAGAGCTAGGCTAGCTGTTTCCCCCTGTTTCCAGTCTTCGTGCTAAGCTAAGTTAGCCCTCTGCTGGTGGTAGCCTGATTTTCACAATACAGACAAGAAGGTGGTGTCAATCCTCCATTTAACGTTTGTAAAGAAAGCTGATTTCACCAAATGCTGTTTTACTAATATTACTATTATGCATTACAATAAAAAATATTCCAATATTTAATGTATATACTGTGTAGCATCAGTTAAACTGGAGGAGAAAATTGTGCAGACTTTCCAAATGAAGTTAAACGTTCATCTCTGTAATGAACTGGTCTGTGTCTATCTGCGTGTGTGAGAGAATGTGTACGTACATATCCGGTCAGCCGTGCAGTCCACCTGTTGAAAGTAGTTGCCCTGTGGCCTCCCATCGCCACTGTGTTTGTTTGAACCTACAGATGCTTATATGAAGCGGTTCCCTTCACACACACACACACACACTCTGTCAGCCTCTTAATGTTTTGACAGCTGGCCCTGATAGAGCACTATTTTAAGGCCATGGGTGGATATTATCTGTGCTTGTCTCGCTGCTGTCATGTGCGTACATAAGTGCTATGCCTGCCTGTCTGGTTTGAGGGTGTCAGTTTGATAGGCAGCCTTTTTGCATAGTCCAAGAGGCCTCTGTGGAAGTGTTGCACTAGATGTGATTTACGTGGTGCTCAGACATTCCACGCACTCTAAACAATGAGCTAATCTTTTAAAATGGTTCACTTTTGAAATACTCAACACACTCTCTTGCGTGTAAATATATGTTTTCAAAGGCAGTAAATGTTGTTTCTCAAATGGTGTGTCATGTATGACATGTTCACTAATAGTGTCTTTCTGTCCTGCAGGACCTGCACACCATCTACTGCCACCTTTACCACATGGACGTCCTCTCTCACCTTAGGGAACATCAGCTAAGGTGAGTCATTTTTCTTTCACCAAAAGCAAAATTCAGTGCCAAGCCACATTCAGACAGGATTTCCATTCATTTGAGTGGGGCGGTCTGTTTTGGCTGCGGCGGTGCAGGCCGCAGGGATGTCAAAAAAAAAAACACAGTCACCTGCGGCGGCGGAGGTTGAGCTGGATCCAGTTTTTGGACAAACACAGCCTGACATCACGCAAACAGGCAAACCCTCCACAGTCAGCCTGAAATGTCACTTAAGGTGAGGCTGTCCAGGTCACCTGATCCCCTGAATCTGTTTGAATCAGGCCTTAGTCGGAGAGTTTTGATTTTCCGCTGTTAACGCAACATTGCATAGAAATTGGTATTTTTGTGATTTACTGCCCCCAGCTTCAGTGTGCAATGCCACTGTTGTAAATATGGACAGTTGTACAGGTACGTTTGTTATGATTACATTACTTATGCTCAAAAACTAGTGAGTTGACAAATTTGCTAAGAGCTATACATCAAGCAAGTGCAACAAGACAAGACAGCTAATATTACTTACTAGTCCAACAACAAGGTGTCTGTCTTTCAGCCTTTTATTTCATGAAGCTCTTGCCAGTGTCTAAAAGTTAGTCCCAGATTTACGCTTGTCTGGCAGCCTCATGCTCAGTCACTCTCTCCTCTTTTCTTCTTTGCTTCCTGTCAACATTCTCTTTACCTCTGACATTATGTCCACAGAGGTTTCAAAGCCCAGTTACATTGCCTGCTAGACAAGCGGCACGACACCATCCCTGCTGCCTGTCAGCATTCTCCTAAGCTCCTAAGCTAACATTAGCTAACAGCAGGTCCAGTTGGCAGCAGTGTACTTTACTGTCCATCAGGAAAATCAGAGGGAAACCAGAAAACATTTTCTCCATGAAATATGATCCAGTTTCACCACAATGAAATAGTTGATGGGTGACTTAGTGATGCTAAGTGTTACCTACTTTATGTAGAAGTAGCCTTTAGGCTTACTTTCTGTACGACTTATTAATGAGGCACACCCTGCCCAAACAGGTTTCAGAGTGCTTAGAATTTTTTTGCAAATGTCTTTTGGCCCAGGCTGGTTTTCCATCCCGGCTTTATCATTCACAGGGTGTTCAGTTCATACCAGGCGTGTTTAAATTGTTCTGCCTTATGTCTGGAATGTTCGACTCTGTTGAGCAGGTGACAACAATGACATTCGAACAAGAATGCTCACATTGAATTGCAGGTCTGAGCCCTCATCCTAACAAACAATGGCGTGAGATTATAATCTCACACCATTTACAAGAAATGATTCCACTGTGGGGGGTTTAGGGACACACAGACGGGTATATACATCTGACCAGACAGTTTCTCATGCTTGGTATAGAATGATAAAATGAACCTCATAGATCTGTGCATGCTATGTCTAATTATCAAGCTGCAGTACTTTAGAGTCCATTTGACTTGTGTTTACAAACCCCTGTTCTCTTGGAATTGGGTTCAATCGACCAAAGACTGAGCAAAATTCTGCAAAAAAAAAAAAAAAAAGAAAGAAAATACATGTTGAGGCTGCAGCCAGAAATTGAGTAGCGGATTACTCCAACACTCTGAGCTGACAGACAGTAATGATGGTGTCTAAAATAGGAGGGCTTGGCGCCTTCTGAGGAAAAGGATGCACATGTGATGGATTGTGAGAGCTGAGAATGTATTAGGGGTGTTTGTTTGGAGAGAAAAAGTTAACATTGTTTGCCTCTTCTGTCTCAGGTCGATGTGCACATCGGCCAGATATGAGAGACATGAGGCCAACCACATCCTGTTCTTGTAAGTACAACTTCTCACACTGAGCTCTGCTTTGCTATGTTCTACTGCACTTACACTCACTTTTTATTCAAATATCTGCTGAGGAAAGCTTTTTTTATTCAAATATGAGTTGATTTTCTTTTTCTTTTTTTTTTTCTTTTTTTTTTTTTACATTTTTGTCACCGGTTGAAGTTTCACAATACTTTTAAGAATGTAACATCCACACATCGTAGCGGCCTAGAATAACAAAAGTTTGTCAGTTTTGGCCACTGAGCAGCTGCACTCGAGGAAATGATACCTTGCTCAGGGGCACATCAGCGTAGTTGGCTTACAAAAAGTGCATTCAAACGCCATAGGAGCAAGAGATAGATTTCATCAGTGCATCTCTTATAACGAAACAGCTGTAAGCATGTTCAGTGCTGTAGTACACATGGGACGTTGTGTAGTGTAGGTGTAGTTCAAAATTCAGAATGAGAAAATATTACAAGGAGCAAACTTAGGTGCTACTTCTTACATACATTTTTAAACTACCCAGTAAAACCTGAAGCTGGAGCTTCTGCTGGAAGTGTTTTTGCATTCGATTTTTTTTCTTCCTTTCTGAGGCCCACTCCACTTTTAAGATACCATTGCCCGGATGAGATCACTGATCAAGAGCTGACGGTGTTGTCGACAGATCCCCTGATAGCCCGTCTGCCTTCCTTTCTGCCTGTCTGTCGGGGCGTGTGAATAAATGGATACTGAGATGGATGCGTCAGATGGTGAAAATAAGTCATTTTAGCATCACACGCAGGAAAACTAGGCGAGAGGAAGACTGATTAGGAGGAGAGAAGAGGAATGAGAGATGAGCGAAAGGCTGCTGAAAGGAGGAGAGAGTAGTTGATAAGATGAGAAGAGGAGGGAGGAAGTGGCTGCAAATGAGAGATGTAAGGAGGTATATTAAAAGAGAACACACAAGGGGAGAGGACTGCAGAGGAGGAGAGAAAACAAGAGGTGAATATGCTAAAGAGAAATAAGGAGGAAAGGATAGCAACGCAGAGAGGGAGGAGAGACAAAATGAAGTGAGGAGAGGAATGAGGAATTTGAAGTAAGGTAGAAGAGGGAGGGCAGCTGAGATGTGGAGGAAGTGGGAAACAGAGGGAGGACAGAGACAGATGAAAGGATCAGAGAGAGGCTTCACTTGCTGCTGATGTATTATCATGCTCGCTAGAATCACATTAGACACTCAGTGGTTTAATCTGCCATCAAATAAACACACATACACACACAAAATCTCCCTCTCCAATATTCTTTCCTGTCTCACTACCAAGGGGCTAGTCTTAAGTACCTTAACCCAGAACAAAGAGCCTGCCATGTCCAATTAGTCAGCTGCTACACACACACACACACACACACACACACTGCAGACAGCAGATGAAAGCAATCAAGTTCTCTCCAATGAAACCATAATAGTAGTTAATGATGGCCTCACTTAAACCCCAACAATGCAACAAGAAACTGATCTTTTTTTCTTCTTCTTTCCAACATGATTATGTTGAGCCTGCACTTACTACACAGCATTCAATGGTAAAGAACACTAAAAGCAACAAAACAATGAATGAACGTTAAAACATTATACACTGCACTGCAACTATACATCATTTTCAATTCTGTGCAGTGTGTCGGTTTAATTTTGCAATTCATTTCTTAATCTATGAAATGTCCCCTTGTGATTTCCTAGCACCAAAAGTATCTTTAAAGTCTGTGTAAAGTAAGAACAAATATGTTACATATGAATATGTGAGTTTGTCAGACCAAAGAAGAAAGTGGTATTAACCACCGAGCCAAATTTGAATGGTTAAAAATATTGACAGGTTTAAGCATCAATTCAAGTCAAGCATCAATTTTGATGCAACTGAAACATGTCAGATGAGTTCAGAAAATGACATGACTAACTTTGAAACACTCTGATCGAGATGAATTAACCTTTATCTGTCTGCTAGGGGTGCAGGGTGGCCTCAGTGTGTCATCGAGCCACCCTTTAGGACCGCCCATAAAATCCTGGACTGAAAACTGGTGAAAAACTGTTTAGCCAGCTCACGCTTTGTTTGTTTTTGCTTGTTAGGCCGCTGTTGGTCATATTTGCGTCTTTTTTTTCTCTCTGCACTTCTAAGAGATCACTTTTTAAAACTGTGTCCAGCACTATAACATCCTTTCTGGTTTTCTGTAGATGAAACATGAGCTTCTGCAGATATCCTCTTTTTCCTTCCGTTATTGCTTCTTGTGTGTAGTAGAAACAGTTCAGTTCCTGACATGCAAAAATATAAAATTTATCATCTTGTGCAGCATGCATTTGT
Organism: Sciaenops ocellatus; assembly: GCA_033000465.1. Taxonomy (NCBI): domain Eukaryota; kingdom Metazoa; phylum Chordata; class Actinopteri; family Sciaenidae; genus Sciaenops; species Sciaenops ocellatus. The sequence continues at coordinate 8,833,609 of CP136870.1, forward strand.
CAGGCAAGACTTTCCCAACATTGAATATTTTGAACTACATAGACGCTGAATCAACACACCAACACTACTGAAATAGTAGTATATGAAATAGTATTTATCATACAATCACACTTAAATGCAGGAGGTGATAAGTTGCACAAAAAAATCTGATATTGCCGTCCCAGCTCCCAAACCAATTATGGAAATGGTCAGGCTCGTTTTTTTTTTTTTTCAGTCCCGGTGTGGATACGTGTGAGTATCATCTTTATAAAATCTGATTTAGGGAATAAGATTAAGAAATTGCTCAGAAATACCCAGTGAAAGGACAAGTAACTAAGACCCATCAGGCCACTTTCACTATCTCTGCCTCCAAATCAACAGCAGATTTACACCTGAGATTCTTTGAGTTTATTGTATCATGTTACCCTCTGCTAGAAAACTTGGTTAAACCTAAGTTTTCATAAATGGTATAAATCAAACAAGAACAATATGAATAAATGCTATACCAGGAATTGGGTGAATACACCTTACTGATTTAATGATCAGATTGAACAATGTGTGGCTCTGTTTTAAATTTTATTTTGCTTTACATGACCTGTGGTGATTCTGCAGAGCCAGGCTGTATTTAAGTAATTAATCATGGAAGAGAGATGACACCAGTTTTCTGAACTGCAGCATCATTTAAATAACCTGCCTGTATAGCTCTTTTTGTGATGACAGAATTTATTTATAGTTATTTATTTCCTTAAATTAAAATTCCTTCTTGGTAGCTGTCCATAGCTGTCCAACTGTGTCACCTTGTAGATAAATAACCTTTGTTTTTTTTTTTTTAGGGTGCAGTTAGATATGAAAGCAAATAACCTTCTGCTTTGTCAGGGAAGAAGAGGCAAAAACATTACAGTCTTTCCATAAGGTGTTTGCTCTTCCCACCATGGTGCAGCTCTTATCTCCATGCTTCAAACACTCCTCATTTCTCAGTCCATGTTTCCAGTCTGTGTATTCATAACGACATGCACAGATACCGTCTGTTCTCCTCTGACTTCTTCATGTATGATTGCGTCTCAGCTAGCTGATGACTCATTCACCCAGCTTATTATGAAGTCAATTAGACTTGCTGTCGGGGTTAATAGATAACATGTGCACATGAAATAACATGGACAGTCACATAGCTGATGTTTTGAATTTGTTTATTTTCAGTTAAAAGAATTTCATGTTGCAGCTTGCGGTGAATGAATCACTGTTTATTCTAGTCCTTTTAGCATGACTGCCTGCCTTTAATGGATTCTCTCCACCTTGCAGCAATGGCTCATTATATCATGGCTCTATAGGACAAGACATCCAAAGAATGCATTTATGCCAATTCAAATGCAGCACTTGGGATTCAAAGCTCGGATATGCACTTCATATTTCCTTCCAGGCATCTCAGTCCTCAGTTCTCTTTACAGGCGTGTTGGGAAAAATGTTGTTCTTTGTAGCCATTTCAGCCATAAATGTATATTAAATAAATAAATTAATGTATATAAAAACAGTTTCTGTAGGAACTGCATTTTTTACAGATTCAATCTTGAGCACTTCTCTTATGGAAATTGCTCAGGAACCCCTGTATTATCAATATCCCCTTCGAATGCCCTCGGTCTATAGTTTGTGGTTGTAAAAGTTCAGGAAGCTGGGGTTATCCTTGAGGTCACAATAGGTAATTTTATACAGTGAGGTCAAGTTTCAAAACATGGAATCACTACAATGAAATGACTACTTTGGGGTCTAACATCATCACACATGAATATAATTGGCCTCATTGAATCCACAAGAGTCTCAGCTTTCCAGCCGCACCCAATTAATGCAATTCCAATACTGTTTAAAGACCCCAGTATGCAGAAATATTCAGATTCACTAGGTAACAAAAAAACTGCATGTTTTTTGCCCCAAACTGTATGGGATTAACATAAAGTCAGCATGTTTATAAAGGGGAGACTTGTAGGTACCTATAGAACCCACTTTCATTCAGATATCTTGAGGTAAGAGATGAAAATGGCCATGCTACTTCTTCCATTGCCTAAATTTAGTGTTATTTAACCCCCATCCCATCAAACTAGCATGACCAAAAACTGAGCCAGCTACGGCCTCTGAAGGACAGTAATGTCAGGCGCAAATGGTGATGTCTGTGTGGAATACAAGAGGTTAATTCATTCTTGTTAATGAAATGTAACAAAAGTACAAAAAGGAATGTTTAAATTTCACATGGTCCATGGTTTCCTAATGCATTAGATTGTGAGGTGTCAGTGAAGCACAGACTGCGGTGTTGGACTGCGTTTCACACCAGTATGTTCTCTTTCTTTGTTCCAGCCCAGACACCATCGCTACCTGTTGGTACATCCTGCTCTCTGGATCAGTCTTCGTCAAGGAGCACATGTACTTGGCAAGATGCTGGTATGTAATCACCAACACACACACACACACACACACACACACACACACACACACACACACACACACAAACTCTCAGACACAAACACAAAATGAGAGAACCATATCATGGCGAGGTGAGAAAAGAAGGTGTCAAATATAGTGAGAGGAGTTGGGATTTGTCTGACATTATACGTGAATCTGCCCCATCTTACCTTGTCAGATGCTGTGTGTATGTCTATCTTTGCGTTGGGTGTGTGTGTGTGTTTTCTGTGTATTCATCTGTAACATGAAAAGGAAGAGGTGTGTCACAGACCTGTAATCCAGGTATGAAAAGGTTATACTGTGAAGGAAAAGTGTGTAAATACACACACTCACACTTGTACATCACACTGTATGATTTAGTCCCATGTTGAGCCATGCAGAAGAGATGACATGTTTATTATATTCTCATTCTATTCTGTTCGCACATGACATTCTGAGATTATATCATTCAATATGAAGCTGGATCCAACAGCCAGCAAGCTTAACTTAGCATAAAGACTGAAATGAAGAAAAAAACAGCTAGCCCTGTCCTGTCTGAAGGGAAAAAAATCAGCATACCAACACCTCAAGATCTCACTAATGAACACTTTATTGTCATCGAATGCCTTGTTTTATCCAGCCAATAGTCCAAAACCCATAAATATTTAGTTCACTATAATATTAAGACAAGGACAAGCAGTAAATCTTCACGTTTGAGAAGCTGGAACTACCAAGGGTAAATCACTAAAATGATTAATCATTTATCAAAGTAGCTCTAGACTTTCGCTAGGCACACTGACTTCCTGAAGTCTTCACTGGTTGCATGGCAACCTCGTGGTGATGACATGACTCCATTGTCCTCAGTTTGGAGGGTGTAGTTTTTTGTTTTGGTTTGCTAAACTAACTAAACTATGTCTGCTCCATTATGGGCAAGTATGTGAAAAACAAATGGGGAATTTTAATGATTAAATATTAATCAGGCCTCATAATTCATATAGTTGGCTGTATGCCTTGAATGCAGAATATCAGAAAGAAAGCTTGCTGATTGTGGGGATTTAAAGGCTTTTTGTAGGTGAGGCCTGCTTATCTCGACGCTCAAGAATCTTTGTCACGTCACTGTTGGTCAGGGAGGAGCTAAATTTGGAACATGATGTGATCTGATAAACCCACATTGAGAGAAAATATCAGAATGCCAAAATAAGCCCATGAATACCTTTTTAAAACAGAAGTGTTGCACCTGTTTAAATAAAGGAATTGATTGTGAAAAAGGAAAACTGTGACAGAACTTGCTTGAGGTCGCCCCTCAGCTCCATGTTTACCTTCTTTCTGTTGTTGTAGTTGGACTGAAACAGGAGCAACACACGCCAGAAATGTAAAGGAGGGGCCAGGTACCTTCTGTTCAGTCATGTCTAAATAGGACCTTCACCTGCTAAAGGGAGCTGGTCATGAATTTAGAATGATGGCTTAAGTATGATCTCACACATGATCATACATTATATTAGCAGGGTTACTATCAGCCATGGAATTTCTGGAAAATGGAATAGTAAATTTAATAAATTCCTTGGGGATCTAAGTGAAAGTCATGGAAAGTCACTTTTCTATATGAATACAGTACAGTTTTCACTTGTTTTAAACACATTCTGGTGTTTTCTGCAATGGAAATGACTGTTAACCCCTTCCATGCATTACTGAGTATATAAAAAAAGAAAAGAATCACATGTTTTGGGTCATAAAAGATAAAGAATTTCACAGTTTAAATCCTTGTATGAGCCAGCTGGTATATAATAAAATCAAATTTTATTACTTCCTGTGATTAGATATTTGCTGGATGAAAAGTAATTGGATAAAGTCGGGAATTTTATTGTCATGAACTCGTCTGACGTATATGACTTTATCAAAATGTAAAATGAGTTCTGTAGGAAGACAAATAATGATTATTTATACGGTCGATTAATCTGAAAATCATTTTCTTGATTCATCAAGATGGTTTGTTTGTGAAATATAGTGAAAATAATTAGTGAAAACTAGTGAAAAAATGCCAGCTGCTATTTCTTGAAATGTTAGATGATATCTTGATATGTCATATGTAACACTTACCAACATGGTAAGTTTACTAGCAGATAAGACAAAGAGCAGCATCAGATCCTCTCCACTGAAAAAGCAGACATGGGGAAGGTTAGGCATTTTTGTTTAGAGCATTGTGGTTAACAAAATAGATGTTGATCTCGGTATCACTGCAATAAAATAACAAAAAAAACAACTCCAGGACAGTAAGCTAAAGTGATGAAGCCTTAGTGCAACAGTTGGCCGTTTGTAGAGAAGACTGACTTTTCACAGGCAGATTAAAGTAGCTGGTGTGATGTTAAGGCAGTTTATCCAACAACAGCAACAACACAAAGCCACAACTGGCTCCCAATTATCAATAACCTCAGGGCAGCTAGCGCTTAATTTGTGTGTGTGTTCATTCCAGTGTGGGTCAGTTGATAACAGAATTGAGGGTGGGGTGGGGGAAGGTTGATGGCCTGCAAAGGGCTGAAGGGTGTGCATGTGTGTGTCTGTATGTTGGAGTACACTGGGGGAGCAGGGGGTGGGGGGCTAGGACAGGGTCAAAGAGGGAGCTACTGGGGGGTGTAGTGTATGTGTGTGTGTGTGTGTGTGCGTGTGTGTGCGTGCGTGCGTGTGCGTGTGTGCGTGTGGAATGCGGAACCCCTGGCAGAACAGTGGCTGGCCATGTGTTCCTGAGCAGCCTGTCCGCCTGGAGCCCAGAAGCACATCCAGGCAGGAAATGAGCAGGCTACACACACAGAGGCACACCAACACACACACGTTCAGACACACACACACACACACACACACCTCTCTGGAGCCGACAGACAGAACAGAACAGAGTAGAGCGGGAGGGAACACACACTCCTCCCTCAGTTAAGACAAACTAAAGGGCTTGACAGTCACCTACTTCTGCTTTCTAAGGAAAACTTTTGGCTTGTTCAAAACAAACACACTTGGATCTAAACCTGGATTACTGGAATATTACACTCCCTCTCTCCTCATTGTGGATAATATGCTGGATATAATTTCATTTACAAAGAATCCAAAGAAGCGGACCCTCAAAATTTCTGTTTCTGGTTAGTGATCTTAAAGTTTTTGCTGATTTGGATGTTTCATTTCGGGGGCTGTCGCTGTAATGTAACCGTGATTGCGGGGCTAATTCGTTCGAGATTTTTCAAAACTCCCTCTCTCTTTCTCTGTGCATTCTTCAACCCAGCGTGCTCCATTTCCTGCCTGCCATCATTTAACCAACTGGATAGCCAGGAATTCCCCACGGCGCTGTGGCAGGATAGCTTACAACCGCTGGGCCCCACGGCTCTGAAAAAACACACAGCCAACTCCTGTGTGTTGTCCATTTTTATCTACTCTGATTATCTTAAAGAGAAACAGACTCCTTTCACTTTACAGTAAAACATTAAGTGAGTCTGAAGTGAACTAGGCTTTTGGTTAGAATGTTTGTGCTGACATGATTTAGTTGAGTTTGAGGGCAGTGAAGAGTGACAGAAACAATGAGAGAGGGGAAATCATGTGAATCAAATTCTGATCTGGATGCTCCACAGGAACACATGCCAGACCAAACTCTATATGTATCTTCTATGACACTGGTCCTCAAAACTATGGTACGTGTTCCACTGTCTGGAAACATACTGGTAATGTTAACAGGCATCTCATTTATAGGTGGTGCTGACTGCTGGTTAACCAGTCACCAGCAGTAGATTATACCAGTTGTAGCTAATTATAAGTAATTCCTATAGAGTAAACAGCTACAATGAATCTCTACAATGCTCTCTCCAAGCCACTCACTGAATGATGCATCAAGTGAACATAAGTGAACTCTTCTCTAGAAAAATTGAACAGTTTTTGCAAATCAAATGAATATTTTGTTATTGCTCATTAACCTCGTTTATCAGGACCTTTAGTATTTGTCAAGTAGTTTGTGAAAAATCAGGTCTAAAAGTGGGAGTAGACCAATCAACATTGCACATCTTCTGCTGCTGCTCTTATTTTCAGGTTGTAGCTCCAGATGAAAATTAATTAGGCTGCCTTAATTAATATAAATGTTGATTCATTAAGTAGCTACCACTAAAAACTGGCTTCTCATCCCCCAACATGTGATCACAGATCTAAACTGAATCTTTGAGTTGTAGTCAACCACAACTTTAGTTACTTGCACATGATTTAATGAGAGCCAAGTATGGATTTGAGAGGATTTGGATTTGATTAAACATTATCTAACCCCAAACATGTGCTCTAATAAGGAGCATTGTTCATAAATCACCACAAATTTCTCTGAAACTTTTACTTCCTTGAAGCTCCACATGAGAAACACTGACAACGCGGCTCACTTTCTGTTCCGTCAGGTTTTCTGGGAACTTGCAACGCAGCGAGAAAGTAAAGATAAGAGCAAGTTAACCTACAGACGTGTGAAATGAATGTACATCAAGTCAAGTGTGAATAGTTATCTCTCTCTAAGCTATGAGGATACGTTTACTCATTTGCATTGGAGTTAAGCAGCTGGCAGGGGTGCTCTGTAGTGCTCTGATATGCTTAACTGATCACCCTGTTGTTTTGCAAATGAATCGTAATGTTTCTGAATGACCCACTACGTCATTCCTTGGAGTCTGTCTGGCAGTTTTGTGTGTGTGTGGGTGTGTGTGTGTGTGCGTTGGTGGTCTGTCTGTAGAACTGACTGCTGGCCAGCTCTTCAGTCTTCTTTAATATGTGTGTGAGTCAGAGCGGTCAGCGTTAGCCAACCAAACACTAAAACTGAGAGGAAGAACGGCCGAACTGAGAAGTACAATAATCAGTGTGTGTGTGTATCTGTGTTAGAATGTGGTCTGCGGTTTTCTTTCTTTACTGTTGGTCATCATTGCCATGGAAACATGGGTGCCAAACCAGCCAAGATCTCTATTTGGGTTTAAATTTTTCACCAAAACTTGCTCAAACTTTCTACTGACTCAGATTACACTCAAAGATTGCTGTCTACGTACTGTGCAACATCACATGGCTTGTCTTTTTGGAAGTGAAGCTTTTGCTGTTGGCCAAATCAAAACTTTCTTGAAGTGCAGAGTTTAGAGCATGTAGACAGTTTATTTGTAGGATGTTTTGCAGGCTAAGGCTACGTTCAAATCAACTATAGGTCCGCGAGAAATAACACAGGCCTCTCTGCAACGTGAATGTCCTATTTCTGTTTCTGTTTAGCTCGCCGTTGTTGTGTTGAAAGGTAACATAATTGCTGCTGCGTTGACTTTTCCAGAGTTGCAAAATCCTGTTTTAAACTGTTATGAACCCAGTGTGCACAGTTTTGGCATCTGATGAGCCTTCAGACACATGAAACTGGACTTTCTGGATTATGTCTTATCACTACCTCAAGCACCACAGCCCCCACCGACTGTGTCACTGTGGCTTCTATCACCTTTACAGAGCCACCCACGAGGCAACAGCTGTAATCTGATGTGGCATCTTTTCCTGTCAGCGTGTCCTTTAGCAGCACATGTAAAGCTCTGGGATGGTTGCGCGTCATTGCCATTATACTCCAATCAGTCTGTAAAAAAACAAACGTGTATTCTTGCATTGAGTTAAATCAGTTGTAAATTATAAAATAAAAAATCTTAATTACAGAAAAGAATTATTAAAATATTCTCAAACATAATGCATACACCATGAGGTAACTTGCAAACTCCAACTTATATATTTGTTGCAGATCCCAAAGCGCTCTATTCTCATGTCCTTTGATTATTTTATAGGTACCTCACTTTTATTAATATGACTTTTGCACTCTTGGTCACATCATTGATTTTTACCAAGGTGTGGATACCACCTCACGGTGTGTGTGTGTGTGTGTGTGTGTGTGTGTGTGTGTGTGTGTGTGTGTGTGTGTGTGTGTGTGTGTGTGTGTGTGTGTGTGTGTGTGTGTGTGTGTGTGTGTGTGGCCTCAGTTTCTGTGCTGGCTGTCATGGTTTATTGCCCTCGGGTGCTGCAGCTGTCACTGGACCGGGGCTGAACCTGTTCTCCCCTCTGCCAACGACTTGTTTCTGCAGAAAAAAAGAGGAGAGAGAAATCATCACCTGCTGAAATCCAGCACAGACAGTTTCAGTGCTGTGGGAAGAGCTTTCCAATCCAGCAAAAGATGACTTATTTGGGGAAAAAAAAAAAAGCTCAGCCAACTAAATGATGCTGTGAGAATCGTAGATCCCTTCAGGTTTTTGTCAAAGTGTCCAAGACGTAATTGTTTCAGTCATTAGAAATAATGTATAGGTGTGGAGATGCCAAAGTAGTGTTGTGGTCTTGATTCTTGAATTACCGTAACAAAGTTTGGCAAAGCAGGTAGTCTCCTTTTGAATTGTCTCAGTAATTTGGTCTATTTTGATCTGATTGGATGACTTGCAGATGTTTTTTTGCTCCAGACAGCATTAAAATGTTGTGTCCTGTTTCTTGTGAACTGGCGCTACCTGAATAAACTGCTCGGATATTCTAAGGCGGTCTGAACATACTGTAGTTATGTTCTGGACATTCACTAACATCATATCTTGAGAAAATATTCTTAATTTCTTTATGATAGGAGTATACAACATATTTTACATCAACTTTTTTCAGGTTTACCCATCAAGAAATGTGTTCACATCAAATCAAACTTCTATTAGTTCACGCAGAGATAAACAGTAACTGCTGAAGAACTGGAGTGCAACAAGATCTCATCTGTTTCCTCCACAATATGCAGCACAATATGTAGGAACTCATTTTTGCAGGAGTAATTAAACTTGTAGAATAAACTCTCTCCACTGAAGCCATAATTCATGGTCAAAATGTTTATCTGCGTGCTTTATTCCACTTTTATTTTTCAAAGTAAAGCTTTGGCCTTAGCACGCTTTTATAGGTTTGTCTCATTTCCTTTGCGAGACACAGATTCACACCAGATGACAACAGAGAGTTATCCAACCTCCGTACAGTCAGGGCAACAGCATTATTTGGCGAGTGCACATGTGGGTAAACACAGATGTGACTCAAGTCTGTTGATCTTTTGTCGAAATGCAGTAGGTCAGAAAAAGAAGCAAACAAGGGATGATACGCCGAGGTGTATTTAAGTCTTTTGTCCACACACGCACATACAAATCATACAGGAGGCACAAATTTTAGTTCTCCTCCAGTTCCTTTATTAATAGCAAACTGTGTGTGTTCAGGGCAGTGAGACAGGTTGTGGGAAGACAATGCGGACACCCACACACACATTGAGGAGACAGGCTTGGCAGAGTATGTGCGGTGCTGACAGGGACCATGCGTCTCGCCTCAGTGGAGTGTGGAGAGATCTGTCAGAGCTGGGCTGACCTCCAGGCTAAGGGCTCCGAGAGCAACTCTGAGCCCAGCAGACTGCACTCCTCCCTGGAACACTTAAAGCCATGCCTGTGTGTTCACATTCTGGTGGGGAGCTGTTGTATAGACAGTAGGAATTTTGTTGTATTTATACATTCACTCACCAGGCTTTGTGATGCAGGGCCATACGCTTCTTTTGTTTTTTCAGTTTATAATATTCAAAGAAACAAAAAAACAGAATTTCTGTGCTGTGAAACAATTTGGGGAATTTGAACCGGTGGACCTGGTGCTTTGGCCCATGTGTTGGCAAGCATCTTCCTCACTGACACGTCATTGACAGATGACAGTAAACCCCTCACAGCTCTAGGAATGCTTTCTGCAGCTGACACTGACCTCTGACCTCCGTGCAGGGAAGCAAGCAAAAGCAGAATTTCCCGAAGGAGGGTCTATAAAATATCACCTTACTAAATAATGCAGATACAAAGAAATTAGCAATAGATGCATGAATGTTGTATTTACTATTTTGTACTTGGAAAAACCCGTCCCTAAGTTATGCTTCTTTCTCTGTCAATGTTATAAAAAGTATTAAAGTTCAATACTAAAAGATAATGGCTTTACTGTCCCTGGATTCACCTGACCGGTGCACTTTATGAAAGTGTTTCATATTTTGTACATTTAGTGAATTATTTAGTTTCCTATAGAAAACCTGATATAATTCTTTCAGCCTTAATTGTGTTGCCAAAAAGCTTTAAGGCTGCATCAGCAGGGATGGATGCTCTGAGGTGAACCTCTGTTTCACCTCATCTGGGGAATCTTGAGTCTGAACATGAGTGCACGCAGCAGTGAAGTGTCAAATAAATCCACTCACAGCTAATTTGGCCCTCGTACAGCTACAATGGGAACGGTTTCCAGCAACAATATGGTCGTCGTTTTCGTCCAATTGCATCTCACTTGAACTCCAGCTGCTGTGTATGTTGCTCATCCCTAAGAAGAAAACGCACCAAAGCTTTAATTTTTGCAACCACTTCCTTCTGGTATTTCATAAGAAATATGGCTGTCTGAAGAATATATCCTCATCCAATCCAGAAATGTGGTTTGAAAAAAAAGGAAAAAAAAGAAGACTTTCATCGTTTCCATCATCACAACACATTATAAAGACAGGCTTTTATCTGCGCTCTGAATCAAGAGGCTGAAATTGTGAGAGTAGTGTCTGCGCAGGTGTGAAACTGTGATTAAGGACGTGATGAGATGAAAGTTTGCTTCTTTTTTTTTTTTTTTTTTTTGTACACAGAGAGAGGAAGGGCCAACAGTAAGAAGAAAGAGGGAACAGATGAAAGGGAATGCAGAATGAGATGAGGGGAGAGAACGGGGGAAGAAAACAGCCAAGCAAAGCAAAGCAAAGCAAAGCAAAATAAAATGCAAAAGGGAGAGAAGTATAGTTGACAAGACATGAGAAAGGAAGCAAAGGAAGAACAACAGGAAGGATTCGTAAATGAAAGTGAATGGAGTCAGAGAGATGGAGGTAAAAAAAAGTCAAACAATAAACAACAAAAAGAGAGCTTAAAGAGAAGGAAATATTTTGAAATGGCTTGACCAAAGGAAGGAAGATACGATGGAGGAAGAAGAGAAACTACTGAGGAGAGCAAAAATCTTCAAACCAGAGGGAGCAAACATGCAAGACACACTGTGAGAACGTAACCAGAGAGGAGATGTGAGAGTGAAAGTTGGCCGTTTCCCACCTCAGCACGCTTCCATAATTAAAACCAGCAACTCCTCCAGTCCTTAAACAATGCTGAGTCACCACTATTAGCCTGCCAAATGCAGGGAGACATGTTCGCAGTCTGTTCTCAGGGATCACCGCAGACAGAGATTGAGCTGTTCAGCCAGGGATATCTCTCACACACTCACACACTTCAACAGGTCATGGGAAACAAAGAGACATGCATTATTACCAAATGTATAAACACAGACATTCACAGTGGGAACAGAGGGAATTTTCACAGACGTGCGAAGAAATGTCTCCAAATTCTAACACATTTTAAAACACCTAGTCTTTTTGTTGTTTTTTTTGAAGATACTCTCACATGCCAAGAGGCATAGGTTGTAGAGGAGCTGTGTACAGTGTTGCATTCGTGGGCTGAAGCTTCTAATGATTCAGAGGAGAAATGATCTGAAGAACTTTGTGCCAGCTAGCATACATGTTGAGGGATTTCACCTGCAGACAATGCAGTTTATTTTTTAAGGTGTGAGGTGCATTTATCCATGTAGTGGGTTGTACTGAATGTCCTGAGTCATAAGGCTGTGGTTATGCTCGAACAGAACTAGCTCATAAGACTTCTTCTTTGACCACAGTCGAAATCCAAAGTGTTGTTCCGAGTGGCCAGACTCAAAAGAGGAGCGAAGAGCCGACCATCACAAGAGACAGAGAGGAGGGAGAGGTGGTTATTAAACTATCTAACAAGCAGTTATGACTACCGAGGCATCACATTGTGAACTTTGCACTCGTGTTAATGGTGAACAATGTCAGCCTCTCTAACCCTCTCCCCAACTTCCTGTCACACTTCAGCTTCTTCTATCAAATAAAGACTCAAAAGCCCTACAAAAATAATAGAAATAAATAAAAAATGACCAAACAGTCCCATGTTCCAGCTGCTCTGATGGCAGAATTTGCAGCTTTTCTTTGTCATGTACAGTAGCAATCTGGATGTCTTTGGGTTTTGTGCTGTTGGTCAGACAAAGCCAGCAAGTTGAAGCTGTGGGCTTAACGAATTTGTAACGAGGAATTCATAATTTAAAAAAAGGGGCCACTGAAGGTTTCTCTTGGGTGTGTTTTGGAAACATGTTGAAGTTCATCATGTTAAAATCACTCTTACTGTTATGAAACGCATTCATCACATCATGCGGAATCTCCATGTGATGAGCGTAGAGCAGACTGACCCACATGGTGTCACCACAGCATCAGCTGCTCTCCTCCCACTTACCAGAGGAAACAACTGCCATCAGCCGAGCCGGCTGGAGCTAAACCTGTGAGGCCTGCAGACAAAGACTCCCATTGTTTGATGCTGATCTTGTTCAGTCCAAAGTGGTCCTTGTGAATGAGGCAACTTCACATTAGGGACTTTGTTGTGTTAATCTGTCTGAACAGTTGTCCTGAAGCAGAGGAGTTAGTTTACCTGGTGACATTTTCCTCGTTTTGCATTCTCACTTGTGACACCACACAAGTTGCACAAATTACTTTTTTAACCAGTTGATTCTATGAAATGCAAACATTGATTTTCCTCCATCTCTTTCTATTGTATTATCATGGTATAGTTGCATTTTGCGGCAATCACACTTGGTTAAGCAGTGATTGTGTTCTTTGTGGCTGTGGACAGTGCACAGTTATGTCGAGGTGTCGACTGTGAAGGGTTATTGATCGCTACTCTCTTTTCTTTCAGTAGTGGTTAGACCTTAACCACAAACTGTTTGTTCAGCTGTGCTACTCTAATACCAACAAACTCTTGGTATGAATCTAGTGTCTCTCATATCCAGGACAGCTTATAAAGATAAGAGTTTCTTAAAACATTCGCACTATTCTCATTTTGACTATAGTCAGAATGATTTCTGACTAGTCATAGTTACAGTGTGACTAGTCATTTTGACTATAGTTCTTAGTGACGTTCTTAATATCCAATATAAAACTTGGCTAATAAACAGTTTAAACAGTTTGCCATACTGGTGACCGTTACTACTGATGGATGGCTACCTTGAGTGGGAGGCTCTAATTAAATCTCAGGCTATATCTAGCCCATATCAAACAGATGGCTATAAACAGCTTGTTTATTTACAGACAACACTTACCTTAACGATCCCTAATAATTCAATAGAAATATCTGTCCACTGTTTCTGAGGAAAAAAGGTATGACAGCTGACCTTAATTTATTAAGGCATCGTGAATGCTCAAGTTCAGGGAAAGTATTAAAATAATAATTAGACATGCATACATTTGTTTAACAAGAAATGAAATTGAAATCCTAGCCCACATCAGATTGTATTTACACGTACAGGACCTTCAGTTTTCTATCTCCCAAAAAGCAGTGTGATCATGATGTTTTGTGAAATACCTGAAGCGTGGGTCCAAACAGATGTTCTTATATTGTGTAAAGACAGTAAAGACATACATTATTTGATTAAACCCCTGGTATAATTTTACACTTAACCCTACAACTGTTTCGATTTGGGTAATTACTTCTGTTCAGTGGTTTGTAATGTGTGTGTTCATCTGTTGGTGGGCAGATGTGACTGACTGCATCTTTCTCCTTTGTCGGTGTGTGTGATTTGTCTTATCTTTGCCTTCGGTTTGTTTCTGGCTTAACACTTATTTTGTGTGTGTGTGTGTGTGTGTTGTGTTTCTCCACAGTTTCGGTAAGCAGCTGGGGGGCAGACGAGGCTGTGAATGCATCACTTTGGAGCCGTCAGAAATGATTGTGGTGAGTAGAAACACTGCCTCCCTCTCTTTGTCTTTTGTTTCTCCCCCAAGCACCTCCCCTTTTTATCCTCCCACCTCTCCCCATCTCTGTCCTTTGATATAATTCCTGTTTTTTCCAGCCTTATTTGATGTCTGTTTCACCTTTTCTCCCTATGTGATGTTCTCTTGTTCACCCCTGTCTTTCATCTCTTTCCTTCTTCCTCTCTGTCTCCCCCATCTCTGTTCTTCCCCTCTGTGTCCTCTCTCTGTGTGCTTTGTATCTCTGTCCTCAAATTCAAATGAGCTTCATTGGCAGAACGGGTTGCCAAACCATTTGCCATTAAAAACATAAATTACCATGTAGTAGCAATGTTCAAGTTCAGGAAAACCATTACATCCAACAGAATCAAACACATGATACTATGTTTATATACCATATTGTCCCACACATAAGATGAGAAATAGGAATTTCGTTTGGGGATTTGAAGACTAGAAAGTTGTGTATGAGAGTGCTGTCATGTCTATTTGTTGGCTAGCAAATGTCCTCAAATTAGTTTATAGTGTGTCTTTAAAGTTAGTATAAAAAGTGTTAAAGATGGTTTCTAACTGCTGCCAAGTGCGCAAAATATCAATATTTCCTGATGAGTGCTTCACTGCTTCTTTTTACTGAACTCAGAAGAGGAGGTTTTCTGTTTAGCCAGATCTGTACCAGCTCACCATTTAGTCTAGTGGTAGTTTTTTGTGAAAGGAACTTTTTCTTTTTTAAGAACACTTTATTAGTCATAGTCGTGTTATGCCGTTTCTAAAACTTTCCTCTTCTGTGTAGTTTTCCCCAGTACTACAAGGACACAGTCCCACCAGCAAAGACTAGTCATCTGTATGATTACTCGTAAAACTTTTACTTTTTTTAAACTTGTGGGAATATCTGAAAGTACTCTTTCAGTTTAAGTTTAGCATGTCATACTTACAAGAGTCATACATACAAGTGTTGTGTGTTTCTGTCTGCCTCCACAAGGTTGCAGTACTTACAAAGTCTCTTTCCTAAATGCTGCTCTAATCTATCTTCACTCTCCTGAGTCTCCATGTCTGAGGGAATAAAGTGATCAGGCGAGATGAAGCAAGATAAGCAGTAAAGATAAAAAAAAACACACAAAAAGCAGCGGATAGCACCAGTTCTCTTCCGATGTCCTTTTTCTAGACAATATAAAACCTCAAAAAGATTTGACTCAGTGGCTTCTTGAATGTTACTCATCTGTCATCATTGACCTGTAACAGTGAGGTCAGGGGACTCCTGGTGTTACAAGAAATACCCTGCAACCTTATCTGAAAGTGTCCCCTCTTTGAAGAAACCCCCATCTGAGATCTGTTGTGTTGTTGTTCTATCGTAACTGTAGCCACGGGAACGATCATGCAAATCTATAAACGGACTGTGATTCTGCTCACTTAACACTGAGGCAACTAGATGTTTATGTCCATTAATGTCAGTTTTACCACTCTTCATCTAAATTTATATTTAGTGCTTGAGGCAGGAAAATCCCCTGATTCACAGGAAGTCATGTTTCCTCTACAGCAGAAAAGAAGAAATGTTGACTTGAAAATGTTTTTTTTCTTTCATGATTCAGTTTTAGTTGACACAGGTCGTATAAATAATCATAAAGTTGTCATATTAACACAATTTTGAAAAAGTTATTGGAAGAGTTTGAAATTTTGGGAAATGTGATTTTTCACAGAACAACATGGTAAGCTATGTGTTTTCGACTTGTTGTTACCTTTGGACAGAGCCAGGCTAACCGTTTCCCTCTTTGTGCTATAAGCTAAGTTAGCCGTCTGCTGGTGGGAGATTCATATTTTACCGTACAGACTCAAGAGTGGTCTTGATCTTCTCATGTAACACTCAGCGACCCTTTTTCCATATGTGTACATCAGTAGCCAGTGGCACTTTTTGAACTAATAGTTGCAAGAAACAAGGATCTATAGCCACTTAACTCAGGAACTAAAAGTCCCTTGCTCATTACATAACTACTGCATCTAAAGAACCACGACAGATGGATTAGATTGATAACAGAGCAGTGAAAAAGCAACAACTGTGACACACAACTAAATCACGTTAAATCATGTTTTTCATGTTGCTTGTCTGAAAACTACAGATGTTAGGAGGGAAGGAGACAAGCAAACATAGAAATGGACAATTTAGAAGTGAACATTAAAATATCAGTGTTTGCTCACTGCGTGAATGATCGTCATACTATACCACCATACTAGTTCCCTGGACATCAGAAAATAATTAAAAAGTAAGTTAATTAATGAATAAGGGGTCTAATAAAGAGGTGTCCCTTCAGCAAGGCACATCATCCCAAACTACCTCAGTGGGTCCATTCAGGGGCTGTTGCTTCAAAAACAAAGGGAGTTGTAGTACTGATAAAGTGAATCAGCTGATTGAAGCCTGGGAGGGAAACATGAGGTGTTTTTCTGCCTCTGCATCTACACATATGGACGTTTTCAAGTTTAGCATTTTTGTCTGAGAACTAGGAAATGAGATTGTTTTTGTTGTTAATCTCATAGCATACCCTTGTCTTGTCCACCTTTTAATGGTCTGTAATGCTTCTACCAGCTGCAGCACAGCAGGACAGTATCAGACTACTGGGAAGTAAATAGTTGAGCAGGCTTGGTAGGCGGCGTAACCTCCTCTCCAGCTATGTACTAGGCCTGTCTATGTTGGAAACACAATGACATTTTTAAGATGGTCAACAGATAAATCAATTTATAGTCACACCTTATGTTAGCTAATGTTAGCAAAATGTTTCCTAACTAACAACTGATGTGTATTAGCTATTCTGTTAGCTAGCATTTTGTTGACTGCTAACGCAAGATGTGACTAAAGCACATAGTATATCGTCTTTGAAACCGGAAGATTATGATTACTTGAATCAAATTTAGAGGGATTTGTGCTGTACACATAGCTGAGCAAAAAAGATATTCCAGTGTTCAAAAGAAAACTCTTATGTCTTAAACACTCTGTAGTTATTACACTACTGGGTTACTTTCTTCCATGAGGCTTTGACAGCAGATCTCTGTCTAAGACTGGTGGGAGGTCTAAGTGCTACAAAACAACAGTTGTTTTATCTTTGTAAAGATACCCACTTAGCTTAGAATATGGACAGAAAAAACAATGAACACACTTTGAGAAAGGCCAGTTTAAAGATGATTCTGCTGATTGTTTAATACATTTTCAACAGATTCTTCAACAGCTTCAAGGCAACGTCTGTTGTCAAGTTGAGCTAATATCAGGTCAAAAGATTCACACAGTTATGTTAATGTCATGCTTTCACTAAGAAAATTCATCTGCTGCTTGTGTCTTTGTGAACGGTTGTTGCAAGCAGATGATCATTAGAATAATGAAATAGATTATTTAAATAATTAAAATAAAGTCCCTCTTTTGCTGCAGTCACCATTCAGCATCGATGCAGTGAATGAAAGATTTTACATTTGCTGCCAGATGACACTTTCCTCGTAAAATCCTTCTAATGCACAGTAGTGCATGTTAGGCTTCAGGCAGCAGAGGGCTTGTTTGGTGTAAAAATGGAGGACAACTCGGCAGTCAGCTTAAATGGTAAGAGCTGAACAGACAAAGACAACTGTGGCAGAGTTCAGAATGGCAGATTAGCATGCTTAGCATCAATGATGTCTTCAGGAATGAAAAATGGAGGAATTCTTGTAACATTGAGGATGAAAAACACACCACACACACCACAAGTAAACATGAACATGCCCCCTCCCCTCTCTCTCTCACACACACACTTTCATATGAATGCATAAACACACAAGAGCAGAGGGACTGTGGTCTAGTCACACTGCATTGCAGCCAATCAGCTAATTAGAGCCATGGGAATAGTAGAGGGAGTGTAATTTGTGGCTGTCGTCATGACTCTGGTCACAGGATGGACAGGAGTGACATTCACAGACTGACAGGGTGGGGTTGTTTTTGAGCGTGCGTGTCTGTATGTGTGTGTATGTGTGTGTGGTGGGAATGGAAGGGAATGAAAGGAAGTAAGTAGCGGGTAGTGGGAAGAGGGGAGTAAGAAATGAATGAACAGAGTTAAAAAAGCAAAACTGGAGGCAAACCATCAGTTAAACAGAGAGGAATGTGAACTGGCCGATGAGTAGACGTTAGTAGAAGTTAGTCACACTCACATATTTACATGGGCAGAGGAGACAGGAAATACGGTCACATTATGGTCATGACAGTCAGTCAGAAATATAAAGGCAAGAGTTCTCAGTGGCTGGTAGTCATGGGATAGATGGGGGGTTTTTATTCAGTCAAGCAGCCAGAGAGGCACATATACGTTGAGACAAAAGGGTGGTTATATGGTCACAGGATGAACATGAAAGTCTGGTACATTGCTAACCTTCCCCCCCAGAATTTCGGGTGTATTACCTTCAGGCTGTCTCTCTCACGAGGCTCGTTAAAACGAGGCGAGATGACATTTCTTTGCTGTAGGAAGGGACACATCAATACCAATGGCAGCCACTTTTACAACTGTTATTTCTTATTTTATAGCTGTACTATACCTCGTGCAGTTGTTTCAGAGTCCATTACAGCTAAACTACCCACGATGCAGTAGTTATTTTGTATATTGCAACAGAACTCCCACGTATGAAGTTGTTCTTGTCTGTTTCAACCCAAAGCAGCTGTTGAATCCCATTTCAGCGATGACCAAGGGTCCATCTTTGCCTCTTATGTTTTCTTTTCAAGCTGTTGCCTGATCCATGCGCAGTACTCAGTCAAACAGTTCTGTGATGTTTGCCTTTGAGAAATATAATCCTAGTCTTTTCATGGCTTTTAGGTATTATGGGTGCTATCCTATGTGTGTGCATTTGGGACTACAGGAAGATAGAAGCGCCAATTTCCTATCAGCTCATAGTCTTCTAGTGTCTCAACACAAGCACAGCAGTCATATTTCCTCATAACTCTTTCTGACGTTCATGGGTCTATATATGGAAGACTTTTGTGAATCCACATGACTGACCTGAGGTCTTAGGGGGAAAACACACACAATGGTCACTTACAAAACATTGTAAGAGTATGTTCACTAGGACGAAATCTTTTGATGCAGATGAGAAGCAATAAAGTAAAGATAAGTTTGGAAAAAAAAAAAGAGGGACAGATGGATAGAGGAGTGGAAAGAAGATGCAGCAGATGGATGCCGTTAATTTCTTTCAGCCCTTGGCTTCTTTGACAGACACACTGACAAAACTGGAAGGCTGAGCAACAGGCAGTGATACTCTCACTTTATCACCCAATCAATATTCTGCACACAGGCAAGGACGATGTTCACTGCTGAAAGTAACAGCTGACCACAAACCCTTAAGCACGACACGATGGTCAAGTGAGGAGCTCAGGCTGACACATGGCTACATGATGTGGACCGTGATAGGATGGCAACAGATAGGTGAATGGATACGTAAATAGACGGACACATGTACAACAAACAAATAAAATCTTTTTGGAAATGGCAGAGTGTAATTAAAGGGGAACTGCTTTTACCCATCAGAGTCTGTTTCTGTCTGAGTCTGAGTCTTGGGGACTCCAAAAGGAAGCTACGTGAAATCTGATTTAAAAAAAACTGTCCATCGTGAGTTCAACAGTGTTATTAAAATACAATGTTTAATTGTTGGAGTTCTTTTAACGGACATATATTACGTAAAAAACAATACTGAAGAAAAGGAACATAACAGAAAAATGTAGAGTTGAGAGTTTTTCTGCTTCATCTAGTGCAAAACTAATATTCAAACTATCAATAAATCATTAAAACATTCATTTGTAAGAAGGAAAAAAAAAGGAAAACAAAAGTTGAAACAAGATAAAAAATCAAGTGACTTACAAAATCGAAGCAAAGCACGTGTTCTCAAGCTTGGGTAACATATTTGGAATTCACTGACATAATAAGGCCATTTACTTACTTAACATTAAGCAACGGAGAAAGTAAACAAATTCCTCCTTCAACAACAGAGCGGTACAAAAAGCCTACGGGGAGCGAATTGTATGGCCGGAATCTGTGTGCTGTGCTGTTTTGTTTTTTTTTTCTTTCTGCCTGGCAAGGATATTTGTGTATTTACGGTTTCCTGGAGGAAGCTCAGTGCTCAGTGTATGCTCTGTGCGCGTGTCAGGCAGCGTGAGGGAGGGAGCGAGCAAGCATGTGAGTAAGTCTGTCAGTATGCAACGTGTTGAGCAGCTGAACTCTGTCCTGAACTCTCCTGCCCTCAGAAGAGTACGACTCTCGACATATCTGAGACAAAAAGAGGCACAGTCTGTTTAATTTGGTTCTTCTCTTTCTTTTGTTCTGGATGTTTGCCCCAAAGGATGTACTGTTGCGGGACCCTTGAGGATTTTGGACCTTGTTTTAAACTTTGGATGTAACACTTCTATTCAACTCTTGTGTAGAAGTGTTTCCCTGCTGGGTTTTTTGTCCACTCAATGGTATTTCCTGCTCTTATGTTTTGTTCTGATCGCGTCCTTGTGTCCGGATGAGTGTGCTCCGCTGGCACCGGCTCTCTGCGCTCTGGAAGAACTGGATGTTCAACCAGGAGCCAGCAGAAGAGCAGGGCCAGATCTCAGAAGCTCCAGGGCATGAAGCAGAGCCACAGAAAAAGGAAGGGAACACATTAAAGGATCACAATTCAGACTTTCAGAACTTCACAGAAAACTTGGATCATACAACAGAGAAATCGAAATTTGAGAACCAGAACTTGGAATTTACAAATCTGAACTCTGTTCCTAAGACCCAAAAGTCTGAACTATTTAAACGCAGCAGCTCTGAGCCGTGCTCACAGGTCTCAAACAGTGAGGATCAGTCCAGCTGTGACACCACACCTGAAGGTTGTGGGCGCAAGTCCCGTAGAAGCTGTTATTCTGAGGAGGGTGTTGACTGTTTATTGCAGGTGGATAACGGCAGCGAGGGGGACGACAGTTTTCTGCAGAGAGAGGGATCACAGCGGAGGTCCAGACGGCGCTTCAGGAGGGTCAACCCCAGAGGAGAGCGGGAACTCATCACAGACGGTCAAGAACCCACCGGTCACAACACGGTAGGAGAAACACCACAGCTATCTGCAGAAGATAATACAAAGTGCTCTTTTAATTATGTTAAATCCAGTTGTTAGAGGCATTCATGTTGTTTCATCATCATTTCATCACGTGTGCACTGCATGCTCACTTTTAAACACAACACAGTTAAACTTTAAACCCCTTAACACTCCTTTGATTCAACACATTTATCTGGTTAGGTTTTAGCAGTAATTTTCTGTTTTCAGAGGTCCTTAAAATAAATTCTTCTTCATAAGTCTAATTTTCTGAAACCTTTCCACATCCTGACTAATTAGAGTTTTCAGTCTCAGCAGTGACAGATGACACAAGCTGAAAGGTGACCTCTGTTTCTACTCTAATCCTACTACTCTTGCTATAATACTTATTACTAGAGCACAGTCTACAAGTGCAAAGATCTATAGAGTCTCGTCAAAGTTTTGTGGTAGAAATATAACAAACGTAAAATGTAAAAGTACTGTTGGAAACCACAAAAACAGGTGGAAAAGCCCTTTGACAGTTTATATTTATTACCCACTGGTAAAGAACATTCTCACAGAGAAGATAAAAGTCAGAAACTTCATGTTGCCTACATTTTCGATATAATATAAAAGGGAATTTTGTAGAGAGAAACAAACTAGGTCTCTCAAGGCCACTTGATACTGGCAGGATTTTCTGCTTGCGTTTCGCTGAAACAAAATGTTAAGAAAAGTATTGAAACTGAGTGTATGTGTGTGTGTGTGTGTCCCCTTCTGTATGAATTTGAGCTTCCCTCCATCTGATAGGATCACTGGGGCCAGCAGTGTGTCAGTTACTGTTTCGACTAATCACCACAAGCCACGCTCTGCCACACACAGTCACAAGAGCACACACACACACACACACACACACACACACACACACACACACACACACACACACACACACACAGACACACACACACACAGACACACAAACTTCAGCACTTAGCTCACATACACACATTTCCCAACTCATACAAAGCTCCCTGGAGCGTTACAAAGGGGCTTAATGGAGAGCTTAAAGTGTCCTCTGCCAACCCTATGTGCCTCTGTAGTCTCTTGGTGATTGTTCCACTTTTTAAAATTACCTTTTCTAACCTTCAGTGTCGCTGAATCCCACCGCATTCTTTCATTGCGCCTGCATTTATTTTGTAAAGGCTAAACACACCAAAGTGCGAGCTAGCACGGCAACATTCCAGAGAAGCAGGACAAGTGCAACAGTCTGAATGAAAGACACAGGATTACATCATTATGTTTGAGAAGGATTGGAGGGCAGGATTAGATAGATTTAAAACAGAGAACATCCCTAATACAAGCGATGATAGGTCTTTGACATGTATGATATTCTAGTCATCGTTAAGTGACCGAATGGGGCCCCCGATATGCTCACTTTTCTTTTATTAAATGAGAATATAGATTAGAAGAATATGATCTCCCAGCCTGTGCCCATTTTACTCTCACCACACACAGACATACAGTTTGCATACCGTCCCTTTATGACTGTATCTTGTTTCTTTCTCTTCTCTTTCCATGTTTCTGCTGATGTCCTTTGTCTTCAGGATTATGTCAACAACCAGGTAGGACAACATACAAAATGAGTATTTTCCTACATTTAGGTCTATCTCTGCCTCATCATCTGTTCTTGTGTGTGTGAATTTGTGTGTGTGTGTGTAAGTCACTCCTGATACAGGCACCTGTTGTTTAGAAAAAGGCAGTGTTGGGAAAAGCGGGTAATTTTGAGGCTGCCACACACATGCACATGACACTGTGGGTGGTAGATAGGAAGGGGGCTAACTGTGAATAAACAGATGGATGCTGGAAACAACAACTGACTGGTTAACAAATGGAGGACGAGGCGGTTTGCTTTGACATTTAAACGTGACAGGACAAAGAGAGAGAGGGAGAGAGGTTTGAGACGACTCATGACAGCATCATTTTTAGGTTTTCCCACAAATTTGGGTCAGAATATGAAAACGTGATTTGTTTTGTGATTTCATTATTTGCAAGACACCAGAACCACTACCTCTGACCATCTAGTGTACTCCTGGTGGTTAAGTGATACATAATAGCAACGGTCAGTTTTCCCACATTGTCAGGAAAGTCCCATATCTAGTTACGTCCCAATCTTGTATTAGTCAACTCGAAATAAGATTCAAATCATACGTCATTATAGGAGTGAAATGTTGCAAGGTCATAGTTGTGCAATCAAATAGATATTTAAAATGTAGAAATGTTACAAATAGAGAAAAAAAATTAATTTTGCGACACAAAGTTCCACTTTTGCAGCCAGCTATGTGCCCGACCTTTCTCTTTACCTTCCTATGGTGAAGAGATGTCTAAATTTAGTATTTTCCAAACTGCTGCCACGCAGCACTGGAATAGTCTTGTAGTAAAATGTTGGACTTTTACAAGGGCAACATTTGGTCTGTGATCATGCCTAACTATATGTCTGAATGTTTTCATGCTGAGATCAAAAAATAATCAAATCTTTGAATCAGAGTTCAGGTTGTGCAGTCAGTTCAAGTGTTCTGTCTCCTGCTGTGGGCGCGAAGGTATGTTTGTCTCTTGAAACGCTTTAAGAAGTAATTGATTTATTGACTGATCATTTAGGACATTCCCTTGCTCTGTAATTAATAAACCAATGGGCCAAATGACTAGTTACAGCAGCAAAATGCATTTTAAAAGTCATAAAAGCCTCCATTGTTTTTGCACAAGACGCTGTGTGATTTTCTTCTTTTTCTGGTCTATCTAAGAGGGTTGCCAATGTGTGATGATATAATAGTAATGAGTGGATGTTACACAGGCTCTAAATGTATATTGTACACACACATACGCACACATGAGCTCAAAGAGAACTGTTTTTCTGGCAGTGGATCAGAGGATGTTGTTTAGAGACCTTATTAAACCATAATGACATCAGTAATCCATTATCACTGGTGTGCACTCGTGTCTGGTGTCTCTCTCCCTCTCTTAATGGCTTGCCCTGGAGTGAATTAAGTTCCTGAAGCTATGAATTGAGAGGAGTCCAAAAAATGGCACAGCAATAAGAAGAAAATGTAACATTTCTTCCATCTTGAGCAGAGAATATAGCACAATACAGCTTCTGCCCACAAATCACATCGAAGAGTACGCCCGCTGGATGTATTTTTCTTCATTTCAGAGGCAGAGAAAGACAAACTGCTGATTAGATCAAGCTTTATTTTATTTCATTTTTTTTACGTCTTTTATTCGCTCCAGTGACTCTGGTTGTGATTCATTCCCATTGATCCAGAAATCTGATTCTCCTCTTCCAGCGGGGCGAGAGACAGAGGATCCTGTGCATTCTCTCACTACCATAACAGACCAGTGGGATTCACTAATGGCTCAGACTCATGCCACACACACACACACACACAGAAACTGGCACAGAACAACACACCCATGCACACAGAGAAAGTCACTTCATTAAGACATCGCTGGGTTACTGTCTTTCTCTCACTGGACATGCCCAGAAAGATAGATAGATGAACCTGTCACCTCATTTGCCTTGCAGGGAAACCCTGCTGCAAGGCCTTTTATAACCAGGCTTCTCCGTGGCACCCCAGGATCATTAATTTAACATGATGCAGGTTTCTGCACAGGACACTTCAGTATGAACAATATTAGAAAAAAATCAGCCAAGAGCAATGTTATGCTGTTGGAATGATCCAAATAGCTCAATTTAGTTTAATACATTGGTATTTCAGAGACAAGCCAGTAACGCTCTGTGCGGTATGTGAATACATACACACGCATGTTTACATGCTGTATGGAGCCCTTTGTGTTGTAATTAGCTAGATTTGTGTTGAACGTGCTGGTGGAAGCATTCAGAGCATGAAGCAGCATCCTCTCTGCTGTTTTGAAGCAATCGTGTGTCAGTACACACCGGAAACGCTGTGTCTCTTGCAATGTATGTGGTTAGCTAGCTTCCTGTGTTACAAGGCAAAACGTCTGACGTCTGACTTTTCTTCCCCCTCTGAATGCATTTGTTTTCCCTTTCTGGCTAGCCTGTAACATGTGATTTAGGTGTGCAAACCTGTATTAATAACGTAATGCATCAGCCATCAATGGAGATCGAAATGAAATTAGGCAGAGAGGGAGATTGGTAAAAACTACTCTAGGCAAGATTTCTAGAAATACACTATCTTCTTTCAGGAAACACCAGAGTTCTTCCTGAGGTACCTCACAGACAGCTGGACTAAAAAATGATGGTTAAACATCCTTTAAAAGGCTATATTCATTCCCTCTGATGCGCACAAAGAAGAATTTGGAAGAAGGATGCTGTGTACTCTCAGGTTTATTTGTTGACTGCTCTCTCTACTTGTTGGCACAGTTGGTGCACTGTCAGAAGCAGTATTATTTTAGCCAAAATCCCCAGGCTTACAGCAGTTTGTAATTTGTAAAAGTTATTTTCTTTAGTTCTGTAATATACACAACTACATTTAAGTAAGTTTTGTTATCTTTGTGGCTCTGCGGCTGCTATGCATGATGCAAAGTTACATAACACTGTAAAATAGTGTCTACAGTGGTAAGTTTGTACTAATTTTAAAACCAGGTTTCACATACGGTACTGTTGGCAATAAGGAGGGTAGCACTGGTACTACCGGAGAAAATGGCTAAAGTCCATCTGTCAGAAAGCAGGAACCTTTTCTGAAGTCTCTAGGACACTAAATGCTTCCTAGCACCTTACTTTAGCTGGATCTGACTTCAAGATAGAGGAGGCATTGTTCATCTGCTGAGCAAGACTGTCAAGCGAAAGCTCCAGAACAGTTGCTGATCTCAAGAATGAAGCTACTTTTGCTTGAAAATGTATTGATTTTTACGTATTCATGTGGATATGAAAGCTTGCTTGGCCTTAACACTGAAGCTTCCTTCAAAACAAAATGGATTCTGTACACTGACTTCATATTATACCAGCTTATTTTTAGTTGGCATGACTTTACCTTTATGGTGCTGTCTCTGGTGCTATCATATTAGCTAAATCTGATGAGCTTGTGCTCGTCATGCAGTGACATTACTCAGGTTACTCTCACGTCACTGCTTACTATCAGGTTAAATCTAAGGTTACATTCATCATCCGATGGGCAAGTCATAGGTGTGACTCATACAAATGCTCTGTCAGAACAGTGTCAACCTAATTTGGAGAGTAATGCAAAAATTGCTACATCATCTTTCAACCTCCCCCTCCCCTGTTTGAAGGTCATCAGGATGGGGTGATGAGATGATAAACTTGCTTTGTTGCTGTTTTGGATCAGAATTGTCTCTGCTGGCAACTTTGGCTTCCTTGTAAAAAAAAAAAAAAAAAAAAAAAAACACTGGGTAAACATGCTGGAGCTCTCTCTGGAGCACCAGCCACTATGGTGCTTTCTGGAAAAAGTCAATTTCCTCTGTTGATTGTGTTGGAATGAGCTCACTTGTGTTAGAGAGTTTTATAGAGTTTTGCTTGGCATCATATAACGATGAAACTGTTAACATTCCCGTAATAATCCTGGCTTCATTTTCATTGTCATTAGTGTGTGAGTGTGTGTTTTAGAAATGTCAGTAAAACTGCACATGTGCTGTGCGTGTGACTTATTTTCTCAGTGTTTGGGTGTGCCTGGCTTTTCTTCTTGGTACTTTTTAGCCGTGTGTTTTTAAATGTGGATACATGCAGTATGTAGGTTCTCTGTAACGTCCGTCTTGCTGTTCATCTTCCCTGTACTTCTGCAGAGCTTAACTACTCTGGGCTGCTTATATCTGAAAACCCCTTGCTGCTTTAATGCATCCAGTCCTTTCCTGAGCTCATCTGGTCTCATTCTATCAGAATGCAGGTGGGGCCAGCTAAACCCCCAAGGGCCTGGAGGCAGCTCTGCCACTGCTAGACCAAGCAGGGCCCCAGGGAGAGACAGGGAGCCAGGAAAAAAGGGGGGAGGAGAAGAATAAGAAAGGCCAAGAGAACAAAAAATTGTATGTTTTTGCGCAGAAAACGGTGCAATTGTAAGAAAGACTGCATTAATATAGCTATAATTATTATTTCATTGCATATTTGACCACGCTAATGATAGTTCCTAGTTGATTGATTCAAATGTCAGGTAAGTTATGTGAATGTTTTAAGTGTCTCATCAGTTAATAATAGACTTGTTAACCTATTGTAATCAGGGAGCAGAAGTGAACAGTTCTTAGAGTTGCTGACAGTAGTTGATTGAAATGAATTATGAAGCCACTTTTTCACAAGAAACACATATAAGATGTATAATTAGAAAAGGTTTCTAATAGAAACTTTGTTTGTTGAAGGAATACAGCTGGATGATGTGGTCTGGAAAGGGAGTTGTGAAACCCAGAAAATAGTATAGATTAGCACACCAAACTTATTTCACCTTTTTTTTTTGTTGTTTATTTCACTCATCTGTCACATCATGAGGCATTTTTCCATTATGCAGATGGGGTAACAGTCACCCTTTTTACCCCTTCTACATTATGGAAATTAAAAGCAGAAGTACCGCCCAGCAGTTTTAACACTTGCCTGCTGTAAAAGTTAAGTTCAGTGTTTTGATGAAATATGACAAAGTGAGATGGAAATGAGAAAGACTTGAACGTGAAGCGTGTCACTTCATCATCACTCTCACTTTTCCACTGAAGAGACAAAAAAAAAATGCAGCTGACCAAAACATCACATCTGTGAGGAGCGATGAGGAGACAAACTTCCCTCTCTTCTCGGTTCAAGTTTGGAAACTTGACTAATGATCCTCTTATTCTGCTTTTCGTCAAGTAGTAGCAGATTAAAACTCTTGAAAGCAATCTTAAGGGACCAACAGAAAATATATATCAGCATTCAGGTGACTCAGCAGCCACAGAAAGAAAGCCTTGACTTGGCAGTACAGCTTTATTTTGATCTAACGTTTCAACCGTTGTCAAACATCCTCTCTCCTTTTCCTGTTTTTCCTTTCACTCTGATGTGTAGTGAAACAGTGATGCCAGGAGAATAACCTTTTAAAAAATCAAAGAAGAGAGGAAGGAGGATGGCAGGGAGAAGGGCAGAATGGAGGAGGAAGAGGGAGAAGTAGAAGATAAGCAGGAGAGGGTGGGATAAGATAATGAGAAGCAACATTAGAATTCATAACATATATATGAGTGAGGATGAAAAAGATGATGGAAGAGCTATAGAAATGGAAAGAAATTACAATATGTCTTTGAACATTGTGAAGAAAGACAGATGGGAAGGATAGACGGAGTTATAAGGAATCAAAGATTAAGAAAAGATGGATATATACTTTAGGCGTGTGGAGCTCTGAGGGACCAAGAGTCGGCTGAGATGGAGATGAGGGGCTGAGGGAGGAGACAGGAAGGTGAAATGAAGACTGGAACATAATGGGGGTTGACAGGTAATGAAAAAAATGAGTGGGTGTGCATCAGAAGGGGTGGTGAAGCATGGAGAAAGAGGGATGTGGCAGGAAGGTCAAGGTTGTGGGAAGGTCAGATGGGGATTTAATGAGAGGCAGGAAGGATGGGGTGATCGAGAAGCAGGGTCATGAGGGGGTTAAGACAGGAGAGCGAGAAAGGGAGGTCAGAGGATGAGGTAGTGGAGGAATGGATCTAAGTAGGGTTAATTGTATCTGCAAGTAACACGTGACATTAACTTGCTCTGACTGTTAGCGAGGTTGACTTTAGTACGTCAAGACAAACTTAATCAAACTTAAGACTTAATTTTCTGGATCAAACTAGATATCGGATCATCTTAATGTTAGTAAGTAAACCTCATCACACAAGTGTGATGTGACGTGCATATATACTGTAACGAAGCACAGCTAGATTATAAGGTTAGAAATTATCAGGACTCATTGACGAGCTGGAGCAAGAGATTGGCTCGGTTTGTTGCTAGAACTGGCATTTTTACATTATATACTGATAAGTGATATTTTTTAGGTTCCATCAGCCTAATTCTTATTCATGCCAAAAAACAGAATGTGTTGCTTTTAAAGTGAAATGGAAAAGGGGCCTTCGGGAGATGGACAAAAATAGTTCGAATTTCTTTTCATTTTTTTGTGTTGTAAGTTGTGTTGTTTGCTTGACTGACTTTCCAGTTTGTTATCAAACTCAGCTCTACTGGTTGCCACTTGTGCACAAAAAGTTAGATTTTCTGACTTCATAAGAAGGCGATGAGTGCCAAACGAAACTCAGGCTTTCGAAAGTACCTGCAGAAACCAGTGTTTTACATTTCATACAGTTGCATCTGTTTTTCTACAGTCTGTTATTTTAGCACTGTTATGTCACACATCATATATGTGTGCCTGCTGTGAGGGAGGACAAACAAAAACACAGAAAAACTGTAGGTCAGATAACTGGCAACAAGCAAAAAGGGCAAAACAAACCCAAAAAGACCAAAATATTTTTCATCCAAACAGCTGGCTGGTTCTAGTACAGCGATCATGTGTTAATCAATGGCTTGTTTACTTCCTCAAATTGTGACTCAGACTCAAAATACTCAACTCTGTCTTGGACCGATGCCTTCAAACAACCAACAAAACCACAGGCCTCAGTCACCAGCTCTGTTGCTGGACTCCTGCTGCATTCATCATCCATGCACAAAGCACAAATTTAAACACTTCCAAAGACCTGTAAGTATTCTGAAAAAGACTTGAAATACATGATCTCGCTGAGTTATGAAAGGTGTTATTTTAACATGCAATGACATCTCTCTATGAGTGTGTGTAGAGTACAGTCACTGGGCAATGCAGTGTACCAGTGGGGCACTACTCACAGCTGTTATTGCTGCTAATTTTAGGGATTACATCAGCAGCACTAAGATGATAATGTTGTTGAACTCCCTCTCTATATTTCTCTCTGCTGCTTCCCCCTCCTCCTCCTTCCCTCACTACTCCTCCTCTTCTCTCTGTCCCTTATCCTCCTGTCATCTTTCCTCCCTGCCATTTCCCCCTGTCTAACCTTCATCCTCCCTGTCTTTGAGCCTCTGCTTGATGATATTCGACGTATTTCTGTGAAATATGCAGACACACAGACACATGGCATGCATACACATTTATCACACATTCATATTAATAGTTTCAGACTTTGATCTGTGTTCCTTGCTCTTTTGTCGCTTGTTTCTCTTAAATTGTGATTAGAAATGGTCTTTAAGAAAGTTTTAAAATCCAGTCAAAGCCTTCTCTAATTTCCAAAATTCCTCCTTAGTTCATGAATAGCCAGTTTGAGGTGAAGGACTGTTGAGGATGCCTGTAAGGCTCCAATCAGGAGATCAAAAACATTACTGTTGTATGTTAACAGTGCTAATAAATGGGTGCTGTGTGCCAGAAAGAGAACACAATGTATATCCTGAAGTAAAACAAAGCCTGTACTCTTGCTCTCTTACCTCTCTTTCACCTTGTGAAGTCCTACTGACAGCCCTTTCCCTTCTTCCCACCCTGCCTCCCTTCAGTTTTTCTAAATTTGTCATTCAAGAGTCTTCCTCTGACTCACTCCTGTCTTGCGTATTCACTTTCGATATGTCTTCCTCTGTGTTATTTCTTACTGTTTATGATGACCTTCTCATTTTTATTTAACATACTTCTATTTAACATTTTATTCCCTGAAGTAGGAGACAATGAATTATTTTCCGTTTGTTTTTCTATCATGTTGCGTCACAATAGACACCACTTGTCAAGTTTTTTGGGAAATAGCCACAGCTGAAGAAGATCAGAACATAGCTGATTGTTCCCAGTTGGCTCAGAGTGTGATTCCAATGTTCACCTTTGCAGTTATTTTGCATGGTTGTTCGCTGCCTGTTTTATGTTTTTCTCCATCTCTTCTGCTCTTATATCCGTCTCTCTCTGTGGGGAACAGTCGGAAAGGGAAGGGCTGATTTAAATAGCAGGAATTCCTGTCTTGTCCTTCAGACACACACACACACACACACACACACACACACACACACACACATACATGACCAGATGGCTGCAGTCAGCTCGTTCACATAGCCGCGTCTTTGTGTGGTTTGCATGAACATACGTTTCTGTATGTTTTTGCATGAGCAGGACTTGCTGCACTTCGTGTACTCGTCTACTGTACACAGGAAACCATCAGATTACATCTGGCTTTGAGCAGAGGTACTTTCATATTCACTAACAGGGACTTAACCATCTTCTCCCTGCTGTGCAGTGATTGTAATACTTACTGAGGACAAGGAGTCATGTAGTTTTTGGTAAGACTTAGACTTGGTAATGATAATTTTAACTCGATTTCGACTATGGTGAGGCAAAGAAAGAATGGAAATCCACAAAGGCCTCTTTTACTTGTTGAAAGAAATACTACTGCTTCTACACACAGATGGGTACGATTCAGATGCTTTTTCACCCACTTTTAAATTTTGCACTTCATTAAAATTTCACTGGTCATCAGCTTCTCAAATGACTGTGTTTTGCTGGTTTTATTCATCTTTTATAATTGCAAAATCTTTGGGTTTTGAACTTTTGGGCGGACAGAATATTTTTTTTATTATTTAGTCTTATACTGATGGTGCAAAAATATGTGTGTGCAGTATATCTCCCCTCATTAGTTGTGTTGCAAAGGAGGCACATTGTCTCTGTGACTCTTGGCTGTCCATGGAAATTACTATACAGCCACCTAACACAGTAATATAGCGCCTTAACAACTCAGCACTTCTCTGTGCGTTTGTGTCTGTGTGTGTGTGTGTGAGTGCATGCACATCTCTGTGTTACAGAGCTACAGGGGCTTTAGTCAGCTGACTGTTTTTAATTAGCCTGGCAGAACTGATTAGCTGTGAGCAGTAGTCTCTCTCACACACACACACGCGCGCACACACACATACATACAGAACGCATTTGGCCACTTTGTGCAAGCATGTGGGGGTAATGTGTGCGGTGTCCCAGGAGGGCAATTGTCCCAGCAGCACCAGGCCGAGTGACAAAAGAGAGACAGGACCCCCTCAGAAATTACTCAGCCATGTCACGCCTCAGTGAGCAATACACACGAGACGCACACAGGATGCTGTGTGTATGTCTAGTCAGTGCAAGCCGTCTGAAGATGTGTAAGCCTGTCTGTCTGACAGTTTACCATTAGACAGGTCACATTTCCTGTCTGTTTGACGCCTGCCTGCCTGAGTTGTCATGTTTTTCATAAAATGTAAGTTCTACACACACTTAGTGTTTGTCTATTTTCGTTATTTTCTCTCATTTTTTTTTCCTTTCTTTTCCCCCAACTTATTATTTGTGGCTCTCACCCCTTTTCTCTCAGTCTTGTCTACAATCACCTGACTTTAGCTGGCACATGCTCACAAACAGCCACAATCGCAGACAGACTGTTCCAGGAAGTGTTTCCTGCGTGACGTGTGTCCTGCTCTGTGCTCTGCAGACAGATTCCACGCCACAGTTTACTGAGTTTTACAGTAAACGGTCCTCTGTGGCACTTTACGCAGATGAGTGTGTGTTTTGACTTTTTCAGTTTGAACTGAAAATGAGGGTAGTAGCACAGGACCAGACGCTTGAGTCCTCTGAACTTAACTGTATTGAAACCATGTCATGGTGCTGCTGAAAATTACTACTCAGAAGTCTGTTCATAATGAGTGTAATACTTAATATTTCTTGTGACAGTTCAGACTTTAATTCCCCTAAATCCACCTCTCAAATGGAAATTAATTTAGATAAATGCTTCTAAACTGCTACAATACAGTGATGTGTGAAGATATTTTATCTTTATTAGTGTCACACTTACTCTAGTCTTTTGTCTCTTTTTTTATCGTTTCTCATTTTGAATTTTATCTGTTGTCTGAGTTTTTCTGAGTTATTTTCTTTCGCATATCCACCAGATAGCCACATCTTTAACCCGTCTCATGAAACAACAAATTTTGTTGACTTTGCCACCACCTGAAATGTAAAGCTCGTCAGTGTGCAGCAGAGATTCAGGAGACTCAAAGCTCTTTAAAATAGGATGGTCTGAATGATTAATGTGTTTAATGAATTATTGATAAAGAAAAGCTAAAAACATTCACTGGTACTGTATGTGTTTTGTAACTATATTTAAACCAAACCCTTGATTGTGTTGATTGTCCAACACTGGACTTCTACGCAGCCTTTTTTCGTGCAGACCTGCAGGAGCTAAACTAAAGAAGCTCCAAACTTAGAAAAGTAATTTTCTTTGCAAGTGTTCTCTCTCATAGTTAGCTTCTGTTATATTTCTTTGGAAAAGCAAATATCACACTGTGTGTGCCTCTGTGTGTGTGTGTACGTGTATCTATGTGCGTATTTATTAGGGCTGGGGCTTTGACAGCAAGGCAAGGGAATGATGTAGTGCTGCGCACACTAGTATGCGATGGGGAAAAGACTGCAGTTAAAACACACTACACACACACACACGGTCTGAACACAAATATGAGCCATCCTTAAATACTTCATTTCACCCCTTTTTTCCCTTTCTGGCTATATATCTGTCTGTTTATCCATATATCTATCTGTCTATATATCTGTATCTATCCATCTATTTCCATCTTTCCCTCTCTGTCTCTCTTGTGTACATAACACTCCTCTGAAGGCAGGGCTCCATGTGCTTGCATATGATTGGCTGCGGAGTAAAAAGATGATGTCATTGTTAGTCGGGAGGTGCGTATCGTTTCACATACACACACACACGCAGACAGAGGAGAGAGAATTGAGGGTAGGGATCCTGGTTCATAGCAGCAAGCAGAAGGAGAATGAAAATGGGAGCATGAAATGAGGGAGATGGGTAGATGGACAGCTGATAATAATAAGGAGAGATCTTCAAAGGGAAAAGAGACAACAGTCGACACCAGAACAGATATTGGGCAATAAAGGAAACGGCTAATTTGATGCAAAAATTATGATGAAGGCAGAAATTGCCATTTTAAAAAGGGGGGGGTTTTAAGCCACAGGGAGGGAGAAAGGAGGATGGAAAGGTGGAGGGGGGATATACAGAACGAGAGGGAGGGAGAGGGTGAGAAAGATCCTCCCCTCTGTGAAGCGTCTGGTAATAAGAGCTCCCATCTCTCCTCTGCTGGAGGAGAATCAGCCGTCCAAACAAGCAGACAGCTCCTATTGTCTCTGCTTTCAATTCATCCTCTCCTCTCTCTCATCTTTTTCTCAACGCCACACACACAGCACAGAACAGGAAGTGAGAAGGAAAGGAAGACACTAATGCTCGGCACCAAAAATAAAATATAATTATTTCATTATTTAAATAATTCAAATCTTTACAGAAGACTTATTTTTTTTTAAGGGTTTTAACTCATTCCCATGTGTGCAACTTAAACTCTTTCACCTCTTCAGGGATTGAAGCAGAACATGCAGTTGCTACATTAAACCAGTAAATAATTAAATTTTATACAGTAGTCATTGTGAAAGTGTATGGACAGTATAAAAAAGGAACTTCATCTGATGAAGTTGTACAGTGTAACTCCCTTTGAGGGTACACTTGCTTTACAGTAATGTGTTTTGTATTATGTAACTTGTGTCATAAGTTTTCGATCTGTGTTTCTGCAGTTGCGATATTTACTTTGAAAAAATAGAAATTGAAGGTAAATATTGTTTTTTTCCTGAGAGAAAATATCTGTAGCCTCTTTGTGTCCTTTTAATAATTAATGTAAAATGAAAAGGGCTGTGATTCTCACTAACCTTAGCAACTGATCATTGATTTGGTAAAAAACTTCTGGTTGTCAGGGTGATATTTTTCAAGATGTAGCCATGACCTTTGTTGTTTAAAATGCTCTGAGATGATTAAAACTTTCACTTCACAGTTTGCTTTTCACCTAAGACGGTTATAGGCGGTTTGCTTTCAAATCTCCAAAACAGTGCTTACAGCGGTTAGGCAGTTTGGTTTGGGAGATTACAAGTTGAAAGGAAAACCAGTTTGATATACTTCTTTGTCAGTCCAACTTTCTTTAGGTGGGATAAATCACACTCAGTAATTATTGGTAGTTGCTGTCAAACCAGGTCTGCTCCTCATAGTTTACAACTCCACACTTTTCAACCTAATACCTTTATTACCTCAATATATTCCTGAGCGATTTACTGTATTAGTGTGACTTATCTGGAATTGTAATGTGCCTTTGCTTGTACGTCAAATCCTGTCTGCTATGCCGCAAATCCTCCAGACGTGGGGCTTTTTAAAAAGGAAAACCCATTATCCATTATCGGCTTGTGCTATTGTGTCGTGTGTTCACATACGCCAAAATACAGCCAGCGTCTCTCTTTGTATCTGATAGGGGCTCAGTGATTTATGCCCCCTACCCCCTCTTCTTTTTTTGTGTAATTTATGCTCACATAGGGGAGGGGGTTGCCTCAGTACACTCAGCTTTATGTTACCAGTCGATCAATAAAGATGCTCCCTCTCTTTCCTCTCTATCTCTGTCTTTCCCATTCTCACTCTCTGTCCATCTCTCCCTCTCCCATCCACATCTGCTCAGCAGCCAATCCATCTAATGCAGTTTCCCCCTGCTTGCTCTCGCTTCATCCACACCACCTCCCATCCCGTCTCTCTCTCCCTCTCCTTCCCTCTCTCTCTCGCTGCACAGGTGATGTCATTCTTTTTCAGCTGGATTCTCCTCCCTTCTCCCTCCTCCCTCACTCTCACTCTCTCCTCCGCTTCCCATTAGCAGCTGGCTCTCCACAGCACAGCATCCTATCCACGGTAGAATCTCTCCGAGGGCGGGAGGGGGAGGAGGAATGCCGGCGTGAGGTGTGAGCGCTAACCAGGGGAAGAGAGCTTGAAACTGGGGATAAAGGAGTGCGATCACTGGCCCCTGCTATGGAGCTGCACCCAAGAGCGCACGCATGCACCGCTGGAGCTCTGTAGAGAGATAAAGAGTTGCAAAGAGACAGAGAAAGGAGTTTGACAGACATTGACAGTGAATGAAGAGGAGAGGAGAACTGCAGGCAAAGGATCCAGGCTTTTGGGTGGTGAGAGGGGACTGTTTGGATGACTCTAAACCAGGCAAGACGTTTCTTCCCAGGGGGCTGCAGATGTACAGACAAGCCCCTCTTTTCATCCAGCACTGGCTCATCTATTGAGAAGAGGAACCTCCGCTTCTTTAAAGTGGATCTAGAAGAAGACAAAAAAGACTCAATGAGTTTCTACATTTAACTTTTAACAGAAAAATTTGGATGTTAAGTTGGATGGCTTTATCTTTGACCATGCATCCTTCCCCTCTGGGATTAGTTTTGAATATTTGGCAGATTTCTAATATCGGAGGTTTATTTGGAGTGTTTTAAGCTTCTCTGTTGCAGTTCCTTTGAATGCTTTAGTACAAGAGAGAAAAGCTTGACATATAGATGGATCTGCTTTGACTTTAAGTCTCCCTCTACAGCGACATCTGACAGTCATCCAGCCAATCTTTTACCTTTTACTGCCAGATCGACACTGAGGATTTTTCTGGACAATTCTCTTCTTGCAGCAAAAACATCGGCGTCAGCCCTTGCCCTCCTCTTTTACTTATTTATTTATTTATTTATTCTTCATCTCTTGGTGAGCGGGGGGAAACTTCCCCTCACTGGCACCCTCCCTTCCGTGGAAATGGCTTTCCTGGTCCGTTGCTATGCCAACTGCTTGCAGCCGTGGTCCTCCAAAGTAAGCGATGTCGTAATCCCTTTTCTGGCCATTGCCTCTGGCTTAGGATGCTGCCGCCTCTCTGTGTGTGTGTGTGTGTGTGTGTGTGTGTGTGTGTGTGTGTGTGTGTGTGTGTGTGTGTGTGTGTGTCTGTGCTTTACTGAGAAACGGAGATAGGGTGGGGAAAATTAAAATTAATTAGCCTAATTGATATGCATATGACGAATATTTATTTTGTCTGTTTAAAAGCGCATCCATGCTTTGCTCTTTTCCTCTTAAATTTGAACAGTTGAGTCCTGAAAAATACTGATATGCACAGCAGCTGGTACCATAGCAGAGCCTTTTCCCATCCATTCACTGTATAGGAGTGAATTAGAAAACTGCACATGCATCACCTGCACAGTATATTGACAGAGGAAGACATGCGTTTAACTGCTTGCATATCGGTTGTATAATCTTTGTTCATCTGAGAGGGTAAACTTGATGGTAGTCTACATGTCAAAGCATTGCTCTGAGCTTTGATGTAATGATGACATTTTTTTTGTTTGTTTTCTTTGCACTGAGATTTTTACCATTTCTAGCATTTGCCAAAAATAATCATTCCAAAAATAATCTTTGGAAGTTTTAAATATTTTTTACTTTCACTGACAGCATAGTATTTGGAGGAGAGTCAATATGTATTTTATGAAATTGATAATAGTAGTAATTTGAATGTTCACAATGCCATTTGAGACTAATGATGGTAATTAGTAATCACTGACACAAAACCATAGTGAAATAATGGGTATTGTCATCTTTGCAAAAACTCTGCAGACAAAGTGCTGCTGTAACCATGACGACCAATGATCTTACTACTTTGTTATATCTGTCAGCAAATACATGTAATCCATCTGATCAGTCTAATCTGGCTGTTGGCTCCGGGTAGTCAACAATAGACTGGTAATAATGTAGCTGTGTGTATAATTAACAGTTCGATGTCCTACTTTTAGTTGCTCAGAATAATCCGCCAAAGTTAGCCAAGCCCCTGGTGAACTTCTAGATGATGCAAGGAAAGCAACCACAGTGCATGGAACGTGACTTGTGTCTTTTATGGATTCTCATTTTGTTGTTTCATACACAAAGGAAAGAGGTGCAAGATAAAATGAATGAGCTACATGCCAGGACCCCTCTGCTGTACGGCTCATTGGTTGTCCTAGCAAAATGAGTGTCGGATAGACCCCTACGTGTCTGTCTCTTTGGGAGCGCCTGTCTGGGTGCTGAAAGCCTCAGAGATGTTTGTCTTCATTATGTATGTGTGTATGTGTGTGTGCGTGCTCATGTTCACATGCTGTCAGTACGATAAGTTATAATTAGGTCCCTGGAGATGAAAGGGGATAAAGTGTTCAGTCTAAGATAACACATTAAATCTGCACCACACGCAGCTACACAACTTAAACATCTTATTACTCGTCATTATTGCTTTCCATCTTGTGTGTGATTCAGATTATGCATAGGTCTCTCGTTGCTTGGAAGGGGTCTAATGTCACTGCTGCTTAATGAAAACCATGTTAATGCAATTCTGAATTTTTTTTTAATTTGATTTCTTTTTGTTATTTCACTTAATGATGGCTCATCAGTGGTGCCATGTAAACACTTTTTAACTGTAGTTATGATACATCCCGTTTGCTTATCTTAGTTGACTTTGTACATGACATTTTTGACTAGAGCATGATCGGTATTGGAACTATTTTTTATAAATATTTAGTCTCAAAAATGTCTAAAAAAATGTACAGTTTCCTAAAGCACAGGCTGATATCTTCATTTAAGTTGCTTGGTTTGAACCATGGTTTGGAATTCTTGCATGAAGATCCGTTGAGCAAATCAATTTAACAACTAATCATTTCAACTCTGCTTGCTATGTGATGAAGACACAGTTTCTAAATGACCTCAGACTTTGTTTGGAATTTTTGCACTGACTTTATCAGTCAACCTCTGTTTACAGCTGATCTCCACAACAGTCCATTGTCTGCGAGTCACAGCACCTCATTTGTCTCTTGACTGCTTCTCAAATCTCAAGGCCATCAATCATCTATTGATCGTGCCTTAATTGTGTTTTTGTTAAAGGAAATGATTTGGTCATTAATGTTGTTTACAACCAAAAAGTAAAGAGCAACTTAGCAACTTTATAGACAAATTTTGCAGGCATTTAACTTGAAGTGTTGTATCTGTATGTTATTACTGGCCCATCTATGCTGCATGAGTCTAGCTCATTTATTCTCAGTCTAGAGCCATCCAGCTCGCACTGTTTGAAGTCCACAGTTAATTGGTCGGCGTCTGTGATGAGCCCACCTTTTGCAAAGGTTAATTAAGTTTCCTTTTTCCTCCCATTAGGTAACATGTGCTCTGTCTGGAGATACAGTAGCAATAGAAAAACACTGCAGTGGGGTTGGAGGGAAGAGAGGCAAAGTAGAAGATGAAGTGTGAGGTTGGTCTGGAAAGGGATTTTAATTCCCTGAAAAGGTTTTGTGAATTCATCCTGACATCTCAAGGAAGGAGGGACGAGGGAAAGAAGAAAGATGAAGAGCTGTGCTGGAGCGTGATTCGAAATCTGAAGGATGAGAAAGACCGCAAAGAGAGAAACGAACGAAAGAGACAGAAAAATACATTAGTGAGTAAGAGAAAGCCTCTGAAGCAGTGATTTTTATTCCACAGGAGGGTTTTTTTTCCGCAATTTTATCATTGACTGCCTTCTCAGAATGGCAGCCAATTATTTTCTCAAGAAGTAGGTCTTTTGATAGTTTTGGCTGGCCTGCACTGGCTCGGATTGGTGATATTCTTCACTGAAGTGGTCTTTGATTTATCTGGAATGATGCATAAGCCAATACAGCGCCAGGGCGGGCCATGGCAGCCTTGCATTTAATGCATTTCCAACCAGTCAGACGCTTAATTAGTCTATATGAAATTTTGATCTGGAAAACTAAACCAGTCTACTTACTACTAGTGAGCAGGTCATTGTTTGATTCATTTGACTCACTTAGTTTTATGTCTCTACAGGGAACTTCCAGCTGCCAACAGGCTTTCACAGTCTTTTCTGCAGCCTTGTTTACTACAGACTTGGAGAATAACCCTCTAGGCTGAACTTCTGTGGAAAGCAAACGCTTTATTTTGCAGTTTAGGCACTTTTGTTGGTTGCCACTCTCTCTTCTAAGCTACAGCTCTTACCATATAGCATGTCAGACTCGCTTGCTCTAATTTCTAACGTCAGAGGATAGTTATTGAAATATTGACTGTGTGGCTGGAAATTTGGCATCAGATGACAGACAGCGAAATGTAGGCCAGTGGAGCTGCTCTGTGGGCCTTTTTTTTCTGACACACCGAACAGTTATGAGGCCTAGATTTATTTACATCTTCAATAAACAACACAGAATTTTCAAAAGAGAGGACTGCTTGGGCAAGAATAGCCTCCTCTTAAGAGTCAGCAGTCAGTTTCTGCGTTTAGAAGGCTTTCATCATCTTGCTTACATTTTATTGTTTTATTGTGTTGTGTTTATGAGTGAACTGTCTCTTTAAATCACGTCCTGCTCATCTCAGTGGAACACAGCCTCAGTCTACGTCCTCCCGCTGCTGCAAGACTTGTCAAAATGTTCTGCTGCCTGAACTCTATGACCCTCTCCACTGCCAACATGGGACCTGTTCTCTCTCTGGAGCTTTCTGAGCTTCCGCTCTTTTGTGCCTCTCCCATATTTTTCTCACTTTCGTTCTTTAGCTTTGCGTCTCTCTCCCTCCTGTTTTTAGCGGAGACGTCCTACTCTTGTCCTCTTTCCTCTTTCCTTCCTTTCTCATCTGTTTTTAGTAAGGGACACTTCTTCTCTCCTCTACTACTTATTCATCTCTTCTTCTCCCTCACCCTCTCTCGTCCCCCATCTATTATTTAAGCATCAATAATGGGGCCTGTTGTTGTTGTTGTTGTTGCCAGCCTGATGCTGCTGTTGTTGCTGCCCTGCTGGGCTGTATTCTAACTCGTCTGCTGCTTCCTGTCTTATAAATCACACCAACTCTCTAAAACCATCTGCATCCTCTCATGTTCAACCTTTTGCTCTCTGTTTCTGCCCCAAATACCACCCATTACTTATCACCCTTCCAGATGCCTTGTATTTCCTTTTCACTCTACTCGCAGTAGTTTCTCTGGAGTGTGGTTTAACATTTAAAACTTGACATGATGGTGGCACCAAATGGGAGTGTCCCACACTTCTCTTCAAGCAGTAGTGTCTACTTTATGACTGTTCCACCCAGATACAGGCAAAGAAGTGAAATTGAATATTAAGATTTGTAGAAAAAATGTATGGACATGGACTTTATGAACATAGCAGGTATCCACTGGCTGTTTTAAAGAAACTGCAGGTTCTTTTTTTCCTCGTTGCTGCTTAGTTGAAATACTTGATTCACAAATGTCTTTTTATAGAATAAATTTAAAAAAAAAATTCTGTCTTTCTTCTGTCATATGACTCGGAGGCTTTCCCACCATCAATCATTTCTAATCAGATAAGCTTTTGCTTGAGCAAACAGGAAGTCCCATGCTTTGCTGATAGGAGGACTTGTGCTCAACACAAGCACATAATTTAGATTGAAAATATTTGTAATCGCCCCCTCTGGGCTGCAGGACTCCCTGGCAGAGTGCAGCGGGTCCAGACTCAGGTTGACCCAGACTGCTGCCTTTGCTTCCCTCAGCAATCAATGGGCCTTGCTGAACATTGGCATAATCAGTGTGGGTGGACCCATGCTGCATTGAATAGTAACGGGGGCTATGGGGGACTTTCAGTAGGATGGCGGATTCAGTGCCAAGGCAGGAAGGGCAAGGCAAGACAGGTCAGACAGATGGACAGGTAGACGGACCGAGCGTCTGGCATATCCAAACCCCCTCTAGACCTGCAGCATTCATGATGGAAACATGAACCAAAATGCACATGCTAGAAATAACAGGAAAACACAAGATGAAAACAGTTTAGTTAATGGTTGGTTAACAAGTCATTTCATCGGGTTTGAATTAGATTTGAATGAGGGAAGAAATTAGAAAAATCATAAAAAACTACTTCACTGATCTACTGTTCAGTGTCATCATACTTCTGCTTAAACAGTTATATGCTCTATTTGATTATTGATATTTGAAGCTATACTTACTGGCCTACCGTTCATCATCAGATCAGATCGGATAGATAGCTACATTAAACTGCTGAACCTCTATTGAGTGGAATAAGGAGATTAATTATTCTTCAGTACAGTCTATTGACCCTGTTTCTCAGTGCTGTGGCTTCATGCCCAGACAGTGTTATGAGTCTGATTAGGAAGTGAGCGCCTCAAGGCTTTACACTTTTTTTTTTTCCAGAAGGTACATGGTCAAATGTCACTCTGAGGGATAAAGATAACACCTCAAGTAATTACCGAACTGATATCAATTCAAAAATGAAATAACGTGATTGTTGCAGTTTAAACTGGAGGAGCAATTGGTACCAAGACAGCATGGTTACATCAAACATATAAGTGGTTTCATGTAGTCCTAGTGATAAGAGAGACGATTTCCAAGTTTGATCCATTCTGTCTGGTACCTGTAAGTCAGTAAAATAGTGCCAGTCGAGCCAATAAACTTGTAGAAGTTCATTCATTTGAGGAAGCTATAAAAGTATCCAAAATACATTTAAATTTACTTACTGTGTTCTGTAATCAAGCTTTAAATAAATCACAATCATGCCATCCAGCTGTTTCACATGTGCAATCAATAAAAATCACAGACAGACAAAATCTGAAACATTTCAATGTTGTTTTCTAAACTTGGAAGACCAGTGGGGAAACATGTTACTCTCACTATTTGAGAGGAACAATAGCTTGCAAAGCAGAGTTTCTAGATATCTGTGGTTCATATAATGGCTATTGCAGACCAAAACAAGACCTGAAACATCCAAATTAGCTATTGTAACACAGAAGGTGACATTCGAGTACTCGTGAGGGCCAGGGTGGTAATGGCAATTGCACCCTGTGTCATCAAGAATACAACAAACAAATCATATCATATCATATCAGCTTTGCTGCGCTACAAGGGAATGAAGCAGTAAAACAACAAAACACGTTTTCAGCATCTTGATAATGTTTGCTTTATTAATAAATGCTGCGTTCAACAGGTTGTAGTAACCTGTCGATCATAAAATGCACTTTGTTCTCTAATCGTCTGCATCATCAGATCAGTGGATGGAAACTGCAGGCACCATTAAAAAAGTATTAGATAGTTGCACCGTGGCTCCCCAGGTACCTGAATATGTTGACAGATCCATTTTTGTGCACTCAGACGGTGACCTTTGCCAGGTGATGTAATGCCAT
Organism: Sciaenops ocellatus; assembly: GCA_033000465.1. Taxonomy (NCBI): domain Eukaryota; kingdom Metazoa; phylum Chordata; class Actinopteri; family Sciaenidae; genus Sciaenops; species Sciaenops ocellatus. The sequence continues at coordinate 8,876,831 of CP136870.1, forward strand.
AGCCTCTTCACGTTGGCCTTAACAGATTTATTGTGACCTCGAGCCCATAGGCAGGCTGATTGACAGATTGACACAACTCACACAGGGTGTCAAGGTAATGTGGCCTTTGAGCCTGAAGATGTGTGGTGTGGTGTGGTGTGGTGGGGGGCCGTCCAGATAAGAGCATGAGGAAAGAGAGAGTAAAGGAGGGAGAGAGAGAGAGAGAGAATCTGAGCGAGAGGCAACAATAGATAGAGGGCTTTTAGCATGCTGAGGGAGGTCTAGGATATCATATGCACACAGGAAGTAGGGGTGATATGGATCGATATGGGTTGCATTAGGCCAGACCATGCCCAACTCACCTCCCATAAGTCATGAATTACTATTCAATCCCTCTAAACAAAAACACACGTTGTTGCAAAATGTTTCTTCCTCTCTTGCATGAACAATGAAACTGGAACATCGCTGCATATGCACAACAACGCAACATTCCACAAAGCACCATAAATACCATAAGCTATTGTGCAAAACAATATTAGTGCTATATAAGAAAAGTAAAGACTCCAAAAACCTTTTTTGCTCCTTGTTGGCATTGGATTTTAGAGTGTACTGTTAAGTGCTCTATTTAAGTCATTTGGGCATGTGAACGTGTCAGCTATTCATTGCGATTCAGACTGAATAAGCAGGGAGCAGCAGAGGGTTTCATTCAAGTACGCTACAACTGAAGACATACATATAGTTATAAACCCTTTATTTATATGGGAACACTTGACTAAGCACATTGGGTTTTTTTTCCAACAGCTTGCTACATTTACAATACAATTTTACTTCTGAGATCTGCTCAGTAAGTAGCTCTAGTGACGCATGTTCACATTCACTATATTGGTCATTGCTAGCAGTCATTTTTTATAGCTAATCTGGAATATGATCAGGTGACAATTAATGGCCAGTCCCCTATATAAAATGCACGTCATCAAATGTTATGATCGCACACTGTAAAAAAAGAATTATCTTGTTCAACTTAAAATAATTTGTAAACTGGCTACCTTAAAGTTTTAAGTTGGAGAACAATTTAAAGCTTAAATTGTTGAGTTTGGCAAACGAAGAAACTTACGTTGTTTAAACACATATCTGAGATCCTTAAATGTAGAATAAATAGTTAGGGTGACAAAGGTGAAGCTGACAAATTAGTCCCATCAACTTTATATTTTAAGTTTAATCAACAAGTTTTTTTTTGGGTTTTTTTGTGACACCAACACAGATATTTCAAGTTGTACAAACTCCTAAATCCTGGTTGAGACAACATAAAATGACCAGTAAAACCAACAAACTTAGAATGATATCTTGAGTTGTACAAACATAACAATAAAAGTTGTTTAAACTAAGCATGTTGTACGATGAACTTAGCTGCAGACAAAGGTGACCATTCTCAGCAGATAATATAGCTCGCTTACCTAGTAGTTTACCACACTTCATCTTTTCATGTTGAACAAAGATAAAACTCTGTTTGATTGTTGAATTGGTACAGTGACATAAAAGAGCAAGTCTGGTGTCCTGTGTGGTTTAATTGTAATTACTGTCCATTAGCTATGATAGGCTGAAATTTTCAAGTGAAAATCGCACTCGGCCCAAGCTGGTCAACATTACTGGGCTAAATGGACTTAAGTAAGGCTGCTCATGTGGAGACGCACTTCAGCCTTTTGCATGTGCACACACACATAGTCATTGTCTGTACTGTCATGCATGTCCTTGCTAGTGTCTCACTCTCATGTGCACTTTAACACCCACAGTGCACACACAGGTCTACATCCTCGCAATGGTTACAGCATAATACCCACATGCATACAATACATGTGCACATACACATAAATTACTCCCACTCATATATGCAGACTCCACCTACCAGAGCTCAGTCATGAGCTGCTACCCCCACCCGTACACACAAACACACACACATCATAGTGCTGATATTTCAACCACCCTTAGTCCCCACCTCCCCCAATTTCCTATGCTCCCATTATCTCACTGTTATTGATCCACATCCCCTCTTCTGCCTGCACTGCCAGAGAGCCTCTACTGGATAATTTTCAAGGGCATTTATAAACACAAGATGGGATGGATGGGTTATTGCTCTGTGGGTGTTTGTGAAATTGTGAGAAAGAGAGAGAAAAACAAAGAGAGAGGGAGAGAGTGAAGGGGAAGCAGACAGTGTGTGGTATGCCTGTATGAAAATAACTGTGATCAGGCAGGAGGAAGGTCAGTTTTGCAATGCTAATAAATACATCTTTTTTTAAAAATGTTGGATCAATCAACCGCTACAGCAATTAATACTCTGTGTCTTAGGGGCCATTTGCACATTCCCAAAATAACATGTGCTGTTTGGTTCAGTGAAGAGAAAAGCAATTCTTTCTTTTCTTTAGTTTTGAATTAAAGTTGGAGGGTTTTCCCCTTCAGCTTTCAACTATTATTAGAACCACATTTCAGCTTTCACATTTTCACACTGAATATTCATCAACACATTAAACTCCTTATTTTGTCGTGTTGAGACATTCTGACAGCAGCATGGAACATTCACACAAAAATCTGCCAAATGATTCTAATCATATAATAAAACCATAATGGAAAAAATTGCAACCATAGCACCAGGTCGGCTCATATCTAGCAGTCGCCTGAGACTTATTTTGTTGTCAAGATTAGTTTTTGTCAGGTAAAATCGTAAAATATCTGATAAACGTTGACGGTCAGGATAAGGGTTAGGTCGGCAGGCAAACAAAGTTAATTTCCTGCCCTGCTTGGTACTGAAATTATAGTCAGCTCTGTCTGGGCTGAGGTGAGCGGGCCAAACGTGCGGAACAGGATCCAACATTAACAAAAACACCACAGGAGAACCAAAAGGGTGGAGCTGCCCCTCCACCTGGCCCCTGGGTCAACCCGTAGGGGTGCCAGGGACGCTCAGCATGTCTGTGTTTGTATGTGTGAAGTAGTGCTGGTTGGGCTAGAGGGCAGGAAGCATCTGTTAACAGAGGGGAGCCAGGAGGTACTAAGGTGTATGTGTGTGGATGTGTGTACAAACATGTGTGTGTGTGTGTGTAGTTGTGTCAGTATTGAAGCCAAGTGTTTAGCCTTCCCTCCTGTATCCGGCAGACCTGGCTGTAGCCCACCTTCCTCAGGGGCCCAGACAGAGACGCCTTGTACTTTCCTGTAACACAAACACACCCACAACAACAAAGCAAATTGATAGTGAACACGATCATGTTCGCTCTGTTAGAAACCCTGCATACACTGCATATTTACGCCAGTGACTTCTTCACATATCTGCTCAGCCAGTACTGTAGATGTGGGTGCTATCACATTAATTAACATTAAATCGACCCCATCAAAATCAATAGATCCTTTATCATAGCGCCATTTTGTATTCATACTGCTCTCCCGCATTGGGAAGATAAAAGAGGGGTTGCACAATATAGGGGGGTGGGAGAAAAAAGCAGATGAATGAGGGAGAGAGGACATGGTTGGGAAATAAAAATTACAGAAAGTAAATCACTTTTTTTTGGATGAGAGTTGCCAGTATCATCAGAATCCAATGACCATCAGAACATGCAAACTTTTACAAAAAAATATTCTATTTTTTCAATGGTGGCTGGATACACAGTGCTGATGGTCTTAACTAAACTGAAGCAATAAACTTCATGGTTTCAAGCAGGTTTAAATCGCGCTCTCCCTCTTTTTTTTTTACCCTGAAAATTTGCTCACCCAGGTGTTAAAGCAAGTAGAGGAGGAGGGCAGATGGCCTGCGACAGGTTGAATATCCCTTTCAAAAACATCTAACGCTACTTGGCAGCAACTAATGTCTGCTGCCTGCTGCCACACACACACACACACACACAAACACAAACACACAAACACTCTCTCTCTCTAGATACTGACTGGAAGGAATTTCCACTAAAGCCCGGCTGTAATACCTCCAGTCCTCCAGAGGAGAATACTTGACTCTGTAGGGGTGCCGACCCATGCTAATTACCTTCTTCACTGTGTAAAAGCCGCCAGAAAACTGAATGAGTGGTAAAGACTGTGTGGGAAGAATGAGCATGCAGCCAATTTAGAGCCATTACTCACCAAGAAAATCCAGACTGGCGTAGCTCAGCTGTTATTGCATTAACAAGTCAGGTATTTCACTTCCATAGTTCATGTTAAGTTCCTTGTGAAATCAGTTACATGGTTTGTCTAATATCTATTAAACTACGGCAAGGAATCTTGTACTTGTGACTCGGGTCAGAATCTGATCATTTATCTGGTGATTACTCAATAGTGCTTTTGATTTTAGCACCAGACAGATGGAAGAAAAAAAACACCAAACATATGCAGACGCGCTGTCTTTCACTCTACGCTTCCATTTCTGTTTACTTACTTTGCTTATCCTTCCTTCCTCTTCTGCCTGTGTGTCTCCCTCGCTGCATCTCTCTCCCCCATCACTCTCAGACAACTGGGGCAAAAGTCACAGGCCTTTGGCAGAGTTGGTGACAGTGCCATTCAGCATCCCGTCTGTCACAATACTGGCACAACAAAATGTGGAGACTGCCAACTAATGGCTGTTTATCCACTATAGTAGCTTGCCAACCACTTTCTATCCAGGCTAAAAACTTGCCAACCAATGATTGTTGAACCCTGCAACTCCCAAACCAACGCCTGCCAAATAACAGGATGCAGTTTTTTTTCATAACAGCGATTAAAATGTGTTTCAGAGAGATTTCTAGCCAATGTGTTGCTATGCAGAATCCCGACCTTATGTTAGGAAAAAGTTCTTCTTTCAAGCTGCCACACTTTCAGGTTCCAACCATTAGTGTCTCATTTTCTCTTCCAAAACATTTTGAGCATATGTCGCTGAGAAAAAATACCATGTGTTTATTGCAACATTAGTGTTTTAATTTTTGTCAGTATTGTCCAGCTTAAGTTTTCAGCTGCTGCACAAACTTGTGTCATATTAGCCATGCCGAAAACCTCACGAAAACAGCTTGGTGCTATTTCCTCAGACAGTGTCTATTGTTTGCTTTCATATTGAGATGAGTGACATGCTGTATACTGCTGTTAAAACGTAGTCTGTGACTCCAGATTTTGATTTAGTGTTGCACCTCCATAAAGTTAACAGGGAGTCAAAATGAAAGCAGCAGAGACCGAGATATTCTGACTTAGCCCCTGTGGCAATCACAACCCAAAACCCTGGGTCATATATTTCCCATAATGCAATCTGATCCTCCCCCTGCCTAAATGCCTTGAACAAAAGTTTGTTCTTAAGTCTCAAGCCAAAATTGAGATGACCCCGATGGCATCACTATGACATAATCAGGGTTTCAGCTTCCTCCAGAGTCATGGACATTTTCTTCCCAGAAGACATTATTCAACTGAAACTCATGTCTAAAATCAGTCTGAAAACAGAGGAGTGTCCCTTGAATATCAAAGAATGTTTGCAGAGAAAACAGAGCTGCCATATTAACTTCTGACTCAGCAGACTGCACACGCTTTGTGTGCAAACTAGTAAAACTCTTCTCAATGCAAGTGTTTTTTTTTTTTCCTGTGGGAAGTATTTATTCAGTTATCTGAGGGTTTAATCTTCATCTGCGCTCCAGTGGAATAGACAAATAAATAATGTAAAACAGCAGCAACGCACGCATTTTATTTTGGTCGAGATGTTCAGGAGCCGCCTTTTAGAAAGCAGGGCTGACAGGAGATGGAGCTAGTGTCACCGTGTGTGTGTGTGTGTGTGTGTGTGTGTGTGTGTGTGTGTGTGTGTGTGTGTGTGTGTGTGTGTGTGTGTGTGTGTGTGTGTGTGTGTGTGTGTGTGTGTGTGTGTGTGTGTGTGTGTGTGAGAGAGAGAAAGAGAGAAAGAGAGAATCCATGTGTGTCTGTGCTCTTGTTTGTGTGTATGCACATGCAGTCTCCTCTACGTGAGATTATCTGAGTCCTCATCTCCTCATATGGTCCCCTGTTAACTCCACCCGCTCTCCCCACCTCTCTTTTCCTCCCTCCCACTCTCCTTCACTTTCTCTGTGGCATGTCTGCCTTTGCAGTTGTCACCTCCAATTCCAACTTCAATTCATTACATCTCCCCTTTTCCCAGCTCTCTCTCTCTCTCTCTCTCTCTCTCCTCACACTGCCATTTTACCTGAGATATGGTCTGGACTTCAGTCTGGACTGAGGTAGAATTGGATTCTGAAGAGAATATTTGAGGCTTTATATCTTCATCTATTCACTCCCTTTAACTCCATCCTCATTCCAACTTCTCACTGTCAGCCCTATCTCTATTATACCCTCTTCTCCACCCTCTACTACCTTTGCCCCCACCACCCCCTCCCAGCTCAGTCCACTCTCAGTCCACTTTCAATCCTATGCTGCACTCTACCTCTCTCACCTTCTGCTTTTACACTCTTTCTTTTGGACTCATTCTCTCTGTCTCGCTCTCACTCAGTCTCCATCTATTTTCTCCCCATCTCCATCTGTCTCCCTGCACTGTATCTTAATCCAACTGTCTGTGGACTTGCCAGTAATAGAGTGGATAGTAGCTGTGTGTTGAGCCTATTCAGTAAGCTCAGTGTACGTTTCCCTGAATGGAGCTCGTAGAGGCGAGCTGTTGACGTGTGTGTGTTCAGGTTGGCATCATTTTGTGCTGTGTGTTTCTTTTTGTATGTGTTGTTGGAGGCATTCCTTTGTGCATGCATGTGCGTGTGTACTTGTGTGTGTATGTGCATGTATTTTGCATTTCTATTGCTCATGAATGTGTGTGTTTCCCGACACTGTCACCCTCTTACAACATTAGACCACGCTAAGAGGGAGTCTCAATTGATCAAAGCTTTCTGCAGCGCTATGGGGCTAAATCTGGAGCTTCAAAATGTGTGTGTGTGTCTCGTTCCAGACAGCAGAGCCAATGTTCTCACCTGGCCAGTCTGATGAGCCTGCTTGCAGTCTTTTCACTCCTTTTTGCTGCCTTTGATGCAGAATTGCATGTGGAAGCAGAAATGGGACTTTGATCCACTAGGGAGAAAACGCAAGAATGGAGAATATGTACCAAAAAATAGACAGAAAGAGGTAACAGAAAGTAACACGGTTGTAGAGACAGCGAAACTGAAGAGTGGAGGCTATAATGAGGTAGTGAATCATTGGATATATAGAAAGAGATGGGAGAGTTAATAACAAAGACAATCAAAGCAAAGAAGTGAGATCGGCCGGAAAGAGACAATGCGAAGAGACAGACTGACTCAGACAGCAGAGACATGAATTCAGACATCAAGTTAAGTGTCACATGAAAGGAGAGATAACTAATTTTTGTTGCGAGATGGTGTCATTGTGCAGAGGTGAACTGCAGCTGTCTGTCGTGTGGTTTCTGGTGTAACTACTTGCTCTGAGCTAGCTCAACCTGTGGTGACAGCTGTTATGAGTGAAGATAAGGATGTTTACAGCTTATGTTTAAAGACTTTCTGGTTATAATGTGTGACTATGTTATAAATCCAAAGTGGGAAGACCTTTTATGGAATTAACCTTCTAATTAACACCAATTTTTCTGAAGCTTCCATTTAGAAAGTTGCCAAAAAAGTCTGGCTCTCAAGATGGTCATATTGATGATAGTGATCTAGAATAAAGTGCTTATTTTATGTTGAAATGTTTGTGACCCATTTTGCCTATGATTTAACAGCTGGATACCTAAAATATATTGAAAAAAAACCCATGCAAGCACCTGCAACTATTTTCAGTATTTAAAAAGTGATACAAGTATGAACATCTTGCATACTTAAACATGCCCAGTTGTGCTGCTTGGCTTGCTCCAATCAAGTCATGTCAAGGCAGTTTGTCACTGCTGACATCTACAGGCCGACCGTGTTCATGTCAAATACCCCAGCAGTGACCTCACTATCCTTTACCGTGCCTGTATTTACTCAGCTGTGGGGTTATGAGTAGTATATAGCTGCTGCTTTCAGCAAAGAGAGTTCTAAAACAGGACTTAATTGTTATTATTCCCTAAACCTCTACAGTATGTGTGCACTTTGAGTCTGCAGAACCAAGCTGGTGATGGAATTTTTCTTTTTGGTGGCATTTAATGATATTTGAATAAACGTTGGTGACGGCTATCATAATCCTGTATGTTTATAATTAGAGATTATTGGGTATTACTAGAGGGAATTATTTTTCGGTGTGTTTTTGGTCAGTTGGTTTAAGTATAACAAGGAAACATGACAAAGGAAGACCTCGGTGGTATAGCTCTTGCAAAAGCACCAGCTCCCACTCATGTGTGGTTTTGGTATCTATTTAGATTTATAAACAAAGGGACTCATGAATAATACATTGATTTCTGCCACCTTATTTCCATTGTGCATCCTTTACGTCTGCATATACCTTCATTTTTTCCAGTGATTACAGCAAACTAAAAAATCCTCTCTGAAGATGCTTTATTATACTTTGGAGACCCCAAACAATACCTCTTTCTCAATGATACTGTCATTTTGTTTTCTCTCTGCAAACACAGGACCATTGTCTTTAAATATTCATTGAGCTTTGTTTGTGCCATTGTTTTTTTTAACCCATTTTAATTATCATCCTCATCAGGATTCATTAGCCTCATCACATTTTCTTTAATTACTTAGCTAATCCATTTGTCCCCTTTAGTATTCATCCTAATGTATTGTTCTCACTTTTGCTTCTGTTCTTCTTTGTCTCATTCTGTGTGTTGATTTATATGTCTTCGTCATGCTCCATCTCTTTCATAAATCTTCACAGTCTGTCAATGTCTATAGTCTCAGGTGTGACCTGCCATTTAGTCATTAAATCCTAACTGCGTCCTAACAAAGGCCTCAACAATATTGAGTCGTAAAATTATTAAAACATAATTCAAGGTGAAGTAGCAGCACTGTTTTTAAAACTGGCATGACCCCTTCTGGAACCCTTAACCAACCAATTCCAGGGTATTATGCGAAACAGACCAGGCCTCATCCGTTAATGTCTTCAAGGTTTCCCAAAACATCGCTCTACACATTGACCTACAATGTAGCAAAGATTATCCCAACACTAAATTGCCTTTGGGAAAGCCAGTCTCTTGTCTGTGTAGCCAAATGGCCAGTCTGGGCTTTATGGCCCATTTTATCACTGAGGAAATAGGGGGAACCGAGCACTCAGGCCCATAGCTAGTTAATCTTATTGTTAAAATTGGATGCAATAAGTGAAACAGTTGGGTTTTATAGAAGAAAGAAAAAGAAGACATCACCCTAATATGTTTTTGGTTTGTTTAGCTTTCAGGCCCACAGAAAGACAAATGTAATCATAAAGTTAGCTAAGAGAAATGCAGAATAGCTATTTGTATGTCAATTTGCTTTCTCCGTGATTGATTGATGGGTGGAGGGAAGGATCTTTATTTGGGTAGTAAACTGCCATGTAAAAATGCACAAATGAGAAATCATCAAGTATGTCATTTTATTGAAGTAGCTTGTTCTCCAACCACGAAGTCTTCAGGTGGTTTGATTATTAGTAAATGAACAAACAGCTATACACACATTTAAACATACAGCTACATCAGAAAATTACCTTCTGTTGAGCTCCTGTCATGACATAATGCTGAGCCCAACCAGTTGTGCTCCGTGTTCGTGACATTAGCCAATTATTCATTTATAAGCCGCCAAAATAGGTAACAACTTGATGTTCTGACAGCTTCAGGCTTGTTCCTTCCAGTTTCCTCTTTGACTGCTGAATCTCTCTTAAATTAAATCTTTCCTCACCCCTGTTATGATTGATGATAAGGTTGATTTCCCTGGAGTTAATCAGACTGTGTGATTGGTGATGTGAAAGCTTGGTTTGTTTGACTGAGAAATAACATTTAGAGCCAGCTCGATCCTCCAATGATTGTGCCCGCTCGTTGACATGATAGAATTGTACAGCTGAAGGAACCTTGCACATTTATATTTAATCTCTTAACTCTCATCCTTAATGCATGAGGAGAATGGGAGACCCCTTAAACACCCCACCCCCCACGTGTAGGCCCACTGGGAGAGGGAAAGAGGAGGATTAGAGCAGGATTAAGTCTGTGGTGTGAATAGGAGCCACAAGACCGCCACAATTATTCACTTCCCCCTTCACTCCCTCACTCGACTCCTCCCTTCAGTCCTTCCCTCAGTCATACACTCAGACAAACAGATGAACCCCTTCTGCCTGTTCTTGCCTTATTTCATTCCCTGGCATCCTTCCTATGAGGAACTTTGTCTCTCACATCTAACCCTAATCTTGTCTCTTAAGTCTTTTTCATAAATCCAACAAAGCAAGCATGAGCTGAATAAATTGCCCAAGTAGATCATAACCAGGGCTTCCTAACAAAGCCACATGCAGATTCAGATTTTTCTTTAATGATGGGGAATTTTGTGTACAAAGGTTTTCAGAGAGTTGCTTGTCGTTAAGGCCAAGTAGAGTCAGATCATTGTGTTGTGAGACAATTTTATCTGCCAGTATTGTTTAAACACACATTTTTCGGGATTTGACAAGGTGTTGGAAAAAAGATGAAAATATAATTCAGGAAAATAGTGCTTGAGGTAATTACTATCAGTACTCTAAACAGTTATTCCTGTCCATTGTTTGCAATGCTCTACAGACTGCAAGTCACTGAACTAGGATGTGACAACTGGTGGTACATTGCATTAACAGACTGTCAACAGACCTGTATCTTCCTAGAGTCTCAACTGATTGCATGAAAACAGGTTATGGCAAAATAATAGTCTGGTACATAACATCCAGTAAAATTGTTCTAGTGCTTTGGTTTTTGCATGGATTAGACAGAGAAAATATAACTAATAATATGTGAGCTTCAGAGGTGCATGCAGGTGGATTTTGTTACCTTTGGACAGAGTTGGGCTAACCATTTCCACCTGTTTCCAACCTTTATGCTAAGCTGAACTAAGTTAGTCTAGCTTCAACTACCAGTTTTAAGTTGTCAAGGAGATGCAGTACTTCTCAGACCAGGTCTGTCTGTAAAAAACTATTTTTCTCTTGTGGTGCTGCTGAAGCAACAGTCTTACTATATTTTCATATTTCATAGTTCATTCATGTCAGCGGAATAAATAAACATCCAGCAAAACCCCGCATCAACAGCAGTAGAGCTTATAGGAGTCCCTATCTTACTGTCATTCAGTGCTTGTGCACTGTTAAATACTCTAAACAGGCAGCAGAATTTGCTCTGTAAAAGTGAAAGGTGAAATTGATAGGTTTTGCATCAGTGGAGTCATTTTCCCTCCTGCTCACAGTGGTCATTAAGGCTTCAGCAGCAAGATAAGTTTTAAAATCCATCAGCGATGCAGCCTGTGGGAAAACAGAAAACATTCTTCTTCCATTTTTAACTCACCACTCTTTGCTCCCTCTCAGGCACCAGGTGACAAGCAAGGTGCTGTTTCCATTAATGTGCTGTCATATCTGAGTGAAGCGTAAAAGTCTGAATGACAAAAAGCCAATACTTGAACAGGTAGATGAAGCCAGCAAGGTTATAAATAATATGTCTGAAAAAGGCTTCAGTTTATCTCCCAAAATGTCAATACGTTTTAGATACCTTGTTTCCTTTACAACAAATACAAAATATCAGTATCAGCATCAACCACAACAAAATCCAGCCTACGTCAGGCTGTAATGGTGGGTTAGTTTAATGGCACCTTAACCCTCACCTCCCTGTAACCAAGTCTAGAGTTTTAACTTACTATGAAACACTATCCATAACACCAAACTAAACTCTTGAAGAATTGAGGATACTTTTAGCCAAAAGCCAAAATGTCAAACTCACAGTGAACAGGGATGTTTTTATCCTTTCTGTAACTTTCCCGAGTCCTGATTTGACACATTAACTTCTGTCTCCATGAATGTGGATTTGGGTGAATATATTAAATTGATGCAGGGGGGGAGCTTAATCATCACTGGCTTATAACCGCTCCATCACACAAAAAATCAATAAGCATTTACCGGTAATGAAATTTACAATCACTCTTTGTCCCCTCGCTCGCTTTTTCTGTCTTTTCTTATTCACACACAAACGCAACAAACTAGTAGTGAAGAGCGTTGGTCAACAGCAAGTATCTGGGATGAGAGTAGAGAATTCTACTTGTGTAGTGTATGTGTGATTTAGTCAATAACACCAACAGTCGGGGATTAGGCGTTGTCTGTGGTTCAATAAGTGAAACACACAATGCATTACAACACCTTACCTAATGGGGAAATGGATTTCACTTAAATACTCCTTCAATCACACGAAAACTAATGTCAGAGACCTGTGAGTGAGTGTGTGTGTGTGTGTGTGTGTGTGTGTGAATGCTATAGTAGAACACTATGAAATGAAAGAAAAGTGTTGTTGTAGCCCTGTTATCTTAAATAAAAATAAGTGGGTACATGACAGAAACACAGAGAGACCATGAATATATTAATAATTAAGTGGTACACTATGTTAATATAGAGGTGTGTGATGAAGGCATGAGACGCATTAATGTAACTAAACTTTACTTTTACAACGGAGCAGATTTTGTGTGTATGTGAGCCTAGCACTATTCTGCCTCAGTAAGGGACTGAAAGTCAGATATTTCGCTGTGTAATTACTCAAAAATAAATCCACAGTGCATGGATTACTGCTCCTATTAATAATACTGATTTCCTTAAGGGTTCAGGGTTGGGTCCAAACAGAAACAAATAAATAATCAGTGCATCCATAACAAGTTAATCACTGAATTGCTTTTCCTTTAACCAAAGTGTATAGATCCTCATATTACTTCTTATAGGCTTGAGTCATTTTTTTCATTTTTTTGTTCAGGGAAAGAGGAAGCCATGTACAAATGGACACAAATCTACTGACTACCGACTGCATGAAGAACATGCAATGAACGTAAAATAATAGGCAAACTTTACACATTATATACATAATGCATACATTCGACACTCACAAAATGTCTGACAGTAAATGCACTATATTGAAAGTGATTTTATGTTTTTACAATCACAAAAGTAAGGTTAAAAAAAGATTAAAAACAGATAAAACCAGGCAGTTCATCTGAAAATGACTCAACTAAATCAATAAAAACACAACATAATATTAATTAAATAAAGGCAAAGAGTCATGGACAAATGACAACTAATATTTACAACAACACAGCTACATTTAAGCACAACCTTCTGTAAAATTACTGAAAGAGAATTAAATTTAAGATGCATATATATTCAGTCATATCGTCCATTTTCATCTTACTGTTTAGTGACTTGTTTCATTCTACAGAAGCCTTGGACTTAACTGCATGTTTGAAAAGGTTAGTCTTGGGTATAGGGATATCTAGTTGTAAGTGATTTAGGTCACACAAAAGTCCTTCATGTTGTGTAAACCCAGTGTACATGAATTCATTAAACTGAGTGATCTCCTTTAATATGCCACACATTAAGAACAAGCCAACGAGCTTCTTAAACTCCACCCCTCGGTACTGTGTTTCCCTGTGGTCTTGGGGAAGGGGGGAAGGGTTAAGTGCTGATGGGGTCGTACAGTACAACGGGCCTATTAGTAGAGAGTACTGAGGGGGCAGCACCCCCAGACTCAATGTCTTTAATATTACATGTTGGCACTGCGGTTACTTTCAGCCTCAGCCAGCTTCCAAGCTTCACTTTGGCTTGGTGGAGCTTTGCATGTACAACTGTTGGCGTGAGCTTTTCAGTGACTGTTTATGTGTGTGTGTGGATGGCCAACGCTGCCTGATGTGGAGATGGAGGAGGTGTGCTGTAGGTTTGCCATTTGTCGCAGGAGGACTTCTTCTCTCACACTGCCCCAATCCAAACTGGTAAGACTTTAGAATCAGAGGGTTGGCTTTCTTCTAGAGCAGAGAGGACCTAGTACATCTGTCCACCTGCCCAGGAAATATAGATGAAACCTAGCTGCCTCTTTAATCATTCTGTAAATACTGTCTGCAGTGGCAACCTTTGTCAAACTACATCCTTTAGTTATCCTGTCATCTTCAAGTATTAGAGTGCAAAACCACTCCAACCTTATGTTGGTAAATTTTGGGTAAGAAATGTTGATGAATTCAGAGTAAAGGAGTAAAACTTGAACTTGACCTTTGGTTGAGCTGCTTGTAAACACTGGATAAAGCTAATGCCTCACTTTGTTGACTGACTGTTTAGACATGGAGTATGCATCTAGCTTTGCAGGGCTTCTGAATCATTCACCATTGAGTCTACCAGAAGGTAGTGTCTTTGGGTATTCTTTTGTATGTATTTTGAATTCTCTCACCGAGCGGTCAATTAATTAATGGTTCAAATCAGTCTTTAAAGTAAGACACTATAGAGTATCACACCAGGACATGTAGTTTGTTCACTCACACATAGACATTTCTTTACTGTCAGTTGGTGCAATGCTTCACTTTGAACTTAATGTAATTTGAAGACTTATAAAGAGGATGCACAGATATCACTTCACAGTACTCTGCTAAAACATTTAAACTTGCTCTCACTCTCATGCGTTTTCAATACCTAGCAAACCAGACGTAAAATAGCTCATTGTTGAACCTGGATTTTGAAATTAGCTAAATCTTGTATGCTCAGTCTGTTGGTGTGTGCATTATTCTAGGTTTAATCATTAGTTTAAAGGTTACATATTGATCTGGTGACCTGTTTGTCACTGGTTCTATGTCTCTTTGGTAGTTTTTGTCATTGACAGTGACATTGACAAGTTGTCCTCTTGCACAGTTGAAACTACATACATACAATATATGTGAAATGGATTTTAATAAATCAGTTGGCCTAACTGACAACTTTGTCTCATTCTGAAACTGAGGGCTTGGGTTTGAGTGTTCATGTGCGTGTTTCTCTATTCAGTGTGTATGTATAGTGCATAACATCTAATCTGTCTGCACAAAGGAAAGCAAGCCATGCCATCTTAATAAGACAGCCATGGCCAGAATTTACAGTTTTATAGTTTTATTAAGGTCACTCCAAAAATATAAAACCAGCCTCCCACCTCCAACCCTCCTCTGTCTATCAGAAATGATATCAACCTCCAGCCTTGGATCATAATTTACAGTCGTCTGAAGTGTCTTCAGTTCCATCTTCTTCGTGTTAATTATCTTGGAGTGTAACATATCAAACAGTGCCAAACCACTTTGGCTTTCAAGCTGATGAAACAGCGTTGTGCCTTTGTATCTGTGAGTGTGTGTGTATGAGTGTGTGTGTTTGCAGGCTCAAATGTTTGCCTCTGCTGAACTCATATCCTCCTCACGTTCTTCTTTTTTTTTTTTTCTCTCCCAATGTCTCTACCACTTCCTGTCTGTCTGAGCAGCTTCCTGCCGACCTCAATAAGATGCACCTAACAGACCACGCCCACCAGCAGGTGATGCACATGGCTCCCAGCCAATCAGGATGCAGCATCGCCAGCGACTCTGGAAGTAGCAGCTTATCAGATATTTACCAGGTTGGTACCTCATTGCTTGTAACCATTTTATCTCACTAGATTTTTTTTCTTTTTCTTGCTTTTTGCTTTTTTTTTAGACTGACATACTCTTTTTTTTCCGTACATGTTTGGAGTTTAATACTAATGGTGTACAACATTAAAATCCTGACATATTGATGTTCTCCAGAAGCTCCAGTTCTATGAAACCTCAAATTTTCTGCCAAAGACATTTTTCCCTTCACTTTGCCATATTTTTTTCACCTCTGTTAGATATTTTAAGGTGACATTTTTAATATAAGAAGTTCATTGTTCAACATCAATACAATCTAAAATATGGAGAATATAGAGAAGTGTAATGCTTCATCAGTTTGCTACCTTCAATTTAAGTCTTGGAATATCTTGTTGCTCTTACTGTCAAAGAAATATTTAGATAAATGAAAAATGATGTTTTTCTCTTCCTTGCCACCATGATTACATTACACGCAAAAAATAATGAAGCCTGTCAAATATCTGTGACAAACCCGTGTCTCTTCCACCGCCACACTGCGACAACATCTGCTCTGTGGCAAAAGTGTTTTACTGATGGTGGATTCTACCCAGCTTGATTTGCTCCAATTCTGTCTGTCTACCTGTAGCATATCTATCAACCCTCTACCCTCCCTCTTTATAATCCTTGGTATCTCGCTAATTATTGTGCATCTGTGGTACGTCCCGTTGATCCGTCTCCCTCCGTATTTCCTGCTGCGGACGAAAGGTCACATTCAGGAAATGAATCTAACCTTTAAAGCTCTGTCTATACCTGTACCACATGTATAACTTAACATAAGACAGCTCAGTTCTAATGCTCAACTCAGAATAATGATTATTGATCAATGATCAGTATTCCTTTAGTCTGCTTCCACAGCTAGTATGCAGTGAAGAGTGCTAGTGAAATTGAGATTCTAATGTCCGATTATGACGATCATGTCGGACATAATGTTCAATTTAGATTTCCCTAAACAGGAATATAAGGAATAATTGAGCATGGGACTTAATCTCACTATTAGAGACTATTTACATCAGGAAGCATCTCATTTCCTCTGTTTTTTGGCACTACATCTAAACATATAGTACATGTTTCTAAAATAAGGCAAACGTTCATTTATTGAAGCACTGGAAACATAAGACCTCGTGTGTCGTTTTAAACGGGAATTCCATTTTATTTGACCCTTGCGGTCCTCAGCGAATGTTGCTTTTAATATCTGCACCAGAGGACGCTTATTCTGCATATTATTAATTGCAGTGACCTAGCTAAATGCACAAAGTGGAAAATGTAAGTGTAATATAAAAGTGTTATTGCCAGACCATAAGGTCTTTGTACTTTACTCTCTCCTCTTGTATCAGCCTTACCTTTACGTGACATTTTTGAGCATTCAGTAGCTCAGTGTGCCTTGGAATTAAATGCCTCTCTTGAGGGTAGGGTATTTAAATGGCTGTGAATCAATAATCCATAAAAGAGTACATGACAAGGCTGTCGTCTCATCATTTTAATACCTCAGATCTCCTAATCTCCCCTCTTTACACAAGGAGCCATAATAAATCCAGAACCTTTCAGTCTCAACTCTTCACGACCTACATGCTTTATTCTTCATACATGTTTGTTTGTATAGGTTGGGAGTGTTTCCATTTGACACCAGCTTGTTAGTATTGTTAGCAATCATCAGCTGAACTGGTGAGGTGCATTAGCTACAAACTAATGAGCTAGTTACAAGTTAATGAGCTGGTATGATCAATGGGCACAGCTTGCCACAAAACTAATGAGGAGGTTGCAGTGAGGAATGTTAACAATGCTAATAGTGCCAGGATATAGATTTTATTTTACTCCCATTTTAGCAAGTCAAGGGCGAAAAATACCAACCACAAGTCAAGTGCAAGTACTTTATTCCCCAGCGACCTTGCAAAGCTAATTCGGTCTCTATTCAAAGTGTATCTTATTATCTGATTATGTTGCACTTTTAACATGGATTCTGCTTCACACTTTCAACAAAGAAAATCCAAATAATAAGAAGGAGAAAGTATTATTAGACAGACTGAGACATTGGGAAGTCTGCTACAAATTGCTGTCAGGGTTGCACTAGTTACCTCAAACATAGAGCACAAGAATTATGGAATCCATCAGTCATTGTGAGCAGAATAAACAGACTAAAATGTATTTTTACCTTTTTATCTGCCACAACCTGTCCTTTCTGCTCAGCCTGTCTGTGAAGCGTTCGCAGATTGATGTAAGTCAGGTCAACCTGGGTCAGACACCAGAGACCTGATCTCTTCATTCTGAGATTAGAATATTAATCACACGGATCTGATCCCATCAGCTTGTCACCGACCCAGCTCTGTGTTTGTTTACAGCTGTCTTAAAGCGATGACCCTCCAGTCAGCTGTGGTCCTCGGCTGTCAGTGCAACAGACTGTTTTTGTTGTTGGTATCTCCCACTCGTTCTCTTTTTTTCCCCTCTTTTGCTCCCTTACAGTCCTTCGTTTTACACCGTCTCCTCAACTTTTCAACCTTTTCCTGCCTCCTCCTGTTCGCTCATATTTCACCCTTATGCCCTTTCCCTTCTTTACATCCCTCTCCTGTCAGTTACCCTCTATTCTTCCTTTATTCTCTACTATTCTTTCCTTTGCCTTTCCCTCCTGTCTTTCATCTCTATTGGCTCTACCGGCTATATCCTGAATTTCTGCTTGCCTCTGTCATTTCTGTCTCTTTTCTGTCACTGCTATTCTGACACAGCACTGTAAAATGTGGGCAGGTCCTCATGTCCCTCATCTCTAGGAAATGTGCTCCTGGCTCAAACTCCTTCTGAGACCGGGGGACTTACACAAAAGGGCACATCCTGCATTCAGAATGAACTAGGCCTCTCAAAAGCACTGAAAGTTATGTCAGTGACAGAGTGTGAGAAGAAAAGCTAGGGGTTATTGTCTCAGGATTGCTCTGTTCTTTCCACATACCTTAATGTCTCTATTTTGCAACAAGGTTTAAACAGATGGCCCATTTTCTGTAAGAATTGAATAAGATGCATAGCAGCATCTATCTGACACTATGGAGATTCCTCTCTTGTTGGGAACTATAAAAAGTACAACTGCATTTTCGGCCTTTGTCTTGTTCTGAACATTGTTTCCTGAGGAATACATGAGACGAATGTCCTCCAAAAATCAATAAATCAGAGGTGAAGCAAAAAATTAAAAGCACTGCAGAACAACATGCAGGGGAAGCTGTTGTTGGGCTGTTTGGTTTGAGTGTCTTAATAAATATGGGGCATCTGTCCCATTTATTATGTTAGTCAAAAAAATAATAATAATTTTGTGCTTTTCTATTCTTATACCGTATATTAGGCCAAATTAAATGTATCTGGTGCAGAAGAGGGCAGAGCTGAGCAGCTTGTGTGTTTTTTAAAGTCCTCTAAATAGCTTGTCCAACCTAATTTATGAAAACAAGAGTGGACCTGTGCCTGAACTCAGGATGGACTGTTAGCTTAATCCGCTTGCCTCAGAGAAACCTATAAAACCCTTTGGCCAGGTACCAAATCTCCCTAGAACCCAAGAGCTCGTTCGTAGTATTAGTTAGGGAGTCCATCTTGGTGTCCCACAAGCTGCAAAAGCTAATATCACAATCAGGTTTTCCACTCTTCTAAATCAGTGGCTGCCAAAATGTAGGTATATAAGTGTGAAGGTAATGCCCCTGAAACTTTTAGACTTACTCATTATTCCACGATCACCCCTGAATATTGTTACACATAGAAAACAAAATAAACTAAAATAAAAGAAGTGGACAGCAACTTGTTGTCCGGGATTAACCAAATTTAAAATAATACCAGATGCAACAAACAAATGCACAAATGAGAAAACAAGAACAAATACCCAATAGTTACTTCAAAGTTGCCATTATTATTTTAACAAACTTTTTGATTTTCTTGTGTTGAATAATTCACAAATTCTTGGATTGATCTTGTGGTATCATTGAATTGTTAACAGCTAAAAGTTAAGACAAACTCGCATTGTGCAATACAGTAGTAGTCTTAAAAACATAGTGAAACCACACCAAAATGTAGACATATTAGTTCTGTCCACCCAGCTAATCAAAAAGAAAAATAAATAAATAAATAGAACTTCATTTTGAGAACAGACACAGCTAAAAAACCATGCTCAATTTTTCTAGAGGGTTTCCTTTGTTTTTAGGCCTACCTGTAAGAGGTAACAGATGGCCTGCAGTGCTGCAGGTACCACCGAGCAGCTCTTCTTTTCACCTCTCGGTTGACGGTTCAATTCCCACCTGACCTGTAAGCCCCTGTGCCCCTTTAGAACCATACTCTGCCAACCATCTGTCTGCCCCACACAGGGGAAATATGGTGGAAAATTAATTATTACCGCTGGATTTAAATATTTGGCTGCTGGGCTGCTGGTTTGGGACACGGTGTCGGGGTGTAAGCTCAGGGTCACAGGTACAGCTGCTCATTCCAAGGTTATTCTTCATGGGTTGTGTGGACCAGTGGAAAGTGGAAATGGAATCGAGCTGTAAAATTGTGGTATTTCATATAGCCTGGTGATTTTGATGACTTAAAATAGCTTTTGCACAACTTTGAGTAAAACTAGTTATTGTCCTGCTCGGTCCTCTCTCTTTCATATTCCCATAATTTAATAGAGTTGATCAATATGTGCCAATGTCTTGTATTAGTACTGAATGCCCGTAAACCTCATTTTAGTTTGATTTGAAATAGTCATGTCACAGTATGGTGCAGCCTGAATACCACTTCAGTAAACTGGTGCACTATTTCAAGGCCTGCAAACCATCTTGTGATGGTACACATCACTGCTCCATTATTAATTTCTAGGTCACATTATTATTCGAGCTTCACATAGACCTTTTTGAGTCAAGCAACTAAAACCAAGTCTAAATATATTGCATGTTATTTGATCCATAAAAAGTTGATTTTTGTTTCTTTTTCTGAAGTTGAGTTACTATCAAAGACTTCTTCTTTCCCCCCTACTGTTACCAACCACTGTGCTGCCTTCTCCGCTGTCTTTGCTCCAGGCCACAGAGAGTGAGCTGGGAGATGTGGACCTGTCCGGACTTCCAGAGGCTGCGGTGGACAGCGAGGAAGAGGAGGAGGAAGATGAGGACCTGGAGAGAGCTTCAGACACTCTTCTGGGTCGAGACTTAGTCCGAGAGTGTCTGGAAAAAGACCCAGCCGATCGCAATGATGACGACATTGGTCAGTCTAACTCAACGCTGCTCTTAAAGTGTTTTTCTGTCTTTAAGTTCATTTTAAATGGTGTCCAGCATTATAAAATTGCTTTGAAAGGTTATTCATTCTTGCTTATCTATAATCAGCCACTGAATAGTGCACTTCATTTCAGTAAAATTGACTTCATTGTAATGAAATGAGGCGCTGCCACAGTCTGTGCCTGCATGTTGAGGAGGAACCCTCATAGACACCATCTATCATTCAGTAAGCACAGGGGAGATACACAAATGCCCCTCTCACAAAAAGACCCCTCACAGTGGTCTCTAAACACCAGTGCCCTTCCAGTGTGTATTTTTAGGCAGGCAATCAGAGAGACAACCTCATTAGTGGGACCCAGTGGGGTCCTGGAGGAGAAGGTGACCACATCAGAGAGCTAGAAGGTGTTGTAAAGGGCCAGCCTGCTGTGTGCCTGCTGGGAGGCTGGCCTTCTAATGGCCTTCACCACAGACTGGTCACAAGAAGTTCATTCATCGTAAAGTGATGCAGTTGACAGGAGGATGTGTCTAAGTTCCACCCTGAAATCTATAAATATATACATTAAGTTCACTTAAGTTCAGTTTTGACAATTTGACACCAGTGGACTAAATGTTTAAATACAGAGGATGTCACTCAGTACTGTACTGTATACCTCTTGACTTTATCCAATATTATAGTAGTATTTTTAGTAGCCATTATAGTATATTTATATTCCCAGTTGGCTTGCAGAGGTTGTAATGCCTGAATTGGGACCCACACAAGGGGTTATTTAAAAAATCTCAAATATGCTTAAAGTAATAGTAAAGCAGAAAAAAAAACTATTTATTCATTTCTACTTTGCAAAATTAGGTTTATTTTTTCCAGAAGTTCTTCTGTCCTTCTTAAATACTGGATAAGTGTACTTTTTCTGACCTCCAAAAGGTATTCAAATGAAACAATCTTGGAGACAAAAGTCAGTCTTTGATTGAGCTTCCTGCAACCCATGAACATGTGCAAACTGATAGGGGGTCACCTGAAGACATAGCTTCACTTTAAGGGGTCACAAGCAAAAGAATTGGGAACCATTGCTTTAGCCAATCTTAAATACTTAGTAGTAATAGTAATATAATAGTTTCCATTGCTGCCTGATTAATAACATTGACAGTTTACTGTAGTTAAAAAAAAAACTTTAGTCTGATAAGTGTTTATTTTTGCATATATAACCTTGTCTAGTATAGCTTTATTCTGCTTAACTTATGTTTTTCCACATCAGGTTACTTACATTCACATTTATATTCAATGTAAACTTGATTTTTCACCTCTGACAAACATCCAACCATCTTGGACTTCAAACTGTCAAAAAAACACCAAGAATTACTTAAAATGCCAACTGTTTAACCCAGGTTTTTTGAAAGACCAAAGGAAAGAGGCACAGGGATGAAGAGAGAGAGAGTGGAAATGAATGAGCCAGGCTGCATACAGTGCAGGTTGGAGCTGGGTCACTGTGTTCTCAGCCACAGTGCAGAGGAAATAGACAGATGAGAATTAGTGAAGGAACATAGTGTGAAATTTTCTTATTAGGCATAAAATCTTAAGAACTGATGGTATCCAGGCTAACAACAGCATGTTATTAGCTTGGGGTCACTGGAAAACATTAAAGATATGCAGTATGTGGGTGGAGTGGGTTTGCTTGCAGTCAGGATCATTTTAAGTCCATTGTTTGTTTTATAAATGCTGCTGTTTGTCTGTGGAAAAGTGCTTTACCTGCACACCTGAGAGGAGTTACATCAATACATGCCCTCTACATGTTCCACAAGTTTTTATGTGTTTTTTTTCTCTCTCTTTTTCTGACATATAGAGCAACTACTGGAGTTCATGCACCAGTTGCCTGCCTTTGCCAATATGACCATGTCCGTGCGCAGAGACTTGTGCAGCGTCATGGTGTTTGAGGTGGTGGAGCAGGCCGGCACAGTCATTCTGCACAACAAACAGGAGGTATGAATGAACTCATAACACACACGCATAAACCCGTGGACAGGAGTGTATCACTTGTTATACTGTAAAAGAGCCTTATAAAGTCTGGAAAAGTTTTGAAATTAATGTTGTTGCTGTTTAAGGTTTTAAGAAGTATTAAAACAATTTCTTTTGCAGTAATTATAGTTATTATTTTGTCATGTTACCAGCCTCTTCTGCTGCATGTCTCATGTTGATTAATCACTTGTAGGGTAATTATCATATTCAAAATATATTTTTTCATTATATCTGCTTCATTACCACTATTACACTGAATTCCCTGTACACTTAGAGTAGTGTTTGTCTTTATTCAGGCAGAAACAAGATGTGTTTGCTGGCTTGCTGATTCTTAATTGGGTCGTTAATGCAATTACAGTTAAAATATCTTAAATTAGTCTTTCCGTAGCATGCAGAAAAGATGTAACCTACTGTGTAACTCAAGCATGAAGGGAGTCGTAATAGGTCAGTATGGGGGAACATGAAAAATTACGTAATATAGAAAAGAAAGGAAATTAGAAGAAATGACACACAAACACACACACAAGTACATAGAACCCCACACACTGTGGTTTGAAAGAGTACATACAGGTGTTGACAGGTTTCTATTGGTATAGACATACACGCACATCCTCAGCATCTTCCAGTCTATCCAAAGCTAATTCAGGTAGAAAAACTGGTATGTGCAAAGTCACTGCAGAGTAGAAGCCCCGTCAATCACCTGAGCCGCTACACAGCTAATTAATTAAGTTACATGCCTGAGAAACGGGAGTTCTGTCATGGCTGTTTGGTTGCACACAGCAGCATTAGAACCGACAGGGTGATAAATGGCAATGAACTGCCAGCCGCCAAGAGGAGCAGGATGGGAAACCACGTCAGCAGGACAAAACCGTCCACACACACACACACACACACACACACACACACACACACACACACACACACACACACACACACACAAATAGGTTGTGTACATCTGTATGGGTGTCTGTGCTTCCTTCCCATCTGTGTCGAGTCTGGTTGATGGACGGGTCGCCTCCGCTCTGTCTGTCTCTCTGTGGACTCTGTGTTGAAGGTCAAAGAGAACTGCTTGTCTCCTTTCACAAGTGAACACAACGCTAAGTGAGCAAGAGAGGGAAAGGAAAATAAAAAGAGTCTAAAGTGGTCTGACAGAAGTAAAAAGAGAAGTAAAGTGCTTCAGAGGACAGAAAGGAAGAGAAAAGGAAGAAGAGGCAGCCAACAAGGAACTGTCAGAGTGGAGTAAAATCAGCTTAAAGTTCTGTCTTCCATTTTATTTGAATATTTTCCACCTTTGCAGTCTTCCATAAATATTAACGATTTAAATGCATACAGTATGTTATGAGAAGTGTCAAATTGCAAATGCAAACTATCTTTTGTATTCAGTATATATGGCTGATTACCTTATCTCACCTTACATAATGCCATTTCATCATTGCTGAGAAATAAGTAGAGTTGAGAGGCTGACTGGAAGAAAGAGAAGCTGAAGGGGAGAGAAAGCGAGACGCACTGAGAGAATTGGAGATTTGCCGAGTGAGAAACAGTGAGAGAATGGAAAGGCAATGAGGAGGAAATATCAGTTTTAGTTGTGGAGGGAGCTCAGGGTTGTTCTCCCTCCCTCCATCCTCTCACACCCGGGATGAATGGCTTGTTATATTATGCCTGCTAGCATTTCCTTTTTCAAAAGCCTCCACTAGAGACCCAATACCTCTTCAGCACCATACTCATACCTCACACAATGCACATTATGCTCACAATTTATTAAATGTCAGCTAGAAATATATCGCCATTTTAACGGTCATTCTCGTGCAGTAGCGCGGTGATATCCAGTGTGCTCTTTGAAAGCTCTTGATTTATGATAAAACTGTGAAACACAATAATTTTATTTCAGATAAACAGTCAAACTATTATATATTTGATGTTGCCTGTGTTTTAACCCCAGTTATACTTAGCAGATCCACAAGTCAGCATTAGTAGTGGCAGATCAAAAAGGTTTGAAATTGCATGTTTGATGTCTACAGCTGGACCTCTGGTATGTTATCCTCAACGGAGCCGTGGAGATCAGCCATCCGGAGGGAAGAGTGGAGACTCTTTGCATGGGCAACAGTTTTGGCATCTCACCCTCATTGGACAAACAGTATATGAACGGAGAAGTTCGCACCAAGGGCGACGACTGCCAGGTAAAGAAGACTGATAAAGACATAAAAAGAAAACATTTAGTAATTGTGAGACTATCTGTTGATAGCATTTCACAGACTTTAAGACTTTTTTTTTTTTTTTTTTTGGCCTTTTCAAGCTTTATTCTGATAGATACAGCTGAAGAGTGACAGGAAATGTGGGGAGAGAGAGATGGGGAATGACATGCGGGAAAGAGCCACAGGCCGTACTCGAACCCTGGGCTCCCGCAGCAAGGACTGAGCCTTTGTACATGGGGCAGCTGCTCTACCAACTGAGCTAAACACCGCCCCTCACAGACTTAAGACTTTGTCAACTAGAAATTAAGTTTAATTTATTTAGGAAGCAAAAACAGTAAATGCATTTATTATTTCAATGTTTTACAAGATATCATCGTGAGTGTTCTGTCAGTATTTTTGTGTGTTGTAAAGCATGTTTCCTTTTTTAATCTCGCACTGCTTGACTTAATTTCGCAAAATGGGTGTCAAAGTGCAAGAATTGTGGTTACAGTCTTTTTTTTTTTCATAATGTTTGACTTTAGTGACGAAGTTTGCAACAGACAACAACAGCTAAATAATGGCATGTCTGAAAGTAGAGATTATTATCATTATTATTATTGTTATTATTATTATTATTATTATTATTATTATAAAAGTGCACATTTGCTAAATTCTGCGAGCGTTACTTTTGGTTTATTATTCAGATGAGTGCACAAATAGCAAATAGCCTTACAGGTTTCTCACAGAAAGCTGGCCTTTATATAGAGCTGGGATGCGATGTTAATGGGTTCACAAAGGTATGAGACGCCCAGAATGGACTTGTGGTAACCTCTCTTCACATTACCAAGTTCCTCCACTTCACACATCATTTCCTGTCTTCAGATACAGAGGAACTTGCAGCGGTAGGGCTGAGCGAGTCAAATGCAGAAATGAATGATTTGGTCAAAGGAAGCGCAGCGAGTAACAATGCTGTAGGGTAGTGACGAACCGTGTCCGGCACTTTCTGTTCAGTTTTGATATAATGAGAAGTTAGTTTAGCGCCGGTGTCGAAATTGAAGCGAAGGATGTATCTGCGAAATAATTAGTTGATAGGTGTTTATTATATTAAGTTTAGTTAGTGAGAAATAGTGCATTTGGACCTTACCTCTCCTCCCATGCCTCTCTCTACCCAACATTATGCTTCTTCTGTGCTGTTGTTTGAGTACCCGATTCTGGTGCAGAGCAGTGTTTTGCTCTACTACAAGTTCATCCGCTTTCCCCATGTCATCCTCGACCAGTTCGTCTGCATTGCCCAGGAGGACTACTGGCGCATCCTCAACCATGTGGAGAAGAACACGCACAAGGTGGAGGAGGAGGGGGAGATTGTTATGGTGAAGGAGCACCGCGAACTGGACCGCAGTGGCACCAGGAAGGGACACATCGTGATCAAGGTTAGTGATTTTAAATGTTTAAAGTAGATTTTTGAGAAAGTATTTTGCTGTTCTGAAGTGTCCAAAAGGTTTCTGTTGTCAGTCAGGTGAATCCTCTTTGGATAAAAGCAGGGATGCAGGATTGGCTGGGGTGCAAACGTAAGGTGAAGTTGGACTGATAATTCAACCAGCACTCAACCTTTGCTAACTGACAGGATATAGAAATCCATTCAACCTTGTTCAAGGACATGTACGCAACAAGACGAGACAGGGAAGGGTTAGTGTCCAAGGATAGGCTAATAAGGATGTTAACATGACTCAATTCTTAAATGAAATGAAAAAAATCAAGTTATCACCCCATTTTTCATTATTATGTAATAAATACACTGAAATCCTTTGGATTGATTTGAGTACTCCCTCATTATGAATCGACCATGCCCTCACATACAGTATCTTGCAAAAACATCAATGCAGCCGCTCTGGGTTCTTTGTTGATTGTTTTGAGGCACCGTTAGCACTATTAGTGTTTGCCGGAGCATTTTCTTGTACGCTACATTGCAAAGCGCTCCAAGGCCTTTTGATCCTTCTCACGAGCCTCCAGAGGCAGCCAGGTATTGATCGGATAATGGGCCTGAATGATTCTCTTGGCCAGTGCTCCGAGGAAGGCTGTTGGCTCCAAAAACACATCCAGTGGAGATGAGTCAATTCACAAGTGTTTGCATTTCCACTTCTGTTTCTGGCTTTGTTCTTTTTTGCGTCTGACAAAAGTGGATGCCTTTCTAGTTTCTGTTCCTTGTCATATGAATCGTTTCCCTCAGAAACCTCTGCTCTGATAGCATTAACGAACTTGCTGAAACCAGAGGATACAATTTATGTCTCAGACACAAACATTGGTTGTTTGCTACTTGCGAATACAAATGAAAGAATTAGACAAAAACAACATTTTGCTCCAGATAATACATTTACATTCGCACCTGTGTGTGTGTGTGTGTGTGTCTGTGTGCGCGCGCACATCTTTGTTTTATTGATCGCTGAGTGGCAGTTCAGTCCAATACAATAGCTGCATCTTTATAGTGTATGTCCTTGTCACTTTTATGATTAATGTTGACATAATTTATTCAAATTGGTGTGTACACATGCTCATGTGCGTGTTTGCTTCAAAGTGTGTGTGTTGTATAGATTACATGTGCGCTTGTGTCCTTTCAGCTGAGTGTGTGCCTTATGTTTTTCCCTGTGTATCCTTATGTGTGTGAATATGTTTTCCCCCTCAGGGAACCCCGGAGCGTCTGATCATGCACCTGGTGGAAGAACCATCGGTGGTGGACCCCACCTACATCGAAGACTTCCTGCTGACCTACAGGACCTTCCTGTCAAATCCTATGGAGGTCGGCAAGAAGCTGCTGGAGTGGTTCCAGGTGGACAGCCTCCGGGACACTGTGAGTTTGTGTGTGTGTGGCTGATTTTGGATGTTTCGAGTATGTGTGTGTGTGTGTGTGTGTGTCTGCAAGGGTGAAAACTAATAAAGCAAAAGTTTGGAAAGTTTGTGTGTGTGGAGCAGCAATATTTGTATGTGTGCCTATACTGTAAGAGTGTACATGAAAGGTCAAGGGGTTCAGTTTGCTAAGATGGAAATGTAAATCAATGGTGCAGGTGCAGTGGAGAGTACGCATACTAAGTAAAAACTGTATATACACTATACATTCTGAACTATTTTACGTGTGCAGAAACAAATGGCGGTCCTTGTGCTCCTATCAGCGCTCCTAATGTTTTGTATTCATGCATGTTGATGGAAGTTCATGTGTTATCCCGCTCACATGCCGATCAATACAAGTTCAGCCAGCTCAGCTGTCCTTGAGCCTAGCAGCGATTTGTTCATGCCTGACACTCCCATTGTCCATAACTGCGTTAACCTAAGATTAGTCTTGTACTGTCAATAGTCTTTATGTGGTTGTCATTCAGGCTTATAATCTTCAGCTCCATTAAACAGGATCTAATCCTGTACAGAAAATGTAACAGAATGTGGAAGGAGGGGAGGAAAGATGGTGTGAGAAACGAAAAGAGAGTAGAAAGTGGACATTGATTGATGCTCTCCGTTGATTTATCGGGTGCAGCTCTGACCTTTTGCAGAGGTTGGAACAATGTTACCACCAGTGTAAATTTGCAGAAATAATTGTTTCCGAATGCCCTTTGCTTTTGGTTTTTCTTCTAATTATTATGGGATGGAATTAAGCAGTCAACCAGTGGTTAAGCATTTTTTCTGCAGTCATGCACAGGGTCATTATTTAGCCTTCCTGCTGTTTCCCATGTTTTACTAGCTACTTAAGACAGATAGGGCTATAACTGGACTGAATAAAAACAGAAATATGACTCTTGAGTTCAGGCAGCAATTAAAGTTATTTTAACTGATTTACATTAAATATAAATGAGAAATATTTAGCATGCTAACATAGCGTGTAAGGAGGACAGCACTTTTAAAGCACTCTGGCTGCCAAGCATTTAGCCTGCTAAAGTGTCCCTGAGGCAACTACCAGCTCTAGAGGTCCTGCAAAGTAGTTAAACATGATCTCTGACCCAACACCTATAGCATACTCAAAATAGTGAGAGAACCTGAGGGTGAAAGTAAATTGTTACAGGAACTGAAAACCAGTGTACGTTTTGTGTCTGAATAAAACTGTCATTGTGTCTCCCAGGTAACCAGAATAGTGCTGCTGTGGGTCAACAACCACTTTAATGATTTTGAAGGCGATCCGGCCATGACACACTTCCTGGAGGACTTTGAGAAACATCTAGAAGTGACAGTAAGATCAAACATCAAACCAAATTTAGCTTTTACTTAAGTGCACTTAAGCTGCTGAGTTTCCAAGACATACTTGCAGTCCATGTCAGCTCAGATCAAATGATTATTGTGTTACCATTTATATTCTCATGTAAAAACAGCTGGTTTTAGCTCTAAGCGTATGAACATAATTACATTTGCAAGTTGTTTTTCCATGGAAATTTACATCACGCACTTTAGGAAACAAAAGCTCATTTAAATGCGACACTGTTCAGGCTCATCATTTTCCCATTTTTCACTCCTTGTCAGAAAATGAAGGGCCATTTGCGGCTGCTGAATATAGCATGTGCAGCCAAGGCTAAGTGGAGACAGATCACTCTGCAGAAGGCATCCAGGGAGTCGCCGCTCTACTTCAGCGTGCAGGGCGGCAGCGAGAGAGGATTCGGCATCTTTGTCGAAGCGGTGGAAGTAGGGAGCAAAGCTGCGGAGGCCGGGCTCAAACGGGGAGATCAGGTGAGAGGACACAAATATAATACCTATATATTATACGTATATAATATGATTCCTGATGATACATACCTATGGCTGTAAACAGTAAGCCAGTTAATAATCTCCATTTTTAGTTTTTTATAGAGAAAAGCATTTATACAGTACATATATGGCCTCAGGAGCCAGAGTATTGCTCTGTGTAGTGTGCATCCTTCAATGTGATTTAGCTCCTAATTAGACATTACAATGACTACGGGGCATCTATCATCACTTCTCAGATGAATTTAGAATGTATTGCACAAAATTACATAGTTAAATATTTTGTGTAATGGGATGAAATACGATATGAATATAGATTTGATGTGAAACAAAAATATTAACAGACTTGACTAAACTTGACTTCTTTTTTTTCCATGAGGTTTTAGTTTGTGTTAGATTACAGCGTATTGTTGACCTGCCTTGTGCTGACAAAGTCAGCAGTCTTATTTTTAACATCCAATGTGACTGTGGTTGGAATGAGTTCACAAAATCTACATGTGAATGTGCAGATGGACACACGCACTATCCCATAAATGACAAACACATGATGTTTTGATGAAACAAAATGTCTGAACATTTTTACAAATGTTCAGAACATAATGCCACTCCATATTGAGATTAAATTTGTGTTTACTTGGTCATTCTTGACTTTGAGATATCTTTGAGATGTATGCAATGCCTGTGCAAAGTTTTGGTGGGAAGACATAATTTAGAACAGCACACACTTGAGTCCCACAGTGAACAAAAACCAGGCCGAGATAGACTTGTGAGCATCATCATTG
Source organism: Sciaenops ocellatus (assembly GCA_033000465.1). Lineage (NCBI taxonomy): Eukaryota > Metazoa > Chordata > Actinopteri > Sciaenidae > Sciaenops > Sciaenops ocellatus. The sequence goes on from CP136870.1 coordinate 8,907,161, forward strand.
TGAAGTGAGAAACTCTGAGAATCTGTTTGGACAGCTTTAGGATAAGAAGAGCTTTTATCAGGGAGGTAAACAAGAACTTAGAGGCCTCTAGATAGGAGCCACTCCTGAGTTTGAAGTTTACCAAACAACCATTGCGTGAAGGACTGCCTGAGACAAGATTGGCTGGTCTGATGAGACAAAAATTGCAAAGCTATACAATCCAGGTGTCCTTCATTGTCTGGTTATAATGAAGCACAGTGTTGATGGCCTCATGTGATACTTTTCAGCAGCAGGAACTGGGACACTGGTCAGTATTTAGCTAATTAAAAAAGGAACCAGAGGTCCTTTACTGTATCTTTTGGTACTCTACAGCGCACCTGACCTCAGACTGTGGTAAAGATCAACTCTCAGTGCATCAACCTGAAGAACACACACACCACAACACTGGAGTTGCTTTGGGAACAAATAACAAATTTTCTCTGTCTGGTCCAGCTTGAGAGGATCTGTAGGAAACAATGGGAACATAATTTATGCACATCACTACCAAGTTTTGATCAGAAGCAGCTTTTTTTCAAAGATCCATCTTGACTGTCCTCAAAAATTGTGACCTGTATAACTTTATTTCACTAGGTACATCATTAAAAAGCTCTGTCGGAGACCCGCTGCAAGCTCACTCAGAAGATGACCTTGAGTTAAACAAGGATTGCTCTGTTGTATCTGTGGTTAAAGTTAACATTTGTTGAGCTGATTCTTCAGAACTGGCTCTACTCTCACATTTGGTTGCTATTTATTGTCTTTGGTTTCAGTGTATATTTCTACATTGCCTTGTACAGCACATTTTTTTTTTAACTTATTTTATATTTAAACTACAGATTCGACTCTTCTAAAAGTGACATGAAACAACAGTGTTCAAATCAAGCTGACCAGCAGTCACGTTGCCCTGCACACATCCCTTTTTGTGTCACTTCGAGAGTAACCAGGGTTACCACACTCTTAACATTTAAAAAAATGCTTACAAACATGCTGAGTCAAGAATAGTATCATGACAAGCAGACCAGAATACAGCTGATGTCTTCCTGGTTTCAGGCAAGGATAATCTTATGTTAGCTTTTTTTGAGGGGAATTCAATGGGTTTTTATTTTCTCCAGACAGATCCTGCATAGGTCTGCATCTACCTGTGTCACTGCACTTCAGTCAGTTTTGATTGAGCCCTGCTATAATTTTGTCATTTTATCTGTCTTGGTTCAGATCATGGAGATCAATGGTCAGAACTTTGAGAACATCTCCGTCACCAAAGCTGTTGACATCCTTAGAAATAACACACACCTCTCTCTCACCGTCAAAACAAACATATTTGGTGAGTATCTTTACACATAAAGCACAATCCACTTCAGTTCCTATCAGTCATTTGAGATGATGATGAATCGTCCTCCTCCTGTTCTTTCTGTACCTCTAGTCTTCAAAGAGCTCCTTAGCAGGATTGTGCACGAGAAGAAGAACGGCGGCCCTCACATTCCCAAGATACAGGAGAAAAAAGGCAATCGCTTCTCTATCCCTGACCTTCCTGGAGATATGGAGTTCCCCACAGACCACAAGAGCACCAGGAAAATGAAGGCCAACACTGTTTCAGGAGGACGAAACAAGATTAGGAAGATGCTGGAGAAGACGCGCTTCAGTATACTACCGCCCAAACCATTCAGGTAAGAGGACTGTGCAGTCTTTATGCAGGCAGAGCTTGAATGAATAAACCTGTTGTTAAAACTGTCTGTCACAACAAAAACTACATTCTCGTATAAGTGTTTGCAGGTTTACATGATTGGTAATGTGAGTTCAGGTAGATTTTCCTTCTACAGAAACACCCACAACAAGTTGGCTGGCCCACAATCCTCTTTGACTGGATCAGTCTACTGTCTCTGCACCAGTATTGTAGCAAGTTTTGACCGTTGCAAACAGAAAGTATCGGAAGCGTGAGAAGAAATTTCATGCTTCCACCTCTGCAACTGAACTGAACCACCTATTGCATCACAGAAAGTGATAGAGAAGCACATTTCAGCCTCGTCTCACGGCTTGTATGAGCAGAAAATGGAGAGATTTCACCCTGCTTTAACTAAAATGCTTACCTACTTTTATTGGAAAATGGTGGTACATGGTGGAAATAAGTAACAGTACGCAAGTTCAATCGCATTTTGCAGTCTGAACATTTCTTTGAAAGTATTTGCTTTTGTGCTCTCTTACTTGTGGTTGTCTGTCATGCAATACTCTTATCTTCAGCCACTGTAATGTCGCTAGGTTCCATGAAAATGTAAAAAGCATCATCATCATCGAATAACCATTGTCGTTGTCAGCCATAGCCATCCGTTAAGCTTGCAGCATCTGGAGCGATTGAAAGCAGTTGTGCAGATGGAGGCTCACATTCAATATTCCACCCGTAACGTGCTGATACAGGCTTGATTTCATTTCATCATGTCATGCCTCTCCAGGCCTCATTAAACTCCATACGGTGTCAGTACGTGAGAGAGAAGACGGCATTCTCGCACTGTTAATTACAGAGCTAACCGTCAGCAGGCCTCTCACGCGCTCTAAACTCGCACAGTCACTGTCATGCACATCCTTGTCCCCTTCGCTTTTCCCTCTTACTGTCTCCATTCCAGCTCTGCGGTGATTATGTCCACAAAGCCGTACGGTTCACGTGAAAACTGCCTCTGTCTCGAAACGCAAAACATGCTATCACACAGCCATTGATCTGACTCGATGCACAGCTTCCAAAGGCTCTCTGTTGCGCTGTATTTATCGACCAAACAAGGGTCTTCATTGCTTTTTATTTTGCTGATCGGCACCATTCAAACCAGTCTTTGGTTCAAAGGAATTGATGGCTGATTAAAGGGACTGGAGATGAGAGGCATGATTTGGGTCAATCAAGATTCATCAGTGCCTGTTGTGGGATAAAAATTTGATGGGAACATTATAAAGCTGTCTACTGGGTGGGCGTACGTGTGTGCATGCACATATACAAAAGGTGTAGGCTGCACTGAAGGCAATATAATGTAAGATACCGTGCACCCACAAACACACTCTGAACTGTCCTTTTAAGGACACAATGGCTCTCGTAAGAATGAAACCTGTGACCAGTGTTGCTATGGAACAGCCTCTCTCCCACAAAGGTACATTTTCAATGCTTTTGCTAACTTCTTCAGCATCTGGCAAGTTAAATTAAGCCGAATAACCTTGCTTAACGATTTAAAATCTTATTCTGCTCTTGCCCAGCTTGCATACATACACAAACCCACCGTCACTGCTGCTGCTTCTTTCTGTTCTTGGCTGACATTGTGCTCCACTCCAGACAAGGATTTTATATGACAAGGACACACTGGCAATAAACAAGTCGTTTTTCTGCCAAATTAAGATGTACAGGCCCATGCATGCACCTTTACACACGTCCCACACTGACCAACCCTGGTGATTTACATTCCACAGATTGGAAAGCAATAGACAGAGGTTTTAGCCTTTAGTCAGTTTGTATCAGAAGTCTGAGGTGATTTAGTGAGATGACGATAAAGTAGTAACCCCTATGTCCCATGATGCCATTTTCATCCTCTCTACTTCTTTGTGATACAGTTACATGTGCTAAATCATGCTGCATATCACTTTAACTATTATGTTAGTGAGCCTTTGTGCCTCTCAGCATTCACACTGCAAGACGTCCATATTTTACAACATGCTCACTGCGCTACTGCTAAGCTGGTGCTCCACCTGCAAGGAGAACTGTTCAGGATATTCATTCTCTGTTGCACTTATAGACCGGCCTGGACATCTGTTAGAAAGTCCCGCAGCTCTGTGCATATGCACAAGAATAGGTTCAACTTTACCTTCGAAAACACTGCAGACTAGAGGTCATTAGATATCTGTGATGACATGAGTGGAAATGTGGTTGTTCTGGTCAAAATGCTCCCACCTACCAATTTCAAATCATCCCTGCTTTGGTGCTTTCATTTCCGTGGTTGAGTTCTCTCATAGGTTCTGGGTTCCGCCTTGTTTTCCACTACGTTTTACAAGATGGAAAGATGTCGTTTAATAGGGGGCACCCACCATATGACAACACCGGGACAAACGTCGTCATTTTCATGAGCTGTTTGGTGGGCGTTTTGTTCGGTTTTGTTCGTCGTACAGCAATGGAAAAAGTGGTGCTGATATTATTTAAATTTTAACAATTTTTAAATGAAGTCAGTATCGTTAAATTAATTGAAGAGCCCCACCTGCAGTAGGAGGTTGACAGAATGGAGCAAATACAAGAGCCAGCACCAGACCAGCTCCCACACTACTGACCAGTTCAGCACGTGTTACTAACCAAGACACAGCTTTGGACACATTTCCAGTGTTTACTTTTTACTTTTTAACGTCATTGTAAATATTCTAAACATTTTGAAGAGGTGCGGCCTCAAAATTGCTGACATGATAAAGAAAGGTAAAGAAAGGACATTTGTCACCAGGTACCAAAACATACTTGGTAAAAGTCAACAAGAGTAGCATTAAATATCAGGCCACAACTTGATATATAATCTGCTCCCCAAGACAAAAGACAATTTGTCTTTCTGTTGAAGAAAAGAGCTTTATTTCTGCACTGCATGTTTTATGTAGACAGATTCACAGTTGCTAATTCTGTCTAATCCTGTCAAGTTGCATTTCCCCTCATGTCACCCTGTGTATGAACCTATGCTTGCATTATGAAACTGCTCTGCTTGTGTTCTGCTTATTAATGTCCAAACTTTTGCTGTTCTAAATGCGTGCGAGAAAGGGGGAAAAGAGAGGCCTTGTCACTCTGCTGCGCTTATGTCGTTGATTCACCTCAGCAGAGCTCTGCTTCTGTTTTTGTTTTGTTTTTTCTTAGTTTTTTTGTTTTGTTTTTTTTCTTTTCACGCTTTTCAATGTCGTCTCTCTTCCCGTTTGTCTCCGCTGCTTCAGGGGCCTGTTTGGGTAAGATCTCTTGCGTAACTCCCCATCCTCTAACCATTTGATTCAATGTTCATCTGTAGACTAGCACACAGCGCAGCCACACATACATGCAAACACACACTCACCAGCAACACTGACCTTCAGCAATATTGCTAGAGGACTGCATTCATATTTTTCATGGCAACTCCATTAACACAAGAATCCTACTCTTTGTTTTCACACTCAAACTCTCCAGTTAGATTTATGTTCAGTATTCAGCAGGGATGTTGCAGAAAATATCAAGGAGCTTTTGTTTATTATGGTGTTATGGACTAAAGGTGGTTTGATGTTTTTTTGACACTCACCACAGCTGGGCTTTAAGTTAATATGATTACCACCTGTATGCATAAACATCTAGAAGCTTGTGAAATTAGCTTTTATGGTTTTTCTATGCTAGTATAATGCTTACAATTAAATTATTTGAGCTAACAAAGTCAGTCTAGTCTTAGTTGAGCCCAATGCTACCTTATTTGTCTCAGTTTCACCATTATCCTCTTTGAAAATATTTGTCTTTTCACCACCCACCAAGTTATTTAAGCAACCTCTTGCTCCTCTCCTCCTCTATCCTTCATCAGCCCACGTTAGTTTTTACCATCTTGTCCCTTTCTGTTTATCTTTTTCTCTGCCCTCTGTCTTCCATCTTGTGGGTGCAGTACCTATCGCCTGGTAATGTGAAGATTACAGAGGCTTTGCTACAGCAGCACTCTGCCGTGTTAGTTGAAGCCCTGCATTACTGCACCATGTTCAGTACATACTGTGCAGACACTCACAGCCAGAGGGAGGCTACAGTTAGTATGTAGGATGAGATTAACTCTTCGTCTCAGACACTCAATTACAGACTCACAAACTCACAACAATAACATAATTAAATATGTGCAAACATCAATAAATCATCACAGCATTTAAGTGCCAATATATCATATAAGATTGCTTCCGCTTTCTTTCATTCTGTTGTTATTATGTTTGTTATTTTCAGTCTAAAATGCTAGTCTCAGATTGATAACAGGGTGTCTGCAGGTCTTCATTCATTCAATTTCCTCAAAACAAAAAGGCGTTTGTGTTTCAGTCAGCACCATCAGACCTGTCAGCGTGAGCTTTAGCCAAAACTTAAATGAATTAATCATTTTTAATTGGTTAATCCACCTTCCATTTTCAATCTGTTTTATGCCACTTATCTGGGTCCCGGTCATTCATTCATTTAATTAATTATATTATACAGAATTATTGTTGCATAGAGCTGGGAGGTACTAAAAAAATGTGACATAAGGGTAAATGATTCCAAGCCATATCATCCCTACTGGTTTTCTGTCATATTTTTAAACTCTGGCCAGTATAACTGTGAAACAGGCATTAAATTGCATTCTACACAGCACTATGAAGAGTTTAAAAGTCTTAACTACATGAATTCTGCAGAAACCCTGGTTGAGTTTAACTGTTTAAGAAACCCACGTTTAACATTCGAGGCAGGGCGATTCAAAATCACAATACCCAACCTTTCTGTCCGTGGGTTTGTCTCAAATGAGTTGCTATTTCCATCACATGTATGCAGATCCAGGCTGTCTAATGAGACCATTTGTAAAGGTTAAAGTTTGCATATCCCTTAGCAGCGGCCGGGGAGCCAGGTAGAAAAGGCGACGTCTCTCAAGTCCAGTTTAGTCGGCATAATGTGGCCAATCGCTTGACACACACAGGAGGACAGGGGACTAAATGCTAAAACATCAACAGGGGAAAGCTAAAGGCAGGGCCACAGTGTACAAATGTGCAAATAAAAACACCTGCAAAGTCATGAGAAAACATTTGAATGAGCTAAAATCCTAATTTATTATCATTTCTTTCGGTATGAGTTCTGCAGTGCTTGTTTTTGTCTCTGTTAGCTTGTGTATTCCTGTCTCATTGTCTCGTGTTGTGTGTGTGTGTTTGGTGAATTTGTGTGTGTTCCTTGTTCCTTATCAGTTCGTGCCATTCATGACACCGCCTCATGGATGAATTTCAGCTGTGTCACTGCTGCATATTAAAAGACGAATATAGTGATATTGCTATTTTGTATTGCCATTCTGCAGGAGGAGACATTTTGATTAAATCTCCTGATAGTTTTTTCCACGGTGTTATTAGTTGTCAGCTCAAAATGAATGGAAAAGCACTCATTCTAATACTTGTGCTTAAAACTCTAAGAGAAAAACATTCAGGCAGTTTTTAAAAAAATGTCTACTGCTGCAGAATAAAACCCTAAAATGAATGTTGGAACATGGAGTTCGTCTTTGAAGGCAAAAATCTCATTTTCCTGTTTCTCTCTCACACACTTTTTCTTTTTAAACCATCCCTCCTTTCCCCCACTCCTCCTTCTCTTCTCCCCCTGCTTTCCTTTCTAGTGATGGTGGCATGGGTCAGTCTCAGGATGACAGCATTGTGGGTACCAAGCAGTGTCGCCACAGTGTGGCCATCATGCCCATCCCCGGCAACCTGTCGTCCAGCAGCCCCGACCTGCTGCAGCCGGCCACCAGCGTCCTTGACTTCTCAAACCCTGCAGGTATGAAAACGCACCAATTCAGTGAAATCAAGGGCTTTGTGTGTGGATGCGGCTCTTCACTTCACTTCACTGGTTTCTTCAGTGTTTACAGACGCTGTACAGACAACCTGTCACCCTTGAACATAATCGCATAAAGCTGCCATATGAGAAGTGTAGTGTCGTGTGCATTTGGTGCATTCTTGAACACAATCTCTGTTTTTTTTCTCTCTTTCTCTCCTTGGAATACAGACAAACTCCTCAAAAACACTTAAGCTCACTTGCGCTGACAAAGGAACACACATTCACTCACCCAAAGGAGGCAACTGGAGGTTTATAGCACAGGTGTACACATATATTCAAACACAGCCTGGAGTCTTTGAAGTGCAACAGAGCTGTTGCAGTATTTTGTCCGTCTGACAAGAACTAACCTCCCGGACTAAAAGATATATTTATTCCTTTGTTGTCAGATGGGTTTCTGCGCCCATAATTATTTAAACCGACATGAAGGACTCGCTGTGTGTGTGATTTGTGTGTTAGTGAGATTGAAATATAGAGAGAGGACAACAGGAAAGAGAAAGCGGAAAGGTGACAGAGAGCGAGAGAGTGAATATGGTCCTGATTTATTCCACCAGCCATTTGTCATTTGTGTGCGCTGCACACACTCAGACAGACCCACACACACATACACACGCACACCTGCATGTTGATACCCAGTTTGTAGACCTATACATCACATGTGGTGGTGTTGTACTAGAGTCCACACCAACTGGGCTTCATTAATCACCCGCCATTAGATCAGGTTTCCTTTACTCCTCTGGCCTCCCATTAGATTTAATAGTAGAGGAGAGAACAGCCTGCTCAAACTAAACCCTGTTCCAGATGCTCTGCAGGGCTTGTAATACATCCAAAGTCCTACCTGTAATTACATTAACATAGCTGATGCAAAGCAAACAATTTAAAGATGTACTGAACAATTAATAAATGAGTAGATCCTGTACATCCCTGCTTCAAACATCAAAAGCTGAAACTGTTAGAGAAGTGGAGCATGTGTTCTTTCTGGTTATGAGAAGTAGAGACAGAGCAGAAGCGACGGCGTGTGTGGCCCTGAGTGAAGTCGTACTCTCCCTTAATTCTTTTGTCTCTCTCTTCCTGTCCGTTCTCAGGACAGGAGCTTTCTGTTTCTTTGTTGCTCTCCAACTCTTCCTCTTGTCCTTTTCTCTCTCTCCGTCTCTCTCCTCTTGCATCTCTCTTTCTGTGATTTTAAACAGATGTTCTAGTGTCGACATGATGAGTCATACTCAGCCCCTCCGGTTTCACATGAACAGATTAAGGCTACTCTAGAAACTCCACTGGTCTTCCCTCCTTTTTCTTCTCTGTCATGATGTTTCCTGCACTCCTCCCACACTCTCTCTATCTCTCATATTCACTGTGTTTTCTCTTTTTCCTCTCTGCTTGCCAAGCCCTGGGACTATACTGTAAGTATACATACTTTCAATGCCTGTTTGAGTGTGCTTCAGTAAATATTCCTCCTGAATGTCCCTTCCATTTTTTTTCTCTAATCCTTGAACTTATTTTAAACTCCCATCATTTTGTATTGTTGCATCCATGAACGTCATCCTTCATTCTCAGTATTTCATTTATTTGCTTCAGCATCTGCTCTATAAATCACGTCCTTTGGTCTCCTTGAGAAAAAATATCAGAAACCATAATGAGAAAAATGTATTTTATTATATATATATATATATATATATATATATATATATATATATATATATATATATATATATATATATATATAAGATGTGGATATGGCCAAGTCATGTCCAAGGCCAGAACGTACCAAGAACTTAAGGGTCGGTACCAAAAGTAGACAGCATATACATAGGTAGCTATTATGTATAGCTAATATTTAAAATCTTTCTGTGAGTGGTGAATGGACCATTAGTTAGCTAGCTTTGTCACTTACACTTAGCTAACCTGTCTTTATGCTTCCTTTCTAAGTACTGATAAAAGTTTCACGTGTTCCCAGAAAAAAGTGTGCTAATAACATTAATTTGCACACTAAATTACACAGCTGCAGCACACTGAACAGCATGTAAACATACCTGCAAATGTCACTTTGATTCAGTTATATGCCAGTCTGGTACTTACTTGTCAATACCACTGTGAACACATTGTCTGCCCATAGTTTATAAGCTACAGCACAGGTTTACAAGTTTTTTTTACTTTGTCTTTTGTCCCCCCCGCCGAGTACCAGAGCTAACCCAGCAGGATGCTGTCAATCAAACACAGCCAACACAGTGTCCCTCCAGCCACTGAGACAAAATAGAGCATTAAGGAATATGGCACCTAATTTAACCATATGGATTTAATGTGTTTTTTTTTTAATAGTTTACGACAAAACCTGACTTTTGTCATAAGTAGTGCCAGACTCTGGGTACATAGATAATACTTGTTAGATAGATTCATTGTTGGTTTCAGTCTCTTCAGGGGGATTGGTGGTAATAATAATAAAATCAAATAACACCAGCCGTATCATTTAAGGGTTTAGTCCTCATAACGAGTACATTAAGATACATTTTTTTATTTGTGTTTATTTATGAGAGGCCTGATGTTAACCCCAGCTACTATACTCCACTCCCCTCTCAGCCACCTCAGCCCTCTTTTGCTCTGTATGCTTTTACATGTGATTTATGTCTCAGGACTGTATGATGGAGTGACTGGGAAAGGTTTTGGCAAACAGTAGAAAGGAGGGTGAGGAGGCGAAGGAGGCTAGGGCTCATGGAAAGTGTGTAGCTCTCTCTTAGTGCTGTGTTTGCAAAAATCCAAGAGTTTTTTTCTCCTTGTATAGAAATCCTGTTTGGCTTCAGTCCATGCACAAATTCTCTGGTGTTGAAGGAAATGAATGATACTTTATTAAAGATGATAATTGATTGGATGTTTGGCTGGATGGGCTGCGATTGTCCTCCTGCGTGCAGGTCAGGTCGCAACTCATCCAGAGGATTAAATATGATTAAGCCCCCCCAGATATGATAGCCAGCTATTTAGCCAAGAGCTTCACACACTCTAATCACAAATCACAGCTAATGTGACACAAAGCATTTAGCTTCCACTCAGCCCACCCTCACCACCCTGCTGCTGCACAGACAAGAGAGGAGCTCTGCTACTGCAGGAAACATGGAGGAGGCCACACTTATTCCTCTGATGCAGTTGGTGCTTTTGCACATATCGCCTTCTTCATGATTCAAGTCAGTAATCATCTGACTGACATATTAAGTGCATGTGTCATGTGATTTCAATCAATAAGCCCACAGTCCATAGAGAGGTCTTTCATAGCCAAGAATGGCGCCCAACATCAATATAACTAAATTCCAGGAACCATTAAATGCAAAACTGAAGAAGACATCTCACACATTATACAACACAGAAACATCTGGATATTTGCATTCAACACTATAACATTAACATATAACACTGTAAATATGCATTAACAGTACACATATACTAAATGTATCTATGTATAGAATAAGACAGCAAAATTACACAATTGAAAAATGTTGGAAAAAGTGAATACATGAATACATTCCTGTCAATATAACATACAGAAAAGAAACAGAAAGCAACAACATTCATACACATGGACACATCCAGACTGATTCTACTTACCTAAAAAGTCCTCACTTCTTTCATTTGTACATCGCAGATACTGAAAGAACAATGACGTGCACACACACACAGTGACACACACAAACAGGCTTTTTAAACAAGCAGAGGTGATTGATTATCAGCATTCTAACGTTATTGTTATTGGCTTTACCTTCGCCAATTTGTTTCTCCTCATTGTGCTGCTGCTGCTGCCGCTATAATGATGATGATAATAAAGCTGCCCTAGCTATTGTCATCTAAACACACACACCTAAAGCTCCACAGTCAAAGACAGATCAGAGATCTGTGTGCTAATAAAGGTGAAGGTAATGACTTTGTGTCTGAACACACTCAACCATTTTCTGCTTGGTAAACAGGGGGACGCAAACTCATCAGTCAAGCAGACCTTTTTATTTGGTTTCTAGATGATCTCTCCGTGATCTCCCTCCATTTTCAGTTTACATGATGGAGCTCTTTGGCTGCCTGTGGCTAATGGGCCGTACCCTCTTCCTTACTCAAACACAGGGATCTTTTAATGCAATATTTCACTCAGGGGGAACATTTCCATTATTTAACACACATCGCACCGCGTTGAGTCACGTACAGCTGCTCCAGCATCAGCTGACACAGGAAACGGTAGCTTTTATATCGGCCTCTTATTACTGAATATTGTTTTAAGTCGATCAAACAGTAATATTAAACAGGAATATAGTATTTCATTTAACACAAAAAAAGTGAGTCGTTGTGGGAGATGATGCAGTTTTATTGTTGTTCATGAATTAACAATTCGTAGCTTTTAAAAGGTACATTACATAATGTGGCAGAGTAAATGATTTAAGTTTAAATGATTAATTATTGAATGACAGAGAGTGTGTTTTGATTCTTTTTTTTTTCTAATGTAGATCTGCAGGTCCATAATCTTATAATATAATAGTTTTGTGGAATAAGCGACATAAATCGATTTTAACTTCTAATTCAAATGTTGAGTATGGCCAGGTCACATAACCAAAAGAAAGTGAGAGATGATCACAAGTCTATCATTGGACTGATGTGTGAGTGTGAGATTCCTGCTGCTTCTTCCGTTGTCACGCAGCTCCTTGCAAACTGTTGTTTCCTTCCTTTGTGGTGGTGCATGTGTGTTTCTTTACCTTGCTCAAGCTTCATGTGAGGCTCAGAAAGGCTGTAGTGCACACGTTTACTGTGAAAGATAACCTGTGATGTCACTGACCGTGTCACGTGCACACATTTCCCCAGAGTCATTAACAATATTTGATTTTGATGCACAGACTAAGAACAAGAACTGTATGTCTTTATGTGTGTCTAACATCAAAAGTGCGAATAATGTTATTAAACTAAATGGAAGTGTGTAGAGATGTTGCCCGATGTGGCATCATCATGAAAGTCCATTAGAAAATTGGCTTCACAGAAAGACTGAATTTATGTATCAGCAAGGCTGGAGAGAATATGAAACAGAGTGTTGTTATTTGGCTGAACGGAAGAATAATTTGTCATTAGTAAATTTAGGTTATTATGACACTGGAAACCTTTGTGTCTTTGACCCTTTGCCCATTTGGTTTTACACCAAAGATGTTTTGGCAGGAGGGCAGTCAGCTCAGCAAATCTGTTCAGAGTAGAGGACGTACGTCTTGTCACCTGAAACCCTCAATAATGTAATGAAATTAAAATATAGAAAGCATAACCTTAGAGCGTTCCTGCCATTACTGGCACGGGCCATATTTCATACTGATTATATTATTGGTACATTACTCAAGACAAAAACTGCAAAACTGCTCTTAGATTACTGTTTTATTGTTTTGTAGACTTCATTACGTTTAGTTTTATTGCATTATTGGCATTTGTTACAGTATTGGCGTCCACATACTGTAACCATCGACTCATCCAACTCCAATCAGTCATGTGACAGCTCTCCTCTTTTCTTTTTTCTCTTCCTCCCTCAGACATCCCAGACCAGGTGATCCGGGTGTTCAAGGCCGACCAGCAGAGCTGCTACATCATCATCAGTAAGGACACTACTGCCAAGGATGTGGTCGCCCACACCGTCAATGAGTTCGGCCTCATTGCGGCACCCGAGACCTACTCCCTGTGTGAGGTATCGGTTAGCCCAGAGGGAGTCATAAAACAGCGCCGCCTTCCCGACCAGCTCTCCAAACTGGCTGATCGGATTCAGCTCAACGGCAGGTAAGAAACACGGAGATCATATTTTTGAAAAAATACTCAAGAGAGTTAAACATTTAAGTTGCACGTGCCATAGTGTTTCTGTCTCTGTGACATAAAGTACACAAGTCAGCAAACAAGAATTAATAAACCAGGAAGCAGTGATATTCCATGGTCAGGGAAGCACATTAGTCCTGGAAAAAGGCATGGGCATGTATTTACAGCAGATCCACAGTGGGACTCTTGGACAGAAAGCATCTGGAAGTGGAACAGAGAGTTTGAGAATTTATACAGACTTATGTCTTGTTGGAGGCTTTAATGACTAAACCAAAGTGATGACCTGCGGTGCCTGGACTCCAAGCCCAGAATCCTGAGACATGGGAGACTTTCTGTCTTTTTCTGTATCAAATTATTCCTGGGTTGGCTCAGCTTACACAGGGCCACACAGTGCTCAGTATTTTGTACAAACTAGTGTAAGATTTGTTCTGTAAATAGATTCTTTAGCCATGTACTGCAGAAGATTTGAATCCACATCTTTCCCAATTACTGCTAACACAGTAGCTCCACACTTCATACCATATAACAGCTTGAGCTAAGTTCTAAGTTGATCACATACAGTGTAAGCAGTGGCTCTCAGTCCTGTCATGTTATTAATTCACTTAGCATTACTGAGGTGTAAATCAGTTGAGAACCTGCAGGGCTCCAGGTGCCGAGGAGCAGGATTCAGAACCAATGTCCTAGTTTAGTAGAATGAATAAATGAAGTCGTGTTGCCCCATAAAAGGGCCGGGAAACATTTTTAGTTTTAGTTTTCACACTTTGTGTGAATTGTTTGTTGCACCAAAACACAATTGCCAGTATGTTTTTACAAGTCTTGGTACACATCACACTGTCTTCTTGATGTCAGACACATTCCCTTTTTAAGATGAAAGTTAGTAGAACATGAAAGATAATTGGACTGCAGCCTTAAAGTCTGCTTTAAAACTGCTCCTCTGTCAGTTTTTTTTTTTTACACTTTTCTCCCTCTCTCCCGGTCTCCTGTGGTCCCTCATCAGTCCCCTCCCAACTAGGTTAGCATGAATATTTCATCCTCTGTCAGGGGCGGAGGCCTCAGCAGACAGCATGGCACTTCTGGAATTATTCATACACACACAGGCACGTACAAAGATATAGATACAGACCACTACGCATCTATAGACAGACAGACATGCAAATACTGCATCGACCTGTATTTGCATGCTCTGTGCGCACAAATTCTTAGCAAGAGAGTGTCAAACATGTACGGTCAGACACTCTCGTTCACTTCGAGCACACTCATGGTACCCTTCCTGTGTTTTTGATGGATGGCTGAGCTGCAGCTGCCATTCTGTGAGATGGGTAGAAAAAAAGTTGAGGTGTGAAGGTATGACAATATCTATAGATAGCTCCTCGCTCTAATACTTCATTCTTTACTTTCCTCTATTCTTTATACTGTTTTTATTTTTCACAAAATAAAACATTTGACTTTACAGATTATTCATCTTGTTGACATTACTGACAAATTGACAATCTGCTGTCACATTTGGCTGTATTTTACATGTATACATATACATGGTGCAGTGTCAGCAGGATGCACATGCAGTATGTATTCAGCACAGTTTGCAGTAGCTGTATTTATCAGGCGCAGCACTCAAATAGATGTCTGCTTTGCTTCTTTTTCTCTGAATCCTCCTCTATCTCCCACTCTCTGCAGCTGATGATTGACAGGAGGTCTCACAGCAAGCCTTGTTCACACTGCCAAAATACATATAGTCACACACACAAACCGTCAATGGACATTTACACTGCCTTGAGTTTATTAATGTGATTTTAATTTACTTGAGAAAATTGGACCATTAAGGGATTAATTGGAGGTCCCATCTCCCCTCATCACATCCCCTCTTAGCCTCGCTTAATCTCACTTTTTCTTCTCTCCTCTCTTCTCCTCTCCAACTTTCTCTCCTCCACTTATCTCCTCTCCTCTTCTCTTCTATCCTCTCCCTTCTTATCTCCTGTCACCTCTTCTCCTCTCCTCTCCTCTCCTCTCCTCTCCCTTTAGTGAAGTCTTCAGGTCTGTTTTTGAGTTCTCAAAATAGTTACAACTTCTTTTCTGAGAAATGCGCATAAAGCTTGATCTTCTCACCTCACATCCTCACCTCTCCTCTTGCTCGTTCCTCTTCTCTCTCCAGTTCTTCTGGCAGAGTAGCAGAGGGCAATTAAGAGTCATATCCATGCCAACACTTTGCCCCTGAGGGTTGTTGGTCTACAGGGCGCTAAGGTGCTGCATTCCTAGATGACCACATTACAGCTCCATTAGCGTTGAAATGGAGGGTGGAGGTTTTAGATTTATAAACACAGCAGCACATAACGAGGTAAGAGAGATGGCCTGCTGCTGGAAGCTCTCCCAGAAAACCGCTGGAGATCAAGCCTAAAGAGAAATGGCTCTTTTTTCCACTCTCACTTATGCATCTGTCGTCTTTCTTACGTCTTTTGCTGAGTGCCCCTCTCTTCTCTCTCACTTTGTCTGTCTCCTTCTATTCCCCAAGGTAAAATGTGGCCGTAATCTATCAATACCATTAGAGAATTCATTCCCTTTTAAAAAAAACAAAAAAAAAAAAAAACGAATCTTAAATTGGAGACAGAAAATGTGTCTCTTCAAAATGAAATGCGAATGTGAGGAACATTCAAGAGATTTATCTGGGTTTTTTTTTTAACGTGCAGAAAGTTACAGCTGGATGAAAAACTGGATTCTGTCCACCCACCTGTCTGCCTCTGCAGCTTTACTAAAGCATCTGAGGATACTGCAGATCTAGAACCTGCTGCTCTAAAAAACAGGGATGACATCACTCTCTTAGACAAAGTTATTCTCAAAAATTACGTCAGAACGTCATAGCAGAAACATAGTTTCGTGACACCTTCATTGCATTAGATCAAAACATTTACAAACCAGGAACAATATTTTAACTTTTACTTGCTCCAATCTCCACATCTTATCCTCTGCTCTCCTACCTGTAGGTACTACCTGAAGAACAATATGGAGACTGAGACGTTGTGTTCAGACGAGGATGCCCAGGATCTCCTCAGAGAGAGTCAGATCTCTCTGCTGCAGCTCAGCACCATGGAAGTCGCTGCCCAGCTCTCCATGAGAGACTTTGAGCTCTTCAGGAACATCGAGTCCACAGAGTATGTAGATGTTTAACATTTTGATTGGTTTTATGACCATGGTAACTTGTTGTATGCCAGTTTTCAAAAACAAACTTCACAAAATAACATCTTTTTCATGGTTCCCAGGTACGTGGATGACTTGTTTAAACTAGAGTCCTCGAGGGGAAGTGGTAATCTGAAACAATTTGAGGAGGTGATAAACCAAGAGACCTTTTGGGTGGCAACAGAGATCCTGAAGGAACCCAACGCCCTGAAGAGGATGAAGACCATCAAACACTTCATCAAGATCGCCCTGCACTGCAGAGAGTGCAAGAATTTTAACTCCATGTTTGCTATTATCAGGTGGGTTTAGTGTAGAAGCTGTCCTCAGAGTTTTCATGTGTATCGGCTTCGTAGTGCCACAGTATTTCATCATTTTCCTCATTTGTACCTCAGCTGTGTAAAGTAGTAGCATCAAAGACCAGATTCTCATTCTGTGAAGACAGCTTGCATTTACTACTTTTTTTGCCAAATGAGCTTTGGCCATTTATCTCCTTCCCCACATCCTCAAGAGAACCTGCCTCACCTCCTGCACTCTCCCTCCTCCCGCCAGCTCACTGAATGAGCCCTGATTCACCCAAACCACACAGACTCTGCCTCAGCAACCCTACAACATCCCAAGAGTCCCATAGCAACAGCTACACTTATTGTTTGTTGCCATTATAATTCCCTCTGGCCTGTGTGGTTTTGGCTCTAGATGGCTGAGGATGTGTATACTGTGTCCCTGTTATAAGGGGTAAAATCCACACGAGAGGAGGAAAGTTAGTGCTGGTAGTGTGTTTTAGGGGTGAACTTGAAGATGTTTGAACCCACCAATATATGCATATATGTTTATTCATGGGCAAGTTTGTTTGTGTCTGAATAGGCAGTTGTGAGTGTGTTGGTGTTGGTGTGGTTTTTCAGGCGTTGGTATGCGTTTATGCAGAAGAGGATTTATTTACTAACCGTATCAATCTGTGTTTGTATGTGAAAGCATTTTAAGTAATAATAATAATAGTAATTATAATAACTTACTATTATGGCACATTACAAAACAAAAAGTGCAAAAATTAAATAAATGGTAAATAAAACATAATACAATAAAATACATATACATTATGTTTGCCCTTCTAATTACCTCACGATTGGATAAAAATGCAGTTCAGCTTTTAATTGGCCTTCAGGGCCCCCGGGGGTCTAGGCAGATATCCACTTTGCCTGACAAGCTGTTTGTTTTAGGATCACTTCTGTTTGCCTATATGTGTTTGTCTGAAAAAAACAATTTATGATACGCTTTTACACTCTCAGTCTTGGGCAATATCAAATCTACAAGCAGATTTCTGGGTCCTTTTCCAGTATATGTTTGGACAGATTACCTTGGACTGTGAGTAGATTATGAATTGTCTTACAAATTACACGTTGAGGAACTCTCAAAAAAACTTTTTTTCTCCAAGAATTAAAAATTATATTAAAAAAGAGCAACACATAAGAAATAGTGAAATTGGAAACTAATGCAAACATTAATAAAATCTGTTAATGAACCCTATGGAGCCTTTTAATAAGAGCAGAGCTATTAAGTTCAGCTATTAAGTTTCTATTGTGCATTCTGACTATAATTAAGCTAAACTATTGTTTTATACATAAAGTAGTATAATTGTGGCTTCACTGCCAGACTGCGTCGATGGGATCTGGAGATGATGCCACTCAATGCTCCTACTCCTTACTCCATACTTGCTCATTTGCTGCTGCTGCTACAGTGTCCCACTCCCAAGAGTAATTATTCAAAAACAACACGTCATATTCTCTCTGTAGCCCGACCTGGATAATAGGTTGTTTAGACACGTTTGTTTTGCAGTGGGCTCTTCAATCTACAGTATAAATAGTCAAAGAGGAGATTGTCTGCAGTGTACCTGCAGCATACGCTTAAATATAAGTGCATGAAGATGCAGTTCTGCAATAATTATCATTGTAGATTAAACATATTTTGATTCATTTGATTAATTAACTGTCCTCTTGTTGGGTCATGTACAGAGTCTACTTTAGATCTGGACTCACAGTTTAAGTAGCTCAGCAGTATGGTGATCCTTTGCTCACTGCTGTAAAACACAAGTTGGTGACCTCAATGTCCCTTTACACACCTCCTTGAAGCAGGAGGTCTTTGCACATATGGTTCTCTGATGCATAACCTGCCATGATATCAGACGCATTGCTGCTGTGTGAGTAAGTAAGTCTCCCATCATGTTTAATTGTGGACGCGTTCATTTCTCCTAGAAATAAAGAGCACCTTTTATTAATGTAACTGATGCAGGAGACAGCAGATTATTTGTGCATTCAGTGAGGTGTTTAAAAAAATAAGGGAAATTTGTAGATGTGATGACTTAAGAAAAGAATAGACCTACCAGCAGAAAAAGTGAGGAAAACACAGAAAGATCGTACTATTGGTTGAAGAGGGATGGACAGTTGATGAGCGAAAGAAAAACTGAAAAAATAATGAAAGAAGGGAGCAGAAATCAATGCTGTGCCAGTCATAATTATCAGATGTCTAAATGAGTCTGCTCAGAGATGACTTTGCCTCAAGGGGTCTCCTGCTCTGGAACATGGAGACCTCACTAACTGAAGATACTTAGCTTGAAAAGTGGTTAAGCAAATGCCAGAATTGGGTTTAGATTGGGATGTATGTATCAAGCACTAAAACTAAACTCCTCTCTTCTTTCTCCTCCACCCTCCTTTCCCTTCGCTGCTTCCACATTTCTCTCTCTCTATCCTTCCCCCCGCTTTTCCCCACCCTAACCTATTTATCTCTGCATCTCTGCCTCCCCTCCTCCCATCCCCTTGCACCTCTTTCTTCCCTCCCATAGCGGTCTGAACTTGGCACCGGTGGCTCGGCTGCGGAGCTCGTGGGAGAAATTGCCCAGTAAGTACGAGAAGCTGTTTGGAGACCTGCAGGACGTCTTCGACCCCTCCAGGAATATGGCCAAGTACCGCAACATCCTGAGCAGCCAGAGCATGCAACCACCCATCATCCCACTGTTCCCGGTGGTCAAGAAGGATCTCACCTTCTTACATGAAGGTAGATGGCTTTGCGGAGGAGCCCAGAATTTCTCTATGTGCCGCTTTCCTTTAATTGTCTATAAAAAAAAAAAAAAAAAAAAAAAGACATGTAATTCTGTACAGTTTGATGTCCTCTACTTCCTCTGTGTTGTACGGAAGGTCAATTTCAGTCTTACACAGAAGCTTTACTTCTGCTAAAAACTTCCCCATTTTCTTTTTTTAAGATCACACTGAGTCAGGTCAGAAGTACTCAAACTGACTTCTCATTAGGTTTTCTCTTAAATGCAAAGCTCTGAATTGAAAATAGTTTCTTTTTTAGCAACTTACATAAGTTGTACAACACATTCTCATGTGACCCAGTATGACCCAATATGAAAGAAAGAAACCACTTTGATCTCCTAGAAAAATGACAAGAAGGAGATCAGAACAGAGATTTTTACTTTGAAGATTTGACTTAGATATATTGTTTGAGATCTTGCAATTTCCCAAAATATGAATCATTAATCTCCTTTATGATTTTGACAGCTGACTTCACACTCACTGTTTGTGCATGCATTGTGTGTGTGTGTGTGTGTGTGTGTGTGTGTGTGTGTGTGTGTGTGTGTGTGTGTGTGTGTGTGTGTTGTGTGTTGTGTTGTGTTGTGTTTGTCCATGCAGGCAATGACTCCAGTGTAGACGGTCTTGTGAACTTTGAGAAGCTGAGGATGATCGCCAAGGAGATCCGACACGTGGTGCGATTGACTTCAGCTAACATGGACCCTGCCCTCATGTTCAGACAGAGGTTGGTTGTTTTTTAAGAGTCCGCAAAGCTTTTTATTTTCAAGATGATGATGCCGTTGGAGCCAGTTTCACAGATACGGGTCGCTTAAAATCCCTACATAAAGTTTTAATGAGCTTAATTAGCTGTATCAAAAAAGTGTCACATGCAAAGATTTTCTCTAATAAAGCCAGGAAAAGGGAGAACTTCAGAGGAAAGGGTGCCCGAGGTGAATTCGGTGGCTCAGAACCCAATGAACAGTTCACTTGCTTAGTGAGACAGTCTCCAACGAATTTACTGTCATCAGATAAGTTTAGTAAGTGATTGCAAATCATCAACTTCCTTCCACTAAGTGTATTTTTGAAACTGACTCTGACCTGTTTCCCATCAGCCAGTTTGTAGCAAAACAGCCACGTCTCAGAAAAGGTCCAGTGTAGCGAGGTACATTCCAGGTTTTTAGAAAAGACACCTTTAATACAGTGCAAAAAGGGAACCACCACACACCTTACCTGCATCAGCAAACCTGAAACCATCACCAACGGGATCAGGCACACACTGGAGGTTTGGTTCGATCCATTCCCATCCACTTCCTGTCCAGTTCAT
This sequence comes from Sciaenops ocellatus, assembly GCA_033000465.1. Classification (NCBI taxonomy): domain Eukaryota; kingdom Metazoa; phylum Chordata; class Actinopteri; family Sciaenidae; genus Sciaenops; species Sciaenops ocellatus. The sequence continues at coordinate 8,928,066 of CP136870.1, forward strand.
GGCTCTTGTTGGTTTGATTGCATTCCTCTGCTGGAATGTAACAGCACGAGGACACAAGGCATGGATCGGCTGGAAGTGAGGTAGAATTGATGCCAACCACAGTGTGTAGTTCGTATCACTCGGTTTGTGTTTACCTGTCACTGCTGCAGTGCATGACTGCCCCCTACAGGCACTCCCTTCATACTACAAGCTCAAGATGTGTTTTATTTTAGACTTCTATCTCGTTTCAGCATCATATCATGTATGACAAAAGCTTTTCAAAACCCCCAAAAGGTGACACAGCGACCTGTTTTCATGAGTGTGTGATGCTGAAGGCCATTACACGCATTTCTCAGGTTGATATGGGGAGATGTCATATGTCTGGTGTCGTCCCATCGCCAATCATTTCCTGTTTGTTTGTTGTGGCATGACCTCAACATAGTCTTGTCCACTCCCGACCCCTGAACTTGTCTTTAAGTCACGCTTCAATCTTCACGCCTCTTGCTTGCAGGAAGAAGAGGTGGAAGAGTTTAGGGTAAGTTTGTCCTGGTACTGGTTTCATCCTGTTTCAGTCTGGACCAGCATACATTCAATACACCCTGCATCCCCATCACCATAAGCTCTGCATGTCCCTCCCTTACTTTACCTGACTGTACATATGTGCCTGTGCTTGTGTGTGATTAACCCTTCCATTTGCAGTGCCCATTCACCTGAACCATTCTGAAGTCCATCATTGACCCATTAATTGTTTGTTCTTGAGATTGTATGTTTGAGTCATATAGTAGCTTAAAATAATACTTAGTGTTGTTCTAAACATATTCACATACCTTAAATAGGTAGTCTTGAAAATTGTTTGAAATTTCTGATTTGTGGCATTTACTGTAAATTCAAGTTCAAATTTCATGTCATTTATCAATACACACATACTCAGTTTAATTAAATGAAAGAGAACATAAGACAACTTTACAGACAAAACAATCTACAAGTCCCAGAGAAGCCGCATGTGACTGCACGATATAATAATAAATATTAGATTAAAACAATCTCACCTCAAGGTCAAATTTGGTACAAAAAGCTTTTGATCATATCACATGATCTCCATCAGCAGATGTAGATGATTAAGTTTCGATAATTCTATGAGCACTTGGAGGATTTCTCATCCATGTTGGCTCAAAGTCTGAGGTTCAAAGATCATTCTTGGCCTTGGAAACAGTCATGGAAATGTAGATGAAAGACAACATAGACAAAAAGAATAGAAGAAAGAAAAAGAAAAATCTGCTTCTGATAAAGGTGACGCGATCGACAAGCTCCAGAACACTTATTAAATGGATCTCTAGATGATATTGCGTTGTCAGCTGCTGTTTACAAGGTCAAGAATGAACTTTGAAGCTCAGCTGAAATCACTGTGTGACAAACAAACCATTAGAAATATCCACAGATACTGTTTGACTCAGGTTTGGTGTTTGTTCATAACCTCACCCCGGCATAATATTCCCCATATCGAATCTTGTGCATCTTTTGTTTCCTAACCCTTTTTGCCTCCATCTTACAGAATGTTCTGCTCTTCTGTACTGTTATAGCATGGCACACGAGCGAGAGCTGCCTCCCTCCCAGTTGCATGGTCCTGTTTTAAAATGCTATGCTCCCACACAAAGGCAGATGTACAGATTTTATAGTAGAGGAGGTATTTGATAAGAAAGTAGTATCTGTTTTATTGGTGATTTGACTGATTGTTGTTTACTATTCTTTCCTTCCCCCTTTCAATCTTTATGATTTCTGTCTTAATACTCTCATGTGCATTTCTTCTGTTCCTGTCTTCTTCATTTATCTCTCTCTGTTCTCTTCGGCCTCATCTTTCTCCACCCTTCATCTTCTGCTCATCCATCAACACTTTATCTATTTCTCCCACGTCTTTAAATTCCCTCCACGTCCCCTCTGTTTACTTTGTCCCACTTCTGCCTTTCCTCAATATCCTCCTTAATTTCCCTTCCTCCTCTCCTCCTTCTCCCTCTCGCTCCCCCTCATTAGGTCTTTGAGTCAGGGTAGCACCAACTCCAACATGCTGGATGTGCAGGGCGGCGCCCATAAGAAGCGAGTACGTCGCAGCTCGCTTCTCAACGCCAAGAAGCTGTACGAAGACGCTCAGATGGCCAGAAAGGTGAAGCAGTACCTGTCCAACCTGACTGTGGAGACGGATGAGGAGAAACACCAAATCATGTCCCTGCAGTGTGAGCCGTCCTACAGCACCTGTGAGTAACACAGAAACTGAAACTACTTTACTTTTTCATCGGTACCTCAAATGTTTAGATATTTTCTGTGGTATGAGTCAGAAATATATATTTCTATGTCAGTAGACTATAAATCCACATCCTTCCTGGTATACACAAGAATAACTGTAAAAAGTACATTTAATGTATCTATGTGTGCAGTTTTTATGTATTTTGGTACAACTCAGTATATATTTCAAGTTTAACTGTTAGAAATTAGATGCTGGAAAAATAGTTTCCGTTTGTATTAATGGCTTGCACTGCTGCCACCTAGTGTACTTGTTAATGTCCTGCAGTAAAGAACAGAAATTAATTGATCAATCAATTCATAGATACCGCAGTATGCACATCTATTGTATCATTTAAAATCTCTGTAAAACAAAACATGACCACTATAGTATGGATATTATTGAATTTAGGAACAGGTTTATTTGTGTCCTTTATTATATTTTAGTATTATTTGTTAGAAACAATATGTATCCACTTGAGAGCCATTCACATACTTCACTCTGAACAATTGAATTGAACTTCTTTATGAAGATGTTCAGAGTAACGTCCTTCTGTTTATACATTTTCTGTCTTCTTTTTGTGGTTGTAGTGTCGAAGAACTTGAGTGAGAGACGATCCACCAAGTCGGACATGTCTCCAGTGTCTCTGCGGTCGGCTCTGCCCTCGGGGAAAACACAAAACAGAGTGTCACAAGTCCTTCAGGTCCAGGTCCCACTGAACCCTCTACGAAAGAAGAGCACTGCCAAGGACATAGGCACACCTAGTTAGTACACCTGCATTGTGCTATATGTTATCATTATACGCATGTATGTAGAGCAATGCTTTACTTCTCGTATTTAGAATTTCATTTTAATAATCCCGTCTACTCTGTCCTTCAACCCGAGAGGAAGAAAGCTTGCTGTACATTTCAGGCTCCCGGGAAAATTAACTGTCAGTAACCTTTTTTTTCTTTTTTTTTTTTTTTTCTTCTTCAGACGCCAACTCTCCCCAGGTGGTGAAGAAACCTCCAGTGAACTCATCAGAAGAGTGGAGTGCCAAGAGACCATCTGATGACACCGTCTCCACCATCTCCTCACTGCACTCCAGCCCCACAGTGTCGCCACAGGGCTCCCCGCGTAAAGGTTTGCTACAGAAACTGTGCTTTTCTCTCTGTATGCTTTTATGCATGCAAGGTTACAGTAGGTGAAGAGGAGGCCTCAAGTAGATTTAGTCAAGTCAACTTGGTTAGTTTAGTTTTTCCTTCCTTGAAAACTTTAAGGATAGCGCCAAATATCCCTTTAATTTTTGATGCATTTCTACATGTTTTCTCTATAAATAATAACTGAGATGGTTGCTTTGTCTTGAATGTCCTGTGGGCACCCTGTAAATCTCCAACACTCACCTTTCCTTCCCCCTTTTCAGTTGGAGGCGTGGCCAAGTCCCAGAACTCCAGCCAGATGAACTTGTCGGGATCTTCATCGTCACTGACGAGCGACGCCAGCACAAAGGCCGGCACCGTCAGCCTGCGCAGCTACGGCATAGGTGGGGCCCTTCTCCACAAGAGGATCCTACTAATGACCAGGCAGCACAGCCAAGAGAGGAGCAGGGAGAGAGAGAATCAGGCAGAGGAGGAGAAAGGAAGTGAAGTGGAAAAGGATAAAGAGGAAGAGACAGGGGAAGTTCAGAGACGCTTGTTTTCTTCAGAGCAAAAGAGAGGGAGATCCAGGCAGCAGAACAACCAGGCTGCTGGGGCAGATTCAGGGCTAATGCTGCAGAGGGCACAAGTAGACAGGACAGGTACATATGGGGTGCATCCCATGGCCCTCGCTGGGTCTACTCCCAGTCTACCAGGGTTGGGACCCATGACTCCGTCATCTCTCTCCCCGCCCCACTTAATGAGACCCAGACCCCCAGAGTCCCCCATCAGGACGAGGTTGATGTCACCATTCAGGATACTGAGAGAAAGGAGTCAGTCGAGGGAGAACCCGATGGCAGTCAGGCTGCATCATAACGGTGGGGAGGTTGTGCCCTCCTCACCCCAGGATGAGAAACAAGGACAGGCAGAGCAGAGAGCCAAGAGGTCGGTCAGCCCAAACCCATTCCTTTGGCTCTGCAGGGACAGACACACCAGGAGAAAGACTGTCTGACAGAGAGGACTGATACATCCAATTATATGCTGAGTAAAGACAGTAAATTGGAGATAAAATTGAAGAAAAAATGAAGTTAGCGGTGTTTACAAGAAAATGTTTGTAAGAGGTTGATGATCAGTTACGTTTCAAATCTATCAAAAAAGATAGCCTGTTAGAGGGATGCCTCTGAAAGCACAAAAGCAAGTGTTAGCTGAGAGAGAGAGTCACAGAAAGGTGACGTGAGAAAGAGTTTTCACAGCACAACTGGAAGCAGATAAGAAAAAATAGATCTTGTTTTTGTCAGTAACGACAAATGGAAAATCATTTCAGTTTGTTCTCTGTGTTCTTTCAACATTTCTTTGTTCGGGGGAATAATGCTGTGAATTTTTCAGTGTTGCGTTGTCAACAAACAGGCAAATGTCACAAAATACGTCATTGTCAAAGCAGTAAGCATATTCACCTTGACATTTTAATCCCAAAATGAAGGATATTTTGTCACTATGAGACATTCTTCTTCTGAGATCCCATTTTTAGAATCCATTTTCAAAAGAAAATGATGAACCTATCGTTCCTTCTCAAGTTTTGGTATGTGACCTTTGTTCTGTGGCATGCAGTATTTTATTGCCATGTTTATTTAGTTTCCTTGCGGTCAGAAAAGATTTGATTCAGCAGGTTTTTGTAATATTAAGTTTAAACTGTGACTCCAACAGTGTCCTTTACAGTCATTTCTCTTTGTTAATGTTTAAATTCACACTTTAGAAGTGGTCATAACACACACTCACAGCCTCACGGTTTCTCAAACCATCTGCTGGACTGTGTAAGCCTTGTATGACAATGATAAGTGTTATGGTTTGTTAACAGTGTTACCTTTAAGTATTTTTCTATTAAAAAAGGAACATTTACTTCACCATTCCATCGTTGCATCTGTCCCTTTTCACTTCTCTGCCCCATCCTTTGCTGCTTTTCTTCTTCAGTATTATAATCTGTATTTTTTACTTCATCCTAAAATATAAATGTCCTCAATGTTTCTCTCCCCTGTCCTCTGTTTAGGTTACACCCTCCTTCCAGCTGGTAAAGCCGACAACCTGTCGGACTCAAGTCACAGCGAGATCTCCTCCCGCTCCAGTATCTGTTCAGTTGACTCCGTGCCGGCTCCCGGGCCTGACGACAGGTGTAATAGCAGCAACAGGACCTGTACTACTACTACTGCTGCTAGTGCTACTACAACTACTACCACAACACCCACTGCGGTTGCTGAGAGCACACCAGCAACACATGCACACCTAAATGCTGATTACAGCCAGCCCAGCACAAGGTGATTAACCTCAGTTTGGTTTATCTAATGTGGTTACGTTGATTGATTTAGGTTGAAAAGAGAGCAGCAAACAGTGAGCTCAGTTTTTTCACACAAAACAGTGATATTATGGAAGTGAGAGACCTGGTTACTCCAGCTAGATTTGTCCTGGTTTGTCCAAATTTCTTCGCAAAGTATTTGTGTAAACTGTTTTTTTACTTAATAGAGTACAGACAGGGGAAGTAGCACAGTGACAGCAGAGGGATGAAAGAAAAAGATCATACTCTAAATAAGTACTATTGAACAGGCGGTCGCTAAGCAACTCTCAGAATTCCTCCTACAGAACAATCTTCTTGATCCGAATCAAAACGGTTTCAAGAGCGGTCACTTGACTGAAACTGCTCTGTTGTCTATGACAGAAGTCTTAAAAGAAGCAAGAGCAGCAGCACAGTCCTCTGTCCTCATTCTACTTGACTTATCAGCTGCCTTTGACACAGTTAACCATTGCATCCTCCCCTCTACTCTCTCAAACATGGGCATCCCTGGCTTGGCTCTTTCCTGGTTTGAATCTTACCTGACAGGGCACTCATTCAGTGTATCCTGGCTTGGACAGTTGTCCACTTCGCATCACCTCACCACAGGGGTACCCCAGGGCTCAGTGCTGTGGCCCCTGCTATTTGCTATCTACACCTCCTCCTTGGGTCCAATTATCCGCTCACATGGCTTCTCCTATCACTGCTATGCAGATGACACTCAGCTGTATCTGTCATTTCCTCCTTATGACCCCTCGATCTCTGCACGGGTCTCCGATTGCCTCTCAGACATCGCCACATGGATGAAGGCACATCACCTCCACCTGAACCTCTCAAACACTGAACTGCTGGTCCTCCCAGCCAAACCTACTATACACCACGACATCATCATCAAAATTGACTCCCTATGTCTTGTCCCCACCAGGGTGGTGAGAAACTTAGGGGTTATGATTGATGACCAACTAACCTTTTCCAATCATGTCACCTCAGTTGCCCGGTCATGCCACTTTGCACTTTACAACATCAGAAAAATCAGACCTTACTTAACGCAACACGCCACTCAACTCCTGACACAAGCTGTGGTCATTTCAAGACTAGACTACTGTAATGCCCTCCTGACGGGCCTCCCAGCCTGCACAGTGAAACCTCTTCAGATGATCCAGAACGCGGCGGCGCGCCTGGGCTACAACCAACCCAAAAGGTCACATGTCACCCCGCTGCTCATCGAGCTCCACTGGCTACCTGTTGCAGCCCGCATTAAATTCAAAGCACTAATGCTTGCCTACAAAGTTGTCTCCGGTACTGCACCTACCTACCTGAACACCCTTATACAGGCATATGTCACCTCACGACCGTTGCGCTCCTCCAATGAGCGACGCCTGGCTCTGCCACCTGTTCGTTCAAGGCAATCCAAACTTTTTCCGTTTGTTGTTCCCCGTTGGTGGAACGCACTACCAGTTCCTACCAGAGCAGGGGCGTCCCTCTCTACCTTTAAAAAACTCCTGAAAACCCAGCTCTTCAGAGAGTACCTTCTCTCCTAGCACTACCTACAACTGGACATGAGAAAGCTACCCCTTTAAGAATTGTCATTTAAGCACTTGTTGTTGCACGAACGCTTTCTTATCACACTATATCTTGATTGTTCCCTTCTCTTTGAGTTGCTTTGGATAAAAGCGCCTGCTAAATGACTAAATGTAAATGTAAATGTAAATGTAAGTTGGTTTCCACCACTTAACACTTTTCCCTGTGGACACATTCAAATTTGAGGAGAAGAGCTCACTACACTCTGCCGCTCACTGCACCGTCAGCTCCAGATGCAAACATCTAAAATAACCAAACTGCCTGCCTGTAACCAGAAATCTCTGAGTTAACTGTTTTTTTTAATATTATTATCAGTCCATGTGAACACACTGACTTTAACAAGCCAGTTGGTTTCATATTCATGTCATATTGTCTTTAAAGAATTAAAACTTCTGCAAATGAAGTGAGATCTTCACTGTTCTCATACCAATCTATATCTGATCACACTGTAAAGGGATCTCAGCCAGGTTTTAAATGCAGTCTGTACAGCATGACCTCATTCTTAGGAAAACATCACCTAACTTCCGAAATGTAATTACAAGAGGACCTGCAAGTTCACTGAAAAACAATTGGTAATTGTTTCTGTGAAAAATCACAAACATATGCAACTCGGATGGGTTAAAAATAATACATCGGGGCTAAACTATTGAGACAGAGATTCTTTTCAATCTTCTAGACTTTATATCCTTTTACTTTGTTTATCAGAATTCTTCTTAGCTCATATCATACCCATACGTTGGAGAAAAATCTATTGTTAGGAGAGCATATGTTTTTTGTTTTTTTTTACCTAGCCATGACTCAAGCCTCAAATCACCGAGACGCAATCACACACATAATCATCAGAAACCTTCCCAATGGCTAACATGAGCAAAAATGCATCACACGTACCCGGTGTGCTACCTCAAGCCGTTCCTCCATTTCCTCTCCCAGCTGGATTCCTATTATGTCTTTTCCTTGTTAAAACTCGGTGAACAGGAAGTTGTAAAACCCAGCAGGTTTTTATTAGCATCCCATGTTTACTGCCCTCCTCTCTCCTCCTTTTCTCCCTTCGCAACGTATCATTTTCACGCAGGCAGCTTTTTAATCTGCTCGAGTAAACAGCACAGCTTTTTTATCGTCTGCTGTTTGTTTATTGTTCCTCCATGATCAGGCCATTCTGCCTCACAAAGTGGAGACTATAAAATATCGCCGGACGCAATAATCTGTCTGCTTGCCTGATATTATATTACCTCAGCAGCCTTGCCGTATAACACCGGACTGTTTTATGAAATATGGCTGTGTTTCATTGAGTGGCTTGTTTGTCCAGTAAAACCGTGTCAGTGAATCAAACTGCCGCTTTATGAAAAGCAGCTGAGGAGAAAAACTTTTTTTTTTTAATAAGCCAGACATAGTGATCCATCATGCAGGGAATACTGTAAAATGTTGTGATTTTTGTGTGCAGATGAGGCATAAACTTTAATGGCTGAGCATAATTTACAGGTGAAACAACAAAACGCATTCGGAAAATCTGTACAAAAACATTTAGGTAGAAAGTTGAAGATTGTGTTGAGGTTATAGGGACTATGTGTGCAACACTATATTTTTTGTATTTCCATTTGTCTTCATTTTTGTTGTTTTCACTCTGACCTGCTTGTCCTCCAGCCAACAACTTTTTATAATTAGTGAACCTCCTCCTTTTCCCTCATCTCCCTCCCTCCCTCCCTTCATTCATTCATGGTTCATTTCAGGATGACTTACCTTTCCTCCACTCGACATTTTGCTATAATCTTCAGCTTCAAACTTTTCACTTTCTGTCTCTCTGTTTCTTTCTTTTACAGTTTTAGGCTTCGCCTCATGAACTCTCACACTAAATTTATTGTATCTTAATGAGTTTACATACTCTACTGTGCTGGTTTGAATCTTCTTTCGTCTCTTTTGAATCATATTTGAAATGATGTTCTGGAAGAGGAGAATCCTGGTTATCAAGCTCCTTCTAAACATGAGTCTAATAGTATCCAGGTTTTCAGTTCATCTGTGTGAAAGTGTGTCTTTGAATCCTCCACATTCATTCTGACTCATGCTGGGGTTTGCCTGACAGTAAAAATTCACCTGTTAATTATTTCACTCCTTTTTTATCTACAGTAGTTCCTCGTCATTGGCTCGAGGATACGTAGCACGAGCCTCTACCTTCACCTCCTCCACCTCCACAGAGGAGCTGACCCCGGATCACACCTCTCTGGACTCTGTGGCCGACAGCGGCCGCGGCAGCTGGACGTCCTGCTCCTCCAACTCCCACGACTCCTTCCAGAGCCTGCCCACCTCCTCCTGCCGGCCCTGGGACCACGGCATCCACGGGCATCCGCTGTCCCTCCCACACACACACCTGGGCGCCTTCAAGCACACGCAGCTAGCCGGGCCAATAGCAGAGGTCGAGGCCGCCGCTCACGCGTGGGCCAACGAGGATGCCGTCAAGCAACACTCCAGAAACTCCAGCTCGGATCTGTCCAATCAGTCGCGGCAGAGCTGGGCGTCTTCCAGCTCGCTGTCGGACACCTACGAGGGGAATTATGGGACGATAAAGAGGCGAAACACCTCGGAGCACCCCTCCTCGCCAACCAATGAGGAAGGAGGGCAAAGCACAGACCCTGTCTACAAAACGGTGACATCAAGCACAGAGAAGGGCCTGATAGGTGAGGGGTCAGGTTGCGAGTTTGATTCCCTGTAAACACAATGTGACAGTGATCAGCTCTGTCGCTACGTGTGTGGTTGTCTGGATAGTTACAGTAAAAAATAGTTTTCCCTTTTACACAGTCTGTTGTTTTAGGTGAAATACTGCAGCTTTCTGTTGCTTGTTTTGCTGTTACGGTTTAGTGAACATCTGGCAAACGCTGCATTTCTTCAATCTTGGGCAAAGATCCCAAACAGATCTATTTCTTGTCGCTGACAGAAGTTATAGAGCATCCTCGTCAGAAGAATATAAATTTGTCTTTTGGATCTCCAGCTGTAGTTTCATTGTAAACTATGAGACTTTGCAGCTTGATAGTTTTACGGTGATAACAAAAACTTGTTTAGAGTAGTGGAAGAGGAGTTAAGACAGCATGTCCACTGCCGAAACAATTGGTCAGTTAATATACAAATAGATCAATAGACATTGAACTGAAAGGTTTTGATAATCGATCAATCGTTTAAGTTGAATTTGCTCGTTTTGCATCAGTTGTAAATGAAATTATATTTTGGACTGCTCAGACAAGCACATCACTTTGAACTTCGGGCAAATTATAGAATATTAACGATTAATCGATTAATCTGGTCAATAACTGACTGATTATTTAACAATGAAAGTAATCATTAGTTGCAGCTGTTCATCCATCTCATTGGTTGTATATTTTCCTTTTGATTTGGACACGTTTTGGTGCATGTATAGTTGTGTAGTGTTTGTGAAACATCACATTGATTTTAATTTTTCCATTATTTTCTTTTGTTCCTCCCCTCCCCCACACAACTCCCCCCGCACCTCCTTTTCCGATGACTTTTTCACAACCCGCCACTCCGCATCCCCTCACTCCCCTCCTCCTTCGCTCCACCCCCTCCTTTCTTTTGATCCACACCTCCATCCAGTGTACTGTGTCACCTCCCCCGCCAAGGATGAGCGTTACCGAGCTCCCCCTCCCACCCCTCCAGGCTACCAGGGTCTGGCTCTGGGGGATCTCGTCCTCACAGACGGAGTAGTAGGTGTGCCAGGTGGTCTCCTTCCCAGGCCTCCTCACCTCAAACCTCCAGACTACAGCGTGGCCCTGCAGAGGAGCAAACTCCTGCAGAGCCCTGGAGCCGCTGGCAATCTGGCTGAGGCACGGAGGCTGGCTGCTAACCATCACCTCCACCACCCAGAGGCCCGGACGGCTGGCTCCACGCAGGGCCACTCCAGACCGCCCAGCATCTGCCTCCCACCACAGGAGCTGGCTGACAGTGAGGATGGTACGTCCCCCAGGATGGTGAAATGATGGTGAAAAGCACAATGCATGTCCCAAATACTATTACTTACAATATGCAGGACCATAATGTTACTAATGTTTTGGGAATAACAACAAGCTTACAAAATAGTACAAAAAAACAGAAAGAATAACATTTACAATGAATTCCTTCTGCAGTCATTTTTCTTTTTGCACATTGTTAAAGGGAGTCCCCAATTTTTCTCTTCACTTTCTGTCTAAGGAAGATTTTCTGAGCTGTGCTCATCACAAGAGAATCTTGTTTACTGTAAAATTGAGTAGTAAATGGAGCGGCAAGAAGCTTTAAGGCGCATGGAGACATAAACTGGTTGGAAATTGGATTAAACTGCTTTACTTCTTAGATCTTTTTGTGGGAATTGGAAAACATACCAGGAAGTAAACACAAATACTAACATGATTAATGCTTTAAGCATGTCATATTTACCAAAAATCATATAACAAAGAGTGTTTTTATTGATCTTTGACTCATACTGTGGAGTTTGTAGTATTCCACTGTGTTTCATATGTTTCATTTCCATTCTTGAGTTGTAAAATTAGCTGTTTGAGCTGTTTGCCACACACAATATGTTCACACAGGGTCTCAGAAAAGATTTCAGCAGGTCTTTAAAAGTCTTGAAAAGCATTGAAAAGTCTTAAATTTAGCTGCCTGCCACAGACAGTGATGTTATTTATAAAATGGTTTTGCATCTGATTTTGGGCATTATACAATATATGTAAGCTAAAACAAGGCTGTTTCTTGGAGTCAGCACCATCAGACCTGCAGCAAACACGGTCACTTCAGTTAGCTAGAGTATCTATGAAGCTAATCACCTCACAATTGTAACATATTAAGCTTTCAATTAATCAATATCAATAGATCTTAGAGTCTTATAAAGCCTAAAATGAAACTTTGTGAACCTGCAGAAACCCTGTGAGATGTGAGATCCTGCTAAACATCGTTCTCTCTTCTCTTTTCCAGATGAACAAGTGTCGGCGGTGTGAAGACAGTGATGTCACATGCACACACACACACATACACACACACACACACACACACACACACACACACACACACACACACATCTTCTCTCACCATGGACCAACTCGTGTTGATCAGGCTTTGGACTAAGCTAGCAGCCTGCAGTCACCACGTATCAGAGCACATTCTCCAACACCCGTCCACAAATCTGTGTGACATCACCACGGACCATAACGCACCTGTGGACCGGAGGAGTGGGTCATGTGACCTCTCTCCACCTCCCAGGACTTGTACAATCATCTCTTTTTAAATCCATTTCACAAAACAAAGAAGAAAAGAAAGATTTTAGATACTTTTTAAAAACTCCCGAACAAAGCAGAGGAAGGCGGTGTGACGGGGTCACATCACAGTAGATGGACGTTTTAAAAAAGGACGAATAAAAGAAGGAAAGAGTGACAGTAACAATGTCTCATTAGAAGAAGTCGGCCTCCTTGGAAACAGACCACCATGTACCTCCATTTTGCGCTCCAAGCTCTCTTGTCTAAAGGTGTTTCACGTTGTTTTTTACAGTTTTAACATGTTGTACAGTGATTTGTTTTTTCTAAGCTGAATTTTTTCTTCTTCTTCTTTTCATTTGCATCTCTGAGCTTTGCATCGTTTTTATGTGAGAACAGTGAGAAGGAGCAGACAAAGGGATAGAAAGATGTAGTGTAATTATTACAGGGAACATTTGCTTGTGGGGATTTTTTGTTCGTTTGCTGTCAGCTCAAAAGAAGATGAATGTAGATAAATAAGACGAGAAAAAAAACAGATAATGAGATTTTTTTTTTAGGGGTGTTCATGGGCCTCTATCAAACCTTGGCACTGATGATGTAAATTTACATAAATAACATCAGTTTCCACACAAACAAACCAAATCCACTCAAAAAAAGCTACAAAACCAACCCAATATTTACACTTTTGACTGTATTTGAGGCCAGGAAAGCCATCAGGAGCCACATAGAGCCCCTCGACATATTCTTTCAAAAAGAGAGAGTAAACCTGAACTAACAGAGGGCACGTCGGTTTGTGTTTACCACTTATTGGACTTGGAGAAAAAAAAAAGACTTCGATCATCTCTCAGGCAGTTCTTCATGTCGCGCTCCCCGCCGCCCCAGCCACCTCTCTTATTGCTCGTTCAGTCTGACGCGAGGTACTTTAGCGGCATGCTGCCTCCTGGATGTTCTATAAAAACTGTATTATAACTCGTTTTTAATGAGCTGAAGAACAAATGCCTCACTGCTTCCTGTAGAGTAAAACGTGCGTCATTATTCTATTGCAGCAGCTATAATAAAACGATAAATTAGCACTGTGTGATCACACAACGTGCATGCATATACACACACACACACACACCAAATCTTAGTTTGTGTGTGAAAAGACAAAGGACAGTGTTTACACCGATGCTTACACATTTTGTTTACAGTGTTTATTAGACTAGTTGTCTATTGAATTACAAGCTGTAATGTTAAAGTATAATTCTCCAGGTTCATTTGACCTTGTAAATTTGTTTATAACGCAGCAGGAATATGAGATGCAGCATAAACTCTGACTATGTGCTCATAGTGTACCTCTATATTGGTTTTTGCTTCTTATTTAAAAAGAACGAGCGACAAAACAAATCAACAGATCATTTTAATGCCTGGCTTGCATCTCCATTCCATGTTCATAGTACATTTTGTAGAATATTTAAAGGATTTGCTTGAAAATTGTTTATTTGTACTGAAAACGGAAGCAAATTTGTACATTCTGAGTAACGTTTTGGAAAAGGAAACTTGTTTCTAATTGTGTTTGTCTGCAGTGCAGCAGGGGTGTAACTGGAATTAGACATTCTTCTCTTCTACTTTCTGTCTCGCGCTCTGTGACACTTCTTTCGTATTGTTTTGCCACACAAAGACTTGAAATGATTAATGCTAATATATACATGGCATATATATGAATTTATACATATATATTTTTGTTGTTTCTTTGCCATAAATTAATGTATAGATGAAAGAAGAGAGTCCTCTATAAAGGCTATTTTTGAATATTTTGTTATAAGAAATAATCCAAGGTTGTGATTGCCCAGTTTCTGTCTGTGGGCAGGAGTCTTTTAAGGAATTAGTTCTTGTTGTTGTCCATGACTTATTTTCTCCCCTGACACTCTATTGTTGGTGCCATTTCTGCTCTGTCTATAGTTGTAATTGCTGCTGTGTTTTGGGATATGACTGCGTGTGTGTTTGTGTGTGTGTTTTGTGGAATTATATTTGTGAGGTTGGGATCAACATCGATTTTTTTTTTTTTTTTTTTTTTTTTTTTTTGGATGCAGTCTGGGCTCACAGCACATAAAGAAAGGCTCAGTAGTCATTGTCAATAAAAGCCCTTTTTAGTTTGCAGCTCTGATTGCTCCTGCCTGCATAAAGGCGGGACCCTTGTGGGTTTCTTGCCATCAATTTCATGGCATAAGGCGAGTTCATTCAAACTCCGACTGGATGATTGAGTGGATGGAGTTTGCTATAATATCCCAGTCTGTTTGACTTGGACAGAACAAACCCTGCCATGACGCCATGTCTGGTATCATCTCCCTGCCTTTCTCTTAGCCTTGTCAACTCAGCAGGACTTTAAACCTTTCTCCTCACTGCACTCGTCTGATGGATTTCACTGTATCCACTGTGACCTTAGTCCCTTTTTTTTCTTTTCGAAAATAATCTCAATAGTAGAAACGTTGAAACAGACTGAGAGTCAGAAACTGACAATTTCACTTTTTTTTTTTTTTTGCACAACTGTATTCCTCAGACTCTTAACCGTACATCAGTATTAATCTTCTGCATGGATGATTTAGAAAATAGCTGCATAGATGAGTTGACGCAGATGTTACAAATGGCACGGATCTTATTTAGAAGTCAGAGAAAATGCTATATATATTTTTAATTGCTTTCAAACATTTAATTGAGAGCTAAGATTTGTGTTTTTTTCCCATAAAAAAATTTGTACAGAATTTTAGAATGAAACTCTCGGCACAGAGTTATTTTATTCCTCACATGAGCTAAATAAGCACTCCATGAAACGATGCTACAATTTTTTTCTTTTTCTCTTTTGAGGGCTAAATTTAATTGAGCAGTAACCCCCTCTCCTCCTACTCTGCATACAGTGGGTATGTTTTCATGGAGGATCTGGCAGTGAGCAGCTCTTGACACTGTGAACGTAACATGTCGGCGTTTTTAACAGCAGAAAACCAGAGAGAATAAATTTCACCTCTCTCACAGCTTGAGGAGTATATCTGGCAAATTGTAATTTAGCCTCCCCTGTCCCATGTCCTGCCATGTTACCTGGAATGCAATAAGAGAGATGTGAATGTGTTTTATGTAGACATCTTTTGGCATTACAGCAGAAATGCACAACAATAAGCTTAAATGTGGTGAGTGTGCTGCACAATCTGTACAAAGAGGTATTAACTTGGTCTGTGGCTTAAGTTTGCTTTCGTCTCACACTTCTTATAGCTATTGTAACTTATGTCTTTTAGAAAGACAACATGATTTTGCTCGTACGCTTTTTATGTATTTTTTACGAGTGATTGTAAATAGTTGTTATATTTTTGTTTAAGAGAATGTTTAAAAAGGAAAAAATACCTTTTATTTCTCCAAGTCTACTGATATGAATTTGGACAATGAATAAAATGTTAAGCAGAAATGATTTTGTGTCTTTGTTCGTGCTTGATAACCTGGTTACCAATACTTCACTTGTAAAGCATTCATCCATTTTCTGTAACCGCCTCTCCTCATCAGGGTCTCACCAGGGAGGCTGGAGCCAATCCCAGCCGACATTGGGCAAGAGGTGGGGTACAACCTGGACAAATCGCTTCATAGGGCACATAGAGACAAACAACCATTCACACTCACATTCACATCTTCGGGCGATTTAGAGTCACTAAGCTTAATTGTTAAATACAAAATAGTGTTACCTCTTTACAGGAATCTGTCCACCATTGTGGTCCAGACTGAAATATCTCAACAACCAACACTTTTTTTTTAACAGGCAACTAAATCATATTTTTCATGCTTGGACAGAAAAATATGGTTTATGGAACAGTTCTGGTCTAGGTTAAATATTAAAAAATTAAAAAGTCAACTTTTACTTACTGTACAGGGCAAGTTGACTTTTTCAATATTTAACACCGTCCTCAGTTTCTTCCTCGCTGTCTCTCCGCCTACTGCTGTGTTCAGCTCTATCAGTTCTGATCAGAGGCGAAGGGCTTTATGCTGAGCTCAAGGTCAGGTTCCTTTTATTACTCATTAAAGGTTTACTGTCACACAGAGGGGCAGGAAGTCATGCTGGTTGCTTGTCTGTGTGTGTATGAGAGGAAGACTACACAAGTCTGTGTCAGTATCTGAATATTTTTTTCATTTTATGTTGATAGGCTTCTCAGTGCTTACATACTGGACTTAACTGTCATTGTCTGCAAGCTTTAAGCACCAGGAATGACTAAATTGTTTGTAAGTAGAAACCCACAAATGTAACCTTTAAAAGGTAAGTTCACACAAGTCACAACACTAAAAGCATTCATGTTGTTTAGGAGTCTGACAAAAGAGTGCAACTTACCACTCTTACTCCAATCAGAGTTTTCCAGAGTCTCCAGTTGTATTACACGGTCTTAAACAGCTAATGGAGTTTGCTCAGTTGTAATTGCGATGGATCTGTTGACACATGAGCTAAGTAACTCTTATGATTTAATCCATAGCACTTTGAGAACTTCTCTTTTGTGTTGGCTTAAAAGTTCTGTCTGAAAAAGTTCAGTCGTGACCTTGGAAACACTAGTCTGACAAAACAATCCCAACTCAAGTTCAACCACATCACATGGTAAGAGTTCAGTTCAGATGAACAGGAACAGGAGGTCTAGTGAAAATGGGCTGGTATGTATAAATGGCTAATGAGAGAAGAAGATGGGTGTAGAAGATCAGGTGCTGAGAAGGGCAGGAACAGTCTGGATATCTGGTGGGCAGAAGATGGATGAAAGGGTCTGGAAAGTTTTTTGGATGTAGGAACGAAAAAAAGAAGTTTTAGAGGTATTCATCAGCACAGCAGAGCTGTTTCGATGAAATCATAATCTACTGAAGATCTATCTTGAAAGCTCAAAAAAAAAAAAAATGCTTGAACTTGGGTTTGGAGTATTTTGCTTAACAGCTCACCATCTAGATCAACAGATAAACACAGCAAACAGGAAAAAACATCCTGTTGATCAGAAAATGATTTTAAAAAGTAACTATAGTAATGAGTAAATTATCTAAAAATATAGTCTATGACCGTGCAAATGCATAAAAGCTTTTTAAAACATAAAAAAAATGAGAAAGCAGACAGCAGAGGGAATGGAGGACCATGAGTATCGATGAATTCAACTGAATGACCTTGTACCTGAACTAATGTCACCTAGAATCATGGAGGTAGTAAAATAAGATGTCTGTCCTCACAAAGTCTCTGTTACTTTAGATAATCCACAGAAATAACACCAGCCACACCCTGACCACACAGGACACCATAAGTTCCAGGAAGTCTGACTAATTCACATGACGTTTAGTAAACTTTTGCTTAGTCTGACTTTGACACTATCTGAACTGCTTCTGTGTTCTTTTTCTGAGATAAAGCGAGAAGGATGTGTAATGGAGTCGGGTCAGGGTGGTGGTGAGGGGTGAGGTGCAGAGAGGGAGGTATGTTAACCAGCATGTTCAAAGAGCTGGTCTTTCCACTTCAGAGAGAATATTCCACAACGATGAGAGAAGTGAAAGTTCAGCTCCGAGTGGGATTCGATTGGAAACGAGTCGGTGAAATTACACACAGCTTCAATTATACATCACAAAGGGCGAAAGAGCCCCACTGGATGGCAGAGGAGGAAAAGTGGAAAAACGTTCGGGTCTTGTAGTATGTGCGGCCTGTATGCACTTGCACTGTGTGTGTGTGTGTGTGTGTGTGTGTGTGTGTGTGTGTGTGTGTGTGTGTGTGTGTGTGTGTGTGTGTGTGTGTGTGTGTGTGTGTGTGTGTGTGTGTCACACCTCTCCTCTGTTTTGACTTTGAAGTTGTGACTTTGTCAGGAGCAGAAGCCGAGAGCAGGAGGTGGGAAAACGGAAACTTTACCACCTGAGGGTTGTACGCACACACAGGGGTTGGCTTTTAGCATATTCCTGTCTAAATGAAAATTTGTGAAGCAAAACAGTTTGGAAAATATTCTGTCACCTGTACAGTCTCTGTGTTGCCCTTGAGCGTGTATATGTGAGTGTGCATTTACTCTCTCATACATAAATGAAAAATAAGCTGGTTTTCCATGTGTGTCGTTAACCTTTTGTATCCTGCTTTCTGTATGATCACATAAATAAGTTGTTTGTCCTCAAGTATTTCAGACTTTTTGAGGTCTTTAAACTGTGTTGTCTTTACATTATTGTACTGTATGCATGAAGGAAAAGTTTGTTATCTAGGACTAACATTAAAGGTCCAGTGTGTAGGGTTTAGTGCCACATAGCAGTGAAGTTGCAGATTGCAACCAAAATGCTAAAATACTCCCCCACACCTCACCCTCCCCCTTCTGAGCATGTAGGGAAAACTCTGGGGAAATTCATAGAAAAAGTAAAAGGCCCCATCTAGATTAATGTTTGGTTTGTCTGTTCTGGGCTACTGTAGAAAAATGGCGGTTCAACATGGTGGATTCCATAGAAGGGGACCCGCTCTCTCTGTAGATATAAATGGTTCATTTTAAGACAACAAAAACACAACAATTCTTATTTTCGGGTGATAATACACTGATGAAAACAATAGATCGTCATAAATGTTACACACTGGACCTTTATCGCATTTCCATAAAATCTATTATTTAACTATTGGTTACAATTAAAGCAACTGATGCATCTTTGTAGCCTAGATCTTTAAGATGCTGCCCATGTAATATCTCTCTAATATTTCCTTTCACCTCAGTACTGACCTTTGTATATTAAAGAGAAAAATCCTGTTTGTGGTTGAGTTCCAAAAACACTGGTTCCTACTCTTCCCATGATGCAACTCTTTTGTTAGACTCTTGTCCTAAGGAAGAGGGCCAGGCTTTGAAGCCAGTTTGACATAGTGGACAAACCGTGTAAAAACAATGTCATTTGATGCACAGCATGGCTTGTTTCCCATAAGCTAACATTTTGAAAGACGCTAATTGTTTTTGACCATCAGAACCCCTGTGAACGACTTTCATTATCAGAATTTGTTCCATTTGGTCTGATGTAGTGTAGATCAGCCGCACAATTAAATCCAGAAGTCAAACTGTTTTGGCTTCATGCACCACTGAGCAGCTTCAATAGGAATGAATGAAGTCCCACCTCCAAAGCTCTGTTCAGTTCAACTCAATATACTTAATTAATTAATATAGTGAATTAAAATAATATGGTTCATGGCATGTGTTGTCTGATAACGTCAGAAGGCAAAAGTGTTTATAGTTGTTCCAATCAGCCACACTAAAAGGCGGAAAACAGCGCACACTTTCAGTCTCCTGGAAGGCATTCATACTGTAGTGTTGCACTCAGTTGTGAACATGGGAAGGAATAAAAATGGTGGTTTAAGGTAAGAAAAGAGAGAGAAATTAAAAATTCACAGTTCATTTTCACTGTGTGAAGTAGGTGTGAATGTCAGATTGACGGTTTCAAAAAATCCCAGAAATTTTTGGATGGAGCCACCTCAGTTTTAACAAAGGGAAGGTGTGTGGGGTGGGTGGGGGTTTCTGAAGCCGTTCCACAATCCAACACTTCTTTGTTGTTTCTGAAGGAGGAAACATCTTTGCAAAAATCTTTCAAACTCCACAAAACAGGTCTATTGTTTAATACCTCAACATGTTGAGAAATATAGTATAAATACTACACCTATCTATCTATCTATCTATCTATCTATCTATCTATCTATCTATCTATCTATCTATCTATCTATCTATCTATCTATCTATCTATACTTACCCCATACCCCACGTGAGAGTGGCATCAATGTGTATGTAACTCATGTAGCTCATGTAGCTCAATTAAATATATTTCCCCAAATGTTACTTCAGTAATTTGCTCAGGAGACATTATACAACACAGTCCCAGCAGTACTACCATTCCAGTCTGTTTGGATCAACCACAGTTTGCAAACTAGCTACAAACTTTGCATGTTCTAATGCTCTAATGTTTGGGGGGTGTTCTTGCTCTGCGAAGTAGTTGTATTAACTGGGGGGACAACATGACTTTAAGTTTCTTTCTGTCCAGGTCTAAGGCCATTTGGTGATCAATGAGGCTGTCTGAACACAGGTAATGTCCAGCAGAGTCATTACTACAGTTCATCTTCTTGTTCTTCACCTCCTCTGCCACGTGTCACATACAGTCACTTGAGTCATTTTTCACAAAACCTGTGTTTCTTTAGTCAGAGTCACATTAAATATCTTCAGGTCTTTGTATTATTAAATTTTAAGGATTGTACTGACCAAAAATATCAGACCGGAAAGGCTGAATAATTTAAATAAAGTACTGTGTAGTCTCTTAACTGAGATTCTGGTTCATTATCAGCTTCTCCTGTTGATTACTTTTCAGATCTTTTCATGAAAGTGTCAATAAGGTCTCGCAGCAGAAGCTTTGCGTTCGCTTTTGAGACACTGGCACTTCTCCTGTTACCTTGTTAGTGGTGTTAGTGCAAGCCAGCCTTGTGTGACAGTCTCAACTATTTTTATACTTTTTTTTTTGTTTTTTTTAAACCCTTTGAGTATTTAACAGTTATAGTTGTGACAGTGCTGTGTATAGAACATTTCAAACAGTTTAGTTAACATGGAGCCTTTACAAATAGAAAAAAATGGAAACAAAACATCTCATTATTGATGTTTTTAGATGCCTGTTATGTTTCCCTTTGCAGTTTGGTGTATAGCTGTGTTGTTTCCAGGTTCATCCCTAGTCATTTGTTACAATACATGAAAATATTGATTCCTAAGATGTTAGGATGTAGGAGTGGGGAAAGCAGCAATGGTCTGAACACAGGCAGAGAGACAGTATTATTGTCCTGAAAAAAATTGTGCCTCTTTTGTTGTCCTGCATTTCAATGAAGAAAGGTTTTTCTTAAGATATTCCTGGACGCTCAAGTCTGCCTCTCTGGACCATTTATGAGGCAGGAAGTTACACGTTAAGGTGGCACCCTGCAGAGTCACTCTGGCCATTTGTCACCTGTCCTCAAGGCTTCCTGCAGCTTGTAAAGAGGTTGAGGTCAGCATCCTTGCATCTCACTGTCCTCAACAACATCAGCAGCACAGCACAGATAAATGACCTGACAAGACCACGGATTGTAACCCATTGTTATAAAGCCTGCACGTAATCCTTCAAGCTCCATCTTTTCTTATCCACTATTTCTTCTTATGACATTTACGTGTCCGTGTGACACCCTTGAATCTCACTGAGGTTTTGGTTTAATTCAGTTTTGCTAAGGTTGTTTCATTGATTTAAGTAATTCAACTTATTGTGTGATATATGGTCAGGAATGATAAAAGTGCTGAACATTTTGGACATGTAATCTCTACATTTTTGGCCATCTCCTATCAAGCTGCCTCCCCTCCAACATAATCAGTCATTTATAGGTCAACACACTCCTATCAGAGGAGATTCGTGGCATAGATATTTTCTTTTTCTTACCTACAATTTCAAGCACAAAAAACAATTTCTGACTCATCTCTTTGCATTTGTTAGATAAGATAGATAATGTGTTTGAAAAAAACAGTCTTTGGAAAAAAAAAAATAGAAATAAATTGAAACATCAGAGCTGACTCCATTGAGCCGGAGAATTTCCTCTCCTGCTGTTCCACTGATGACCATGTGGGGGCAGTGCTGCATTGTGAGACACACTGCCATCAGCATCTGCATTTCTACGCCTGACAGGCATTTTGCGAGATTTGTAAAAGAAGGCTATTTGGAGAGCATATTTTCCCCCAGAGATTGGCCATCCTATTAAGGTGCAAATTACCAACACGTTGTCCATGTTGGAACAATGCAATCCTGGCTTTGCGGAGGGAACGATTATATCTGTCTCAATTGTCTTTACTCGGTGTGCAAAAGTCTCCTCTCTTCCCTTAACCCGTAAATGTTGGCTCCTTGAGGGGAATGGCTGCCACTCCTCCATACTGAGATTTAATTGTTGTTTTTAATGGCTGGTTGCCTCACTTTGTGTGTGTGTATAGATCTATTTAATTGACTTAGTGAGTGGGCAGAGTGTGTGTAACTTCACTTGGCTTGTGTTTTTGAGTGTGTGTGTGAATTAGTGTCACTTTCAAAGAGAGTCGTGCCTTTAAAGTCGATTTGGTTTTAGATTACGTGTCCTGTATTTGTGTGTGTATGTGTGTGTGTTAGAAAGAGAGAGAGAGAGAGAGAGAGAGAAATTATTTGGGAGGGTAATCCATCCTCCCTAACTGTAGAAGATGCAGTTGTGCTGCACATAAGGGCCTCATCATCATCATTATCATCATCATCATCATCATCATCATCATCATCATCACTATGATCATCAAATATCATCATCATCTACCTTAACTGACAGAGTGAGCTGGGAGGAAGCCGAGGAAATTATAGTCAGAAAGAATCTATCTATCTGTCTGTCTATCTATCTATCTATCTATCTATCTATCTATCTATCTATCTATCTATCTATCTATCTATCTATCAACAGTCCAGCTGCCATTTACATCCACTCTTATCTGTCTTAAGCAAGGTTGGCAAAAGATCACTCCAAAAATGTGTGTGTCTCTGTGAAAGCGTAAGCAAGTGTTTGTGTGTGTTACCAAGCTTCACGAGAGTAAGCGAGTGTGTCTATATCCTCACCAATGCTAAGACTGACTGACTATGGTTCAGTACTTGGTGTGTGTGTGTGTGTGTGTGTGTGTGTGTGTGTGTGTGTGCACTCACATGTTTAAGTGTGAGTAACTCTTGCAGGGGATCAGCTACGGTTGACAGAGCAAAGTAGCTGGATGCCACTTTCCCAATAATGAGTCAGGGTCAAATGGTTCAGAGGAGGAGGGGAAGGTCAAGAGTTTGAATAGGATGATCGACCTATACGCACACTCATACACACGCTTGACTTTTTTTTCCTTTTAGAGGAATCAAGTGGAGAGTGGTGAAGGGTGAAGGGAGGTGGAGAGAAGCTCAAGGGGAAATGTTAAAGGAATAGGGAGGAGATAGGAGTTGATATGTGTGTGTCAGTGTGTGTGTGTGTGGGTGTGGAGGGGTATCGTCTCAGCAGGACGTCCCCTTTGCCCGAAGCACACCTAGAAGAAGAAAGAAGAGACGGGAGAAGGTGGGACAGGAAAAGAGAGGTGGGGCTGAATAAAACTTCTGCGCAAACAGAACTAGTTTGTACGATGTGTGAAAGTTTTTCTAGCTGATCTAACTGAAGAGCTTGCTGTGATCGTTTAAATATAAGGGTTAATGCTGCACATTTTCAAACTGTCTCTCCTGGAGGGCATTCATAGTGTTGCACACATGAAAAGTGACAAAATGTAAAGAATAAACAAGGGAGCTAGAGAGAGTAGTTCAAACCCTATGGCTCCTTTCTTGTGTCCACACATAGCTTACCAATCACTGCACAAAGTGGGTGTGAGTGTGTAGATTGCTGATTTCGGAAAGGTACAGAAATAAACAGATGCAACACCCCCGATTCTGTTGTCTGAGAGCGGATGGAGTTTTGGCTCTCTGTATACACTATATACTATATATACAATATGTACACTATACCAGCATTTCAATCTTTTGAAATTTTCAAAAACGGTCTCTAGAGTCAGTACATCTGGGAATTGTGATCAGCTGTACTGACATTTAAAAGGAGTGATTACAGAGAAAATTGGAGGATATGAACAGTCTTTTCTGCCAGATTTAGCTGTTTAAATGTCTGAGGTCCTTTTTAAAAACAACCATTAACAATGCTATGCTAAATGTATGAACATTTTTAGATTTAACCAACTTTGTGTGTCTAAAATAGGAGTAGAATTCTAGAGGCTGAGGCTTCAGTATACTTATACAATACAGACGTACTGCGAACATGCTGCAAAGTTAGGATTTTTGAGTATACATTTACATGCTTTTCTTTCCTGTTTCAAACCCACCTTGTGATCAGAGTTGGATCAACCAACCAGCTTGCTAGATGTGCACTTCCTGATGACGCATTGGTTGAGACTTGGGCAATATGCAAACCTCTATGACCTACGGTTTCCAGAGATGGAAAGTCTAAGTAAAAACAATCTTGTTTTAAGTAAAAGTAAATTTTTAGATCAGTTAAAATGTGCTCTGTGTACTCATGGTTACCCATAAAACACACTTGTGCATGAAAGACTTTACGTGCAACTTAGTTCAAGTCTAAGATGGAAGAGAGACAGAAAAAGCAGCAGTAGAGAGAGAAAAAGAAAGTGAGAATGAGAGATGAAGAGAGAAAATGAGAAACTGAGAGAGTGTCAGAGGGAAAACCTAAGTACCCCCTACTGAGGAAGAGCTGCAGAGAAATGGATGAGAGAGGTGATGGGGGGTACTTAGTGGGAGGCCCCTCTTTTGAACTAGATGTCAGGAGAGAGCGAGAGAGGGAGGGAGGGGGCATCTCAGAACAGATCAGAATGTAGCAGAGCAGATTAAAGACGGAGAGATCACAACAGAGTTAAGGAGACAAGAGAGAGAAAGAAGAGATGATGGTGATAAAAAAAAGACACTTCAGCAGCTCCAGCAAAGAGAGGAGAGGAGAGGAGAGGAGAGGACAGGAGAGGAGAGGAGAGGAGAGGAGAAAGATGCTGAAGGTCTAACCTCCTCTGGTGCTGCTGAGTTGCAGCCAGGTCTTTGATCCTGCACTTCATTTAACTCCACTGTAGGAGACCCTCCCAGTCTGATGCACAGGATTAAAAGCCCATTCCAGAGTTTATTTGACATATATATTATTATTCACACAGGTTCATGCTCGCTAGTGTGACTTATTATCTGTGTGCATGTAAAAGTAAAAATCTTAAATGCCCCTTCAAATGCCTGAATTATTGATTGATTGATTGATTGATTGATTGACTGATATAAGCAATGAGGTCCTACACAAACATACACATTTTTCTGTTGATGTTGGACCAGTTTGGTCACTTCTCATAAGGCTCTTTTTGCTGGTTAGAAATAGGCAGAGATCAGTCAAGTTTCTAAATGCGTTAACATGTAGCAACATTTCAGTCCAAGTCTGATGTTTGATGGGTTGTTTGGTTCATGTTGACTGACAGAAGATGAGCAATCAAATCTGTTCTAACCACACCCAGACATACTTTAAATTATCTGACTTTTTGAGCACTATAAAATCTAAATTTATAACACCCAAGTATTCCAAAATTTACTGTCTAGTATCACCGGGAATTAAGTCCACATGGGACCATTCCACATCCCACAATTTACAAGTGTTGCCAATGTTCAGTGCCAATGCTGGATGTAATGTTCCCTTCATGTAGCAAGGCAAAAAGTAAGGGCGTGGGAGTCAAAGTAGTTGATGAGCATGTTGTTGATTGATTGCCTAATTTCATACCTGTTTATTAAAAATGTTATTTCCCTAACTTCCCTAGTTTCCTGAGTGTTTTAGTCCTGTTTTAGGTGCCGAACCGAAACCATACCCTAGCTATTGTATGTTTGTATCATAGTGTTTCACTCTGTTGTACACAAGAAAAGTGTATAATAGTTATTGCAAGAATGAAAAACGAAAGGCGGAGAGAGAACCCTGCTCGCTTTCTCACCTCTGCACAGCTGGACAATCACGACATGAAGTGGGTGTGAATGTCAGTTTTAGAAAGGTACAGAAATGGCTGTTTGGCCATTTGACAAGCAGTTCTGACGGAGAACACTGGCACCTTACAATATATTGCACACAATTGTTACTGACCAGCCAGACAGGGACACAAAACAGATTACACGTTCACTTTTATACTGGCAGTACTTGTTGCTTTTACATGTTGGCATACAGTGTTGGGAAAGTTCACTTTCTACATGAACTAGTTCAAAGTTCAGTTCACAAATTTTAAAATGAACTAGTTCAGTTCTTAGTTCATAATTCAAAATTTTGAACTAAGTTCACAGTTCCAAAAATGAACTAGTTCATAGTTCTTTTTTTTTTCAATATGTAGCTGCGAGCTATTATTTTTCAAAATTATTGCCACAGCCCATATAGTACCACAGACAGCAATTATTTTATCAGTTTTAACACTGAAACTATGTGTCAGATTTCATCTTCGTATCCAATTTTGAATCTTTATCCAACCACGGTTTACATTAGCATTGAGAGGACAGCCCTCAGAATACTGGCATTTCCCCATTTGTTGCCACCTTTTCAGTCCACACTAGTAGCCAGCTGCAGCTTTCACCCCTGCAGTATATTCTCAAAAACATGAGGGAAAATTTGCTGCTTGAATGGTCTTTTTTAATGAGGAATTATTAAAACAAAAACAAGACAGTAGTCCTTAAGGTGCAAATGTTTTTCGATTTTAATAATTTCCCAAACCTGGAAACAATTCACATCAGTTTCCATTTTGCTTCTTGAAACCCGGCGGGCAAAGTTTACACAAAAAGGTAAGGTTTTTCCCACCTGGATCATCACTGACTTTTTCATAAAATTCTTTTAAGTAGTCATACGAAGATGCCGTATTAATTGCGGAGGCGGAGTCTGAGGTAGTGCTGCAGCCGTCATTTGTTTTTGCCTCCATGCTTCGCATTTAGATGACGCATGCAACGGTGCAACTCTGTGGTGGCTGGTGTTGTCAGATTGGGTGTTTTTCCGCTACATATTAAGGCCTGTTTTCGGTGTGTTTTAGGCGGGGTTTTGTATGGAAGGCTCTATGGAAAACTGTCACACCCTTGAACTAAGTTAAACTGTGAGAGAGCACCATTCACAAACGCCAGAATGAACGCGTTCACAATAATGTTCATCCGGCAGAAATACAGTACGTTCAGTTCACGTTCGCCCAAAATATGAACGAGTTCATAAACGATCGTTCATTGAACGCGTTCAGGCACAACACTGTTGGCACAGAAATAACAACAATACTCAGTCAAGAAGACATAAGAATGTATAGGAAAACACTGTCAGACAGCTGAACCATCATCTGGCACGAGTGCTGTTATGGAATCTGCAACAGATGGTGGATCTGTGCCTGTTGCTATGCACAATATATGTGGTAGCAACAGTATTACCATCCATGGTTATCACAGGTCAGGTTGTGCAAAAGCAGTTCAGCTTCCCTGAATCTTGAGAAACATACGAGATTCAGTGTTCTTCTCTCTAGCATCAGGCTGCTCAAGGCATTTGGGGTTGATTTTTTTTTTTTTAGATTTTAGCCATTTCTTTGAAGTCAGCAAATTGATTTGTGAACTGCCTCCGCAAAAAAAAAAAACATTAAGGGTGTCAAAACACACCTCAGCTTTAAAGCAAATTCTGTTTTCTATTACTGGCCCATCCACTGTGCCTTCACTGAAAAAAATCCCCATTTTGTCTGGGCCTCACTTACGTCATTATACTTTGTAGTTTTGCTGTCCAAACTTGTAAATGTGTATAGGTCCTTGATCAGAGTCATAGCCTCCGATAGACATTTCAATGAAGTGTTCTTAAGTAAACACTAAAGATTAAAAAATACCAGTGCAGATTTCAATTTGAATTCACACATTTTTTGCAGGATGTATATACAAGCTGGGTGTAACATAACAACTTTGAGCACTTCAGCGCTGTTTCCTGAAAGCCCTCTTGTACATTTCCAACCTCCTGATTTAAATATTATTCTGTCCCTCATCTACAAAAACATCTTGTACAGGATGTATTTGTATTAGATTCTGTTTGCCTTTACAGTCGTGATTTCGTTTGTCTTTGAATTACAGTGCTGTTTAATGAAAACCTTTATCTTTATACGATTAACTTCAACGCCAAGGTCCTGCACAAATCAACAGTTAGGAAATTGATTTTTTTTAAAGTGCTCTGTGCTGTCTGTTCCCATTAATGACATTGAAATCTGTCTTGTCTTGTTACCTTGAGTCAAAGAGGACAGATATTGGCCAAATTTATGCTGTATTGTATTCAGCGTCTCACTGAAAGGAGCCTCAACAATCTCTTCGTGTTACTAAGGAATATGAAATAGCCATTGGGATTTGCTAGGTTCAGTTGAAGAATTCAGTGATAGTGTGCGAATAACACAAAAACATACAAAAGGTTTATTTTCCTCTAGGGCTTGTGCTCCAGGAATACCAGGTACAGTCAGAGTAATAAAAGAGAGGCGTAAATTAATGAGGCTGTTACTTTTTTAAATTCTCCTCTTGTCTGATGGACTCCTCAGTCAGGAACCCATTCTACCTCAAGATAAATCTTTGATTTTTTAAAATATACATGTATGTAATAAAGTCTGGTCCTTTAAGTTTGACAAAACAAACCTATAAAATTAATTACCTTTCAAAATACCTTAGCTAATTTTGTACCCCCTTGTAGCTGCTGAGTACCCGGGGGTTTGGTTGGGACAGAAATCAAAAATGTGAATTAACCCTTTAACTAGTCAATAGCCTGCCCACTCTTAACAGGTGGTTTGAGGTGCTGTTCGTTAGCAAACTGCCCCAGCTGTTTGCCACATGCAACTTATCACAGAGGAAAAATAAGCAGAAACTACAGAAATTGCATGGGTGACATCACCAACCAAGGCCAGAGTATCTGTCAAGCAGCTTCGGGAGCCAAATATGACGGACGGACACAGCGAAAACCAAGTAAACAACGTCGGGCTTTGTTTGCCAGCTTTGCTGTAAACACTTGGAGCTACTGCTGCTGTTCACGGAATTGTTAGCTTTACAGTAATACATACAAATCTGCACGCTAACAGTTTGCACTACGTACTTCAATGGAGGACATAAAGCTAAACGTTGGTCACGGACAGTCGGCTCTAAACGACACTGATTCCTGTCCACCTGTCCGCAGCCTGAAGTCTTGAAGGATTTATTTACTTAACCTCACAGAGCCACTGCACTGTAAGTACTTATTGCTTGTTTTACCTTCCTCATTTTAAGTTTATGTCTTGGATATGAAGTTGGTACTGTTATGAAGTGAAGTTATGGCTGCTCACATGTCTTGGTCTTTGCTGGCTGTCCTTGCCTGCAATAATTGCATTACTATTGATTAAGTTACTTTCTTGAAGTGAGTGTTTTCAATGCTGTTTATTTACATCACGGTGAAATGGAGGTGGAACATGATTAATAACACAATGTGATGTGTGGGTGTTCATGGCTCACTGTATAACAGTGTTGGAATGAAACTAAGTGCATTTAGTACAAGTTTGCGGTACTTGCACTTTAGTGTTTTCATCTCATGTCACTTCTAGGGTAAACGTTGAGCTTTTACTCCACTACACTTATTTGACAGCTTCATTTGGCATGCAATATTTTTCCATTTAAAAAAAACATGGCGCTTATAAAAAAACATTAATTAGCAACTATTTTTTATAATTTCATGATCCAAACTACTCATTTGAGAGAATTCGCTGCTTTTCCTTTATAATTTGAATAATTATGAGGTTTAGACTATTGGTTGGATGAAATAGAGCATTGTGAATTTGTTGTTTTGGGTAATTGCATTTGTTACTATTGCAATCAATTTATTAACTGTCACAGGGCCCATTTTTCTGCAAGTGACTTCTTTTACTTGTAATACTTCTAAGTGCATTTTCCTGATTATTTTTACATAAACAAATGACAGCTGGGGTTTAGATCTATCCACTTCCTCCCTTTAGGATTATTTATTTCCTGCAATGGTCCAGGCCTCATGTAGTGGACTCATAATAACTGGAGTCCTGCTCTGTATCTAATGAAGTTTTGGCAGGTATGTGTATTAAGGTCACTCCCCAGCCCCTGCTGCGTTGAGGTTGGTGTGTGCTTGCTAGGAGTGACAAAGTCGTGAGTTTGCCAACTGTAATATTTTTCACATAATGTTGAAGAAGTCTCATCAAATCTCGCTGTTCTGATGCACAATTTCAGTTCATGATTATGATTCACCGCAAAAACTGTTATGAAAGCGCGGCCAGTCAATTTCTCTCCCGCTCTCACAGCACTCCTTTCAGATGTGCCTACTTCCTTTCATTGCAGCATGTGGCCAGTTTAACAGAAGCTGTAATAATATGTTGAGATAAAACCTGTGATGTGCCGCTTCAGCCACGTCCTCTAAAAGCTTCCCAGCTTTAATTGCGGAGTAGAATTTCTTTCACACTGAACCGATTAGGGGATGAGGCACATCAAGTGTTGCACCAAAAGGTCAGTCTCGTATGAAATGGGCATATTGATGGAGCAATTACAAAAAAAATATTCTTACATCGAGACTTTTCTTTCATGAAGTTGAGCTATTTTGATACCCTTTTCTTGTCTCTTCCCATCTCTCCCTTTAAGTTTGAATAAATGTTATGATGTCAGTGTGAGTTTTTGGATTGATGGATGACTACAGTGCCCGGAGGCAACTATTTCAACTTACAAGCCTGTCTGTGCTTTTAAACCAGCTTTCATATAATTTAGAAGAAGACACCCACATGTGTAGGCTATGCACACACACACAATGGAGTTGGAAGACTTCAGCCTTGGTTTTATCATTAATTTTCACCAGCACTCTGCTTTGACTGGACCTCTTACAGATACACAGTGACTGTTAGGATGGGTTTGTGTGTGGGTGAGTGTATATAACTTAATTTGACTCAAACTGAGAAAGAATTAGGTTTTCTGTGTTGTTATGATGCACAGTGCCTCTCTGCAATCCCTTAGTGTTGCAGAGGAGGGAATAATATGTCGAATCTCATTAGCAGGGAGACTGCGACATCTTCAGTGTGCTGTTTATACCTTAACCACCCGCGTGTGTGTGTGCGCCGGCAAGCTGGTGGATGTGGTTGTTTTTATTTATGCCTATGCATGCATTTGTTTGTATCTGTGAATATGCACTCTCTATAGCATCTTCTTGTGTTTGTGTGTGTGTGTACCAGTCAGTCAGATAGCAGTTAGTATGCACTGACTGTGGGTCCAGATTACTGTCATGATTGATGTAGCTGTGTACACACTGGATCTTAGAGCTGTCTGCCTAAAATGGATCGGCCATTCCCTCCATTTTATTCCTCATCACCATCTTCCTTGTTGTCCTCTCTTTTTCCTCCTCCTCCCTCCCACTCTTTATTCGGCTCTTTTCTGTCTGAGACTATAATCTCTGACGAGAAAAGGCAAAAACCTTAATTTGATTCAGAAAGCAGTGTCTGGATTTCTTTAAATGGTGTCTCAGTGCATGAACAGACTTGTTGATGTTTGAGCTGTTGAGTGTGTATGGGAGACTCAGGCTCAGGTGGTTGCATTGATAACTGTTATGACCTTGCTGAGTGCTTAACTTTGCCTCACTTTTAGTTCTGAATGTATTTCTCAAACAAGGCACATTACTTGACAGCAATTTTGGGAAGTGATCAAATGTTGCTTTGAAAGCTTCAAATCCAAAAAATGCTGGCTCCATTGTCTTACATTTTCTACTTTTTATTGTAAACTGCATCTCTTTGGACAGAACAAAGAAACTGAAAGTGTCAGTTTGTGTGCTGCAGCTTTTTGAGAAAATAATCAGCTGATTAATTGCAAATGACAAACTTCAGTTGCAGTCTTGCTCTACTCTACTACTGAGATGTTGCAGCACAGGCTATGTTTTGTGTATTTGTATGTTTGTAATATAGCCTAGCTTTGGACATGAGATGATTCAATGATTCTCTGGCAAAAGAGGGACAGTCTTGCTTCGTGGGTTTCCAAAGCCCAGCTGCAAAATGGACACTCTCCTGGCCAACAGCAACACTTGACTGGTTCAGTCTTAAAAACTGGCCGGTCTTCCTACTGCTGATCAGTCTGTTGCGAGTAAAATATTTAAGAACTGCACAGTTGATGAGGACTCTTTTCATTTTTTACTAAAACTACATTACATCATCTCCCAACTTGATTCAAGTTTTCTCTCTGGAGAGAAGCCAATTATGCATTACTTTTAGTTTTCTATTTCCACTCTTCCTCTTCCTTGCTAACTAATTTTCATGCACTCTCAGTCACAACATGTGGTGTTATTTCAGCTGTCTCCAGTTGGCTTAATGTAGCTGGAAGATTACTGGTTATTGTGACAATAATTTGTAATCCTATTTTCCTCTTTCTTTTTACTTTTAAAAATAAAATAGCCTAAGAAAAACAAGGTTGAAGTACTTGTACATCTATTCTTTCATGTTTGTAAAAAAAAAAAAAAAGTATCTGTGTATTACTTGAAGCTCCTCTCTTACTTCCAAGTTTTAATAAATTTATTCTCAGTGTGGGATTGTTGTTTTCTTTTTTCCTCTCCCAGCAGCTTTGCGATTAACTTCTATTCAAGTCCTATAATGGTGCTACAGGCTAGATGATTACTCGGAATACAGTGGAGCCATAAAACAACTGTGATCAGAGCCTGTAATGAGAGCACGACGAAAGGGCAAAAATGCAGTTAGAATGGCAGAGGTGTTAAAGGCTTGATGTTCTTCCAAACTGTTGGTGCCGGTCATGTGCACCTCTTTTCGTTTCACTATTTATTGTGTGTGCGTGTGTGTGCATGCGCTTGGATATTAGACCTTAGAAGGGCAAGTGGAGGTGAATGATCACCTCGTCCTGCTCTGCTTAATCAGATGGAGACTGTATGCCCCTGGCTACAATAGTTCTCTCTACTCCCCCCACCCACACACACACAAACACACAAACACACACCCCTAGCCCATCAATGACCCGTGTATAGCATTCAGCCATTTGGAGTCATTTCAATGCAACAGTCATTTTCCTTCAGGCAGACAAAGGCTGTTGATCTGCCTAGAGGCGCGTACAATTTTCTACAATCCGAAGTCTCTCTTGCTCCAGTCCTGATTGATAGACTTGGTGATCCAACTCTCTTCTCTAGATGTCTCTTATTCCTTACCTACTCTGTCAGCGTCTTCTTCCTCTTTTATGCCACTGGCTCTCTTTATTGTTTTCTCTCTCCTTTTGTCTCCTCAGATTGTAGAGGAAATATTTTTGGAATAAGTGTTAGATCATTTAACGTTGTTGTAACGTTTATTAAAAGAAAGCTGTGTTTTAGCTGAGTGCCAGCAAAATTATGTGATTCTGGATCATGGATTTTACATTTGTTTGATTTGGTCTAACTAGAAAACTGTCCTCTTTGAAGGAATAAGCTTTCTGTCATAGTGCATAAACTCAACATAAAATTAATTGGCAACTAAGTTGATAATCAATTAATCTCTTTAGTAATCTTTTTTTAAAAAAACAAACATATGCTAAACATTTCTCAGTTCCAGTCTTAAAATGATATTTTTTCAGCTTTTCTTTTGTTGTCTGTTAGTTAACTGCATATTTTTTTGAAAATGTACTGTTGGTCAGTCCAAACAAGACATTTGTCTTAAGTTTTAGGCAACATTTTCTTTTACATTTTCAACATTTTATGCACCAAATTATTTATTAATTGATGATAAAATAATTGTTAGTTGTAGCCCGGTAAGTCAGTTAACACCTTTGGCTCTGGCAACTTGTGACTAGCCAATGTGACATGCTCTTATTTTATTCATTGATTTTATTCAGCAAAACATTGCACGCATGTGCATTGTTAAATGCTAAATTTTATTGTTAAAACCTTAAAATAAGTTAATGATATGAAGGGGGTTGTCTCTGTTCTCTAATGTCTCAGAGGTGAATGACCTCTTTGAGGTTTTTCTGACCGTCCGCTGACTCCTGTTCGAGGACTTTGACCCCTTCAGTCAGTTCTGTGACCAGTTTTTACATTTTGCAAATTAAAATGTAAACACACTCCTGATTCAGATTTTGAGTTCAGTTAGCATCCTGTGGGAGTTTGCTGTGTGGACATTTGTCTGTTTGTTGGAGCCTGGAAAAAACGCAGAGGTGTGTTTATGGAAACTTGAATTATGGTAATGTGTCTGTATGCACATGCGTTTGTTTCCCTTCCCCAACCAGATATGAGAGGTCCTGTGCGACAGAGTCAGAAGTGCTCATTGCCTGCTAAATTACCCAGGATCCTATGGGAGGCCTGCTCTGTCTGTGCTGCTGCAGTAACTCAGTGGTAGATGCAGAAGCCTAGACTGCAGACTCTGAAGTGCTTCACAACACCGGATGACTGGACTCAACTCTGCGTCCGACTCTGCGTCCAACTCTGACTCTACCATGAGAATTGAATGTAATCTTTGTCATCTTGTGTTTGACGTGAAATCAAATTGGGCTGTTCAGGCACTGATCTCCTACTCAGCCATTGTAAATCTATTCATCTGGGGAACATCTAGCTGAGAACAAATGCTCTTTTTCTGCAACAGTCTGCTTTAGATTCTTCACTTGGGCCCACCCAGTGCATAATTCTTTGTTGAGCACTGAGCAACTTGAGGATTGACTTTGCTCAAGGGCACTCTAGCAGTAGTGGCTGGACTATATTATGCCTTACCAATATTTTGGTGCTCCCGTCAGTCCTTGTTTGATTCAACCCTCTTTCACTCCCTCTTATTATTGTAATACTTTTCATCAAAGTTTTTTCCCTTGCTCATAGATGTGCACTGACTTTTGTGAACTGTCGGATCAAAGCTAGATCCTATGACACTTTGAACTGACCCTCCGTATTCAGGTTGAGCTCTAGTGGGTTTAACTTGAAATGACCTACATCAGATCAATAACTACAACTGTAGTTCCTATAGGGTCATATGTTCAGGTTCTCAGCCGATGTATCTGTTTTTCTTTAATATAAAAACTGTTGAATGTTTTTACTGAAAGTTTATTGTAGTTATTATTGTGATTGACAAATGCAGTGTTCTTTTGTGGTGCATAAGACATCACAAGTTAAATCAACTTCTACTGATGTGAGGTCTTATGTGACATTTCCAAGCAATCAATATTTTCTTTGTGTGTGGCATTTGCAAGCAGTTCATAATTTGATATGGCTGCAGATGTAATGTTTTTGACCAGAGTGCACAAGAGAAGGTTGAACCAGTGATCCAGGCTGTAGAAATCTCAGATAACATGCGCTGATTACACACCATATATAGATGTGTTTCTGCTGGCTTCCAAGAAATCTTTGCAGCCATTTAAGATGGAGCCATGAAGCAAATACCAGAATGCTCATGGGGCCGTGGAACAGGAAATTAATCCATGACCTTGAGTTGGAAAGGTTGAGCATTGTCAGGCTTGTGGTGTATCGCAGGGTCCTGACAGTCTTGTTATAAATGAAACGTGGAGTTATTTACCAGTACACAGGGTCTGATATAAGCAATCATTGTTCTACATTGGGAGTGGTCTTTATTAGAAACCTAGATTGGAA
Organism: Sciaenops ocellatus; assembly: GCA_033000465.1. Lineage (NCBI taxonomy): Eukaryota > Metazoa > Chordata > Actinopteri > Sciaenidae > Sciaenops > Sciaenops ocellatus. Next base: position 8,963,659 of record CP136870.1, read on the forward strand.
ATGGTGGGTGAGAGTGGGTATGATTTGATGAAGTGGCCATCCGTCTTTTGGTCTCAACCACACTGTGCTTCTAGAATGACTGACCCTTCTGGTGTCAAGGAGCACTCATTACATAGATGGGTTCATTTCATTTCGAAGTGATTACCTAAAGTAATCTAGTGGCTACATTCCTGTTAGCTCCCGTCCTTTTATTTTGTTGAAGTAGTTTTATATTTTTGTCATTTAGAAATGCATTTCCAAGAAAAATTGAGAAGTCCCAGAGCCTATAATCATGAGCTGTTTTACCTAATCTTGAAAACCTTAACTTAATTTGTTTATGTCTTATTTGTTTTTTTTTGTTTTGTTTTTTTTTCATCTTTTCCTACCCCTAAAATATTCTAGATGGGGAAAGAGGAAATCCACAGTAATAAAAAACTATATCAAGTAATGATTTTATACTATTGGCCATGCTATATTACTTAACTGCTGTAAGGATTTGATCCTCTCCTCCTGGTACCTGGACCCTCATCATAAATTGACCAGTGGCTTTCATGAGAAGCTGAACCATGTGTCTCTAACCGCTTCACATATGTTAATGTTCGCAACAAGGCAACTCCATCCCAGTTATCAGCTACTTTGGCTGCAAGGTTTATCATCCAACTTGTAAATGAGTAGCACTTAAATAAATAAATAGTAATGCTGAGCAGGAAAAGGCTGTTCATTAATTGGTTAACCAACTAAGTGGCATTTACCTCAGAAAGCTCAAATTTTCAACATTACAGTTTATATTTTCAAATGCAAATGAAAGGAAGAGAAAATTAATTCCGGCTTCCACTTTAGGAACCACTACCCTAAAGCCATCAAACCTAAAAAGGTTTAGAGTGTGATGGTGAATGGGCGTACCACTGAAGTGCAGAAAAGTTGTTGACAATTCCAGGAGCTGATGGCAAGGCTACCTATACAACGCTGAGATAACTTAAAACTCAAGTTCCCAAAATCACATCCACTTCTCCTGTTTCTAAGTTTATACAATCTTTTTTTACCTCTCGTACTTGGCTCTTGCTAGCAACATTGTCTTGGATGTGTCAGAGCACAGGAGCTGTTTTGTTTCCAATGTTTATTATCATGAGGAAGTTAATCAAAAGGCTTTGAATAATTCAAATGAATTATGTCTTTCCAGACATATCAGTATAACTAGTTTATGAATATCTCCTAGAATAATTTGATTGCCAGTGCACTTCCTTGGACATTGAACAGAGGTAACACACAGCAAGGTCTCAACTTTCCCTGACTTTCCCCTAATCAGATCTAAACTGGCAGGTTATGAGTTGTGCCAGACAGAAGATACTGCCAGTAATTTTAAATTGGAGGGAGAGGGCCCTTTGCAACTCATGTGTTTGTGCAAGCTCAGAGTAAATAACACATTTGTTTGCACCATTTTTTAAATTTTATTTATTTTTTTATTTTTACAAGAAAAAGTTGTTTCATTAAAAAAAAAAAAAAAAAAAAATCCATCCACATCACAAATTCTTGGAGGTACTGTCAGTTGGTTGCACTATTGCTTTGATTAATGACTCCACGCTTTGTGTGTTTGTGAGTACACTTGCTGCTTGCAGGTGGTCAGGTCAGACTGCTGTACGGGGTTGCAGCCCTTAGTTTTGCCAATTAGGAGAGAGTGGAGAGGATATGGAAGATATAGAAGGTTTAAGAAAAGGAAAGTAGAGAATGGAAAAGAGGGCAAGACCCTCTGAGAGGTGAAGGATGTAGGATAAAGGAATAACAGGAAAGTAGGGGCTGTTGAAGGGAAGTAAACACTATCAGGAATGGGTGAGAAGTATCACGATCAGAAACTTTAAACTGAAGCTATAAATGCTGTGACACATTCCTCATCGCTACAGTCTCACAGTTCACCACCCCCTGCAATGCCTACACACCTTGTACCACTTGCATTATTGAAATAAACCTGTCACTGAAAAGTGGAGGGGTGGCTGGGGGGGGGGCAGACCCAGATCAAATGGATCAAATGGCAGTGTGTGTGATCGAGACAGAGCGGAGGCCCTGCTGAACTAGAAAGCATTAGCTCACAGCATGGGTTGTGAAAATTAGTAGGAAAAAAGTTGGGAAATTTTTGTATACCCGTTAAAGACATAGTTCACCTCAATAGAGAATTATTGAGTCAGAAATTCGTGGATAGATGTTTTTGTGAGAGGCGGATTCAAAGTTTTTCCTTTCTCTTTCCAAAGGGCCACAGGATATTACTCACACATGCCGCATAATCTGTTTGTTTTGTGGTACCCTGAGTGTGTTGTTCAAGATGTAATGGTAACAGTGTTGTGTGACAAGCCAAATGTGAAAGGGTTCTAATTGGAAATTGCTGCAGTGTATAGATATTGTGACATGTGCTGTAAGACTGCAATTTCCAAGATGATGCTATTGTCTGTTCAGTGAATAATGGGCTTGTTTACACACTGTGCCATTGTTTGGATTAAAAAAAAAAACGTAAAGTATGACGCATACGTTGCTTGGAGAAATTTGATGTTTTTTTTTTTTTTTTTACAGATGAAACAAATGCCATTTATTGTGATAATCAATGAATTCTTTGTTTCTCAAGCAGAAATTCACTGGGTATGTGTATTTGCTGTTTTTTTTTTGTCCTCTATGATAAATTTAATATCTAAATATATGTTTTGGACTGTTGGTCTGACAGACATTTTTACTTTGGGCTCTGGGAAATTACAATGGACACATTTTCTCTATTTTCTGACATTCAGACCAAAACAATTACAAAAATCAAGAAAGACATTGTTAGGATTCTGTGTGTTTGGGGATCAGTTGACATGGGGATGTGTATAATTACAAAATAACAACAGAAACTCAAGCTACTGCAAAGTGAGCCTGATGAGGCCTGTGTGAAGAAGAACATTGACTCGAGCCTCCCAGCGTGTGTTTTTATGTTGTGTTTGTCAAAATAATAGAATTGCCATTTCAACATTCAACAACTCCTCTAACACTACATGCTGCTGCCAGTTCCTCTTGTGTAATGAGGAGCACTTATTATTGGATACAGTTATAGCATATAATTATTCTGGTGGTCAGTCAAATTGAAATTGCAATAGTTTCCTCATAAATATCTTCAGGATTTCAAGCCCAAATGTTTGGAAGAACACTACTAAGGTTGCTAAGGGACACCTGTTCAATTCTTGGCGCTGGGAAGTACAACATGCATGATTGCTTAGATTTTCTATGTGTTTACAGTTGTCACGGTGGTAGTGGTGGTAGACCCAGAGAGACTGGCTTTTATTGTTTCAGCACCATGGAGAGGGACACAGGGAGGAAGAGTTTCTGGGATTGTCAGGATCAGAATTAGGGTTGAGTCAGTTTCTGGTTTTGTTGGTACAACCAGTCTGATTCTGGCAAATTAAAAGGGACAATAACCAGCTCTCAGCGATGTCAACTATTTAGTGGGTGGCCGCTGTAATACTGCAATGCAGTACATATAACATTAGCAGAGTAGCAGAGTCACAGCTGAGCTGGTGATGCAGTGTCTTCATGGTAAGTTGCATACATTGGGCAAATACATTTCTAGAAAGTTAAAAAAACAATAACCCCACCGTTTTCCTTTTTTCAATAAAACTGTTGTGCAGCAGTCGCCTCACAGCAAAAGGTTCCTGGTTTGAATCCCTCAGCCAGCTGTGGCCTTTCTGTGTGGAGTTTGCATGTTCTCTCCAGGTACTATAGCTTCTTAAAACATAAAACATGTACCCTGCCTCACAGCTATTGTCAGCTGGGATCGGCTCCAGCCCCCCGCAACCTAGTAAGGATAAGGTATTGAAAATGGATGGATGAATAACAGTGTCTGACATGACTTGTGTATTACACCTGTCTGCTATGTTAACAGGATAATTAGCCAGCTAGTAGCCAGTATGAATCTGTAATGTAGCAGAAGTATGAAGCCTTGTTTTGGTCTGCTCCCATTTGCCCAGTTAAAGTCACTGCACTGTGCTGTTAATACAAATGTTTCAAATTAAAAGCCCTCTAGTGTTTCCAGTGTTTGGACAAAAATCCTTCATTTCTTAACAAAGATGGGTCAAATCTATGACAGTATGTATATAGATGTAGGTGAAAAATTGGTGCCTGTATAATATGAAAAAACAACAACATACACTGTGTATATACAAGTTAAGTATTCTGTAGATGTAAATCTAAAAGATGTAAATAAATATAAATAATGCAAAGTAATAAGTATAAAATTGGTAAAATACTAGATTACTTTATATACATACTTGTATACATGTCTTTATATAGTGTTCAAAACCTGTATTTGACAGTGTCAGATTATATGTACATTAACAACAAGTGTCTTTTAAACTGCAAATCTATAATTTTCTAGGTAAGTGAATGTTTTAGTTGTTATTGACACTGAATGACAGACTTCACTTTTCATCACTCGTGGCCTGTGGAAAGAAACTGTTCTTGTGTCTGGTTGTTTTGGCTTACAGTTCTTTGTAGCGACTACTGGGAGAAGCTGGAACAGATTGTGTCGGGTCTGCAATGATGTTTCCTGCCTGTTTCCTGACTCTGGAGATGTATAAAACCTGCATGGAGGGCAGGTTGGCACCCAAACATTTTTTTCAGCAGTTGTGACTGTCTGCCATAGTCTTTTCCTGTCCTGTTTGGTGGTCGATCCAGACTGTGATGGATGTACAGAGAACATAATTTGAATGAAGCTCAAACAAAGACAGAGGAGACACACTCAGGCGAACTTTTTAAACACCTAACAATGTTTATCTTTTTGTCTTATCTTCCATTTCTATGTCTTGTTTAAGTATGACTAGCTTGTTTTTATTGTATCTAACAATCTCCTGTGTAACAAGTGAGCATGAACAAACCTAGAAAAGAGTGAACGAAAATGTGAAAGACCTCCCTTTCTTCTCCTGCACCTCAAAGGTGCCAAAACTATCACTTTGTTTTCGCCCTGGCAGGTGAGCACAGCTGTTCAACTGGCAGACACTGCTGCTGTCACACACAGGTGGGGGAGGTGTGAGGGAGGGACAGGAGAAAAGACAAGAGAAAGGCGTTGAGAAAGAAAGAGTGGAGCAGAAAAAAGTCATTGAAGAAGAGAGGAGACACAAAAGGGACAAGACCGAGTAAGAGAGAGGCATAAAGACTGGATGGAGAAGGCAGACGTAGATACAGACACAGAAAACAAAGAAGTAGGAAGTGTTGTAAATGATTATGTAAAATGGAAGAAAAAGAAAAAAAATAGAGTTGGCCATGCATTTGTTCAATTAATACTGTCTTAGACTTGGCACTAATTTGTTTTGTGGTTATTTTTTTCATGTCCCAACACCAGCTGACAATAAAGAACAATAATAATTGGTTGTACAGTGTTTTTTCTGACACAAAGACTTATCTAATTAAGATTTTATTTTGTTAAAGATTTGTGTAAATAAATAAATAAAAAGTTGCCAAATGGATGAAAACAGCAAAGAAAGAACAGCTGGAAAACTTAGAGAGAGAGAAGGGTGACACGGAGGGAGAATAACTGAGAGCTGCTTCACTTTGACTTTGGCTTTGTGGACCACTTGCTAAGATCTCACTGTATGTGACTTTTGTCTTTTTGATTTTTCAAGAATGATTTTCTTCTGTCTATTTCTGTCACCACCTCTGTCTTTCTTTTTCATGCAGATAAACTCACTAACGCTCTTTTATCTCACATATATTCTCTGCACACACGTTGATGGTTTTCTTCCCTCATATTCATCTTTTTGGCGTTTTTCACCAACACCAGAGCACAAGACGCAGCTGAGACCCCTGCTCTATTGTCATGCTCGTACTTCATCTCAGTGGGGCTTGCTTCGAGGGCACAGATCTTTGTTACTGCATGCGCTACAGAGGAAGATAGAGTGGTAGAGGTCAAGTTTACAGAGGTCGAGTGTGGAGGCTAGCTCATGAACACCTGGAATATGAGGTAGCAGACTGGCCTAGTGAAAAGAGAGGCTACTGATTTGATCTCTAAAATGTCAGTCAGTATCCCTTGCAGCACAACATCTTCATTAATGAATCAAGTTAGATCATAGGAGAAGCTAAATCATCAAAATATAAATGAAAGGAGCACTATCACAGCTCAAATGTTTGGTGTAATGGTATAAATTCATCAGTTCACTTTTAGTTGAGACTATTTTCAGTCCATGTAACAGAGCGATCAAAGATTGCATCATTATGTCTTTTCAATATTATCAGGTGGGAAAATGCAAATCATCTCATTCCCCTCTTGTATGAGCACAGAATTGCAAGATATTTTGGTCTCCCTCTTGCCATTAGTGGAGAGTTTCTATTTAGATATTACTTACCACTAGGCATGATTTGCTGTTGGACCCCAGCTGATTCCCTACATTAAAGAGTATTCCAACATTTTTTATACCTTGTCAATACCTGCATTACATTATGCAGGATACAATTTGAGCACTGACAGTTTGGTCAATGAAAGGGTGTCATGCTAGTAGCGGCTAATGTAGCCTGTAGCTTCAAGCTAAGATGAGGAGCGTGTTTCATAGTTCTGGTAACTTTACTTCTTTCTAACTCCACATCCCCAGATTTTTTCATTTTCAGACTTGTAGTATTCAGGCCCAGACTGACTCGAGTGCTGTGTTAATTTTGGCAGCTAATTTAGATTTAGAGAGAGAAACAGACTCTCTAATGAGGGTTTACTTTTTTTTTGCTGCTATTCAGCAATACAGAACACGTTTGTTGTCGGTCAGTCTAGGTCATTGTGTTCGGGTCTCACTTGATTAATAGATTTTTTTATGGATCAGGTATTGTTGTGAATTGTGGATTGGCTCTTTTTCTCATTTTCTCTTACTTATTGGGGGAAAATACCATGCAGTTTTTTACATTTCCGATAACATTTTAGTCTTGTCAATGAAAACAAAACTTTAGCTTGCATTTATCATGGGAAAAGATTGTGGAAAAACTTTTTTTCATAAGTTTTCATGAATGATATTAACACTGCTCACGTTACATCACTTGATGGAATTTATCAGATTTCATTCAGCTCCCTCCAGTACTCCCGAAGAACTGTAACAGACTTGTACAATCAGTCGAGTGAGGAGAAAAGCAAACATGGCAACAGCACAGCTAACAAGCTATGGTTGTTAGAGTTGGTGGTGGACATAGATAGTTTGATAAAATTGTGTATGCTGCAGTAAGAAACAAACACATTTTTCGTATTAATGAATTTAGTTATTTATTGAGTAACCTTCCGATTGTGATCTGGACCATAGACATTGGATTGGGCTTGAGCTGAATTCTATGCTTGTGTAACTATGACTGGATGAATACAGTATTTATACTGAAACCCCTAGTCCTCTTTGCTAACAGGTGGAGGCATCCATCCATTTTTGAGTTGTTTATTGTGGATGCAGTTGTACAAGTGCAAACAGGGCAGACCAAATATGTATTTTTTTTACCTAAGTAACTTCCTCCAGGTCCTCCCGAGAGATTTTCCCAAACACTCTCACCCAGGAAGTTGCATCTTCCCTCAGTTCTCCTTGCAAATGGTCTACCCCAGATTGCTTCCAGAGGGAGGCAGCCGTGGGTCATCCCTATTATTGGCCCCACTGGCTTCCTCTCCAATATAAAAGAGCAGCGGTATGATATCCAGGTCCTCCTACATCGCCAGGCTCACTCACTCTATCACGTAGAGTGAGACCAGCCACCCTGCGGAGAAATATCATCTTGGCTGCTTGTCTGTGAAATCATTCTTTCAGTCACTGCCAAAAGCTTGTGACCACACATGAAGGGGGTTTCAATGCTGAATGACCGGTAAATTGCAGCCACTGCTCCAAACCAGCAGTCAATCATATCATATTTTGTATCATCACTTCTGAATAAGAGATTGTATACTGAGTCCTATTCACATGGTTATAATTAGAAGAATATTGTTGTTTCAGACATTGCACCCACTGCCTGCCTGCATGAATCTGAGGAACCCTCAAACCTGGTGAGGCATAATGAGATGCTCTTTAAAAATTTTGTTAATCAGATGATAACATTTTTACTTTAATTAGATACCCTGAATTTGTAATGTCTTCTACAAACATTTCAGGGTTTAACAGATAATAATAGCACCTGTATTTGTCGCTCTCTGTCAGCTCTGACTATGGACTGAGAAAATAGGCTCAGGAGTTGAGACTGTTTTTCTCCATTAGCGGTGCATCAATAGCACTTCCAATGCATGCCAGAGCTAATAAGTGACCAGCTGGTGCTTAGAAACCAAGCGCCTGAAGCCTTGTCAGGAAGCCTGCAGTCACAGTCTAGTCCCCGCCACAAAACAAATTTCTGGTGACAGCATGACATACGCTTAAAACAGAGAGGACCATGGCACTTCACTTCTGTCCACGCTATTAATTAGCAGTAGGTGTGTCAGTGCCAGGAGTACAGACTGTTGACAAAGACTGTGGGCACCTGGACCCTATTAGTTTTTCATGGGAGTAAGGAGAAGTGTCAAACAAAGGCCGATGTCCCTCATGTTGTTGGACAAAGCGATATCTGTGAAGTCAGAGTAAATGGGAGCACCGCACGTCACTGATATACAATTCAGTTAGCTTAGATATTGATATATCCAATTATGTTTGTCACAAAAGAATATAAATATTTTGTTGAACTGCAACTGCAAGATTATGACAATGTGGCAAGACCTACATCTAACATGGATGTTTGTCTGTGTTAATATAATTTATGGAAACATAAGCAAAATTTGTGAAAAGAATACTGTAGAAAACGACTTCAAAATGAGCTATTCAACAAGCAGCCTGCTGCCCCTACTCTAATGGCTTTATTTTTTCACGTGTCGGGCATTTTTGGTATGAAAATTTCCATCACAAGTTCCCTCCATCATAATATGTGCTCAGCCAGCTGTGAGGGAATTGTTGAACATTGTTTTCTCTGCGAAGTCTACATATCAAAATAAGGGCTGGCCCAACACAGTTGGGGTCTAGAAACTGTTATTTGCCCCACCTGCTGTTATTTTGTGTATCGTATGGCTGTGCAACAATTTGTTTTATAAAGTAGTGATTCATATGAGACTTTGAACCTCACTGTATTCATGTTTTAAAATAAACACCATGGCATGCATAACCATTTGTCATTAGAGCTGATATCTGAAATGTTTTCATTTCACATTGTTGCTCTGCAGTGGCTCTGACAGTATAGACGTAGGAGTTGTTGTAGATGGATGTGTGGAAGTAGGCTGTTGCTTAGAAAATGTATGCTACTACATGATACACAAACACTGCTTATTGTAGATTTTGATGGGGGCTTCTATGTAGGGAAAAGAGAATATCCACTAATACTGACTCATGTATTATGTCAAAAATGAATCATGTTAATCTCCCAGATTGTGTTGCACTGCTCTACTACTTTTAGTATGCTGTACTGGTCAAATCAATGTTCTGTTAAACATAATAATCACCACATTGACTTTTTGTTTGTGGAATTCCATGCTTCATGGCACATGTAATCCAGTGAAATTTGTTTTTTCTTTGGAGCCTAAACTTTACTGACCTCACTTTTCTGAACTCAGACGGGATCTTCGAAAGTGCTGGTGGAAGTATTTTGGCTTTTACTTTTCCCCAAACTACCAGCTTCAGAATCCCACACTAATGAAAGTCCCGTCTTATCTGTCCTCATGAATTTTAATATAGACACACAGATTACATTTCTGTAGATACGGCAAAGCCAGAGGAAAGAAATTGCCTAGATTCAGATTGTATGCATGTGAAAGAACACTTATTGTTTTCTATGAATATATCAGCAAGCCCAGGGAGGGGTATAAGCAAAATTAAATTGTTCCTCTAAAATGGTCTAAGTGAAAATGGTGAATCTCAAAATACATCTGTTTGATTCAAATACATTATAAATCTACTTTCCAACTTTGATCTTTCAATTTTGGGATGTGAAATTGTTTGATACTGGCATCAGAGTGTTTTTTCTGCTGGCGTGATACAGAATTTGTCACTACTGTTTTCACTCGGAAGCAAGGAAGATAAATTTAGATCATAATGAGGAGAAGTGACTTTAATCTGTAATGACATCTAAATATTTGTCATTTCTAATAACCTATAATCTAGCTTTGTATCTTTTTAAAAACTCTGATTACTACACAATTAATCACTCATACAAACTCATTTTAAACTTGAAACAGTGCAGCTGAGACTGTCTTTATTTGGCTGCTTCTTTGGAGGCTCTGTGTGAGCTGTAGACACCATACAGCATTGACCAAAGTGTCCTTCAGTGTCATTGCCAACCACTGCAAGTTTTCCCATATTCTCACACCGCATCAAACACTTTTCTTTGTTGCTATGCTGATGGGAGGATGCCTATTTGTCTTGTTTAATATCCCCAGAAGATCAGATGCTCTCAATTTTTCCCTTTTTTAGTGTCAATGGCAAGGGGTCACCTTGTCCTTGAAGATGAAAACAAGTTGCACTTAGCCGCCAAGCTGCAGTAGTGTGTCAGGAGATGCTTTGCTCTACATTTGGAAAGCAGCTCAGGGACCGGCGAGAGCATCTTTACTAACACAACCGTATATGACAAGGGAAATTACTGCCACTGAATGACTGCCAGCCTGCACACATACACACACTTGTTTTGTGCAAACATGGAAAGACCACCTTCTGGCCTTCTCATCTGTTCCCAGTTGGCTTTTTCCCTGTTCATATATAACCAGGAAAATAAAGCTATTTTGTGACTTTGTTTCGACTTGTGGCAATTTCTCCAATTTCCGACGCTCAATTACTGACCCCTGAGAGAAAGGGACAGAAAATTGCAACGAAAGGCAGTGACCCCCTATCTCAGTGGAGGTTCAACTCATTTTCGATATTTTCACCCCCTTTGGAGCAATGGCGTCCTCTGGAAATGCCCATACGCCGCAATGGGGGTGTGATGATACGATTTACCATGAGTGTGTATGTGTATGTCGTGTGCCACCTCTGCCGCTCAGAACACCATTTAGATTGCTTTCACCTCATCAGCCCACACACACTTGGCTGAGGCCAGTGGGACATACTCTCCCGAGGATAGATGTTTTCATTGCGCCACAAGCATATGTTCCTTAGTGTGTGTGTGTGTGTGTCTGTGTGTGTTTTGTCTGTATGTGGAGAGATAAGGAGGGAGGAAAAAAGAGGAAAAACTCGAGCAGGAGAGAAGGCAGTGACTCAGAGAAATACAGGGAACTCCATAAACAAAATTGTCTGTGGACAGAGCGTTTGTCAGTCACCACTGCCGCCATTTTCTTTTTTATAAAAAAATAAACTTCCTCTATAAGAATATAGAGAATATACATAATGCATATGTAAATAAGCTGCAGCTCCAGCACTTCCAAGCAACCATTTAAGATGGTCAGTACCATAGCAATCAAATCATTATTTTCCTTAAAACAAAACAGATGGCTAACAGCTATCTGAATCTTAACACAGATTAATCTTTTTCGATGACAAATTTCATTTCACAGACGTACATCTTGAGTTTACAAGATGTCACATCTAAAGTTCCCAATCATTTTTAACTTTATGAAACACCATCTTACATCACTTCCCCCCTTAAATAAAGAGAAATGTTCATCAAACGTACACTTATTTACAGCACATGCATGTCCAATGCCCATGTCCTATTCTGTTTATCCCATTTAAATATTTGCTTAGACAGTATTATCTTTCACATTATGCCTCATCATATTCCACCGATAGTCCAAACTTTCCATCAAACCCCACAGGGCCTCTATTCCATATCTCATGTTACAGCTGAAATTGGTGCATATTTATGCACTCTCAATAAATATCAGATGGTTCAGTTATGAATGTTTTCACTCCTCAGATGACCCCAAACCTTGGCTGCAAAAGCAAGAACAGAGCAAACACGGGCCTGAAAGAGTTTGATGTATGCGAGAAATCCAATAACTTAAATTGACTTAGTTTTGCCAATAACTTCCAAAGTGCCTTTCTTGGAGACTCAGAGAGTGGTTGTTTAACTTATCACCAGAATAAAACTGATTGCAGTTATTACAAGATAAAGAGTTTAAGAAAGTTGGAAGTTGTTGCATTGCATTCTGATTCCCAGACAGGACTAGAACTGAAAATTACTTGATTGATGGATCGTCGGAAAATGAATCATTTAAGTCATTTATGAAGCAGTAATACTAAACAGTTCAGGCCATCTTTTGTCTTACATTACAGTAAACTCAACATCTTTGGGCTTTGGTGACAGATGGCAGCTTGATGGGCATTTTTCACTATTTTCTGACATTTTATGGATGAACAATTAGTCAATTCATTATAAAAGTAATCCCAAGATAAATAGATAATACATATAGTCAATATTTAGGATAGGAGAACAACATCATCTAAATATAGCATTGCCTCCACCTCTTCACCAAACATGCATCATTTCTACAAACTGCAATTAAATTTTATCCTCAAGAAGTTCGGAAATAAACCAGAATTAAACTTATTTATTCTAACACATACTTCAGGGACACTATAAAAGGAAAATAATAAATTGTAAAAGGTCTCCTTCATCTCATATTCTAATGGTCAACATGCTAGAAGGATATCTGGTCATTCTGCATCATAAATGCTAGTGCACAATATTCTTCACACTTTCTGTATACACTGTGAATAAGGTCTTTGGTCTGAAAATATAAAGTAGAGGCAAACAAGGAGCTCCATCAGTATGAGACTTGACTGCAGGGCCACAGTTTCACCCCCACACAAAATGCTAGCTTCAGTCTGAGCACCAGTCCTTCAAGGTCGTGGGCAAAGCAATTCGGGTCTGTCAATCATATCACATCCATATAAGTAATATTTTCTGTGGTGGCTTATGCTTGCTCTCACCTCTAAATGACACTGAGCCCCTTGGAGATAGCTATCAGACAGAAAAGACATTTTGTGCATTATCATGCATCCATTTCCCTCATTATTAGCCACGGAGGTTAGCCATCAGTCAGTTTAGACTGGACAAAGATGGATGTAATTATGTTCAATCACCTTAATCCAGCAAGTGTTTGATAATTGGCATTGTAAAGGGGATCCGTAATGACATTTACCTGTTTACTATATACTTAGCTGCATCATTTACATAACGTAGATACAGAAATGCATACGGAGATCAAATGTTCTATGTTTAATTGAGCGTCCATTTCCCTGGTCTATTTGTAAAGGATCAAGGAGAAATGTATTGTGCTTGTTTTCCCAATTTATTAAATCCATTCAGCTCATGAGCAATTTCTTTTGTGAACCAATGAACAGCTGGGCGTTTAGTCTGCTATTTAGAAAATGTGTAGATGGAGCGTGTTTAAAATCTGAATGTCTTTATTGACCAAGTGTAATGACTGTCTCACTGCTGGCGCAGACACATTAACATGCAAAATAACATGATTCATATTTTGCTGCATCGGATATTGACATGTTTTTGTTTTTTTTTCTGTTCAGAACATGATGCAGCAGATATCACTATGAAGATACATTCAGTGTATAGGTATATTCAGTGAAAATGAAACATGGCTATCCACATCTTTTTATTGCAAGCACTAAGCCAAAAGAAAATAATCTTTGCAAGCAATATTTATGGTGAAATGAAGGCCAGACAGTGTAATGACATATTGAATCATTTCACATCACTTGCAAGGCAAACAGCCAAAGTCTGAAAGCCAATTTCAAATCTTGTAGTATCAGATGCTGCTACAAGATGTGCGCTATCTTTCATAATGCAAATAGAGGTTCCCATATACAATGTCCTCCAGTATAGTTTCTTCTTGCACTTCGGATACATGGCATGCTTATGTTTCTCTGTAATGGAGGCCCAGGAGCTCTTTTCCTATCTATGAAAAAATGCCTGTCATGTTATTCTGTGTGCTCTCTTTTGTTTGACAACAACCCAATACAGATGACAGCAGAGATCTGACACACTGGCTGAGTTGATGTAATACTGGTGGATGATTTTCCACCATCTGTCCAGCATGTAAGTCAAAGCCATTTGTAAGGCATCAGACCTGATTTTTTTTTTAGGAGTTAGAAGTTTATGCTCCATCCCTCAATTCTACTCTTCTTCCTTGCCTCCCTGCTGCGTCCCTTTCATCCTTTTGCCAGCCCATAGGGATCTACAGCCACAACCAACCTCATTAAACTTACAACCATCAAGATAAGACTCAATTACTGCACTGCTCTGCATTGGCATCCAAGATCAATATTGAACTAAAAAAGGGGGCGTCTAATAGTCTGATGTACTTGCAGCCAACACAGGGAAAATGAGTAAAATGAACAAACCAGGTTCCCAAGCCTAACCAGAACCTGCGGTCTTGTTTCTCATCCTCCATAATAGCTTGGTTCCATGCATCTCCACTTTGTTCAGCTTTCCTTACAGATTTGAAAGGATTTACTACAAACAAGACAGACTTTGGTGACTAAATCTGAAATTGTGTCTGTTCATGAAATGTGAAATATCTTTAATTGTTCCTCTGTTAAACTACAAGCAGGAACACTGCTCACCACACAGATAAGTCTCGATATGGTTTCGATTTATTTGATTTATATGTGTACATGGTAGGCCGGTTGACTATAAACACTTTTACAGTGACAACCTGTTAATGGTTAAATAAATTATGAATGTAACAAGGACAGACAGCTACATTAATTAAACAGAACAGACGGTACACAATGTTTGAGGCTGGGAAACTGTGGCTTTAATGGTATTACATCAGATATTACTTTTACCAACTAAGACATTCAGTATGTAAAGAGCAGAATATTAGTGGGGATAAATTTACTTGTTAAACTATTCAAATTCAGCTCAAAGTGTTTGTGTATCAAGATCAGACTGCAGCTATGATTTCAGGTTCATTTTGTTAATGATGGTGCTTTAGTTTTAATTAAATCTCTTTTAAATCATGAACTATTTATCTAGTAGATGTATAGTCCTCTCTACTGTATTTTTTACCAATGCTTTTCTCACACACACACACACACACACACACACACACACACACACACACACACACACACACTCTCCCTCTCTCCCCTGCTGTCTAAATCGCTGCGTCTCTTTCCGTACCCCTGCTGCTGCAGTGAGCATAAATAGCATATCAGAAATATTCAAATTGGGTCGTACTTAGGAGAGCATGAAAGATGTATAACTCTGGCCCCCTAAATTCCTGCCTGTCCATTAGCTTTTGCCCGTTCTCGCCGCATTAAACTCACGCTGCTTGGACATCTGCATCATCAGATCAGCTCAATTGAGAGGTGACTACATTATTGAAAATCATCAGAGTAGAACAGACTTAACGTCCGGGTAGAGATCCTGCTTTACTTCAGCACGTTGGCTGAATTTGCAAGGGTCCAGAAAGGTTTAACTGTTAAAAGCCAGCATACAGGAGTTGTTTTCACTGCTTTATTTTTCTGTAATATATACTGTATGTTACAAGCTATGATAGCAAGATCAAATCACTCAACTTAACTACAGTACTTAACTCTATATATAGTAGTAACTCCTAATGTCACCAGCTGAAAATAGTATTTACTCCTGTTTGAGTGACATCTGCTGCAAACTATGTTTTCCAGTAGTTTTAGAAAATACTCAGCATTAAAATGTAAAGGTATATATTTGTGACCCGTTTTTTTCAGCTTCGTAGCAATGAGCTTGGGACTGGGTAAATCATAAAGTATTAATGGTAAACCATGGGTTTTGTTTATTAATGATAAACAAAACTATTCATATTCATATTAATATGATGTCGATTGACCAGCGATTGAAGGAGACTACTAAAAAATGTCTGCAGAACACTTTTGGCATTCAAACAATGTTTTTGATTACAAACGATGCCAATTGGCTAGAGCAAGACGGCCACCTAGTTTATCAGCCAAATGAGATAAGCCTAGTTAATAGACATCCAAAAATGTGATATTGTTGCAACCAGTTGGAGCTATAAAATCTGGCTGAGATCTCACCCCTGGAATCTCATCCTTAGTTGTAGTGTTACTTTTATCCTTTTTAAGTTTTCTTTCACTGAAGTAATTAATCTCTTGATAGCATGTGTGAACTGAACAACATGTGCGTTGGAAGTGAGTTTGAGAAAGTTCAGTTTAAGGTTATACAAGGTCGCAAACAACCAGTAAAAAGCTTGGCCATGGGGTAGATTCAGGCAAAGAAATGGGCTCTACTCAAACAGCACAGAGGCTGCCTTCATTCCATTTTTATTTTCCAATTTTATTATGATTTTCATCGAGGCAGAAGGAAAGAAAAAATCATGTGCAGATATTTTCAGCTTCAGTGTTACTCTGTGTTGGCTCTGGGGATGGATACAGAAAGTACTACTGGTAGGTTGCAAGGTTTTATATCCCTTACACACTGTAAACTTCAAAAGCACACAGTAGGGGCAAATGATGTTGGAGACCACTAAGGAAAGGTAGGCAAGAAGATTGTTGCAAAGTGTAGGTGGGCTTTAAGTATCTCTCACGAGGTTCGGCGGGTCTCAGTGAGAGCCAGTCTATATCTTGCCTCCCTGACCAGATCTCCTCCTAAGTCCTCCACAAACATAATGGCAATTACAGGGTCCTTCAGGGACCACAAGGTGAAAGCAACCACACTTTTGGCTCATCAGAAAATGGGAGGGAGGCATCAATGAAACAGGACCCGGTTATTATTTAGGTTCACAAGCTGTTAGTGCAATGGCTTTTTAATCGTTGCTAATGGAGTTCCCACTACCATAAGCACCCAGTGGGAGTTTGGAGAGTGAGTTTGGCCTACTCCTCCCCCCTATAATCTCAATATCTCCATCACTTTGTAATATCCAGCCTCATGTCCTTCATTGTTTACTTCTCTCTTTCTCTTTTTTTTCTTTTAACCTTTCTCTCCTTGGACAGCAATTATGTACTGGAAAAGGAGTGGCTGTTATTTTTTTAAAATAGCACCTGCCTTTTAAAAAGCAAACACAAACATAATATTGCACTCAGCAGCAGCCAGACTCACCCCAGGGCAATGTATTAGCTGCTGAAGTGGCTATTTAGAGTGAAAGTAAATGAATCGGATGACAGGTGAGCTGAACATTTTAAGCTTGC
Source organism: Sciaenops ocellatus (assembly GCA_033000465.1). Classification (NCBI taxonomy): domain Eukaryota; kingdom Metazoa; phylum Chordata; class Actinopteri; family Sciaenidae; genus Sciaenops; species Sciaenops ocellatus. The sequence continues at coordinate 8,980,746 of CP136870.1, forward strand.
AACAACCAAGGACATCCCTCCGTCACATGCCTTTTTCTTGTGATTTTTAAAAAATTTTTTTTTTATTAAATCGAAAGAAAGATGGGGAATTTTTTTTCACCATAATCAGTTTTTCCCTAAATCTATCTCTTCATTCTCTCACTTCTCCCTGAGTCTGCTGGAGTGAAAGGCATCCTGCTGTGGCCGTGTCTTTCCTGCCCTCCCACCATTCCTCCCCCTTTCTCTCACTTTCTGTCTCTCACCCTGCTTCTCTGCCTTTCTACTTGCCGGTGCTGACTGTAGGTAAAAGCTGATATGAGATTTGAAAGGCCTACGTGTTGGCAAAGTGCACTGCATTGTGAGCAACCCCGACACCCAAACCTCCCCTGCTGTGTTTCAAGTTGAGCCGTCAGGCAGACCATGCATAGATAAAACCAGGTGGGGAGCAGAGAAGACTGTCAGAAAAAACTGTAAGTACATCAAAGTAAAATGTCTGAGGAAGGAAAAACTCAGAAAAGCAAGTTAACACATGCAAAATTAATATCAAAATAAAATACCAGATTTAAAGCTCTGACAAATTAATGATAAAGCTCAATCGAAGTGTGAATAGATATAACTTTTTTGCTTTAACTTATTGTTATCTTAACTTCAGTGTAACATTGAAATAAATGTGGTTATAGAATAATGAGACCATTGCATTTAGATTGGTTTCTTACAGGCCTGACTTTCACCATGTAATTCTGTCTGACACTAGGCCTGATATTTCCTGGAAAAATTAAGGCTTAATCCACAAGACTATACATAGATTAAATGAATGAAAAAAGTATTAACTACTCCCTCGACCCAGACACCAGCCCCTGCTGTGCGTTACGTGTGTGTGTGTGAGTGTGTGAGAGAGAGAGAGAGAGAGAGAGAGAGAGAGAGAGAGAGAAGCAATGCAATCATTACAAGGTTTTGCCTGTTTTACCTGCCTGAGTGCAATATGAAATTGTGACCATTTCAATTTACCTCATCATGGGTTGGTCTTCTTTTTCCAAAGTCATGCTGATAATTTCTTCACAGAGCTAGACTGAAAAAATGCTAGGTGGGTTGTCTGTTTCACTTAGTGTTGAAACAACAAGCTTCCATACAGGCTCATTCAGTATAAAAATTACATGCTATGGCCTTTCCATTCCCTAGAAACAAAAATTGAAAAACTGTAATTTGACAAGACTGCTACATTACTGACTCATAATAAACTAGTGAGAATGCAGCATCTGGTCACTGCTGTATACTAGAATTAACTGAATTGATTTTTTTCTAACATAAAGCAAAATGGTGCGAACATACACTTAAGGGTGACTAAGCTACAACTGTGTTCCATCTAACCTCCACAGGGAAAACCTAGCCCCAGTGCTCTGTTACTGAGTCAGCATGCATTTCCCTTTCATATGCCTCATTGGTGCATCCTCCCATGACGCCATGAGCACTGCTGCACGTCAGAAACGTCAAACCCAAATCTGGCCTTAAGCTAGAGCTTGTGATTTCCCATAGGATTATTTGCACTCTTCTTAGATCTACCATCATGCCTCCTTTCCCTTTTTTTCTCCACCTTGGACAGTTGGAAGTTGGTGGAGCTGTAGTAACTCTCCGCAAGCATACAATCAATATGCCATCCTTTTTTTCTGGTGGCTTGAGTTTGACAGAGAAGCAGGACAGTGTTTTTCCCTTTAGTGGGGCTGAGGACATGCTGGTGGAACTGTTTTTGAGGTCTGCTTAGGTTAAGTCAGCTATTAGTACTATCAGTTTTTTTAGAGCCTTTTAGAGTTGCTGTCTGGGGAGTTATACAGCACACACTGGTGTATTCTCTAAACAAATACAAGGCTCAGCATTTTATTGATGAATTCCACATAGGGTGCATTGTCCCCTCTGTGCATTTCCACCTGAAAAATTTAGGAGGGGTCTACATGTCCTTGTTGGACTCTGGGAGCTGTGTTTTGTCAGGGGCATGGCTTCAGTTAGTCTCCCAATGGATGGATAGGCATCCATGCGAGGGCCCAGACTAAGAGCAATTCAAGGACCATCATGGGGAAGATGCACCTCACCCAGAGCTGGTGAAGAAGCTGGCATGGGATGTTGTAGTGGAGACAGGTCTTCATTTGCAGTTGTCGTGTCGGACAGAGCCCCTTTTTTACTGTGTAATGACCAGATAGGGGCCAGGTGTAGGGAAGGTAGTAGTGTAGCTGGACTCACTTGCCCTAGTCCTTGGGCTGTCACTGTGTTTCTGGTTTCCTATTATGCTGTTCAAAGGCAAACATGGGGCTAAAGCTACGTCACTGGACTTTGGGTGGTGAGAGCTCTGAAGGTTAGAATTAGGCAGCTTGGGGAAAATAGTGTTTTTTTTATATGCTGTTGCTTATTTTGATCAGACCGGTTGCCTGCATCAGTTAAAATTGTAAACAAAGGACTTCCAGCCAGAGCTTATGTTCATGCTGTGCTTCTGTCCCTCAATGGGATGTCCCTGATGTTGTAGTATGTAATACCAGATTTTTGTTCTGTGTAAGCTATTTTCTATCTTTATGATTGTATGCTCAGAGTTCAATTCAACTGGGGATGCAAAATGACAGCATCATTGAAGAGCAGAAACACCTTAATCCTATTTCTCCTTCTTTCAAATGGTCATTATACCACCCCTAATTATCCCCAGCAGTACTTCTGAGATTTCACAGTAGAATTCCAGGTATATGGGGTTATCTATTTTAATAATCTGATCAAATGTCTCTTGGCAGACGTATTGAATATCCTCAAGGAATCTATTTGATATGTGCTCAGAGTCCATATCTGTTACATCATCTTGACTGCTGTAGCGAGATATTAGAAATCCATACACTCAAAATATGATGTATGACTTGGCAGCGGTGGAATTGACTGGGGCTTTGGTGTGTTGCAGCACATTTTCTTTTCTGGGGGAGGAGAAAAGGAAATAGAAAAAAATCACAGGCTACAAAATCAAGAATAATTTGCACATTCACTATAGTGGAAAAGGTCAGGCCCTTAAGGCAGCTTAAGAAAGAGGCTATTACTCTTGATGAGGACAGATAGCATGTGTTCACGGGCTGCATGTGGCAGTTAAGTGGCTCAGATGACTGTGGTATAGCATGGCTGAAGGCAATTTGGCCAAATTTGCACCATGTATATGTCACCATACTTTCACTACAAATTTCTCACATCTTACTACTGTCATTTAAGTAAATTACCCAGATAAGAACACATAGCCAAGGGCCAAGCATGCATATGGCATGATGTGCAAAGGTTGCAAGTGGATGACGTTTGGACAACATTCAAAGTCCATTCTTTATTTTTTTTCAACCCTAATTAGTGTCTAGTTCATCTGTAACCAGGAGACTATTTCCCAGTTTCAGAGCTAAAAAAAATCATTAGCAATCTAAGAGAGAAACAAAGAGGGTAATTATTATGGGAGATGCAAATAAAAGTGAAAAAAAAGTATGGAGTGGCAAAGACATTACTTTTCTCTTAGCTACTGAGGCCCATAGATCTTTTGTGAAAAAATAAAGACTGTAGTTTGGCATTTTTCAAGTACCTTCTTGCATAAATTTGACCCTGAAATTTTCTAATTAATAAAAATAAAATTCATGGATTTGTTTCATAGGCATCTGTATGTCACATTTTTGATCACAATGTCCATCCATTAATTTTCTGCAGCTTATCATCATCAAAGTTGTGGGGGGCTTAGAAACAAAAACATTCACACCTACGAGCAATTCAGAGTCACCAATTGGCCTATTAACTGCATGTCTTTGGACTGTGGGAGGAAGCTGGAGTACCTGGAGAGAACCCACGCAGACATGGGGAGAACCTGCAAACTCCACACAGAAAGATTCCCGAACCAGAAACCTCCTTTACATACAAAGGTTTGGCATAAAAGAAGGGAATTTTCTTATAATATCAATAATATTATATTTATATAATAAATTATATTATTATATATAAATAATATTATATTTATATAATAAATTATATTACTTATAATAATAAAAAAGTAAGCCATCTGAACCACTTAACTGCCAGTTATAATAATATTTAATACCCCCTAAAATATGAATGTGGTGTTTAAAATATAAGACAAGCTTCATGCTATTCTCTTTTCTTTGTCTCAGAGCCACTCCACTGCCAAATCTCCTTACCCCTTAGTACTCAGCTCTCTCTATTAATACAGAGATCCCTGTTTGAATGCTCTTGGCAACTTTTGTGTGTAGTCGTAACACCAACTGAACCAACTACAACACTTGGCACGCTTTGACTGCAAGTACGTGATAGAGAGAAGGAGAAAGAAGAGCTTTGGCTGGCACGTTTAATGTGAGGGAGCGAAATAAAAATCTAGATACATATCTGTATCCGTTTTTTCATGGCAGTGCATATCTTTCTTATAATTTTTGGGCTAGATGTGCCATGATGGCACACCTGGAAATGTTAGAAAATCATTGCTGCAAAAACACTACCAGAAGTTATGCTCCCAAATTGCTTAGGCAAATGTAATCAAGAAGTGATACAATTTTGACCACAGAACATTATGTCATTTTTTAAATCTTTTGTGTGATATGTGTTTGTGTGAATTTGAAATATTGTCATTTGTGTACCAAATCCTCCATGTCTGTGTCTGTGCAGGTTTTTCTGCAGTTTGAGCAGTGTATCTGTAAAATAGTGTGTGACTAATACTTCACTGTTTTATTGCCCGTCCCAAGACAGACATTTGCCGAGGCCGTCCAGTAACTGCTGCATATGCCATCCTAATCTGTTTCCCCTGCTGTGCCAGGTGTGCAGGCAGCAGGCACTTCTGCAAAGACACCCAACTACGTAGAAACTCAGCACTCAAGGCAAAGCTGAGGGGACAGTAATGGCATAAATCCTTTAGTAATTATGTTGTAAACAGAGATGGAACAATAAAGCTTTGTTTTGATGTGCGCTGCAATAGAGTGGGAGGCCCAATCTCAGACAAATTACTTCCTACTGGGCCATTGGCGGCCTTCTCTACACTCTCTTTGTCACTGCATGTGGAAGTGATTGAACGCTAGTAATGTCGGTTGCCAAGTGATGGATTGGTCCACAGAAAGCTCTATTAGCTGTCCATGCTGACTAACCATCTGGTGCACAAGAGACTGTTAGTGTTAATGAAAAACCAAAAGCCAGTGATACAAGCCATCCTGGTCATTGTTTACGTACAGCACATGTATGGTTTATACTTACTAGGGATGCCCCAGTCTCCATACCTCCTTTTAATATTGAGTATCTACCAATACCAGGTTTACTGTTGTTTTTTTTCTCTACATAATACTGCTGCACAGTGCACACTTAAAGGCTTAGTGTATATGATTTAGTGACATCTAATTGTGCAGTTGCAGACTGCAACTCACCCTCCCATTCCAAGCATAAGGGAGATACTACAGTTGCTGTGAAAAGTGCAAAAAAAACACAAAATGTCCTATTTAGATCCAGTGTTTAAGTTTTCTTCCTCTAGGCTACTGTGAAAAGATGACGGACTCAGTGGAAGAAGAGTCACATCTGTAGATAGAAAATGTAGATATAAAATAAATAATGATTCTTATTTTCAGGTGATTATACACTAATGAAAACAGTTTTATATACATATTATATTCTATAATTCTGTCATTCTGTAAAAGGAAAACCCTTACACACTGGACCTTTTTAAAGCTAGGCTACATTAAATTTAGTGGAGCATTGTACACATGCTTGATAGATGAATAGCTTTGCATTAAGAAAATAATGCATCCCATTTTTCCTTTGATTGTTTCCTATAATGTTTTGTGTAATACTTTATAGTCTATTTTTTATATATTCATGGGAGGAGGGTCAAACTGAATCTGTTGAGGCAGGAAGGGTTTTAGCAGCTTCTCTTTATCTTTGTTGTCAACAAAATTCAAATACAGTTTCTAACGAACAGTAGCACTCTAGAAGTGTGTACCTCTAAAATATCACTGAAATATACATAAAACTGTCATTTTTATATCAATCCAGGTGTGCTTGCATTGCCCACTTACACATGCTGACATGAAACACACAATGAGACACAGCTGTCAGCCAAAATAAATAACTGGCAACAGAGCAGGTATTCAAAAGCTCCCAAACCTGATGCTGCAGCTCGAGGTGGGACACCCATTATACTTACCACCTCTTCACTCTTCTTCTTCGCTGACACTTCTCGTCTGTGTCCTGCTGCTAGAGTTTAAAAGCTCTGAATATGTGGCTTGAAATAGTAGAAATGCATGTATGATATTAAAGTTGAGCATCTTATTAAGCTTGCACAAAAATCAACAATCAGAAGGCAATTGTGGATTTGCTTTTCCAGTGGCTTAACAGTTCAACTTAAAGTTGCATTTAGTGTACAGCACTGCACTAGAGTGTGTACTTTCACAATTTGTCTTGCAGTGAAAACTTGTATTTGTGAGCTACATGTTCGCCTCTGATGGTCTGAAAATGAATCCCCATTCCTCTTCGCATTGTACTTTCATCGGCCTTCAAACTGTAGAAAAAAGGGAAAGATCTGTATCAGAATTCTCTGATTCTGTTACACTGGGACAAATTTGCCGTCTACCTGTGTGAATTACCCCTTTCCTTGAAAGTGGCTACATTTCACAAGGCTGTTGCTCAGTAGTAATCTAATATTCTGCTGAACACCAGACAGAACGATCTTCAGACATTTCAGAGAAACCAATCATGTTTTCATTCTGTCTGCTCTTGGTGGCAGTAAGGCAGGGTGGGGGGCATCTTGTTTGAGCTTCCTCCACGCTGACCTGTTGTCATATCTCTTCTTGCACCAAGGGAGATAAAGGCATAAAATGTGTTCTGCCCTGGTCTGATAGATCTCCAGCTCTGAGATTACGACTTGTGTGTCCATGTTTGTTTAAGGTTGTGAAACACTGTGGCTCGTTTGCTGATTATCTCTGCAAGATTGTGTCTCTTTATTTTGCTGTCATGCCTTCTAAAGTGGCTGAAGTGGTTTCCTCCTGTTAACAGGAGAGAATGCAGGAACACTGAATCCTGTGTTGTGTTTTTCAGGTTATCTGATGCATCTGAAACAAATGGCCACACCTCTATGAGATAATGCTTTAGTTTGATCTGGTCAAGGCTGACACTTTGCTGGTGTGTAGTGTTGTAAACACACAAATATGCTAGTTTCTCTGGCACATAATGTGATATTTGCACAGTCCATTTAATTTGGACTGTGCAAGTATCACAAGCACTTTTCCTTCAGTTGTATTCAGCTTGAGCTGAAGAGAGTCTGACTGAAAGGTAGACCCTCATACCAATAATCCACAGAACACTTGGACACATCTTTTTATCGTTGCTATTGGACCTCTAATATCTTAGTATAATCCATTGTTACTGGTTTGAGAGATTCCACATATTTATCATTGATATACAGAAAAGGTCATGTTGGTTTTTTGCAATCTTGGTTTTGCATTTTAATGTTGGGAGCTCAACATTACTAATACCGTAATTCAAATACTAGATAAATGTACATAATAGGTATTAATGTGAACTCATTTGGAAACAAAAATCACAGTGACTCAAGATAGTGTGCACCACAAAATAAACTGGACAATATGGACTTCATTTTATTACTTTATATGTTCTGCTAACAAGCTTCATAAGCAACAGGAAATCAGATTACACTATTTATCAGCAGAAACCCAGGTAGGCTCAATAGGTAAGGTCAGTTAGGTTACCTTTTTCTAGATTTGGTAATTTGATTTCACTCTAAAACTGTATTACTAGGAGTACCTTTCTTTCAAGTATGTAGATGTAGCATCATAGCTCTGTCAATTGACCATATCGTAGAGTAGCACCAAACAGATCTCTTCAGTTTGTATCTTGACTGAAAGTGTATTTAATAGATAAAATGATGTGTCTGGCTGTTTTTTTTTTTAACAATTGTGAAAGCCTGTGTTTTATTCCATTTCCTCTCACATTGGTGGGTACCATCACCAGTGTGAGAGGAAATGGAATAAAATACAGGCTTACCCACCAGGGAGTACCAGCAAGTCCTTCTTGATGGACATGCCTGAGAGTTATGGGGGGAAGTGGAATTAAGCTAGAAAAGAAGGAAGTAGTGGGAGAAGTAAGAACATGAAATATATAAAATTGTTCAAAAAGAAAAGAATATATTTTCATGCTTTTCATTCTGATGTTGGGATTAGGAAGTTTAATCCACCCACCGCCCTCCCCTTTTTCATTTAATTAATACCCTTTAAAAGAAAGGAGATGGGGATTACTTGGAGCAGCTGTTAATTAATATAATCATAAGAGGTATCAAAGTGCATCCATGTCCTCTTTGTTTCTACTTGGGACCAGCAGGAACCAGATGCACAATGCGAGAATAGATAACTAAGCAAGAGCACTGCACTGCTATGCAATGCCAAAATTTCCAAAATCTATCTTGAGACATCATGTTCTTCCCAAGAGTGGTTACCCTGACTCTACAAGCCCTCCCAAGAATCAATCTAAGCTTGCTCACACAAGCTCAATCCCCCCATCATCTCCTTCTGCAGTCACATACTGTATACTGAACTAAATGTCTTTCTGTATCCCATGTTTGCTTATATACTTACGTCACTACACAGGATGTGTTGTAAAATATTGTTACGTTATACTTTTTAACATACCTCAATGTATTGCATTTTTAAAACAAAGTCACTGACATGATGTGATTTTGGAAAAGTGGTAGAAAGTTGTCACTGTAGGTGTAGAGAATAAAAGAGTTTCTTTCCATGAGCAAGTATTGTGAAAGTGTCATTATGTAAGGCATGCTTACATGCTATTCCACTGGAGCTGCTGTGTGGCCAATAACAAAAAATTAAACTCGCGCCCAGCGGGGAGCTGGATTACATGTAGCTATAGTATATGAAGGCGAAACACAATATGTATTTAAGATGATGACAAAGTGAGCTACATTGAAAGCCTTCATACATCCATGAAACACACATGGCCATGGATAAATCAAAGGCAACCAGCTGTGGAGCAAATTAGTGGCTTTTATTGTTGCAAATTCAAGGCTAAAGTATGTTGCAGTATGAAAGCAAAATCTTACTCATGTAGCCAAGGGACAAAGAAGCACATTTATGTTTCATTCAGGTCTCAGGTGTTAACAATGAGACTGCCCTTTGTTTTATCGTATGTCCTCCCCGTTCATATCTTTGAGCATAAATGTACTTCAGTGGCTTGCACTTGCACAAAACCATTAACTTCTTAGAAATATGATCAAATGCTATGATGTGGATGTTGCTCAATTCAGTTAAAATTGCATGTCCAACATCATTAAAACAAAAAAAGTGTTTACAAATGTTGTCATCTGATCCCAAGAGCCGAGGTCCTTCACTTCCTGCTGGAAATGTGGAGTCCATTTATACGTGGAAGAAACAAATTCCCAATTAATGTGTGCATAATAAGGTGATTCAGACAGAGCCTTTTTCGAGTTACTGGAGGGTAGCTAATGGGCTCCATGCAAATTAGAGTTGGCATTTGGTTCTTCTCGATGGACATGAAAGGTGAGGTGATGAGGTGACGGGGTCAAGAGGAGGGACAGCCGTTACCATGACTTATATGAAGGCCACATCCATATCCATGTTCTTCACATCTTTGGCCTTGAGGGTGGGGAGAGAAATTAGAGAGCATGAGGGGGGTCAAGGAGTTGCTAAAGGGAAAAAAATGAGTCTAACAACATGAAGAGAAAATGAGAGAAAGAATGAGAAAGAGCTGGAAGGAGAATAAGAGAGAGAGAGAGAAGGGCATGAACACAAGATGGAGCAAAGAGGAGAGAAGGGGAGGCGTTGCTCTGTCCTTGCTATTAGTCACTCCGTCACAGCTCCCTGGCTTTATAGAGAGTTTCCTGTCATGGTGCTGCTTTTTAATTGACATTAAAATGCACTGACCAGTGTGTCAGCACTCCCCGTCTCCCTCTCTCCATACCCACTCTCCTCCTTTCACTCTCTATCTCTCTAACTCTCCATGCTTGACTGACGTGGGCTGTCATTTACATACAGTGTAGCGTGACAGAAATGGCACCCTTACCTCACATCTCACCAGCAGTTGTGACGGCCAGCAGTTCCTTCCCGTCAGAACGGTTTTGCTTGTAAAACCTTGTTCTGTATTCTGCCTATCTGTACAAGCACCAGCTTCTGTGTGTCAGTGTCATATTTCATGGCCTTGTCATGTGTGGAAAAAAACAGTCCCTCTTGCCAAGACGAGAAGTGAAGTGTTCCCATAGGAATGTGATGCCGGCTCCCACGGGTGCAGCAGAGCTTTTAGATGTTATGAAGGGGAGGAGATGGAGACTAATGCCTTTGAGGTCAAAGGAATGCAGATCTATGAAGGAGAAAGTGTGCACTATTAAGGCAGAGATAACGCTTGTCAGATGATGATGGGAGCATATTGTGTGGAAATATATCTTAGCTGATAAATTCAAAAGTTTTAAAAAGTATTTAACAAGCAGCACGATCTGTTTTCCCTCTGTGTATACCGTATGTTGAAGTGATAGTTGATACGCTTTCCAAATCCTTGTTTCTTTATTTATTTGCAACACTTTTCACAGCTCTGCAATCGCAGACTGCATAAGCTGCTGGTGTGATGTAGAGGTATTCACAGGCACATGATTCCAGATCTGATCTGAATTAGACTTGTGGAAAACCTGCCCAAACTTTCCATGCATACATTTATTTTCCAAAAAAAAGTAAAGGAGACCTGATCTATAAGAGAGCAAGGACAGTCAGACCCTCTCAAAATAAACCTGAGGATAATTGGACACAATGCAAAACGTGGTGGAGCCAAACAGAAAGAAAACACCAACAGCAGCGTGTCACTCCACCAATTAACAAGCAGCCATGGTTGAAAACACCAACAGTACATGTTATTTTTTTCTACACTTTACAGATCTCACTCTCCATCTCTAAAAACACTTTACACTAATACCACTCAGGTATTTATTCACACCCCAGTGTAAATAGACCCTACATGGACCTAATGAGAGCCAATATAATTTGCAATAAGCCCGACGTGGGTCCCGTTTTTCTTTTTGGTTGCTAGGAACAGAGCAGATGTAGTAGAAAATTGCTGAATCACTGTTACAGTATGAATAACTCAAAAGAGTCAAGCATGTGTCCTGAGGTCACTGTAAGGATAGTGTTAAATCCTTGAGTAGTAGAATCTTGGACTCCAGTACAAAAACCCATGTAGCCTCTGTTGTTTTGCTTCATGGCCAGTACTTTACTAAATACATGAATTTTAAGACAATGGAGACTGGCCGATGAGAGAGTTATTTTATTCATCAGTGGACCTATGAAGGCCTGTGATATAATCTTTCTTGAATATTTGTTTGTCTTGGCATCATGCTCATGCCACTTACAAAGGTCTTCTATTTTTATTTCAAGAAGTGCTGATGCTGCTTTCACAGCTGGGAAATGCATCACTTCACCACCGCCAGGTATAGGACTGTCACTTTTCATTAATTAATTTCATTCTGCCTTGAACTCCAGCATGGAACTTACTAAAGTGTTTGTCCGATGCCTTGTTGTCCTTAGTACAAGTTGTCCTAAGATGAGACAAAAGAAAGAAAACTAGGCAGTTATCTTGACACCAGACCAATGTTACTCAAGTGAGACATGGAGCCAAATAAATGGAAGGTCAATTCTACAGCAAAATTTACATTTACGACACATGGGTTGTGTTCAGATGCAAAATTTGTTTAAATTTTATGTTAGTTAATTGGTTTGAACTTATTTAAAAGGGAACATTATCTTTATCATTAGATGTATTATGAGACATTAGATGTGTTATGAGTGTATATAAGTATTGATAGATGCTGTCATCACATCAGTTTTGCTTCCTGTATAAGGGGTAGTTTTCACATCTGTGGCAGAAACAAAACAAAGTTCATAGAGAGCATGTGTGCCAGCCCGTCTCTGTTTAAAATGTGGATTACTGGCGCACATGTGCTTTGTGAAGCGTGCTCAGTAGTTTGAGCAGTTTGAGCGGAGAACAGCCTCACCTCAGCATTTTACCTTCCGCTCCTTTCTGCTCCATTTCTTCAGATCAATGAAATGATAGACTGCTGAGAGAGGGCTGAGTGACTCTGCCGTAGTAGAATAAGTGATTGTGTGTCTGTGTGTGACTCAGTTAATGTGTACCTATGTGTTGAAATGATGCTTTTCTACATGTTTGTCCAAGTGTGCATGCCTGGGCATAGTATGATCTTCATGTTAGTTAGCATGAGCGCGTAGTTAGCGCATATGCTGTGTGCTTTTTAGGCTTTAATGCTTGCATGTTGGAGTTCATGTATTTCCACAAAATGTGTGATCTGTGTATTTTTGTGGGTCAAATGATTTTTTTCCTTGGAACCTGACCATTCTCTTCACACACACACTTCCGTGTACAGTACAATTCACAGGTACACTTGTTATTGTGTGGTTTGTAGAGATCGGTTAGTGGAGTAGTTACTAATAGACAGGGTGAGCGAGAAGATGTAAAGAGGAAAGGACATAAAGAGATATATGGGCTATTAGAGACAGATAAAAGAGGAGAGATGGATGGATATAAAGTAATAGAGAGCAAGGTGACACACATGAACAGAGAAGAAGACATTGTACTATGCAGCTAGCCCATCAAAACCATTTCAAGTACTCAAACGTCCTGCTGGTCTTCCTCCCAGTGGCAGAGATGTTTTTTGTTTCTGGATCCAAAGTACAGAAGTTTAAGTCCTCCAAGACACTCTCCCGCTCTGCTTTGCCTTCTCTTCCCGTCCACTGTAGATGACTTGTGTTAGCTGCAGCCCTCTCCCAATCCATTAAAAAAAAAAAAAAAAAAGCAAATACACAGCACCCACAAACCACTCAAAATATTTTCCCTGGTTTACCAGATTCCCTGGTTTCATAAGGCTGTTGATTCGACTGCAGCCTTAGCCAGAAAACAGAGACAGATTCTGCCAATTAGCTCCCCTCACTTGTAATCATGATGATGATGATAGCCATGGCTGAGCATTAATTAAGAATAACTTCCTCTGCAGCTGTGCCCTACAAACACACGTGTGAACTGGAGATGATATTTGGAGAGGGTGGACAATGTCTTCCTTATTCCGGTGATGGAAAATGTTTGGTGTGTCCTGAATGCTTTATTACAGTTTCAAAAGTTACTTTTCAAAGAAGGAAAACAATCCTTATTAAAAAAACAAACAAACAAACAAACAAACAAACAAACAAAAAAAACAGTCCTGTTAAAGCAGAGATGAAGTTCACTTTCACACCTTTCAGGTGTGACTCATGTTCACACTGACTTTTTTCAAATGAACCAAGAGCTGCAAACATAGCAGACACATGGACTGAAGAGTAAGTCAATTAACTGGAGAGATTTGATGCTTGTTTGTTTTTGCTTCCCAGTCTGATTGATCAGAGAATATCTCCTCGGTCACACACTGACAGATCTCACCATGCTAACCAAATGAGATATGCATAAATATATGTGCCAGTTATGCATATTGCTTATGAATAGTTTGCTTTAACCGTTCACAATCATCTGATACATTTGTAGCACAGTACACCAGTTGGAGTGACGCTTTGCGTGCCAGCCATGCTGAACAAAAACAAGACAGGAAATGCACCAAAATACATTTGAACTGCACCAAACTGGTTAGATGTAAAAGCACCTAAGTTGTTGTAAACCCCTGTCTTTTGTAGCCTCTGTACTACACACATGGTGACACGTGTCACAATAGTACTAATTAGTAATGTGAGATACAATATGAGCTGGATCAATATTCAGAAAGTTAACCTGTGTGTGTGGGGACAAAAACACAAGCAACTGTGTTCTTGAGGGTTTGGGTGATGAGTGTTTCTTATGCTCTTTTCCTGAATCCTGTATACGGTGGACTAATATAAACAAAATATATCTGACTCATGAACCCGACACAAAAACTGTTAGGCCCAGACCTAACTGGCACCCCAAACACCCAGTCTACCATTACAAAGTAAAGACCTATTTCTGCAGCTTCTGGGTATGTGACACTATTGACATATAGTGGGATGGTTTCTTTGTTCTTATGAGTTCATTTCAGTTTTGGCTGTAGTCACTGAAATAACTGCTCCATTTTGAAATGTCTGAACTGCCACAGATGGTGTGTACAGTAAGGTACCAGACCAGAAACTCAGATTGTCAAGGAATACCTTTCCAGCTCCAGAATCATAATCTTTCTCTCTTCCATATCTACCTCATCAACACATTCTAATATAAACTCAACTTGGAAGAAAAACCCTTCTCCACTCTTTTTGCTCACTCTACCTTTCACTAAGAAATTTCTCTCTAGCCAGTGTTGGTTGTTTGCAATGTTGTTGATCCTAGATAATTTATTCCCCTGCTGCATTCATTTAAAGTCCCTCTGGATAAGAGTGACAGCTAAATGCATAAAATGTAAACACCTTATGGTTTGCTGGAATAGTTTCCAGCTTCCAGATATGCCGGCTGCTATTGGAGATGGCAGATAATGATACAGGTAAATGCTTTTTCAGCCATGGAAAGGAAAGAAGAGCCTGCTGCAGTTTCCAGAGTCAGGTTTGTTACATTGGTTAATGGTTTTATTTAGTGGTTGATCATGACATCCAAATCCTTCTTGTGAGAAAGGAAAGATTTAAATATCTTACAGTACACTATCTACTGTGCTGAAAGGGCGAGTCGATCAATGAGAACCAACAACAATTTCAATTATTGAGTCATCATTTAAAGTAATTAATCTAATGAATATGCCCATTTGTACGTTGTAGCTGCTCCAGTGTAATGATGTGCAGCGCTTCTCCATCTCTTATCATAAACTGAATTCATTTGGCCTTTTAACAGACAAAATGAGCAATTGAAATATGATACATTGACCTTTGAGATCTCACAATGGGCGGTTGATAGATTAAACAAATGATTGATTCTTCTGCAGAATAATACATAGATTACACTAATAAAAAATTATTCCTATCACAGCAATAATCTAATGGAATTCTGAACTTGCACAACCTCATCTTTTCTAATGTATTGTTGGTTATTTTTCCAAAACTTTTGCTTGCACTTTTCTTAATACCCTGTACAGTAGTTTAAATATTACACTCAATATTATGCTGGGTCTGACGTTGGGTCTATTTAAAAAAAATGGAGGTTTCAGTGCAAGTCTCTGCTTTCTGTTTGATATGCAGCAGGGAAAACACACTTGAGAGTAGAATCTGTTGGAATTGGGAGATACATGCTATTTTGTCCTTAACAGATTATTTTTCTGTTTTTCAGATAGTATTGAGTGTACTTGAGCCTTTAATAGTAGTATTTTTCTATTGCATTTTGAAGGATAAATAACATATGTACATTCAACATTTATTCTGTCATGCCCCTGCTGTAAAAAGTGTATAGTGTCATGATATCTGCCTTGTGTTTTTAATCACTTTATTTGTATTTGTATGTATGATTTACTGACTTTTAACAATGTACGTAGACACAACATCTGCAGTGTTGGCTGCTTTAGATTATCCCGCTGGTAATTTCTCAGTCTTGTTGCATATTAAATTATCTAAATAAGTCATGATTGATTGAATTCAATGACATTTGAATTTATCAACTGAATTCAGTTTCAAGTTTGGTGCTATCTTGGTCTTGGAAAGGGACTCCATTTGTTCTCGGTCCTGATATATTTTGGCCACCTTTAGAACCCACCAGACTTTCATCTGCATCTTGTGGACTTGATGTGAGCTTGCCAAAGCTGATCTTGACTTCAGCTCTGCGCTGTTTTCTCTGGGGACTGGAAGCTGATTTCATAGAGCTGTGGAAGCTGTGTTTAGTTGATGTCAGCATATAATTGGGCTTGTGGAACAATATGTGTCACAAACACACGTGCACACACACAAACATACACACACAGATGCATTGTTTTAAGGTTTGAGCAACCAAGCCTGTAAAAGTAATAGTCTGTGACATTTCACATACATTAATTCCTGTTTTTCTACCCTCTGTCACCTATTGATAAAACACAGTGGAGATTGAACCCATACCCAGCCTTTAAAGGTTTTCACACAGAACGCTGTTCTAAATAGCAAACATGTTGTGTTTTTTGTTTTCCGCAGTAAAAAACATCTGGCCTACAGAAAGTAGTTCATTTTATTATTCTGGAAGCAGCATGCTGTTTCTTCAATACCCAATTTCCTCCTGATCTATTACTTTTATGTAAAATACATATAATAATATAGACATACTTAATTCATATGACTGAATTAGACCTTACAGAAATCTAAACTTTTATTTAACAACAGTAGTGTGTGTTCTGTATAGTGTGTGTTCTGTCATCTGAACATTTTTGTTGGAAGAGGAGCAGTAAAGGGACCCGCTCAAGTAGAGCCTGTATAATGTCTGATGGAGGATAATCTGCTCTAAACTCCTCTCATGTGCACTGGACAGGAGAAAAACCTTGGACACGTCTTCTGTTGCATCCTTTTCTTTACTTTTTTCTTCACTACTTCCTCTTCTGATTTCCTTCTTACCTCTTCTCTCTTCCCTCCTTCGTCGTTCTTCTTTTACCTTCAAAGGTACTTCCACTACCATCCTGTTTTCCTTGTTGCAAATGTGATGTTACTGCTTGTTCATACTCTCCTACCCTGGTATTGCTTCATTTGAATTTTGTTCGGAACAATAAGGACAAAGACAAGCAATGATAATAGGCATTAATAGTGGGAGAATATGAATTTTGCTAAGTCACACAAAGATGACATTCAGTCTCTGTAGCTGGAAAAAGTAGAACTAAAATTAAGTTGTTTATTTATTTATTTATTTAATTTTTTAGATATTTTGTGATATAACAATCTCACTTTGTGCTGGATTCTGGTGCATGCTGTAGTTTAGGGGCTTCCAGTCTTCTAAGTGGTTAACCAGTATCTCAAGAATTATATAATAAAAATAAAAATGTAAACATGATGCATATAAATGCACATGCAGTTTATATTCAGTATATATAAACATATTTATAGATTTTAGAGCTAAAAATGTCATTAAAGTGTAATCATTAACTGTCATTCAGTGACTCTCCATAGAGTTGTTTTTATTGTTAGTGGCAGAGTCCACCATTCTCAAGTTAGATTCAGATTATAATAAATGTGTGTAATCCTGCCCTTTTTTTTTTTGTCTCAATAATGTAAATTTAAACCCAACATTTCCCCCTGGTGCTGCTTCACATTAAAAGCGTTCAACTGGTGAAACACAGTCTGGCTTTTACTGTCAAGCAGCTGCAGTAAAACTCAATGTATTTTCTACAGGGGGTTGCACCGACCACGATTACATGACAAAAATACATTTACAAAACAAAACAGTTGTCATTAGCCATTAGTTGCCATTTTTGACGGTGGATCAGTATTAAATAGGGGAATAGAGCTAGTAGAAAGAGACACAGGTTACAGGTGACAGGCTGCACAAGTGCTCAACAGGTGACAAACCTTTTACTGTGCTCTTAATTGTGTGGAAATCTACCGTTTGTATTTCAAGGATTTTGACCTTAAATGTATAAGAATTAATACCAATATAATCCCAAGTTGTAGTAGATAAGCATCCCCCCCCCCCCCCCCCCCCCCCCCATCTTCTTATCCCCCACCAGGAAAGAGTCTTCTTAAATTTAAAGAAATATAAGAGAAAACACAATAGGCATTTGTACCACGCCTTCACTGGAAAGGAAACTTGAAATTGAATTGTATTCCATCCTATTTTGTCTCTATGCTGCAACTTATTCATGATTCTACTGTCTGTCTCAGCCCAGCATGTCCCTACAATTCTCTTTTCTCTCTCCTCTCAACCTCCCACTCTGCACCGTTGTCAACATGTACAAATACAACCAGATGAGGTGCTACTCTATAATGAGCCTTGCTTGCCTCTTCCTGCTATGCTTGCTCCACAGAACATACCATTATTTTCACCACTACATACCTACTCATATCATGCCCCCCCACCTTTTTCTCCCATCTATTTTAAATTTGGTAATTAAGATAGTTATGATGAATCATGTTTTCCGTCCACATGATGTAGTTGACTTGCTTATGAGAGCTGTAATAGAATTGTTTGTAATTTTGTGTAAATGTTAAAAATCAGTTTAATAATCAAGTAAGCAACATATCTGATGACCTAGGAATGAGACTCAATCCACTCCATCCATCAAGCAATCCACTATCATTCTACAGTATGATTGACCCCACCATAGGGCACCTTTTTTCATATGAAAAATATTTATTAGTGTAACTTTCAGATTAGGATAAGTATTTTCTTTTTGTTAAGTTATAGAGCCCATAATTGTTGGATTTTGTTCCGCTTATCTGCTTGTCCCATTCTCTACATCTTTAGATCTTTTGATTTTTTTCCACTGCAGTATTATAAACTTTATCAAACTACGACCTGTTTTAGAAGTCGACTAAAAAAGTAGTTTTCATGGTGGGGAATGATTGCTTTTCCACAGTTTATGCATAATATTTGCATTTTAAGACCACACTCATCATTCCACCAAATGTTATGAGACAGGCCAGGCTATCTAATCACAGTCAAGCCACATGGGAGTAATTGCTCACACATCCATAAACTTAACGGAGGTGTTCCACAAAGGGATAAGATCATCACATTTTGTGTCATGTAAATTAGATCTCAAAGCCAGTAAATAGCAACTTCAGTGGGAGGACAGAGAAAGGTTCTGTGGTGTAGGATAATAATAGGCAGAACAAAGTTGTGGAGTACATCACCCACATGTTTCTGTTCAAACAATATTATTTTTCAGCAATATGTGATACAAATCTTCAAATCGTATTTAGTTAGCCTTTGAAAACAGCCACATAAACCTTTACATATTTATTTTTCTTCACTGTTACTAAGTCAGCTTGACAACCATTTCTCTACAGAGATATGATTGACAGGGAACTGATAACACTCCTCCACAGCTCTGTTATGACACATCCTCAGATCGTTTTGACTTTGTTTAAGTGGTTATAAAGGATGAAGTTGGTGATATTCTATATTTTTCTTACTGTCAACAAATCCCATAAATAGACCAAAACTAACAATGAATTGATCATGCGAAAGAGTATTGTCTCTGCACCTAAAGACTGACATATCTTAATCCCAAAAACTATTACAGACAGTGAGCCACGCTGTTGCACCGACATGTTCCCTCATTACAATAAACCTGGCTGCTGTAGTATATTTTGTCAATCTTACATACAATATCCTGCTGCTGTAAAGTCATTTTCAGTAGATGTTATGAGTTTCAAGTGGTGCCAATGTATTCAGTGCTCTTAAAGTTCACTGTAACTAATTATAGAAATCACTTAATAAGTAAATTACCTGCTTCATAAAGGACTGATGAGCTTCCTTCCATCACAGCAGGGCTTATAACTGAAAAGGACTGACTTAATGAAACCCTGTTTTAAGTATAAATATACAGTATTCATGTTGCTGAGCAGAGTGGGGAATGATTGGCAATTTTCCAGCAAGTTTCCTGGTGTTTTAATCACCCATATGTTCACTTTTTCTGGCCTCTCAGTAATTTTAGCATATTTGTCACCAACATGTGAGATGAAAATGATGAAAGAACAGAGCATGTCCATTTCCTTAACTATCCTCAAAACTAGCTATAAGCAGGATATGTTCCTGTCTTAAGGCTTTCAAAGCGGTTTAGTGTTGATCTTGATGATATCTGATATGGTGCTACAATAACTGTTGGCTGGGATTTGTTATATGATATGCCTGTTGACCGTGAAACCAGAAAAATGTTAAAATTAACCTTAATCCGTTGTCAATTTCTCTTGATTTTACTGGATGTTTTTGCCATGTAACAAAACAAGCTGCAGACTGGCAGGAGAGATTCTTTCTGTATAATCCTCTGACACACACCAGCCCACACACACACACACACACACACACACATATGCACTTCAGTATCTTTCTCTCTGAGTTGTCCTGGAGGCACAAGCGCACACACACAAGTATATACACACACTCATCACAACTTTCTAACTGAGGCAGACCTGCAGGTATTCCCTATCTGTTGATAAGGGTGAGTAGTTGTGTGCTGACCAAGCAGACCCCTGCAGCCTGCAGCCCACATTGAGAAAATGTTTAGTACATTGACCTCCCATACATCACTGACTAGCCCGTATCTAAGTTAGCGCAGACAGGGAGGTGTGTTTGTGTGTGTGTCTGAGTGTGAGTGAGTGGGTGTAGATATCTGTATGGTCACTGTAAGAGGACTGCTGAGCAGGAAATACTGAGATTCTATTTGTATGAGCTGGAAAGTGTATGTGTGTGTGTGTGTACAGCATATGTGCTTCAGGTTGTATGTCACTTTGTGTGTGTGTGTGTGTTGTGTGTGTCTGTGGGTGTGTGTTCTAATTCTACTGTTGCTGTGACACAGTGCAAGTATAAGATTTTTGAAATGAAGTCAGTTTTGCGAATGAGATTTCAGTACTAAAAGAACAAATTGCATAAAATTTTAGGTTAAACCTGTTTAAGAAAGCGAACGTTTAACCTGAAAATCTTTTATTTTAAAAAAGTAATTCATAATGGATCTGTAGTTCTCTATATTTCAAGAAAGTGTAATTATGTGAGATTATGCCACTTAACATAAATAGGAGACAGACACTAATTGTATGGGTGCAATAGCCTATGTTAATTGCTTTAAATTGCTTTTTTATATCACCGTTTTTAATTGCAACAACAAATTATAATACAACAAGTTGCAGTTACATTTTGATTGTTATCCCCAAGCTACCCCTCAACCCCTGTCTCTCTCCTCTCCACCAAACAACACAATGGTCCCCTGTGCAAGTCAAAGGCAGTACCTACATTCATCATCAACAATAAACCCTGTTCACAGGAAGCTTTTTAACTCATTGGTCCAGTACAGTGTGTAAAAGGTGTCCCAGGAAACAAGTGTGAGCCAGCATGTATAACACAAGAACCCTGGATCTATCTCACTTCAATGGAATGCAAACATTTTCTAATCAGGTACACTTGTACTAAACATGAAATTTAAATACTGAAAAAATACATCAGTCATACAACAGTCAAGATAACATTTAAATATCATCTGAATATCAATCTGAAGAAAACAATCTAAAAATACACTAAAGGCAGCAAGGAATGGACTAATGGGCCTATATTACAGAGGAAACAGGAGAGTAATCTTGGCAAACTTAATTTTTTACAGTGTCTATCAATATACAGTATATCTTGTGTTTTTTTAGATCTAGGCTAATAGTTTATTCAACAAACCCAGTCCTTTTCCCCAATCTCTCAGTCTTGTGGATAATATTCAGCATGACTTCTTGACCTGAATAGACTAATTTAAAATTACGTTTTTTTTTGTTGTTCTTGAGAAAACACTTCAGCAGCCACTCATCTGTAAATGTACAAGCTTTGTTTGTGTGTACTTCTGATATACATTATGTGCTTTCAGGGAGAGAAAAGTACCTGAACAAAGAAGAAAAAAAGTGAAAGTGAAAGAGGACTTCAGCTTTGCCGTCTTTGCATCACTTTTTCAGAGACTGTCTGAGATGTGTCTTAGTAAAAGTTTGATAAAGAAAAGAAG
Organism: Sciaenops ocellatus; assembly: GCA_033000465.1. Taxonomy (NCBI): domain Eukaryota; kingdom Metazoa; phylum Chordata; class Actinopteri; family Sciaenidae; genus Sciaenops; species Sciaenops ocellatus. The sequence goes on from CP136870.1 coordinate 9,002,362, forward strand.
CATGATGGGGGGGGGAAAGTTGAACTGGACGAGACATGAATGTTGAAAAACTAGCATGGTTTCTAAAAATTCTTCTCAGGTTTTAAATTAATGATCAATAACTGATTTGCTTTACGGTGGAGATGGTGTGTTTTAAACATGAGGAACTCCAAAGGGACCATGAGGCAATGTGTTGTAACTGCTCCAGGGTGCATGTGTGACTCTTCTGTGTGTAGAAACCCCCGCTATTCTCTGTTGAACTGACCTTACACACCAACTAGACAAACTTTCATTTGGTCAGTGTGATATGTTTCAAACTAGTGAAGTGCAGTAGTCTGGCTCTTGTTTCCAATTTCCATTTATATTTTACTTTTTAACATCTACGACCATATATTAAATCACATGCAACTTCCAGGTTTTGTACTTTCCATCTGCATCTCAATTTGTGTTAATAGTGGGGCTTCACTAACGAGTATCTGATTGGTCGAATCAGATATCGGCCCTGATATGGAATTCATTTTAATGTATGAAGCTACTGTTGTTACTCTTTGCTTCACAATAAATGCCTTTGATGTGTAGGTAGCTGTGAAAATGATTCAAATTAGGTTTTTAGCTGGATTATCTGGAGGTTGTTTTTAAAACACTGCATGCAACATTAGAGTTTCTTAGAATTTGTGACAAAGATTGATAAAGGAGAGCAGCTCAGAAAACTTTTTTACTAACTCGAGTCAAAAAACAAAACAAAAACATTATGGAAGAGGTGTGTGATGTTAGTTTAGCAGGTCAGTTTTGGGATTTTGAGGAAAAGCGGGGGACAGCAAGTGCAGCATCGACTCTGATCACTGTTTGCATTACTCACAGTAATACAAGAGCCTGTGTCTGTACACAACATCAGTCATATTACAGTTGCATGTATCAGACAAGATGAACAGCCTGTCTGCCTTTAGGTCAGATATGGTAAAAAATGTAACTGACATTGATGCATTATAATGACGCAGTCTAATAAACTGGTTGAAAACAAACAACAACAAAAAAAAAACAATAGAAATGGTGATGGTAGAGATGGTATCAATGTTGCAGTTTCGTGTTAACTTACAGCATTACATACATTTAAAATATCAGATCTGTATTCTGCATCCTCAGATATACCCAAACTTTGGGTATTTAGAATCTTAATTGGAGGAGAAGAAAACAGATGGGTTGTTCTTGTTTGGCTTTTAGCAGACTTTGTATGGATGAAGAGTTAGGGATTTCAGTTTCACATAAAGAGTAATAGATTTTCACTTTCGCATAGCACAGAATAACTATCTCACCCCTGAGAAACCTTCCTCTGCAGACCTTGATAGTGTTTTTGATCAATACCTATCACTGAGCAAATGCTCAGTCAACTGAGGTTATATATTACATAATGCTCCTTTAATTCTTAATGAAAGCAACTGAGGATGGGGTTAAAAATGGCAACCGTCAAGAATAGATGTTTTAATTGCACAGAAAGTCATTACTGAGTGAGTGAGAAGCGACAACACATGCCAGTGCAAGGCTAACATGGATTCTCTCACCATAGGTATTGTTTCAGATCTTTCTCTCTCCCTTTCACTCACTTCCATCCTTCCCTCCCTCCTACCTCCTTTATACTTCCATCTAGATTGCTGTATCTCAGGCTGAAGAGTTGGTCCTTAAGATTGTTGTGGAGGGAAGAAAAAGGCTAGAGCGCTGCGGGGTGCGAGCAGAAGATTGCCCAATACATCATAAACTCCATCATAGGGTTGACCCATTAAATAGGTTGTTATTAGGTTTTCTAGGTTATCTGTTTGCAGGGGAGCACACCATCTGTGTTTGATCATTTTTATCTATTGCATCTGCTGACTTGGGAGAGTGTTTTCAAAACTATCTGGGTTAAATCAAACTTGACCCAAAACAGTGGGAGATGCTGCATCAGAACTCCTTGTATTGTTCTTACTTTGGAATGTCAAAGAACTTCTGGTGGAAATGAACGGCTTGTAAAACAAAACTCCAGAATCTGTCAAGGGTCCGTTCACTGCAGCCCGTGGACATTTCCTGGCCGTGAAGGAGAAAAGGGATGGAACAGCTCTGATCCTGTCTGCTCTATAATTACAGTGTGCGGCGGTACTGTAAGCTGCAGCAGTGTGCTACAAAGTCACACACTGTCATTTGTGTGTGTGTGTCTGACAGGTGTCACAACTCGCACCATACATTACCTGTCACCTACAGTGGTGTGAACTGCAGTGAAAGGTACTTTTGCAGCTTATAATTTGTATGTAATGTATGTATGCCAGCAATGGGTCATTCATGTATGTGTGATTGCATGCACATGTAGGTGCGTGTTCATGTGTGAGCAAGAACATATGTGAAGGTCATTTGTTGAGATAATTCGTTTAATAACTAAAAAAAAAAAAGAATAATATTTTTATTAATCCATTAAGAAAAAAACACAAAGTTCTGTTGAAAGTGGAAGTCCTTCTTATCAAGTACAAAAACTTGTGAAACTACAGAATGATTTGCAACAGTGGTGTAAACACGTATAAGCTGCCTATTTGTTTGCTTTTATTTTCAACAAATAATATTATGTATATATATTTTAACACTTTTTCGCATCTTAGTTCAGAAGATGATACTGTTGACCTAGTGTGGTATATATTTTTTAAAATTTATTAAATATTTCAATGAACTCATTAACAGACTATACCTTCTAACCTCCAAAGCAGAAAGGAAACCCAAACTGAATTTTCCTAAACAGTTGGGATTGAGGTAATGGAGGTGTGAAGCAGTAGTTTAAGGGCACATGTGATGAAAAATAGGACCTCTGAGCTTGTGTATCAAAAATTATGAAGCGGGAGATTGACTTTACTCCCAGAACTGCAGAGCAAAGCATCATGGTAGATTGGCCTCGGCCCCAGTTTTCTGTCCCTCTCACTGCTTTTCCCATCTCTGTCGATGTTGCCTGGAGATGCCTGAAGAGCCTCGAGAACTTAGTGTCCACACAAAATAAGAGAAATGGAGCAGCAATTGAAGAGAGGGAGAACAAATTTTGAGAGATGAATGTGCCATGAGGGGAGCAGAGAGAGTGCCATTTGAGATGATGTGATGTAGAGTTGTGAATAGTGAAAGCTTTTTCTCACTGTTTCAGTAGATAGTAATATCTGAATCCCACAGCAGAAACACTGCTAGTGTAATCTGTTTAACTGTGCATTGAACATTGTTTATATATCATCATCATCATTATTCCTTTTGTGGAGAGTCAGATAAGGTGGAGGCTACATGTTTTGCCACAAAGTTGGGTTGAGAGGAATCTTAGAGCCACGTACTTGTACGACTGCTTGTTTTTAAATTTAGATTTGATTAGCTTCCAGAATCTGTCATGTACAATGCCCCGGTGAAAAAAAAAAAAAAAAAAAAACACACACGAAGAATAATTTGTCATGTAAAACATACTGTGTGGAATCAACGTGTAATCTCCCAATACTCCAATATCTTTGAAATTTCAACAAATACACTCATTTTATATGTTCTGTATACAGATCATTTCAACAGCATATTTCATTTGGATATTCAGAATTAAGCCTTATTCTGAATGTAGCATTTTCCAATGAAAACATGGGATATGCTGATATTATTTGCGTTTTAGGAGCATTCTTTGGAAATGTATACAGCACATTTGTAATATACATATTAATTGGGGTTTTTACTGCAGTTTGCGACACACAACCTCATGTCTGTTTGCCTTAGCCTCTTGGTCAGCTCTATGCTATGTAAATAAACCAACTAGCCAACAGTTTGCAAGGCTGGTATAGAGATGCATGGACAGAAAATAGCCCACTTTTCTTATCGGAAGGAGAATCATGCCTATTTTACACATCGGCAAGTTTTTGTATATGTGCAAGTATCACAATGGCGACCTTTCATTACATTAAATGGAGTATGCAATGGAAGTTGCATATGAATGGGGAATGTCAGCGTACTATTGTCTTTTTCAGAATAATGGCAAAAAACATAATATGCATATAAACATAGTAGATTACAAGCCAGAAAATGATACGATTCTATAAATAAGAGCTAGAGGTGTTGTTGTTGTGTTGTTGTATCACCGGGGAAATATTTAACATCTGATAAGTCTCGATAGAAAGTAACAGGTAATTGGGACAAACCTGAAGATTGTTTTCACCAACTTTCAGAGATTTTTTTTTTCTTTGACAGTCGAGAAGGAGCAGACATCTTTCGACTGAGTAAATATACTAGACACTGAACACCTGGTCAGTAGTCTGTAGTCTGTAGTTCTGGTGTTAGACAAACTCACAAATCCTGCGAGAATGCCAATTGTCTTGTTCCGAAACAAACATGGACAGCAACCAGCTGTTTGCACTGCTTATATGCAGTGCTATTTGCACTGAAAGGCCAAAAAAAAAAAAAAAAAAATACTCATGACATGAGTAATGTTTGAAATTGTTGCACCGCTGGGATTAAGTTTTGAAAGGATGTGTTTAAGGGTCTTGCCTCAAACAAAAAAAGCACTAAGACAAAAATTAAGTTTAGCATGCCTGGCATGAGCTGCCATTCTTAGTTTACTTCCTCAAAACTTTACCAGGTCTTCTACATATATTTTCACCCCAAACTAAAGCTTAAATCTCCTTCATCTGTCTCTCTTTCCATCTTTCTTCCAGCTCACTGTCCATCTGTCTCAATTCTCCCTTCATCCTCTGGATCATGAGGTTGTGCAGCCTTATGTACCCTTCAGATAATTGGTGTCAGTGTCTCTTGATGTAATATGAATGGATGGCATTGTGTCTGGGGATACAAAGCACCCTGAGAGCCTGTGAAACTACACACAGTAATAGAGGGACAGAGGTGGGGCTGGGAGAAAAATCAAAGTACAAAGCTGTAGAAAGAGAAAGGAGGAAAGTAAGATAGAGAATGAGGGGAGGGTGGGGTGTTCAGGATAGAGGGAGAAAGAGAGAAATAAAAATGATTGCAATAGCGGGAAGCATCGTCTAAAAGAGATGGGATGGTTCAGTGGGAGAAGATTTGAACACTGTGTGAGTGTGTGTGTGCGTGTGCGATAGAAAGAGAGAGAAAGATGAAGGGAATTTATCTTCCAGTCCAGGCTTTAAACTAGCCTCTTGAGCCACTTGAGAACTCTGGATTTCTTCATGTGTGTCTGACTGGCCGTCTTTGTCATCTTGCAATAAGGTTATTCAAGCTCATTGCAAGTTGGTGACAACTTAAACATGCTACTACATGTAGTCAGCCAGTAATTTAGTCAACACATACCTGCCTAACAGATGTGGATGTATCGCTGTGTACCACTGAAAATGTAGTAGGTGCTAACAGATGTAGGATGTAGCGGAGGCTATGGATGAAATAACCAATTAGTAATTTTTGAGGAACAATATTATACTTACTTTTTTTCCCTTTTGACTGAAAGAAATGACAGGTAGTCAGTGTGTCTCCAGAACTTTCTTCTTTGCAGGCATAATTTCGACCATCTGGACACCAAATTCTCCACTAAAACACGTGATATTTAGTTGTGTGTGGCAGTGAAGCAAACTGGGATAAGTCCATCCACCCATCCATTATCTGTAACCACTTATCCTCATCAGAGTCACGGCAGTGACTGGGTTAAGTCAATACTGTGAAATTAAAAATACAAAATGATTAAAAATAAAATGTAATTATAGATGTTACAAACTATTTTAATTCAGCTTTCATGAAGGAACATCAATTAGATGATGCTTATTGTTGGCTAACCTAAAAGACTGCATTCACATGTTTTATTTTAGTTCAGGTGTTCAGAGTGCAGCTGTGTATCTTCATATTGGGCGGTAACATATTTTCAGTGGGGTGCAGGCTGGCTGCTGTGCACGTGTTCAAATTTGCTTATTAGGATAAACCGCTTAAGATGTACCATCTTGTTTTTGAGAATATTCTAACATATATCACAGTCACTACAAAACAGCAGGGGAAGAACAAAATAAATAAAAACATAAACCATTAATGAATGGAACCCTTGAGTGTGTGTATGTATATGTATATGTATATGTATATATATATATATATATATATATATATATATATATATATATATATATATATATATATGTGTGTGTGTGTGTGTGTGTGTGTGTGTGTGTGTGTGTGTATATATGTATATATATGTATATATATATATATATATATATATATATATATATATATATATATATATATATATATATATATATATATATATGTATATATATATATATGCAAACCAAACCTGACATGGCCTGAACCTGACCTGATGCTCAACTGTTCTCTTGCAAAAAAAGATGTAACACTGAGAATCTTAAATTGCACATAACGGCTATTTAGCATGTTGTTATTGATGTACTTGGTTCAATAATGCCAGTTACCCACTCTGTCTGTCTCATATTGCTGCACAGAGCTCTCAATGCACAGGTCAATAGTTGTCTTGTTAAGATAAAGATTCACCTGACAAAAGGTGCCAGATAGTTTTTTTTTCGTCAAATGTCATAATGTTGAATTGTACAATAAAACTTGTAATTGAGCCCCTTCATCAATAGCATACAAGTATATGTGTAAGTGTAGCCTGTTCTGAGAAGACATGAGTTGTCTTAAGCGTTAACATTTGCTGCCAGGAGAAAGAAATGTTGAGATGAAGACCACAGACAAAACACACTGACAAAGTTAATTCTTCGCTGGTATGACTCACTTTGCTGATGCTCTTTAAAATATTTCTTACTTTTTTATTTTTATAACACCACATATGCGTTGATATAAAACACACTCATAACACTGTTGTTCTTCATAAATCTCCTGTGTGGTTTTCTCACCTCTTTCCCCGCTTTCACTGATTTAATAAAATAAATAAACAAATAAATGAACCCTCCATATAATCATCTCTATCACCTTGAGACTTGAGAATACTTCTACCTGCAATGATAAAAAACAAAACAAAAAAAACAACACCCACGGCAAATCAATAGCTCCATTATGAAATGTTTATTCTAGCATGCCTGTCTGTCTCTAAGGTGCTGAGGAGAGACGTTTTACCTGCATGTCTTTTGAGAGGTGAAGAAGGAAGATGGATAGGATGGTGGGATGGATGGAGAGATGAAGGGAATTGATCACAGGATGAGCAGAGGAGTGAGGGAACTGAGGAGAGAGAAAGAAATATGGATAGAGAGTTCTCCCAGTGGATCGACTGCTTGTTTTTACTTCAAGTTCGTCTTGATCTTGGGTGTACTCGTTAGAAGCAGAAACATTTGCTGGCTCTCTTCTCGGTGCAGAGTTTGTTTGCAACTCCTGATTTTTTAAAAATTTTAGTTTACATTTTTCCATTGCAGCTGACAGTTTAAACTATTTCTTTGCTTTTTCTTGAGGAGATTGAGGTAGACACCGTCATTGGAATTCACGTTACTAAATGCTAAATAGAAGAAAGAATAAGTAGGTAATTGTTGGGTAAGAAGAAGTAATTGCTGGTCATTATACTGTCATGACAGCAGATTACACATTAGCCACATTGTATCAGTTGACACCTGTTGCACACACTAAATGTGTCATACAGGCAGGACGTATCAGTTACAGAAGCCAGGATGTCAATTAAGGTTGACATGGCTGGTTAGCAGGGTCACATAGAAGATGATGCTGTGGGTGTTTTAACTGAAGTCTGAGTGTTACTCAATTTCTCATTCACATTGGCTGAAAAGTTGATTCTTGAAACTTAATTCTTCACCACATTAAACATAGTCGGGAAAAAATGGTCTGACCAATCCCAGCAGCCATTTACTGAGGAAGAGTGTGTAATTTGAACAGCTATTCAATGAACCTGGAACATTTAAGTCAGCATGGATGAGAAGTCCTTAAAGTGGACATCTACAATTCCACAACTGGGAAAAATCCATCTGCTGAGAAAGATCATTTGGTACGATTCAATGCTGAATTGACCTCGTGTTAACTAGATCAAAAATGAACTTTCAATCTGAATGATTAACATTGTTTTAAAAGAAAAGTTCAAATGCTGTTTAACTTTTAAAGAGTAACACGCAGACCTTAAAGACTTATGTGACCTGGCCTGAACATGCTACAAAAACTGAAAAGCCTGCCCCAAAAGATACCCTCGTCAGGAATGACTGTTCCCACGGGTCCTTTAAATCCTTAAGAATCTGTGAATTGGAGGGGAAAATAAATCAAGGTCTTAAGTTTCTGAAAATGGATAAACAGACACGGGTCATAGAAAATGCTTAAGTATTCTGTGCAACAATTGAAGTTACATAGATCAGTCATTTCACAGTTGATAATCAGAATAATGCATCCATCCAAATCTTCTTCTTCTCGACCTGCCTCACTATTTGCAGAATTATCCAAACAATCACAAAGATGGCTTTTTTTTTAATGTTTTTTTTTATAGATATTTTTTTGGCCTTTTCAAGCATTATTTGACAGAGACAGCTTGAAGAGTGACAGGAATGTGGGGAGAGAGAGACTGGGCAAGGACTGAGCCTTTGTACATGGGGTGGATGCTCTACCAACTGAGCTAACCAACACCCATACACAGAAGTTTTAACATTTTACTCTGACACTGAAAGCACTTCATTAGCTAGTACAATACAGAATCACCTTCAAAATCCTTCTAATAGTCTATAAAGCACTTAATGGTTTCATTTGTCAGTACATTTCTGATTTGCTCACTAATTATAACCTGATCAGGCCTCTTAGGTCATCAGGCGAAGGTCTTCTGGCTGTGCCCAGAATTAAATCCAGTTACTGTTGTCCTGCTCTCTGGAACAAGCAGACTGCAGACTTGAGAACTGTCACAGCTCTGTCCACATTCAGGAGCAGCCCAAAAACCTTTCCACACAGGTGTATGATTAGCCGCTATGTATGTATGTATGTCTGTATGTGTGGAAGTGCATGGGATGGGGTGCGGGTTTCTGTTTGTGTTGATGGTTTTGGTTTTAAACATTTTTTTCATCTTCAGGTCTCAACACATTAAAATCCATGTAATGAAGTGTGCTCTATAAATAAAATAGCCATTTTAACATAAAGTTTTTATTTAATAGAGTGGGCACAGCCACTTTGGCCAATCCTGTCATTCACTCCCTCGTTTCTGGACTGGATAAAATAAAACTTCAGAATGACCATGTTATGCCTTTTATTAATCTAATATGACATTTTCACAAATAGGATTTTCGTGAAAAGCTGGATTACTTTCTTATTTCTAAGCTGCCTTGTAGTTCTTTCTTCTGTTGGCTGCAGCTCCTTCTTCCTTGTATTCAGAGAAACCCCCCCTGGACTACACTGTGTGCGCGGGGAGAGAGCATTAACATTTATATAGAAACATGAGGCCGTTGTTTGACGGACGATAAATGGGGTATTTTCCTAACTCTGTTTCAAATGGAACAATGGGGACGGAACTCGGCAAAACATTGTCCATTGGCACACAGTAACCCTGGCTAAGAGCGACATACATCAACACAATTGCCTTTATTAGTCTGCCTCTTAGAATTCATTGTTGGATCGTTTGTATGTGTGGGTCGGCTTGGTCGTTTGGTTGTGTGGGTCAGCTTGAGGGGATGCTGGTGGAGTGGGGGGGGGGGGGGGGGGATTTAGAGCAGTGTTGTTGTGGGTGTGGCGATGGCAATGGAGGGGGGGATGTATAGGTCAAGCCTGCTTAAGAGGCACGAAGTTGATGGCAGCGGCAATTTCAAAGTCACACATGATAAATACAATATGAGAGGAATGTGAGTGGAAACAAACACAAAATCCCAGAGCAGGGACAATGTAGTAAATCATCTGAATAAATCCGCCAGCTGACCACTAGGGAGCACTAATAATCCGAACCTGACGTGCCCTCTCTCCCTCTCTCACTGTTTTTCTGTTCCCCTCTTACTCATTTTTTCTTTTTTTTTTAAATCTCTGCATGCTCTCTCTCTCTCTCTCTCTCTCTCTCTCTCTCTCTCTCCCCCTGTTCTTTCCTATGTATCCATCTTTCCCTCATTCTCTCTCCCGCCCTACTGTTTCTGTCTTTTGGCTTCATGCACACAATGCGCACACACACATACAGTATACTATGCTTGGCCCTGTAATGAATTAATCAGAGCTGGGGCAGCTGTGTATTTGAACAATGCCACCCTGAGAAGTTGGCTAGAGTTTTAAGCATCAGTCTGTGTGTGTGTGTGTGTGTGTGTGTGTGTGTGTGTGTGTGTGTGCGTGTGTGTGTGCGTGTGTGTGTCAGTAGGGGAAAGCAACTAGCAGCAGCTGAAGCAGTGATATTGACTTCAGGCTTGTGTGTGTGTGTGTGTGTGTGTGTGTGTGTGTGTGTGTGTGTGTGTGTGTCTGTAGAGTTTGATACAGCAGTAGTTGTGGTATGTGTGTGTGTATACACACACAGATAAAGCTGATCTGAAGAGCCCTACGAGTAAAGACCACTGATAGAGTTAATAGTTCATTATGACTTTCATGGAAGCAAGGACTCATCATCTACAGGCACAAAGTTCAAACTCATAGCTCATTTGTCCTTCACAACCCATTGCATTGCCCATTTGTCCATGGTATTCCATTAAACAACCTTTATTCTACTCATTCTTCATGTGCAAGGGATGTCCATCATGTTAGTCTTCCTCAGTTTTAAAAGGAAAACAATCAAAACACCGAGCACACTTCATTTTTCAGTCAGTATAATTGTAACCATTCATCCATTTCCTGTAACCACTTAGCCTTATCAGGGTCATACGGGGGATGGAACCTGACATTAGGCGAGAGGCGGGGTGCTGAGGTCTGACCGCAAGTAGAACATAAAATTATATATTTGGTTCACGTCAGCTGATATATTGCAGACTTAATTGTAGTGGCTCATACTGTATATTGGCTGCAGTTTGTCTGAATTGTACAGATGAAGTTGGTTAAGCAAGTTTAGCTGCAGTTACAGGACTACAACGGTAGTCAATGCAGTCGTATTATGGAATGAAACAAACACAATCGTTTACTATTTGTTTCTGTATGCCTTCTAAAATTCAGCAGTACACCTCCAACATTCACCTGATAGCCAGTGTTTGGCTTTGAGGTCAATCCATCAAAAGTCGCTGAAATGGAGACATCTGCTCAATGTGAGTTCATCGACTTGACTGATTGTGTTTGTTCACACACGCTCGGTGAAGAACTTCACTCAAACTGCTGGCTGCTGTTTACTTTAGTGCTGCTCTGCTGTTTACTTTTTGACACTGCACATCATGTAACTGGTGTTCAGCTGCAGAATGTCACCACTGGGTCGTTTCTTGGGCAGAGGTAAAGATATGGTGTACACTAACTGTAGATAGATATGGAGGAGTGTTGGGGCTGTGTAGTATGACCAATATCTCATATTCAGATGTTATCCAGCACATTTTCTGTAATGAATATGGTTTTATTGTTCAATTTCTCACAAGGCATGTGCAATAATTTGCACATATTTTTTGTTGTATATAATGTGTTATTGTGTCTTCAGTGGAAAAACTGTACTGTTTTGTTGGCCATGTATTTAAATTCATTGCAGCTGTGTGCAGCACTAATTCCCCAAGACAAATCTTCCCTTGGGGACAATAAAATATATCTTAAATTGTCTTAAATAGTTTATATAAAATGACCAGATGGAAAGCTATTTCCTATTACATTTTACACTTACAGTCCTGCAGATGTAAGCTGCTGCAGCAGCCGTTATCTCCTTCATCTTTGTGATTATTTCCCATATGGCGTGCCGCAGCCAAAAGCTTCTTGCAACGTCTGAGTCTGAGGTTTGGTTTGAGCACTTGATGGTACTTTTGTGGCTCTCATCTGTATGCTCTCTCCGAACTTTAATGATTCTCGCGTAGGTGGTTAAAGAGGTTAGCAGTCCTCGTGCCAGTCTGCAAAGTAATGTTACAGTTTTGTGGCTTGTGTCATACCCAAACCATGTCCATGCAACAGAGGTAGCCCCTCCTTTAGGTACGAGCGCCCCATTTTTTCTTGGCTGGTCGGACCCCATCTCCTGTTCTGCGTTCCCTCTCCTTCATGTTTGTTTGTGTAATGCAAATTTCGTACCTGCAGCCTGAATCTGTGCCATCTGAAGCATCATTCATGTGATGGAAAATATTGCTGTAAATGAGTGTGATTTGTGATGTTTAATGCATATGCCAAGCACATGGTGGTGACTTCTTTTCTGTCCTGCTTTGACCCAAGCATCCCATCCTGATCGCTGTACCAGGCTCCTGTATCTGATCTTCTCCCCTTGTTGTGGTTTCTTTGTCAATGGATGTTATTTCCCGCATTTTATTGAACTAAACTTCAGGCAAGTGAGGAGAATTCCACAGATAAGCTATCAGGCCCTGGCATCACACAGAGAAACCATCAAGCCATGAAATATGTGTCTGGCTGTGAGTCAGGGTGGCAGCGCTGCATGAGGAGTGGAGACTAGTACACACACACACACACACACACACACACACACACACACACACACACACACACACACACACACACACACAACACTAAGCATGTAAAGCATAAGCTCAGGCACATACACACACACAAATACAGATATTTACATACACTTTGCACACAGATACTTTTGTTTTCTGTCTTGAGACATGGATGCAGATGCACAGACACACATCTCATGCAGATGCAAGGTTTTTTGATGAATTGTGTTCGTTCAACTCAAATACAATATATTGTTTCCCACTTCTACGTTCTTTTGTACTAAAAACACAGCTGTCATATTTGTGACAGCAAAGTTTTGTTTTCCACGTTCAACTTTTAGGTAGATTCAGTGGTAGATTTATTAACACTGGATATTTTTTCAATGTCAAATCAAGGTTAGATGGATAGGGCACAAAGCAGAAAGATCTACACACTGATGGGCTCCAAATGAATAGTTTCTAGTTCTCTTTTATTCAACAATTCAATCTGCAAGATCTTCTTACACAAAGACCACTCCACCAAACAAACATCTGCAGTAGCAGAGACTAGTAAGGTGGAATGTACTTTTGGAGCTAGTCGGTTTGTCAGCTGATGATAGTAAATAAATAATTCAACATCATTAATGTTAAATAATGTATTTGGATTGTTTTTGTAATTACTATTCATACCCTTTAATAAACCTTTCTTGGCTCACTGCCGGGCTATGTCAAGTCAACCAGAAAAACACCTCGTGCTCCAGATGGCCAATCTGCCGTTATAAACACACATATATGCATCAAAACACACCAAGGGAGAAATCCATCTCACACATAGACCAAGATGCACAAACTTTGCTTATGCTTTACACAGACACACACACAACAATGCAAAGAGTACTTTTTTATGCAATATATTTGTAGCTTTTAGTATCAAAAACTGTCAAGCAGATGTTTGCTGAAATTCTTATTCTCATTGACTTGTTCATTAATCAGAAAGTTTGGCATTCAAATTGTGTATATATATATATATATATATATATATATATATATATATATATATATATATATATATATATATATATATATATATATATATATATATATATATATATATATGCGTGACATCACCCATAGGTTTCTAAAGCGCTCAAAACCTGGTGCTGCCATGTTGGTAGTCCTGCCTCTTCCGCCTCCTGTCTAAAAACTAAAACTGGCCAAAGACTTTGTTCGTTGGTGGACCTCAAAGCGGCCATGCTGTTAATTAGGCATAATTTAATACCCTTAATATAATTTGAACAGATGAGTTATATAAAAATTCAGACTCAGTACAGTTGTCATGAACGATGAAATTAGCTATAGGGACCAAAACCATTGTTTGTACCAGGCTGTAAACATGGGAAGTTGGACATTTTAATATGGGGGTATATAGAGATTGATTCATTCTGTAGCCAGCCTCAAGTGGCCGTTTTTAGCACTTCCACATAAGCTTCACTTCACAACCACGGAGGTTGCCGCTTGGTAAATAATCAATGATTGAAGCATTGCTCTAACCTGAATACAGTGACCAGTAATGCTTTCTGCCATCAGATAGCTAAATCTGTGTTGTGGTTACTTTCCAAACTTCAGATTTATTCGTGTAAAATTGTGATTGTGATTCAGTGCTTTGGAGTGTGAGCTATGGCCAAGGGATACTCTCTGGTAGCATTTTGGTGTTGTTGCTGCCAGTGTTTCCTCCTTGAATTTTTATCCTGATTTCTGAACATAGTCCTTTTGTATAAGTGGGAACTGGCCAAAAATGTTTTCATCTTTGAAGGATTTAACTCCTTGTTTGCATCTTGTGAGCATGCTTGGTCCTGATAAGTATAGAAATACAATAACACACACTACACCCCCCTTCCCCATCTTCCCCTCACTGCATCACCAGCTTCTCCTTTTTATCTGCCTCTCTTCTTCCCTTTGCAGGACATGTGTGAAAATGTTGAAAGCAGCCCCGCCAGGCCTTTAGGATTGAGAAAAACAAATAGCATAATTCAGGAGAAAGACCCACAACTCCAGGCTGTTGGACCTCACCAAGCTTCTTTTTTCCCCCTGTAATTTGGATACATTTTAAAGTGCAGCCACACCACAGTGTGGCCACCAAAACGAGAAAGGGACAGACAGACAGATGGAGAAAGAGAAGGTGAGAAAGACAGAAGATGTGCAGACAGGAAGATGAGGAGAGAATCCATGTAAGAGGAGGAGAGAGGAAAGACAAACATTGGTGTGCTGAACTGAGGTTTACCATGGCTGTAGGACCAGCAGCAGTTTCCTTTGTCTCCCTGTGTGTAATATATATTTCCCTTCAAGGCTCCTTATGATAAATGAAAGCCTATTGAAGGGCTGTTTCTTCTTTTCTCTCTTTTTTTCCTATTTCATACTGAAGTGTTATTCAGGTCAACATAAAACAATAAAATGGAAACATGACACTACAGAGTTCAGTACAGACATGCAAAATGTTTCTGGCAGAACGAGAAGAAGAAACAAAATCTGAAGCATTTTGATACAATAGTACTCTTATCATAGCTATCATAATATTTGCAGAGCCTTTTAAATGTGCAAGTGAAGGCAACAACATCAAAACTTTTTATTTTTAGAAATCGGTGTAAATAGATATCCTTTGTGTTTAATAGCTGTACTTAAAAACTAAAGAAAAAACGTCCAAAAGTTTGTCTTTGTGCAGCAACAGTGGCCCTGCATTACTGTTCTCTAGGGATCATGTGATTTGTTGCTATCTCTGGCTTAGTCCCATCTATTATTTAGGCACTTTTTACACGACTCTGTGTGTCACCCCAAGACTGTGTACATTGCACTGTGAGTTTTGAAAGCCACAACTGGACCTCTGAAAGAAAGACTGTTAATACTGTCCAGACACTGCTACTTTTAATGTGGGCACAAAGCACTGAGTATGCAGGAGATGGATCATAGCCATGATTCCATGAATGTATTTTGATTCACATTTTGATGTATCACCTCATAAAGTTTGATGGTGTTTTTTTGCCTTTTTCAAAGAGTAATGGGGGATGAAAACACTTTTTAAAATAAGTTCTGATGCGAACATTTAAGTCACATGACCGATCAGCTGTTCCCTCTCAAAAAAAAAAAAAAGCTGAAAAAAAAGAAACTTGTATATAATTATATACAAATTGCTGTAGCTCTGTAGCTAATAATATACAGTTTGTATTGTCACTGGAAAATGTTGGTTATTACTTGTTTTTCTGTGTAGTAGATTTGCTTCACTGACAACAAAATCATTTAACTTTTTCCTTGTGGTGTCACCATGTTTTACAGAACTTCCTCTGACATTTCCTTGTAATTGTGGAGTGATTTATGTTTCCAGCTATCATCTCCTGACCCAAAAACAATTCTAAGAATCAATACCAACTAAATGACTGATGATTGAGATTTTTGTACAGTGTAGTGGACAGGCAGGTGCACTGTTTTTTTCTTGTTTCTTTTCTTTTTTTTCCCCTTTTCCTCTGTGAAGTGATGCCCCATCAACTGCTCTCATCCTGACCTTCTCCTACGTGCTGATTTGACATTTCCTGTTGAAAGGCCACAGATAGATCATGTGTTTGTAGAATGGGTGTCGAACACTCTGCTATACAGAGAGTAATGAGGCTTGCCATTCTGGGAGGAAAGCTGCTGCAGACCTGTTTGTGTTCTAGTTTAGGAACATGCTGGTTTTATGTGGCTGTACTAAATGTTACTTGTGACATCGCACATCACAGTACACAAAAAAATAACTTCATGCGAGAATCACAAAACACTACAATAGCATGTTGTTGTTTTTTACCTTATCTGTTGCATTTATTGTATAAAGAAATTTCTGCTCATATTTGGAGTTAGTTTGTTAGTTGGAGTTAGTTATCTCATTTTTGTTGAAGTAGAATGACTTCCTGTTTTATAAGGATAATTACAGGATCTAATAGGTAATTGTTTTGTTAAAAATTGATATTTTTTCAAACTGTAAGAAGTAATAACCATTATAATCAGTAAGTGATTGCATTTTAAAGATGCATTGCTCTGGGGAACACCGATTTCATGCACAGCGGGGAAGGTAAATGTATGAAGCCCACAGAGATTTCATTCAATTTTCTCAGTTCCATCAACTCAAATCTCAAAGACTGCAATCTCTTCTATAATAAGCATCTCTGCCACAAAAAACAAACCAGCAAGACTGAGCTCAGTTTAAGATCAAAGCAAGGATTAACCGCTGCAGCTTTGTTGATCTTTATTTATTTTTTTCCTCACAGTAACCTCATATGCTCCTGTTTGTGTAATTTTCATTTGGTTTTCACATCACCCTCCATCTACAGATGTACATCTGTGAGTGTGTGTTGACCTTGGCTCCTCTGGAGTGTGTTTGTATTTGTGGATGAGTGTGTGAATTTTAGTGTGAGAGAGTATAGAGTGGAGGAGTAATGACGGAGAAACTGTAAGAGTGTAGTGACGCTAAGTGCAGCATAGCAGGAATGAAGCTAAACAGTGAAAATCAAGCTTGGTTCTCCATCTCTGGAGATTTCTCTCCCTTTGGAAGAAAAATCAGTTTCCTGATCCATTAGACAACTGTGAATAGACATAGCTATTAACTAAGCCAAACTCAGTGCTATAAAACTGCACTCCTGACTCCTGAATTTAGTTTAATCTATAAATAATGCAATGTTTTGAATAAACTTAATCTGTCTTGATCATTGACAGTTTAATTAGTGGACAGAACATCTGGGTCTTAAAAGGGAAGCCAACATGGAAGTCTTACACCTGCGCTGTTTCTAATGACCAGCAGGGGGCAGCACACTTGTCTGCAAAAAAAGTCGGCTTAATTTGAGCCTCATGGAGTCTTCTTTCAAACACAGTGATTTGAGTAAAAGAGCCAATAAAGCAGGTATGCTTTAGGGTGTGCTACTTTGTGATTGTTAAGCCATTCTCATTGAGGCTGTACTGCATTTCGTGCCTCATATGTTCTCAGAAAAATATTTTGCTGTACGACCCAAGTACAGCCCGACTCACAGTATGTCACCTACCGCCTGCACGCTCTCTGCAAATATGGTCTTTTTTGGATCCACAAAACCAAGTTGGCAGCATCCATAATGCGAAAGTGGATTCTTCAAAATGGTTGTCCATAAACCAATGGGTAACTTCCTGGTAGGTTTACAGTTGATCTTGATAAAGGGCACATTTATTTGTTAGAGACCAATAGTTCAGGTGGGCTTATCCTATTTTAGGAGCTGCCTAACATGAATAAAATAAATGGGCGTCTCAAACAAAACTTAAAAAATGTAAAGTGCAGGATAAAGGTGCCTCAGTTGTGGATTATGCGGTTTAAACCCTTGAATGTTTTCAGCTAAGCCCTGAATCATCTTTTGAACTAAATCCTAATCATAGCTGCCTAGAAACCAATGGATTTTAAATTGTATGGTCGTAGTGAAGTGTTGATGGAATAGTTGAATGTTAAGTGACAAAATGCAAATACTGCTGGTCCATTTTGTGAGCTAAATATTCAAGAATAGTCCTACATGTCACTGTTATGACCAAGAAACAGAGGACTAATATCCTTTACTGGACAGGCCACTTTAAAAGATGATTTGGGGACAAAAATTAAGAGTCTACCCACTTCACCAGGCACCACTATACCGCTGTGTAAATCCTTATAAATCCTGTAGTGTGAAATGTTTACAGCTAAGAAGCTTATATTTTGGGTCAGACTGTTTGATGTGTCTATCAATGCTGGAAAAAAATTAGTATTCAACTGTTACCTGCCTCACTGCCTGTTAGAGGTAAGATTCGAGACTATAGGTGTTTGGTGCAAAGGTTTATTGGGTTGTGATGCTTCATGAGATAAACTTTGTGGTATGTTCTGCGTCTGTTAGCACAGTTCAGAGGGAGTCCCCTCTCCTGTCTATCAGTTCAACATTTGATATCAAAACAATAGCAAATTGTGTGTCGAACTGAACCCTGCTGTTATGGAAACGAGGCTGTCCTTTCCTAAAGGATCTACATTTTGTGTTGTGGTTAGTTTTTAGTATGCTGACAAGCCTATCAAACATATAAAGTATATTTTCTTAGTGAGGAAATGTTTCTGCTACTTCTCATAAATATTGTCATATATTGTCATTGTCAATATTGCTATATGAAGGCTTTTTTTGTGTGTTGCAAGGCACCTTGTAAGTAATCCCTATTGTCATTATTAGAGAAACCACAGAAGAAACCAAATGTGTCAAATACACTGTTAATTTACAGTCTTTTAAGTATTCAAGCATTGTGGTAATTTCTTGACATCAATGTGGGCTCACCTGCCAAAAAAGGATCCCTGAAGAGACCCATGCAGGCGTCTGCACAGAGGCAGACTTGGCCCTGCGGCTCAGAACTACTGCCAACACATACACGCACATGCACATATGCACGCACACTCACACACACACAAAGCCTGGCACATAGCAGGGCCCTGGCACCAAGTGAGGCATGCTGTCTGCCTGTGAGTTCAGATCGGTCCCCCTCCGTTTCCCCCCCCTCACTCTCTCGTCATCCTCTCCAGATCTATGCACTCTTGGCCATACAGTTACGACACTTTGAGAGAAAGCGGAACAGAGTGGGAAAGACAAAAACTGCATCAGAGGAAAATTGAAAGATAACTAAAGTGGCAGACTGATGGAAAATACAGATAATGGGTCAGAACAAATAGAAAAAACAGAAAAAGTGGAGTGAAGGATTGAGACAGAAGACCTGTCCGTTTGCTTGGCTTGATTGGAGGTAATCAGGGACTTTGAGTTTTGGGGAAGTGCAGGGGATTTGGATGCAGACCATGGAGGTTTCTTTTACATATCTCTCAATCATACTGCTGCTGACAGATTTCAACCGACACCTCTATTTAGAAAATAAACCGACCCAGAAAATGTGCTCAAATTTGATTTGCGCCTGTTCTCGACGCATACTTAAAATGCATGGAGGAACTAGCTCTGTGCCTCGCAAGCCTCTAGAGACCCGTGACTTTGGATTGGTATCTAAATTTATACAGCGGAAAATCTGTCTGTTATAGCAGTATGCCAATTAAGGTTGAGCTTGTGAGGATGCCAGTGATAACTATAAGGAAGACAGCTTCTTTAAACCTCCGATGTGCTAATACAAACAATCTGCCCTCAGGGGCTCACACAGGACTCTTGTGGTAGAAGGGAAAACATCCTAATCAATCCATCTTGTTCTATCAAAGTGCATTGTTACTTTATGTGTTTGACATTATTATTTAGCCTGTTAAAAAAATCTGGTATTCATTAACTATTGTTAGCTCTCACAGTATTCACCTGTGCAAGTAAAAACACTTTGATTTATATACAGATCAGTCACAATATCTAATGAGAGAATTCAACCATTCAAATCTAAGCTGTTGAATCTGTATCCACATGTGTGTTATAGTTACTGTTGTGCGCTCCCTCCTTCTTGTATTCTTCTCCCTCTCTTCTCTCTCTCCCAATCAGGTGATTAGTGGGTGGCCCTGCTAAGGGAGGCAGGAAAAAAGCTCTCTCTCAGATGAGGCAGCTTTCTAACAATCTTAGTGTGTTTCTTTTGCTCCTTATTTATTGTTCATCTTTGAGCATGGAGGTCTGGAATGAGACCACTTTTGTTAATTTAGTCTGTGCACTCTTTTGATAGATTTTTTTGGGATATTTTTTGTTTTTTTCAGACTCCCACAGTTTAACTTAACAGATTCACTTCATTACAGATACATATAATCATGTTTGTGCATGATGTTGATGATGTTTTTATTTTACAAACAGTTTAATGGCTTGTAGTGCTAAAACAATTATTTATCCGATTGATTCGTCAACAGAGATCAAGTAGCAATCTTTTTTCAATTAAATCTCTTCTTCGTTTTGATTATTATTCAAACAAATTATTTCCATTATTCTATAATGAAAATTATATTACAATAATCAAATAATCATTAGCTGCAGGCATGCATACAGTATATGAAATAAACCTGGCCATATACACAAGATTGAGGTAGTTTACCTAAATCTGTTTGCCAACTGCCAGATGAACAAGAAGACGAAGGGGGCATCCAAATGAGAGAAACCTGTAAGGTGGAGTACTCCAAGGGGACATCCCTAAACTGCTTTTGTAGTGAAGGTCAATGAAGAAGTGCTTAACACACATGCTCTTGAAAATTGAGTCAGTCAACAAAGAAAACACGAACCATCTCTAGTCAACCTGTCTTTATTCTTTCACCTCTATTTAGATTAAAGAGCCTATCTCCCTCCAAAATGTGACGTTGTGAATGTCACAGTTCATGAATATTCATGAATATTGATGGAGACATAACTTGGTGTGTATGAGATTTTGGAAACCACATTTAAGGATGAATTTAATATAATGTACTGTCTTTTCTGTATTACAGCTGTATTTTCTTTAATTTTCTGTAGCCCAGAAAAAGACTTTTATTAACCCTGTTCAAAATGTCCATCATTAAGAAGGCTCAGCTCAATACTTTGTGGTAAAAAGCAACAACAAATGTATCCGTTGTAACATTATTCATAAAAGCTCATAAAACAACATGGTCAAACCTATGTCCAGTAAACACTGGCAATAAACATGCTAGCAGATTAGCTTGTTAGCACTAGAGCTTGATGACCCCTGTCACTTTACTCTTGCCTTTGCAGGTTATAGCAACCCCCTTTGAGAGACTCCTGGACATGTTGCGTAGAAAACATTGCAGGTAGAGGCTAATAACAAAACTACCAAGGTAAAACTTTAGTATGCCCTGCGGCACATTGCCTGCTATCATCACTCCGAGAGATCCCTGAAGTGGCTATACTTCCAAGTAATACTTGCTGATGGAGATATTTCTGGGGAAAGTAAAGATTATGTATATGGATTGAAGACACATAGATTTAAATCTTTTCAGTAGATATAGGTCACTAAATGTAAATAGTTGGACAAATAATAGCTTCATGTAATTTATGGACTCCGCATGATCACTAGATAAACAGTCTTTCTCTTTGTGTGCTTTGGCTGTAAAAAGCAGACATGTTTCCCCTTTAAGAGGAACGATGCATTTTTGCCATATTTTGGCAAATGATATCCAAAAAAATCTGTGCTTGTGAAGGTAATACATACTTGAATTGACACTGTTACATCCATCTCTGTCTCTGTTTGTGTGTTTTACAATATTTACAACTTCATCTCTGACGTGGGGTGAATTGTTTCTTCCCCACCATCTTTGCCTTTTGATAACTAAATTGCTTTTTCTGAGTTCTCACAGCATTAGCTTGTCCTGACAACACATGTCATGGCATACATCATTCAGTGAAATCCGTTAAAGGCCCAAAGAAGCCATCAGAGGAGAGAACTGCATTCATCATTTTCACCCCTCAGACAAGGCAGATGACACCTGTATTTATTCTTTGTTGTGAGAAGGTTTGTTTTCAGTGATGGAACGATTTTCTAACCATATGGGAGAGGGAGAAATTTAGACAGACGAGTTTGTGCCATGCTGTGAGATAAAATCTTGCTTCGTGGCTAAATTTTTAGTCATATTGTTTGCTGATCTTTGTTCAAAAGTTGGGAATGCTAAGACCTTTAGCTGAGCATCTCCATTTAAATAAATAATTAACAGGAAATTTAATTTTTGTTTAATTGACACGTTTGGTAAAGGACATATCTGGTGATGCTATAGCTCCATTGTTGTCTAAAAATTCTGAAAGGACCAGTGTATAGTATTCAATGGCATCTAGTAGTATAGTTACTGGTTACAACCCCCTCACCTCACTCTGATTCCCATCATGAAGGAGAAACTAATACAAAAGGGCTACTATACAGCCAGTGTATAGTATGGGCTACTGTAGAAACATGGTCGTTCATCATTATACACTAATGAAGACATAGTTATGCATATTATATTGCATTTCTGCTATATTCTGTAAATAGAGCCCCATAAATCTTACACAGTGGACTTTTAAATCATTAAATTAAGTGCATCGTTGTACCTGCTGACATGTTGCATGGGTAGAGTACACTCAACGAAAATATAAACTCAACACTTATGATTTTGCTCCCATTTCTCATTAGCTGAATTAAAAGATTTAACTCTTTTTTCTACACACACAAAAAGTTTTATTGCTCTCAAATTGTGTTGACAAAATCTGTGTGAGTGAGCTCTGCTGTTTTGCCAAGATAATCCATCCACCAGACAGGCGTGGCTGATAAAACAGCATGATTGTTGCACAGGTGTGCCTTTGACTGATCACGATAAATGGCCACTCTAAAATGTGAAGTTTTATCTTGAAAAAAGACATTTATTAGGCACTAAACTATGGCTATTGTTATAGCTTTTGTTCCCTGGAGGGAAAAGTCATGACTCGTCCTACTCTGCCTCTGATTGGCATACCCTGATATTCCGATGAAGGCAATGGTGTATGCATGCTGTGTGTAAAATTGAAGCAAAACCAAAAGTGTTGTTTTTATATATTTGTTGAGTGTTGAGTTTATTTTTTAGGCATCCCTACATACACGGTCCTGCTAAAATTGTCTCTAGCAAACACACTGTTGACTGCTGCTAAAAACTACAATGCTTTGCTGCCTCAGGAAATCATTTAGCTTTTTAGTTTTGGGGAAAATGACAGTTTGTGACTGTTTTTTAAGGTGTAAGCTACATCTTCAGCAGGAAACACTGGGCTTTGGGCTTTGAGTTAAAGTATTTAGAGACATACTTTTCGTAGGATTTGTTGATGGTAAGAAAAATTGACAATTACAGCAGCCTTATTCTTTAAGTTATGGTTATTACCCTATCACTTCTGACAATTTACTCACAGCCGTTCATGCCTCCAAACTAACATTGACTGAATGATATATAGTGTTCATTTACTTTTCTCCCCAAAGAGTAATGATGAGACAATTTAGATTGCTTGAAAATGTGCTGGATTGTCTGTTTTCACTCTGTTGGAGTTAGCAGACAATAACCGTACACAGTGTCTACTTTGCAATCCCCACTTGTGCTGTGGGTATCGGCCGATACCGAGTACCGATCCGATACCAGTATGTTATAAAAAAAATATACTACGCCTGCATGACTGTGATATGATTATCATTTTGGTAAGGCCTGGCTCAGGTTAAACCCTTTGTAAAACATGAATAAATACAGCAAATTCAAGCCATTTATTTTTAAATAGAACAGTATAAAAAACAGTAGTGCAAATGCAATTTGACTAAATAAATCTAGGAATAATTATTTAAAAAAAAAATAATTAAAGTGCAGCCACAATATTTTTGCATGTCGCAGTCTTACTGGTGGGAGCATCATCCAGCGTGAAATACTGCCACACTGTCACACCGCCATGATATGCTAATGCTAGTTAGCTGCTAGTTAGCTTAGCTCCAAGCCTCACGTCAACCGGCTCTGACACACGTGTGTCTGTTGTGTCTGTGTCACGTGATCAACTCTTCCTCGTCCCTCTAAAACAGCAGGCTGCAGGTTGCAGCACAGCGCCACTGTTTTAAGAGCGGCGAAGAAGAACTGTGCCAGGGCTTAACGGAGCTAACCAGTAAATAGATTACTAATTTAATAAATTACGTGGTATCAGATCGGTGCCTGGACTACAGTAGTCGACGATACCGATGCCAGCATTTTCGGCAGTATCGGAGCAATTTCCGATACTGGTATCGGAATCAGAACAACTCTACATGTCACAAACATCCTGCAAGGCTATGAAAAATCTAAATGTGGTGATATAAATGTAATGTACACCCCTGCTGGCATTTTAGTTAAATAAAAGACTTGCCTTTTTTTACCATGTTGAGTGATTATCACCTTACTGTGGAGTTTGTAGGCTGCCACTGTCTTCAGTTTCACCTAGAGTTAATAGATTCAGTGTTCAATTACTTTGCTTTCACTTTGAGATGAACGTTTTAGCTCCTTAAATGGGGGAATGTTTTTGCACGTTTTATATTTGTTAGCAGACAGTTCTCTGAATATTTTTTTCATAAATCTGTCTAGATAGATGATGATATACTGAATTTTCTTTTTTTTCTTTTTGAGTGCTAATTCCACTCACTAACAGTGATTTTTTTTAAGCTCTGTAATTTTGGTTCAAAGCTGATTCTGCCATTGAGCTCTAGGTGAATTGTTCTCTGTAAAAGGTCCACTAATTGCCTGCTGTGTTAAACCTAAATTTAAATTTGTTCATTATAATGTCTTGGCACATGAGAGATCCAGAACATTTTGGCAGAGTGTCAATAGGCTGATCAATGAAAGTGATTAACGGATGTGTGACAAGCGACCGCACAAAAGGTGACTCGTTATTTATCACAGAGGTCTATGAAGATCCAGAGAACAGTCGTCTGCGTTGTGCTTTGTTCCCTTTACATGAATATTTGGCTCTCATATAAAATATGCAGTGTAGGAACATAAAAAATTACTGCCCCCAGTTATGAGAACAGGTAACATTTTGTTCTATAATGTTTTTCAACTTGGTGGGTTTTGCTCCATTAGAATTTGATTTCCTTCAGTTGTTGCTCCATAATAGAAGATCTTACCCACATCAGCCCTGCAGTGCAGGACTCACTGTCACTGTGTTCTCCACTGGTCATATTTGAAAAGGATCATCTCTGAGGAAAGCTACAAGGACTGACTGCATCGCTGTCTGGCTGTTTCCGCAGCAAACTTTCCACAGCCTACAGGACTGGAAACAATGATTGTGGGAAATGTCTGTCCATCCATCATCTATAAACGCCTATCATTTTGAGGGTCGCAGGGGGGCTGGAGCTGATCCCAGGTGACATTGAGCGAGAGGCGGGGTACACCTCGGACAGGTTGCCAGTTTATCACAGGCTGACACGTAGGGACAAACAGTCATTTACACTCCCATTACAACTACGAGCAATTTAGAATCAACAATTAACCTGCATGTCTGTTGGAGGAAGCCAGAGCACCTGGCGAAAACAGAAACCATGCAGACTCAAGGAGAACATGCGCTACAATCAGCACAGATGGCAAAGGGGTGCAGTTGTTGTATTTGGACTATTTGGACTATTAGGACTTTCTGAGTTTGTGGCAAATGTGATAAAAACAACCTTAAAGGGCATATCAAAAAGGAGGTATGGATGTGTGAGAAAAGAGCCCAAAAAGTGTCACAAAGAAATGTCACATCTTTTCTTCACATAACACATTTAATCATTTCCACGTCAAAGAAGTATATACATTTTTTTTTTTTTTTAATATGCAAAGACACGTTTTCAAATGTTCCATTAGGAATATGTGTGTTTTTATAAAGCCTTTGGGCATGTATTTATAGAATTACTCCAGAAAAAAGACATAGATCACTACATTTGGACCAGTGAATGTATTCTTGTTGCTATAGTCGATTTTCAGTTTTTAAGAATAGCAGGGAACTAGTTAAGAGGGTTCTGAACTCCAGGTAAACTTTGCAGACACATTTGGCAGTGTTTGGATTTTCTTGGTAAATTCCTTTGAGGATCAGTTGGTTTTCTCGGATCATGTGGCCGCTGGTTATTTTGGCTCCTCTGTTATGTGCTGTCAAACATTTGCAGAATTCTGGGATTTCACAACTCACTTCTGTCTGTTTGTTTGTGTATTTTTTGTGTACATACAGTAGTGAGTTTGAGGATTGTACATGCTTTGTGTGTGAGAAATGTTTAATTGGTGTGTGTGTGTGTGTGTGTCACAGTGAAAGGATGTGCAGCTGTGTTCCTGTTCACAGATGACTGCCTGTTTGTATTTGTCATTCCTGATGAGTTATTGACTGCTGTATTCAAACCCTTATAAGCTGACACATCCTCTTTCTGGAAAGCTTCTAGGATCATGAGCCCTTGTAATTACAAAGCAGACCGGACAACATGGATTGTCTTTGCTCTAATTCAATTACAGAGGTCAAATCTGATGAAAAGGTGCTGTAAACACAGACAGCACTCTTTTGTAGCCCACTCAATGCATTTTGATCAAAGTGTTCCTATTCTGTTGGGGGATAATTGTCTCTGTCTCATCAAGCATTTTTGACTGCCCGTCTTCACATCAATAAACCAAGAGGAGTAATTTAGTTTGTTTTTTTTCTTCCTGTAAGCTTTCCCACTTTATCTCTGGGCTTGGAGAGAGGTGACAGATGAGCTCATTGTTAAAAATCAGCATCAAAAGGATGGACATAAACTTTAGGCAAATACCACCATAGTGAAGATTCTTTGTTTTGGTTACTTGAGGCTACCGTTGCAACACAGTTTTCACTGCTAAAACATGGCAGATAATATGTTTAGGCCAGGCAATTAATCAATCATCCATTGTGTCCATGACTTTAAAATAAATTAAATATAATTTAAATAGTGAATAAAATGGTTTTGGAATGACCAACCTATTTGCACTGGTGTGTGAAACTGCACAAAAGACCCAACCAGTGAGGGATATACCAGTTGCAGACAGCCGGTATATTCATCCAATTGTCCAGCCCTACTGTGTTTGTGTCAAATTTCGTGGCAATTCATCTAATATCTGTTGAGACATTTCATTCACAAATGTGAAATTTATAGTGGCACAAGAAGAGAAGTCAGGGGATCACTAAAGGTTTCATCGTCTGGGTACGTTGAATGTTCTAGTCCTTGCTGTTGATAGGGAAAAATGCCTGGTATAACTAGGCAGTTGCCCATGTTTCCCAGATGTGTTGTTAATTTTTTCTGTGCTGCTGATGTCCATCAGCTCCTCCTCTGGAACGTTTAATAGAGAAGGAAACTTGGGAGAGACACAAAACCAACTGTCACTGTTCAGGGTTAATACTTCACACAGTCAATGTTATTTCTTGACTAAGCTCTTAAAGCGCCACTGCCCCAGGCTCTTCCCTGCCTGGTCACCTCGGCTACTGACAGATTCAGTCTGTCCTTACACTACACTGTCCTGGCACACTGATACTCTTGGCTCACTATTTATCTTGTCAGCACACATTCTTCACCTTTCTCCCATCTCTTAACTGGGCTGGTAAGTGGCTCTGTCTTCCCCTCTTTCACTGCAACCTCCTTCTTGGGGTGGACGTCCTTCTCTCAGTGTCCCACTCTGTTTTGACCATGATTGCTGTTATCATTGTCATGCTCCATGGGTGTGGCTCTCTACTATAAGGCCCATGGCATTTGCGATGGGCTCAGCCTCACTTTCCCTCCCCGTTTTCTCTGTTCCACACACAGATCCTCAGGGTTTTATAGAATGTAATGAACAAACATTACTGAATATGTAGTGATGTGTAGCGACTGGAAAAAAAAAACAACCAAAACATAACAAAAATTACACACAGGTTAAAAATAACTAAATATCGCTTACATGTAAAGCCAAATATGCTAATTATAAATCCACTGAACTCATAAAAAAACACAATCAGGTCTCATTGCTTTCACTAGGCACTTTATCACTTTCAGTTTCTCAACACCTTTATCAGAAACCTCTAAATGAATCATGACAATATTTAATGAAGTCATTTCCCACAGCTATGATGAGCTGCCCCTCAGCTGAAGTGAAACCTGCAGCGAAAAGCAAACTTGAATACAAAACCTTTTTTTTTTAAAGTGCAAACTAGATACAGCTGTCTACCTGTGACTTGAAGAACACACTAATGTGGCAACACAGTTTCCCTCTTCAACACACCTGTCAAGTAAATAGACTCACGACTAACTGATTGTCAGTGGCACTGAATAGGCAAGATAAGAGTTTAATGAATTAACATCAGCTGGGAGTGATAGCTCACATGCACTGGAAAAATATATATCTGTGTGACGAGAAAATTAGACTGTCAATATTATAACTGTTGTACTTCCAATTTGTTTCTGTCATCACTATACAAACATGAAATACCTGCCCATCTTCCATTACTACTAAAACATACGCAGCAACATAGCACAGGAAGAACTTTCTATCCCTGTCAATTAGTTCCTCTTGTCAACAAACTGTTTAGCTGCATGTTATTAGATTTTGCATTTTGACAAATACAATCTGTGGTAACTCCTTGAAAATGCCAGATGTGTGACTCTGTTTCATACAAGGTGATATACGATCCTCAACTTTCTTTAGTCTTTAAATACCTGTCAGAGCTGCTTGCAGATTGGCGAGGACATATGAAATGACATCCTGTCAAGTCATGTCATGACTTAATTAGCAGTAGGCTGAAATAATTACCTTTTTCCATGTGTCTGAAAAGTCTGTTTGTCCTAGTGTAGAGTGTTAGATTATTTTAATTGAATAACCATGAACCCAACAAACCATCTGCCCCTTGTGATGCTTTGAAACCGATATCTAGCTGTCACACCTTCGCTGTAAAGAGCTACGAATCAAGTGTAATTAGTCTGCTCAGCTGCTGAGAATATACTCTTTAAGCCTCACAGAACGATTTATCCTCCCCTGAAAGTCATATTTTTTCACTTTCTTTTCCGAGCCGACGTGTAAAAAGACTCAGGGGTGTAATTGCAGCAGGATTCACTTTGAAGATTACACCTGCTTATGCTGAGTTGTCTGAACAGAAACATGTGGATGAGATGATTTTGACAGGGAGATGCGCCACAGCTTTCCTTGGCTGCTGCATAGATATTAACCAAGTAGTCAAATGGTGCCAGGGAGATGGAAGACGATTTTTCTTTCTGGCAGCTTTGAGTGCTTTTGTTGGAGAGCTTCTGACAAATTCAGAGGTACTTAAGTACCACTTTATCCTCACTTTTTAGACATGGTTGTTCCAGCTGATGTGGAGAGTTCCTGTCTAGAGACAACATCATCATCAATTATCTCTGGGTTGTTTTTCAGTATAACTCTTCAAAGAACTCCTCATATGTTAAAAAGATGAAAAGAAGTGTAGCAAAGTCTCAGGGTGTTTGATGCTTTATTTTACAATTCTGCTTTAGGTAGAAATCTTATTTGATATTTACTGGAACCTGCAGCATGTCCATTTTAGCCTGGTGCTGAAAAATAATTAAAATAGCTGATTCAGCACTACTCTTTTCATATAGTTTATAAAAAAATGGGCTCAACAACTATTTACCTCCCATGCAACTTCAATATATCCCTAATTTGGGTCTGATTTCCCAAATGCCACATGTAAATGATGATAATGATGCTCCTTAAATTACTTTTAGATTTGTGCTAATACAACGTTTGACACAAATTTTCTTTCTTGACAACAGGCACACATGTGCAGGCACACATGCGCACGTACACACACACACACACACACACACACACACACACACACACACACACACACACACACACACACACACCACTCACAACTCTCATTCTCTATTCTTAGTACAAAGCTTGAGTAGGTCAAGGTTTTCAATTTTTGTGCAGACCTTCTGAGCTTACCTGCATCACCCTGCTCAAGTGAAGTCTTTGGGGATATCTAAGTGCTACACCCCAGCAGGTCCAAAATGCAATTCTTTTCACGAAATCCATTTGAGGACATTGCTCTCCCATACCTCCCCTCTCCTCAGCTGTCCACTATTTTGCTGTTGCGCCTTTTTCCTCTGGGATTAGATTTGAAAATGCATTTTGCAATTTCTTTAACCCTCAACTGGTGCCAGGTGAGTGTTTGCCATCTCATGCAAGCAAGGAATTTGAAAGATGATTGAGTAAACTTGTCATGGATTATTTCTAAAATGTGATATATGAAAACATAAAACGTATAGCTCCTACTTCTCTCTTATTTTGTATTGTTATACTCTGTATTACATCCCTGTGTATTTTTCTTGCTCTTTATCTTTCTGCCTTTGTGTCTTCTACATCTACCACAGATCTATTTTTATCTCAAATTGTATCATCACTTCAGTTCCTTCATTAGAGGCTTTTGTATCACCAAGCAGCCATATCTAGTTTCATCACAGAGGTCCAGTAGAGAGCTGGCTGTGTGCAAAGGTTACATACTCTATATCACAACCATAGTAGAAAAAAAATGCTGATATGTGTATGTATAGGTCAGATTACTAATGTAATACAAAGTCTGATGAGCCTTTAAATTATAGACTAGTAGTCATAATGTGGTACATGTCTAATATACAACAAACAACTGATTCTAAAGACTGTTTGCAGCCATGTGGAAACTATGTGGTGCTTACTAAAGTCATTAGGGTTCATCCTCTAGGGACCATGAATATCTGTACAAAATTTCATGGCAATCTATTCAGTACTGACCAACGTATAAATGGACATTGCCATCCCTGGAGCCATCAGAATCAGGTTTTACATACAAGGAATTTGCCTCGGTGTTTTGGTGCATAATGCTGCTTGCATGGCTAAAAACAGCGTTGTTTGTTTGTTCAAACAGCTTGAAATGGAATGTGTTTATCTTTATAACAGGTAAAATCAGACAGAAATCAATTCATCAACAGTTTGTATCCAACTTTTTTGACCACTAGAGCTTTCCCATTTTCCACAATGAAAACTAGACATGACTAATGGTAGCTGCTGCACAACCCACAGATGGTCCCTGCATCACAGAGCTTTCAGCACCACCTATTTTGCTTTTTATATTCAAACAAAGCTGCAGAAAGCCTTGTGGAGGATGTTGGTGTGAATATTTGGGTGTACAAAGCATCTGACTTTACCTTCTAACTGTCAACGTCAGTGTCTTTTAACCAATAGCACAACCTTTCTGTAACTTTATTTGGGTAAATTTAATTGCCTTAATCATTACCTCTCCTTATTGGACAAAGGCTATTTTTATGCAACTTTTTCCCATCACTCCATGTCTTTGTATCTTGTCCTCTCTGTTTTCTCGTTTCTTTTGTCCCTTGAGGCTAAGACAGTGGTACAGCTGGGAGAATGCCATTCTGTCAGCATATCAGCGAAAACATTACTTTCATTAGGCCCTATTATATCACCGCATACATCCTTGTTAAAATGTCATTTGCTATTTCCTTTCAATACTTATTTCCACCCGGTCGTCCCGGCAGAATTAACATGTCATTTATTGGGATGTGAAAGAAAACAAGCTCAAAGTTGATTAGAAAAAGTAAACAGAGGCAGAGAGAGGGAGCCAGAGGGGGGTACAGTTTATCCACAGTTTAGCCATATGTAGTTGAGCTGTCAATACAGCAGACTGTAAAATGCCAATCCCTCTTTTTTGGTGTATTTATAGACAACCACTTTTCCTCCAATGTGATTCATTGTTTCAGTCACAGCTCTGGAGAAAAGTAATCAGAATCATTTTAATTAAATCATTTAAATTTATTAGACTTTACAGACATATTGACAAGCAAGGATGAAATTCCTCCTTGTTGACAAAAGTTGTGTTGTGCTTGGGTATGTGAGGTAGGTGGGTTGTGTTAGGTTATGATAATGATGTATGGCACTCGCTAGGAGCTATGAACTCATGTGAGCCAAAAGTTTCTCTGCTACGAACTAAGAAGTGTTGGATTTGTCAGTAAAAAAAACAAAAAAAACCCACCATAACGTAGCATATTAAACTGTATGATTTTCTGCTCTACAAATAATTTCCCAGTGTGCACATTCCACTGCAACTCAAAGAACAGAGAAATCCACAGAAATTACATAGTCTACAGCTATAGTTTGAGCTAAATGCTAACCTGCTCACAATGCTAATGTTTAGTAGGTCTAACAGGTTTACCATCTAAGTTTAACTTAGCACTCAACGCAATGTGCAGCTGAGGTTGATGGGACTGCATCAGTTTTGACCTTTTGAACTGAAATTAGACCTGTTGATGGCTCGCGGAAAGGCTGAGAAATCACTAGATATCCTCTCACATATTTTTCTTATTAAGCAGAACCTTCTAAATTCAAATTCCTCTATTTTACCAAAATAAGACTAAGTCAGTTGTTCACTTGTCAATTTATTGTAATCCAAGCTTTAATCAAAAGACAAACAGAAACAAAACACAATTCACCAAAACCGTCTTGGTTAGTCTCTCCACTGTTCCAACTAAAACTAACACTTTGGTCAAAATAAGCTTAATTCACCAAGTTAGATGTGAAAATACTCGGGCATCCATGGGATACCATGTACCAATTTAATGGCATTCTACCATATAGTTGTTGAGACATTACAGTATATGTATAAATAACAATTGATAGGATGTGAAATTGCTTGTTGCTTTGGTAGCAAGAAAGCGTTACGGGAGAACATTTGAATATTTTTCTTTAATACACTGCTGTTTTGAAACACAGCACCCAAACACTTGTGAAGTCTGGATTTGACTGAAGAATAATTCATGTAACCTAAGTACTGTATTAAAAGATGACGTTTGCTCCAGATTCACCACAGTGAATTCCTTCTTTAGCGGACTAGATTAGTCTATTCTGGGTTTTAAGATGCTTCTTGTGAATGTACCAGTATTTTAAGTAGCTCAATATGTATGCATTAAACCCATCGTGTCTTTTCTTTCTCGCCTACGAAGAACACAGTAGACTGCTGTATACAAAGAAGCTGTCTTTCTGGATCGTTGCCTATTGAAGTGGGATAAGCTAGAAGCCTCAGTAGTTCCAAATAGGTTTGGGGTAGTGCCACAGCAAAGCACGTTTCTATTTTTGAGTTTTACTATAAACTGAAAGAGACTCTTTCTGTGGGACTGCTTTGGATCGTCTGCAGAAAACACGGGATCTTTTTTTTTCTCAGAAAAAAATCAAATCAAAAACACTCCAGTTCACATAGATAAAGTGCATTGGTCTATTTTGGTGACACTTTCTATGTAGCCATAGATTAGTTGCTATAAACCTTGATAATTCATTTTAAATCGAACAGTGATACTATATAATCACAATACTTTACAAGATTGAGTGTAACAGTTGCTCAAAATTTCTCCATTCATTCTGCATAATAAAAGGAGGAAAATATAATCAGAACTTCTCCTACATGGCTTTCTGTCTACGAATGAATCTCAAACACAGAATCAATCATTATCATCACTGACTGAATCACACGCTTTTTAGTGGTGGAGTGACAGAAAGCACTGCTGTCTGCTGAGCTGTGATATACTGTGTTACTTTTCATTTAAAAGCTTAATAAAACTCCAAGAAAGCCACAGGAATAATCAAATTCATAGCTACTAATAATACTAGGTTAAGATTAATACTAACCTTATTAGTATGACCTTGTACTCAACTGAAGACATTCAGAATCAGCACAGAACAATGCATAGTAGTTACAGGTATTTGAACAAACTACATAGTCAGTGACTAAACTGAGCAAAACAATTTGAATCAGCAAATGATTCATTATTTCCACCACTTGCCTCCATCTTTTTATCCATTATGGCTACAGAAAGCACCATGAGGTTCATAATAAAACCTCATAATGTTTCAATTAAAATAGGGAGAGCAATTATCCATGGTTGTGAATCTGATGCTAAAATACTGTGTTGTTACAGGATACCATAATGCATCTCAAAGAATAATTAGAATAACCTGTAAAATCCATTATGTAAGTATTTTAATGTGTGCAGGTATATGGCCTACAGACGTGTTAATTATTGTTGTATACTCACACTTAAAGTAACGGCTTGCTTATACTTTATTTATATTGTGTCACTTAGATATTGTCCCACTAGCTGTTGCTATAATGGAAAGTAAATATTTGTTGTACGTGTAAGGCTGTGAGGGATAATGGATGCAATTTAGTTTGCAATTATTGTAAACTGATCTTGACAGGAACATTAGTTAAATTCTGAAAAAGCAATGTTTTCATCATAACCCCGCATCAGCTCTAAGTACTGAAATATGCAGTTTAATCGTCTGTGCCATTGTGAAACAGAATCAAGGTGCTGGATTTGACAAACAACCCTTCTGCCTCTACTGCTAAAAGGAAATAAAAGCTTGCTGTTTTCCTGTGATTTAACAGCTATTACTTGCCTCCTTAGACAGGCTTTAAGATAAACATAACTGTGCTGTTTTCCACCGGTCTATAAAAACTGGTGTCATCATGTAGGGAAGAGCAATTGCAGTCTCAGTAGTGGCACAGGTTCACTGGTGCAAATTTCTTCTATATTCCCCTGAGTCAGCTTGAGGGCCCAGTACATGAGGAGGATGGTCCCTGCTGGCTGCTGCTGCTGCTGAATGATTCCTAACCGAACTTAAGTGTTGTATTTTATGGCGATGCACACAATGGAACAAGGCAAATTATCAATTATCTTTGTCCAACTCTCAGGAGATCAGAAAAACTTCAGGGAGGAGTTGGCATGTTTGGTTGGTGTCCATAAAAAGCTGCTCGCCTTAAATAAAGATGGAACATAATAAATTATTAAACTGACTTTGGAATGCTTTTTTCCAGCAGCTTTGTCTTCTTTGTGTACTTGCGATAACCACATAGAAGAAAATGTCTGACTAATGATGTCCTTACTGTAATGTGTTAGGTCCAATATCTGTGCAGGTTGGCAGTAAAAAGTTCCTACAGACACGTAGATATTTAAGCAGCTTTTTGCTTTTTGCTGTTCATCCCATCTGTAAATACAGTACTGTATATTATATTGTGCCTCTGGCTGGATTCCATGTTGCTTTATGTCTCAGTGTAAAACATGAAGCGATGAGGTTACTGGACTTTTGCTGGTACCACAGCTTGGGCCCATGAAAGAGAGACAACTAACACTAACCAGCCACCTTCATGTCTATTATGCAGCTTTCTGTATGTGAGTGCTGCTGATGTCTCAGCTGTTGTTGGAATAATGTGAACCAAACGTAACATCTAGTGGGAATCAGTGCTAATATTAGCTAGCTAGGTAGCCTAACTTGCTAGTTTACACTTTTTGTATTTTCCTTTTTGTGTAAAATACAAACTCAACAACACGATGGGTCACTATACCATACACATCGACAAAAAATAATGTAATTTATGCATATCTAAACTATGCACAAAAGCAGCAGCATTATTTTAGAGTACATATCCTTACACAAAAAAGTGATGTGAATTTATATTTCAATTTGTCTTTAAAAATACAGATTTCTACCTAGGTGTGAGGTTCTTTCACTCCTGTGAATGATGTATGTGTGTATATTAGTGACCAGTCCACATGTTCTGACACTCTCTTCATCATAACCATCATCACGTCGAACACTAATACCTCAAAACTTGCATGTCTGCTGTAATGATAGCGATTTAGTCTTGCAGTGTCACATCAGCCATGAACACACACCGACTTTACTGTAGATTTCACTGTGACATTTGATATTAATGGCTGTTGTTATTTTTTACTTGGGCTCTAATGGCTGACATATTCTTGACAGGTTCCTGTCAGAAGATGCACTGTTTTCTTTTACTTTCTACGCGAGCACCAGCCCCTGTGATGAAGGCATCACACTGTGTTTCTTATTAATGATCTGGCCACATGTCACATCTATAACCAAAAGAAACTGACTTTACTATTCTGATGTGATGGAAATTATTTTTCTACTACAATAAAAGAAAAGAGAATTTCTCATTCTGTCTGTATCAGAGGTAAAACCAGTTTTGCTTTAGTCCTGCATGAAACATATCAACCACAAACTAAACGTTACTTTACTGAAGATGTTCTGTGTGTTTTGTTAGTTTGTTTTAGTTTATGTAATGTAATTTCAGACAACTAACCATAGAAAAGGGTATCAGACTCTGTACCCTTTGAGCATTAATTCAAATGTGAATGTCAAAAACTGCTTGAAAGTGTTGGAATGGTTGATCTCATATGCTTATTCTTTGACCATATATTCCTGATTTTTGGGAAATCCCTGTATGGTAGCATTAAAACAAGAGAGATGCATTTGATCTTGAGTTGGGTGGGTAAAATAAAACTTTTCTTTTAGCTGTTTTAAGGCTACTTTACTTTGGTCCCGATTGAAATATCTCAACAGATATTCGATTTTACATTTATGGTCCCCAGAAGATAAATCCGACTGACTTTGGTGATCCTCGTCTTTTTATCTAGTGACACCATGGAGTTCACATCATTTTCACATTTTCACATCACATTTTTTTTGCATATCTCAAAAGTGGTGGATGGTACCAATAGAACCACTGTATTCCATCCCATTTTTTCCGTTACCCTTTAGTTGAGGTACCTGTAGCATACACTGCAGACCATAGAGTCGTCTCATTCTCTGATGTAGAATTTTCCCCACTTCTTTTTTTTTCAGTGGTATTTTGTCTAGCTTGTGTCCTTGTTATAGGCTAATAAACCACCACATGCCGCGTGTGCGTAGGGAGTAAGCGCAAATGAGACCGAGAGTGGCAAGAAAAGTGCCTGTGAATGCTGGTGGAGCAAAGGAAAAGGTTAACAGTGAGTTGTAAATTTGGCAGTAAATGTACAATGTGGGTTACGGACATGTCAGTTAGTAAACACTGCAGCCTCTCAAGACCAAGAAAAGACCTGTCGGTTCTTTCCTAATTGCTGGAAAGGTGAAGGGGATTTAGCCCCAAAGCCTTGCTAACAACCTCCCATACAAGAGGTACTGTCTGTGGTGGAAACACAAAACAGATCTAGGGTTTAGGTACATTTAGATCTGGATTTCAACTTAAGGTGTTTGATGGAAACATGGCTTTTGAGTGCAATGTCTCAACATGTATTGGATGGATTTCAATAAAAATTCCAATAACGTTTATGCCTCCATCAGGAAGAACTGTAATAGCTTTGGTGATCCCTTAACGTATAACTCATATATCGAACGACTAAACACTGGCT
Source organism: Sciaenops ocellatus (assembly GCA_033000465.1). Lineage (NCBI taxonomy): Eukaryota > Metazoa > Chordata > Actinopteri > Sciaenidae > Sciaenops > Sciaenops ocellatus. The sequence goes on from CP136870.1 coordinate 9,039,426, forward strand.
CCGTGTGTTTTTTGTGCGTTTTGTAGCCATTGCAGAGGATGAAGCAGCAGGGGTTGCAATCAAGCAACAAAAGTCTCAAGGGCTTTTTCATACTGTAGCACATCATGAATAAAAGGAACAATTTGCTTGTCAAATGGTTGCATCAAATCTACTGCAAATCAGATTTGTTTATGTTCAGTTGTTGCCAGTTGAAAAATATCATTCATTATTGTTTGCTGATATGATTGACTGTGTCTGTTTTATTGTGAAAATATCAACATTCAAGCTTTAGAACAATTTGATATGCATTACTGTTGTTTGGTCACTTTTGTGGCTTAGAGATGTAAGGTACTCATGACAAACTTTGAATAAAAGATACTGTACCTGGATATGTGACATTCCATACAGGCATGTCACTGCCTTCTGATGTTGACATGTCTTGTCGCATCTGTGTGAATTTTATATTCATCTCTGTTTATTTCTTTTTTCAGTTGCAATGAATGATGCATTGATGACAGATTCCTGACAGGACACGCCTGGATTTCTTTGACTTTGCACTGTGAGAGGCAGTCCTAATGATGAAAACATCGCTCTCGATTCCCTTTCTGAATGTTTGCATGTGTCCACATACTAGTCTGTAAAACAGCTTCAGCCCATGACTTACTGTACTTACTGTACTGGATGGAATGAATGACACTGGACAGGTTGTTCTGGTGCTGTGTTCACTACAATTATCTCAACCGTTATTGGATGGATTACAATGAAAATTGGTAGAGATAGTGCCTAGAGGATGGAAGTCTAATCACTTTGGTGATCTTCTGTTTTTCCCTGCTGTGCAACCAACAGGTCAAAGTTTTCACTTAGCCAGTGAAATATCTCAACATCTACTAGATGAACTGATTCAAAAGTTGTATTGACATTTATCTGTCAAAATGAAAACATCCTTCATAATAAAAATAAAAATAAAAAAATCTAATAATAAATAATTCTCACCAAAACCAGCACGTTGGCGTTGTCATTAGTAGCATGCAGTTCTAAGCATTTAGCTCAAAGCCTCGCCTCTCATTTTAAAATAATTTCCAGTGTACCAAAACATGAAAAAAGGTGTCCTGAGCTTTTGTATTGTAGTTTAAGTTGTCATCAATAACCGGAACTGGATTCTAAAACTAGCTCAGCCAGCAAAGTGTCCCTGGATTTATAATGTTATAGAAGCTAAAAGATTGTATTTTGAGGGAGATCCTAAACCCTCGCACATGGAAAGCGATAAAGACATTGTGCTTGTTGTGCATTATCACATCACCATCAGTAAACGCGAGATATACCTGGCTCTCACTGCCAGAGACGGATAGACAGACAACAGTTCACCAAAGAGTCAGCTGGTAGGACTGACCAGGTCTGTTGACTTTTCCACCAAAAATATGAAGATCTGCTCTCAAAAGTTGCCAAAGACACTACCTACTACCACATTACTGTTGTTTGTTATAACAAAGTAGGTTGCCCAAAATTTCATCACATAATCACTGTAGATAAACAGCAGGACTTGACCAGCTCTGACTGCAAGAGAGGGAAGTTTTCTGGGTGGCAGTTAACGAAAGTGTCAGCAGGGAAGACTAACCAGAGCATGGTGACTTTCCAGCATCAAATTAAAAGTAAATTGTAAATGTATTTATTTTTTTTTCATATCTGTACTGTTGTTTGCTTTTATAAAGGAAATGACTACGCACAAGTTTTATTGCAATTCATTTAGAAAGTTAGATTGAATCAAACTCAGTTTAAAAAGCTACAAATGCCACATATTTGGCATGAAAAAGAATGACCAGTTATTGTCAATTTTTAGTAAACTGCAGCAACGTTCAAAAATTCTACTGGAGTCTAGAGAGCTAAGTATCACAATCTTTAAAAATCACACATGGTCTTGATACAATAAAAACACTCTCTGTGCAGGAAGAGAGCTGTTCTCCCACTATGACCAAACAAGCAGTAGTCTGATGATGATCAGCACTGTGAATGGATGTCTGAGTGGTTTGATTTTCAGCTAATACCAAGACAGTTTCTGCTCTGGGTAAAATAAGCATTTTCCTTATCCAGCCAAGACCTCTTTCCATGTTAGTTACCAAACACTAATCCTAACATTAATCCTGCTTAAACCAAACATGTTTACTTGCCTAAACTTCACTGAAATGTAATCTTTTTATGTGCCAAGTGACAGTGACACGTCCAGTTCTTGCTGTTATCACCTTTAATTTAATTATCACTTAATCCACAGCGCTTAATCCCTTCGAGAGTTTGTGTTTATTTAACAGTATTTAATGACAGTTATGGTAACGCTTTATAATACAGCCTGCAATTTACACTGTCATTTGGTTGAGTATGTATATATGGTTGTATCAGGGACTTACATATACTTAATAGCTCCTACTGGTACTTAAATTTAAAATAAAAATAAAATAATAGAAATAAATTATATTTATTTCTATATAATTAATTAATAATGTAGAGTATTTGTATAACTACTAACTCAGGGTGCAGTACTGGGAAGCAAAACTTAAGTTTTGACAAAAGGAGAAAAAATTCAAAAGTCAAGATTTCTTTCTGCACACCTTATTCTTAAAATATGTAATTAAAAGATGCTGATGATTCAAATGTTTTGGTACTTAAAGTACCATCACTACCAGTAGGAACGTGTGAGTAGTTTATTAGTATCTTATTCATACAGTTCATTTACACTGTCAGTCATGGGGTGTATTATAAAATGTTACCACGGTTGTTTATATTCTATAAAACCTTTCAGAGGCAAGGTCAGGCAAAGGTCAAACTAGCCCCAATGGTGAACACATCACAGGTGTTCGTCTGGTTGAGCTTCGTTCATGCTTTCACATGGATCTTGTTCATTAGAGGCATAAGGCAACAGACACACAGCAGTACTTCAGTATAAATGTCAACTTGATCTGTCTGATTTCCCTTAAGACCACATACTAGGTGCCTGTATGTCTGTTTTTAAACATGGCTACTGGATTGGATTTCTGTAACTTTCTTACAGTCAGAAATAAAAATCAAACTTGGCACATTTGTTCCACCAGAACACATTTGCGAGTAATATTTGACCCAGGTCTGCTTTACAGTGTCTTTGGTGTTGAAGGTTAGCAACCTTGTTAGTCAGAGTGAGATTCACCCAAATGAGCATGCTGAGGCAGTTTAAGCTCCACTGGCCTTCACATGCTGGTGAGGGCACAGTGTGGATTCACACTCTCCCACATAGCTTCCTCTCTTTATTTTAATTCTCTTTGGTTAAATGTCTAACTGCAGTACAGTTATCACATCAGTGTGTGGTCGACAGGGTTGTTACCACAAAGCGATTCTTTCACTGGGTTACAGTAATTTGTGGCATTCAGAATTGTTTTACTTGCTGTTTGTTTTTGCTAATATCAGCTCTAAACTCTTTCTGTAGCAGTCATAATTAATAATTTTCTAGCACCATAATTATCTTTTTTTTTTTTTAATGCTGAAGAAGGAAGTCCTATTTTGAGGCTGATTTAGTGCAAATTACAGCCTTTTGTATTGTACATGAATAAAATTAAAATTATTAAATTATTGTTTTCCCCTGTTAGAGCACTGCAAATGAAAAGGTGATTCTTCCCGAGGCTCGTATGAAACGATGAAACCTGGTGAGCTGAAGCTCTTTCACATTCCAACGTGGACAGTTTTCCAGGTAGTCAATCAGCACAGCACTCCATCTTCTTATTCCTCATGGTGATTATCAAGGCTCTTAGTGTTTCAAATCTGATTCCAGATATAAATATTTTTTTCTTACTTATGAATGAGTGAACTATGTGCCACAGTTAGCCTCTGAGGAACTAATGAGGTTTTGAAAAATAGATAGAAAATACTTGTTTCTGATCGGCTAGGAGGTGCCTTTCAAATCACAATGCTTTAGCGTAGTTTCCGTACTTTAAATTAATTTCCAGTGTATCAAAACCTGGAAAAAAAGTCCTGAGCTTTGTATTGTAGATCTAAGTTGTCATTAATTACCAGAACTGGAAATATACATCATTACCTTGATACCTGTGATCTCTTTTTTTCATGGGTTTCCACCTGGTTTCCGCTGTAAATCTAAAAATATCTTGCTTTACCATCTTATGAAAGCTGTAAGATTGTGTTGTGAAGGTGATCCTGATCCGCTGTGCATATAGTGGAAAGTGATGGAGCCATTGTGAGTTCAAGTGTTTTGCTCACATCACATTATCACTGTAGATGAACAGCAGGACTTAAACGGCTGTCACTACCAGAGACGGATGGAGTTTTCCAGGGGTCAGTTTGCTGAAATGTTCGCAGAGAGAACTGACTGGATCGTGATGACTTTTGGACATAAATTGAGTGATTTTTCTTTCCTACGTAGCTGTACTGTTTGTTTGTTTTTTATAAAGGGATTGGCTATTTACAACAGTTTGTGTTATTTGTGTTTTCTTTCAATTTAATGTGTCTTGGGTGAATCAGATATAAATAAAAGTGTATTGCATAAGGAACATTCAACACACATTGTTCAGTGCACGAGATGTGGTTTGAGAGCTTCCTAGTTTATTAAATGTATTCATCGGGGACAATGTACATAAAAACATTAATCTTATACAGATAAATGTACTGTACCGGATTTAGCTACTTGCTAGTTTCCATGTGCTGTCCCAAAGCAGGTAGACACAAAAACTAACACTAGTAATGCATTACTTCTACCAACTGCAACAACATCTAACAGGATGAAAGACACTTACTGTACGTAATCTACTACAAATGTAACTCATTAAACAAGAAACAATCAACTGAAGCTGCACTGAAATGAATTGTTTTTCTCCCTGTCGCAATAAAATGATGTGAAATCACTAAGCTGTTGCAGCTTTAATCTGATCTGTGATCACTTTGACTACTGAATGATCTGGAGTTGCATAAATCAGTCTGCGAAGATGATAAATCTTTTGTCTTCTTATGTTTTTGGCCTTTTTTCAGACAGCTTCAGCTTCATTACCAACCACCCTGTGGGAGTGGAGGAGGAGGGCTGACCCCGATTTGCATGTATGCTGGCAAAAAATGTGATCAGGGTCACAGCAAGAAGGTTTTTGGTTCAAACCCCACAGTCTGCTGGGGTTTGTCTGTGTGTGTTGGCCCTGTGATGAACTGGTGACTTGTCCAGGTTGTACTTGCTTTGCACTCAATGGCGCGTGACTCTGTGACTGATTAGGATGAGCGGGTTTGGAAAATGGATGTATGGATTGTGATCTGGCCAACACCAGACTCTGTGCAGTTTAGTGTAAACAAAACATAGTTTTAAACAAACTATTTCATTTTTTTTTTTTTTTTTTTTGTAATTACAACAGTGCAAGTATAGAAACAGTAACATCTTTTCAGCACTGTTGTCAGCTCATATTGCTATCAGTTTGTGAATACTTCAGCATGGATATGACGAAGTGTGATCATGTTGTGGTCTCACTTTTCCACAGATATTTCACTAAGCTCTGCAGACTGGATGAAGGCTGGTATCTTCCTCTTTCTCCATTCTGTTGTACTTCATAGGAAATTGAAGCAGGCGTGAACAGGATGTTAATTGTCTGTGTAATCAGATTCTTCTATCTCACCGATGTTTGGCTCCAGGAAGTCTTTTATTCTGTCTTTTACCCCTTTCTGTCACTCTGACACTGATGGAGAGAGTATTGACAGCGACCCTCAGTAGAGCAGTGTTGTAAGTAATGGTCATGGATTGTTGGAAGCGTTTTGTGTACAGAGAGACAATAGATTACATTAAGTTATACAGGAGTGAAGGCCAGCTCGAAGCCAGCTCATCAGTAGACTGAGACCATAAATGATGGTGGCCGCTACATGGGCAGGGATGGGGGATGAATGTCATATCACAGACGGGGACTCTGAGCAGGTATCCAGTAAATTTCCAGATGCTAAAATGGTCGATGTTTGACCTTGTCAGCTATAACACTCAAAGTGTAGGTGTGTGTATTTAAAGGTCTTTTTTGAAGGCATAATATAACTTTTCTACCATATAACAACAGATTTAAAGCCATTTTGACGCTACACTGATGAATCTTGACTATTGTACACCTGCTTCTGCACTATGTAACTGTGTGCTCGGGTAGGCACCGACTATGGAGAAAATGTTTTCTGGTTTTCTCTCTGATGTCCTTGGGCTAAAGATGTGCATCAACTGTCTCTAATTTACAGAGTTTCCTGATGGACAGTAAAGTAAAACAATAACTGCTGCTAGCTATTGTTAACTCAGTTTGTTAGCTAGGCTGTCTGAACTGTAAGCTCAGAGCATCTGGGGAGCGTTAGTGTTTGTACCACAGGCGTTTTAGACCAACAAGAGGAGGTCTTAAGGCCTGTATTTTCCTCAAAATGAACACTACATTTGTCATTATTCCATCACATCCTGTCATCTAAAGTAATTTCTGTTTCACTATAGTGAATGAACATGTTCAAGTCAAGTCTGTTTTTCTCTAAATCAGCATGTGAATAATTGTCGTTTAAGCTTCTAGTTTTATGATTTTTACAGGACAGGTAGAAAGCTACATGTAGAACCTACAGTGGTTGCTGTTTGCCTGTTCTTACATTCAGGTCAGATTTTGTGACTTATTTTCTTTGCTGAAGGCTTTACTGAGCATAGCATAGTACTGGTACAGTTTCCTAATTTCTGATACCAGTATGAGAGGGGCCGTCTGCTGATGATATTTTAGCTGTAGTTTTGCATTATTCATAGACTCTTGGACCCATGATCACTTCCAATTTCCTATATTTAGTCATTTAGCTGACGCCTTTTTCTAAAGCGACCCACAAAAAAAAGAAACTGGCTGTGAAGTGAAGACAATGGAGAAGCGCCAAAAACTGCAGTTCCTCAGTTGGCCACTTGAAGCTGGCTACAGAACAAGTCAATCTCAATAAACCTCCATGTTAAAACAAAAAACTGTTTTGGTCTCAATAGCTGATTTCCACGTTCATGACAACTATACTGAGGTAACATTTTTATATAACTCACCTGTTCAAATTACATTAAGACTTAAAGTTATGCATAATTAACAGTGAGGCTGTTTGATTGACAGGTGGGTGCCATTACAAGTGGCTTGTTTGAACAATCAGGCATTCAGCTCGCCTCAGCTTTACTGATGATCTGCGTATTTGCTAATTTTTATTAGATTTTATTAGATTAGCCGGGAGACGGCAAAGGCTGCCAAGATGAGGTGACCAGAGCCATCACAATGAGCTTCAAAACGACTCTACAGAAACCTGTGTGGTCATGGATACGGCATCCATATTTATACTCTCTATGGTAAAAATGCCTGTCATTAAGTAATTAGATTTTTTTAGTCGGGCTGCAGTGATAACACTTTATTATATGGGTCCGTATTTTACTAATAATTTCCTCAAAACTGCATATAAAATCTGTAATTATAGAAAAAATACAGACAGTATTAATTTATTGTACTCATCATTCAACAAATAGGAAGAATAAAATTATATCCAATTATACATGAGTAATGAATGAATTATCACTTGGGTTTAAATAGAGCAGTTCTTTCCCTGTTAATAGTACCAAATTACATCATTTTCAGAGTTCTGTGAAATTAAGTGATACTTCTACAACTAGTGATATTATTTAACCATGTCTATAAATTGTCAGAAAATGGTGAAAAATGTCAATCAGTTTCTCAGAACTGAAGGTGACATCTTGCAAAAAGAATTGCAAAAATGCCAAATATTCTCTTTCCAGCTTGTTAAATGTGAGAATGTGTTGCTTTTCTTTGTCATATATGGACATGCATGGAATATATTTTGGGTTGAGAATTTGTTTTTACATTTGAACTTAATCTGTAGACTGACCTACACTGAAAACAATCTTTAATTTGCATCAATGACTTATTAAGACACTGCAAAACCACTGATTTTTACAATATATTTAATTCGATTTTTTCTTACAAAACAATTCCCTCATAAACCAGAACACACAAAATGCATAAAGAAAACTGTACAGTCAGTTTTGTCATGTCTGAACGTGTTCTAAACATGAACAATGTTATCTACAACAGTGGTTGCTATCAATGTCTATCACACCAAGCAGTTCAGCTCTGCAGCCCCTTACACTGAGGGTTAAAGGAGAGGTACGGAAATAGTCATGTGACACTGAAGGTAGATCCAAACAAAACAACATGAGCTAGCCAATAATGTACTTATATCAGCAAGCGCAGGTGCAGTCTCTTTGTTCTTGCTCTCCTTGGCTCTAGTAGCGATGTCATACTGCTGAATCGACCTTAAGAGATAAGCTGACAGACGTGACAATGAGAGGGCAGAAAAGTGACTATTTCACAAGCAACTGTAAACCGTATGTGACTGTGAGAGATCACTGAGAGGTCAATGATAATCATGTTGAAGATCTATTTTCATTACATGCATGTCTCGGATAGATTACTCATTTAGGGCCACTGGGGAGTGACTTTGGATGGGATAGTGACTTTAGAAATCATCAGAGCCGGAATATTTTAACAATAAGATTTTTTTTTCCATTGACACAGTGAGAAAACTGGACTACCAATCGAACAAATGTCCATCCAATAAACGTAAATATGTCAGGTATTATATTTCTCTCCTCAGTGCAACAGTGGTCTAAGAAACAATATCGTCATGATCATCATGATCGTGTCACATCATTGTTCATCAAACAGGCTTTCTTGCCAGAATGGATTTTCATGGCCGATTAGCAGCAAATACCTAAATCACAAACGAGAACGACAAAATCTGCTTCAATCCTGTTTACTTTTTTTTTTTTTTTTCCATACACAGCTTGGTTTCTACCCTACACATTGCATTGCATTGGGAAGGTACAGGCACAACTACGTATTAGGAGCTGATTAATATTTGTTTTTGGGCTGCCGTTTGTTTTGAGGGGGGAAAGAAAACAAAAACACATGAGCAGATATATTCCAGTCACAAGACTTCAGCTGTGGTACATTTTTCTTACAGGACTCCAACAGACTTTTTGGATACCCTAAAGTTGGACTTTGACATCTTGGTCTGTGGGTGGTAACAACTGCAAAATCCTAAAGGCTGTGAGTATTTGTTCCAGGATTGCATACTGTATATACACGAGAGCTTCCAATTACATTTGAAAAGATTTCCCCTTTCCACGCAGGGACAGAGCCTAAGTGCTACTGTTTATAGTCCACTGCGTTTAGGTGATTTAATTTAACATCAAGTTAACATCATTTTTGTTTTGGAATCTGTCTTGGTGCAGTGTTTTGCTTCTACCTGTTCTAAGCTCAATTTAAGAATAGTTGTGTACGGGCTGACAATATGTAGAACCCAGCATTAGTTATTCTAATATGCAATTAATTCATCCAGGTAATGTCAAGCAGCTTATATAAAGATGATTTAAATGTGTATTTTGGGAGAATACAAATCTTGGTAGCTACGGGAATCAGCTTGTTGAAAAATAGCTCCTGATTCGTTTTATAATAAGAGAACAAGACATCTATGAGAGGTGATTATTAGAGCAAAGTCATTTTTTGGCTGTAGTTTGAGGCACAGAGAGAGGCTATGCAGCATTGAGAGAAGAAAATAAATAAATAAAAAGCCATTGCCCCAGGCTGGAACCCATTTTAGGCCAAAATCTAAGAGCCGTCAAGCATGTTGTCAAAGCTACAGACCTCGGCACTACTGTCAAGTAGCAGGAATGTTTAAGAGACACAATGGTTCCAGTAATTTCTGATTACATTATTACATTTGCAGAAAAGCAGATGCACTTTCTTGTTGTTAATGGATCATCATTATGATGATTAGCGCAAGTGGCAAAACCAGATTACACAGAAGATGATGTAGTTCGACCATGGAGAGAAAATATCTGGCATTTTAATAGAAGAAGGGTTGCTGGTGTTTGTTCGGTTACTGCCTCGAGGCAGATAATACCGGGTTTTTCAAAAGCAGGGATACATATTTTTAATAATCATAAACAAACCTGTACAATCAATTATATTCCTGGAAACAGGAAAAATGAAAAACTATATATTGCTAATGTTTGTAAAAATGTATCCCTACTTTTAAAATAGGCTGCTAGGATTTGAGATACAGCATATTTTGTTTTCCTGTACATATGTGGTTGATAGACAGAAACTAATAAAAATATATTCTCTTTGTGTTACAGTCCTGTAACTATATAACCGTATGACGAATATAGTCCACCTGCCTTAGAGTTTGATCTTGATGCACGGCTCTCTGGGAGGATGTACAAATGCTCACAGCCAGTCAGATAGCGGAGTTGATGCCACTTTTGGCACGGCCTCAGCATGTGGGTCAGCGTAAACCGGAGTCATTACCCTGAGGGAATCTGCTAAGTGGCATTTTCAGGCTCCACAGCACAGAGTTGTGCTGCAGGTACAGAATAAATGTGAGAGACAGTGGGGGACAGATTATACCGTTGAAAGAGACCACAAGATGTACTGCTCATTTCTGGTTAGGCTCCCTCCGCGAGCGAAACATCCATTGTTGACGGCTAATGGACCAATCGGGCTCTTTGGATAGACAATGTAAATAGAGGGTATTACACATGTGCATAAAGCCAACCTCTGCCGGCATGAAGAGAATGAAAGCTCTCAGAGGGAGGATACAGTACAATACCATGACAAAGGCGAGTAAACAGATGGGTTGGTAGCTTTTAAAAGGACTCAGAACACACATACACTAAAGGCAGACAGGACAGACGGACAGTTTGTGGTGATTATATGCAGCACTGGTGAAAACGACAAACATTGTTGAGATAAACAAAATCGGAAAGCTTTTTACTCTAAAAAAAGTGAGCATTGTGCATAGTTCATAGTTCGTTAATAACCCCTCTTCAGGTACCTATTTGCTGTGATAACATGGAAGGAAGTGCAATAATGTACAATTCTGTATAGTTAAGTGCACATAGATCACTGTTGCACTGAACGGCATTGACACTTTCTCCCAATAGAAATATCACAACAGGGTTTCTTAATGTTTTCTCAATTACTCTATTTTTTAAGTGTACTTTTGTTACAATAAACCCAGGCATATATCCCCTCTTGCTCAGTCCCAGGGTTGAGTCCACAACGTATGTTCACATAAATCTTTATTATAGGTAATTTGGCCTGATCTTTCCTTTTTTTTTCATTTACGTCTGTCCCTAATCCTACATCTCCTGCGTTCTTTTTTTTTTTTTTCGTTTTTACTCATACTTCGCCGACCCAGACGACTGTGTTCCCTCTCTTGATGTCTGAGACCTCGCAGTGCGGCGTTCTCTGTTTGCCATTCAGGACAAAGAGGGACTCGGCTGAAGGCGTCACCAGGTACTGTCCAAACAACCCGCTGGAGACCACTACTCTGTTGGGGCCTCCCCAGGGCCAGGCTTGAGAGCCCAGGGGTTCCTTGAGGCTCCGGAGAACCTCAGTGTGGCCCGAGGACAGATCAGCAAATAGCAGGTCCGTGCCTGAGCCTGAGGTGGCTACAACCACATGCTGGTTGGACTCTGTGAAGGAAGGCTGGAAAGCCAAATCGGAGACAGCTACGGGCTCGTCCAGTTCCTGGTTCAGACCCAGCTCTCCCTGGAATGACACTGTCTGTACTATCAGCTTTGAGCTCTGCGGGTCAGGTGTCACGATGTAACGGCCATCTGGTGACACAAAAGGCTGCCCTGTGACGTTTAGGTTTGGACCAATCACTGTGTCTGTCACGCTGTCGATGAGGAGCTGGGGAGGGACTTGCAGGTGGCTCTTGCTCTGGCACTGGACAAAGTAGAAGCCGCTCAGATGTGTGTAGGCCATGTTCAGTGGTATACAGCTGTAGTTCTTCAGGCTGATGGTCTTGACACGGTGGAAAGTCTCCAGGTCGATCTTGTGTATCGCAGGTTCATTTTTGAGGAAGACAAAGGCAAACCTAAATCGACAAAGTTCAAATAAAAGGTTAATAGCCTTTCTAGATTTTGTGGGGTTAGTGATTAACACATCGAGATTCTCATTAGAATTCTCATTTGCTCTTTTCTCCTTTACTTCAGAAGGACAGCCATGATGGGTGAGCAATGGGGTCATCTGTGTTTTAAGGTCAGAGGTGGCTGTGTGTGTGTGTGTGTGTGTGCTGTTTTACCTCACGTGAGTGATGATGAGATTGGTTGGAGGAATGAAGAAGTCGCTGACCCTCTGGAAAGTTGTGCGGATGGCATGATGTACTTCTCCTACACTGGCTTGAGGAATTACCTGTAGACAATGACATAAAATGGCATAAATGTTAAAGGGATAGTTTGGTAATTTTGAAATGCCGTTGTTTAACGCACTTAGCATGGTTAATATATTAAGTCAATAATGGTCAGCATGTCCTTAATTTAGAGAAGAAGACAGAGAGTCTGGCACAGAAGCAATGCTATGAACTGCTGTGGACTGCACTAACCATACAAAGTCCTATTCATAAAGCCCCACTGTATTAGACCACAGATCAGCTGTTTGGATCTCAGCCAGAAAAACACAAGCATGCACCATCTTTGAAATCTTTAAAAACATGAAGTTTGATCTTGCAACTTTCTGATCGAAAAAACAGATCTGCTGTGTATTACAGTGCTTGAAGTTCCATGGTTACCTTTGTCTCTTTTTGGAGATGACTTTGAAAATAGTTACTTAAATCTTGGCCTTTTTGGGATTTCTACAGCACTGAACAATACATAATAAATCACAGTTACAAAAATCATTGTAAAAAAAATGTGATAATGATAAAATAAGTATTTTTCTTGCAAACATTCTTTATAAGAATCCATTAAATTACCTTTTGTGTGTATAGAGTTTTACATACAGTTAAAAAATGAACGTGTCTGTCACAAGTCATCTTTTCCTACCATGTAATATTTTATAGATTCTTTAAAGTAGCACCCTTTTGCTTTTTTTTTTTTTTTTTTTTTCTTAAAGATTTTTTTGGGTCTTTTACAAGCTTTATTTTTGAGACAGCTGAAGAGTGACAGGAATGTAGGGAGAGAGAGAGATGGGGAATGACATTGCAATGACGCTGCAGGAAGCATTGAGCCTTTGTACATGGGGCGGCTGCTCTACCAACTGAGCTAAACAACACCCCAGCACCCTTTTGCTTTGACAGCTTTGCACAGTCTTCATGAGGTAGTCGCCTGGAATGATTTTCAATTAACAGGTGTGTCTTGTCAAAAGATGATGTGTGTGATAATGTTAATTAAAAGTTAACTTTAACACAGTATGTGACTTATACACTTTGTCCACCACAGAGCACTAAAAAGCTTGATGTGTAACAATTGTTTGATTAATGTAAAAAAAAAAAAAAAAAAATTCAAATCTTAAATGAGAACTACAGGACGAGTTTAATAAGGAGATGATATATGATGGCAGGTTGCCAATAAGGGCTTTATATATAAACAGAAACTAATGTCTGTCATGTCTTACTGTTAGCGATGTCCAACCAACCTTTTCATACAAGATGCAATGATGAGTTGAATAACTGTCACTGGTAATTAGTTTTAGGGCGGGATGATGAACTGGATACAGGGGTTTAAGAGTGGAGGTAGGGCCGACAAGAAGACTACCTCAGTCATCAGTTTCTATTAAAATATCCAATGTTTTGTCATCGCTTGCTGATAAGTGAGTCAGTGTGAAAATTAAACTTAACTTTTTGATCCAGCTAGACACCAGTATATCTATACTCTGAGTCCCTCTCAATAGTTTGGCCGTTCATAGTGGTAAAATACAAACTGTTGTCCACAGTGTATCTGGCTTGAGAGAATAGCATACTGTATATTTAGTCTGGTTTACTTTCAGGACTAATTTTAGATTTCAAAAGTGCATCTTGTAATTTGTCAAACCTGTGACCTTTTAGCTTCTTCAGGATGCTGCTAGTTTGTGTGAATGAAATAAAGGCTCATAGATCTCAGGTCTTAACAGCCAGAGCTTGTCCAGGTGACATGCCCATATATCCTGGAGCAGATAAACATCTACAGTTTATGACTTGAGCTGATGAAACGTGGCCCCACCTCACTGCTCTGATAAAACATCTTATTTAGTGATGGTTGCCTTAGAAGCACACGCCACAATAAGATCCCCCCCATCTCTCATGTTGTACACCTGACACTGAATCAGCATGTTTGTAAAGAGCAAGGCGAGGGGGGGTGCACTTTTGATGGGCTCCGGATGCTGCACCTTGTCCATGACACATGCTTCATCTTGCATGGTTGCATGATCAGGTCACAGTCAAGGACGACTGAGGTGGTTTATGGGACATGTGCGACTGTGCATTTATTAAAAGCAACCAGTCAACTTCTGCCCTGCGATGCTGCTGCCAGAGTAAGACCAGCTCTTTTCCTTCTGATTTTAAAGACTTTATATTCTCTGAGAATCTTGGCTCATTGATGTGATTCTAGGTTTAGACACCATGGCAAATGTTGCTAGAGAGCATAGAGAATATTGTTTTAAAAGGAAAAAACTAAGTGTAAAATCTATTTTGATGCACTGCTATAGCTGAACCTCTACCTGATGCCCAGTGGGGGGCCAGGCTTCACACTCCTTCCTCAGAACTATCAAATGCAAGGAAATAAAAATAGCACTTTAAGTTGCCGAGTTGTTACTTTTTTTTTTTATGCTGCTGCAATACTTCTCAGAATCCCGCTCTCTTTCTCGATCCTTTACCATCTCATCCATTTTTAACAAAATATATCTGCCGGTTTCTCACTGCTTGCAAGACATGAAAAGAATCCTCATTAAAAAAAAAAAGTCATTACAACAGTTGTAGAATACAATGACGGGAGTTAATGAGGTTCAATGTAGTATCGCTCATGTATTATTAGGCAGCCGCTGTGGTCTCCAGGGCTGCAGGTGCTCTCAACTTAATGCCACTGGCTTTCCTTTGTCATCGCTCATCGTTGGATTTCATATCCACACACTCAGCAACAAGACCCAATTGAGTTTTACTCTGCCCCTGTCTCGCTGGCTGCCCTAATACCTGAGGGGGATTTGGGTCTGACTGAGTAACTTTTGCTTTTCAACAACATTTGCTCTCCAGAAGCCTTTTTTAAAATTTTATTTCCCATCTAACTACAGTGCATCCAAATGAGATAGAATTCTTCAAATGCTCAAATGTGTTTGTGTCATTTTGGGAATTTAATAAATCTCACAAGGCACTGTGTGTTACTTGGTTATAGAAATTCAGCCTTTTTTTATATACGGTCAGAAGTTCTCATCTTGTTGCTCCTGGGGAGCAATAAAGCACATTATGGCTTCTCTGGAAGACTCAGTGGCTCGTTGCTTAAGATCAGTTAAGATCAGATTCATTTATATTGATGTCAAGTAGCAACTTTAAAGTAACTTTGTTTATTTAGATAATTATTGTTTTCTATTATCGTTTAAAGTGTAATTTTTTTTGGACAGCTTAAAGTGTAAATGCACCAAAGGTTCCTAAATCCACAATTGAAACAGGGAGATCACAGTTAGATGTTGTCTGCATTAAACACAAGGCCACCACCTGCTCCTGATTTAAATAGTAAAGTTCTGGTAGAGAAAAAAAAGCCATTTGAGAGGTTTTGCTTTTTTGTCTACGTTTTTTGCAGAAAGTAATGTTAATAACCTCAAAGTTTTGATATCAGTCCAGATATTTAGGTATATAGGCCTTCCTGCAATGACTTTTTGGGTTGATAAACTGAGGAACAACACTGAAGAGAGATAAGGCTGATGAGACAAACTTTTAATGAGATTTACAAGACTAAATTGAAAGATGAGATGATATTGCTAGCTTGAATTTTCATCATAATAATTGCAATAATAATAATGATCAGTGTTAAACATATTTGGCAAACCTCAGAGATAAATTGGAAGAAAATAGATGGCAAATACTGTGTGCTTGTGTGTGTGCGCGCCCATGACTTAAATGTCTTGTTGGCACGTAGACTCAGACTGGACTGACAGTCTGAAAGGCCATGCCTCTCTCTGCCTGACAGAGATTCCTCCATTTGTCTTCTCTAATGAATTGACAATCACACTCCCTCTGATGTTGACACAGAGATATTGAGCCATCCTAAAACTTGGCTGCTTGAAAATACCACACACACTCAACTGAACGTAAACCTCCACACATTTACACACCATGAGTGCACAAATTTACATGCACAAACACAGACCCACACTCATACACATGTATGATCTGCTGGAGCGGAGCGGTTCCTCTGTGACAGGCTGCTGCTGAACAGGTCAATTACTTTCAGTCCAGATGATAATGACATTATCAGACCATTTATTTGTGGTGTGATCCATGTGGGCACCAATCCATTATGCAGTTTCCCTGCAATTGCATTTTTGAGTGATTCATGCCCTACTCTCCAATTATTCATTACTCCTGAATGACTGCAGAGAGAGGGGAAATGAATAAATGAAAAAACACAGAAATGTGTTTTCTGCTGTTCAGACAGCAGTCACAAAAAGAGCAGAAATGTTATGCAAAGCTGCTTTCTGTACTGTGATTGTTTCAAATTATGAGAAAATTATTTTGTCTTTGATAAAAAACATCTTTTCATAGAATGTTCTGCTTCATTTGAGACCATAACCTCTGATAGAAATTTGAAAACAACTCCAACATAAACACTGAGTGTGCACCTTAACTGAGACGATGACACAAAAACAAATCCCCTGCTAGTACGCCTACACTCTATGAATAACCGTGCAAAACTGCAGAACAGGGAAGTGTATGCGCACACACAGTCTACTTGGCCATGCAGATTGTAAATCAGTAGAAAACTGCTAAAACCCACACACAGGTGGTTGTCCTTTCACTACTTTTTGTTGCCAAACCATAGTGGCACCTTTTGGATCACTTCACAGTTGAAGTTTTTTTTTTATATAATCCAAAAATAACTGTAAAGTGGAAACCTTACAACATCACAAAGACGTGTCAATCAATACGACCATTTAATAAATGACTGCAGTACCATTAACAGCTCCACAACCACTGATTAACTATTAAAAACTTATTTGAAACCACTAGTGTTCAAAACCAACAAAGCAAGTGATTTTCGGAATATAAAATGAGTCATTTCTTTGCATAGATCCTCAGAAGAATCATAAATTTGAGAGTGTATCATCCCTCTGCAATCCCCATAATGAATAGACACACAGTACCTCACAGGATTATAATGGGATCTTTCTCTCCAATGGGACAAAGCATAACAATAAACATGTTTGTGTCTATTACAGAGATTACGACGGGATCCCTTGGTGGCTCTACTCGTGGCAGTTTCCTCCACTGTTGCATAGGTACACATGCGCACTCGCGCACACACCCTATAAAAACAGCACCATACCTCTCCCACAAGCACCAGCTCTGTTCCCTTTTCCCCTCCCCTCCACCTCCTCGACCCTGCATTCTCTTCTCCCTTCCCTCGCCTCACCCAATCCCCCGAGGTGGATTAAATACAACCACACCTGTGATCATTTCTCATTTGTGAAGCCTCCAACACCAGTGGTCCAAAGGGACACCAGGCACAAGCAGACAGCACCGCAGCTGTGAATTGCTGTTTTGCTGGCTTGGTAAATGCTCTAAAACATACATAGATTAGATGTTGTCATGCAAATACTTATCACATAAACAGGGACGCAGGTACACAACTGAGCTCAATTAGTTACGAGGCGCTGTTTTCCTCGCTTGGTAAACTTTCTGCGGTTTATAAGATTATATTTTAGCAGGAAGATAATCGCTCATCAGAGTTCACAAATACACACACAGCAAAAGTTGGTGCAGAACTAAGACAGTAATAAAGAGGGGCTATTTTGTACTTTTAAAGCTGCACTCGGCTGAATTTTATGTAAATAATCACCTCCTGATTTAAAAACGAGGTTGCAAATAAAAATACCAAACAACAAATAAAGTGTCCCCTAAACAGTAATAAGTAAGCACTCCAATATCTCTTAGTGCTATTTATCTATCTACTGTAGCTTTAAACTAAACAGTTATTTTCTGAGAGAGCTTTTCAGTATTACACACAAAACACATTTACCTGAAGTGTTGGGTGTGTTCTGTCCATATCCCCCCATGTTAGGACCCACACCTGGTCATGTGACTTGTCATAGAGCATCTTCACTGGATAAGGATCTGTTGTTACTGCCTAGAAGAGATGGGGAGAGTGAGGAAAAGATTAAATGATTTTTTTTTCTTGTGCTAAATCAAGTTAAGGCTTTGCCCTTGGTGTGGAAAGTCACGAAAGCGCAGCTGATATTTGTGTAAAAACGAGAAACATCCATTACTCACATTAAAGCATTTAAGCTAATAAATGATAAACATTAACACAATAGTATATGTAAGTAAGATTATTTAGCTCATGAACTAGAACTAATACTCTCCTTAATTGAGCCCAATATTATCAGACTTTATTAGCTTATTACAGATACTATATATATATATTGACCAATATATACCAAGAATTAGCAGCATAGAAATGCTAAATATGTTTGAGATGACTTAGCATTTCCATTACCTGGGCCCTGACAGGTTTATTTGTTTGAACCGTAAAAAGATGGCTCGCAACGTATCTTGTTCACAATTCTTTAATAACAAAATTTAAGGGATTGTTATTAGCAGTGTGTGTTTAAAAAAAAAAAAAAAAAGCTGATTTCTCTTTTAACTTTCCAAATTTGTTGTTCTGTCTTCAAAAAGTCAATAACAGTTGGTAGTCAATAAAAGCATTGTTAAAGTAACACCAAGGCTTGGCAACTGGGAGACCAGTAAGTAAGAGTGCTATTACAAAAATCGATTTGTGAACACGTGGTTTGGAAATGGTGCCAGCGTCCCATTTCACAAATGACTCACTTGCAAATTGCAGATAAATTAGCGAGTCCTGCAGTCCTCTTGCATGCTCATGCCTGGGCTGCAATTACAGCGCTTGTTTTAATTAGTTAAATGTGTCTAAACTAATGCAAGAGCAAATTATCTCAGGTTGCAGCTTGCATGTTGCAAATTTGGTGAAACAGGCCCCAGCAAGAATACTGCCCAACAATGAAACATTCTCAAGAGTAAGCTGTTATCACATCTCACACTAAGTAGGTGTAAATGTCAGGAAGAGAATGAGAAAGTGTACAGCATGTGCACTTTTACTGCTGGAGAGATTTTAGTGAGGATATCTGTCAGACATCAGGTGAAAGAACAGAAAGAATAGAGAGTAAGTTGCAGAGACATTCAAAAGGAGGAAAGACAGAAGTGAACAGACATGCAGGAAAGGGAGAGTGATGTGGGGGTGGGGTGTACTCAACCTCAGGTCTGCTGCAATGTCAACAACAAAGAATAACACAATCCATTACCCTGCTTCTGGCTGGGTGGACAGGGAGCTGCTGACACCCTCACCAGTGGAGCGAGACCACAAGCTCTGTGTTCAGTAATGGGAGGTCCAGCCCTCTGCTCTGCACTGGTCAGCCAAGTGCCAACTCAGCATGTGTGTATGTACATGTGAATTTGCCTTTGCGCGCATTTAGCTTCGTACATGATGGGAGCAGATGTAAAGCTGGGGTCAGGCCACAGTGCAGCAAACGAGGAAACGGACTGGATTTTGTGCTCCCCTCTAAAAACCTACTCTAACTGTTCGGACCTAATTGTGCAAATTAATATTAATGTGACAGCACTAATATTACTAATAGTAGCAACCTCTTGGTTCATAAAAAAGTTTTGACTTTTGCTATTTCAGGAATCTTTGCGCTATGAAAGGTAGCTTTTTAGCCAGTGCTGAACATAATCAGTGGCAGATTATACCAGCTGTAAGTCATGTTGTCTGGTTAATGTGCTCTCTGCAAGCCGGAAGGTGTCTGTACTCAACCAAACATAATGTGTAAAGGAAAAGAAATCTCTTTCTGCAACACTGCTTTACGACTATGAGTGGGTTGTTTTTTGTCACTTTGAGGCAGAGTGACTCAATCCATTGCAAATAAATTCTTGAAAGAAGAAAGATTCTTCTTATAACTCCAGAACTGAAAATAACTAATCCGGCATAATTTTAATGCTTCTAATTTGCTAAAATGTAAACAAATACAAGCTAAAAAAAATGCAGTTCAAGTTGTAGCCCACAGCGAAACTCACTGCATCCATTATAATTCCTGTTGACGTCCCCTAAAGTAGTTCCAAAAGTACAAAGTAAGACAAAGAATAATACTAAATGGCATTTCAGATGACCAATTTCATCCTTCAGGAAGCCAGAATATGAACATGAAGTGTTTTTGAAAGCAACAACATGCTCATTTGGTTTCAAAGGAAAGACAAAGCATAACAGAAACCCAAATCAAAACTGCATGCCGCCTACCTCCGATTTACTGCAACACAAAGAAACCACCGTAGTACGTTAAAGTGACTACAAACCAGAGGTCTTTGCCATCTGGCTTCCTTTTTAATTAGCCGATGTGCCGTTTGTTTTCATACCCAGTGGGAGGTTAGCTGGCACAGGTCTGACACATCAGAGTCAAGGTTAGATCCCTTTGTCGGAAAAGATAACAAAGGTGCTACTTCCCTGTGTGCAACAGCATGAAAATCATGAAAGCCTTTATCAGTGCACATGTTCATGGCCTTTATCTAGTGTCTGCTAGAAACCCTTCCTAAAGACTAAAGGTTCTGGAAAAATAGGAAGAGTTTTCAAAAGGTGTGGAAGCCAACTTTTAACTATATCACATGAGCAGTCTGCTTCACTGAGATCTAAATTTGTGATTTAATTTGCAGTAAATTTCTACATTTCTCCAGATGGAGCTTCTATTTAGGAAATGTGTTGTTTTTTATGCCAAAAGAATTTTATTTGATGGAAGCATTCCCAATTGTAACAATAATAGGATAACACGTTCTTTTTTGTAATAGTCCAAGAAAACAAAGGAGCTGGTTGTATTTTTACAAAAAATCTTCTTGCTTTCATTTCATACTTGTTGAGAAAAGTGTTAATATATTAGAGTCTACTGTTTGGAAATGTCCTACATACACCCTGTCTTCCTGATCACTGTGTTGGTCACCTCTGTGAGGATAATAAATGCAGTATTCTGACTTTACCATTAAAAAATTAAAGCTATTGTTTTGCTCATGCATTCCCTCTCTCAGTGGATAAAGCATAGCCATTGTAGTCTGCTGTCGTCTCTCTTGTTCTTAAAGGCCATTGCTGAAAGGAAGCTACAAATGTGTTTTGTGAATAGAGCTTTGAGATAACAGAGAAAGAGTCGAAAAGGAAAAAGGGATGCATTAACCTCCTGCACCCAGAGGCCAGAAAGGGTCTTCCAGAAAGAGAGAGGGTGAGAGGCAAGAGACAGAAGACAGAATCGGGTGAGCAAGGGAAGGAAAGCAGTTTTACAGTGCTGGATGGAGAAAGAGGAAAAAAATGGTTGGTGGGTCACAATTCACCAAAGGTCATGACCTGAACTTTAAAAGCTGTGCTAGAAGACACCTCTGTTTCTCCTTTCAATTATGTCACTTCACATTTCTATTTTTTACTGAATGTTTTTATTTACGAAAGAACACTTAACCCCTTTGGACACATCCTTTGTTTCCTTGTCATTTTTTAATAAATATTTAGAGTGTTACATAATTTCACTGTTTTTTTAATACATTGTATGCATTAAAGAGTGTATACATATCTAATTTTTGGTTGTCTGTTTCTTGATGATAACTGATAACAAGGTCAGGTTACACGTTTAGACTGACATTTTTGCACTGCTACCTCCTCAGTTTGCCATCTCTCTCATTCTCACTGCTCAGACTTTCACTTATCTCCCTTCTCCTCTCCCGCCTCCTTCTCTTTGAGTTAGGCCTATTTCCTCTCATCCTGTACCTCAGTATAAATGATGTTGACCCTGGGAAGAAACCCTGAGGGATTCAGTCTCTAAACAGCCGTTACAGGCAAGATAAATGGTGAGGCAGCCAGCACCCACCTGGGCACCATATTGTTTCAAGTGCTTGAGGTGCATTTGATTTATTTTCCCTTGCATGTGGTCTTCTTATATCGGTGGCAGTTCAATAGCATGGCAAATTGAATCGACTGCACCTCACTTTGGTAATGCTGTTTGACATGTAGCCAAACATTTGCTGCATTGTATACAACCAGTGTTTAAAGTAAAACTACACTAGGTTGTACAATAAATCTGTATATCTGTTTTTATCATCCTAAATCATTAAGTGCAACTGCAGCAGATGAAAGCATTTCCTCCCAGCACCTTGCTATGCCTGTCAAGCTTTCCATTTCTAGCTGGCAACCATGAAATGACAACTGTTACTAGCAGATTTTTACCAGCAACTTTAACATGTTTGAAAATGGAATCTCCGGCTACTTTTATGATATCATGCAACACTACATGTTACATGTTCCAGGCGAAAAGTCAGCATCCTCTACATTTGATGATCCATGTAGGAGACAGAAAGGAGAATAAAGAAGGAAAGAAAAATAGATAATATCAGACTGTTCCTGCGTTCTAAGCTTGTTTAGATGTTAGATTCATGCTTCACTATATTTTGAAAAAATATCTTTCAGTGAACAGCTAAAGAGGAGTGTCACGGAGTTGTTGTTGTTGTATAGTGGTGTTACAGAGTGGAGATTCTTTCCTCACAAATGATCTCTGACAAATGCAAACACTGGCTGCAGAGAGCACACAAACCAGATGCCACAAAAGTTTAATGCAGCACCACAACAATAGCAGCCTGAGATGGACAAAACACAGTAGAAAACAATGAAGAAAAGTTACATGGATATGGATCCATCATGTAATGCCTAGATTGGCCATTATATTGATCTGAAGGAACGGAAGTCTACTAAGCTGCAGTAATTGTGTGTTATATCCAGAGAAACTTGGACTTAATCTCACATCTTTTTTTAAAGGTTTACTTTTCTCATTTGACGCAAACTTGCCAACATGCAAAAATTTCTAGAAAGGCTTTATAATGTCAGTCACTAACTCTTATTTAAATAAGTTCTGAGATGTTGGGATGATCTGAGACTTCACTTTTGTGTATCGCCAAATGCCTGATACCTGCTCCACCCACCTGTACCACCTTCTGTGCTTGAATATCGACAACCAGCAGTCGGCTCAGGAGGGGCTGGGTCACGTAGATGTACTTATCCCTGATGTTGACTGCTGAGGACCACACGCAGTGCTGAGGTGACACCCCCTCACCTTTAGGGCACATCTCCTCCTGGGAAGAACCAACACAGAATAGAGAGGATGATGGGAGGTGGAGGTTGGCAGGATTTCCTGGTGCACTATAGATCAGCAGGATGGTGCATTTTATATATCATCCTTCACTAACTATTTGGACTGGGCAATAATATGATATAAATTATCCAAATCAAATTGTTACACTTGATAATTATGCTGTTAATTACAACCAAAATGAGTGATTCAGATTTTTGTTTAACATGCTACACGTCTCAGCTCCTAGACCATGTTGAAACTTTGTTTGATGTATTAATAACCAGTGAAACACAGATCACTGCACTGAACAGCAAGTTGGTAATTTAACTTTTTTTTATCGTTATTTTGTTGTCAGAGCTACACTATCGTTTCTTCCATTACTGATTCATCTTACAATTTCTTTCAGTTAACAATCAACTAATTAATCAATAAATCGTCAGAAAAATTCAGAGCCCAAGGAATGTTTGAGTTGCTTGTTTGGTCAAAGCAACAGCCTGAAAACCAAAGAAGAAAGATTGAAAACAGAAACAGAACTACAGACTAATCTAAAGCCAGTTAATATTTCATGTTTAACTTGATAAATTACAATAACAAAAACAAGGAATCTGTCAAAATAGTTAATCGTCTTATTTAATTACTTAATGCAGGACTTATGATAAAATAATACAAAATTTAAATAAAGCCTTGACTTATAATGACTGAAATATGAATAAATAGTATTGATTTTAACTATGCACCCCAGCCCTGCCAAAGGGGCATACTGATGTCTTTACCACTATACGCTTCATTCAAACTGTGTTTTCATTATTGGTATACTAATAATAGATATAATAACCGTTTGCCTTATAAACCAGAAACCCTAACCCATTCTTAACTTTGAAATCACATTTTGCATCAGTTTGAAACAAACATCATAAAAATTCATATTCAAGAACTAAGTCAAGTGACATACCAGCTCTACAGGCCCTGTAGCCGGCTGTCTTTGCTGACAACACATTTACACACACACACAGACTATGTATACTGGTATGTTGTCGCTAACACACACACACACACACACACACTCACACACACACACACACACACACACACACACACACACACACACACACACACACACACACACACACACACACACACACACACACACACACACACACACCTTGTTTTCTCCTCTTCACCTCACCATAGTGGAGAAACTGCTGTTTACAGCAGGAACTGGCTAACACATGGCTTATTGAGTTTGTATTGATCTCTAATACAATTACAGGGTCCTGTAAAACCCAAATCCCTCAGACGAACAAGCAACTTTTACCATCTAAAGCCCATTGCTCTGGGAGAGGGATGTCCTCCAGTGGATTAAAAGCCTTGGGGTCTGTAGTATAGACTCTATAGTCTACTGATGCGAGCTGTTGACTAATGGACACAAGTAATCCCATTACATTTAGTGAGATGAGGTGCCTACTTTGACACCAGTAAGGGGGGGGACTTCATTTTGGTGGAAAACTCTACTCAGAGACACTGAAACTCTACTGAATAACTCAAGTATAAAATAAGATAGATTAGATAGATCCCATTGACCAACCAAACATCTGGTACCTTGAGGTGCTTTATGGTGCAACAACCTGATTAAGTCCTATTACTGACAGAGTAAAATGGTCTTAGCTGTGTACCTGAAGTGTCATGATTATGTGAATGAAGGTCTTTCTATATGTATAAATGGACACTCACTCTCAAAGTGATATCGCCAGTTTGATTATAAAAGGCATCAGCTCAGCAGTTATAAACGCAGACATCCTGAAATTGTAGTGAAATCTGGAGCAAACTACTCATTACCTGACATGGCCATTTTAAATCCATTACACTATAAAATCTTGATAGCAAAAACAAATTTGCACTTACATAGGTAGCAACAATTCTCTCTGTCCGTTTCATGTGTCTGCGTATCTCACATTCACTGGGCTGCAGAACAGTGATACCCTCATCAGAAAACACGTAGAACATATTCCCCACACTCAGCCCTGGAAGAGAAGACAGGAAGACAGACAACATGTTGACTAACATGCTTTTAAACTAAAGCAACAAATACATATTAAAAACAGCCCCCGTCTCATCTGACGTTCGTGATGGACATTTCAATTTCCCTGCTGGAGGAGACACAGCAGTTCTCCTGTTAGCATGCTATCATGGTAGCAGGGATGGGCAGTGTGTGGCTGCCAGCCATTTTGACAATGACTACAAAGGGCCCTGTCAGCAACATGTCCACAGCATGCTGTAGCGAGAGGCATCAAATTAAAGGCGCTGTTTCTTAGAGGAGGCATTTCACATCTCATCCTCTTTGTCTGAACAGCTGCTGATGAGTTAGCAAGGATCACAGTTTGATGTTAAGGAATTTGGACGAACATGCTGTTACGGCTGTCAGGAATACGTCAAATGAGCAAAGATGATAAACATAAGGACATACACACTAGCTCCATGCATAAACGTTTAGAAAACGTATGCATAGACAAAAACTATTGCAACTTCTTGATTTGACAGGCTGTTAAGACATATTTGCACTGTAACACTGTGAGATATAGTGCCATAAACTGTGCAAAAGAAAATGCAAAATATACAACAAAACCATGAGAAATGACACAAAAACAAACACACTGTATTAATGAGGAAAAACACTATACTCCGAAAGCTCACACTGCATCCTAAACCACACTGGTTTGTTTTGATTCTGTGGTAAACTTGATGTGGTGATGATGTATATAAAACACATTGTATTTATACTGTTCTCTAAGCAGCAGTGGGCTTTCCACTGCAGTAGTAAAACTGTACTTGTGGCCATGCTGATGTGGTAAAAATATATACAGAATAAAGATGGGATGGATTTGTTTACTGCTGTAAACCACATAGTTGTTTTCCTTTTAGCCACCACACTAAGTCTGTGGTATTATTTGCAAAGAGCATAAAATCCCTGCTTGTGTGTAAATGTTTCCTCCCCGGGTGATCTGAAAGAACAGATTAAAAAGCACACCGGCAAAGGGATGAAACATCTTGGACACACAAGGAAGAAAGCAAGTTTTGCTGGAGCGAAAACAACTTTGTGATTCTTCTGGACAGTACAACACACATCTTGGAGAGTGTAGATATTCAGCTGCAGGTCCTGAGGAGCTGTTCAGCATATTTTCTTATTCACAAGGATACAAAAGCGCTTTGAGAACTGTAATGTATTACCTTCTTCTCTCCACAGAATGTTTGCAACTGCAGAGTCAGCCGCCAAGCAATAGAAAAGAAAAGAAGGGGAATAAAAGAGAGGAAAAACATTAAATCACCTTAAGAAAAAAAGGAAACAGATCTTCCAAGAATATGAAGAGGTGATTTCTCTCATGACGTGACATGACAAGAGTAAACAAAACATATTTGACAGCTACAAAATGTTCCTCACTGCTGTTGACAGTGCCATATTTCCTTCTAAATCAAGAGATCGCTCCTGTCTTGAGAGGACAGGTCATCGATTATTCTGCTTAATTTCAACTGCCCGGATATGCCCTTTCTAGGTACAGATGGTGAACTTGTCAAAATGATGCAATGTAATGAAAGACCAAATATCAAAGGAACATAAAATGTGTGATGTGATTGTTTAAAATCTACAGAAAATTAAGAGGAACCTCTTGTACTGCCCATAGTCAAGGCAGGGAATACAGTGACTCCTCCACTGACCCTTGAGCAATGTCTGTTGAGTTGGGACAGTATCAAGCTGATATTGTAGTTTGATCTCTCATTGCTACAAAAGATGGCAGGACGCTAGGTGCAGCTGTGAAAAGACTTCAACGCTTTACTGCAAATGTGCTGCATTGCTGCCTCACTGTTGGTGAACAAGTTTTTCAGCCACCTGAAGGTGTAGGTGATCAACTGTCAGTTCTTCCACATAAAGCATAAAGCAGAGCTCATTAGCTTTAGTGCTAGCAGCAATAATAATGCAGAAGACACTTGCGACATTTGTAAAGGACTGTCTACACGGGTCTACATATTTCAGCAACCACTTAAATACTGCTTACAATTATGTCTCACTGCCAGCAATGCCATTTAGATTTACACCAGCAGACAAAATGGTCTCTTTCTGCAAAACACAGTGAGGTCGTCCATCTTTTTAGTATTACTTCTGACAAAGATGAGGTTTAAATGTTATTGTCGATTGAATGTGAAACGGTTTTTACCTTCTACAATAAAAGGTGAAATTTGACAGCGTGTGGACTTACGGGTCTTCTTGGCCGAGTCTTCAACAAACAGTGAGGAGATATCTTCGTCCACTCCCACCTCATTCTTGGCGATGCAGGTATAGGCTCCAGTGTCCTCATACCGGACACTGCCGATAAAGAGCTCACTACCGTTTGCTACAAGAAGAGAGGAAACAAAGAAACGGGCTACTGTAACAGTTTGTTGTTGCAGCATTACATCAAGTCTTTATGGAGTGTAATACATATACATTTGAATGTGATAAAATCTGATGAACCCCAGCATGACTGTGGAAGTAGTCTGACAGAAACTATAGAAATGAAGCCATGATGTGTTCATACATCCATGTGAATGCTGTGACCTGAAATCTCATACTCAGAAACCAAAAAATAATGTTCAGAACAAAACCAGGGAACATAAACAAAAGGCAAATAAATACTGATCTCAAACGAAGGACGGACATTCACACCTGCAAGGGCAAATATCACGCTTTGAGGTACAGATCACATGGGTTGGTAACAAATCTGAAATGTAGTCACAATATGTGCTATATCAGATTCTATATCATCTATGTCCAACAGACTTTGAAATATGATTAAAAAAAATTTAAATCATAAAAATCTTTGCACCTTTTCTGTGTTTTAGTTGATTAATAACTTCTTTTAAGATTGAGTGTGTTTGAATTCTAAGAATAATAAAGAATCTTTGATATGTTTTCAGTAACTTCACACAGCTGCTGAATACTTTGCAGCTCAGAAAAACATTCATATAACTCTTTTTTTTTTTTTTTGTCTTTCAGAACATGAGTGAAGTTTAGTTTCACACTTATTTCCCCCACATACACAGCTGCACTGTTTGCCTCAAGATGCAGTTGTGATGTTAGATGGAGGTGACAGGTGATGTTGGCCATGTTAAGACACAGAGGTCATCATCAGAGGCAGACTCTCTGATGTTTGTTGTAGCATCCAGCTCTGTGATGTACAGCTGCACTCTGATCCTTCCTGTACGGTATGTAGCACTACATTGAACACAACATCACACACTTCACATCATGGGGGGGTGAATGATGTGTGTGTGTGTGTGTGTGTGTCACAGTGGTGCTCTTACAAGGCCATGTTGTGTAAAAACATAAAAGAAAACTTCAGTTTTCATCCACTTCTGTATCTCTCTTGAAGTATCTGTTAAAACTTAAGTCTAGCATACTGTAAGTGCTGTTCTTTCAGCAGAACCAAATATATACTAAACAGCAATAAAGCACACACTTTTGACATTTTTTTATGGTGAAAATTAGCTCTACCTTTTAATTTGTGCTTACTGGGTTGTAAAATAACAGGTCATTACTGAAGTTGACGCAAAGCTTTTCACATTAGTGAAATGTCTTTTGGATCCTTATAATAATTCTCTTTTATCAGGGGAAAAGTGTGTAATGCTTTGAAGTGAAAACTGCCTTGAAGCAGGCCTTCACAGAATGAGACACCACTCTAATTACTTGTGATTCATAATTATGTTCTGATCAATTCTTATTGAAAACCACTGAATCAACCACTCATTAAATTACCCTTCATATCCTTACTTTACAAGCTTGTAGCAGTTCAGGGTGGCAGGGACTTTGAGTTTGACTGATTTAATCTTAAAATATTGATTTTAGGCATCTTTGTGTATTACTGCAAAGGAGGAATGTGCCCAGGGGCAGGACTCAATGGGGGTCCTTGGCTTTATAATAATATTATCAGTATTCTAGCATATATTAACAACAGATCAGGCTGGAGCAGGCAGCTGCTCCAAAAATACACATCCATCCGGACATTTCCCTGAAGAGTTAGTGAATATTAGACATTCATCAGGTGGCTAGGAAGCATTTCCAAATCAATGCAAATGTTCCTGCTGAATGTGCATAAATAGGGTAATGTTTGCTAACATGTTCGGCGTATCAAGTTAAAAGGACCAGTGTGGAGGATTTAGTGGCATCTAATGGTCAGTTTGCAGATTACAACTGGCTGAATATCGCTTGCCTCATCCTCCCCTTCCAAGCATGTGGAACACAGCTTCTCACAGTCTGGACCTTAGTCCGCATCTGTACTGAACAGAGCCCATACCTTGTGTCATGAATACAATGTGTTATGTTTAACGTTTAAACGTTTATTGATCAATAAATTGTTGACGTTGAATATGCAGAGTAGCTATAGATAATTCGCAGTGATCCTGTCCCCGGACGAATGCGGTTTTAATGTTGTTTATTTTATTTTATCATTGGCACTGTTGTCATGGCGCTGTTAACTGCTGAGGAGAGAGTTATGTGTTGTAGCTGCCACAGCAATGCAATAACGTTATACCAGATAATTTGCTATCAGCTGCTAAGTCGCAGATACAGAATATCTCTCGTTTTCTCTAGTAGACAATTCAGAAATAAACGACTAACTGTCTCAGCTGTGTTGGCTGTCATCACCAATTTTTCCTGACCTCAGAGGCAGACCTTTTTTTATGTGATAAGAACTCCTGGTCTAAGAGAACCTACAGTGGGCTAAAAACTCATGAAAAATGTGGAAAATGTCCCTCTAGAATGTTGTGTTTGTCCTTGTGTAGCAACATAGCAGCACAACATGGCGGACTCCATGAAAGTGGACCTGCTTCCCCTGTAGATATAAAGGAGTCTTTTCAAGGTAAGGAAAACATAGGTCTTATTTTCCAGTGATTATAGACTAATGGAAACAGTTATTAATATTACATTCCTTCTGCCAGTAGATTCTTCTAAATCTTACACACTGGTCCTTTAAAAGGTGAAAATATGTTAGTGCTGTGTTTCCAGCCTTTTTATGCTGCCAAGTGCAGGAAATATCTGTTTTTGCAGGAATAAGTTGTTATTTTAAGTCTGTAGAAAGCCAATTGAATCACTTGCTGAGTGTTAATGAAGTATTGCTGAGTGTCAACCACCAGTTCAACATTTAAAACATCCTTGCAGGCTGGCAAAGTCTAAAATTGAGAAAGCAGCTTAGGTACAAATAGACAGGATCAGAAATTTATCTCTGCTTTGTCAACTACACTATCTGATGTTTGTTGTCAGCAAAATAATCAACAAATATGCAACATTATACAAGGAGTACGTCTGACCAAGCAATCTGATTGATTACCTAGACATTTAGAATGAGCTCAAATCAGCACGGAAGCACAATGAACTTATAACTAAAAAGATTACTCCGCCATTTCCATGGTAACATCATTGCCGGAGCTGGTGCAAAAAACAGTCTGCTAAAATAGACTAATAAATAGAAACAATGTTTTGTTCTCTATTTCAAAGGTAAAATTAGATGTTATATCTTAAAAAACAGCAAATTATTCAACAAATGTTCATGAAAATATAATACTATATATTGCTATACACAGACTGTGAAATCAGAGTGGGGTTGTTTATGAAACATTTTTATTCATGAAAATAAATCATGAACCACAGTGGGCCTATATAGACCATGACCTCCTGTTATAATTAAATCAACTTTCTTTAATTTTAATTTTATGGTGCTGCTAGACTGCCAGGTTAATACAGGTGCGTACCTCTCTTGTGTGCAGCAAGTCAGAATGCAAACAGGCAGAGAAGGCTGACTATTATGGATAGAGGCAGAATATTTTGTTAGATAGAAACGTGTCATGAATTTTCTTTCTTTTCTCAATGCATTTTGACTTGGAAATGTAAGGATCACATCCTCCATCAGCTGTGCCGGTGTGTCGCTAATAGTTTAAAAATACATGTGAAGTTCATAGACATATTTTGTCCCTTCAAGACTGAAAAATCGTCTCTGTTGCTAGGTCATTACTAGGGGCTGGACTACTTGCTGGAGTACTAAACTGGGTTTCATAACATACAGGAGTCTACTGACATGACAAATTGCTTTACAGTTCTTACTCAGATCTCATGTATCTCAATGGATACAGCTATAACATTAAGAGAAAAGTGAGGGTGAATTAGTCCATAGTAAGAATACCTTTAATTTATATATTATGTTACATTCGTGGGTGAGCTTTACCTCACCTACAGTGATGTCAGGACCAAGGCGCTTCCACTGAGGTAAAGCACACCCACTCCTGTAATATTGCTTAATTATACATGGTGTGTAATGACTGTGTGCTACGTCGCTTAGAGAGACTACGCATAGTCATGATAATCTGTCCATGCTGCTACTTGACGTACAGTATGATTTCCTCTGTGGCTTTATAATTACTACTAAACAAGTCAGAGGCATTTAGCTCACAGTTTTCATTAATTAGACACAAATGCATCTTGCAGCCATCCATTACCCTTGATTAACGAGGGATGTGATTGTAGTGACAATGACATTATTTATTTGAAACTGGTCTGGTGGAGAAAAAAAAGTTGTGAGCCCACAATGCACCTGGATCTGAAAATTGATCTATAAAGTCACATGTCAAGGTGTTGGCTATATAACGAACTACAAATCAGGTAATATCAAGCAAAGATCTACAACAAGCTCAGGTGGTTTTTTAGCACCGGTTTCATTCACTCAGCAAAACAAAGCAGTTTCTCTCTTTACTGTTCAACTGTGACCTACAATCAATACTCCTATCAGCGTGTGGTTCAGATTTTACAGAAGTCCAATATGAGGATAGAGGCAACACTTTTACAATGTCTTTATTAACCTACTGACACTAATGTGATATGTGGAAATGAAAAAGCATATCACGACCCTCTCGCATTGCCTGACCTTTAATCTCTTTATTTTTAAAACATGGATAGATAAAAATGGTAATCTTAACTACCTTGACTACATTTCCCCTCTATTCCTTTTACTTTCCTAAATGTTTTTTAAAAAAAGCACAAATTATCTCTGTAAGTAGAACTCCTGCCCACATTAGCTGGCAAATCCAAAACTGTAGCCACTGCAGTGTTTATGTGTCGGTGAACCTTGCAGAACCTCCCATGTTAGAGTGTCTGAGGGTTGATAACAGGCTATTACCACAGGTAATGACCCACACACAGCCAATAAACTCTCCCTTAATGAGAAGTAGGCCATAAAAAGAAGAGTCGTCCTCCATTCTGCTCTCTTCTCTCTGATATTGAAAGTGTGTCTTTAAAAGCAACATTCCAGTCTGGATAAGTAGCTGCCATCTCCCAACTCACAGTACATTTCATTTCATCTTCTGTCTCTTAATCTCTATTTTCATTCACTTTTAAAGAATAAGCATGTTTTTTTTTTTTGTCAGAGGAGCAAAATGAAGACAGTTGAAGAGGGTGATGACAATATATGTTTCATCACCTTGGAAAAAAGTGCAAATAAATAGAAAGCACAACAGAATCTGACTGCTGACGAGGTTTCAAGAAAAAATGAGTTAACACCAGCTTTATTTCAAGCTTTGTTTTCATCTTTCTCAAGCATTGTCTTGGTTTAAAAACATTTCTGCAGCGTTGGCATACTGCAGTGTTGTTGGTATTGTCTAATTCCAAACCTCTGCACCAACAAGATGTGACAAACAGTATCTGCTAAAACATAGCATATTCTGACAGCACTTAAACACTCCTCACCTATGAGAGAAAGCTGTTTGGAGGATCTGGGCTGCAGGTCCATGCCATTCTTCAGCCAGAGGAGTTTGGGATTTGGGATGCCGTCGGCATGGCAGTGGAGGCTGGCAGATACACCAGGCTCCTGGGCCTGCGTCTCTGGATAGACCAGGATCACTGGAGGGACTGGACGCACAAACACAAACAAAACCGAAGACACAAACAGGGAGAGAGGAGAGGGGCGAGTGAAAACATAATTACACACTGTTTCATGCTAGACCGTAACTCCTGGGGGAATATAGCACCCACACACGCAGTGGGCAGAGAGGAATTTGTCTCACCCCAGCATGGAATATATTCACACATAACAAGAATCCAAGAGCTCCGGGGCTGCTTTATTACAGCTCAAGTCCTCCATGAAATAGATGTTGGACGTATCTACCACTTACCACCTCCTCCGGGGAGAAGACTGCAAATGAATGTGGAGGAGTCGAAGGGGAAAATGAAACATGAGGTAATAGTTTACATGAACAGGTAAGATGTCGTTTTCTAGTTTTGATGCTGGGCACCTTCTCAACCTGCTGTCAAATCCTCACCTCACATTCAATTTACAACCTTGGCCCTTAACCCTAATGCAAGATTAATATTGCATCTGTTGCTTGCTACTTTCATTTCACAGGGACGTATTGTACTTTTAACTCTAGCTATAGTTATGGGTTTCTTTACAGAGTCTAATTTTACATTAAAATATAATAAGCTTTTAGAATAAAATACGTTGTTAACGATTAAACCAGTGGTTTCCAGCCTGTTTGACCTGTGATACTTAAAGAAGTGGCTCTTTATCATGTTTAAGTTGATACTTTTGATAATTTAAGTACATTAGCTCATAATACTTTTAAATACAGGACTTTTACTCATAGTTAAGCAGTTTTACATTGTGAAATTAGCAGCTTACCCTAGTTCTTGATACTTCCACTACTGATTTTATGGTCATTACTATTTTTTCTTTCTTTTTTTCGTTCTTGGCTCACAGATACATCATATACACACATTACTAGTTTAATCACTAATCTCCTCTTCCTCCACCCACACAAATACTTCTACTTGAATCTGAGCCTTACCTTCAGCCTGTCTGAAAGTCTATCAGAAGTCATTACAGCAACTCTTATTTTCTTTCTTTTTTTTTTTTATAATATGTATGTACTATGTACTTGACATTGCAGAAACATTCTTCAACAGCATTGTTACCATATTCTAGTGTACTATAATACAATACAAAGAGTACTAGACTTCGACTATGGGTACTTCACTGATACTAAAGCTTCAGTCATTCCTCTCATCACTGTAAAAAAGGAAACATTGGTGTTATTGCTTTTATAGAACACGATGCAAACCGTCTACTTAGTTTAATGTGGCACTTGGCTCCTTTCCATTCCACCTTATCCTACCTTGTCCTATCTCATTTGAAATACCTTGAATCCTACAAACATTTAGTAATTGCTTCGCTTGATAACTTGCTGTTCAAGACCCCAGTCTGTCTCCATGATGCATTTTTTTCAAATTAGCATCTTGAACAATCACAAAGTTTTCCAACTTCTTTGCCACCATGAGACAAAAGCACAGAAATAAAGATGAGGCTGAATCGTTGATTTGCTATGCTACAGGTAGGGGGGCTTTTAATATTCTTCCCTGGATCTTCCTTGGAAAGATGCCTAGTAATAACTCTCAAGTTTAAAGGCAGGAGAGAGGAAGACCCTTATCCAGGTGATTAATATGAGCAAGACAGTGGTTTTAAAGTTCAGCTTGCCAAAATCAGTGCGAGTGCGTCTGCTGTGTTTTTCAGATGTATTTTATTTTAAGTAGCTTTTATCTACTGCATTGAATCAAGTGAATATGCTGCATGCACACATAATTCAGTGTCCAGCCATACATATTCAATGATGTTGTTTTTCATGGCAAGTGAGTCACAGTTGTAACTAGCAGTTTTATAGCTACTTATTTAATCCACTAAACAGTTACCAGGAGGTTATGTGGAAAATTGTGGAGTAGCTCAGATAATTTGACCAAAATAGAAATTAGTTGATTATTTGGTTAAACATCTATACATACACAATATATGCATGTATCCACATAGGTGTGAGGGAAAACAAACACACAGATATAATACAAACTCGTGTAAGGTTTATATGTAGTATGTTCACTGTCTCAAAATGCAGTGAGCAAACTGAAGAAAGTTAGTAGTGGTAAAATGAAATGGCAAAATGAAAAATACAAAGAAGCCACCACAGACAGAGATTTCACTTGAAAAACAGCTCCTTGAAGGGATCTTTATATATATATATATATATATATATATATATATATATATATATATATATATATATATATATAGGGCACAAGGAGGGGTACTTGAGCCTCAGTAAGGGCTGTGGGAATACGCTATATGACAGTGCTGCCCTTAATGTAGACATGGTATCCTTTGTTTGAGGCATTTCAATAAACAGCATGTTTGCTTAATTGCCTTTGAGACTTTAACTGTTCTTCACTGTAAGCAGGAAAGGTAATACGAAAATCCCCCCCACTAGGGAACCACAGAGGAACACAAACAAAACTAAGGCATTTTGTCCACAGCTCGCCCACCACTGTAAGTAAGAAATGAGCCACTACTGACCATTCACCTGCAGCACATGTGTCTGATAGAGGTCTTCATAGCCGTAGGCATGGCAACTGTAGTTCCCCATGTGGATGGTTGTCACTTTGGTGATGTACAGGGAGCCATCGTCCCCAAAGTCCTGTAACACAGGCAAGAGATGGAAGAGGAAAATTAAGTAAAGAAGAGGTGGGGTTGGTGGTAAAAGAGCACAGCATAGGAAGAGGAGGAGTAAAGGAGGGAGAGGAGAACAGGAGGTGCGGGGTAAAGCATTGTGGTGAAGAATGGGGGGCACGAAAGAGCCACAGGGAGTGAGGGAGAAATGTAGGTAGCTTGATAGAATACGTAAGGATGCTTGGAGAGAGCGGGGAGAGGAGAGAGGAGGCACACAACAGCAGGGAGTGATGGGAAAAGACAAGAGAGAAAAAGAGTGATGTGAAAAGGAAGAGAGACCATGAATCAACGGTTTCCCTGTTGAGCTGAAGCAGGCGTTGGGGAATTTGATCCTCCTCTCTCCCCTCATCACGCTGCCTCAGCCTGATAAATGGCAAGGGTTAAAAATATAAAGCCCATTAGGTTGATGAATGGAGCTGGTTGTTGTTGGTGCAGCATGCGGCAGTCACCAGGGGGTTCCAGCCACAGCTTAGGGCGGATTAAGGCATTAAATAGTTTGCTGTCCCACCAAGTGGCAGAGCAGATGTCCTGATGCAGCTCTGTCATGACATGAAAACCACAAATGGCTGCTTTCGTTCTGAGGGCTCGAGAAATTAATGTGACCTGACAGAGGGTCGCTTTGTGACAGGAAAAAGTGAAATGATTTTCTTGTAAGAAGGACGGGGTAGTTTATGCAGCCTTTAAAGTTCAGAATTTACAATTAAGGTGAGAGATACAACTACACCAGCGAGGACAATTAAAACTGAATGGACCATTTGGGTTAAAAAGTATGATATGATCTATATCTGGCAGGTTATGCTAAATATATTTCATTTTCTTAAGTATGCTTTGTAGTTACTGTAAATTTTGAATTATCAATCAAGGTGCCAGGGTTTTATTCTTTGACTGTGTGCTAATCTGATGTTTAAGACAGGTGAAATATAATACTTGTTATGTAGGCCATCATAGTAGTTTAGTGTGCAGTGGCTAGCTGCAATGCAGGTTGTAAATTATTGTTATTTAAATTTGACCATGCTGATTATATCACACCTGGTACCATGTATCTTTTTTAAAAAGGTAAATGTCTGTTGTCAAGGCATTCTTTTTTTATTCTGATCACTGAGCCTGGATTGTGTCTGGCTAACTGGTGTCATTAGTGACTAAAAGTTCATGAATGTAAATGGAAGATTTAAGCCAGCGGAGTTCCTCCTAACACAATGGGGATAGACTTTTTGAGTTCATGAAATGTACTGATGCCACACAGACAAACAGAAAAAAAGGGTTAGGAGAAAAGTACAGGTTTTATAGTTAAATTCTATGCTTTTGTAATGGAAAGAGCAGTGGAAGAATTATACATGAATATGGCCAGTGGGCACATTCAAATTAATACAATTTAAGTCTCTCATTGAAGTTTTGCTTTTCAGATGGAAAACTACATCAGTAACTCCTTTGACCTGTTCTCCAACAGTAATCATCATTGCTTTTTCCTTGCGCTACAGCTCTTGATGGATGGCAGTCGCTACATTTTAAGCAGCTGTAGCAGCTTATATTGCTGTTCTGTCTGCGCCTATTTGTAGTACTGCCTATGTCTTTTTCTCATGCAATCAAACCTGGTGAACAGGTCTGAAGGATTGAATATACACAGTGCAGTTACTTTTTGGAGAATGCAGCTCTACTCAAAATGTAAAACACCCCGTTTTGATTGAGAGTAAAAAAAACTGAGAGAAATAAACAAAACAAAAGCAGTAGAGTGGAGAAGAAGGTGGGCAGGAGGGGAACAAAGACGAGAGAGTATGAGGAAGCAGACAAATGAGACTGATTGTAATGGAGGCTCAGCTCTCAGGTTTAGGGGTTATATGCCACAGTGCAGAAAGATTTCAATCATTGTCAAGTGAAACTTCTGAAAACAAGCCTGTTTCAATTCAGCACAGTTCAACAGAGGAAAACAGTGTGCTGAAAGGACTTTGACAAGAAAGGGATGTCTGGGGTATACCCTGCCTCTTGCTCAATGTCAGGGGGGATTGCTTCCAGCCCCCCGTGACCCTCTAACGGATAAGCGGGTATAGCTAATGGCTGGATGGATGGTGGAAAGTAAGATCTCCTCCCTCCCCTCATCATTTACACAATTTTATCTACCACTCCCAGCACCCACTTCGATGTTTATCTTCTGCCCTTTACAGACATCGGGTAATTTATTTGGATGTTCTCATTACTTAATGGTGTATTTATCCTTAATTTAGCCAGGAAGTCTATTAAAATACAAAATGTACAAGAGAAAGCTTGAAAGCCATTGGGATTGTATTGGTTTGCACCTGATGCTTTTTTAATACAGGCTTACAGCCACACTGGCTCCTCTATCTTCCTTTCTGTCTAAATTAACCAAATGGCCCCCAAAAGATGACATATTACTTAAAATATGTTTTTTTTTCCTTTTCTCTTGTTCTTCTTTCTGGCAGTTACTTGCAGTGTACACAGATATTATTAAATTATAAAGAAGTACTCTGGTTATCTCTTTGATGAATTTAGGGGTTTCATCTTTGATCGGACTAAGAAGAAAGTCAAACAAAGACCTGGCTCCACTCTCTCTCCTCCCCTCACCTCACTGTGCCCTGTGGAAATTCATTATGCATGGTCAAGAGCCTGAGGGACCTCTGTTGCCATCACCTCTCCACCATTCTCCACCTAAACACTTGACATTGTTTATCGGCTCATCACTGCAGCAGACCAACAAGGCCGCTCATTAACATGCAATTAGTGAACTGTGATCTGGTGGTGGGTAAAGCAAGGCCAGGACTATGCTGTCACCTGAGCAGATGTGACTTAACAGGAGCAGGGCCACATAGGTCATTAAGCACTGAGCAAACTATAATTCTACAGTTTTTTTTTGTAATTCTACTGAGGGCTGGGGAGTCAAACTTTTTTTTCTTTTTGTTTGATCCTTGATTTCTTTTTCTGGTTTCCTGCTTCCCTTCCTTCATCATGTCTTCTCTTGCTTAAAGCCCATTTTGGTGTTCGTGTGGCCATAAGGATCTATATTGTGTAAAAAACAGTTACAACCACCCAACATGTGTTATATATTATGCATAGCAAGCGATAAAGTGTGAGGAACAAACAATAAAATCCTGTAGACATCACAATCAACCAACAGCACAACAAATGACAGCCTCAACCAAGATGAATAAAACAATAACATGCACTCACATTGATATCCTCAAGGTCCAGGAAGTTAAGTATGATGCCGTTCCGCTTCCAGATGATTGGCGGGCGCAGCGTGCCCTGGATAGCACAGGTAAGGACGGCACTAAGGCCCACTGTTACCGTGGAGACACTGATCCGCTGATCCTCCGCCAGGCTCAGCTGCACAA
Organism: Sciaenops ocellatus; assembly: GCA_033000465.1. Classification (NCBI taxonomy): domain Eukaryota; kingdom Metazoa; phylum Chordata; class Actinopteri; family Sciaenidae; genus Sciaenops; species Sciaenops ocellatus. The sequence continues at coordinate 9,078,489 of CP136870.1, forward strand.
CCTCTGTTGGAATAAAGAACACGAAGGGAAATGAATGGTGTTGGAGAGAGAGAATGGATGCCAGAGAGGCAAATAAGAGATGAGAAGAGAAGAAAAGATTTAGGAAAAATGAGGAGATGGGGAAAGAAGGAGGAAAAAAAGATGGTAGAGAAAATCACAAATCAGAACGAGTGTGCTGATGTAGTGGAACTGTAGCCAAGCTTAATACATTTCTAAGCATCCATCTCATTACTGGTGGACCGAGGAGGATAAACAGCTGTCCAGGAGTGAAGGATATCCAGTATGAAAAAAGACCACGTGTCAGAGGACACACAGCTAGCCAAATATCATTCTTCTCATTAAGGGAAATTTATGTTCATTGAAATGGCCGTCCAATTCAATTCACCTTTACGGCAAATTAAGAATTATTCTTCACTAGTTCCCCTTGGTGCCATAAATAGTATCTGTCGCCAATCTGTGTGGCCAGGCATGAAATCTACAGTCACAGTTACAGTCAGGAAACTTTGTTATCTACTGAACCTTTTTCTTAATGTCAGCTTAAACTTGCACTGAGCCTAATGTTTCAACTAGACATAAAAACAGTGTCTTTGCGGCAAAGTCAGCTGTGTAATATAAACAGTTTGTGCCATGTATTCACACAATCTCAGAACCTCCCAATCTTTGTCTTTCTCCCATTCATCCTTTCATTTTCATTCTGTACACACTCTATTCTAATAAGAAAATGACAAAAGATGCATAAATACATATGTATGTTTTAATTTTGTAAAAAAAACAAAACAACAAAAAGGGAGAGGAGAATTAGTATGACAGTCAGATGACAGTGAAATATTGTGTGAATGTGGGGTAAAGACATATCAGCGCTGCCTTGGTTCCAAAGCCATAGTAAGGCCGCATTCAGACAGGAGCTGGCACTGCGGTGAAAACGCAGGTTTTTCCATTGGAGTGTGGAGTTTTGTACCACAAGTGTTTTTGCCCACCAGAAAGAGGAGGTTTTCAAACCCACGGCACAGGAAACTGCTGACAGGGTGCAGAGCCAGTGTCGTGTCAGAGATTAACATTAACATTAACAAACCAATCATTTGTTGCTACAAGCTAAGTTAATCAATCATCTTGTCAGATGGTACTTGTTGGGTGTTGTTTATTTCTTTCAGCTCCTATAATTAGCAAAGCAGTGTAAACAAGAAAGCATGTGCCAAGCAAGATATCTAGCCATTACTGTTTCAGAATAAACTACACTGTTATATAATATATTTTTAAAATAGCTTACATTATTTACCGACAGGCTGTTTGTGCTGAGAAACTTTTGACTCCCAACATGTGCTTCCTCTCTAGACACCACAAATCTACCACAACTTATAATGGCAAAAACAAATATGAACAAAAAGATCTAAACAAACATTGGCTCTTAAGACCTGCAGTTGATGGCTGAACAAAGTGATAAGGCTATAGTATCAAACTTTAATTTCAACACCCACGTGGGACAATATTTCACTGTCGACTTCAAGTAGATGGCTAACAGACTTTGAAATGTTTGTGGGGAACTTCCTGTCCGGATCCAGACTTTGACAAACGCTATTGTAAAGGACCCCTGGATATTAGCTGTCTGTTTCACATACCTCTCCAGGTGATAGATATATTCGGGCTGACAGCTCAGTCTGTCAGTGATATTTCAGAATGCCTTAGGTACAGTACACTGCCAGATCCAACAAAGTTATAATTCAGCAGAGCAGTAATTTGGGTGGCAGAACAGGCTTTGAGTGCCACGTGGACAGATGAAGGATGAAGTGCATTGATCTGACATGGCTTGAAGGGGTGGTTTCAGGGTGGTACTGTGAATTTCAACCAGACCACTGTGCACATTAAATTTAATCCGGTGCATAGAAGTAAGATCTGTGTGGTTTGCTGCGTTTCTGTTAAACTGTTCAGATTGATATCTAGTGTGACTCAACATTGATTGTTTCAATGTAAAGAAGTTGCGATACAGCTTTAATAGTCTGCTGGGGAGGACTGTCTTAAAGTTCAGGCAGAGCAGAAGTAAATGGTAATTAATAGACTGTGGTAGATAAAACACAGGCTACTGTGATGGGATGTTTTCAGCAGTTACAGCTGGTACAAAACAGCATGTGCTGCGCAATTAAGTTGGGACAGTAATCTTGAGTCATTGATTTGACATATGCAAAAAGGACACCTGAAGCTTTTAAATTTTAATTCCAGGGTCAAATAACTGCACATAAAAAAAGAGAAAATAGGTTACTACTAAAGGTATGAGCCATCTTGAGACTTTTCTGTATCTAATAGCTGTGTTTTTGAATACTGACTCACGTATGGTTTCGAAATACTGACTGCTGAGTTTCAGATAGCGCTGTGTTTATCTGGTACTGGAATGAATACCTTCATTTTACTCTGCCAACATCTGCCAACCCTTTATATGAGGTCAGTCCAAACTTTCATTTGTATTAGTTTTCACTTTCAATGTCTGGTAGAAAGACTGTAAATAACAACAACAAAAAAAAACATCTAGCTTTAGTGAAAGATACCAAGAAAAGACAGAAAAAATGTTATGCAATATTAGTTTACTGTTGATGCCACTTTCATAGGCAGGAGAGTCGTTAAATATTAAGATTTTCCTGCTATGTGATTAAAAACAGCCATCAGTTAACAGCAAGGTGGTCTCTCAAGTGTTAAAGCTACCAGACACCTTTAATGAGTACAAGATAGTCACACATTGTAACATTTGTTTGTTGTTCACAGACATAGCCTACGATTCAACACTTCCTTTACAAACAGTCAACACTGTTCTTCATCCACTTAGTTGATCAGACAGGTTCACCTGTGGTTATGGAACTAGAGCCAAAATGTGTAACTATGTATTTCAAACAGGCCGTGCCTTCCAGCAGGGATTTGTTTAGTTAAGTGTCAGAGTTTAATTAATGTGACAACAGTATCACTTATCATGGGACTCCAGAACTAATTCACCAGGTGCTAGGAGGGCTTTGTCTCTAATAGGTATGACTAGGATAAACACCAACAGAAGCTAATGTCATGAGTTAAAGTTAGCTTACTGGCTAGCTTATTAACCTGGCTTATTGGTGCAAGTAAGATACTTTGTTTTTGAGCCAACAACATGCTATTTTTAGATAAATTACTTAGTATCAAGTATAAAACTCATTACTTTGAGTTTTATACTTGCTTTTCATAGCCCACTCTATGCTATGGTCACACCAGGTGGTTTGCAAACCCTACAATCAAGTTTGGGCTCAAATCACAGACAGAAGCATACGGATGCCAGCCAGATAACTCTGATCTTTTAGCAGTTATTTTTTTAGATTGTAGGTGCTTGTATGTATTTATGTATTTATTTATTGCATTTTCTGTGAATAGCATGTTTTGTTATTTTTAATTTGTGTGTGAATGTGTTTTCATTTGGAAAGTGTGATTTTTCTCTTCTTTTTGTGCAACTTTTTTTGTTTTGTTTGTTTGTTATACAGGGAACCTAAACCTTTTTCAAATGCATCAGTTTTGCAGCTTTTCTAAACACAAATTACATAAAAATACTGCCTAGAACCGGAAGTTAAAAGGTGTAAATCACAAGATATTTGATCATTGAATAATTAAAGACTAAGAGGAGAATCTGACCAAGCATTTAATGCCAACTATCGGTATTATTAACACATTTTAACGCAATTTTTTCAACTACAAAAGATTACTTGCACTTTAAAAGCAACTTCACAAAAATCTGTTCAAACATACTCATACATTCTCAGATGACCCAGACAAATTGCATATCTACAAGCAGCTCCTCTGCCCTGGCTTGCTGGGTCAGGTTGTCATGACATTATCTAGCTAATGATTCCTACAGTTTCCCCTGTTTTCCGAAAATAGCTCCAATGTGTAAGTTAGTAATTGACTTTCAGGGGAATTCAGGAGTTCCACTGATCGATCAGCCCAGCTAACTGAGCTATGGACGTGCTGACAGTGCCAAGAAGTTGGTTTCTGTATTCAGCTCTGGTGGTATATACAGAACAGTGTTAGTAAAGAGAGGAACAGAGAGGGAAAAAGACAAAGAAGATGGAGCAAGGGTGTTTTGGGAGTGAGATGTAAAGACAGAGACAAGGAAAGAAAAATATGGCGAATAAAAGAAGAGCAAGAAAAAGACAGAAAAAGAAAAAAGAAAAGAAGGAACATAAAAGAGGAGCAAATGAAAGAAAGAAAGGCATGCCGAAAGATAGACCGAGACGACACAGGGGCATAAGAGAAGGAGTAAAAATATGTGGGCATGTGAGATAGGAAGAGAGACAGATTTGATGCAGAGCACGTAGATGATCTCTCAGGGAATAACTAATGTGGCAAACGCAAGACTGCAGCTCAGAGAGTTGTCCCCTTCCACTTTTATGAGACCAGCCTCTCGTGAGCTGGAGTAAGACATCAAGACACAAAGCAGAGGAGCAGAACACTGTGACTTTTTTAGAGGGGCAGACAGATTTCTGACTGGAGACGAGAAGATGAGAGAGGTGGAGAGAGAATGACAGATGGAAATAGGGTTAAAGGTAAAAGAGTGGGAGTCACGTGAGGAAGGGAAAAACAGCTGACAGACACCCAGTATGCATTGATGTGTTGATTTGTGGGTCCACAATCAAGCATTAATTTTAAAAACAGGCTGATTTTGGGTGTTACATAACTGTTTTTCCCACAGCATTCAAATGATTCAACTGGCTGTTTTAAAAGTGTAGTAGCAACAGTAACTACCAGCATTAGAAGGGTTAAAGCAAATTATTAGCTCACCAAAACTACTGTAGGCTGGAGGAAATCCATACAAATTTAATACAGCCCTGATGTGACACATTAAAAATAGGACTGAAGGTGGCTGTGCTGTCCAAAGCCACCTCTTAATGGCTGTCCAAAGAAAATGGCAGACCATTTTCTGATAAAATATCTTCAGACAAAAATCTGCTTAATATGAGCAGAAATGCATTTAAATATTAAATCTGATGGAAGTTTTTATTCTCAAACTTCTCTATTTCATAATTCACAAAAATAGTTTGTAGAAACCAAGCTGGTGAGCTAGTATGGATAACTGAATATTTTATCACTCTTCTTAGATGAGTGTCTCTGTGATAAAAATATGGCAAATGCGCCTTTTTGAAGATCCTGTAGCTGTAGAAATCTCTTTATAAACCAGTCCCACGGGGCAAAATCGCACTTTGCATGTCAAGATCATCCTGTCCTTAGCTCTCCTCAGCTAACTCTCTCTCTGTACACTTATCAGCCAGGAGACTTACGTGTTGGTTATGACATGAGCTTTGGGAGAAAAATACTAATGTTCCATGTCATGACTTATTAGCATTTAGACTTAATTTGACTGAATGATTTTTAATCAACGAACAGAAAAAAAATGAATTTAATAAAAATCTGGGACATATGCAGTACTGTAAATTATAAAAAGACTGCTTGTCCCCAAGAAACCTATGCAGAGTATGGTTTAGAACATGAGGATTATATGGAGTCAAGGCTTGTTAATTCTGTGTTTCAAAAGTTGAAGTTTGACACTAATTGGAGCAGCTGATATCAGAATGACCCAGTAAACATTAGCAGTAAAAAAAGCAAAAAGATGTCTATGTGTCTGTTACAACTGGGCTAAACTTTGAAAATCTATTTTAAATGTCTGGCATACTTAAAGCTGTTTCAACAGTATTTAACCACATGAAAACATGCAACAGGTTCTATGGGAACACCTGAACATATTTTTTGAGAGAAGTTGTACAAAAGTAGCGAAAACGTAAAATGTACACAGGTTGACAAGTGAGATGCCTCCAGAAAAGGTTTTCTTCCATCTCCTTCTCTGAATTACTCTGTAGAGATGTTAGAACAGTTGATGATACCTCTCACTGCAACTGAGAGGAGGCAAACACAAAACACTCACACTATAAAAAGTCTCTCTAGGTAGTGTGTCTCACTCAACAAATACACCTCCCTTCATGTGTCATGTATGCAAATATATGCACTGCACACTCGATTATTCATATTTGACCCTCATGAAAAAAATATCCTCGTTCGGTCTCATTTGGTAAATTAAGATTCAAGAATTAATCATTAATCTCATCACTAAGTGAAAAGCAGCTGCTACAGTAAGTGGGCTTGATTTGCCAGCCTTCACACTTCCTACATGTTCCTGCAAAGCTGCCAAACGACTCAGCAATGGAGACTGGTAGGACTTTAAAGTAGCCTCATGCTGGTGTCATGCGTGTACTTGGGTTAGCCCTCAACTAACCATGTTTTTCAACAAGCAACAAAAAGGATTTTCTTATTGTTGCTATGCAACCACCAAAAAGTCATGACAACCAGCAATCTTAGACCACCAGCAAATGCTATACAATAATACTGTGTGTTAGGCTGTGGTGTGTGCAGAGTGCACTTCCAACCACAGGGATACATGCTGACACCTCACCACATCATCATTTATTGTGTTGTAACATTAGATAAAAGGCTATTCGGCTATCATCATTGAACCACAGGCCGCTTTCAGTAATAGTTTTATTAAAGGTTCTTGAAACATTTGTTCATTTATGAACGTATAATGGAACATGTCATATGTGTAAAGAGGGCTGAAGTAAGCGTGAGCAATGTGAATACAATCTTAAGGTAGATGGAATGCATTTATATGGTGTGTTTCTATATTAACAGACAAAGCGCTTTACAATTTGCCTCTTATTTACCTAAGGCTGTGGGTGGCAAGAAAATTTCTTTTCATTAGTCACAAGCTCGCCCTACGACTAACGGAAGACCTGCTCTACCTGCACAGCCACAGCCTCCCATACTGCATCAAGGTATACAGGATGTGGTTTTCATATTACAACATCAGTATGCAGTATTTGTAATATACAGTGGGAAATTTGGGGGAAATTAAATCAAGAAACTGTATAGATTGAATAAAAATATAGGCATGTCAGTTTCTGGCTAATCCAGTGAAATTAATACCTGAAATATTAAAGTAGTCATCCTCAAAAAACAAAAAAAAAGAACATCCTTAAAATTCAATATTACCGCTATTACTGCTCCTGCTCACTGGTTTGCAACATTGCCCACATCGACCTAAAACAACAACAGATATTAAAAGGACAGCTCTATCAATATAAACTGTAAAACAAACTCTGACTGTCTCATGTGTATATCTTTATATCACCTAATCCCAGAATGAGGCAGAGTAACTCATTCCTAAAGGTTCTCAGTTTACACACTGCTTTATTTTTAACTGATTTTAACTGATTTATACTGAGAACCTCTCTTTGAAATCGTAGAAACTAGCTGCACGTACCACTACACGACTGCATGTGATAACGTCCTCTGTGAGCACGATGACACTGGTGGGTTTGCACAGTACATGTAGGGAGACAGGAGTCCCTCTGGGAGCCCACAGTGTGTACAAATGATCTCAGTGTGTCACTGCACATTCAGTATCAGAGCTGCTCTCTGCAGGTGGGCTGCAGCTATTAGTAAATATATCATCCATGTTTCAAGCACAGTGACACACTGAATTAATGTTATATATCATACTGTACATTCACACCCATTTCCTCAGTCAATCAATAACTATGCACTCACGTTCAGTTAATACTGTGCATACACTGTATATCACATCGCTTTCACGTATTGTACACACAAGCACTAATTCTCTCTCTCACACATTCACTCAAGCACAGAGGAGCTCAAGCCCTCTCTTTGAGAGTGCTGGGGTGGTGATTATTCATGGGAGGGAGATGGGGATGAGCAATCAGTGGCTAGCTCATTAATCACACTGGATGCAGACCCTTAATCTCCTCCACAGGTACAGAGGAATCCTCTGCTGCCGCTCCTCATTGCTTGTCTAACGTTCCCCTCCTTTCTACCTCACTCTGCCTCCTTCTCTCTTCCGCCCACCGCCTCATTTTCTCCCTGATGCTATGTTTGCAGCCTTTGTTATTTCTCTCTGTCTTTGTCCTCCGAGCCTCTCACCATCTTGATATCTCTGTGACTCTCTGACTGCCTGTCAGTCTTCCTTTCCATCTCACTCTTTCCTTTTCTTTCTGGTCTGGCTCCCTTTCTTCCCTGTCGTTCTACTTAAAGTGCCTGCTTGCCTGGCTGTCTCTCAACTTGCTCGCAAAACCACAATGGTGCTTCTTTTCCAGTAGGACCCCTTAACTAGGCAGCGAACAAGCCTTGTTAGGATCACAAAGAGAGGACAGAGAGCGAGCCAGTTGAGGAGTCATATAGTAGGTGTGTGTGCACAGGAAGGATTTTAAAACAATCTGTTCCATGCTGTATTAATAAGCCAGGAGCAGCAATTTGGCAGAAGATCTGGCTCGGCTTGTTCTCCTTCTGCAGCTGCATAAGCAGTTAAAATAGAAGGCTGAGAAGCTTCACAGCAGCTGAACCCTTACTTTGTGAAATGACTACTGTTTTGTGTTGGTTAGAAAGTGATGAGAAACACGTGCCAGTAAATTAAAATAAAATAATGAGGTTAGTTCATGGTGAGTACATAAAAAAATGACAAAATAGTGCTTCCTCTGACTTTATGACAAGCAACTTCATTTCCAAGTATTTCCAAGAGCAGAACACACAGTGAGATATGATGGACGGTTAAATTGCACTTTAAATATCACTGCCTTTTGTAAAACCACAGGTTTTTAACTGAATTCAAATTAAAATGTCTTTCCCAGAATATAAAAAGATACTTCTCCAGTACACTAACTGATGTGAGAGTTAATGCTTACAAAAAACTCACTAAAAATAACCGTTCTGTTGTCAACAATACATATTACCCAAGACATCTACCACTGTCCTCATGGACCTGCACACTTCCCAGGCCATTTAAAGGGAACAACTGTCTCCCCTGCATTACTTAATGACCAATTCTGTAGGAACAGGCTGCTAACAACAAAGCTCATTTTTGAGATGGGTGTTACTGCTAAGCACCTGAGCGCATTGCAAGGCAACAGTGGATTTACAGAGGACGAGGCTCAATAATGAACTGGTAATGACAGGGCAAAACTCTCTTTACTGTGCCATTTAATCCCTAAGGGCACAAGTAACCTGTCAGGAAAATGAACAGATTAATTGCCTGCCTGGAAGGTTCATAGACATTTTTTCCTAAGTGGTAGACCTCCAAACTCCAGATACTAACTTCCCTGTTGTTTTGGTGCTTATAGCCAGATCAGGCTTTTGAAACAAAATCACTAACCTTTGCTAAAAAGTCCCTTTGATTCCCAGCCTGTAAATTGCTAATAGAGTTAAAAGGAAAGTTACATCAATATGGGCTTTTAGGCCTGGCACACTGCTAGTAATTTTTTTCATAGCTTTTCCAATATGTCTTGTGTTATGACTCCTGAAGGTCAGAGATACTGTGACCCTCTGGCATCAAATTGCATAGACTGAGATGAAAGAGAGCTTGTAAGCAGTCATGTTTTTTATGACGTTTTTCTTTTAATAGAGCTTCAGAACAAATCTGTGCTTTTCTTTCATCCTATTTCAGAGAAAAACGCCTTTCCAAAATTCCTCCATCCTGAAATTTAATATGCTGCAACTCAAAAATATATGACAATGTCTAGGAACTTTGTTTTGGTGTTAAAGCTTGTATATGCTATACACTAATAAATCATTAGTATACATGCAGGTTTAGTTTTAGCACCTAGTTTGTTTTCTAAGTCTACAGTATTAAACACTATGAATAGAGCAAAATATTTTTATTTGCTTACTGATAAAACATGAAGTGGCTTGTATAACTGTGTTGTCTGTTTTGAAATTCATTTAAAAGTATATATTCTGAAAAAAATTGTAAAAGAAGAATAGATATGCAGCATTTAGAAAAATCAAGACGCAGCTTGGAAGAAATGTTGTCTTCACACCCTTTGGTTTTATAAAAGTGACATTTTAAGTCTCAAAAAGGCCAAAAAAGTCATCCGGCTCCGAGAGGCTTAATGGAAACAAGCTGGCAGTCTGGAGCTAATCTCCCATACTTCATTTGGCTGGATGAGATCAAATTCATTAAAGCAATACTCTCATCTGATAGTAGCATAAGATCTTTGACAATCTGGATAATCTTTCATCTTTATGGAAACAAAGAAAGACCCCTCATCTCCCCAACTGCGAGGACATTTGTGACAGGGATGGCTAAGTGGTCTTTCTCGTCTTAATGCCCTTTACGCCTTGGGGAGGAGGAGGATAAGAGAGATTAGTGGCCCGCAGCAGAACTCTGCACTGCAAGAGCCACAGCTTGACCTGACCTGAGGGTTCACCTCGATAGAGACAGAATGCACAATGAGATGTACTGAGAACTGTGTATCTGGGGGGTGGATCATCCTGCACAGGATTGTATGTGTTGCATGCATCTCGAGTTACATACCGGGACAGACAAAATCTCTGCACATTTTCTGATGTAGACACATGCAAGAGTTAATGAACAATAGTCTGATTAGAGCTGTAGGATAGTGGAATATGACAAATGATGTTCTTTTCCTGTAGCTCTCATGAGGGCTCCTCAGGAGAAACCACTCTAAGGTTAGGGGTCAATAGCCTGTTGAATTCAGACTGGTGAAGTGGTGAGAGCAAAACACTAGGTACTATATTTTGAATGTGATTTGTTACTTTACAATTCAGAGGAATTATCTTTTTTTTCTTTAGAGAGAAAGAGAGAGGTCAGTGTTCGACAAGGCTAAATGTGAAAAAAACAAAACAAAAAAACAAGCTAATGAGACACTCAGGAAAGAGCGTGGTTTCTCTTTTATTTAGTCTCAAATGGAGTACTAGAATAGTTATATGCTCTGCTTTGCATTGATAAAACATTTTTTTTTTCTCAGAGCTAATAAGTGCTGCTTTAAAGTGTGACAAATTAAAAACACTTATCTAGCATTACGCCCCAGCACAAACTACTTGATTTTTAAGATCACTAAGCAGCTTTTCTATAAACTATTGAAACTAGGTGTCCATGTGAAGCTTGTGTTTAAACAATCAATTTTCCACAAAAGATTCAATTGGTTGTTTTAAACAGAAGCCAGTGCCCTAAAAACGCTGTTCATCTATTCTGCTTTGGTACTGCAGGTCATTGTTGAATTAAGAATAGGAGGATATAAGTGGAGTGATGAATCCCAACATTTGTACTATCAGTTAAATACATTTCATTATATTTATCCAGTGTGTAAGATTTAGGGGGCTCTATTTACAGAACATGACAGAAATGGAATATAAAATGCATAACTATGATTTCATTAGTCTAATCACATGAAAATGGGAACCACTTTATTTTTGTTACCTTAGAATGAAAACATCAGTCTATTGAAACAATCAAATTTTGAACAATAAATATTCTCTATAGTCTCTCCATACTCTCACATGATCAGTTGACCAGTGTAAAATATCTTCTCTTCTTTCTTTTACACCTTGGTAAAATGTGGGCCGATTAATTAGTAGAAAAGCAAACTAAACAGGCATTGTAACATGGCACCATTATAAGCACTAACAGGGTTTTTAAAAAGCTGCTGATGAGTTGATGAAGTTGATAAATTGCTCCATGTTTCCCCTGGAGTACTCTCTCTCCCTGTGTCTCTCTAATGTGCAGTGGATTATGGGAGAATAAAGTTTGTCTACACCATGCATACACCACACTTCTAAAATTATTATGGATCCTCCAAGCATGACAGGAGTTTTGAAAATAATTATGAAAGTTTCAGGCTAAATTCCTGCATGCTTAATGATTAAACTATAGAGTATGTGAGCAGCACAGAGGCTGGAGGGTATTGCTGTTGCCTCAGAGTGAGAAGGGCATGGGTTTGATACCCAACTGGACTCTTTCCATATGGATCTGACCTCAAGTAACAAGTGACCTGTGTGTTTACAGAAGATAGTATATGCTAATGTTTGTCACACACTGGCTGTCACACCAAAATGCTGGTGCAAGCAATCTGACCATGGGCATATTTCTCTCCAGTAAGAAAAGGGTGACAGCACAGAAGCTCAGCAATGGCTGTTTCAGACCTTTTTGTAATCGCAGTTCATAATGAGACATAAATGATGAGGTATTTAAGGCATGACACCTCATATCAAATGGGAATTTTCTATTTCTGGCTCCTCTGTGGCTTTTTGCCATGTGGTGGACCCACATGCTGTCCGCACAAAATTTGCTAAAAAACATAAATAAATCAGCTCAGTATTTGTATAGAACTTCAGACAAAAAATAAATAAATAAACAATGTAGTAAGCAGCCTCTTTTTTATAGTCATGGACTGCAACAGCTGATCACAAAAGGGTGACATGCTGTTTTATTTTGTGTATCATAAAACATACTTATCTATTTATCGTAATCATTGAGTTGATATGTTCCTGCTGCTTTAGATTCCAGTTTGTTACCTGTGCTTTGACGTGGCATTCCTCCAGCAAAAGGGACAGTCTATGGTGCTGATTTATCAATATACAATGGCTGGGGTAATTAGTCAAAGCCAACTCACTGGGATTCACTTAGCAGCTCAAATTTTGAAACAAAGCTATATTGCTTCACTTGATTGTAGAAGAAGAATTAGTTTATCACTCTAAGATTTTTATCCATATGAACCTGCCCTGTCCTGATCTGAAGTTGTGGCTTTTACGGAAAACACACTCAAACAATCCTACATCACCAATATCCTGTTATTCTTTGGTACTCCCCAAAAGCTGAGCAATGTTAAAAAAAAATGTGGTGCAATGAAGGCGAGCCAGAGAGCAGTTAAAAAACCATTTGACCACAAGTAACTTAGGTGGCTCCTTGGCATGCATCGGTTTGGTGGAAGTTGCCTAACCCTGTTTTCTGTTGATAATAAATGTGAGAGTATTCACACATTTTTTTTCTTGGTTTCCTGGCTGCCCCCTCTTCAGATCATCCGTCATCTCATTTTTGTCACAACAACATACACATCCTTTGTTTTATTTACGTCCATGCCCATGTATTTATGGTGATGTTTTGCTTATATGTTGGCAATGGTGCCAGCAGCTACTCCTCCTCCAATCTCTCTTTATGACTGAACAGCACCACACATTTGTTATACCCCAGGAAACTTTAATAAAAAGTAAAAAAAAAATACACAGTACAGATAAAAGTAATATTGTGGATTAAACTGAAAAATTATCAAAAGTTATTATTTAATATACGGTATGTTGGGTATGTTGGTTATGTTGGGTATTAATTCATAAATGTGTCCTGTTTTGCCTCTTTCTGTAGAATAACGTAGTATAGAGGTTTAGAGGAGGCTAGAAAGACTTGCCCTATTAACTATTAAATTTGTTTGTCATGTTTTGACTTGTTTGCCATCATTAGATTTAATTGTCTTACACATCTGTCTTACAGAAAAGCATTACACTGTGCATAATTTATTGTCAGAATGAGTGACAAGCAGTTATGTGGAATTTACTTAAACCTATGTGGTCAGAGCGAGATGTGATTACAGTTAGACATGTGGTTTCAGTTCAGTGGTACATGCTGATCTCCCTGCCTCACAGCCCACAGCAATCCTAGTTGTCATAGCTGTGTTCATGATGTCAAAGTATCAAATTCAAAGCTTCTGAATTTCTTACTGGATTTCCGATGTGTAGTACATTCATACACAGCAAAGTGTTCCATGTGTATATCTTGTAAGTGGAATAAAGCCTGGCAAACTGAAAAAACAAAACAAAACAAACAAACAAAACACAACAACAACAACAAAAACCTGCATCACCTTGATACAAAAAAGCCTCTGAGCTTTAACCCTCAAGCAAGCTCAGCACGTTTCAAAAGAAGCTTGAATGGGAGCGTTTTGCCACAGGAGATTGAGAACTAACAATCTGCTGGGAGCATGCAACATTGAGCCAAGCTGCAGAATCAGACAGCACTCCTGAGAATAAAGACTTTGGAGAATTGGGATTACTTGCTCCTCTATCATCACCTTCTCTCTGTCTCTCTCATAAACACTTGCACTTCAAAATATTTGAGTATTTCAGCTTTCTGAATCTGGCAAAGCTGCACTTTCAAGGTCTGCTGGACAAAAAACTTCAGCTTTGGAAATTATTTGAAAGCCATGCCACCGAATAAGTCTCAGGCTTATTGTATGAAAACTGTAAGAAAATAGTTTGAAACATCTTTTTAAAAAAAACAACAAAAACTAACAAACATTAAATTAACTTCAACTCAACCACAAAGGGTCATATACACAACATCTTATCAACTAATCTGTCGCAATGACAATGATGTATAGTTAATACCAGTGAGAAATGCCATTTGTGCAAATTTCCTATTTGTGATTATGTTGTATTTAGTGTATTTTAGTGTACCTACGATTATGCCAGTCTAGTCCAGCAGCAGAGCAGCCACCACACACTAAGTCTTGGTTTGTAAACGTTTACAGTCTGCCATGCTATTGCCCTGTGTTACTGACACAGCTTTAAAAAAAAAAAAAAAAAACAAACAACTCAGCTGTCAAAATGAAATTGGACATCGATGCTTCTGGATTGATGATTAGAAACATCTAGGGAGCAACCCTTGTAAATTGCGTGTCAGACTGCCTTGAATTCCTCCCTATAAACGTTGCCTGATTTTAGAACAGCAAAGAAGTCAACAAATGACCTGTTTAGATACCTGTGGTGCACCACATACTATATATGAGTATAAATGATGCAAAAATCACAACTGGAAGCAGCCCAATGATGCCAAAGTCTTCTGCTGTGTCATTAAATGCTATTTAAATATAACCTGACACTTCATAGGGAGATGACTGTAAAAAGTATGTTATCTTAAGTGTCCATCCCATCTGTCCTTCATCCCTCCCTTCCCTCTCAGTCCCAGCTTCATTTCTGCCTTACCCACTCCCTCCCTTCCTCTGTTCTCCTCCCACTTCCTTTAACTTGTCATCTCTAATCTCTCATACCCTCCACATCTTACCCACAGTCTTTACCGCCACCCTAGACTCTTGTAAACATGTACCGTAATTGTGGACCAACTCCATCCTGCCTCTCCACATAGTCCCTGATTACTCCTTACCCTTCTGCCTCACTCCACCTCTGTACGCCTCTAGACCTTGACAAACATGTGGAAACATGTAGTTAAGCATCACCACCTCTTCTAAATCCTCTCTATCCCTCTCTGTCCTTTTCACTTCACAATACTTTTGGCTTCTTCCCAAATCCTATTCTCTTCCTCCTCCATGGTAAACAGACAGCCCCACCAAGTTAACATTAGAGTCAAAAAACAGTTTCATCCTTTTGAATATGGAGGAGCTAAAATTAATAGCCTCCAAGGTGTTTGTTCGTGTTCTGGATGCTTGCAATTTGGTTGTTTGCAAAATAAGCAGTTCACTGGAAGCCACCACATCTACTCACTTGTACACTCATTCATTCTCTCCTCTATCCCGTTCCACTGTCTTTCATCCCTTTATAAGATCTGAGCATTTGTTGTCTTGTTTGCCGGGTTCAGCTTAGTGACGTCAGTGCTGGTCTCTGTTCAGTTCCATCATACAAACATTGGAGAAAACAACACTTACTAAAACATAACCTTATCACTATAACCAAGCCATCTGGAGCAACTCACTGATGACTTACAAAGAACAGATGTTTGCCCAAAGAAAACAACACTCTGAGTGCATCTATGGGAAATAGTTCTCACTTTCTCACACAGAAATGTTGTAACAGAACAGTACCCAAAAAACTGGGGTTATCCAGCTGTAACGGATTGTGCGGTTGTTCTCTAACCTTGTTGGGTTGTTTTGTGTTTCATATTCTTTTTTTTTTTTTCTCTCAGCAAAAAGCTTTTTATTTTTTCTTTCCCTTTTCACTGATGTGTTTATCTCCTTTGTTCTGAGAGAACATTTTCAAAGCTGATGAAGGTGGATGCTGGAGGGGATTTCGTCGAGATGAGAGTAGAAAGAGGAGTAAGAGTACCACTCCCATGCAAGCACACACAAACGGAGAGGCAAACACACATCCATATGGAGACACACTTGTTTGAAATTGCAGAGGGGTGTTAAAATAAGAAAAAGAGAAAGGAGATATAGGGGAAAGGAGAAAAGGGGGATTGTTCCGCCAAAGAGGTAAGAGAAAGAGCAAATCAGTGGAGGCATGATAATGAATTATTTCCTTGCCAGAGAGGGAGTTAGAGGAGAGAGATAAAAGCAGACCACATGCTGCGCCACTAACAGCTTGGGGGCTGCTGCCTATGAATTATGGCGCGTTGGAACATACTCGCCGCCCTTGGGACCCGCTCGTTGCAAAGGAAAGAGAAAGGGGAAAAAATAGAAATAAAGAAATTGCAAAGAGATGGGGGGGACAAGAAAAGAAATGTCGGAAAGGGTAATAGGTCAAAGCAAAGCCCCTCGAGTCCTTGCAAAGCATGGATTTACATCTCTATGGCTAATTAGAGACGTAAAGATGAAATTAAAGCGGTGGAAATGAAAGGATAGATAGATGAGGGAAATGGTGCAGAAGGGGTGGGGGAGCAGGGATTATTCAGCATGTGTAATTATGAGAGATATTAGATGTCTAGTAGAACAGTGACTGTGTCACCAATGAGAAGTCATGTCTTAATGATCCTTATATGATGTTCCAGATGTACTGTGAGATTTTAACAGTGTATTTTTTGCCCCATTACAACATGATCTACACTTGTAAGGCACACTACTCTAATACAGTGAATCATAGAGTTGAAAGAATTACAAGTGCAATTTGTACTTCACTGCACCATGTTTAACATAACCAAGGCAGACATTTGACTAACTCCTCTCTTTGTTCTTCCTCAACAAAGGCATCCTGCTGAGATTGCCCCAATTTAGGTGCTTGATTTTGATTAAGCCTTTACAACAAAAAAACATTTGTGGTAAGTATATCAATATGTACATTAAATACTCAAATATCCTGTTGGTAACCACGTAATGGTTAAAATATGAATTATGGGATACATTAAGACCCAATCTGTGCCTGCAATTTGCTTGTGGCTATTGCACAAGCAGTACAATGTTAACCTCAACTGGACTTAATATAAATTTAATTAATATACTTTATTAAGGGGAAATTTGTCTGCAACTCTTACAGTTTCATACATCACCCATCTGTGATGTTAAATACGCTTTGCTTTACTCACTGTTGTAATTTAGATTTTGTGAGAACTGACTTTCATTCAACTTGCCTCATCTTTTTATTAATTTACTATGTTTCCTGAAATTAGTTTTAATATTCCTCAGAGTCTGAATTCTGAATTCGATATGTTCAGCTGTTGTTTTTAAGACTAGGTTGAGAGATCAAACGCAATTATGCATTAAGAGTAACAGAGTTTGAGCAGATCTTCCGGCTTCCCCAAATGTCATAGGTTGCATTGTATTTGGTTTGGTTGGGTTAAGTTTATTGTTTCAGTTTTAGTCAGATAAAGTTAGTTTTTCTTGGTATGAAACTCAAATTTAAGCCTGAAGAACATACGTCAATGTATTGTGATTTTATGACTGTTTGGCCATGTAAGCACCAAAATAGAAAAAAAATAAATAAATAAAAATTATACCAAGTTCACTGAAAGCTGTTTATTTATTACAAAAATCATGTGTATTTCCAATGGGATCAGCCCCATCAGTGTGTAATTTGATAGAAGGGTGGTAATATGGTTTGAAATACTGTCTGCTCACAGGCTGCTTTCAGCAGCTATTTGTTTGGTCAAAGTGTGACTGAGCAAGTCTTTAAATCATTTCTGCTAAACAAGAAAATCAGCTAAATGGTGTAAAAGCAAAGGATCGGTGTGCACTAGAGATTTGGGGACATTACTTGTGATTACAGAGACAACTCTGGAGCATTCACTCCTTTTATTTTTCAAAATATAATCACAAGAAAACAAATTCCATATCTATAACTTATGTGTGCAATGAGAATGATCTTACAGCAACACCTAACAGTCAGCAGTTGCTCATGCTTCATGGAAAACCCATTATCAAGTATGATTCTGATGTACTAGCTGTTTCCCCCCCTGCTTCCTCTCTTTATGCTAAGCTAAGCTTAGTGTCAGTGTCACATACATAATCCTATTTCCAAAAACTATTCCTACCTATTCCTCAGCATATTTGATCATTTGGAGCAATTCTGGTGTTAGCAGATAGTAGAGAGGTGCCAGGTAATGAGACATGAAACAAAAAGTACCCAGCTGGACAGCTAGACGACACATGTGCAATATACATCTTTTGTTTGGCAAGTGGGTTGGAATACCAGAGAAGGTGAACTATGACACATGATCCACTAACATATAAAGGATCATACTTATTTTTCAGTTGAACAACTCTAATAATGACTGTCAGCCTTCTGGCTGCAGTTTGTATGATTTTACCCGATTGGTACTACACTTTGTTTGCCTATCAAACCACCGCACAATATATATGTCTACTCTGGCAGATGTTCACAAACCATGGATGGCTCTGAAGAGTGCTTCATAGTGCCTCTGATGTTGTGCTCAGCGCTTTTTTTTTTTTTTTTCATTTAGATGAACACAGTAAATGATTGCTTCTTTTTGTATTAAGGGCCTCAACAGGCACTGTCTGAATGTACTCTTATGTTTCTCATTTCAGTTTTGCTCTCCCTCTGCTCTCCTCTACACGTTACCCGCTTGTACACTAAAGATTTCCACCTGACTGCAGTGTTTACACTTTACACAAGGTCTCACATTCCTTACTTTACCTCCTCTCCTGCTGCATCAGCTAAGTGTTGTACTAAATAAATGATCCAGACATTAAATAGAAAGACACAGTTGCCATGACGACTCACTGGGCATCTATTACTATTGTATTCAGAACACACTGCTGGATGACCATTAGCTGAGTCACACGAGTATATGTGTGTGACTGCATGTGAAATGCATATGCACATAAATGAGTGTCTGTATTTGTAAGGTAATTATACAGCACCAAAAAAATCATACTATATCTCATCAGTGGAAGCTGTTATATTCGCTGCTTTCAACACACACTGTCAGCAGTGTTTGGCCAAACACTGTTTCACTAATGTGTTGTAATGTGAGTGGCAACAGTTTTATGTTTGGATTAAAAAAAAAAAAAAAAGATCTAAGTACTGACTGTGAGCTGCAATAAGGTGGAACATACAGCGAAATATGCATGACACTAATGTTTTTTTTCCATTGTGTCTGATTGAAAATAATGTAATTTAAATGTTATCTTAGTATGGATAAACAACATTTAAAAACAATGAAAACAATCCTGCTCATCTGACCCAACTGACTAAAAACTGCCTCTCCATTTACAGTTTGGAACGATCCCTTCCTGCTTTATGTGCCATCAAAATATCTAATTTCCACAGGAAATAAAGCATAGAGATGCAAGGCGGTGTTAATAAGCTGTTTCATTACAACTGGGATGCACAAACATGTATTCATAACAATCTTATTCCAGAAGCAAACAAACCATAGATCACATGAAACATGGATCACTTAATTAAACAACAAGAAACACCAACATGCTTCATCAGATTCATAACATTTGATAAAAAATAATCTCCTCTCTCACTCAGAGAAGCATGAAAAAAATGTGACCAAAGCCTCAACAGTCCCTTACCTGTTACTGCAGCTACCTGACACTGGGTAATTACCCAGGAATAGAGACGACACTTGGAAGGTGCCAGAAAGCCCCTTATACACACACCGGCAATTAGCTGCAAAGGTCCATTGAGCGGTAATGAGGCATCAGACAGTAGCTAGGGGAGAGTGGGCCGGGACGAGGAAAGGAAAGGAAGGGGGAAAAAAAAAAGAAAGGAAAGAATGAGAAAGAGAAAGGAAGTGTAAAGAGAGATAAGTGCAAAAATGTGAAAGGAAAATGGAGAAAAAAAAAGAGGGGAGAGCGATGAAGAGGATGTGGTAGAGAAAACATGGACATGAAACCACATAAAGCAGAGGAGAGGAGAAGATAGAGGGAATCTTATTGTGTGGGTGCAGAGGGAACCTCGAAGACCTCCAGTTCAAAGTCACTTTGTTGTTAAAAGCTTAGCTGGAGGTCTCTCATGCACTTGGCTGTCAGAGAACAACAGCCTCCCGTTGTAAACGTGATATCTGATCTCAGCAAGATCATTTGTGCAGATTAAGGGCAAACTTGAGAAACATGAAAGATCAAACCTTGATGGGAGCTACCAGGCAGCAACAAAAAGATATTATCTGCAGAGGCATCAGGGCTCTCTTAGAGCTTCATTGGATACATATGAGGTGTAAAATGGACATATATATTTTATCCTGTTGCACCAGGTCCATTTCTGCACTGATGTAACCTACACTGTTATATAACATCAATCCTGTCTCCAAGAAATGTTTAAATACAACAAATTTTGCATCAGCTCACACATAACTTCACATTATAACTGTGGCCTTGTACCTACAACCAAATCACAGGCGAGCTGATATTCAGTACAACAGCAGTACCTCTCATGTGATTTTGCTTTAGCATACTGTATATATATGGATGTACGTGGATAGGTGTCTCTGAGCGGATAGTGTTCAGGTACATTTATGTTCCAGAAGTATGAATAATGGACACACTGTGGAAACAAATTTCCCCCTTGGGCTAAATATAGTTTTATCCATGATATTATCTATTATTGTCGACTAATCTTATAAAATAATGTGTGTTCACAGGAACATAAATTGTTCCCATTTTCTTTATTATCAAAGTAACTGGACTATTTATTTATTTACTATTTATTTTAGAGCAATTTTAAGACACTATGACTCTGCTACATGTTGAATACACATTTTATTGAAAATGAATAATTTAAACACAAAGATATAACTGCTCACCTCAGTAAAATGAGCTGGATTGCTGGTCCAGCCATGTCCAGATTTTTTTGTTTTAATTAAAACCTTAGAGGATTAGGCACTTCATTTTGACTCCATAGTACTAAGAATTTCTATGTAGTTTCATTTAATGTTGCCCTGACAAAATATGTTTGGGTTTTTTTTGCATGTGGCCTGACACTCTATGGAGCTTGCATGTTCCCCTTGTGTCTGCATGGGTTCTCTCTGGGTACTCCGACCAAAGACATGCAGATTAATAGGTTAACTGGTGACTGCTGATTGCCCATAGGTTTGAATATGAGCATCACTGGTTGTTGTTGTTGCGTCAACCCCTGAAATTTGGATTTGTCCAGGGTGTACCCCACCTCTTGCCCAGTGTCAGCTGGGATTGGCTCCAGCTCCAGTGACCCTGATAAGGATAAGTGGGTATGAAAAAATGAACGGATGTGTTCTTTTCAGATGATAAGTTATTTAAACGTGATAAATAACCATGTAAAGGCATGTGGTATGTAAGAGCAACATACACATGCACACACATGTGCTATCATGTACAAATACAGTCAGACGTTTCCAGGAAACACACACACGTTAAGGTATAGATTCTCATTCTTGTATAAAGGTCATTAGACACACCTATACATATGCCTCTCTTCAACCTGAATCAATATGCAGTCCTGTTTGCTCTTTGTCTCTCACCAATTACAACCATTCCATTTTCTTTCCTCTATTTCTATCTATTTTTCCCCATTGGACATTCCCCACCAAAGAGGCTCTTCCTCTTTCTTCTACCAGAAGCTCTAATCCTACCCCCCACCCTTCTTCTTCTTCACGATACTCTCACTCTCGCACCATACCATTCTGCTCCTCCATCATCTCGGCTATTTTACTGTCTTAATTAATTAGTTAGACCTGCTGAGTGGCCCTGCTAGTGCAGCCTGGTATCTGCATATAATTCCACTATTAACAGGAATCATGGAAAACAAATGGAGACACAAAGTGGAGGAAGAGCTGTTGAGAACAAGCTTGGAGGGAAAGATCTGCATGTGGGTAAAATATGGAGGTACAGTGGGAACGAGAAAAAACTACCCTGGTCCTCATTAGATACTCACCAGCTGTGTGTTTTTGCAAATAACTTCAAAGCAGTGGCTCATAGTGCTGCACCTTAACTAAAGGTTCTGTTAACGTGCAATAATAAGGCCCACAACTGTTAATCTCTATTAGTCCAATAAACAAAGTTAAACTTCAGAAATCAATCTGATAAGAAAAACAGCAAGCTTGGCATCATCTCAAGATATCAAAATATTAAAGCTATGTGAGCGTTTTAAAGAGAGAAAACTGAAAAACAAAAATAAACCTTTCAATGAAAATGCAGTTGGATTGCTTCTCCAAGATCATTAACATCCAGAAAGAATATAAAGGTTAGAGCCACAAACTTTTCAGTAATGTCTAGTCAAAAAATCTTGGCAATGTAAGCACATATTGACGGCAAGCAAAGAGGAAAATGAAATGCAAGAATAACGAAATCATGAAAAATTCTCCAGCTTTCTGTCTTTAAAACATCCCATCTTCCTGCTGTCTCTGTGCAGCTGCCCTGCTGTTCTCTTCTCACACGTCCTCTTTCTTCTGTTGTTTTCCTCCTTTACTCCCCTGTTGCTTTCACAGTTTTCTGGCTTGATGACCCAGAGCCAATCATGAAGATTTAGTGAAATAAACAAACCAGTGGGCTGACATTGGTTTGGGAGCGTTGGTTTGAATTCATGACCACCATTGTTTATCTTTGTTCTGCTCCTTTCATGCTGCTCTCTACAGGATCTGGAGGGTCTCCAACAGTCCCAAAGTTTTAACATCAAACTTTTTTTTTTTAAATTCTCTTTCTATTGGGTTATGCCAAGGTCCACACAATGCATTAATTCTCCTAAGACTTACAGTAGATTCTAACTGTTATTTATCTTCTGTAAAATACAGCTGTAGCGAAGCTGACTCAAAAAGATAACACAAAAACAAGTAAAGACAGCTTCTTAAGTTTTTGACCATAATCAAACACTAAGCCGATAAAGCCGTGGATGTGTGTTAATCCCAAACCTCAACTTCTGCGGCTATGAAATTAAGCCAGAAACTGCAGGTCCTTAAACATCCACTTATGGCTGGCTACAAAAGAGAGTCAATCTCTATAAGCCCCCATATTAAAATGCACCACTTCACAGCAGAAATAAACAACAATAAGATAAGATATACAGTACTTTATTGTTCTCTTTATCCTGAGAGGACATTTAGCTTGGGGAATAGTGCTATGGTGGTAAATGAAAGACAGAATAATAAATTACATAAACAAATAATAAGATATGTACACTATTGTACAATATACAGACATTCCAAAAATAAGGAATGAAATCATAAAAGGCATAAAAATATTCATTCATTGAATGAGATTTAGGTCATACTGCACAGCCCTATGACAGCCGGTAGCACAATGAGTTTCACAATGCCTCCTCAGAAACCTATAGTAACTGGTGATGAAGACTACATCCATTTCTATGTCTAGTCTTTGATTAATCCTGAGGTCGGTGTGGTCTGAATTGTACTTACAGCGTCCATCTTTGACTAGTTCAGCAGGCAAATCTCTCCCCATACACCTGGACAACTTCTAGAGAGGACACAGAGACTCCCTTGGTATTATATGAGTAAAATATCATAAACATACAAGAGACTATAGTACTGAGCTGTGTGCTGGGCACACCATACATATTGAGTAGGGTTACTCACCCTACACATGCACATGCAGTCCATGTATCACCGCAGGGCAGCTTTATATATTACACATGTATCCTCAAAGGAGTTTTGACCTTGTGTGATGGTATATATTACATCTGCAGGCTTCACATATCTCTCAATAAGCCTGCTCACCTATAAGCGTCAGTGCTAATGTACTGTTGTCTTTTACCAGCCAGTTAATGTGAATCATCTCAATGTCCACAAGACAAATTCCTGCACATTTATTATTTTTTAATTACTAGTGGTACTAATTCGGATAAAAAGGGCATGTGTACAAGCCATCCACCTGCTACACAATGCTGACACTGTAATAAATGTTAGGAAAAAGAACCCTGTGTAACCATACACCATTAGGAAAACTACAGAGCTGATTTAAAGCCATTATGGTGTTATCTCAGTCCTGCAATATGTTCTATGACAAAGAGAAGGCTGATTATTCACTGTAGCTGTAGCAAACAGCAAAGAGCTGTTGTTTTTCTGGTTTTATTGATCTAAATCTCAGAATTGCTGGTGTGATTTGCAAAGTGGGCAGCAGTATTGAAATAGCGCTGAAACAACTAATTGAATAGTGAGTTGACAGAAAACTGTGATAATGGTTTAATCATTTAAGACATGTATCAACACAAAATACCAAATGTTCTCATATGGGAGGATTGGCTCATTTTCTCTAGGCTATTTTTAATCACTGCAAACTGAATAGAACTGAACAGGCAATCTGAAGATTTCACATTCAGTTCTTGGCATTTGTCACAAACAAACTGATAACTGCTATTCCCCAACAGTTCAGATCCAGACCGGTTTTCTGTAAAAGGAAAACATTACCTCTGCAATTCCCAGAGGAAACAGTGTTATTAAAGAACTTTTCCTTATCGTATATTTCAGAATTAAAACATATTTTCTGAATCTCTCCCATCGCATCAGTCCATTTTGTGATAAACCTACACTAGAATGCTGGGTTATAAAGACTTAAAGATTATTCCATGCTTGTACTGATTGGATTAGACTAAATGAGTCACAAATGTAAATGTGATTGAAAGTAATATTTGAGACTACATCAGTAACATTTCAGTATTGTGTGTTATTCTTTGATGAATTCATGAAGAAATTATGAATCCATACTTTGAGAAAGAAATAGGTGTTTAAGTAGATTGTACTTAGCAGACGTACAGAGGAAGCAGAAGAGAGAAGTAAAAAAAAAAAAATAAAAAAAAAAACAAGTACATAAAAACAACCTGCTGGGCTTGTAAAAGGTAGAATAAGAGAAAAAAAATCAATAACAATGCAATTATTTCAGGAGTATTCTCCAAGCATATTCCCCTCTATTCAATTTGTGATTAAAAAAAAAAAAAAGATTTGGGTGGCAACAGAGCACTGTATAACAGTCTGCCTGTCACGGCGTACATTAAATACACCAAAGACAACAAAGGGGGAAATCAACACAATTAGTGTTACTTAATACAAGTTTGGTGACTATGTGAGCAACAATGAAGCTGGAGTTTGACCTTTTGAAAAATGGTCAGAGGGTTTTGATTCTTACATTAAAAGCTGAAGAATAAGAGTATCAACAGAGGAAAATAAGGACTGCTGAGTACATTTTCTACCCCTGTGCTTTGAGTTATTGACTCTCCAAAACATAACTAATCTTGTTATTTAAATGTTCATCTGAGATCAGACAATTGGCTTATCAATCAGGGCAAAATACCTCCTCACATTATCGTCTATTATTGGCATTGTATCTTCCAAGCTTATGACCATATTGTAAATTTCCACCCTGCTAAACACACCTGTGATTCCTGGCTGCTCTGCTTCCCAGGCCATTCACTGGGGAGAGCACTGACTGCAACCCAGGAAAAACACACACACACACACACACACACACACACACACACACACACACACACACACACACACACACGAAAACTTACACAATTGAACACCATCAACATTATCCAGAACACCAGATGCGCCACTCTAAAATAATTACTCCCCATTGGTGTTGCCTTTTTGCAGACCAACAGTTAACCTTGAGCGTCATCTGATCAATAGCTTGTTTTATTGGTCCCAACCCATTCTTTCAACTGCTTGTCAAACATAAAATGCATTGACAAACACGGCCTAGAACCCTTCAGGCAGGCATGCAGGTAGATAAATACCATGCAATGTCTGCTCACTGCCCATCTGGAAGGTGAGGGGAGTGTAACAGAATAATAGCAGGATGGTTCCCACTAAAACCAGTCATTAGGAGGCTAAATTAGTGGTAAGGTTTAATGGACCTGCACAAGCTGAAGGTAGAGCCTTAGAAATGGCCAGCTGCCACAGCTAACTGCTGGATTCATCAACTTTATCGAATTTTATAGCCCCTTTGGAGTCAGACCCAAGTTCTTTCACTGCAGTTTGAAGTGGGATATGGGAGAGAAAAAAATAAAAAACAAAAAATGTGAATCTGAAGACGAGTTGCAGCAGGTTGCCATGGCGTGCAGAAATGTTGATGCTGATGCTACAGTTACATTAGCGGTGTAATTGTGATTATTGGTCTTAATAAGGTGGAACCTGGCTCTCAGCTGCCGCTCAGCCTAGGCCCCAAAGGCTATTATGGCTGTTCCAGATGCTGTAATCATGGCTGGGTCTGGGCACATGGGCTAGTGTGCAATTATCAATTTATCTGTGGCTGAAACACTTTTATCCTGCTGGCTGCTGTGGAGGGAGAGGCTGAATGGATGGGAGGTCACCAGGTTCTAAACAGTGGTGATGGTAAGCTGTGTGTTTTAGTTTTTAAAAGCATGGGTGACCGACGTATTGCATGGTTTCTGAACTAAAGTAAACTAATTAACCAAAAGGTGTACAAGCACTAAGGGCATGTAGTTTTAGCAGAAAACGTAGACAGACAGAGAGAGAGAGAAATGTTTTGGCACTTTTTTAACGCTTTTTTTTTTTTTTTAATAAACACAAAAAAAGATAGCCTTGAATTTTTCTTTGAGAAAGTTTACACGATAACGTGTTCCCTGGAACACATACTTTGGAACTTTGTTTTCTATTAGTTAAGGGGCACGGCATGGACAGACTGAAGACTCACGGAAAGCTGTGTAGAACTCGTGCAGGCTTAGGTGTCCATCGTTGTTGTAGTCGTCGTAACGCAGCAGGTCCTGCATGGTGCACTCCAGCAGGCTGTCTTCCAGGTGCTCCTTCATAGAGATCTAACATGCACAAACACACATGATGTGTTCAATCACAGCATAGCACAGAAGAAAAGAAGAAAAAAAAAAATGTAGAGAACTTGTTTGAAAGACAGATAATAAAGGCAACAATCATTCACAGAATGATCTCATCTTATCTAAATGATCACACCTTATCGTTTCTGGCTTGCCTGTTTTATTCTAAGCTATATGCTGTAAGGTAGAACTACATTATCCACATTCAGTATAAATGTAAATTTGACATTTTTAAAGGGGAGATATCATTCACATTTAACATTTCAGGTTTCTTCTAATAGGGCAGCCTAGACGTTTTTCATGAATATGAACAGCTGCCCTCAGCGTGCCTGTTAAAGTGAGAAATAATAGAATCCTCCATGCAATGAAATCCGTACATTTGGCTACATTCTGTATTCTACATATCTGAGTTATTGCATATTGTCTAAATTGAATGTTTAGTGCTCTCTTTTCATGAAAAGATACAACATAATAGTGAGTAAACCCTTTTAATGAAAGCTTTCAAATTTTGCTGTTTCAAGAGCTCCAAGAAGTAATCATTTGGGTTTCCAGCAAAAATGACAGTGATTTGAAATAAATTGCCAACAGAATAAGTTGCCATTATGAGTAATGTTTAGAATGAGCTTTTCATTCGAGAGTAATTTCATTTTATTTAAAAGGGTTGGGTTAAATATGTAATCTCTCTTGTAAGTGCTTTTCTGATTGCTTGCCATTTTAGGAATATCTTTACTCTTACTGCTTTCACTTCATTCATTCAAGGATGTTCCTCTAGGAAGACACACCACTTTCTCTTCCATTGTTTGTCATTTATGAGTCCTCTCTTCCATTTTAGCAGTGTATCTTTCTCAGGGGAACCATCTTTGAACAGGTGATGTTAAGCAGTTTTAGGAGTTAAACAGAAGACTCAGCTTTTGTTCAAGACTTCAGTTGCACTATATTATGTCACAACTGTTAGCGTCAATGTACATTTGTCAAAAGATTACTCATGCAAAAAAATTAAATTCTATATTCAAATTCTTATGAAGCATACGCAAGACGCCTCATCTTATTTTACTTTGCATCTATTCTTTTATGGTGATTCTAAGTCAAACTCATTACATTTTCAGAAAGAAGAAAAACTGGCAAGTGTAAAAAATAATTAAGTGTACAGTTATGTCTGAAAGCTAAACTTTTCACTTCAACTTTTGACTCAACCACATAGCCTGGCTTTAAAAGGTACATGCACACAGGCATTTCAAATTACTTTGACTAATTAGATCTCTAGTCGGGTTGAAGCTGGGTGGAACTATGTAGGGAATTAAATGGTGTCACTAAATTCTATTAACTAAAGATGTTAATGACAAGGATGTAACTTGTTGCCTGAATGAGTCTAACAAAACTAACAAGGGAGAGAGCGGTTTGCATTTACTTCAATTTGTGAATCATTATATTGACCTGAATACACCATTCTGCTAAAATGGTATGGTCCAGTTAGTTAAGGCTTATGCGATGCATATATTTAAGCAGCATGTTGATTTATTTGCTTGACTTGATCTTGAATGTTAATGTGTTTAGTCAGCCAGATTTGGATTCAGAGTTATTTATTATTTTGATTCAATTATTCATTAATTCAATATTTGTCTTTTAACTATTTTCTTAATCAGATCTCATGTCATTTTTTTCTGTTCTTTGAACAAAGCTATCCCACGAAGAAAAACAATTTGGAATCATCATTTCAGTCGATGAGGAGCCTTCTAGGCAAACGACAGGTCAGTGGGAGCAGATGTATCAAAATGGACAGATAGATCAAACTAGACATAAATAATCTGAGCTGCAGATGTGAGATGCGATGTCCTTGTATGTCTAGAGATGGCACAGTAAAGTCTTTAATTAAAAAAAAACAATCAAAAAAAACAAAACACTTTCACTTTTCTGTCAAGTTTTTAATATTAAGTGTGCTTTTAGGTGAAACTACCCCAGCTATGACAGTCAAGCCTAAAAGCATAGCCCCCATGCTTGTCCTTCTCCCTCCAATTGATTCTATATGGAGCTCAATATGTGACATGGCAGATTAAGGGATGTAACAAACTTTTTTCTCTTGTTGCTGCCTCCAGCAGACTGCAGCCACTGTTGTGTGTTCACTGACACAGACTGAATCTGTCTTTGGGCATTTGAATAAAATATTTAAACCCAAACTCCAGGACTTTACCCTCTAAGACCATCTGTGACAATAGATAGATCCAAAACTAGAGAAAGTCTGGATGGATGACCAGAATTCATCTTCGAATTCCTTTGATCCCTAAAAGCATTATCTCTGGGAAACTGAATTTATGAATTCCTACAGGATAAGAAGGTCTTATCTAAAAGATTTCCAACATGTCAACATTAGTAATTTCCAGCTGTGATTGATCAAAATCTTTTGTTGGATCTTTTAGCACAGTTCTGCCAGAAAGGGATTTTATTATTTATTTCTGCCACTAGAACTAGGCCAAAAATCACTTGATCTTTTTCATATTAAAAGGCGACAAAGCGTATCATCATTTACAACCACAGTGAGCTGACAAAAGATTAATCACTGTGATATTTTTAAGACTATATTTAGTTGCACTTATTCATTTTCAACTTCTAATAAACATGTTTATCTTTGGCATCATATAGCCACTCTTTCCATTTCCACATAATAAGAAGGGGCAACAGCATTTTAAGATGTTAGACATTAACTGTAAAATATGTGATAATTTATTCTTCCTGTTGCAGTCTGCAGTCAGCAGTGTCCCTAACATAGTTCACTGCATTCTGGCAGAAGTCACTGAGATCATAGCATTGATTGGGAGGAGTCTAATTAACACCCATCTCTGATGCCCATTTCCTGATACCAGATGATGCCCATAATCATTTAATTTCCTCATCCGGCAAAAGTCAATGCCAATTCTTTCTCCAGTTCCCACACTGTTTCCCCATTAGACCCTGATGGGAAGCTAACGTCAGTAAACATTTTTCATTGTCTTCATTGTTAAACAAGACGATTAAATGTTGCAGCCACATGTCACTCACTCAGTAATAACTCTAATGGGGAGACAAAGAAGGACAAATGTGATCAATTGTTGCCCAATGTGAGCTTGGACTGGCTCACGTTACACAAGTGTAAAGCAACCCTTTATACCACGAAACATTTCTCTTTACATCTACCTTTTTTTGTTTGTTTTTCACTGTGATAGCAATATACTGCTGTATGTATCCCTAAATAAGTTCAAATAACACTTGCACATCCAAACTGCAACTGTTCCAAACATTGATGGTATACATCAAATGCATCCCACAATCCGATGCCCCTTGAAAAACCTTCACTCAGAGGTATATTCCAGGCATACCCCTCAAATGTCTTCTTTCTCAATCAGGCATTCATCTGTCCATCCATACAGCCATCTTATTATTCAGGCCATCTAAATTTGATACCCACCCTTTCCAGCTCATCACTGACCAGCCGGCCATCCTGGTCCCCATCCAGGTATTTGAACATGGTGTCCACCAGTGCTCTCTTTTCCTCCATGTCTCTCTGCTGGCTCTGCTCTCCGGTCTTCAGCACTTTAGGTTGGATATCCAGCAGCATGCTCTTCAGCCTGTTGTACTCTGACATGGTGCATGCATTGCCTATGAGAAAAAAAAAAAACACAGATATGGAAGAAAAGACAGTTGATTAACCTTATTTACACAATCCAAAGCCTTTGGATTGTAGCTGTAAATTGGATTTAATGTGCTTGTGTGTTTTATAGAGGGAAGAGAGGAAAAGAGGGCAGGAAGGATAGATAATGTGTGTATTTGTGTATGAATTTGTATGTCCTTGAGTGTTTACTCATTTAAAAAAATGTTAGTTTTTTGTTTGCATAATTTGTCTGACAGCTTTCTCGGTGCAGGGGGTCCAATTAATTACAAGTAATCCTTGAATCCACATGAAAACAAAAGGTAAACATCCTCATTTAGACCCTCTCAAGCTTCTTGTCTTCCTTTGCTATGGGATTAGAGTTCATGCTTCAAACCAGACTGGGTTTCTAGCTCCTGATTTTCTGCAAGGCTCTGCTTGATAACGGTGTGCAGAGGAAATGAGAGACCACAAATTAATCACGGGAAGAACTCAGCATTTTTCTTCACACGTGAAATAAATAATTATGCAAAACACGTTGATTACATGCTGTGACAGACTTAATACAAAAGGAAAGCAAGCAAATAAGTGCAAGAGAGAGAGAGAGAGAGAAGACAAGGACTTCTTTTTCTTTTCTGACGTCCCTCCTTTGCTTTAGCATCACCTAAACCTGATGACAGCATGAGAGATGCTGATAGGAGGGAGGGAGAGAGACCCACGTGCAAATCAGAAGCATGGTGATGAGTGAACAGAATATGGAAAAAAAAACATTCTTATATGAATAAATCATTAGGTTACGTCTGCCAGATCAGAAACCCCCTTCTTAAAGTACATGGGAATGAATCTCATCGCTTAATCTCTTCCAACAACTCAACGATTATTAAAGCTAATGAATGCAAAATGAGGGGACATGATGGCAACTCTTAAACTCTAGAAGTTTAATCCCAGCATCTCCTTTTGGTTCCAAACTTGCAGCAGTGGGGAGTGCTGCCAAAGCATATCTAGAGTTGTTAGCACAAATGTCGCTGCAGCAAAGTCAGCAAGGGTTTAGCTAGGCTACAGGAGAAAGACAATGTCTCCTGCTGGGGTACTCTATGATAAAGTGCATATTAAAGAGGTACATATTTTCATGCTTATGCATATGTATACACACAAGAACTACGTAAGGGTTTCCTGGTGTGCAAAATGCCATCTCATTTCAAAGAAAAGCTCAGGGTGATCCATGATTAAGTCCTCAGCAACCTCCAAGACTGCCTGCTCTTCATTCAAGTGCTTGACCTGACACTGGGCCAGTGAGCAGGGATTTAGTGAAGAATTGTTATACATACTGCTCTCCATGTAGGAAAACTGGCATTCTATGCAAAATGGGCAGCCTAGAAAAATGAGATGTCATCGTGAGACATAGAACGGTGTTGGTGGTTGGTTTGAAAGCTTAAGGCCTTTACAGGCCTTCACCCTGGTTCTTTGCTTGGTCCTGTGTGGTGGAGGTTTGATGGGAGAACTGGAGGCTGTGGGACGGAGTGTGGCGGTGGAGCAGGTATGTGAGGTAGGATCGAGCCTGGTTGTGGAGAGCTTTGTGTGTGGGGAGGAGGATTTTGAACCGAATCCGCTGTGGACCGGGAGGCCTGTAGGGGACAGGGGTGTTGTGGTCACAGGTTCTGGTGTGGGCAAGCAGGAGAGCAGCGGTGTTCTGAATGTATTGGAGTTTATCTAATTGTGGATGGTGGGTGGCGATTTAATGTTGGTGTGCTGCAGAGGATGCTGTTGCAATAGTCTACTCTGGAGGTGGTGAAGGTGTGGATGAGGGAGAATAGTTTCCTAAAACAGGGGGACTGTAGTGTTTTAGGGAAACATCACTCAAACAGTAAATAATGACCTTGTTGTGGACTATTTTGAGCTGTGGATTAATAAACATTTGGTGCTTTAGTATTCAACAGCTGTCCACTTCATGAAGGGTCAACAGACAATTTCAAGGCTGTTGGAACAACAATGTTGGGCTGTCCCTGCTTTGATAAATTTCAGTTATCTCCTGTCCATTTCTGGGAGGACTGCATGATGCTTGACAGGTACTCACAGTCACACATGAATACACATGGTAAAAAAGCAGCAGAAGAGACACACAATGACAAACACCTCAACATTGGCAACTCTTCTACTTATTACAACATGAAGACTTACACACCCACACAGCAAAGACAATGTGCGCTCCTCTCTACAAGCAGGCAGTTAAGTCAAGGTCTTGGCTAAATCCCTGTCCAATGTTATTCCTGTGAGGGGAATGAGGCGTGAGATGGATCAGACATGAGGGATCATCACCTAGCTGTCATCCCTGTCCCTGCACTGGAAGGACAGAAACAAATTAACACCCCCACGCTGATTTCCATCTCGTCATATATGGAGAAGACAATCCTCTCTTTGCTCAGACTTGCTCTTCCCACACAAATATCGATATATAGGGAAACTTTATGACAAGCTATCTGAAAGGAAATTCTACTATTCTACTACATGTAAAGGAAATTGATATTTTTAAAAGGCACTTTAAAGTCATGTGGAAGAGGGGACATCTGCCAATGTTGCTGCACCGACAGAGGTTGCTTAAGGTCATAAATTACTTAAATGCCCTCATGACCTCCTTTTTCTCTCCAGGTACAAATTCTATCTTACAGCCAGGTTGAGCAAGTGGATGTTACACCTGGATGCTACAGTGAATCACACCCTCTTTGCTGGAGTCAATGTCCTTTGATTCAGTCTCTCTGATTCTGCTGAGCGCAGCAGCTGCAGCAGTGGCAGAGAAATATCTGTCTGTATTACAGTGCATCCACCCCTGACTCTAACACTGTTTTATTGTTCTAGAGGGACTAGGACTCCCTTTATTGCCCGTTTGAAATGTTAGCTGCTTAAGTGAGTGATCCGAAGCTGCTCGCACCATGGATGCCCAATGTCCCGGAGACGGAGCTCCACTCTGCTGCTCAGAGCATCCTCCAAGCTCACACTTTATAAATGTCAGGAAGGGGAAAACAAACAGAGGGAACTAGAGAACAAAGTCCATGTCATGCTAAAGGGAATGGTTTGTATGAGAGGACAAAAGGTCATGGACATTTAAAGGGGACAAATCTCTCAGAGGTAAGGAAAAAAAAGTGTGTGCAATTGTGCAAAGTATGTCAATGTGACTTTTTTCTCCATTGTATAAATGCTACTGCATACAATCAGTAACTTTCCAAATGTTAGCATGCCATCCTGCTTTGATGGTGATGAACAACTAACATGGCTGAGTTTGTGTGGAAGCCGCCCAGAAGTCTGTGTAAAACTCTTATTCTATACACAGCATGACATGTAGTTTAATAATATTATTTATGTATAAAGCACTTTTCAAGAAACAAGCATCAAGTGCTTTCCAGTGTTCCAAATATAAAACCACTTAAACCTTTTATTTGGTTTCCATTACCGTAAGCATTTTTACAGATGTGCAATTCTTTGCAAGATCTTTTCTTTTTTTTTTTTTTTTTGGTGCCTAATGCGGGCATATAATCCAACAATAAATAAATAAATAATAAATATATCAAAAATTGGGGGATTTCTTAGTTCAGATGTGTAAAAAACAAAACTGATAAGCCTTTAAAACTCGCAAGAGTTTTTACCCAGTATAAATCATCCAAGTCTGACTCGACAAAAAGGCATTCTATAATAGCAGAGCATGACCTGGTGCTAGTAAGGCATCCAAACTGATTTGTTGCTGGTCAGCTGTCAGGTGTTGCTTGCCAGAGCAATTTGTTCAGAAATCCAGTGGAGAAATTTAAAAGGTACAAAGCAGTCATACATCTACTGCAATTCAGATGTGTATGAATCAAAACAGCTAAAACTTTCCCCTGTACTTATGGGATGAGTTCTTGGCTCTAGCTAAAAGACAGAGGGAAGGGAAATCCGAGGCATCAATCCTTCAGATGATGAAACCTCCCTACAATGCCCTCCAGGATGTAAAAGTGCTCTGCGTTAAATTTATGTCTGCCTGACCTCCCCTGGCTGAAATGATGGGATTATTTACTGCCATACCGTCTCTGTGCTGCTAATATGCGATGGTGATGGACCTCCCTTCCAGATAATTATGAATATGATGGACACTTTTTGCTCCTGAGGGCAGCAAGGTCTAAGAGAGCTAAGCCAATCTTGGAAGGGTGACACAAGTCACAGGAGAGCCCCATATTGCATAATCGCTGTTGGCAGCTGTTTAAATCGGCTTCCTGTGAGGTTCATAGTCTATCCAGCATGTCTTTGGTGACTGCATGCTGTGACTGAAAACACTTAAACTTTAACTTCCTCCATTTTAATATTCAACTGACTGTATTTTCGGCATGTTTAGCTTAATGTATTTTAAGGACATTTACTGTATTTTACAGGATTTTGTATGATGAGCAAGAAAGACAAGTCACGAGCACTGGAAAATACTTCTGTAGAGCACAGCGTGACTAATAAGATTAATTGAATTCAGTTAATGCTGAAGCAATTTGTCAATTCACCGAAAATGTACAACAATTTGGAATATCGCTTAACTGTTCAAGTGATTTATAAAGCAAAAAATGTGTCACTTCAGGCTGCTCAAGTGAAAGGATTTGAGGCTTTGCTTTTTTATATCACTGGAAATTAAATATATTTTATTTAATTTAATATTTTAAACTACTGGTTGGACAAATCTGAGTACTTCTGGTAGATTCTGGAAGCTTGTGTGACATTTAATTGACTTGATCAGTAATCAAAATGAAGTTCTGGTAAGATGACGACTTTAGCCTTGTTTTGTAGATGCATTTTGTGTGATCAATGGCAGTCAGTGCTCACGTCTGAGATCGCATTTCCAGTTAATGCTTCAAAATAAATGCCACAGTTCAGCTGAATGTGTTTATTGTGAAGCAGCAGTAGGAAATGTTCAGTTTGCATTGTCCGGAATTTGATAATCACTGAATGTAGGAGAGCTAAATATAAAAAGGTTTTATAATTAAGGACAAAATTACAAATTGTACCGGTAAAGTACATACATAATTTCCTGTGAATCCATTGTGGGTGTGCTTGTAATCTGAATCTAATGAGGGAAAGGAAGACTCTGCCAGTAACAATGAAAGCTACTGTATAGAGAGCTAATTACTGAACATGAATACATTCAGCGGCGTTTGCTGAATAAGAGCCAATAAGTGCCACACATAGTACCAAATTTAAAATAATACAAAGGACGAAAACTTCAAATCAATCTTTAGTTGCATTTCCATAAATATGAAACCAAAGCAGAAAACCAGCCATTATTCAGAAACAGCTTGCACAGCAACCATCCACAAACAACAGCAGGAGGATATTGAGGAGGTGGAGTGAATGTGCAGCAACCTGGGTCAACAGCAACAGCAGCAGCAACATTATGAATGATCAGCTGTGTAAAAGTACGAGCTGTCAAGTTCTAAGCACCCTACTGACTGTTTAAATGTGATTGGAGGAGTCAGCTGATCAGCTGTCATGGCTGACCATAAATGACATATCATGCTCATGGATAAAAACAGTTTTCTAAATTAATGGGACTGTTCTTGGGATCTTGTTATTGATAGGCTATGCAATAATCCCCTATCAAAAGCAGTGAAAAGTGATGATTCATAGTTTAAAGTGTCTCCCACATTTCTCAGCTAATACATAACTCCAACTGATTTAAAATGACGCCTCTAGATTT
This sequence comes from Sciaenops ocellatus, assembly GCA_033000465.1. Classification (NCBI taxonomy): domain Eukaryota; kingdom Metazoa; phylum Chordata; class Actinopteri; family Sciaenidae; genus Sciaenops; species Sciaenops ocellatus. Next base: position 9,114,578 of record CP136870.1, read on the forward strand.
CCTGAGTACAGGAAAGCTGTCTGCCAGTTTGCCTCACCATACATTCAGCAGAGTGGATCAGTGTGTGCTCGGGAAGTCTTATCAGAGTCTGTGCAGCTTGGCACTGACTAAATGAGAAACCTATTGCAACACCAAAGTTATTGGCAAAGCAGTGAAGGAGAAATAGTACAGTAGCATTCACTCTCCGTCTGCCTGTCTGTCTGCAAGCCTATCGTCTAGAACTGGCTTCTCAAACTGCACGTCAGCACTATACACATCAGCCCTATATCTCTTCCTCTCTCTCTCTGGATGAGACTCTCTTTCACTCTTACTTACTCACTCTCAAAGAGACTCCCATCAGTCTGAGGACGAGTATAACTTACAGGGACATGCATGAGCACCAGAGTCTGCCTGGTTACCTTTTTTGGTTGAGGTTCCCCTTCGAACCAGGTAAATAATTATAATAAAAATTAACCATATCTGTGTTATTGTTGACACTGCTGCTACTGTACTTTTGATAATTAGTGTTGTGAAGTAGCCCACTGAAGCCCAATTTCACAAGTAATGACGGTCTAGAGCAGGCATGTCCAAAATCCGGCCCGGGGGCCAATCACGGCCCGGGGTCAGATTTCATGCGGCCCAAAGCTTAATTTTTATGATGTATTATTTATGACCTGCTAAGACTGTCAGATACTGTATGGCTGGAAGACTCGGCTTTTTTGGTTGACATAATGAAGCATTTGAATGTGCTAAAAGTTAACCTCTAAGGATATAACTGCTTGTCGATGTGACACAAAATATTATTTTCTGAATGATTTTGTGAAAGATCAACTTCATGCAAGTTTAACGTGTTCCATACAATCTGTTCTGTGTTATCTGATTTCAGATGTGAAAGAAAGGCAGAATTGTTTTTTAGATTTGTTCACACCTAATTTGTTTAGATTTAGTTACATTGTCATTTAAAAACAAAAAAAGAATTGTGACAATGAAAATAAAATTGTTACAGAACTGTAACATTTACATACAAATGCACCCCCTTTGAGTGTTGATGATCACAATGTAAGTTGTTTTTCGTCACACTGTAGCTGATTTACTCAGCAGGTACTGTTTTTTAAAAAAAATGTTAATAAGGATGTAAGACTGATAAGATGTTTTAATGCTCTTAATCAGTTCCAATTAATAAAAAATAAAGTGCACTACATTATGGGTTTGGTGTTATGTGAGTTTTAGCTGTTATGCTGTGAATAATTTTAGTGATTATTCCAATTGAAGTATTAATGTTCATACTATAGAAATTATTTATTACTGGTTTCAACTTGTTGTGTTAGATATCTTGGAGCTTATAAATAAGACTTCATATTGGGTTTGCACATTGTTCACAGTGACACTGGCCTCTAAAGAGAGGCAACAGAGGCAGGGACGGAAAGGGCTGAGAGAGCTGGTTTCAGAGCAGCAAGCAGCCAACAGCTGAATCATGAGGATTGAAACATCAGCAATACACTTTATCTTCAAAAATCATTTTAGTCTATTAAAATTGGAGAATGCACACCTTTGTTGGATGTTCTAACAGTGTTGTTTTTGAGGATTTTTCTGTTTTTAAACCCTCTGGGGTGCCATCAATGGCCATATCAACTATTTTGCAATCGTTGACAGTTGCTATAATATGGGGAGGCAATGTGGGGTTGGGCATGGAACATAAAAAGTCAGAAAGTCAGAAAGGTTTAAAATAAACCCACAACTCAGTCAAACTGACTTGGAAGAGAAATGGAATGTTTACTGATAAACTTCGCCTATAGTATCAGTCTGAGCGAGGGTTCAGACAGGATCAGGTGCTGCGGCAAAAACTGAGGTCTTTCAGTTCATTTCAGTGGTGGGTTGTGCGTTTCCGCACTGGCAGTCTGCACGCAGGGGTTGCCGCAAAAAAACGCACCGGCGTGTGGGAGAGAAGTTGAGCCAGATCCAACTTTGGGAAAAACGGAGCCCCACGTCACGCTCCGCAAGCCAATCAGACACTCAGATCGGTCAAACCTCCACAGACAGCCTGAAATGTCTCTGAAGCAGAGACTATGGATTATGTGGATTCACGGACTAAACTCTGATAATCTACCTGTGTGTGTGTTCTGACTTTGTTTATTTCATGTACCCAGCTGCCTTCAATAAAGCTGTTAATCAGAGAAATAAAAAGTTATTTCCTGATTGTTTCACAACGGTTCAGCATGTATAGACATGCCCACGGCAACCCACCTCATATCCCCTCACCCCCCCACCACCGGACAACCATGCTACGAGTTGCCAAAATCCCATATCCTGTGTCAATGTGCGCTTAGGTTGTGGGCATCAGTTGAGGCAGATGACTGCCTACCTTGAGCCGGGTTCTGCCCGACGTTCTGCCTCTTGAAAGGCAGTTTTTCTTTGCCACTGTCACCAAGTGCATGATGAGGGTGGTGGCTGTAAATAATATTATAAAGAGTATTCTCTAGACCTGATGTATACAAAAGTGCCTTGTTGTGATTGCTATATACTGTAAATATAATTTAATGAACTTATGAGATTGAATACAACATTATCATGACCTATAGAAATTACATAGAAGACCGAAATTTTAATATTGCTTATACACGTGCGTCTTTGGGTCATTTCTGTTGTAGGCTTGAGTCAAATTGATATTTTTTAATAAATGAAACCAATATTAAGGAGTCAACACTCCAAACATGCTTTACTCAAGTGAAGACACGTCAATTTAATTTACGTGGTATAACCCAATATCGGAAACTTGCCTCAGGGGGTTCTTACAATCTGTACAACATACAATGCCCTCTATCATATGACCCTCAAGAAAAAAGAAAACAATAAAACACATTTTCTTTTATAGGCTTTTTAGCAGTACTGGAGAATGAAGAACATATTCAGTACCATCCAACAGCCTCCATTAGCTTCATTCTCCCGAGACGTTTTGCAAGCAATTTCCTGCAGAAATATGTATACTGTGCAACAATCTCAGTCAATGCACTGTATTATTTTCTGCTCTACATTTTTCATGCTCATTAACACAACATGTGGTTTCTTACAAATTGCAGCCCAGTCAAATCCCCTCCTACCTGCTTGTGGTTTTGGTTGTAATAACAGCAGAGTTCTGACTAATGGAGACTGAAGTGGCTTTCATAGTCATGAACCACATGATGGGCTGCCACATAGTTCATGAATAACCCATAATGCAAAAAAAAGAACAGTGTTTGTTCAATATAAGGTCAGGAACAACAGTACAAAGAATAATCTGATTTTCATTGCCACAGACAAAATATAAATTCAGTGGCACTTGCACACTCAGCTCTGGTGAAGCAGATTTAGCAAAAGAAAATAATTACCAAGCCCCTCCTGCTAATAGATTGAGACTGGGAACAAGCTAAGGCGTTGATTACATTTTTAGCATCCATCCTCTTTCCCCTGCACCTGCAGTGTAAGTTACAGTAATCTCAAGACCTTTCACAGTCGTTGTTGAGGCCTGCAAGCTGCTGCCTGATGATCCCATGAGTATACAGCTTTTAAATTGCCTGGATGTGGGGAGTGGAGGAGACGACCGCCTCAGGCTATATGAGGCCTATCTGAACTCCACTGTTGACACAGAACCCTGGACTAACACCCAACATTAGCCTGTCCAAATACTGAAGTGACCTTGCAAGTAAAGTTTCAAAGCACAAAAACAATGGATGATTTTAAGTAACTCAAAGTGGGAGTTTTTCCTTTTTCTAGTTAGGCTTTGGGATGAAGAAAATGTAAATAATTCCTCTCTGTCTATGTCTTTCATACATGAAAGATTCAAATCAGTTTCACCTCGTACTAAACCCAGAATCACTCAGGTGTGCTCTACTGCATCTGTAACCACACCCAACATGGATGTCACAGGGTTCTGGAGTACACCTGTACATCACTGCAGCAAGATGATAAAAACCACTGGAACCATTTGGATTTATCAGTGCCTTGCTAGTTCACCTTGAGGCTTCTGTCCTGTCACTACTTCTGTGTTTTTAGTTCTCCAAATATGTAATTTATTTTTCCCAGCTAAAAGGCAAACATTAGCAGGACAACACAATATGTCAGTGTCCAGCAGAATAGAATTGGTTAGGGAAAGGTTGCAGTCATCGTTAAACTTTGACTGTAAGTAAACTGTAAGACTACAGTCTTTATTTCTGAAGCACAAGAGTCATATTTCACTTGGTTGCATACTGTAAATTATATTTTACTTAAATTATGTAAATTCCCTTGCAAATTTGCAATTAATCGAATTATCAGACCAATTGACATCTAGTGAACCTTTGGATTTTGCACCCCAGGGCAGTTCTCCATTTAGTCCCAGTTGGTAATCCTTGAATGGTATGGTAATCAACAAGGATGAAGTGTTCTGTGCATGGTTTTGTTCTTAATAATCAACTCCAATCAGCCTCAATACATCATCGAGTACATGCAAATGAGTGAAATTTTATATTTCAGTTTAATTTTCAACGCAACTAACCATGGCTTGAATATGGATATCAGACAATTCATCACTTAATTTTGTATGGTAGAGATGAGCATTCCATAAACTGAGTGGAGGTAGTTGGAACATCAGGAAACTTTCCATTTTTTCAGAAACCTTGCCAGAAAGTTGCAGCAAGTATAAAGTAAAAACTTCAAACGAACACCGTGGGTAACATAATGACAATGTATGGTGTCCTTGCAGTTTTACTGAGTAGTTGGCAGGTGTGAGTAATTCCTCAACATCTGTATATGCTGATCAATGCTGCAGGATACTGACACTTGAAAAATAACAAAAAAAAAAGGAATACGAAGAAGACAGATCTCTGTCTTCTTCGTATTCTACGCTGAGAACACAGCTTTTATTCTTTCTTCTCTGTCAAAGTTAAAAAGGTTCATCTCTTTTATCTGAGTTTTATCTTTCATCTAAATTCTGTCTGTGAACGTATGCCTTTAGAAGACTCATCTTTCATCCTTTATTTTTTCTCTATAGGTCACAACTTTGCTTCAGTGGCAAAGGCTGAAGTATCTTGCGTGGGAGTTTTATTTCACATGTAGCAGCTTCAACACCTAAATACACATCATCCGATACTTCTAGTTCACCTGATATTAATTTCTAGAGATGTCTTTGTCAAAGTAAAAGAGGAAAACTCATAAACACTTTTTGCTGTGTAAAATCATTAGAATTTAAAAAGGAAAATTAAAGGAAAATTAATGATTGCAAAAGGGAAAAAAATAAATAAATTGGGTACATCCAATGGGGTAAAAGATTAGGTGAGAGAGATAAACACGAGTATACTGGATTTAGACTGTAGTGCTGTGTTAAACGAAAATTGTATAATGCTATCAAATACTTCAACTAGAAAATGTGCAGCATACATAAAGTGTGTAACTATTAGTAATCATCTCATGCATAAAACCAATGTATGAAAGAAAAAAATAATTGTTTTTCCAAGAGGCAAGATAAATTGATCGTCAATGTTTGAGTCTCTACAATCATACAACAGCAATGGTGTTTTCATTATCATGAGATGAAGCAAACATGGGGAGCTAATTTCAACACTGATGACAGTCCTCAATTATAATGAGTATGCTTTCCCCTGAGCTAATGAGAGACAATGCAATCAGATGATAATGTGGTCATTTATTTTCCTTCCCAATAATTACAGTAGTCATTTGCTTGTTGGTACATAAAGGGTAAGATATGTTGTCCCCTCTTGTCATTCTTTAAATTCATTACTAGGTCATTGGGGACAGCTGATTGCACGTTCAATTGAGAAGCAAATGTTGTAGGTCAATGTTCGGCTGTTCTGTCTCAGTGCTGCACAATGTTGGTACTGATGAATATTTGGTATGTTACATTTTGTTGTTTAATATGTTATATTGTACTTTGTCCAATGTTAATATTTATAGAAACTGCCATTCTTTTGCTCACCAACTTACTATAACCTATAATTTATTTCTGCATCTAAAGTAGGTTTGCTTCAAAAACTATGTCTCCATAATGCCATGTTCATATGATTGTCATGTTATATGATCATGTTAAGAAACTCAAGGTAGTTCAAGGTCTTGCTTAAACGTTCTTAATATGTTTTACATACTTTGCAGTAGCTGGCTTTGACTTTCAACTTGGTGTTGGGACTCTGTGTTGTAGTGGGTGCCAGTCATTTGTTGACATTAGCATACTCCGTTTTTCCGAGATAACGTTAGCTAGTGTTACACACTGTTGAAGGAATAGGGAACGTGGTCACATCCTTTGGATTTTACCAGAGAATTCGTCCAGAGTCCTTTACATATAAAAGTCAGTCCACAGGCTGTTATAGGCAACAGAGAAAGTTGTGGAGGGACTTATGTCACCTTTACCCATTAGCAATAAAAATGATACAAAAAATGACTTTGCATCTTACATTTAGCACCTTTAAATACTGAAAAAGTCACTGCAAACTTGATGCATGAGGCAATACGCACCAACTTTTAACCACATCTTTCCGTAACCAAAACCAGGGTTCACTGTGGGGTGCAGTATGTGAATCCTAAAGTCTTGTGATTTTCAACTGCAGTGTCACACTTTCTGCATTTTATTGTGAAAATGTTGTGAATGGAATTAAGGCATCATTTATATTCCCTTAAAAATGATGTAAATATATCTGCAGGAGAAATGGTTATCCTGAAATAAAAACGGTAGAAAAATCTCACTGCCTTGTAAACATGAATTTTAAAATTCCCCTTGTTGTATAAGTGTAAAGTCTAGTTCTTGTTTTGTCTGTGTATGATGACATACTGATGATTGTATCACCTCTTATATAAAGCATAAACATGTCCTTTGGTAGGGTCAAGTGGAGCAGAAAAACATCTTTTGATTAGTATCGAGAGATAGTTATCATTCGTAGTATACTCATCTTTACCTGTATTCTATCATGGACTTTGGTGAGTAGAAATGTTTGTGTGGTAATAGGGCTCTTAACTGTTGAGACGATTATGTTTAGATTTTCAAAATCACAAATCAAATTCTTGCTTGACTTATTGTTTGACCATATTGTGTCCTACTTTTCTTTTTTAAGAAAAAGAAAAAGACTTAAACACAATAAATCAATGTATAACAAGTCAGACTGCATTTGACTGCACTGCATACCAAATTGCCTCCCCCAAGGTACACTGGCAGCAGTGGACTGATATTGACTCATTAGACTGGAGTCCTTCTCTCTGCCAGCAGGTAGAAATGGTAGTAGAGCAGGCCATTAACCAGAAAACAAAGCTAATGAAGGGGGAAATTAACAAAACACAAACAAATAACACATGTATTTTTGAATCCCTGCCTGGTTTCTATTGATATGGTTTTCCTGTGTGCATGCTGCCTCCTCAGTTCATTACGTGAACCTATCTGGGTCACACACATCTGCCACCATTGGGGGAAGTCATCAAACCAACAGAAATAAAATACAAGAAACATGTTTTGTCAAAGTTTTAGTTTACCATTAATAATGAGGTGACCTGGATGGACTATGAGTTATTCAGACCTCTGTGCCCCCAGACTATTTATAGAAATGACCACAGTGCAAACGTAGAACAGGTAAATTTATCATTGGGCCTGGGCAGTTAAAAAACATGTACCCTATTTCAACTCTGTCCCTTCAGAGAATTGCTTCTAAAAATGAATTGGTGACTTTTAGTCAGGTTCTTTTTTTTCTCCTCATATTCAACCCTTTCCTAACTGTGCTCTTCATGAATTTATACAGTATCTCTATCAGGGATGAAGGGCTCCCCAACATAACAATCTCATAACAGTGGGAGCCAGTCCTTCAGTTGGCAGCTTGTCAACTGAATGACATGTTTCAAATCCTGGGATCTACAGCTATTTAAATACCCATTGCCTTCCTGGCCCCTCAGGATCCTGGGCCAAGCCTCCATATCCCTCCCCTCATGCCAAAGTCTGTCACTCACCAAACACAAATCCAAGACGCCTGTCTCTGAGCTCTTATATGTTGATTTATTTCATGACATGTGATGCTATTCTCAAATTAATTTCTACTCCAGTCCTGTGATGTAGTGTCTTTTTTTCTATTACACTTAATAGAATACATAAGATATTTGAGAAAGAGGAAAGTGAGAGATAATTCATAATCAGTGCTCATAATGTAGATCCATCTTCACTGGTACTGCAACTGCTTCTCATATCAGACTCAAATTAAAAAATGCAATGCATATGTAGGTTTTTGCTTTCACACTGATTAGGGAAAAAAACAGATCTCTTTAAGGACCAATGACAGTTTTTAAACCACCTAGGAAGTTTATTGGTGCAGTGGTCAGTGAAAGACTTGATGGCTACTATGCAACAGAAGACTTTTCTGCGTGAATGACTAAATGAATTAATTAGTGCACTATATGCAAGTGAATTCTCAGAATCCATGCTGATTTGCATGTTCTGGCACATTATGAACAAAAAGCTAATGAGACTAAAAAAGAATTAACTGGCAGAGTATATTAAAATATGAGGAAGCAGTGGAGCAGATTTAGGCCAGTCGGTCACATGTACAGTACAATATGGTGTAACACAGTGTACCCTAGAGTGCTCCTGCTTGTAGCAGTGACTAATTTGAGAGCATTAGGGAAACACAGTTCATCACTGTACTTTCTTTAATTACCAAAGCCCCTGTGCATGAGTTATGGTGGGTAAGCTCAATTTCTCTAGAATAATGCCAGAGAAACTGCATTGTTAGAGACAAATTCGATCATATCAGCACTTATGTGATTTCATATTTGTGAAGGATTTGTGCAGTCTGTCGTATCTGTATCTTGAACACATTATTACATTAGTGTAGAGAGGAGTAATACACTTCTATGATCCACCAACAACTGATGAGTACATGAAAACACAGTCATCTTGATGAGTTAACTACCTGTTTAGTACTTAAATATTCAGTGTGTATAATTTAGGTATGTTTTAATTCTCACACACACACACACACACACACACACACACACACACACACACACACACACATATATATATTTAAATCACATGAAAATAAAAAACTGTGCTTTTGTTACCTTGGAATGAGCCCTTTATGTCTACAGAGGGAACTGTGAATTGTGATGTTTCTACAGTAGCCCAGAATGGACAAACCAAACACTGGCTCTAGATAGGGCCTTACATGCATTTTGCAAGTTTCAGGGCCACTATAGTTTCTCCTAGATTCTTAAGTAAAGGTTCTGTGTGCAGGGATACAGAGATTTTGTTATTTCAGTACTTCTCTTGGAATATTATAGCACCAGAAAGACAGATATTACATTGTACCACCAGACACACAGAGTAATTATACCATAAATACAACTCTCTCTGAACCTACACTATGACTACAGGCATAGAGAAACTAAGAAAAGAGGTCTCATTAAAACTGGTTAATGACATCTTGGCACTTACAGTAGCTCACACTGCAGCAGCAGGGAGCGGTCTTTGTTTTGGGAGCTGCTTTAGTGTCCGTATACACAGGCATGATGTGTGTTTACAGCAAACAGTGTTTACAGTGTCTCTAGAGCTTTTTCATCATCCGGAATAATTAATCGACAGGGAGCAATTTATGAATAATGAATTAAGAAAGTCAGAGCAATTACTATTCCAAATAGTGGATTAACAGCCATCGTCTCTAGGGGCGGAAGACAGAAGTACATATCAATAATTATCTGTTCAAAAGCCTTAATAATGATATTCTGCCCTTTTAAGGCTCTACAATATTGGAAAGTAATTCTAAGGAGTTTAAAGTTAAATATATTGTAGTTTATTGAATCATCTACTGTATATATGTATCACATCCATGTTACATGGCATGGCACGAGTGAGTGGCAGCCAGCACAAGTGAACACCTTCACTGTCACATATGATTCATCATAGGGCCTTTCTGTCTATATTTTGTTTCCCTTCTAATTAATGCAAATTCAAAGGTCTGTGTCAGCTTTGCTTTCTCAGCGGCATCCATCTTGATATTGCTGTAATTAAGTACCCAAAACTGTATTAAAGCGCTGCTCCAAATTTGATCTAATTTTACACCGTTTCCTACACAGACAGACATTTATAGATTATGTTAATTTAACACTCACTGTCGATACTTGGGTGTTCTCTGCAGCTCTAACCAAATTACAGTCTTAATCAGACAAGCTTTAGTTGCAGGTGTCAATAAAAATTAAATGTCTACTTATCTCCGCTCAGTATTTATGAGATTCTTGCTCAAAATAAATGTTATTAATTTATTCACACACTCAACTAAATTAACTGATAAACTTGGGTATGATACTAGGGCAGAATGCATTTCTCTTTTTCTGTATACAATCTTTTAATCGCATTAATGTTGTGTAATGTTTGGGAAACACTCATTTTATACCAAAATTCCTCAGCAGATGAGTGTCAGGTATTCTACTATTCTAGATAAATCAAAGTAGGAAGGTTCACAATTGGACAGAATTAATATTTTAAAATTAAAGTAAAAGATGAGGCAAAAGATGATGTTAGATGAGGCAAAGGAAGTGAGAAAAAATAAGTTGAGCTCGACAAAGTGAGAAAATCTTATTTCCTAAGATCACAAAAAATCTTGCTGACACCAGTGAAAACCTAATTGGCAGTACTCTGTCTCCTGAACCATATTTTACACGACATGGTAAGTCAAATGTGTAATTTAGTTGCATATCAATTTAGCTTCCTCCAGAGAAGAGACTCTTCCTACTAAATGAGTGGATTTGCTAACAGTGGTAGTTAAAGGAAAGCACAGTAACAACACTGTAGAAGATGTACTGTAGTCTAACCTCATAAGAAATGACAGACACTGGTGTATCACACACACACACACACACACACACACACACACACACACACACACACACACACACACACACACACACACACACACACACACACACACACACCAAGATACACTGCCAGTGCTGAGATCAAGAGGAGGTATTATTGTCAGTGCCAGGAAACAGGTGTTTCAGAACAGGCAAGGTTAGATGAGGACACGTATAGGCGAGCACATGAGACGAATGCACAAACTAGACCTCTTAAGATAACTCTTTGTAACATTTTCATGTTAATAAACCTGAGATTCCCTGCCATTGTCTCTGGAGTGTACAGTGGATGTTATCGTTGCTAATCTCTATCACCCTCTGACACAACAGTTGTTCAGCCTGCACTCAGCCGTCACGTTTCACATTTGTTTTCTCTCTCAGGAATAATCGTCTGACACAGTGAATGATGCATTTCAAAGCATTTTCTGCAGCGTTTTGTTTGGAGTTAAGAACTGGTTGCTAGCAGAAGCAGAGAGACACATCATGGCTATGATGGCAAAGATTGAGAGCGGTGATCTCTATAAACAGAAAAAAACTGTCAGTGCTACATGACAAAAATTTGAAAAACAAGTCATATGGAAAGAATGAAACAACACAGCGGTAATTCTGGGTTAATTATTACTGCAATCCTTTACTAAATATTAATTGTAAACTGATACTTGATAACTCTCTTCGATGCCCTGTGAAGTTAGAAACAATATCAGCATATCCATACCAAGCTACAGGAGTTGAAAAGGAGCCTTCTGTATCTCCAGAACTGAGTACAATAAGGCAACAGGGCTTTGTTTTATATAAACTGGGCAGAGAAAAAGGTCCATAGAACAGATGGGATTGATGCTTGAGTAAAAGGGTAAGACCTGCATGTCAACCGGTCTGTGTTGTTGGGCCCCCTGATCATGGGTCATTTATAGCTGCTGTGAAACTTGCAGTATAACCTCCGCTTAGAATTTTAATGCCTTGTGACAGTATCAGAAGCTTCTCTGACAAAAAAACAGAAAAAGGTTTACAGCCCTTGGCTCTATAAAATAGTGGCAACTTTGATGTAACAAATAATATATAATATACCCAGACTGATCGGGTTCTAATTGTTATTGGCCAATATTCAGTAAAAATATGTAATTAGGGCACCATGATCATTGATTTGGAGTCAGCAATCATTAAAAACAATCAATTCTACATATGGTATTTGTTTACTAGCAGATCTTGACTGCTGTAATATGGTGACCACACACATGCAGAGTGGCAACATAAGCAGGCTCCCTTCCAGTCAAGATGGTGACTAAGCTAACAAAAACAGGAATTTATCTTGTATTGTGTCTTATGTAAGTGGAGCATAACATGGAAATAATCTGCAGATGCTCTGGTTCAAGTTGAGATGACTTGTTTCCATGAATGTGAGTATTTGAGCCATGACAAGAACTTCAAGTTCAAGAACTTTTAAGCACTTTTTTGCATCCTCTACAAACTCGCTAAATAAAACTAAAATAAAACGAACTAAAATCATTCTGGTTTTAAAAGACTACACCTGAATCGTGTATGTTTATTACCTCTAATCATGCCATAAAGTATAAAAGTATATTTGTTTTTAGATTGATTTCCTACCTTTCAGGCAGCTGTTTGTTTCAGTTCACCAAATACAGTACAGTATGAAAATCAACTTGTAGCCAGCTCAATTATTTTGTTGGTTTGTTTTTGTGCATTTTTAAAGTTACATAAACATTGTCTTGTAAAGCAGTGACTGAAATTCATGGATGCATTCAAGGACACAGACAAAGTAACAACCGAAGAAACAAACACAAAAGACAAACTAACATTTTGCTCCTCTGTTGCACACTCCCAAGTCTCTGGCTGTGTAGTGTCCTTGATTGCACAAAGGACAGTTTGTTTAGAACAGGATCAAGGACTGGACCTTTAAACACCTGTTGCAATTTTGAGCGCCTCACAAAAATTACAGTTTCCTCCCCATAACCAGAGGGAAGGTAAACATATGGTGGTCAACATGTGTTTACAAATATGAGCCATATGATGCATTGCTGTGATGATGAACAACATTAGCTGAATGGTGTTAGTGTGATTCAGTCTGAAAATCACCTTGATTTTGTAACCATACTGACCTATCATGGCTGAGGTTGTCGAAATAGGGCTGCTGGTGCGAATCCCCAGCACAGCTGAGAAAATCCAGACATCGAATGAGAAACAAGATTGTGACAAGGAGGTTTTTCAGTTTAAATTCCCTGGACGGAGCAGGAAAAATTGGTTGTTTGCAGGACATAATGAGTAATAGTCCCCCCCTTTCTTCAACCAGTGCTGTCAAGGTGTCCTTGTGCAAGGCGCTTAACCACCCACCTGTTCCACTGGAGCTGTTCAGAGGATTCGACTGAAATTGTACCGAGCGCTTCCCGAGGGGGAATGTAATGATAAATAAAGGTTAAAATGAAAAATTGTCCATGTACAAAAGGCCACAAAGTCCAGAGGTGTGAGCTATTAAAGATGCAGACATTACATTAACAGTGCATCTTTCTATTCTGTTGTGTTTATAATCCTTAAAATCCCTGCTATACTAATTTGGTTGTTAAATGTTTGACTAAAACATCCGATTGGACAAATTATTCAGGATCCCTCTGAATAATACAATAGGTACACAATCTATTTAACTACACTAAGATTCAGTTACCACCATAAAAAGTAAGGGTGTTCTTCACTGACATCAGTGGAGGAATAAATAAATCAAAACTGACTTTTAATAAATGTGTAGTCAAAATGGAAATGTGCAACAGTGTTTACAAGCTTTGGGACACGTGTGAGATGAGCTAGATAATAAATCAGATTTTGTTTGTTTGCTTTTTATGGAGTGCCACTTCAACAGATGAGAGACGGAAGATGGTAGAAATCAGACCTATGAAAACACACATGCACATCAGTTCACAGCATCTCTCTATTTATCTGTCTTCCTCCCACCTCTAATTTCCATTACTAAAGCATGTGTGATTTCTTTCTCCTCGGACTACTGCAGTGCTTGTCCATGATTGGGCATATGCCTGGAATTGCTGCTGCTACTGCAGACACTTCATAATTTAATCAGGATGAGACACACTTTGACTTTTTTCATTGTTTCTCTATGAGGTCCTCTTTTGCTGCTCTCCTTCCTGCACTTCACTCACTTCATTTTGTTATATCTTCATCCTGTTGGCTCCTTCTCAAATTTTATGTGTGTACTTTAGTAAGGATCCTACTGACAAAACTTTTTCTATGGATTCCTGTAAATAATGCAAGTCATTCACAGGCACGTCACTATACAAGAGCACACACTCAAACACATATGCAAATGTGTATGCATGCCACCATGCACTAACACACACATACACACTCCTCTAACCCTTAAGGGAATCACACAGATGTCTGGGCACCTGGTGATCCATTCTAAACGCTGCCAGTTGTCATGCCCAGGATCTAATTTACAGCTCAGGTAAACAGTTTCAGTCCTACTTTGTTGGTGAAACTGACATCAATCTTGGGTTAATTGTTTGCATCCAGCGTCATGTTTAGTGACCGTCTGTGTTCTGAGCTCAGAAACAACCGTGCGACTGTGGAAGCCTGAAATATCACTCAGCTTACAATGATATCCCTCTAACAACCAAACTGCATGTACGTTGTTAAATAAGACTTTGACATAATATGTAAAAACACTTTTTTTTTCTCTCTGGCTTGGGTTCAGACCTTTGCTGTCCACATCTTATTCAAAATGTTCCCCCTCATTCGCACAACAACCAAACGTTGTAGGAGAAATTTAGTCGAAAAGTCATCTCGGTGTGCTAGAGAAGAACAACTGTGCTACATTAACACAGCTGTACAGGTTGTTGTAAGTGGACTTAAAAAATCTCTTAAAATGGCAGATTTCTTCAATCCTCAAATAAAACACTGACTGCTCAGATAGTAATCCTTACTGCCGTATTTACTCAAAATGATTCGGCAATCAAGTATGAAGCCTTAACTGATGACAACATATAAACCTAATCTTTTCTTCATGCAAGGTTTTAAACCTTGATATAACATGCTGTGTGATAAAAGGCACCCAACATCATTTTATAAGTGAGAAAATGAGAACCTGTAGTAGCTGTAAAACCAGATGGTGGGTCATTTTAAATGATGTTAAAAGAGGATCTGCCTCTTTTGAAGTACCATTGACCAATGTTGAGTTTCCATTCTTTGTTTGTGACACTTTTATCACTTCTTTTTGATGATAGCAAGTTTTTGGGGCTGACACAATGCAATTCGAATACCTGGAATCACTTTTTTTCACAGAAATTATTTATTTCTGGATTTTTTACCATTGCTGACTTTTGAAGGGAGCTGAGACTGACATGACACCTACACCAAAGAAAATTAACTCAAAATAGTTTCAATCACATCAGTCAACTTTTGAGGTTCAGACATGTCACTTCAGATACATCTTACATTAAACATTAAGTCCTGAATTTTTACAGGTAAGATAGAGCTAGTGCTAAGATAGAGCTAAACCTGTGATGAGTGGATGTCTCAAAAAGTACTTATGTGAGTAAACTGTATAACAACCATGATTTTACCAGATAAGCCATGCTTGTGTGGATAGCCATGTACTTTGTAAGTAGGCCATCTGCATCACATGTTCTTTTACAGTGCAAGAATCTGAATTTTAAATGTGGCATTGTGATTGATGAGCAGTATTCATGAATGCAAGGCTTCTCTCTTAAATTACCATATAATTGCCATGAATATATGCAGATTGATCTGTCCGAGAATCACGGATCTAACGTCTTCCGAGGAAACATTAATACTAAATGTCATCAAATGGTGCTTTCAAGCTCATTTTCAATGCACAATTCAGGCTCAAGACTGTCAGCTATTAAAGGAAAGGGGGTACCTTTTGGCCCAGGAGGAACGTGCAGATAGCGGTAACACTAAAAAGATGGCAGTGATAATGAGAGTGTCCTGACACCCGCATGAAATATTTTGGAATAATTTCTTTGACGGGTTAATGCTTTTCTTAAACAGCCATCTATAAACATAATCAGTGTCCACTAATGGTCAGAGTCATAATTGATTCCGGGGAAGTGACTTCCACTAACCAAATGATTATTAATCATTATTACTCATTGTTGTTCTTATCGGATGTTGTTCTTATCCTCCAGTTTTTATGTTTTCTAATTAGTGCAGCTTACAGTGAACACAGTAGAAAAATGTCACTAGTTCACTAAATTACAAACCATTAATGATAAAATCTAAGCCACAGTATGTTCAACTAATTCCTGTGACCACAGAGTGATGAACTAATAAGAATGCAAAAAAGTGCCAACGAATGGAATAGATTTATTAGGAGCAATTAAGAGTTTGAAGGGGAAATGGGATATGATGTAGCTGGTGTTCATATGAGCTGATTTTAGAAAACTTTTCAGTCGACAGTAGAGGATGGGGTGTGACTCTGCTGTTTTACTGGAGTTGGAAGGTCATTTCACCGTTGGAGACCGTGTGGCGTGACAGCCGGCTTTTGTACTGATGGGACGGCTAAGCTGCCAGTGGTGACAGAACTAAAATTAGAGGGTGGCAACACGTTACCAATAACCATTAGCAAGCAAGGCTATTTTCTTTTACAGACTGACTTAAAGGGCACATTGTATGAGCTGATTTGAACTCCTTTGTGTTTACTCTTTTAATCAGATTAATTTAAACAGGTAAATACAATGACATTTGAACTTGGATGACACCAAATAATTGAATTGGGTCAACAAAAAGTGGAGGTTTTCGTTTAGTTCCTATCTGGAACAACAAGTAACAATCAGACATTACAATGGTTGAAAGGGCTCACACACTTAAAGTTAAGCTGAAATGCCTTCTAACAAATTCAAAGCACAGTCAAAATATTGAGAGATTCAGCTTTTCAGTTTTAGCCATTATAGAAAAAAAGTGCAGATTGGACACTGATCACGCTGGTCTGGTTACAGGTGTGGAATCAGAGTCTCGCTAATGGTACAGTTTGCTTTATGCCATCCCCAGCAAGTGGGACAAAGAAATACATGTACTTTGAGATGGATGAAGTGAATTGGACTTGTCAGAGCTGTGAACCTTCTTTAAATACAGCTAACATTAGATGAGTAACAATAAATTTGCCAAGGTAGTTTCACTTTCAAAATATCATACTCCAGAAGAAATATGTCTCTGAAAGTAACATTAAACCAATACTATTACTGCATCTTGTCACTGCATAATGACTTTCCTCAAATAGTAATTATAATGAAAGTCTTTTAAATGTCACATTGGCTGTACTCTGGGAATCAAAACTGCAGAAAGTGAGATCAGAATGAAGGCAAGTGCATACTGAACTTTAAAAAATGTATATAAAAGTGAGTCACTGTCTTTAATAAACAACAACGTGATCAGATCCCAGGCAAAACAGGCACAACAGTATTCAAATAGGACGAGATGGGTTTAATACTTTGTGAAGTTCAGGTGTGTGTAGGCGTGTGTTCACTAAGGCTTAGCATATCAAAGTCAAGTCTCAGTGTTTTCATCATGCAGAAAGCCAGCTGCTATCAAGCTATAACACCACCACTGTTCTTTGCTCACTGAACGCATACAATTGAGGTGGGGAAGAAACTG
Organism: Sciaenops ocellatus; assembly: GCA_033000465.1. Lineage (NCBI taxonomy): Eukaryota > Metazoa > Chordata > Actinopteri > Sciaenidae > Sciaenops > Sciaenops ocellatus. The sequence continues at coordinate 9,132,038 of CP136870.1, forward strand.
GGAGGAATATTAAGACAACGGTATCATCAAAAAAAAAAAGTCATTTTTGATGTATGAGAGTTGAGTGGGTTAAGAGCCACTGTTGTGTCCCCTGATGACCTGAGATCTAATCCTCCCTCTATTTTGACATGTTGCTTCTTCCCCACTGTCTAAATAAATAATACCCCTAGAAAAAACACAAAAGGACTGACCTCAACATTAAAAGACAGACACAAACAAACATAGTTCTTGAAATTTAAGTGAAGTTATACTCTGAAAATTGGGGAAATTCAAACATGTCTGGCAGACTTTCACATTTAAAAAATACATTGAAACCAGTGACTTGTTCTGAGACATGACACAAGCTTTAAGGTACACAGCAATGACCTCAAGTGATACCCTCATGCAGAGTCAGCTCCTGTATAAACACTAACATAAAGTCATTGCTCATTAAGGACATGAAGATGGAGAGGCAACCACCATGAAAAACAAGACAGCAGATGGATGATAGTGTCCTCCAAGATAATGGTCTAAACTAGGATTTAATTTCTTAAATCTGAATGATTCAATTCAATTCATCTTTTCAATTATATGCTGAAAGGATGGATATTATCAGACTTACTCTGTAATACTATTTAATTTCTGTCAAATTCTGTCCTACAATTTAACATTCAACTTCCTGAGACGCTACAGCTAGTGGCATAGGAAGAAACCACGCAACGATTTACATAATTCAGTCCATGATCTTGGCATGATATGGGATTGAGGTGATGTGGTCTGTAGACATTTTGCAAATGGCTAAAACGGACTGTACAGTAGCTCCCATTGTAACAGCCGGTCTCCTCCTTTCTTGTGAAGCATTCAAATTGCATACAACAGGAAATGATGCATTCATGCACCCCTATGTTTCTGTTTGTAATTTTATCTCATCAGCCTCAGTTTATTGCTCTCTTCTATACGTACAACAGAAATATAAAGCACAACTACAAAAATAATCTTAACGTGACTTAAAATCTTAGAAACAAAACTCCAAAAAAACAGACAGACCAGCTAATAAAAAAAAAAATACAGGGAAAATTGATCATGTTCCACCTCCTGCTATAATTTTTGTTGGAAAAATTGGCCCAAAACAAACATGTTTAATAATTTCAGCAGGATCAATGTAAAAAGTGGGCTGTCTACAATATATGTCTTTGTATCACACTGTGAATATGGATTCATAAAAACTGAGAATTGTAGTGCCATTGACATCAAGGCAATGTACAGCTGCATCTTCTCCACTGAACATGAGCTATCGAACAAACAGCCACACAAATCACACCAATGTATACAGCAGCCCTCTGGGAAACACAAACACATACACACGCATAGCATTTGAAAAAATGAAGCAGGCCTCTGGAAAGCATGCATACACAAACAAGCTCGCTCTCTCTCACTCACACTCACACACACACACACACATATAAAGCACAGACTATCCACAATAATGCTCTCCAAATATTGTCCCAGTGCTCTATCAGCTTGCCAGCGGGTGTATCATGATGAACGGTGTTTGCCTAGTTGGAGGCCATCATCAGCTACCTGGGGAAGTGTTCAGAGCTCTGAGAGGCTGTGTCCTGGAGTCCCACCTGCTCTTTTGGAAGGAACATCCTCAGGCGGAAACCACCGCTGCCTCCTCTTCCACCCAAGCGGAAATCTATTCATCAGCGGCTATAATGAGCTCACAGCACTGCCTTTCCTACTGTACATGTGGACTAGTGTGCACACACACACACACACATTTTGGGTAGGTGTGCATACACCCCAACAAGCACTGGGGAGAGAGTAAGGTGCTGGACATGGCTAAATCCACACTGTTAGGCTGCATTCAAGTCAAAACCATTCATTTTATTCACAACAGAGCAACTGGGGAAACAATTGACCACAGCTGGCCTTTTTACAGTCAGCAGCCATGCTTACTTCCTTAGATTTTGCTTTATGATGAGGGAAAACTGAATAGGTAACTTTGCAGTTCTAGACAGCCATGTCTTCTTTGGGCTATATGTGCACTGTGTTTATTATGTTTCTAATACATGTGATATTATATTTTGAATGAAAATCCAGTTTGACTTAATTCATAAATGTCACTGGCCTCTGTTACATTCCATACAACGTCAAATGATTCATGCACATTTAGTTATATTATGAACAAAATCATCAAACCTAACACTGTTCTTGGATGATTAAAATATTAACCAGGATAATGGCAACATATCAATTAGTTATTGAGCTATTTTAGTCTGCAGCATAGTGGTGGATGGACGGCTAAATGACCTTCATTGCCATTCCCTAGAGCCACACTCTGATGCACAAGTGCAGCTAAAAAAGCTCATTTATCCATTAAGATCTGTTTTTCCCCCTTAATGCACACTAGCAAAGTTTTTCTCTACTTTCTATTCCACAAACTAAAAGGTACAAAAATGTGTACAGTGAAATGTATACACTCACAGTCTATTTTTCTCTCAGGCCTCATAATACTTGACAGAAAGCTGCGCATTTCTGCACTAGTAAAACTGTATGAACCCTTAAAAACACAATAAAAAAGTAATGAAACTTCAAACGAATGTCACAACAAATCTTTTTTTTTTATGGCCAGTGCTATCTCAATGAACTATTCTCAACTTACATCTCATTCAGAGAGCTTTTCTAGAGAGAACAATACTAAAGTCAAGGCAGTTTATTTTGCAACAGAAACCCAGTTTTGTTCAAGAAAAATAATTTTAATGATGCTCTGTACAGGATGTGGGAGGGCAGAATGAGAGAAAGGGGATCAAAAGAAGTCAAATGGAAAGATAAGAAAGCAATCACTGGATGATTAGATTTAAAGAAAGAAAGACAGGAAAGATGAGTAAGCTCAGGTACAGACCTGCCAAAGCAGCCTCAAAAATGACGATAAGGAAAGGACCTCATGAGAAAATCATAAAGAAGATAATAATCGTCTAGAGACTTCACATTATTCAGTCTGGACATTGGTCTTCAAAGAGTGTCCCTTCATGCAGAAACCTCAGGTCACTATTCTCTCGGTTTTCTTGCATCAAGCGGGGCTCCACTTGTGGTGCTGAGGCCTTTCGCAGTGCAGGTCACATCCCACTCTGCAATGGGAGTCCTCAGACCCATTCCCAGCCAGGGGACAGACAGATACAGTAGTCAAGCATGGTTAACGGCGAGAGGTTGTTCTCTGTATGGAGCAGTCACTGAACCTCTGGAGCTTAAACATTTTTTAGATAAAATCTTCTCAGTAGTATTGGTTTTTATTGGATTTTAAATGTGGGGGGTGTTTTTTTGCTATTTACAGTGAGTGGGATTCTGTTTTCACAGAGTTTTCCCACAGCTAAAAAACTAAAATTATAGGATTACAAAGCGTAGAGGGTGGTTACTAACAGATTTCTTTCTGTATTTGGCATTCATTGCAACCTCCCATAGGGGTCTTCATTGACACGCCGCATAAAGGCCAATTTACAGATAAATCTCAGGACTCCTGCAGAGATATACTGAACAAGATTACGCTGATGCCACATATGAAAAAGTCTTGGCCTAATTTGAGACCCACAGAGTTGGCTGAAAACTAAGCACTGCAAAGTGCATAAAAGTCAAGCTAATGTGATCAATTCTTGATTTTTCTTTTACCCGCCAGCAATTTTTGTCTTTTCTATTTCTAATTTTGAGCGCCTCTAGAAATTCCTTACGTTGCAGAGCTTAAATGCAATCTATTTGATCTACACTGCAGAAATGGGTTAGACTTGCATGACTAAAATGGTCCGCACACTGACTTTCTTGTTCTTTCCTCTTTTCCTTCCATCTTTTTCTTCCTCTTGTGGCCTTGATAAATCAGCATTTTAAATGCAATGTTTCATACAATAACTTGCCATTTCAGAAGGGAAATTAACATTCCTTACATAATGACAAGCTTGGCCTTTTGCAGTAATTGAGGCTTTAGGGGGGGGTAATGGAGGAGTAAAGAAATGTGAGAAAGTCTCATTAGACATTCAATAAGAGCATTTTTCTCATCTTGCAATGCATTGTAAATATACTGTATATTGATATGAAATACAGAGAATTAAGAAATTATTCTAGAAGTGAAAAATTTTCAGAGCACAAAAGAATATGTTCCTAGACATGTTCCTAGAATATCCTACAATATAACGTAGAAAGGGAAATTGACATATTGTGCAACACTAGTAGGACAGGTAGAGATTGTACTCCATTTGTGTTTCCCTCTCTTTAGGAAAATTTAAAATCAATAAAGTAGAAACTTGAGGAATTCTTTACACTTTACATTGACAAGGTTTCATTACTTTGATAAAGTGGGACAGTCAAGTTAGCACTATTAGTGAATGTCATGATAGAGATTATTTGTGGTTATTTTGTACACAAGATAACATTTCTAACACAACAGTAATGTCTGTAATGTCTCACTTTATTCAGTTTTTATTCAGACAACAAAACTTGCCCAACACCTTTTTGTACAATACAACTTTAACATCATTTGCACGTTCTAAATAGTAAAGCCAGTTACATGTAAGACAATGCCAAATCAGCAAATAAATTCTCTCCTAGGCCTGATGCAACAACATATACTGTATATATTTCCATATTTATGTGAGCAAAAAGACAACCTAAAACACCACACTTGCTGTTTTTCCCTCAAAGGTGAATGCAGTACATACTGTATGGTGCTTATGCTCTCTGTATTTGCTTCTCCCTTACACCAGGTATGCATGAATAGATAAAGTATTTGTGGAGTGTTTTAATGAAAATGCAAGATGTTCCTTCTTTTTTGTCATTTGCATCTGTTCCCATGGCAACAAACCCATAGTAGCAAGGGTTGGCTGTTTGATATCTTCCCAAGCAGGAAACCATTTTATCATTGCCCTTAAACTCTGCATCTACATATAGCAGAAGTACTAATTCCACATAATTACCGTTGTGACAAATGTGACTCAAGGTTAATGAGCAGTGCAGTAGAAAGCATGTCTGTGATGATTTGAAGGATGCAAATTATTTTGTGGTTGGTATGTGTTTTTGTTGCTAGTGTCCACTCCATGTATGTATTTTAAACAACCACCAGGTTGTAGTGGTGATAGGAGATGCCAGAACCACCTCATCTGCCTGCTTACTACAGTTCATTTTAGTAGATCGTATCCACCATCCCATTCTTTTTGTCACTAACCTTAAGCTCATGACCAGAGGTAATGGATGGAACATAGATGAACTGGCCTTAAGACTCAGTTCCTACTTCACAAGTTTAGTACAATACCTGGATCACTGCAGATGCTGTGTGTCAATCTAATAGAGTATCTTGCATCTCAATGTTGTAATGCTTTATTGACAATTACTAATAATTAGTATTATGTATGGTTAGAACTATGTTTTAACAATAAGCTAGAGGAATGCATCACTGTCTCCTCTATGGAAAAAATACATTGCGATTTTTCAATCTGTATTATTTTTTTAAATGTATGCCATCCCTTGTTATACATTTGCCAGAGAGCTGTCAGTGAGCTGCCTCTCTGACAAGCCTTACCTCTAAACTGCACTTGTATCTCAATTGAAGGTTGAATACAGCACAGCACATTTCTGCCCACAGGGCACAAACACACAGACTCACAACCCCATTTTACAATGGCATTCTCCAAATAGGGACAATCAGGAAATAAGGTGCTTTTTTGAAAATTGTAAGAGACCCACTTGTCAAGACTCATGTCCAGATAAATATCCACTTTTATCCTAGAGCTCTGGATCTGCCAGCCAGCAGATCTACAGTTCACACCAGCGGGGGAGCTTCACTATGAGGCAAGATTCCTCCGTAAGGGGGTCCAACAGCAGTCAAAGGCAGGGCTTTAGGATGGTCTTGGCTTGGCTGATCAAAGATCTGGAGTTAAAGAGGCTCTGCAGGTCCTCTGCAGGGGTAGTGATGGGTTAGCAGATTGAATTTTTGGGGAAGCTTCAAGGTCTCAATGAGTGTAGAATCAGGGTATCTTTACATCTGCAATGAAGGCAGAGCCTTTTTCTCATGAAACTGTTTTTTGAACATTGTTCCAGGCAAAAATCAAACAAATTGTTAACTGTAAGGATTGTAGCAAACAAACTGCAGCATTAGTATCATGAGTAATAAGCAACTCTTGCCTTCCACCCAGCTGTAAGAAAGTCAGTGGGGGACCAATTGTGACCAATTCTTATGAAATAGTATCCATCACTGAACATATCTCACACTAGTATTATCTGATATTTCAGTGATTTTTTTTTCTTTACTTGGGGTGTCTAAATGCCATGATTTCATTGACATAATCATACAAATGAAAGCTAGTGAATTAAACTATATTACAAACACAAAGTAAAGAGCTACATCAATAAATTTATAGAATGTGGGGGGAACCAGAGAATGCCCAGCAGAACACAAGTAGAAGTTGCAAAGATTTCAACACTGGACCCTACAGCTGAGGTATGAGGTATCCAGGAACAGCTCTATCCACTGTGCCGTCCCACAGTGTATCATATTGAATAGTTACTGATATGGAGCCTGGAGAGAACAGCTTTCCCACTATTAGTTGCTTAGCCTAAGAAAGACTGACTGCAGGCTGTCAGGCAGAGCCACACTACCCACTCACATAAATCTGACAAATGTCAGCAGCAGTTTATTGCAACCATGCTGCCATGAAGCTGGGCCTACCAGGAGGTTTGTATATCTGGGTTTTATTTTGGTTAGAGATTTCATGGAGAAAAGGGTTGTTCAAAGGTTGCTTCTGTATTTTATCTCCTTCCAGAGTAATTGGTTTAGAAAATGAGTTTGTCCACAGCTCAGGTTTAATTGGAATTAAACACAAATATATGGAATGGTGCACCGCTCTTGCTGTTAGATTAACTGAGTGTATAAATGTCTGCCGAGGTAATCGCATTAGAAAAATGTGTGTATTCATGCAAGTGTGCACAAGCATTGATATGTAGATGTGTATGCAAATCTGTCTCTGCTGGCTGCGGGTTCCTGTGTGTGCACATCAACATAAGTTAACCTGGTCCGCACAAGGTCAGTGAAACACATGCAATTAGCTTTAGGACAGAGGACATCATCACCTCATTTTTCTTCTTCCCTGCTAATGTCTAGTCATGTCTATCAGGTGTGTGCTGTCTCAAGAGAGCCATGAAATATATTACTTATTAATGTGATACGAATACCTCATTTAAGCCTCAGCCACAGACCAGGAAGTGAGTAAAAGTGTATGGAGTCGTTGTTTGGAGAGTATGTGATAAATTAATCACACAAGATGCCCCTACCTTCTTGTAAATCTCTAATTAACACTGTTGATCCTTGTGTGTTGCTAAATTAAATCAGAGAAGTTCTAAGGGATGATTCACAGCCTGTTATTGACAATGGGCTTCAATTAATTGAGTGCTCTTGAAGCATCAATCCTGCCTCTGTGGCAAGCACCTGTTAGAGTAATTAAGCATCCTGTGCATTCAGTCAGTAGCAGAGCTCCCCTACTGACTGCATCCAAGACGAAGAATAAATAATGTGCGCAGTGGAGGTTGGATTACTGATTTTTTTTTTTTTTTTTTTAAAAGAAAGAAAAAAAAGAAAGAAAAAAAAGAAAAAAGAAAAAAAAATCATACTAAGAAGCCCTAATACAGTCACTGCAAACGTTTATCGAAATACTACGGGTTTGTAGATTAACAGTGCAGGGCTGATGTCTCAAGTGACTTTCTTACTATTCAGCCACGTTTTCCAATCACGTACCTGCTACAAGCAATTAAAAAAAAAAAAAAAAAATGACCACTAAAAAAACAACCATGTCAACCGTGTCGATTACGCTGCAACATAGTGCATTAGCAGTTTGTAAATCATGCAGTGGTATCATGAAATATACCAGTGACACCACAAACCTACTACTAATTTAACAAGGCACCGGTGTGTGCACAGTGAAGTCACTGACAGGAACGATCAAGTCAAGGAGAATAGAGCTAGCATTAGCAATGCTACAGGAAACTGGCCTCTAAGTCCTCTGGGTTGGAGGTAATTACTGTAGCATGGATGGAGGATGACAATGAGTGAGAAACCAAACCCTTAACCCACTCGGCAGCACTGCAGTAGCTAAAAAATTACCCAGTGAAAATTGTGCATGCTAGTGAATACTGTTGGACAGGCCATGTTCCCCAATGCTAGTGTCGCAATAGGCACAATTTTCTAAAATCAATGCACTTTGTGAACAATGATACAACTGAAACAGGTCAACACGGCTTTGAACGACAGCATATTGGATCATCCTCATGGCCCAGGAGCAAATGCTTTGAGGTCCGGTTCCAGTCAGTGGTGCATGGGCTGGAAATCTGATGTAAAAAAAAAACAAGAAAATGTTGCCATTTTCCAAAGTTTCTACAAGAGAGCTGCTCTGCAGGTTTGCAGGTACATTCATTCAATAATAACTTAATACGAGTCAAAGAGAGATATTTGAGTTTAATGTCAATATTCTGTTCTCTGCAGCTGTGAACCATTTGGGGGAAGCAATGCAGTGGCCTGAATCACCGTCACAAAGCTCAAGAGACGGAAAGTGTCTCTTTGTGTAAGACAGATTATTGCAGGCTCGTTGGAGGACGGATTGGGGTGTAAGAGAGGGACAGTCATATTAAGCTGGGCTGGAACATGGGGGAAGTAGGGAACACTCAATGCACTGACTGACTAAAGAGAGCTTGCCTTCGGGGGGTCAGAAGAAGAAGAAAAAAGGGAAGGGAAGGGAAAGGGAACAAAGAAGTCAGGAAAGAAGAGGAAAAGAGAGGAGTACAATATGCATGAAAGTATAGAGGTGAAATACTGTGATGTGAGTAAATGTTTGACAGAGGTAGAAACCTACAAGAGAGAGTGGATGCGAAAGAGGAGAGAGAAAATCAAAGTAAGAGATTTCTTGAGGCTGACTGAAGTTTTAGTAATACAAACATTTCTTGGGGGCAGAGCTGCTCTCAAGGCAGAAACCATCTCAAAGGGTGCACTACAAAATGCAGTTTTTTCTGGGTAAGTATTGTGAGACTGAAGCCTGTTTAAAAGAGGCATAAAAGGAAAACAAGCCCTGAATAAACAAGGTAAACAAGGAAACAAGTTGTTGGCATTTCATCAGAGTACCAACTTTACCATTCAAGATGGACTGTTAGCTAACCTGTGATCCAAGACACAACGCAACAAGGTTTAACTCTGTCTAATAAAACAAAAGTACTTGCTGAGGCGGGATGGCTGGTTAGAGAGGAGAGAAGAACAGAAAAAAAAGGAGAACATGGACAAGCAAGATGGGGCCTCAGGGATGGACAGTGAAGTGGATGAGTGAATAACTAGTAAGGACAGAAGGAGGGAGGAGTGGGGAAGAGAGGAGGATAAAGGAAAGGAGCAGAGGGTAAAGGAGAGGAAAGAGTGGAGGGCTTGGAGAGCTAGGTTGGGGCTCCGGGGACACACGAATGAAGAGGCTGAGGAGAGACACGGTTGTTGCTGCAGGGATGGTTGCTCCATTGCTTCGTTTGCACTAGAAAGAAGGCAGAGATGGAAGTCACTCTGTGAGCTTAGGGGCCTACACTCTAGCATGTGTGTGAGTGTGTGTATGTCAGTCACGGCAGGAAGAGTGTATTTGCCCTGTCATTGAAGCTCCCAGGCCAACGACTAGTGCAGCCTTCCATGGCAAATGACCCTGCAGGAAAGAGCTGCGTTTGGGATTTTTTCAAACGTGTCAGTATGTGCGTGCTTTTGCGAGTGTGTTTGCATTTTTCCCAGGCTACTGCTGTAGCCGCTCTTCAAAAGCAATTACTGAAGCTAAGGAATGCAGTGTTTGTTTACTATGAAAGTGACCTGCCACTCAGGATTTCAATTATCATCCTCTCTGCCTGTGAACCTACGCTTACACACGGAGCGCAAGACAGACATAGAAGAATAACACCCTGCGTCGAGCACAGATAATGTGGCAGACACCGGCTCTGGCCACAATGGATATGACTACATCTTCCTAGATAACAAGACTGCTAAAATGTTTCAAGTATTCACACAGACTTGCTGTTATCATCTGCCAGGAGAGGTGCCATCAATGTCTGATGTAACAACAAGCAATGGAAAAAAAAAATAAACTGGTGTAAAAATAAAAGAATGGTGTGAGCTAAGGAAGTTTGGTAGGAAGTATTAGACAGCATGATCAAATACTGGAGTGCTCAGGATGTGCTCTGTAGTTTTCTAAATGACATGATACATGTGGGAATGAAACATTCATAGTGTTTTGCTGTGCCCATACTGAGTTAGACCAATAAGAGTTTCTACATGCTGAGACTGATATTTTCTGAATCTTTCAAGCTACCAATTGAAGAGTTTACTTTGGGCAAATGTTCAGAACAATGATCATTTTGAACAATAAAATACTATTTCTACTAAAAGTACTTATTATAGGAAACCAGAGCACTGTGCTACATACGAGTCACACTTCATCCGAAACGTATCACATTTAATAGTAACTCATGCATTATGTATTAATAGCATTCTCTTTTGAATTTCTATTTTTATTTTTATTGTAATTCCACTCCTGACACTTCTGTCTAGTCTGTACATAACATGCTGCACTTATTGCATGTCTGTCCATTCTGATAGAGACAGACGTCCTTTCTTTTACATTTGTCCTCCCATTTTAAATTTATTCTGAATTTTCCTTCTCCAAAACAACAATCTGCCAGTATCATATTTAAGCAGTCTGGAAAAAAAAACTGATTTGGGCTGTTTTAATTAAATGTACCTGACAATGTAAGTCCAACCGGGACCACTAATAACACGCATGTGCACATACACACAGCAAGATATATAACGATATATAACGAAGAAGTGAGTGGGCAAAAAGACTGCTGACAAAAAAAATTTCAGTGTCTCACTTTCAATTTTAGTCTTATGTTTAACAACTGATCCTCCACCATGCAAATACACTCTTATACTGTGTTCTCTGATAACCAACCACCAATATCAGTTATGCTTCAAACTGCATTACACTTTCAATTAAGTTAAACCAGTATAAACACAGTGCGAATTTCAACATTTTATTTCTTACTTAATATTAGAGCTACAGTAAAAAAAAAAGTTTCCGTGGTTTGTGAACACTACAAGCATTCCTCATTAAAGCGGAGGATTACAACTGGCTGCCTTCTTGCATTAGAAGTAGGCCACGTTTTTCAAGAGATGGTAATGATGCTAATTAGCAGTTTAGCTATTAATTACACACGCACACACACAGGATAAGCATGTGGATCTGTGCTAAGTCTCAACTAAGGGCCTGCTGCAAACAAATTGTTTTGCAGTGGATTTTGTGGAACGGCGGGAGTCGTTTAGTGATTAGAGAATCATTTGTCACAGTAAGGTCACAGGTTTGACCACTTGAGCAGACAAATGTTTTATAAAATGGCCTTTAGTAAGACACGGGGCCTCTAATGACTTACTAAAACAAATACTTAAAATGCAGAAAATGAATGCAGATGAGTGAGCGGCGAAAGGAGTGTAGCAAACAGACTGCAGCATTAGTATCATGAGTAATAAGCAACTCTTGCCTTCCACCCAGCTGTAAGTAATTCACTTGAAGTGCAGTGACTAATTCTTATGAAATAGTATCCATCACTGAACATATCTCACATCACCATGCAGTGCACTTGAATAATGCAACTGTTTTGCATGATAATGAGCAAGGACAGGGATCACACTTCAATCCCCCGCAAACTAAACATCTAATGGTACATAAAGAATGTATATGATTTGGACTGTAAGGGGGAAGTGTAATTAGAGCAGGGGAGTAGAGTCTCAAGCAAGACTTCAAAACAAGATTTTTTTTAATCTATCCTCACTTTATGTACTGTAGTGAGGCCTTTATTAGCACAGCATTATTTTATTCAAGAATTTATTCTTTAAAATATAAAAGGATATCCCTATCTCTAACACTTAAACTAAACAGCTCCTGTTGTTGATGATGCTCTACAAAATAAATAAATACATAAAAAAGAGCTTGGGGGAAATTGGGGGATATGGAAGTGCATTTCAAAACTTAATGAGTATGTCTTTTATTGACACAATTAGACTTACATTCTATATAACATACCATAGGTTTGACGTATAAAGAGTGTTAATAACGTATTGGCAGTTCATATACAGTTAAACCACCAGCAATTGTTCTAAATGCTATTTTGGCATCTGGATATTGAAAACATACAATGTATTTTAAAATGCTAGTTTCACACCATCTACAAGAAGCTAACGCTAGCTGAAGAGGCTGTTTCAATGTTCAATGTTTAAAGTCCGTGTAAAGGACTCTACTAAACTGCGAGAAAAACTGGTCCACTTATATACACTGACAGTGACGTTGTACGATGAAAACATTCTTTTAAACACCACTTTTAGTCAAACGCGAGAATATTTTTATATCATTTGTAGTTGTCAACATGAGTGCGAGCATGCGTAATGAAGGTCACAGGTGTACGGTGAAGCATTTACTATTTGTCACGTACTGATCTATAAAAAAAAATGTTTGTGAGAGGTAAAACAAAAACAGCATTAACATTCACAGAGGAACTTTGTGTTATTGCCATACACTGCTGGATGAGGTCAGAAAATAAAGTTGTTTTTTTCTTCCCGCCATCGCAAAACACATTAAATATAAAGCATCAATGAAACACTGCATGTAACAACGTAAGACAATTAAACTCAGCCCTCAGGTACAAACACTCAATCTAATTAAAAGGTAAATTGTAAATTACAGAAGCTGATATGGCAGCATTGTTGTGCATCACGCCAGCAGGCATAGGAACAGCAATGGGACTGTGACCATATGGAGACTCACCTCAAGAGAAAGCCACTGGTCCCTGCTAGCGTCAGTGACACCTGTAACACAGGCGCTAAAACAAAAAGGTCAGCAGCATCCATCCATCCTGCTCAGGTTCTCTGAGGAAACCATGTGGGATGAGCTTGAAAACAATAACACGGACTGATAACTTCCCTGAGGCAGCTGTTGGGGTTGTTACTCCCTTTGGGTCTTAGAATTACAGCGCTCTCCATAGTCAGCGACTTATGGTAGAATAGTGACTCGATGATGCAAATAGGCCCTGTGGTACTGAGATGCTGCTCTTGCTAATAGTGAACACCAAGGGCACAGTGTCACTCAATACATTGGAGCTGCAGCAGCTTTTCAAGTTGATGGTATGAAATGACCGTGAAAAAAAAAGACTGCCAGTCCTCCCACAGGACAATATCATGTGAATGCCATCCTGCTTTCCTAAACAGTGTGTATATTTTTTCAGTACTGCTGTAAGACTCAGCTTAGCTGTTCATAAACACAAACAACGTGTCAGCAATTCAGAACTGCTGTTTATTAGGCACAGGAAGAGCCACATAAGGAATCTCTCATTACAGATGGCCTCTGATGTTGCCCCACCGTAGCCATTAAATAAACCATTCATACCAGGAGACTGACCTTTGTCAGATAAAGAGACAACATTTAGACCTATTTCATATGAAAACAAATATATAATCCACATAAAATCTGAGTTTACTGAAGCCAGTAGTATGGAAACATGCCATTTGCTTATTTTTAAGTCAAGAATTAAGAGTCGAACATATATACAGTGCATACATACATAAATATAATATGTATCTCACTGAGTAATGGTCCTAGAATAATCATGTCTAAGATGTAATTCCTCACTTTTGGGGTTCCCATTATATAATGGAAATACACCTTGGTGTATATATTTTATAGATAGATAGATAGATAGATAGATAGATAGATAGATAGATAGATAGATAGATAGATAGATAGATAGATAGATAGATAGATAGATAGATAGATAGATAGATAGATAGATAGATAGATAGATAGATAGATAGATAGATAGATAGATAGAGAGAGAGAGAGAGAGAGAGAGAGAGAGAGAGAGAGAGAGAGAGAGAGAAAAGAAAACAAGGAAAAATGACCATCCACACTTTGGAACCATACATTCTTTGGAGAGAATAGTGTTTTAGGTCGAAGTAGCTCAAATGCCTTGGTCAAATAAAGGGCTATGTGAGAAACTGAATTGATCAGTCAGCTACAGAGTTGGCAAATCAGTTGCTACAGCACATTGAGCTGCAGTAGTTGTCAATCTTGGCTTGTTCTTTGCCCTCTGGTCAAACTGTTCAGCTGGCATAGTGGAAATATATAATCTGACAGCTCACATTACACAGGACAGTGGAGGGACTGTTCAGCTTCAAGATCAGGAGGAAAACGAGAGGCAGAGAGAGAAAAAGTAGGGAAAAGTGATTGTGATTGACCTGAGCAAGGAAACATGAAAAGTGGACCCAGTTTAAACAAAGTTTATGAGAATGACTATTATTTAACTCGACTCCATGTGTGTGATAACCTATGCCCATGCACAGAGGCATGAAAGCAAAGAACTGTGCATTTAAAGTACCAGCTGTGATTTGCATTTATTACAATCCAAATTTGGCAATGATTAGTAAGTGAACAAATAGCTGCGAGGCTGGCTGAAGTTGTATCTTCAGGATAGTTCTGATTATGAAATTGATATGCTGATTATATGGTACTCTATGATATTATTACAATTTTTCCCGGGCTCTCTTTGCTAAGAGTGACTCTCTAAAAATTTGTTTTAATTGGACTTTTTCCAGTTTTTCAGGAAATTCTCCCTTATTATAACTTATTTGAATTAGTTTTGTGTTAAGGAATTAGAAAGTACGACATGTGGCACTGGGCAAGGTTAAGTGCATTTTGAAACTTATTCTACTTTATATAATTTAGGATGGGAACATGATTTTACTGAAGTGTATATCTTATTCAGGGCCTGCTTAGTTGGAGCCTTACCTGCATGTTAAAGTTTGCCCCTGTCATTTGTGCCTTTTGTTTCCTCTCTTGCTGTGTATTTGTTGTGTGATTCCATAATGCAGCATACCAATGTCAAGATCCAAGTTGGCTGAAGAATACATTTTCCATGCACAAGGTGGAAAGAACACACCGCATACAAAGAAAAACAATGACTATAAAAATGTAACTATTGTTGAAATGAAAAATTGTAGCAGTTACACATACCTTGATGTGAAAGACAAGATCTTTAAAGACATGGTGATGGATTAGGACTGTGTGTGTGTGTGTGTGTGTGTGCGTTTTTCAGGGACATACAGTATAATATGTTTTTTTTTTTTCTACCCAGGGTCACTTTGCCTCGAGGTGAGATGCTTGTATTTTTATTTTTTATTTTTCCAGGCTCACACTCTACTTAAGCTCTGAACCAATTTAACACAGGCCGGGGAATGTAGAGAGAAGCTTGACAGAGTCACTCAAATCCCCGTCTGCACCATATTGGGAGCATAGTGAGAGAAAAATGAGGGCGAAAGATAGAGGAGGGGAAAGTGGTCTATAAGGGGGAACTGAAAGGCGGGGTGCAGAGGGAAAGAAATAGATCTGCATGGAGACGGAGAGACAGCAGTGTGTTTCCATCTTGTATAAAAGGCTGTTTACTACCAAGGAAGAGTTGCCTGAAAAACAGTAAACGCATTACTTGATTGCTGCCTAAAATACTATTGCAGTGAGAGATGTGAGTACTGGACTCTGACAAAAATACATCTGGTAAGCAAAGTTTCCAAAGTTGTGTCCAGAGGCACTGGCAGCCATATGCGTTTTCCTTTTACATAGCCATTAAACTGATGAAAGAATTGTGAAATGCAGGGGATGGGCCAAATGTATTCATTTGTCACTTTCTAATTTCTCAGTTGTTTAGAGGCATTTGCCAACAGCTTTTAAAAAGTGAAGTTGTGAACAGTAATAAAAGTAGACCATGTCGATGAAGAGCTCCAAAAATTATGCAGTGCCACCTGTTAATTCAACAAGAGACGAGACTGAATGCCAAAATGGCTTTCCCCAAACATTGTTAACGTCAGGGATCTGTTAATTACTTCAACAACAGAGAAAGAGGGTGTGTGTGTGTGTTAGAGATATAAAAAGAGAAATAAAGAAATTGAATTTCAAATGGCACTGCAATTTCAATTTATTCACTCATATCTTGCATTTCAATTCTCTATATTGAAATGAAAATGCCATAAATGGAAATGCTAGGCTGGGCAACATTTGTTAAAAGCTAAAGCCGTGCAGCCGATCCAAGGGGACCATTGTGGTGCCGCGGAGTACAGCTCATCACTGAAAAGGCAAAGTGATAGGCAGTGCCAGTGTTGTGAAAAGCATGTCAAAATCTTTTAGGCGTGAATAAACATGTTCTTTCAGAACAGATTATTTTGTTTTTGTCATGACAGAAGTGCAGTGTCTTCATTCCCGTGTGTGTGTGTGTGTGTGTGTGTGTGTTTGTGTGTGTGTATAATTTGCTGTTTCTATGTTTGTATGTGTATCTGTGTGTAGACCAAGAAAAGGATGAGCAGGCAGTCTATGTACGAGAGGTGAAGAATAAAAGAACAAAAAGCAGTATGCTGTGAGAGAAGAAAGCTACTGGGATGTGAATGAGAATCAAGACACGATTTCAAGCTTCTGCAATTTCAATTATATGATACATTTAAGATGCAGCTTAAATGCCTTTAAAAAGGTCTTCAGGAATCAAAGGGGATTTACAAACAAAGCTCCACAACAAATGCTTTGCTATAACAGAAACTCAAAATCTGCCTTCAAAATCTACTGCATTTGTCAGAAAAGAAATAAATATACAAAAAAAAAAAAAAAAAAAAAAAAAAAAAAAAAAAAAGCTTTGGCTTCTTCGTAACTCTGCTAGAGACTGCTAACTAATTACAATCATCAATTTGCTTAGCCAAAATATGACAAATGAAGCCAAATCATTATTCATTATTATCGTTTTGTGAGTGGGAGCAATCTAATTAAAATAATACAAAATGTCACTTACCAGTGACAACAACCAACTGTTGTTCATGTGAAAATAAATTAAGCAGTGGAAACTTGATTCCCAAGTGTGAATAATACATGCAACATGTAATGAAATATTTCAAAAGTTCCATTATATCACTGATCAATCATTCCTTATGTGAAGAAATTGTACAAATGGTAAAGCAGGGTAGGTTTCAGAAAATCCTAAAACTATTAATTTTGCTGAAACACTGTGTGACGTGTAGCCTGTTCAACATACACGCGATTGTCTATCCATAGCTAATAGGAAAACACCACTCTTTTGGTGCAGTATCCTTGACTATGTCCCACAACCACAACAGCGGGGTACATCAAAGAGTGCTTTCTATTTTCATAGGGGAGACTGATGTTTATGAGGCAGGGGACCAGAGCTGGACCAGGGGACATCTCTATCTGGGACAGGGCATCCATTTCATACAGCAAGTACTTCCACCGTAATGAATCTGTGGGGAGGAAATCAACTTAATGAGTTAAGACCCACGTGACCATTGAGAAGAAAAAATGAGGAGAAAGGTGTTAGGGGAAAAAAAAAAAAACATGAAAAGAAAGATGGGGATGGTTGAACTGCTCGTTAATAAGCCCACTGTAACAAATAAAGGCCTGTCAGGGGAGGCCTAGAGGGTATTAGGTGTGTGTTTGTGTGTGAGTGCGGACGTGTCACACCTGGTAGCCCAGCCTGACTTTAGTCCTTATTAACCTAACAGAGAGTTGGATGGCAACTTCTGATCTAATGGTTTGTTATGTGACCTGGACAACTTTACACCCCTGCTGAAACAATTTAGTCAAATTGTGAACATTTATAAAATGTGTCATTGTGATGTGGCTCTGAATGGTGTCGCTTCATAGGGTGCAGAAGAATGAATGAGGGTAATTTTACAGGCATTAAAGAGTTTGCACGACTCAAGCAGGTCATGTAATGACCCTTTTATATATATATATATATATATATATATATATATATATATATATATATATATATATATATATATATATATATATATATATATATATATATTACAGGCTATATATATAGGCTAATATCAGGCTCTAATAAAATACAAATCAACTGGTTTATTCAAGACAGAAGAAGGCACACCTCTGCACCAGAATAATGGAGAATTACTTCTCTAATTTCTAGTTTTTGGTTTTACAGTTAAAGATAATTATAATGTTGATTTCAGTTTTTAAAAATAAAAAAAATCATGAACATCCTGCAAGTGACCACACATGGTTGGCATAAGCATCTTGCTGTGACCTTATTCAGCCTCTGTATACACAAGTAAAGCTGCAGGGCTAGAGCTCACGCCAAAGTTAGACCTCCTTATGAGAGCCGTGTGTTTGTGTGACCGAGTTAATGGTCTCAGTCACAGGAGGGGGCAGAGGGTTAGTGAGCAATAAGATGGACGGCGGAGGCAGAGCGCTGCCACGGGCTGCAGAGAGGGTGAAGAGCGAAAGACGAGGCGGGCAGCTTTGATGGCTAATGCAATAACCATAGCTGCCACCAAAAACGGTGGGATCATAACAAGTAATCAAAATGGTTGAGGCGCTTCTGAAAGAGACATGGCATACAATGATGGATGATGAATGGCCAAAAGGGAAGGATTGAGGGAGGAGGAAGAGAGAAAGGAAGTCTCAAGAACACTGTACCTGTCATGTTTGTTGAATTTTGGTTGCAAAACTAAGGACTAAGACATCAATCAATCAGGATGCTTTAGTATCCAAGGTGCAAGGAACGTTTTCGAATGTCTTCGAATGAATCTGGTCTAAAGCCCAAAAATATTTGTATTACTATCATATAGTCATAGAAAAATCACTGGCCAGTAGATGTACAGCCAATTACAAGAAGTCGCAGGACTTAATGGATGGATGTCCAGATGGATGGATGAATGGATCAGTGCCCCGTCTTAACTGAAGCAAAGTTTGCTCTGAGCCTGGGGAAACTCGTGACTAATTTCTGTCTGGCGGATGGCACCACATCACCCGTCTGATCCGGGAGTCAACAGTACCACAACCAAGTACCACCAGTACAACACTTGTCCCTAATGAAGTGGCCGTAGGGGGATACATTAAAGACCCCCCTGCTGAGAGCCTTACATGACCCAACGGAAACAGATGTCTCTTTAGTCTGCCTTTGCTGGAGTTTCCTACTCATCAAGAAGATGAAAGTGATTAATAAACTCTGTTAGTTCTTTTTCAAATGGTTTCAAAGGGATAGGGTTGTTCTCAAAGCCAGGGTCAGAAGTGGGTCAAGAAAAGAGAGAACGCATCTGTGCTTGTGAGGCTAATTTCACAAATAAGCAGATTAGGGACTCAAATAACCTTCCATAACTTGCTATCTATTATTTATCTATATGAACAGTTTAAACAATGATGCATTTTATTCTACTCAGTTTCAAGTGTGTATGTGAACAGTGCTTTTTAACCTTTTAGAGTCATGATCTCCTCAATAATCTGGTTGGCGTTCACGTTTAGGCAATAAAACTACTTTGTTGAGGTCATGGAAAGTCGGCTGTCATAACTATACGAAGGGTCAAACTGAATCGAAGATTTCAATGTTTAAATAAAGAGGCAAGACCCAGCAACTCATCTAGTACCACAACCTTCAATTTTCAATTTCAAAGTTTTAACAGAGGCCTGATGTTATCAAGAAGTCAATCTAATTTTAAAATCACAGCTTCCAACTTGTTTCTGTTGACATGTAATCTCCTTTGTCTTGATGATTCAGGGAAATACAAAGAGAGAACAATATGACATGCAGATTTCCATACATGGTTAAGTCTGAAGAGTCAAGGAGTGGCACTGTCTCTCTATTAAAAGGTGTTATCATTTTTATGGCATCGATTATTTGCTGTGGGGTGTCATTTTTCACATGGTGAAAAAAACAGACGACATCCTCAAGGAAAAGCAGTTTTATGACTTTTGGCAATTACAATCTAAATGAATTATTAGGTTTGAGTGCAGCTGGCATATCATTCATTTTTATTGACAATGTGCCCCTTCTGAAGCCATTTGGGGTCAAATAACATTTTAATAAAGCTGTTTATCAATTTGTCATTCTTGAGAAGACGTAGTGACTTTCACTTGTGTGTTAGACCTTTGCAGTTTTGATGATTCTTTAGACTTAAGAGATTTTGTAAAGTGGATATCTTAAGCTAGCTCAGAGTAATGCTTTAAGTGCTGCAATGAATAGAACAGAATTGAACTTATTGAAAAAAGTGGAATACTGAAAACCTCTTTATCCTATTTTGGTTCCTAATACTGTTGTGTCTCTTGTATTACTGTGTTACAGTTAACAATTTACTTGGGAATGTGACATTTTAGAAGTGTTTTTTCCTCTTCCATTCTTATTCTAATGTCATTCTGCTATGTGCATTCATTGTTAAGTCTTTATGGATTAAAGTAAATAAATGGATTCCGTGTAAACACAGAGAAGCCAGTGACAGGGCAGAACAAAGAGCCCCAACCAGAGGTTTAGTCATCTTTTTCACCCTCTATGCAATCACCTCTCCTGCCTGTCACAAACCACAAAAACATTTACAACCACTTAAGAGTATTCCAGTGCTATCAGGTCAGAAGCAGGCTGCAACTTCCTTCAAGCTTCAAAGAATATCTGTGAACTCGTATTACCCATACATAGTGGAGTGGCAAATTTCTTCACCTCTGTGACCATGTTTGTCTCAACTCATCTTCTTTGTTTCTCCCCATTGGCTGAGAAAAAAAGTTATTAAATAATAAAATGTAATTAAAAACATAAAACTAATGTTCTCTCCTTGAAAAAAAAGGTAAACTCTTTCTATAAAGCTCATATAAAAACATCTGACATTGCATACTACGTACAGTATACACAAAAAACTAAATTAAAGTAATAATAAAATAAAAAGAAAACAATAACTAAGTATTAAAATGCAACCGTGCCTAACACAGCTTGCCTACATCTAAGCTTAGTTTTATCTTCAAATATTTTGGCCCTGTATTGCCAGTCATCCATTGTGCAGTTTACTTGAAAGGATACTTCTTCATACAATACTTTGCCAGACCCTAATGTACAAAAAGATTGTGGAATTTGCAAGACACAGCAGCTACAGAGTGCAGTTAATATTTTAGATGAGTGGCAGTGTGAATGAAGGATGTTATTCTGCAGCTTTTGGACAACCGCAAACTGTCCTAGGTCAGATGCCAAATTGACCTGGTGAAAGGACAGTGACAGAGGAGGTTGCGATGATGTGCTGACCCATTCAAACCTTTATGATAAAGAAAACCTTAAATCGATTCTGTAGGTGGGAGCCAGTGAAGGGAGGTCAGCACAATAGTGTGGTTCCTCTTTCTTTTGCCAAATTCTGAGAGTTTTGCACTAGCTGGGCACACTGCATTACAATAATACGGATATGATGAGACGAAAGCCTGCATAAGTTGCCTAATTCGAGACAGGGACTTTGACCATAGCCTTAAGCTGAAGGAAATTGGCTTTCACAGCAAAGCTTTTAGGTTTATCAAATTTGAAAGCAAAAATCTGCCAAAAAAAGCCAAAAAGATTTTTTACATGTGGCAAAATACAAAGCCGTTTGCAGCTAAAAGGTCTTGCCATCTAGTATTTAATACACTCTAGACTTTAAAAAACAGGCTGTAAAATATATAATCAAGACAAACAACCAAAAAAATAACTAAAGAAAGGAAGAAAAAAAATCAATTTGGTCAAAAGGAATGAGAAAATGTAGTTAAACCTACTCTTTACTCAATTTGTTTTAAAAGGGAGACAACACACTGCAAAGGAACAATACAGCATTCAGTGAGTAATACCCGTTTGTGCAACAAATATTGTTGTGTTATGCCAGTGCAATTACTCTGGCAGATCGATTTTATGTTGACTTATCTGATAATTATACACCCAAGTACTGTAGCACCTGCTAGGTGAAATACTGCCACAAACTCCTTTCATAGGGCAATGAGGAAAAGGCATCAAGATGGCTTATTGTGCAGTGGCTGATACAAGAGTTTGGATGAGTTACACAGGCTTTTAACCAGGATGTGCTATTATTTTCACAGTCAGGATGCAGTCAGGGAAACAAAAGTGGAATAAGGCCACCAACAGGCCAGCAGGGATGCTAGCAACAACTTAACCACTGCACCACCTCTCCAGATCATCTGCTGTTTATACAGAAAAAATAAAAAATAAAAAATAATAATAATTGTGAATAATGACTTCAGTGCAGCACTGCGAGACATGCTTCCCATGATGTCTTTGTATGTCAGGTGCAATAATTACTTCCCAATTACACAGACACACACACACTCACACGATGATTCCCGTGACATCTGACTGATTTCCAACATTTTCCATCCTCCTGCTGGTTTGCATTCAGACGTCTCAAGTTTAAGCCTAATGTGCCGACTGAACATCCCTAATGTGGATTAGCTATGCATGGTGGTGTCTGCCAGGGATCCTTCCCTTCCTAATGCGATATGACTAAAAGTGCTCCAGTGTTTGCGCGAGTGTGTGTTTTTGCACTGCGTTGACATGAAACCATGAACTCTAAATAACTATAGCCTTAGTTTCTATTTTAACATCAACACCCTGGAGGATTATAAAGATGTTTAATACTAGTCTGACCTGAAAAACAAAATTTAAAGAGCAGGAGATGCCAACAGGTACAAATGCATGCTTGCTTGCAGTATTTGAAATAAAGTTTGTGTGTGTGTGAGTAAATATCTAAAACTAGTAGAAGCCGTACTTAGCCCTGTCGAAGTCATGATAAAGCGACTAGGCTACTCATTGGATAATGATGCTGACTCTTGATACTAAGAGTGCACTTTTGCTAAGGAGCAAGTCAAGGAGTGAAGATTCTAATGATTTACTATAGATAACTGGTGATCCACAGTAACCTTGTGGTGATTTGTGCATGCCTGGGTATAGATGTAGTAAAGGTAGTTCAGGGGAGGAGTAACTCAAAATCTGAAGCTGCACATAAGTTTCCACGAGCACTGACTGAAGATCTGGTTCATGAAACAGGAAGTTTAAATTCTTGGATGAAATCACAGCAAGAAAAGCGTGTTAATGACATCTAAACACTGCTCTAATGATGTTTTCATTCTAAATTAACACTCAACATTAAAATAATACAATTAGATTGATCATTAATTCAGCTTTAAGGGTGCTACTATAAATGATTTAGATGCCGGTGTTTGTGATTAGGACCAACTGCTAAGTAAGAATACTGACTTGAATTGAAAGGAGCATGATTACAGCAGCGGAGCACGCAGAGGAGATGAATACAGCACATGATAAAAATGCTTAGTGTCTGAGTGCCAATGTCAGCGCTTAGCTATCGTTTCCCAGACAAACATGACCCTGAGCCACAGCCTTCAGTACCAAACTACAAATTATTTTATTGTTTCATTCATCTCATTTGAATAGGTTGCTGACAAAAACAGCCTGATTTCCAAAGTGATTGATGCTTGTGACAAGAGCTTGACAGCGGCAACGTGTTACAAAACAATTGCTTTTGTTTGTCTGTACATCTCTCATCTTTTCTTCATAAATGTTTCAGCATCAAACTTAAGTCAACGCATCAGTGCAGCCTTCAGAGTATGCCTCACACGTATCAGAATGGCATTTGAAGGTAATTTTCACTCACAAAAGGCATCAACCTGTTAACCTGTACCATACTCAGAGATGCAGCCAGACATCAAACACTAACAGCCTCAAACAGTGTAACATTGCTGTGTTCTTGTGGTAGATCAACAGTTCCACTGCAAAAAGGTTAAAATCTAAATGATGTGTAATAATTCTTGATGTCTGTTTGTTATTAAGAAGGGTAAAACTGTCCCAAGGTCATAAAATGATTTGACTTGGTCTGTTCATCTGAAATTCAATAATTTTCTTAAAAGGTCTAGTGTGTCAGATTACAGAGGCTCTATTCATAGAATAGAAATAGAATAGCAGAAATAGAATATAATATGCATAAACATATTTTCATTCGTCGTCACCGTTGTTTCTCGTTAATGCTAGGAGCGGGTGAGGTGAGTTGGTTGCAATTTGCACCACTAGATGTCACTAAATCCTACACACTGGTCCTCTAAATCCCATTTAGCATATCTGTTCATGAAACAGCTGGAGTTATTTCATATCAGCTAAATACAGAAATATTAATTAATACAAATTAATATTTTCCAACTATTTGGATTAAAACTTGGCTTTAATCAACCCACATTCATTTTAGACCGATGGTAAACAAACCAACAAAGAAACAGATATAAGCAACTTAAATTTTCCTATTTGAAAATAAATAAATTACAAAAACTACTTCAAAAAGGTTTCTCCTCTTCAGCGAAAAGCAAAAAAAGATTTCAACCACTCCTGATGCAATGCAAGCCTAATAGCAAAATACTTCTTGTGACAAAACTGTGGGATCCCACCTGCACTAATCACATCTTGGGCATGACATTCAGACTTCCTCTGTGTCATTAATTAATCCTAATTATGACAAAGTAACCCAGTTAATTGGACTTTTTGGACACGGCAGTGCTAGTACCTCCAAATAACCTGTTGAACTAAGTGTTTTCTTTTTTTTTTTTTTTTTACAGTGTGCAGCAGCTTTCTGCAGTGTCAGTGCATCAGTGTAACAGTGAAGTGGTACCTTTGAAGAAGCAGTCCTTGCTGTGCACCACATAGATCCGTCTCCTCTCCAGACAGGCGGTGCGGTAAACCTCGCAGTGGTTTTCATAGAACCTGCCGTCTGAGCCGCACACTGGCACAAAGGAGGGCCGGCATTTTTCCTGGCAAACACACTCAGCACGGCCGGATTCTGCCATCAGGACACACTGTCGACCCCGTCCACAGTAGGTCCTCCGACAGGGACCTCCATCTGGGTCAGAAAGGGCTGGAAGAGCAAGAGTGGGAGAAAAGGAATTATTTGAAAAGGAAAATACAGTGAAGTTTATGAGGCAAGTTCATAAAACCTTATGAGAGAAAGAAACTTTTTTTTATATCTACAGTTTTACTTGTCCTTTTTACTCTCTGAAGCAGTTACAAAGACAGGTACAAGATAGGGATCAGCTGAAGTTGTATGCATCAGCAAAGATCACTGTTTTTTTGAGACTGTTTTTTTGTTGTGACCTTGCTGATTTATATCCAGCAGACTTACCCTATTTAACAATAAAATAATGGTGTGTAGTACAGCGTTGTGTTGGTTATCAGTTTTGCCAGTCCGGTGTACATGCTTAAGCTGGTCTGCTTTTGTGTAATTCTACTGAATGGGCATTTGTCATTAGGAGACATTCTGGCAAATTTAAGAGACAAAAAGCTCCTCTCAGCGAGGTTAGTTATGATGGTCATTACAATACTCTGAGCTCTGTGTACAGCACATGTAACATAAACAAATAGAGTCCAGTGTTTTCCCTTTTCAATATAACTCTATTGTCACTCTGTCCCTGACAACCGTCAAGTCACTCACTATCACATCTGTCTGCTATGTTTTTGAGGTAGCTAGCCAGCTAGCACAGCCAATGCAGCAAAATTATGAAGCCTTGTTTTGAGCTGCTTCCGTTTACCCTTGAATTACTGAATTATGTAACACTTCCTGCATCCATTTCATTCCATTTAAAAGCCCTCTACCTTTTCAGTGGACAGAAGCCTGTCCTTGGTTAACAAAGTTTCATTGTAAAACATTTGCAGGAATGTTTTGTGGAAAAATCAGCACAACTTCAATCAAACAAGGAGAAACCTTTTTTTTTTTCTTTTTTTTTTATAAAACCCTACAAATCAAACCTTGTTCTTAACACTTCTCAGTGCTCGTTCACACGTACTTGTGCACATCCGTACAGAAAACACACTTGAGTGTGAAGGGGCACTTAAAATGCAAGTAGAGCTCACACAGTCAGCCTCACCTACTCTAGCCCTGTCAACACACACACACACACACACACACACACACACACACACACACACACACACACACACACACACACACACACACACACACACACACACACACACAGTCCAACGTCTTCATAACAACTACTGCTTGTGCCAGCTCCTGCCCTACACACACTGCAGGCACAAATGCACAAGCTAAGCATCCCCATCATCACCACTCACCGCCCAGGACACCTCGCTTTTCCCCCCTGATTTAATCTATTTGCACTTAAACCAAGTCAAAAAGCTGCTGATCCAGCCAGACGCTCCAACCTTGGATTGATCCTTCCTGACTCCTTGAGCTTGACCGGGACCCCCCTCTCTTGTTGTGATTTGAGGGTTGGATTTATGGGCCCATGCGCCTTGGGGGTTATCGCAGTAAAAAAATACAAGCTCAAGCAGGTACACGCAAGGGATACAGTGCCTCTAAAGCCCATTTGGCAAATGTTACATGTAATAAATTAGACCAAATCTGAGTTGCATTTACACACCAAAAACTGAAAACTGAAAAACTGAATCAATATTAGCAAACATGAACAACTCCTGCGCAGGCACCCACATAAGAGGAGCAAGACCAGTTCAGAGTTTATTTGCTTAAAGATGGCTTCACATGAAAATAAAAAGTTTTATCTAAATTATTTAGAAGTTCTTCCCGAGTTTTCTTTTTCTGAATTCACTCTTAACCCCTGAACTCACACACAACACATAAAATGTCAAAAACTGTTTGAAAATTTTAAGGATTGCAGCCATCACAGGCATGTGGCTTGGTGTTTATCCTTCAAAATAGGCTGTTCTGAGAACAAGAGGTTTGGATGTAAAAGCAAAGCCTCGTCCCTAATTGACTCAGTTGAGTTTTAGAACCGTTTCTGCTTTTAAATTTCCAAGCATTCGGCCTCTTTTGTATTACCTTTGATGTTAACAAGCTCTTGTATTTGCCATGGAAACCAGGGCAAATATAAAGGATGTGACTGTTGGCTGCAGCAATGTGAGAAACAAATTGCAACACATGAATAAACTCAATGGCAAGGTAGAGGAAAACAACACTGAAAAATGGTGAAAATTAAATCAGAATTCAAACATTCGTAGCATTGCATTTTAGTTACAGGACACTTTGAAGGCCATTTTACCATTACAAGGAAATGAATACACATCCCAAAGGGACTTGAGGGACTGTTGATGCCGTTTTGAGGTTGAGTCAGTTAAGATGCTGAGAAGGGGTCAGTTCTATTATCCTTCTGTGGAATAAGCCTAAAAATCAGACTGGCTTAACTTAAAAGAGCCCAGACCAGGCTTTTATATTCAAACTGCTGAAAACAGAAATTGAATTTGCCTGGAGTATAATCATATCTCAAACTCTCAGCATATTCAATAATAGAGGTAATGCGCTGTTGTCGGAGGACAAAAGTCTCTTAATTACATAAAGACGATTCCAGGGCCGACGCACAGAGGCACACAAGCCTGCACACACACGCACACACACACACACACACACACACAAACCACACATTAATACACTAGCACCTGCCTACTCACTTTGAGGTGTCAGTATGCAGGCAAGCATACACTCTAGTGTTCAGTCACTGTCCAACACGCAACATCTGTGCTTGCAAAGACAGGCACACTGTTAAATATAAACAGATACTGCAGAAACAATTAGTCAATCTATCAGTTAGTGAACCAACATTCAACTAATCAACGATTCATTGATTGATGGTACTAATACTAGTTACTAAGTTATCAGGTTTCAAGAGTTCTCTGTAGCTTACATTTGTTTCTTTGCTGACTTTGATATCATTATAAATTAAAAATATTTGGGTTTTTGAACATATGACAACATATGATATGCATCTTTCAGTATAGTTACATGCATGCTATAGACTAAACCTTAATCAAACAATCCATAGTTGCAGCCCTACACTACAAAACAGGCACAGACTACAGGTAAGTGCTGTCTAACCCGACTTGGCCGCATTGACTACTTCTTTATCCTAATTAAGTATTCGAAATCTGCTGGAGGAGGCTGTGGGGTTGCGGGTGTGCCAGGTAACTACCCCGAGGGAAGGGGGTGGTGGTGGTAGTGGTGGAGACAGACTCAATTCCTTTTTATCCAGTTTACTAATTGTTCTGTGTGTATCTGTGGGAAATGCAAAATAGCCCGGCTCCCTTGCGACCTTGCTGTTCATGTCAAGGTCGGGGACGATTACAAGATCGTTTGTATTCTCCAAGCATGGGAGATTAAACGCTTAGCAACAACCGTCCGGCAGCAGTTACCCACCGGTGGCTGTTCTTCCTTCTTCCTCCTCTTGTTTCCTCCCTCCCTGCCTGCCTGCCTCTCCTTTCACTCCATCAGCCCTCTCGCCCTTTCCCATTTTGCTCATAGAAAAGACTACATGAACAGCAGCCTCTCAAACAAGAGAAACAATAGCGCATAAAAGTTACATCTAGCACAGACACGCTGTCTGACATTTAGCTAAGTCCTAGTGCTTGCGCTCAGCTCTAAGTCTTTTGTCTCGCCTTCTATTGGACCATGTTGGCTGCAATTGTGGCTTGTTTAAGAGGCTAAAAGTGTCATTTGATAATCCTCCCTGTCTAAGCTGCAGACACAGTGCTTATCAATAGCTCTTACAAGTTCAGACACTCTGTGGTCCCAAGGCTGACCATCCAGTGTCAAGCCTTGCATCCTGTTACTCCAGTGCTTTCTCTTTTATTCTTTTTTAGATCCTCTGTCTTTTTACTCTTTATTTTTGTGTGCATGTCTATACTCTCTCTGTGTCTTTTTGTAAATTCCCATCTGGTCATAAGCGCTACAAGGCTTCAGGGAAATTGAGACCATTGTCCACTACAGAAATTTCCAGGACATTTCTGCAAGAAGCGTTGTCGATAATTGCATTGGAACATGGGGGATTTGTACAAAGTGTTAAGACCATTTTGTGTTATCTTTTTGACATTTTTTGACACACAACGATAAGTTCCTACTTTGATTTCCTTTTATGCAAGCCTAAGTGGATGAGAGCATAACTGGAGGCACAGCACGACTGTCTGCCTGACTATTCATTCATCGGAGAGAAGCTACAATCTTGTCAGTCTCAGCGCTCGCTGTATCATTGTGATGAAGCCATTGGTAATTTAAATACAGAGCGAAGCACACAATCAGTATCACAATCACATACGCATTGTACAGCATGCTCAGTGCACACAGACAGAAAAAGAGAGTCAATATATGTCACTTCACTCTGGAAGCAAAGCACTTGTCTAAACCCTCGCTCTATTTAGTAACTGAAATATGCCTCAATATATTTATACCTGAGGCTAGACTCTAAAGCTCTTTAAATCCTTTTAACATTTAAAGGCAATCACAACAAACTTTATTTATTTTGTATTTAATCCAACTCCACAGAGGGAGAGTTTGTTTTGCTTGTTTTTGATACGTTCTCCTCAGAGAGACAGAGGGACACTGCCGAGCTTCTTACTAATTAGACTGGAAAAGCATTTGCCCTGCTGATGTGGGACTTACTGCCTGCAGTGCTACCATGTTACAAACCGATCTGATCCATAGAAACACATAAGCTGCTGTCACAAACCCTTCAGGACATCAGTGTGTGACATTTACAGAAACAGAGAGCGGGCATTATTTGCCAGCAGACAGCTTTTGTTAGATGTACTTTAGCCCCATCTTGGTGTCATCTTTTCATTTCACATCGTCTGTTGTGTTTTAAGTACTTGTGCTTATGTATATGTATTTTGCAGCCCAAGAAAAGCTCTGTCACATCTGCTGATCTTACAGATCATTCTATTTGCTCTGAAGCAGCTGTAGATAATTAAATTCAGAGACGCGCCGTCAAACACTGTATCCCCTGTGCCGCGCAGTTGGACAAAGTGTTTCTGACATGCACGCTGAGGTGGAATATCAATGGACAACAGCAGCACTTGGTGCTAGCTGAGATTTGCCATGGCAAGCACACACATAGGAACAAACTGTACATTTTGCTGCATTGTACCCAAAATTATGTTACTTTTCGGAGAACCAAACCAACTGAATACAAATAACCAAAGAGTGAGAGATAGAATGTACTGCAGAGATTATTTTTAGTTACCTAGATATTCATATAACATCCTTCAGCTGAAGTAGAAACTGACAATCAATTCACATTCTTTGGCCGAGCATGTGTTTGCAAATATGGTATGGAAGACACCATCGTCATTGACTACCTAAATAACTACAGGGACTATTCTGTTATTGTCTTGTTTTTTTGTGGTAGATAAATAATATTGTTTTATTTTGAGTGCTTGAAGGTGAAGCTTACTGAAACCTACAAAGAATACAAACCTCACACATAACTATTTCCACAAACATAAAACAATTTTTTTTTGTTTTAACTGCCAGAAAGGACCCAGATGACAAGTAGACTATGATCAAAGTCACATCATTAGGGAACCCCTAAAATCCTGCAGAGTAGATGTTCACACCCCATCCAACAGTTAACAACACATTCCACAAAAAAACACCAATGTCTACTTCATGGTGGCACTAGAGGACAAGTCGGGGCATTACCAAGGTCATTAGGATTCATCCTCTTGGCACAATGAATGTCTGTACACATTCTCTCTGCAATCCATCCAGTTGTTGTTAAAATATTTCAGTCTAGACCAAATTGGTGGACTGAGACAGAAAGTAAACCTGACTTTGAAACATCCTGTCTCCTCCTGACTCCCTCTGGACACTGGAGACATCCACTACATGAGGTAACTTGAGAAGATAATTACATTTAACATAAACTTCATCCCAGAGCCATTTTTCTCCATTAAGTGCTGCAAATTACCCATTACCTCCATGACCTCTTTATAAATGGCAGGTTAGTCAGTACCTTGGTGATCACTACATGTGATTGAATGGATGAGCACTGAAGACATTTCTTCAGCCAACACATAGAACAGTTTTGCAGATATGTGAATACAGAAAATGTACTACTAATATCTGGCATGTAGGTGTTGTCAGGTCTTCCAGCAAACTTAAACCTACACACAGAGACATCAGAGCTAGAGCCTGCCAGCAGAGACTGAAGTCATGACTGTAATGCACCAGTAAAACCGCATCCTGCTGAAAAGTATTCAGTGTATAGACGACACAAATCTATGAGATTTAAAAGCACTGTAGGCATACATAATGTGCTAGCCATGATGCCGCACACAACTGCCCATCCGCACTTGCTTTAAACTACGGTCAAACAAAAGTAGTAGCTCAGAATTATCAGATTACTGACAAAGACAAATCTATTGACTTTTTTTTTTGCCATCATCCTTCCTTTTACGTTGATTATTTCCACAGTATGAGGAGGGGCACACACAATAATGATTGACAACTAAACACTGATTTCTGAAGAGAAGAAGTGGTCATAGCTGATTAAATGTCAATGTACATGCCAAGTCCCTTATTAATCTGACTGTTTTCCTCCCATGTCTTGATGTTTCTTTTGCTCTTCCCCACACCTCCAGGTTATTGATGTCTAAGGATAAAAATGGAAAAAAGTAATCAAGTGAAATGAGGAGCTGGTCACTGCTACTGTTTGAGATCTTACTATGTGTTGTGACACATGAAATGTGGTTACTTCATCAGTAATGAGAGTAAAAGAGGGAATTTACTCTGTACAGATGTTACCAACACATTTATTTAGAACTAAATTCATGTGTGTGTGTTCAATTGGAGGAGACTGCAGAGTTAAATCTGAGAAAGGAATAAAAGTATAGCACATCTGTCTAAGTAGTAAAACGTAGTGAAGTAGAGGGTGATCCATGAATAAGAGAAAGCTGAGAATGATAAATTGAGTCTAATAAGGGACAAACACACAAAATGGGAATTAAATCAAGGTAATGGAGGAAAAGAAAACACCAAAGGATAATAAGCAGGAACAGACAAAAGCATCAAACTTAGGAGTGATGTACAGAAAAAGATCAAGGATTAAGAAAGGTAAAAGGCAGATAAACAAAAGACAACCACACAAATGAAAGAACAGCGAGCCCATTGATGCAAAATGTGAAAATCCTTTGAAAAAGACTTCTTTGAGACACGGTAATGGAGCGGGGCAGAGAGAAAGGCTAACTCGGCCTCTACAGAGCAGGGATATTCGCTCTGTGCTTCAGACAAAATGTCACTAGGCTCATCTGGCTGGTTCGGCTGATAGGCCTGTATTGATCTCCTGATCCCTGTGTATCTACAGCCGCTCCACCGAGGGGCTCAGCTCTCTTGAAAAAGCGACCTGGGAAAGCCGGATCGCTGCTGCTGTTACTGCTACCTGGGGCTACAACATGAACCACTACATACCAGATAGTTGGGGATTTCTTTAGGGGGGTTTATGGGTAATATTTTGTTTGTGATTGGCAAAAGGCGAGGTCACAGAACAGGACAGGCCCAGAGGATGAAACATATACACGAAAGATGACATAATACGCAGTATATATTATTAGTGGATTTAGTATAGTATATATAGTATATATTCGCTGATAGGTTTAATACTTCATTCTCAGGATTTAATAAACAGCTTTGTTGAATACCTGATTCTGATTGGTCAATTACCATTCTCTGTCTATTATTTCTGTAGCAGACGGTTGCTATGAATAACAGACTGTTGCTATGGACGCAGGGGTCCTGCATCGTCCTGTCAGGGTTTGTTTCGCAATATATTGCCTACACATTGTGGCCCCCAGTCCAACTTTTTCCTACTGGCTGGCACTAAAACTCAAGGCTGTTTTCTATATTCCTGCCAAGTTGACATTTTGCAACCACAAGCTTTTCACCCAACAATTGTGGAGAGGCAGATGTGCTGCTCTGATGACTCGTGCTGGCCGTGAGCTATGCCCTATTCTATATAAACATTTCTTCACTTATTTCCATCCACTTTTTCTGTGTCGCTATGGGGGCTGAAGCCAATCCAAGGACTCACTGAGCAGGATGGAAAAAAAGACTTTTAGAAATAGTCTTAACTACAAAACTAAGAGAAATCAATCATATTCATGAAATTTAAGATTGAAAATGCAAGAATTCAGCTATTTTTGATGTCTGATGTGCAGCAAACGCAACATGTTTTCGCTCAACAATTTGGGTCTGTCTACAGCGTATGACGAGGAAAGGAAAAAACTTAAGCCAGTGAAACTGAGGAAAGCATGCAAAAAGAGCTGCTGAGCCATCTGGGAGTACAAAGCTTTGACAGCACAGGGAAACTACTGTGAGACCAGAGTGAGCTAAAATTCACACTAGGCAGCCATCAGTCACATGGTCACATTGGTTATGGTATGACAGGTATCTGCTTCTCACTCTGTGGGCTGCCCTCCCCAGGGGACTGAAAATGATTTGGGAGGTTGGCAGGATTTCCTCCTGTGAAAAAAAATATTTTGGATGCAGCCTCTGGGCTTTTCCCAATAATTAAATATGAAGAAAAGCTGGAAATAATCATCGTTTGGTAGCTCAAGTCAAGGGTGCTGGCAAGTTTGGTAAATTACCATTTGCAATTATTTTAATTCTGATATTGTAAGCCACGAGGGAAGGTGCAGTTTTTTTTTTTTTTTTCTTCAGGTGGGAGTATGTGTTGCCACTGCAACTCCACATACAGTTTGAAAAACATGGTTATCTTAACTGTTTTCAGAACTTAATTAAAGTGCATGATAATATGTATGAAAGATGTTTTTACATCCATATTCATATGTAGATCCAAACATTCATACAACCATAATCAACACATCTCACACTGAATAGAAACTGACCTGGATGTCCTGCTTTGTTCATGAAAACAAAGTTTACACTGGTTCTTTGCACACCATCTGCTCCAACTGCAGATGGATCACAGTTCTGGAGTATACGTTGCTGTTTTTTATACATGACATTGTGGTTGCCCGAGTGTTTACGTGTCTGCATGTGCCTGTAGTAGGAAAGCAGACTTAAAAAAGCCACACACAGCTGCCTGTGATTGATCTGTAAGACTCCGAGAAGCTGGTTCACACAGTCTGCTACATTATTTACTGAAATTTTACCGCTGCTGCAGCTACAACTAAGGCTATAGCAATATACAGCTTGAGCATCAGTCCTCTTCAGCTGCCACACTCATATTTTCACATTAATGCCAGCATGGCTAAGGATGAAATAAGCTCTCAAACAGATTTTTCTGCAGTAGGTTTGAGCGAGCATGTGAGTGTAGGGAATACAATCTCTCCTGAAAAAAAAAATCCCTTCACATCTAAGGAGTCTGTGGTGTACAAATGGAAAGTGTTTGAAAAGAAGAAATGCCCCTCCAGTGGCCTATACACAAATCTCTGGAGCCATATGATCTCAATCTTCTAGGCCTAAATTAAATTTTCATCCATGTTTGTGTGTCTGCAAACGTGCATGTATGTATGTAACAAAAAAATTATGAGTGGTGTTCCAGTCTGCGTAAAAATGTTTGTTTTCCCTTATTAAAAAAACAAAGTTCTTCCATGGCTGTAAAACCTTCCCATGTTATGATCCCACAGCACTCCATCCCTGGTTATTATCAACAACATCCTAATCCCTTCGATCCATCTTCAGCCTTTCGCTATTTATCTCTCTATTTATACATCTCTCTACAGTATATACTGTATTTCTGCTGACACCACACCTGCACCTCCCTCCCCACAGGGCTCTCAGAGAACAGAGTCCAAGCGCCCCCGATGGCCTTGCTCCCACAGCCAAGATGACTAATAGCCCCCACAGGGCGAGAGGCCACAGAAGTGAGGCGCAAAGGTGAGAGAGAGAAAATCAAGGGCTGCATTGTCTTGCACGCCTTGTAAAAGCTTCCTGTGTTGGGTGGGCTTTGGCTGCTTAAAGCTCTGTTCACACAGAGATAGTGTTGTGAATTAAATCCTTTGTGTCCATTTAGAGGGGGAGAATATTACTAGGCACAACAGGATTCTTATCAAAGAGCACTGAGTCATCAGATAGCAGCATAGTTCCATACATGGTTCTGTTATGTATTAAAGATGCACTGATTGGATTTGTAGTTGGCTCATTATGCATTTTGTATTTTACCATGGCTTTCCACTAAAACTGTGACACAAATATTGGATGGAAATTATAAATAATAAATTTCAAATACAGCACTTGGTTTAACAGATAAGGCAATTTATTTTAATAAGCCAACAAAACCATTGAAAAGTCCAACTTCCTTACTCTGTCTACAGCACTTACTGAAGATGTTTTTAAAAAAAGATGTTTAAAAAGTCATAAATATCCATCCATCCATTTGCCATAACTGTTTATCAGGGTCACAGGGGGCTGGAGCCGATCCCAGCTGACATTGGGCAGAAGGCAGGGGAACGGCCTGGACAAGTCAGCAGTTCATCACAGGGCTGACACATAAACAAACAACAATTCATGCTTGCATTCACACCTAAGGGCATTTTAAATTGGGTCATAAATATTGTTTTATTTTTGAAAATGGCTTAGTAATTTCCTAAAACAGCTGAACGCTGTTGTTTTAAACAAACATTAGTTAAACCAAAGTAATTAACGCACATTTAGTGCTCTTGTGTGTATTTACAGCAGAAGAACGTATTTAGGATGCACTCAAAATAAACTACAATGTTCATGTTGATCATCACTGATGTGTTTTTAATTGCTTTTGGACAACAATTGAGCTCTACAGCACAGAAGAATAAGCTATATCCGACTTTGGATGAACAACAACATACTGTTGGTAGGATGAATTCAATTGTTGGCTTCAGTCTTTTCATTTGTTTTTTTGGATTTGTTGATTGGGTATTATACTTATGTGTTGCATGCTTTTATAAAATAGTGCAGTTGAAAGTTAGCGTGTGTTTTATGTGGGTTCTTTCAGTATAGACTCTTTTTTTAGGTTAATATATTCAATAAGCTTTAAAAGACAATAATGGGCTACATGCACATCAAATGTACTGCTGTATGTCAGCTACAGGTAAGCGCTGTACCTGTAGGCGACAGGCTGCTTTCTTAAAAGTGACTTTACTTCTTGTAGTCTGGCAATGGCAATTACAAAAGAATAGGATGATGAAATTTGCTGCAATCACCAGCATAAAAGTCAAGACATTACAATGGAGTGCTCAAAAATGAAAATCAAACCCAAGTTGTCAAACATAATGCTGATATTGGAGGATTTGTGTTGATGTTGGCAAAGAGTTTTCACAGTCTAATCAGAAATATTTCTACAATATCTGCAGAGTATGGTTAAGGTCAGGAAGCTACAACTTCAGGTGAGAGATGGATCATTGTGGTTGAATAATTTAAAAAGCAATCAATTGCTGGTCAGGCACACACACAGCCAACAAAGTGGAACACATTACAAGTTGTTCACCCTGACCTCCTCCCTCTCAGAGACAAAAAGCCACAAAAATAATCATAAATAAGACCCTGACAGCGCACTGAATCACATCAACTTGCAATAACACTGATGCCACTGCTGCTAATGTACAGGCTTAAAGAGGAAACATCAAGAAAGGCTGTTTTGATGCACATCGTATGCTGCTAGTATATTTCATTATATTCTCTTACATAAGTATCAAACTATTTCCTTGGCATGATCATCACTATCGTACATAAATCATACATTGCAGAATTGCCAAGATGAATATTTCCCAGGGACTCTGGGCTGGGATTTGGGAACATCTGAATATGTTTTCAAAAGGTTCTATGACAGAAAAAAAAAAGGAATAAATTTCACATTGACAAGATGAAAAAGATTAAAAAACTGTAGCTGGAAAATAGATCATGTTTGAGACAACCATTTGCATAAAATTAGTATTATCAAAGGGGCTTCTGTCTTGGCAGACATGGAAGATTCACACAATATTAAAATCCCAGATGATCTGCGCTATTACTACAAATCACTGGGCGTCCCCCAGGTAATATTAGTCCTGTGTGAACGGAGCTTTTTACTTCATCTCATCCCAGGCTTCGTACTTACAGACTGTTGAACGAGTGGAGGATATATGCATGTTGAATTACTGTGTAAAAAATGTGTGCAGATATAGATGCAGTACATCCCTTATTGATTTTTTTATGCCTTTGTGCTTGCATAAATATACAATGAATATATCTACAACAGCCCGCTGTCATCTTATAGACTCATTTATATATTTATTTTTCAGCAAAAAAGTTTGCAGTGCAAACAAACACAGACAATGTTCATCAAGACTGACTGATTGATTCAAAGTGTTTTGTCATTGAGGGTTGAGATACTACACACTGCAGTGAAGCAAATCTGCAATACAGTGAAGGGACTTCAATTCAAAGCACCGCTGACATCAGTGTGTAGATGTAGCTGCAGTGCTTACCCTTGTTGTCTGGACATTAGAGAGGTGATAAAACAAAAACAACTACAGAAGGAGCAGCTGAGAAACCTGGCAGCATTATTCTAATGGTAATGGTATTGGACTGTAGTCACAATATACTTGACGGTAAAAACAAGTGGGACTTGCTTGCTTGCACTTATCTTGCTAGTGTATTATTATACATATGTTTGCTGAGTTGTAACATAGAACATTCAATTGCCTGCAGCTTTACGCTCGAAAGGACTGAAAGACTCTGAGGCAGTTTGTGTGGTGGTATCGAAATCTCTATCAACAATGATGTCGTACTAATCGATTTTCCACCCGCCATGCTGACACATAAACACTGTAAAGAGTTTAGAAGGATATGATAGTGTTGCACATACAGTAATATGATAATGATGTAACTGATTTTGCTGAAGTCACACAGATTGTTCCACATCTGTCTCCTCCTTATGTCTGTTTTAATAGCACACGTAGAAGAAACAGAAAAGGAAATCCAATTACATGAACGATGAGTCAGACCTAATACCACAAGGGGAGTTAATCAGACTGATCCAATTAAGCAGAGCTGAATTTGCCTCTGTAAAACTGAGGTGAGGATTTGCAAAGTGATGTAAAGAGACAACAACGACTAATTTCAGAGAAATAATGGAAAAGTAACTTCCCGTTGCCTCTGCACACAGACAGCTTTTAAAATATGACACCATTACACCACACTATTAAATTCAGTTGGCTTATGAAAGAGTGAATGTGTCCTCAGAAATAAATGATGTGAAATGTGCTTTTGTGGTCCTGATGACACTGGAGATGGTAGAGAGACTATTTCCAGAGCGGAGAATAAAAATGGCATAACAGACATAGATGGAGAGATACAGAGGTAGAAAATGATAAAGACAAAACCGCAGGATGAGACAGAGAGAGAGAGAGAGAGAGGATTCAGCTTTGATGAAAGCCCTTCAGAGGCGGAAAGTCAGAGTCAGGACGGCTGCATTGGCCTTAATAGACTGTCTCTATGAAACATAATACAAGGTTAAAAAAATACACAGACCCACAATACTAAAAGCTAGACTACAATCTGCAACACAGCTCTCAATATTAAAAGCAGTGAGGGCCAGGAGAGGCCACTGGCTTCTGCTCACAGAATCATCACTTTATAGAACCAATTGCCAGATGGGTACACTAAGGCCAAATTATAAACAACTGATAAATAACTGAAAGAAAAAGCCTGTCAAAAGGCCATTTATGTAAAATCCATTCCACAATTACAAATGTTATTCCAAGAAAGTTTGTGGAATGACCAGTGTTTACCGTACAAAACATGGACAAATAAGCTGAAATACATAACAAATGCAGATTATTCCGTACAGGGGAGGAAGGCATGAAAGACATTTTCATGATGAGCATAAAAATATGTGAACATATGCTCTAGAGGAGCAATGTATGAGACAGTGCTCTCTACCACCACCAACACTACCACACAAAATGGAAATGGAACTAGCAAATGACATAAACCAGAAGGTTTACCAGTTTTCTGATCATTTTTATTTAAATATTAGTAAATATTCATGGTTCTACACTCACCTTTCCTGTGCTTTCATGAAATAAGTCACTGGTCAAGTGTCAGTATACCAAATTATTCCAAAAATAGAGAGCAGAGTTTTTAAGGTGATACATTTTTGACAGTACCATCACTGCTATGACAGCGTTATTCAATTCACTCCTGATGCTTTTCAAGTGAATAGTCATATTCGTGACCAGCAGTAACCCCAGCAGACACCTGATAAAGACGATACCAAACCAGACAGGTAAAGACACAGCCACAAACGGATCAGCCCAGAATTAGAAGTACTGAATAATACATTTACACTTTTTCCCTCTTATACAACTGACAGGTCTGATGTTTAAATGATGATTTGCCTCAAGGTACCCAAGAGGCATCATGGAGAGAAATCATGAGATACACACACACCTACATATATATTTTGGATTTAAATCATCAGGGAGGAAGAAACATATGCCAAGAAGAGGTCAGGCACACACACATGAATAAACACACACAAAAAACACACCAGACACAACCAGGACAAAAAAGGAAGCCAATGAATAAATAAAACAGAACAACCACCATCTAAAATAGCCCTGACCGAGCTCGGCCCAGGGAGAGACTTTCAGTGAGTGATCTCATCAGTACTGCTGTCGGGTCTGCTCAGTGGTCAGGAGAGCCGGTGTGGTGTTGACAGCTGGCTGTCATTACTCTAGAAGTGAGGGGCGACAGCAGGAGAGGAGGAAGAAAGAGACAGCAGACAAAGGGAGGGAGGTGGGAGGAGAGAGACAAGATGATGGACCTGAGGAAGAACAAGTCAAGAAAATAAAAGGAAAAGGAGGTAAAAGGAGAGGTGGAGTAGGACCTCCTGACCTTGTCGGATTCCAGATGGGTTCATTTTTTGTCAGTTCAGCTTTTTATGTCACTCTAAATTAAAGCATGTGACATATGCCTCGACTATTACCGTTTCTAATTCAGGCCTTATTACTTTTTGCTATTGTAGTGTCACTGGGTATCTTAAAACAGATTTTAGTGATTAAAACTGTGTTTTGCAGGTGTACATCAGAACACACAGTATGATAAGGTCATTTTATATACAGGTTCTCCATTGTCTTATGGGTTATCCGGTTGTTTCTCACTCCAGTGCAGTTATCATAATTGTCTCTGATCACTGCATAATATTTTGATGTAGATCTGCATTGAGATCTTTTTTTATTATAATACGTGTAAGCATTGTGCAACCTTGATGGAGGTGTGCTTCCTAGTTAGCACCTTCCTTATCCACTTTTACATTTCATTGCTTAAATGTTACATTTTACATTTCAAATGGAGTTCTTCGTAGCTTTTGTGGCACCTCACACAAACCTATTTCTATGCAAATGAATTTTAAACAAACAAAATGTACAAAATGCTTACTTTTAGGCCCTGCATCTAAAAGTTTACTGAAATACTTGCAGCATGAATAGTACTAAATATAGTACTAGTGGTGGGCAAATAGCAGCCTGTGGCCCTGTAAATAACACAAAATACAAAGAGTTATGTACAGGTAAATACTGCACTTTTGGAAGATCAATCAATATAGATGACATATACAATAAACACTTAAAACAATCTATAAATTAGGTATAATGACTTCAACACTATTAAAATATTATCAGAACCTCTCCCTTCCAGATGGCATACTGTAACCTGAATTTGACTTATGAATACAACTCCACCATGCAGGATTTGCTTACTAAAAGCTGAAGTGTAAGACGAGTGACACAGGTGGGAGGTCAGAGAAGGGGGGATGAAGATCAGAGCCAGAAGGGAGGATGAAGTGAATTACAAAGCAGGCGGAAGAGTGAGGGAAAAGACTTCATGACGGAGGGAGAAAAATTTAAGAATAGAGGGTGCAGACAGGAAGAAGGGAGATGTGAGAGATGAGGAGCCAAGAGGAAGATGGAGGACGGAAAGAGAAAAGATGGGGAGAGAGCAGGGGGAAATCAGATGGAGACGGTGGGATGGGGGAGGGGTGACTGAAGGGCAGCTGTTGAAAAGAACGAAGGCCGAGCATCCGAGGGACCCCCAGTGAGCGGTCAATGTGTGTGTATGTGCGGGTGTTTTGACCATGTGTGCGTGTATGAAGCATAATGTGGTGACAGACAGAGATAGTGAGTAGGGGCAAAAGAGTTTGGAAGCAAGAGGGAGAAGCAAAAAGACATTTTTAAAAAGAGAGAGGCGAATAGAGACACAGAGAGAGAGGTGGATCTGGCCCAATGTGGAGAGGATTAAGGATTTAGGGCTTGTTGGAACAGCCCATGTTTACATGGGGCCAGAAATATACCTCTTGCCTGGAGATGTGTGTATTCTGTGAATCCAAGTTGGATTTAGATTTTTTAAATTTAAAGGAGGGAATATGGTTAGCACAAGCAACAAACTCCACAAGTCTTTGTTGGTGGAAACGCCAAGGGCATTGTTTGTGCCAATTTAAAACCCTGCACACAACAGCGTGACTGAGCTCCTGCATTCTGCAACATACAATAGTTGTTTTGAGATTGTTTTTGCTTTTTTGCCAAGTTTACATGAATGTACAAATATTTCAAGCACAGCAGAGGATGCACCTAACAACCATAGAAGTTTAAAAGAAAGTATGAAACACCACAGCTTTCACTCATGCTTTTGTTTGCTTTGGAGACTGAAATGAGGCTGAATCGGGTTTCTTTAAAAGTTGGTGCTTGTGTGGTGAGTTCACAGAGGGGGCATGATGGGAACACTCAGCTTCAATCAGATCACAATCCATAATAGATGCCCATGTAAATATCTTATGAGGGGGAGCCATGGAGAAAATGACTCTGTACTCAGGAACACACACAGACATACACAAAGAACCACAAGTGCAGAGCCACAAAGAGCAGACATCCCTCACTGTCATGGAAGGGGAAAAAAAAGTGTAATAGAGTGTATTTATCTAATATTCATGCACTATCTTAATGGATCTTTTGTATGAAAGTGTTCTTGTTTTCACTGTTGTCTGTGTGTGTTCAACAAAAACAGGACTACTTGTAAAAGACCCGACTTTGCTTCTGAATGTGATTTTTGAAAAATACATAAATAACAAATGTCCTTACTTCATCTGTGTTGGTATAAAAAAGTAAACATTGTTGGAAATAAAGCAATAAAATATACTGGTGTGAACTCAGCAAACTCAGTGATGCACTTTGTTGGATACTGCAAATGGAAGCACACATGAATCTACGCCTACACAAGTAGGCTGCCTGAGCCTTGCAAAGTTTGCTTGCATCTTAAAGTCACATCAATTTACAAATTAGTACAATCTGTCAAAACAGTAATGTCAAACTTTAAATTCCCAATGCATGAAAAACCCTTACTTCTTGAAAATATACTGTATATCTATTTTTAAAAACATCTGACCTGATGTTGATACAATATGCTGCACCAACATTGGAAACATATCTTTCTGACACATGCTGCAATGTCTTCTCAGTGTGAGTTTGACGAAACTGTGATATCACATTTCACTTTAGAGCAATGGTAAAGGTCCAGTGTGTAGTATGTAGGGGGATCTAGTGGCAGGATATTGTTAAAATTTAATATATGAACAAGTGTGTTTTCATTAGTGTATAATTGCCTGAAATTAATAATCATTGTGTTTTCATTAGAATAAGCCCTTTATATCTACAGAAGAAGTCCACTATGTTGTGCCGCCATGTTTCTACAGTAGCCCAAAACAGACAAACTAAGTACTGGTTCTAGATGGCGAGGGTAAGGCAATGGGTATTCTGTTGGCTGCAGTACTGTAGACATGAGCAAAAACAGTAAGCAGTAGAGTAAATGAAAGCAAAAAATTCAGAGGCACACACTCTAATAATAATTCTTAAGTAATCTGAAGGC
Organism: Sciaenops ocellatus; assembly: GCA_033000465.1. NCBI lineage: Eukaryota > Metazoa > Chordata > Actinopteri > Sciaenidae > Sciaenops > Sciaenops ocellatus. The sequence goes on from CP136870.1 coordinate 9,174,612, forward strand.
TGACAGGATGGTGGTTAGAGGTATTTTTTCTTGCCAGAAAGTAGGAAATATAAGAGAGCAGAGGGAGGATTTCATCACTGAGTTGATGGTCAGAGTCATAAAGAATAGTTCGACCTTTTTGCACTGTTCTGACAGACATATTGTTACTGCCATGCCCCTGTGGTTTTACTGGCAGTCATTAGACTTTAGGACATCCCTGTCTTTGATATTCAAGTTGTAAATGAGGTAGACTCACTCATAGAAGACAAAAAAACATACTGGTCAAAGGTATGTCAATACTGAAGGACCTTAGCATGGACCTGAACAAAGGGAAAGTTCCTCTGTACATGTGGGTGGAACAGAATATCTCGAGGAATTGTAATTTTGATCTAGCAGTTGCTTCAAAAATGTATCTTTTTGTCAGCTGTCTAAATGAACAGTAGGAGACACCATTTTCATTTATTCACGCATTAGAAGAAGGGGAAGAAAAGGTTGGAAATGTCTGTCAGATGTGAGCAGCTTCGAAAAACAGGTTCATTGAATTACAAAATTAGGTAGTTGGTTCGACTTCATGCTTGATACATTTTCAGTTAAGTTGTAATGTAACCTCTGCTCTGTTTGTATTTCCTGTCTTCTCATTAATTCCTTTCTTTGTGATTTTTTTTTTTTTTTTTTTTTTTGTAAAATACTGGAGCTGAAGATGACACATAACTGTCACCGTCATGTTACTAACAAATAGAAAATGGCAATAACAAAAAACACTCCCCACCTATTCACTTACAAGCCCATTATTTAATAACATGGAAGTTTGGAGTCTGTTATGGGCCATCTGGGTGGTGATGATATTATGAATGCAGATGCAGCGCAAAGCCCTGAAACGCCCCACAGGGGAACACTAAAAGCAAACCCTGACCCTGTTGAGCATCAATAATTCAGCATAAATCAGGGTTAGAATAAGTGCAGAGCCAAACGACACATCATTTCTTCAATGTGCAGAAGAGACGATGGGCTCCGCCATCATAAAGTTTGCATAAGGCCCAAGCCTCCCTGTTAGCTGTCCACAAGGTTGAACATTAGCTCCATTATGATGAAAAAAAGGAATGTTGACGGGAAGAGAATGGGAGGAGAAAATGGTGGTGAGTCATTGACCATTCTGGGTCTCTTCTGAGACCCACCTGGCGCAGAGAAAATGGAGCTGGACGCCACCATTGTGGATATAGGAGGCCACCAGTGGCTGGCAGCCCAGCTGGCTAACTGGCATGCAGGACTGCCGGGAACACAGTCAGCCATGTCAACATGGAGCCAGAGGGAAGGAAGGTGTTGGCGAGTCTTCATGGATAGATGAAAGAGGGAAAAAAGTACTAAAGTCAAGAGCGCATGAAAATGGCAAAGACACGTCCTGATTATCTTCCCATTCCACTTGAACTATTATTTTTTTCAGTCTTAACACATGGCTGCCAAAAGATGCATGAATGGTTTAAAGAAAGAGATGACCCTCTAACTAGTGATTTTACGGAATACCCTTTTTCATGGATTTTCAAACTGGTCAACCTACTAATAAAGTGATGAGGGCATACAATGAAATCACTCTGTCTGCCAAGATCACTTACATCTGTGCTCTACTGTGACATTTTGGTAAACACTGTGGCAAGTACAAAGCATCTGGGCTGTGTCTGAGACATTGCAGCCCATTCTCCGATGACTGATGTTGATATTGTTCATAACAAGTCTATGGCTGGCACTTTTTCAAGAAAATCAAGCTCAAACAAACAAGTATGTTATCATTTAAGCATGATACATACTTGTTTGGTTAAACCAAGTCCATGTTATACAAGTAACATTTTTGTCATTTCCTGTGACTCTGCTGTCCATGTGAGTTACAAGCTGACTTGTGGTAACATCACTTTAAGTTATGTTGTATTATACAAAATCAGCCAACAACCACAGTTCTCTTTCTTTGGTGTCAAATCAAAACTTTTTTTTTTTTTTTTACATCTTACTTCTCAGGATGTATTAGTGTCATGACAGACAAGAACAATGTACTAATTTACTGACAGGGCAACAGGGTATGCAATAGATCAGAGTGACGGGTGTTTGGCAAAGACCCCCTCTGTACAGGGAACTACAGGAACTGTGTAATTGGGAGCACTGAGTTCTTGTTCCACATTCAGCCCCATGACATACAGTATCATATAGGATTACCTAACCGTGTAGTTGTAGCATTCCTTCTAGCATTGGGTTAATTCTTTGGGAACGAATGCCAACATGTCAGCTTTAAACATTTGAGCCAACAGGGTTTACCAGCCATATATCATTAAAAAAAACAAAAACCTTTGATTTATAACATGTAAAGCTTTTTTTATATACCAAGTAAAATAAAAACTATTAGCTAATTTTGGATTTAGTTTAATTTAAACTGGATTTAAGTTGCCCTCTACAGTGATTTGCATTAACAGGTGACTGAGATTTGCATTTTTATGGAGTTCCCATGGCCTTCTTTTGCCCTTAACTCTCTTTGAACAGGCGAGGCAGGAGATAGGGATGTTAATTATGGACCACAAGGACCACAATGGGAATGATCTCAATGGCTTTATTGTGTTATCCCAGATAGGTTTTAATTGAATTATGGACATGATGATGGGGACCAGTGTAGAGCGGAATGCTGAACAAAGTGTTCTCTTTTTTTAAACAAATCAAATTAACCCAATCAATTACACTAACAAAGTTTAGTTTCTTTTCAGAACAATACAATCATTTCTAATTTCATGTACAAAAAAGGATCATAATGTTTGTGTAGCGCGACGGATACAATGGAGGTCACCATTCAAGGTCAGGGTGTTTGTTAACATTATAATGCAAAAAAAAAAAATAATAATAATAATAATGTTGGATAAATGAAATATTCAAGTGACCTACTTACTATGACCCCTTTGGTCTTTTCTTTGGTCATAGTTTCTCACCATTTCTCTAATGAAATAGAGCAAAATATATCACTACTCTGCATATAGTGAAAGTATTTTACAGTACATGCATGAAACAATTTCACTCTCAATAGTCACTAAACTGTAAACACGTTGATCATACTGAAAAATTTGTTCTTATAGCTGTTATTAATATTCATAAGTGCAACTTTGTGGCTAGCAAGGCTTCAAAACTGTCAGCAGCAAACAGATCCACTTCTCTGCTTGTTTCATTCAGGGCTTTCATCTAATGTTCCTTGTCATTTTTATAGGTCAATGTTTTTGTTTTTTTTTTACTTTTTTTTGTTGTTGTTTGGGGGACAAAAAGGGACCTCAAAGGAAATCTAGGATAAAAATGCAAATGAGTTAGATGATAGTCTGAAGGCATCAAATTAAATAAAGCGTTTCATTTCCACAAATGCTCTCAGATGATGACTAATTTGTATCCTCCTGTAACTCCAATATAGACAGCGGAAAGTGAAGGAAATTATTTTCAGCCACTGTACTGTGGCTGAACTATATGTACAGAAAAAATGGCCTGGGGCACATACATACCATCATATATGAATAGGCATAAATACTTAAACAAAGCAGACATAAACAAAAACAGCACAACACAGGCAAAAAAATAAATGCGGGCCACACAAAGACAAGCGCTTATAAACATATAGAAAGTGCACATTTCATTTCTCACCACCAGAGTCCCTGGGCCCCTGGCAGAGAGACAGACAGGGGTCCCAGAGGAAAGAAAGAGGATTACAGGAGTAAACAACACGATCATATGACACTTTTAATAATGTCCCCTTTCTCTCTCCTCCTCCTCAGTGTCTGGAATCTCCTTCGCCTCATTCTCAATTCATATTGTAAGTCCCTGTGCCTGTTGTCCTGTTGTGCTTTTGTGTTTTGTTTCATCTGTTGACAACACTAACAGCATGAGAGGGAGATTGCTCACAGAGTTGAGAAATGACTCAATGCTTTAAATGAAATCAATGTGACATGACACTCAATTGGAATCAGCAGGTAAAAGAATGATAGCTGTTAATAGATTGTGACACTTTTATTCATTCTCTTGAAGGCAGTGCAACTAATGACAAAAAAAATTCTTGCACAGCAAAAGTAAAATCACAAATACCAGCCAATCCTTCTACCTACCTATTTTCATATATATGTCTACTTGTGTATGTACTGTAGGTCTTATTACTTGGGGCTTCACTCATGTCACTGTATAACAATAAGACACTAAAGCCTTGATCATACTTCAGTACAGACACAGCTACAGACTGGCACTGACCCACTACTATACATACTATTATCTGGGGTCTGTTAACACAGACACACAAAAAGGTATGCACTTTCTGTAGTCTGTCATGTTTTTGCATTTTGCTGAATTTTATAAAGTTTATAAAGACAAAACCAATTTTGTTGTACGTTTTCTGCACTTGGATCCTATCAAGCAACCATGCAGTATGCTGAAATGTCAGACGTTTCAGGGAGGGATACTAAATAAAAAGACTCGGCAAAACAAACACTTCCTATGCACACAAACGGACTGACACATTGTTGGCGAAAGTCTCTCTTGCCCTATTCAAACCACACCATATTCAAAGTGCAATCTTCTTTTTGAAGCTCTCTCTTTATGCTGTGAGAGGATGCGGATTGATATATGCATACATTTGGCCTAAGTGGCCATTATTTATTTACCTTCAACATATCTTCAACATTACAGTAGCTTCAGCCTGGCTTGAAGCTACAACATGAAACATACATGACAACTGACAAACGTGAGGTTGAAGGATAGGAGAAATTGGGGAAAGTCTTTATTCGCTATTTTTCTGGATGTGGCAGAGAAAGATGACATCCCCATTCTTAATCCTGTCTACAAAACTCTGATTAGTGAGGTTTTTTTTCACTGGGAAATTAATATTATTTAGCTCAAAAATTTGATAAGTGGGCAGCACTTCAGAGGTGTGGAAACAGGCCAACAGTCTCTCCACTCAAAAACAACCTTGACAACTATCTTTGTTTAACAAGTTAATATTTTATTACTCAAAATGTATCTACAAATCAGTGACAAGATGTGTTATCCTTCCTGTCCTACAGTAGCGTAGTAGAGTGTCCACATAAAATGTTCAACTTTTACTTACATAATGTATTTGCATTTGTCAGGCTTATATCATTTCTATGGACAGCCGGATGTCTGTAGCGGGTTTTATGTCAATCTGATATACATTGTGGCACACTGGTTCTCAAAGTGATGGGCAGACTTCCCCTGGGGGGCACATGAGTATGGGAAATAATGTGGCATGCATCTAAAGTTGACTGAGTCTGATTCATGGGGGAACAATTACCAAGGAAGAGCGCTTTTTCCAGACAGCAAAACAACATCAAGGTGGACAGATTTTTCACAGGTACAGTAAGGATAGAAACACAGAGCAAACAAGTTAGTCACATCTTAAATATGAGGAAAGGAAATCTTGCTCTCAGGCTTTCTGTGTAGTAGGAGAGACTTTTGTCTTTAGTGCCTAAGTGTAGGCAGATCATATTTTTAAAGTTTGATGAAATTCCAACTTGAGAAAAAGTTGCAATAATGGCTACAACTTGTACACACAGGTTTTCAAAGTTAATAATGGCCTAGTGTTAGTATTACGAACATCTCTACAGTGACAAAATGCATCACCTCTCCAAATCATAACAAAAGCTGAGTGGTACGGTCACCCTTTACTTTTACAAGTGGGCCTACAGGTGGAGTAGAGATGTATTCTGTTTGTCTCTTTTAAAAAGTCAGACTAAGAGATATAGCAGTGTCAAAAACAGGAGAAGATGGTACTTAGAATAACCTTGAATCACTTCTGATTCCTCCCACAGGTGGATTATTTAAACACTTATCAAAAAGGGCAAAACATAGCACAGATTTATCCTGTTCTGAAAACCTGCATAATTTAAAACTTGGGGATTAAGTGATGTTCTTATTCAGAGTGACTTACAACGGATGAGTGAGTAGGATTCATTGTCTTACTCAAGGACACATGGCTATTGATAGCTGTTTTTTTTTTTTTTTTTTTTTTTTTGGATATAGCAGGGACAAAACCTGTAACCTTTCAGTTATGGAACAATCTCTGCACTACCCCCCCCCCCCCTTCCACCCACCCACCCCATTAATCAAAAATGCAGACAGAGAGGGAGAGAGGCATATCAAAGAATGCCCCCTAAACCACAGGCACACATGCAATTTGAGTGATCAATGTGAGAAGTACACTTTCCAACAATTCATATATTCAGAGACCCACAAGCAAATCCATAGTGCATCTGCTTGCCCCCACAAACTCTGTCTACTCAGCAAAATTAAACACATACACAGTATAATGTACATAATTTGAATACCGAGCTCATTTATAACATTGCTGAAAATTCATAAACTCAGACACTATACATTCACCATGTATAATTATAACTTTCTTATCGCTTCCATGTTATATAAGTCTTCCCCACGCACATACAGTCGAGCACACAAAATGTCATTAACCAATTGCATCAAAACACCTACACATAAATCTATTGTCTGCAGTGTCATATCAACATGCAAAGCCACACACATGCAGGAACATAATTGTAATGTTCAATTACAGAATATGCAGCATACACACAAACACTCTGGTGTATAACTTCTCCCTCCTCATTTCTTTTGCTGGCTGACTTGTATTTCATGATACAATGTCCCAGACATCCACAGAGAATAATTAAGTGACTCCCAACACTTTTGCTCCTCATAATGGCTAATCTAAAGATCATTAGTAACAGTATACGCTTGACTTGTGTTATTTATTATGCTGTTCTGTTTCCTATTAAAAACTCCGGCTGGATCGTGATTGATGTCGAGTTGCCTCCATGCATGCATGTGTCCACGCAAGCTCGGTGTTAACAAACAGCATGTGTGATTTCAGCCAGTCAAGGGTCTCACTTGCAGAGGAAATTGCTTTCAAGTCGTGGTTACCAATCATCATTGGTACATTATGAAATCTCAAGGTTGAGTTTCAACCAAGGAAAAGAAAACAACATTTCTTCTCTGGGCGTGAACATTTATCTACAGTGCTGGTATCAATGTGCTTTATTCTCTGTTGCTACATTTATGGTGTCTCAGTAATTCTCAGAAATACTGTATGAGTCCTGCGCTGGCTCTGTTTTCCTCCACTGAATTGCTAATATAGTGTTTCCGCTATATTCATTTTGTGACGGCGGCCCTCTGCTCCAAAATTATTGCTGCCGCTGCTTCAGAATTTTATGAAATGTCATGAAGTCGCAATTACACGACACTGCAGAGCTGTCCGCTCCACTGAACCCAAACAAACTATCCTCAGCTCTCTCTCCACTTTGAGGATGAACAACTGGAACAGTGACAGGACGTCAATCACTCGCAAAGTCATGACAAACAAATAAACATCAGCATAAGTACAGCATCTTCTCCCCTGGCAGTGCAAAAAAAATAAATAATTAAATAAATAAACAGGCCAGAGCAAAGTCAAGAAGCTTTCTCCTTATTAAAGAGAAAAATACAAACAGACACCTTCTGGAATCAAGTTTCTTTCTTTCACCAAACTAAGATTAGTTTAACTGAAGATCCCTTTTAAATGCAGCTGGTCTGTGAACCAACGAGTTTTGGGTGTCTAAGAAAAGTGGCATACAGTGCATCAAAAAGGCATGGCTAGAAGAACATCAACAAATGTTAAACTATGTTTTAGATAAACATTTTTAAACAAATATTTGACTTTTCCATCCGATACTTATTTGGGACACTGTATAAAATATATACAAAAAGATTTTTATGACCTTGAAAATTAGATTTCACACTGCCAACTTACCCTTGTACATCACTTTAAAATTGTTATTTGAGCAGTGTGTGCCTCGAGGGATGTATAGATTTTACTGTTGTCAAGGTGGAATTTCCCTGTTAGGTAAAATTAAATTTATGGAGACATGGAAGGACCACAATGGGCAGCTGCATCCTCGTGAAAGACATGCATATAGTATTTTCTTTTTTTTTTTTTTTTTTTTTTTAGACCTCAAGTATTTTAAGAACTCAAGTTTGCAGGAGCCTGCATGACTCAGACAGAATCCCAGGAATGAATCAGCAGACTGGGGGAACATGCAAAATCTAGTTTGATCAAGGCATACACTCACCAACATCACAAATATGGATATGGTCTCTCTGTTACCGATTAATACAACTTTTAGCCAGCCTATTAATGTTGTAAAATGCTCTGCTCTAAACATCTGGAATATCACAGGCAAACTATAGTTGGATGACTTTTTTCTATTCTCAGATTCACTCACTTAATCTTGGTGTCAGAGAAACATCTTGTTTTTGAGGATATTATGAGTTTTATTCAGATGCCAAAAAGGTAAGCCTGAGGATATTACACAAATTATTCAAACTATGTAAAAGATGTGTCCCAGCAAAATACACGAAGTCCACTAATATATTTGCACACATTAAAGAACTACTCTTATGGAGCAAGGGGCAAAGTTTTTCTAAACAGCCATATGGGGAATGGAGATGTGTATGTCAGATCTATGGAAAAGAGACGGCAAACTGGTTTGTAATTAAGGATTTAAAATGTACAAGTCACTCGTGCTGATTAACTGGGCTCTGCACCTCTAAATGCACAGTAGGGCGCAAATTGTAGAAATTCATTTTAAGGTCTGATAGTATACTCAAAATCACTTCAAAATTGGCCACTTGTCGATTATCCCTTCAACTGTCGATACACGATCCGATCAGCAATTAGTACATGCCTAACATCATTCATTTGTTTGGAATAAACAGATGAACTGGTCAGCTGTCACTATCAAGTTCACCAAATTGGGTGAAATTCCCAAACAAAATCATGCCAATCTTTTTTTAACACAGCTCTTTGTTACAAAGTTTTATCCTCCTCTGCAAAGAGGAGGATAAAATTTTATCAATTCCATTGTTGAAAGCAGAGTATAACAAGAGAGAAAGTACAATAACAGCAGCAATTCTCAAAAAAGGTAAATGGCCAACCAAATCACCCTGACATTTCATGCTGATACTTTCCTTGATCCATAGAGCCGCCCACTGTATGAAAGCCAATGGAGATGGATGGGTCTGCCTGTCCCTGAACAATATAGGATGCAGTCAACCATACAACTAGTGATAAAAGCCAAAGTTATCACCCTCCAGACTTTTCCCCTGAGAGAAGCTTCACAGTGCTGACTTCTCTTTCGCATCCAAGACCACCTCAATCTACTTTTGATATACCCTAATAACCTAGCACTCTTCCCAGCCTTTGAATGATGATGACATGAGCAAAATGCCAAACGGTAGAGGCAGTTTGTCCCATTCAAAATGCCACAGACAATAGTCACTTTAAATACAGCCAGAAAAACATTATGTCTCATTGTCATATTCCTCACACAATTTCACTCAGGCTACTATGGTAACTATGTCAATAATGTTTAACACACTTAGCATGCAGACCTTGAAAATCCTTGTTTTTTTTGTTTTTTTTAATGGTGAATGAAAAGCTGACCTTTCTTATGTCATATGAAAAAGGATAATTTCTTGTTTTGCTTAAGGAAGTTCTTAAGTGAATTTATTGTAATTTGGGGAAAAAAATCCTTGCAAATGAAATTTCTGTTTTTACTTGCTTGAAAGAAATAAAAAAACATATTTGTTGGGTGGATACTTCACCGTCAGACCTACTTCCATCAATTGGAGCTATGTGCCTGGTGACTATCTGGTTCTTCTAATTTTATAAGAATATTACATTAACATTCAAGGAACATCAACCAATATCATTACTGCCTCTGGAAGTCTTTGAAACATAGTAAGATAGACATTTACAGCCTTCCTGTGACTGTGAACAATATTTTCCACCATGCTCCATTCTGTTTATGTGAAGTTCCGCATCATGCAAGCCAATGATCAAGCTAGGACATTCTGAACTGATACAGAAGTATTTAAGCATAATTCATAAGTGTTTTGGGAGATACTGAGGATATGAGTGGACAATAGAGAAGTGGATTTTGCTGCAGTACTGTTTTGAGAAGTCTTTGATATTTTGATTTGATATTCTATAAATGACATGAATACAAGCTGACAGCTGCTGTCCTTCATGCAGGAGCAAGCTAGAATATTTTAAAGCTACATTTCAAGACTCCATGAAGTGAGCATTTTATAATTAAAATATACATTTTGGGTGGAGTACCCCTTAATTAGCTGGACTAAGTTTTAAAAGAAATTAAGTTGTACAATACATGCATATCAAGAGAGGCAAAACTTACAGTACATGGCATTCACTCTGTCAGGTTATAAGCAACCATAACTCAAGACAAACTACCTTCCATCATTGTACAACTTTCAGTTATTAGCAAACAAGTACAAAACCTCCATCTGGCTTCACCCTTGCTAAGCCACATGAGAGATAGTGTTTACTCTCCACTGTTTGCCATATTATAAGCTGTTGGCTTTCTTGCCCCACAAGCAACAACAATCAGATGATGTCAGCACTAACATAATGTGCCTTATTTTGGACAAAATCTTAATATTGTGAAACCACAGCACGTTTGAATTGGAAGATAACCTAAAAACAAAGCATACGCGGATCTGCATCTGAGCAGACATTTTGGTGCCATATGTGAGATAATCCCTCTGGATTTAAAGACTTGAACAGAATACAGATGAAATCATTGGAAAGGTAGAGATGTTGAAGAGTATCTTTATTGTGCATGGATTGCCATATTACAGTCAGTGTAATTCTGTTTTCAAGGAATTAAGTGATTGCTACCCCTTTGGGAAGGTTGCATTCCGATATGTTACTGAAGGGATAAAAGAACCGAGGGCAACCAGGAGCAGTAAGCCTGAGGCAGATTTGTTACTCAAGGACACCTTTATGAATTTAAGTGAAACCAAAACTTGATTTTGTCTTAGTTCACATAACAAAAAGGTGAGTTGCTAAAAACAAAAAGAATATTAAAAGATAGTTACAGACAATACACAGGCATAGTTAATCGCAATTTGTTAATCAAAACTATTTCATTGAAATAAAACATTTACATAAAATATCTGGCTTGACTTAAAGGATCAGTGTGTAGGATTTAGTGGCATCTCACACTGTTTGCAGAGTGCAACCCTCTCCACTCAACCTTGTGAAAGTGTAAAGGACAAACTACAGTATGTGTAAAACAAAGATACAGAAGGTCAATTTTAGACCCTTGAAAATATATGAAAAGGCCATTCAAATGCAAGAAAAACACACAATTCTTATTTTCAGCTGATTGCACACTATTGAAAACATAGTTATGGCCCTTATATTCCATTTTTGCCGTTTGGCAGCTGCCAGCACTCAAAGAAAACTTTAATAGAGTGGATCAAATGAACTCAACCAAGGTTTTTTCTGTTTGCTACTTTCTGCAGTAAATACAGAAAAGTACATAACGACCAAAACTAAACAAACAAAACAAAACAACCATAATAAGCACCACAACTGCAGAAAAAGCTCTACTGAGCTCTACTGCCCTATTTGACAGTAAACCTAGAGCAGAAATGAATTATTACACAGTGTGAAACTAATACTAATATCATTTTGATTAGAGGAACAGAAACGGAATGGTGTTATTAGATGGAAAGCCTTCCAACTTATTTTGCAGCCATCCTATGGAGAGCAATAATGGTAATGTCTCTTCTGCACAGACTTAAAAAGCCAAGGCCAGTTTTGGCCCCTCAGGTAAAAGCACATCTTTCTATACAATATCTACTCACATAGCCAATTAAAATGCACAGCACATTGGGGAATGTACATTTGCTATATCGACTGTCTGGGCCCTCCAGCTTTAACCTTCACACTCCTAAATAACAGCTTTTAAATTGGGGGGGGGGGGGGGGGGGGGGGGGGCTTATATAATAAAAAAAATTAAGTTTCTTCTTCAATTACATTTCTCTGGATAAGCATGTGTCTTGAATCTTGAACTGTGAAAATTTAAAGGTCATCCAATTGATCATTAGGTATCAGGGCAGCTGTGTCTAACATGAAAGCACTGAAAATGAATACCATGTGCTGTATAATTGAGCTGTACATTGTCATATTTTTCGCTTTCATCCTTCCCCTTTCCTCTGACATACGATTAAAACAAATTGATACATAAAGGATTTTAAAAACATAATTTCTAATTTCTTTTTCTTTTTGCCTGGCTACCAATGGGGAATTTGGTTCTTTTAAATAATCGATATTCAGTGAGACTGGGCATACTTGAAATACTGAAAATAAAGTGTGAGTGTGAGTGTTTCAAGTGTTCATTTCAAGTGTTTGTTTTAGCCCAGTCTTCACTTCTCTATTCCCCGCCATGGCTAGCTGCACACCTGATAATGAAACCCAGCAATAAGTAATGCTGTGTAAGCAGATAGGGAAGAGCTGGAAATACAAATAGGATCAGCAGTGAAATTGATTATAAATGGGAAACGGGCCACTCTCAGGCACCAGTGAAGCCAAACATTGCCAACATTATTAAGCTAAATTATTGACAGAGTTAGAGACTGTGTCTGGGTAAAAATATCTCAGTGTAGGACACAGGAAAATACAGTCTGTCTACAGTAGACAATGATTTAAATGAATGGCTCACAGCAAATGTTAACTAGTACTGCAACAAAAATGTGTAGTGTCCCTTGGTAGTTCAAGATATAGATATTGTATTCATTCCATCTTGTAAAGGCCTCATTGGATAGTTGGGCTCAAAAAATAAAAGTATCTTACCCACAGACACAATAGAGTTTGTGCAAAATTAAAATGCTGTTATTTTTACAAGGCACTATACATTTAAAATGACCATCAAAGGTCTTCATTAGGGTCAGCATCAGCAGTAGCTTACACATCTTTATTGTCTTTCAATGATCAGTTAAGTGAGAGGATAGTTCCTTGTCAGTGTGCAATCCTATTGGTCAAAAACAAGGAAGTGATACATCATCAATAAAAGAGAGAATGAAAGAAAGAGAGGAAAACAAATGTGAGGGAAGGAAAGAGAGAAGATGAGAGCAGGGCTAAATCAATATGATTAACACAAGAATAGACATAATGTGGTAAATCAAGGTGGACCTGATCTTTTTTAGGCCCATGTACACATGAAATATTATAAATATAGATATTGAATGTTTAAAAACATTATAATCAGGTCAATTGCAATTAAAGTGGGAAATTATTTGGATTGTTGTAAAACAAGACAGCTTTGCAATGTCAGCCAGCAGCATACATGGTTTCAAATGGTGGCTCTTTCATTTTTCATTGAAGTTATTCATTTTTGAATCCATGAATCTCCCTAATAAATTACAGTTCACACAAATTCTCTCCATTTCTGTCCTTTTTCCTTTCGACCCTAGCACTTGATGCCACTCCAACATACTGTTCTCTTTGAAAGGCCCTCATTCTCTCTGGCTTCTAGTTCAAACGGCTGCACTAAAACAAGTAAAAACATTTACAGCCGTTTGGTGCCTCCAAGTATTTCAGGTGATCAAAGGTGAGCCAACAGTTCTGCAGCACCACAGGGACTCCAGCCATTATCATTATTACACCCTCTGTCATCAGGATTTGACCACCATTACAGATGATCTATCATCTTCAATCAGACTTATGATTGCTGCTGATTAGAGCTGAAACCAGCCAATCAGCTGCTCTCACAAATCAAGGGGGCTTTTGCCTTCCTTGACCTTAAAAATATTCACCCTTTCAACTCCTAGAAAAGATACTATACAGTATAGAGTAGAAGAAATCTCCTCTTCCAATATTTTACAAAGACAGGATGTTTAAAAAAAAACAAAAAAAAAACATGACAACATCCACATATTTGTCCTTCAAACCAGAACCGAGGACAGTAGTTTGCATGAGACAGTGACACAGAGAGTGAGAGGGAGACAGTGAGGACGAAAGCAATTAATGAAAACAAAGCCCCAATTCCCAGATGCCTTTGAATTGTCCACTCTCCTGATATGTCCCTGCCTTGCTATGCTGTGCATGCTCTCCCCAGCTGCCATCATGGCTATAAATATCACTTATCACACTAACTGACTTCTCTCTTGAGAGGGAGGGAGAGAGGGAAATAGAGAGAATAAAGGGGACCAAAAATACAGTGCAGGTATGATTGCTTGCCAAGACAAATGGCATCCATCAACTTTAGCTGAGCTCCATATTCATCTGCAATTGGAATCCAGCCATGCATATACAGGGAGGGAGATGATAGCTGGTCTGGTTTGGTCATGTGTGTTGTGCAAACCACCATCTCTGATTCTATAAAACAGTGTATTTTCCATCGGAAGGTTGTATAAAGCACATATAGCTTTTTTTACTTTAAATCTTCAAAAACATTTAAACAGCTCTGACAGATGTAGAATGATATAAACACTGACAGGGTGTTGATTTTAACACTGTGAAAAGTTAAATTAACATTGATGATTTTGCTGTGCAGCAGAGCCCTTGCTGTGCTGATCAATGCAACTGGTGAGAGAGCCAGAGGCATGGTGTGTGTGCACAGGCACGTAGTGTGTGTTAATGTGCATGAGTGAAGCTTTGCCCTTCAACACATACACACAGAGGCAGCATGAGCGTGCTACTACAAATATTCAGCAAGGCTTGTGCATCTTTTTCTCTGCTGCGTGTCACTCCATTAACTGTAGCTACAGAGCAGTGCCTGGTCTAATGCTCATCTCCCTGTGTGAACAAAGTCCATCTGCACAGATACCTACCCTGGCCTACCCAGCGTGGCTCAGCATGGCACAGCAGGACCTGGCAATGCTGCTGGGCCCTAAAGGTAAGCAAATCTCTGCACGAGTCCAGCAATAAACCTAGCTGTAAACCTGGCTTCAGGTTCTGCATCACAGGTGGCAATCAGTGGGGGACTGGGTTCCACCAGTGGTTCTACCTCCCCCCTTCTGTCCATCTCACCTTTGTTAAATGAAAGGAAAAAGAATATTCAAACCCGCTGTTTGGTCATTAACTGACTTGTGTGTAATGGTAAATCTAAACTAAAAAGTAGACACAGCAACATTTGTGTTCACAGCAGGGGTTATATGAATGTCAAAAACCTTGAGGAAAGTTTGCAGTAAAAGATGGACAGGTTATGACAGACAGAATCTTACAAGCTGACTGCAACTGGTATCTCATATTTTATTTATATTAAACAATAAACATATTAGATTATCAGTTATAATGAAATGAAGTTATGGTAATGATTCGTATCACTTTGTTTTGATGGCTGTTCTGCAAACTTTTAAAATAAAATTTACTGCTATATCTCTGTATTGGTGTGGATTTTATTACCCCTAAACCGTCCACAGAATAAGTCTCATGAAGAGGAATGGAGAAATGGGAGCCAGTGCTTCAGAAGTACTGCACTGTGATTTAGCTAGGCTGAAGTTACCTTTGGGCACTGAATGAGCCATACCTCATTCATTCTCCTTGCCTGGCAGAGTCACTATGAACTTCAGAGAGTCTTTAAGGTGCCTTTGGGGGTTAACCTCTGAGTTAGGTAAGAGCATGTTGTGGACCAAATCCAATAGAGATCAATACAGCTTGGCGATAAAGCTGAAGCCAGCTGTGAGCTGTTCTCTTTTCTCATCTGCGACCAGGTCGCCACAATCATCACTGGACGAAAGAAGGGCTTTTCAAGTGCTAACACTTACACAATGCATAATCATCAAAAGGAATTGAGAGCTAGCCTTTTTTATTACCCAGTGCTTGACAGATCTTCAATTCCAAGTATTTGTGCTCCTTGGAAAACTATTAAAAAAAAAAAAAAAAAATAGAGGAGCACCCTTGTTATCCCAGTCCATTTGTGTATCTTTGGTCTGGGTCTGTTTTTCATGGTCTTTCGTGTATGCCACAGCATACAATGATATTTTGGACAATAAACAGTCTTCACTGTGCTAAAGGGTGATTTCTTTTCTGGGCCCAAGCTCATGTTGGACTGATGGAAAGTGGAAAAGTGTACTGTGGTTTCATGAGTCACATTTGAAATTATTTTTGGAAATCATGGAGGTTGTGTCCTCTGGGCTAAATTTATATTTTTACACAGTGTCCCAACTTTTTTTTCCCTTTTGGAATCAGAGTTGTAGTTCAATTTGGTATAGAGGAACTTAACTGGCCTGGAAAAGAACTCTGACCTCAGCCTCATCCAACCCATGAATTGGAACACTAACTTTGAGCCAGGCCTTATCACCCAACATCAGTGCCTGACCTCACTAATGCATTTGTGGCTGTATTAGAGAGCATTTGTGCATCAGTTTCACAAGTTTGTAGAAATCCTCCCCAGAACAGTGAACAGTGTCATAGGCAGAATTTATGACACGTTAAACGAGATGTGAAATGTTTAGATGTCTGCATACTTTTAGCCATGTTGGGTACAAGGAAATGATTCTTGGTTATTTAAAGTGGAAATATTTATTTTAAGTTTCTGATGTGCAAACACAAAGCAGAAAAAAACAAACATCAAAGCAGCTGTAACAAAACATGCAGGCATGCATGATAGCAAAGCAACGTATTCCAGGCTCAGTGCTCTTCTTTTATTGATTTCCAGGCAGTAATAAAAGTTTTTTTTAAAAAAGCCACCCACTCTATTTGATGTGCAGAACATGAAACACGCTGGCATACATACAGTAGTTTACCCTTCACCAAATGAAAGTGCCATATTTCTTAGTGAGGGCTGCACTGTGTTAAGTTTTCAAATATGGCTTGTGCTCAGTGTGAAAATAGATATGCTTTTTAGTTTTATATAACAGCAGGGATTCTTTTTAATTTTTAAACTTGTATATTCCTTAAGAATGTCCCATTTTAAAAATGTGTTTGAGGACAAAGAGAAAATAGAAATTTTAATTTTTACGAGGTGTTTCTTCATGGGCATTCCATGGAAAAATAATGAACATTAAACAGAGACATGTTAACAAAGACAAACTGTTACACACTAACAATCACAGAGAATTGCTCACACAGTGATTTAAAAATCTATGAAAAACTGATACTAGCCAAAATGCATTATGAATACCAAGTATGAAGTCAGCATAGATCTGAATGCAGACGTATCCCATAATCCTTGATAAGAATGTTTTTTTTCCAGAATAAAACAAGACCTTCTCTCTCTTAAATGCAAATATGGGATGACAAATATTATTCAGTTTTCTTGCACAGCTTATGACATTACTATCTATCTGCTCTCTGCAAACATTAAATGTATTTATAACTTTATTGAAATATGATGTGTGAGTCATGTGCAATCTATTGGCAAAACAGACAGTGAGGCACAGGTCCATAATTTTCCATTCCACATCTAAATAACACTTATATATGCTATTAATGATACATGAATGTAATTACATTTCTCAGAGCATTTTGCCTAATATGCCAAATGAATGGGGAAGGAGACTGATGAGAACACAGCAGGCGTTAATTAGCCTCATCCATGCGCAAAAGAGCTTCTATTTTACAGAGGGGAGTTGTTATATTATTATTATTCAAGTTGATACAAGTTCAGACTGATGCAAATAAAGTACTTCAAATGCATTTTAGCTCCCAGCTTTAATAGAGGTCAGAATTTAATGTGTCTTCCCAATGCCGGAAAAAAAGATGGGAAATCATTAAGTCATTTAACTCTGTCACACAGTGTTAGAGTGGAGAGTAGCCTGCAGGAACCATGCCTCTTTTGAAACGGAGGGTTTTTCATGAGTCTGTGATGACAGCATGGGATGGTAATCGAATGTCAAAAACCTGCAATGTACACAGCTGTTAACTTGTTGCAGGAGGGATTACTGCTACAAAGCCTGGACAAGAGCCAAAAAGTCCCAATGACAGGAAGGCGCGACTTGTATGTGAATACACAATCACTACCAAAGTGCCCTGGAGCAAGATACAGAAACTCAAAATGCTCTGATGAAAATAAAGATCTGGGCTACAAGGGCCAATGGTTATCTAGGCGGAACAACACTATTAACATGATATTAAAGTAATCTTCTTTCCTCTGTAATGAAGAATTAAATCACAATGACCAAGAAAGTGGAACCTCATTATCCAAATTTCAAATACCCTAATTTAATGGGCATAATGAATCAAATAGGCTTACATTATGTGATAACACTGAAGAAGTATAATATTAACTGAGCACTACAATATTAATTGTTTTCTTGTACCTGCACCTGGAACCCTCTGCAGACTCCCATCTAAAAATAAGCCAGTTCAAACTGTGAGTTCACGCCTTGGTCAGGTCCAACAGGATCAAACAAAAACCTGCTTTATAGTGCACATAGATTTGAGATGTTCTCTCAGTAAAAACTTTATCAATCATTTGAACAGCAAAAATGAAGGTGAGGCTTAGAACATGTATATGTATTGAATGTATACAAATGTGGAGGCCAGAGGGTACTTTGTAAATCAAGCATCATGTCCCCAGCAGTGGGAAAATATCCTCATTGATACAGAACTAGTACCACGGAACACTCTACAATGCTGTGTGGTTGCAGTTCTTAAAGTATAATATATACCATGTTATTTCCTGTCCCACTTTACTAACATCTCTTGGCGATTTGCATGCGTCATAACGTAATGTGACCCATTCCACCAACTTAGCAATTAGAAACCACAATGTTAACTAGAAAATTTCTAAAGAAATTTTGAGTGTGCCTGACCCTGGCCCCGTCACGCCCATACATTACGTAGCTGCCAGCGTGTGTATCTCGGGAGATAGAGAAAGAACAGGTGCCCTGTGCTCCTTTGGGAAATTCCTCTTCAATTTACACGGGAGTAGATGGGGCGGTGGGTGCGTGTTGCTGGTGCATCAGTGCGTCTCCCGCCAAAACTATAAGTCTGACAGCTTCAGCAGTGATATCACTGCGACCCCATCGGATTTTCCTACGTTTCTATCTATAAATTATTTCTGTAGAGTGACATATGTGGCATCGAGAGCCGTTTACAAATTTATTTTTCGACAAATTTTTCTCTCCTTCTCCACTCTAGCGATGATGTCACACACTCTAGCTCACAAACATTTCTACAAATACACACCCATTCATTTTTTGGCTTAGTTTTTGGCGATTTTTGGCAAAACCGTTATAGTGCGCCTTACAGGCACACTCAATAATGTAAATATCAATTTGTGGAACATGTGAATTCAGAATTTGTAGAGAATGACAATTCACACTAGAATGTATTTTTAAAGTTGACAGACAAAACTGATCAAAATCTGATAAATGGCATGACTTGATTGCATATTTTCCATTACGAACAACAGACTCTCAGTCACAGTGGATATTTACTTTCTTAATGGGTCTATGAAAGTCTTACATTATGTAGAGACTTGGCTCAACTCAGAGATGACAATCATTTCTGGCTGGGTGTGTGTGTGTGTGTTTAGATGAATGCGCATTAAGGATAAACAGGGAAAAAACAGAGTGTGAGACAATAAAATATGCAACAGACACTACATGGACACAGTTTTCCTAATTTTTCATTCGTCAGTAGCCTGTCGACATCATTTTGATACAGCTCAGCATATCTCTGGGGATAACTTGAGAGGTTCATATATTTTCCATCAGTTCAACCGCCTGTCTCCATACATGTGCACACTAGCACACACTGAGAAACCCACACAAGACACAAGATAGTAACATTTCCATGCATGAATAATTATGCCTTCCAGAAAGACAGATTAGAGGACTGCAACCCTAAACCTATTCAGACAAGAGTATAAATATTTAATATTTCCCTAAAATCTCTTTATTGGCATCAGACTAAACAATGTAGCCGTATTCAGATTAGCCTCTCAACAGGCACAGAATACAGACAGAAAGTCTGAGAAGAAAGAAAAGGAAAACTTGGACAGACATTGTGTTCAGAATTCAACCTCTCTCTGTCTCCCTCTCTTTCTATAACTCTTACACACAGCTGGGTGACACATTAAACAAAACAACTAAAAATGGAGAATAGGACAGTGAAAAAAACAACTAATGCACATTCTTCCATACAGGTCATGAATTGTTTGATGAGTAAGAAAATGATGTGAACACTTATAGGAGATTTTAGACATCTCTCACATCATCAAAACACCAAATGAGGCAATATCTTCTTAAGATAGAGTTCCAAGATTTATAGAATCCGTGTCATGGTGCCCTGACAGCTCATGACAGCCAAAACCTTACGAACATACTTTGTTATTTATTGCCTTTGGTTCATCATCCATCTATACATACAGTAGATACTATAGTTATTTGCTTATTTCTGTTACGAACAGACTCGCAGATGAAAAATATATCTTACAGCAACCCAAACACCCAGTCTGACTAGCGAAGACCATGTTAATCAGAGTGGAAAAACGCTACACGTAACCAGAGGTAAAATAAAGAACCTGCAACCCAATCTCAACAGACATTACACCACAGGATAAATGCTGAGTCTTCTGGGTATCTCTCTGGGTAACTCCTCAGCACATTTACAGCATTTACTGGCAGCCTCCATGCACCCCTTTATCAGCATTTCTTTTAATGATCCCTAACAAAAAGAGTCAATTGATTTTGTGAGATGAAGCTCTTTATGTTTGGGAATTAGTGAGAGGAATTAGGTGAGTGTAGGCAGTCCAAGTATTCCATGAAGAATTTAGTGCCATCATGATCATCTGATTTAACAATTCTCCAAATGAAATAACACAACAAAATTCAGGGTTGTTAGACACACACCTTGATTACATGATTGTCTCGAGAGTGTTTTATGCAGATGGTTGCATAAAGATGCAACTTCAGTACTGGAAAATCGTCGGAGTGAGGCAGGCTAAAGCAGAAAGAAAAAAAAAAAAGAGGTAACAATGACTAGAAGGTGGATGAAACTGAGTCAAGCTGTAGAAAACAAAGCTAAAGGTTGATTTCCTGGAGTTGTTGCTGCTACTATGAATACATATGCTATCATCAAAGCCATCTGAAAATGATGGTGAACTGTGAGTAAGGTCAGGACTCTGGAACACGTACTCTGAATAATAAATGCCACTGTAATAACAATATATTGTAAGTGGGTTGTCTTGTCTGGGTACAAACCTTAGTAAATTACTTCCATTCCTACAGCTGGTCATTATTCTATCCATTTACAATATATGCAAATTAGATATGCCTATACCAAAGCACTACTTGTCATCAAATTATCCAGGTAACTCAGGAGATGTATTACACAATGACCAAAGAAGAAAATTAACAATGTACGTTTTTACTCAAGTGTATAATTTAGAAATGTGTATATTCAACTTCAGGAAAGAGTGCTTTAAATGGTCTTCAAGTAGCAGGTGGATCAGTCTTGCCATGGTAACCAAATGCCAGAGAATTCAGACAAACATTTCGAATATAAAAAACAAAATAAATAAATAAACAAATACTGAAACTCACTCAATGTGAAAGTCAAAGTCAACTCAGTGTACTGAAGGTCAGTCAGCATGGATTACTATGTGAAAAAAAATTAAAAAGGAAAATTCCTGACCAATAAAATAATTTACAAGACAGCAACAGCCTTGCCTTCATCTTAAAATTCTTAGCCTTATTCACAGAAAGTCAAGAAAATTAAAAGATATAGACACTGTAAATCTAATATTGAAGAATGTTCAAAAGTGTCATTTTGATGTTCAGCCGTTTAGCTTTAAAAATCTGAAAAACTTAAAATTGACTTGCAGTTTGTTGATTAAAACTTGAGACTTGACACAAAAGATCGAAAAAAGGTTCTGGGTTCTGAGTTGTTTTAGGAAGGAAATGTAAAATTCCGCAATATAATTAAAAGTTATCAGTACACCGTTTGAAGTTATTCTGCCTTTAAAAACTAATCCTTTATATGATTTCTCTCCAAATCTACAACAGAATTTTAATGAGACACTGGTGCTTTGAGGAACAAAACATGCAAAAAGCTGCTTGCAGGTGTAAGTCTGACGTAAATTTTTCTTTAATTAATATTATCTGGAAACTAGGTTGTGTTGATTACCCTGATCCCTGCCCTTTTTCAACTATCTGAGGATTTTGTTATCTATCGCCCCCACCTCAGAATGATGGCTGAATTATCACTTAGCTCACTGAGAGACCACTCATACCGACACGTCAAAATAACCATGCTAGCCACAGCCAGCTCTATCTGATTTCACACTATACTTGCTGCTCCTGCTTAGTATGGCAAGTAGCAATTTCATTACAGATCTCTCTCTCCATCTCCCTCTCTTTCTTCTCACTGATGTCCTTAACCAATGACACCCTAATTCATTCACTGCCCTATTTTAGTGGGCCTGGGGTTTCGTTGCTGATGCATTTAGGGTGAAGAGCCTCTCCTCCAGGGCCTGGCCGTCGCTCACACACCTGGGATTCTGCCCCACCATTACGCATGCTATTTGCACAAATTGCTCCATTTGTGTTTGAATATGAAATGCATTTCCCGAATATGACCAGAGACCGCATCTATCCCCTAAGAGAGCAGTTGAGATGTGAGGGATATTTTATTCTTCAGAGAGATTGCCTCTTCATCTTCCCTTTGCCAGGGAAGAATTTAACGTGTGAAATGGTATGGAAAATCGCTGATGCCAAATTGTTCAATAGATTTTAATTGTGCTAGGAAAGGTACAAATCCTTAAATGCTATGAAGTTAGAGTTGAATAGTTAATAACAAGAGCTGTATTCATTTTTTTTTAAATAATGACGAGATAATAATAATGAGATGAAAAACCTCTAAAACTTCTGGAGCATGTTTACTCTGTAGCATATATATATATATATATATATATATATATATAAGGAATCAGCAAGGCTGATGACTTGTGTTGTTCCTGCTGAAGTAGAAAAAAAAAACAACAACCTGACATTCAGACGCTAAGGCAGCAGTTAACCTATACATGGAATGCATATTTTTCATGGTGGCCTTGCTGATTCCTTATATATATATATATATATATATATATATATATATATATATATATATATATATATATATATATATATATATATATATATATATATATATATATACTGTCAGCAGGGTAGATGTGTTAAATAAATCTGTATTATTTTAGGAAGTTTTACAGTAAGTTCCCCAGGTATTGTGCAGTTATGGCTCCATTCTGGCGTTTCTCTGTGTAACCATGGCCCCCTCTGTGTCAATGCCAGACTGTAGCTCTGTTGCTCATGTGCTGCATTTAATGCACTTTGTTATGACACATTACATTAATATTACCTCTTAATATACGCTCAGTAACTGTGTCCTACTTAAAAAAGTGTCAGCCACCATGTAACTGAATTATGGACATTCAGATATCTAAACTCATACTGCATCAGCTACATTATGATCTGATTTATATCTATTATTTTGAACCCAGAGTGAGGCAAATAGGTGTCTGTCCCCATTTTGATGTTCATGTCTCTGTGCCTAAAAGAGCTTACCGGTTAATAGAGTAAGAACACCTCCTCCACACAGTTTTCTCTCAGTGTGCGTTCTGCAGGTCAGTATTAACATGTGTTTGCATATCTGCCTATAATATCATCTCAATCAATATATACATTTTTAGGCTATTATTTGTAATTCAGGGTGCAGTGGATAATATTACGGTGCTCAAGCTGTTCTGTAGCCACAGAGCTGAAACCCGTGCTCAGTTTACTCATTCAGTGATTGTATGACCATTGTGTTCCATCTGCCATGCTACATATATTATGTTGAGATACTGAGTGGAGGGTATGGCAGCATTTTTTTCAAAGTCAAGGGGTAAGTCCAAAGATATTATGACTAAGACTCATGGGGGGCTTTTTCTTTTTTATGAAATCAAATATAAGACCCAACAATCTCATACTGTCCCCTATAAATAATGAATGAAATAATTGTTTAAAAATGCTTAATTCTTAATTTGGAGACACTTGTGTTGTTCCTGCTGAAGTAGAAAAAAAAAACAACAACCTGACATTCAGACGCTAAGGCAGCAGTTAACCTATACATGGAATGCATATTTTTCATGGTGGCCTTGCTGATTCCTTATGGAAAGTTTTTAACCAAGGGCTGGATTACGACAAAAATAATGATTTGTCTTGTTGTTAGTACTGTAGATTCTATAACATTACAGCCTTTACCCTCTACACTTACTGAAGTACACTATCCACACATTTGAGTGTGTGCTCATGGTGCTTAAGTGTTCAGGGTTGTTGATTTGGATGTTTGAATGCAGTCTTTCATCAGCAGACATTTTTACGAGCACTTTTTAAACACAGGGATTAAGGGGAGGAAAAGAAGTCAGAACAGATATATGGTAGGACATGCAGGAGGAGCACAGGGAAGACTACTGTCTGAAGGCAGTAGTGTACAAATGTGTTTAAGTATGTATATGATCAACTTGTAGGTAGTTCTGCATTGATACAGTATAGCATGCCTGCATCGTCCAAAAGACAATCTAATCAACCATCAAAACAAACAGTTAACCATTTTTATGAGAAGGGTTAAATCTGGGGCAACAATCTACAACCAAGTCTGTTTTTTCAACGAAAGATGACCTGTACGACTGAGAACCTTCAGACTTCAAACTGATTTCACACTTTGTTAGTTACTTTGTTACTTTATCATCAGACTGACTACGATATCAAAAAAGCTGTGTTGCTACACAAAGATAAGCTGAATTCAAGATTAATAAACCTTCAGAGTCAACAGGGTAGTGATGCATTAAAGAAAGCCAATGTTACCATAAGGGCAGAAAAAAAAGATATTAGTAACAGACAATGGTGGGGGGGTCTTGCACTCCACATTAAAACCAAAGAACAGCTAACTTTATTTGGCAACAAATACAGCAAAACCTCCAGGCAATGATAGTGATGGCAGCTGCTACTGTAAGACTATGATATTATAACTGAAGAAACCTATAGTTACAAATGATAGGGATAAATTTGTAACAATACAATTCCAAATCTGAATCAATATGATGGCATTTGATTCTGCTGTGATTTAGCCTCATTATTCCAGCTAATATTTAACTAGATCAAGATCACTTATTATTACTTACAGAGCCAGGTGGGAGTTTTAATTATGAGGAAAAACTTAATGAGGCAATTCTACAATCTGACATCATAATTAATCTTCTGATCCTGACAATATACCATAAAAAACCTATGACCTTTGACCTGTCTTCCACTCCATCAGAATCAATGACCTTATCATATTTCATATGCATGATTCTAGTAACCTTTTTGGACACAGGGCAATCCTCGGCATACTATGCGAAAAACGAAGAGCAAAAAAAAAAAAAAAAAAAACCTGCTTGTTATATTTGCTATTATAGCAGCTGCTGTACTGCTCTCTCCCTCGGTAGCTGCCTGCCCGAGCCATTTTACATTTAAATTTGTTGAATAATAAATTATTCAGTGATTTAATTCCAAAGAAAGTGGCAAATATTTCGAGGACAAGACACCTACCTGCCTAGCCACGGGTGCCATTTCCTCACTGACATGTTTTTAAATTACAACCACGATAGGATTCTCATTAATCTTCATGCATTTCAAAAGGCTTCAGGGATCATAACAAATTTTAAAATAGATTCCTCTATATATGCTATGACAATGATCACACACAATCCTGCGAGTCTATGAGGTTATTTCGGGAGACTCTTCTCTGTGGGATATGGGTATACAGTAGTTTGTTGAGATCACACTGTCTTTCACACCAGCAGCAGCAGTGCTTTTTATGTGCCTTCTTGTCGCTGAAAAAAAAAGTAGAGGATATGGACAAAGAACTTCTGAGGAATCTCAAATTACATATTGAATTCTAAAAAGCACACCCTCAAAGGCAGAATCCTGGCAGAGCTTGCTCACTCAAGCTGCCAAACCCCGGACAATGGTAATTGCTTGTCATATTTAGGAAAATTATGTAGGAAATACAAATGTCATATTTAAACCCATTTTAAAATCTGCTTAAAGCCAATTTGATTCATCTTCATCTCACTCTGCCTGGCAAGGTGCACTGGTGTGATCGCTGTCTGTGTTCTTCACTGACTCACTTTAAAGCCTTCTGTTCTGAGTATCTCAAATTCATTTTTTTATCGTTTTAAAAACCTTTCTTCCAAATTGACATATTATGCATTTCAAAAATGGCGATACCTTCTCTTACAAACTGCTGAAAACACGATATGTGCCAATATTTAAGGTGTGTGGTTACAAGGTCGACTAAATCTGTAAGTCCTAAACTTCCAGTTACATGTCATTGCCTTCCTCAGATGGAGTTGTAATGTCATTGAACACTTTAAGGTCTTTACTAGTACACCCTAATCTGCATGAGCACCAAACAGAATAAGATCAGATGGAGGCAAAGAAGTGAATGAAACTGAAAAAAAATTTTTATTTTCCATGAGCGCATGAAACTTATACCAAGCTGATCATAGCTACTGTTGTGTAGGACGAAACTATATAGCTGTAGCAGCCAGCTTTCAAGCCCAGAGGGTTTTTTGACAGTAAATATAGATTTTGGGTGGAGGATAACTTAATGATACATAGAACCAACTAAAGATTATTTATTTCATATGCTGTTTTACCTGCAAACCAGCACATGATATGCCTAGGGTGACAACCAAACTGAAGACAATCATTGTGTTTGGTCACATTAAATCACCACTACAGACACTGAACAGTAGGGCTGGGACGATATGCTTTTCTCTCGATTCGATTCTTTTATGATTTTTTGGGTGCCGATTCGATTTAAATTGAGATTCTTCGATATTGACGATTTTTAGTTTGCTTTTTTTAAACACCAAACCATGTGAAACAGTTGAATGATGATGATGTCTACAGACTGTATCAGGAGCCATATTTCCCAAAAAAATGCACATCACATGTAAGTCA
The DNA here is from genome assembly GCA_033000465.1 of Sciaenops ocellatus. Lineage (NCBI taxonomy): Eukaryota > Metazoa > Chordata > Actinopteri > Sciaenidae > Sciaenops > Sciaenops ocellatus. The sequence continues at coordinate 9,201,408 of CP136870.1, forward strand.
GTTTTTAAGATTTATTTAGCAGCAAAATATTTGAACTTACACTCTCTTTTCAAAAGCCTGGACTGCATATAAAAGAGGTAAAAAAAAAAGAAAAAAAAAGAATAGTATATAAAATATATACTTTTCTGAGGGTTATACTTTCCACATCTGAAACCTTTCTAACAGAATGAATTAAAAGTATAGACAGTATAGTCTATACAGATAGGTATAGATAGTGTAGTCGAAGTTGTTAACCGGATTCTTGTCCGGCTGCCGGACCGTAGTCAGGCAGCACAGGAGACAAGCCGTCTCCTGGGGCTGAAGTGCTTCACCAGCCTTCAGGGTTAACCCCCTTCACTTTTCACAGCAGTCAGAACACAGACACAGGAGCTCTGGGTTGTCTTTGAGATGCGGTGGTCTTTATTTTCGTTGCACACTGTATCTACACTGTACATTTTTCACTAAAGCTAACTCCTGCGCCAACCCGCTCTCTCACCATTTGCGCGCACACTCACTCGCTCTCAGCCCGCTCGCTCTCTTTCTCTCGCTCGCTCACTCACACCTTACGCACATACACATTTCAGCACAGGCACAACGCTACTCTTATAACAAAGTAAAACATTTCGCCCTCCGCTGGAGAAAAGTGGTAACTTTTTCCCACCTAGGCTTATAAACAAACTAAAATGAAGCATTTAAATTTGGATTCGATTTTTGAACAAAACAAAAAAAAAACGATTTAAAAATCGTAAAACAACAAATCGCGATACTTATGTGAATCGATTTTTTCTCCCACCCCTACTGAACAGATGGTGAAAGCAGGTGAAGCCACAGAAAGAGACTGCACAGGCGACACCTGAACAGATAGAGGCTGCAAGTGTCGACAAGACTGCACAGACAGGGGCAGAACCAGGAGCACAGGAACAAGCCAAAGCGTCTGCACACAGAAGCAAATGCGCATGGGACTGCCTTCAGTGACCCTGATCAAAAGGTCAGCAAACATACGTGATTTATGTGAGGCTGTGTGCTGTATGCTGAAATTACCTAGTTAGGAGAGAACAGTGCTCTATTAAAAGCTGTGGATAAAGAGAGGATTGGTTGTGATTGCAGTTCAACTTTGTGTAACTTTTCTACCATAAAATAACAGGTTTGAAATATTTTGATGCTACCCTGATGTGTAAGCAGGTGAATGAGGTCTCTGTCATTTCCACTCTGTGCCCCTTACACCTTGCACAATATCCGGTACCTTGCCGTGTACAATCTCCTGCAAGAAGTACAAAGTGTTTTAAGTCAATAAACACACACCAACTATACAGTTGATTTTGGCAAAACTGGATCAGTTTTGCATTTTCTGATGGACAGTTAAGTAAACTGCTGCGAACTACATCTGCTGTTAGCTAATGTTAGCTCAGTTTGTTAGACGGGCTACACGGACTGTGAGCTCAGAGCACAAGGGGAGTGTTATTTTTTTGTACCATAGGCAATTTGGACTTTCAGGAATCACCATCAGTTGTCTCTAATGATATCTAAATCTACTGTAAATTACTGTAGTAAAGCAGACAATAGAAACACGGAGTGGCAAACAGTTTATTTGTAGTTAATGCTGCCTTCCCCTGACCATCCTGGTTGAACAATCAATCTTTCATTTACTTTCTGCCTGGTAGCATCTATTTACCACACAACAGGTCATCTGAGGCTCAGATGCCTGCAAATTTTACAGTCCACTACATGGTGATCAAAATGACACGAGCCCTTACTGAAGTTGTGACTAATGTAACAGCGGAGGTCTTCCTCATTTTCACTGACGGATGCATGCAAATAATATTGTGTTTAAAAAACAAAGAAAAAAACAACAAACATACAAAAAAAAAAATGAGTAAATAGCCCCACTATCTCTAGATGCAAGTGTAAAGTAGTTACTTCAGCTTAAGACTAATCCATCAGTGTGGGCACCTCTTTAGCTTTCAGAATTGTAAGCTGTTTGAGATTCTAAGACAGAGGTACAAGGTACCAAAGGTGCTGTCAGTCATGCCCGTCTGGCAGCAATGATAGCACCGTATGCCAACATTAGAAAGCATCTTTTTTTCCCTTAAATGACAAAACATCTGAACTCTACAGAAAAAACAGAATCCAACTATAACAATAGGAATAAATAATGAACACTTGACCAAAAAAAAAAAAAAAAAACACACAAAAAAATGCCTGATTATATCTGAGGTGTATGAAAGCATTTAAGAGTGAATGTGTTTACTGAGTCATAGAAATGTGACAGAAGTTTATTAATATTTCCACTTCCCTGGGGGTATGCCAACACACCTTGTCCTCTGCAAAGTGCTACTGCAGACCTTGCTGGTTGAGATCCAAATCACAATAACTTATCCTCAAACTCCAGCAGACACATATGTACTGGATATTAATGTGAATGTGTGGGTTGTGTGTGAAGTCTAGTGTGTTTGTGTGTGTGACGGAGGTGGGGAAGAGGGCAGGAGCAGAGAGACGGAGCAACGGGAAAAGGAAGAGTAGAGCACAGAGGCATATAATCTGAATTCAAAAGCAATCATTTTTGTTCTCAGCTCATAAAGCCGTCTGCTGTTGATGGGTTAGGCAGTAAAAATCAGGGGGATGAAGGTAAAGAATGGATCTGAAGGGTTTGCAGTGATGCTTGCACTCACACAGCAGCAGCTGGTTATCATCCAGAAGTTGACCTCCAGTGAGTTACACGTAAAGCATAAGCAAACTTACAGATAATCACAGTATGTAGATTACAGAAAAAAATGTTAATGTGGTCATTTGATTCTCCTTATTAAGTAAAATCTCAACAAATAGATATTTAATTTGTCTGAGATTTTGGACACAAATGCAATTGGCCATAATCAAAATATTAATTAATTAACCGATAAACAGAAATGAAGCAGTTGGAGAAAACAAGCAATTACGGATGTCACCTTGGGCTGTAGGAAAACTGTATTGTACAAACTTTCTGACATCTACAAAATGATTAAACAATTAATACAAATAATAAATAATTATTTGTTAATAAAAAACATAATTAGTGTCAGACCATCAACATAAGATTAAGACCTTGGTAGTGCCAGCTGCTGGCAGTGGAGGCAAATGTTAGAGCACCAGGGTACTGAAGGGACAGACAACAACTGAGAGATGAACAAACAGTTTCTTGTTTTGCTCTCCTACTTTTCTTTAATCCGGATGCCACACATCAGCTGCTAAAAGCTTCTGAAAGACTGTATATCACCACAGGTTTAAGAAAAAAGTGGGTCAGAGTTTTTGGTTAAAAATCAACCTGTGGAACATGTGTCATCTTTTTTTGCTCTCTCTCTTTAGGAGGTATGCAAATAGCTGTGCCAAATAGGAAAAGCATGATAATGCAGTAGTATACTGTATCTCAAGCTCATTAAAGATCAAAAGAAGCTGTGATGTTGCCCTCATCCTTTAAAAATAAATAAAAATGTCTACCGTCACCTGCTGATTCTTCTGCTATGTCTTTCTCTACATAACCTCTGTCTGTCTGTTTTCAGTCTCTGTATCTGCACTCCAGCATTAGTGTGCGTTTGTGTGTGTCCAAGTATGCCCACTGGTGCAGCTTGCCCCAGTCAGAGTGAAGTGTTATTCAGTGTGCCACTGTCAGTCCCTCTTAGTCCCAGGAGAGTCCATGTGCCCTCCTTAAGCCCTTCAGCGGTATCTGCAGGCACGCTCAACGTGGAGCTTACACTGCTGCTACAATCCCCTTTGTCTTTGACTTTCAGACTTTTTGGCAAAAATTATTACGCCACGAAACTTTGGCTGCCTGTGAATTTGAACAGAATGGAAATGAGTCATAATTCCTGTGCCGATCAAATTTAGGTTCATGATGATCATGATAGGAAAATTGTGAGATTTATGATGCAAATCATAACTTTACTTGAAGATATGCTAATTTTGTAACCACATCTATAAAAAGGTGGGTCTGATTTTAGAAAAGCCTGCTTCATTTTACTATTTTGATTAAGTCCTCAATGAACTTATCGCTTGGTAATCTTTATTGCTCTACAGATTAATGAAATCACATTTCAGTGATTTACGATGTGACCGAGATGGTGACTTACAACTTTCAGCTGTGAAAATGTATTCTTTTTGCACATTCCAATTATGCAGGCTGTCTCTGGAAGACGAATCTACATATGACAGTATCTCACATATGAGAGCTCCCTAAACTGGTTGAGATTCAAGATATGAGCGCTTCCTAAACTGGCTGGCATTCAAGACCTCATGTTTATGAAGCGTGAATATACAATACAGAACAAACATAAGCAAAACACTCTTAATACATAGAACAGCATGCTGACTAAGAATCTAAGAACGGGGGAAAACATGTAAATGAAGAGATTAAAGTTAACATTTAGACCTACAACAGAGTATAACACATTGCATACATTTTTCACTGGTTCCTTTAAATTATGTTGCTTCTGTCAGTGACAGATCCATGACTGGGAAAATTTAAATGTGGATGACTTTTGTTTCTGGCCTTGTGATTTAATGATTTCCTTCTTAACCTTGAAAACAGCTAGGAGGTGATTGCATTATACAGCATCATCCCTCAAACTCTATCACTTCTCCAACTATACACCTGCTTTGTAATCTTGTTTTCTCATCACCTTACACATTTTAAAAAAATCTGCAAACCTTGTAAAAATTATGTACCATAAGTACCACCTTGAAAGTGAGTGGTGTGCAGCCCATATACACAGACTCAGGGTTTAATGGACTCCTTACAAAACTTCCAAAACGAAAAGAGGGAGACTACTAGTCAAATTTTCTACAATGATGTTAGATTTAATAACCTTTAATACTAGACCATCTGGATAATTGCTTAAGTCTTAAAATCTTAAAAGTAACGAGATGAAAAGATTCAACTTTTCAACATTCATTCTTTCTTTTTTCTTTTTTTATTCACATTGTTTCCTTTCAAGATTTTCTTCTTCTTCTTTTGGAGGAACAAGTGCATTCATCAGCATCACTAGCTGTCATCACATCAGCAAGAATTTTCCTTATACTCAATAAGCTATTAATTTATTTTGTTAAATTGTGTAAATGTTTACAGTAAATTCACAAGGTTGTCTTTCTATAGTTTCTACAGCTTGGAATATGGCAGATAAATGTCTGCAGTGAGCCAGCAGGGGAAAAACAAACAACAACAAGCCTTTTTGGCATGTCATACTGCAAGTGTGATTTCTCTCTCCCTGTTTAATCCTTCCCCATCTTCCATACCTGTGCCGTTTTCTGCTATTTATTGTAAAGCCCTTCCCCCCTCACCTTCCCTCCTAGTCTTCTTCCCTTTTATCATGTGGCGAGTATCGGGAAGTAGTTCAACTGTAGAAGCATCAGCAATTTCTAGGCGGGATGTTGTTAGTCAGTGTGCCCACACAGTTAAAGCAACTCTTTGTGATTGGTCAGCTATACAGATACTGTATACAGTAGGTAGGTAGTTAGTGCAGCCAGGGAAATCTAATTGGTTCAGGTCGTTTAATATTGTTTTGTATTGACAATAGGGGTGGGAGAAAAAAAATCGATTCACGTAAGTATCATGATTTTTTGTTTAATGATTTTTAAATTGACTTTTTTGTTCAAAAATCGATTTTTTTCCTAAATTTAAATGCTTCATTTTAGTCTATGTTTATAAGCCTAGGTGGGAAAAAGTTACTGCTTTTCTCCAGCGGAGGGCAAAATGTTTTACTTCGACTACCTAGTAACGTGACGTCATACCCGTTTGCGGGAAAAACCTAAACAGAAAGCGAAGAAGAAAAAAAAACAAGCGGAGAATGGCGGACAATTTGCAAAAAGGCTCACATTTGAGTTTTCAGGGGCTCTATTCATTTTAGCCTGAAATTGGTTTTCTTATAGCACTGACTGAGCAGGAACAGCTAAATAAGCAAAATAAATATTTAAGAAAAATATTTTTTTATATTGTACATTTGTTTGCCTCTTTTACATGCAGTCCAGACTTTGAAAAGAGAGTTTAAGTTCACTTTATTATGCAGTATGTTAATTCAAAGGCTTCTATTTGTGTTGTGTGCAGATAAATGTAGCAGTTTACGTCAGAAAGTCTATACTTTTAATTCATTCTGTTAGAAAGGTTTCAGATGTGGAAACTATAACCCTCAGAAAAGTATAGATTTTTCATATACTATTTTTTTTTTTTACCTCTTTTATATGCAGTCCAGGCTTTTGAAAAGAGAGTAAGTTCAAATATTTTGCTGCTAAATAAATCTTAAAAACTGACTCACATGTGATGTGCATTTTTTGGGAAATATGGCTCCTGATATAGTCTGTAGACATCATCATCATTCAACTCTTTCACATGGTTTGGTGTTAAAAAAAGCAAACTAAAAATCGCAAAAATATCGAAGAATCGCAATTTAAATCGAATCGGCACCCAAAAAATCTTAAAGAATCGAATCCGGAGAAAACCACATCCTCCCAGCCCTAATTGACAATGAAGCAGACAGGCAAAATTATGTGAAAGTCAATGCAGCAATAGGCCACAGCAGCCAACCAAAGACAATTGAAACAAGTTCTTTGATTGAGTATTTAAACCAAGAGATGACTTTCAAGCTAACATTTTTCACCTCCCCTGCTCTTATGAGCTTCCTCCAATATCTTCTCCCCTCTTTTTTCTTCCACCCCCAGTCATTTGCTGCTTATTGAGAGTCTTCTCTGTCAACCTTGTCCCATCTAATTCTCACCCAATTACAATCTAAATGAACCACAGGACTGCTTAACTTGCTTTGCCTCTTCCTATTGTTTAATTTGTGACGGTAACAAACTCTGATTAGGCCTCTGCAAAGGTTCATAAATTAAGCACTGAAGGCCGACTTAATCACCATTTCCGAGGAAGATAAATTGTCCATATTCAATTTTTCCATATGGATCCCACTGACAAAATAACACACTGTAAAAAGAAAAACACCCAATGATAATGACGGCATATTCTGACCGGGGAAGGCTGTGCATCATCAGCTAGGAAAAAAATGTCACTTAACAGAACTTCTGTCTGAGCTAGCTTAAAACCTTCATATGCAATGTTTGCACTTGAGCAGTTAAGTCACTAGTAGCATCTGCGTTCCAGAGGTAAAACTGGGCCAATTTGATTAATGTCATTGTCTCGGCATGAGGAGTGCAGACGCCACAATAACAGGTTTGCCAAAGAGGGAGAGTATACGTGAATATAAGGACAAAAACATGAAGGAAAGTGATATGTGGTAGAGCAAAAGATAAAGACATAATGTAGGAAGAAAAGAGAGAAGGTAAACTGAAATAATGAAAAATTCAAAGTGAGAGAAGCAACAAGCCAGTGGCAGTGAAAACAGACAATCCCAAAGAGCTACACTGATTATCATCCAAGAAAAAAGGAGAGCAAAACAAGAAAAAAAATGAAATTCAATTGCGTTTTGACAGTGGATCTGGTTTAGCATACAAACAGGCAGTGGATAATTAGTCTCAAGAGGTAAATCAGCACACACAAAGCGGGGAAAAAAGCTGACGATATTAAAGTGGCTGTCCTCAAATGACAGGGCAGATATATTACTGTCCGCTGGTGGAGACTTTCACCTTTCCTTCACTAACTATATATATATATATATATATATATATATATATATATATATATATATATATATATATATATATATATATATATATATATATACACACACACACACATACATACATATATACACACATACACACACAAAATCCTTCCCTGACAACACTAAGATTAAAAATATCAAATCGCCATGAAAAGATTCCAAAAACCTGTAAAATTCTAATATAATGTGACAACCTCCTCTACCCCAGTCTGAGGACATCATGACAGATAACTACTAGTTGGTAAAACCTGATCAGGTTATGTGGCAAGAGGGACCTCAGACTGAAGCTATTAAATGCCAGATGTTAGTCTGATACAGCACAGCCTGTTGCCGATTCCTCAGCTGGGAATTTATTTTGTCAATAATAGTACATCCTGTCAACATAGCCTTTCACTAAGCAATACACCTTATCTTGGTACTGATGCCGTTATCCAGACAAAAAGAGGAAAACACAAATACGTTCACACATGGCATGCAGAGAATAAATTATAGCGCAGATTGGCACAACAAATACTGCACGTGTGGATATTAAGACTGTTCCTGGTGTCTAATTTTATAGTCAATTAAACAGAAATTTGAATGTAGACGAGTCGACTAGCCTCACAGCGCACACAGCCAGGCTTCACAAGTTCTCCTGTTAAGTTATATACATCGGTATATCTTGTTAAATACATTTGACAGAGGCAAAATGCATAGGTTGCCTTTCTATAACACACTGCTGTTGTGAAGTGACTCTCAGCCAGCTGTCAGCCTGTTATCAAATTGTTCATTGTAATGATGCTGTGAGAACTCACATCAGTGAGCAGAGCATGAAGTGTCCAAACAGAGAAAAAAAATTGGGGAAGTTGTTGGTTTGACTACCCAGTGTGATGTTTGGAAAAATCTTGATCGTGTCAGACCTCTTCCCACTTGAAAGCAACCAAGGGGCTCTACAATAATAATTAGTTGTACCCCGCAACTAATTATTATTGTTTAACGGTCATCAGTAGATGAATGGTTCTAAAGAGTGGTTTGCACATACAGACAAATCCTCACAACACAGGAGAAAACCTACACTGGCACAAAAAGACCTCAGTCGACCAGGGAGCACTTCAACTGTACATAAATCCAAGACAAAATTACTTTGTCACTTAGACCTTAAGCTCTGGAGACAAATATTAAAATTACATGTGCTCAGTCTATGTAAATCCATGACCTTCACTCCAGTGTTTTCCTCTTTTGGCGGTCCCATCAACTTCCTGTGACTGCATACTGAATTTTCTGCCAACACATGTTTATACAGCATGCTACTGTGCAACAAAAGTGGCTGAACATTCACTGAGCTACTGCAAAATGCTTGCATGTGTGTTTTGTGTTTTTTTTTTTTGCATTTTGCTCCTGGTATAGAGGTACCTTTCTGTTTCCCTCCATTTTTTTTCTAAATGTACATGTGTTAGCATCAATATCTGTGAGGACAGGTAGAGTGTAATGCAAACACCTGTCACAGAAACACCTCACAATGTGTTTCCCCGCCAGGATGTGTGTTACTGCAGCAGAATTGTAAGAAGCAGGTGAAGAAATTACACATTGCCAGAAAAGCAATTATCACTTAGAAAGCTACATTTCTCTACATAATACAATGTTAAAAGAATAAACTAACAGACATCCAGAGGTAAAAAAAAAAAAAAGAAAACACATGCTGCACTAGATGCTAAAAAAACAACAACATAACAAAAGAAATCCTCTGGGTCATGTTTAGGTTGAATAGGAGCAAGCTCAGAGAGATCTGCACTGCAAGCAGAGGAACGGTGCTTTACTGTGGAGATGAAGACGACACATTATAATGGACCTAATGCTTACAGAGGAAGTCACTTGTCAAACAGGAAGTAGTCAGCCCTGGAAAGATTGGTGTTACAGTACACAGTTGTGTTACACACAAACTGCTAAATCTCCCTGTCATGCACTACAATATAGCAAAATACACTAACGACGAGCCAAGAAAAACTTATGTGATGCTTAGGCCATACACAACATGGAGTAAAAAAAAAAAAAAAAAAATTGTTAATCCTATGCTACAGTGACGTAACACCTTTCACAACAACTCAACCAGCCTCTCAAACCTTAAATTTAAAACAGGAGTGAAAAACATGGGATATAAATCAAGCATTGCAAATGTTCTATGTAAACGATTGGTTTGACAACAATTATTTTAGGACTGGTGTGAAAGATTGCATTCAATACTGAACTAAAATTCAGATTCATCATCTGTACTGGGCATTTACAAACACCTGGCACTTGCATACAAAGACTGAAAAATACACAGCTCCTAAATTTGTACCCAGAGGATTGTACGTTAGATGAAAGAAAATTATCGATTTATATCTATTACAAGCACGGCACTTGATCTCTCTTTGTTGGAAGGATGTAAAAAGCCCTACCGTATGCCTTATCGTACCAAGACGCATAATGAAAACAATAAGCCTATCCTTGACACACAGTATGCTGTTGCAAAACCATGAGACCAACAGAGTATACAAAACACATTTGCAATGAAATTGTAACAATTTAATTTTAATTTCATACATACTGGGGAAAATTGCTGATCTATGGCATATTTTGGAGGAGGGCGCCGGGGAAAGAGCCGGTGCTTTGGATGAATAAAGATCCACAGTCACATCAGATTCTGCTCTGATCTGGATGGAACATTTTTTAAACTTTGGGCTTCAAAAAGTGGTTTTATCTCATTTTCACTTTTCATGCCTTCTTCATCAGCGAGCCATGTATGTGCAAACACATGGACAAAACCTTGATGTATGCCGCAAAGTCACAAAAATGAGGACTATTTGCTTGCCTTCTGTGTGTACATACCATTATTGATCTACAACAAGTACTGAACATTGGGAAATTCTAATACCGAACCGTTTTAAAACAAAAAAGTATTGAAAAAAGGTACCGTGCAGCACTAACAATGCAGTGTAAAACAGCCCTTGAGGCCCAAGCCAAACAAACATTACTTTATCATTTCTGACAGTGGACTGAAGGTGGTTGACAGCTGAATAATTTCTCATCTGATAAATATATTTTTCAACTTATGGAGGGGTTGTCACTTGAAATGAGTGATTTCAGATGCTTCCACTTTTTGTCTGTTGGGTAGGGGGAGAAGGGCAGGACATGGTGGAGCTGTTTTTCACACTATTAATAAAAAGAACTATTTTCTCTCAAATGGTGTCAACGCAGCTGAATAAATAAACTGATGTCTGCCAGTCCCACAACTGGCTGGTAGATTATATCTTGGCAAGAACTGACAAATGAAATGATTTCAAAATCAAAATCTGAAATACTCTGACAACAGTAGAGAAATAATGTGATGCAGTCAAGATTCAGAGTCATATCATCATCACAGGTCTGCTTTATAAAAGGGCTGCATGGTCCATTTTATGGTAGCCACTTAGACTTGAATTACTTCCCAGCAGTATTTTCCAGCAATCAGAAAACCAAAGTGTATTCCAGAATAACAGCAGAAAAAAAGATTTTGTCATGGAGCACAACATGGCATATTTTGAAAAATGCTGTTTGGTTTGAACACAGTAAGTGTACTCACATTGATCGATGTTCCCGTCTGCTTTCCCCTTCTCCTGCAAACAGAGAGCACACACAAAAGTGGTTATTACAGGCTTGGAGGAGTGAGACAAAAACAGCCCTTTCTGCAGCTTTTCATGCACCATTCGTTACTTTACCTCTTCCTTTTTTCTGGGTTCAGAGAAAGACAATGACAGAAAACAAAAAGGTGAACAGACAGAAAGAGAATGACAAATAAAAGAAAACAAAAGGGGGTGAGAGAGAATATATGGTGGATGACAGCAGAGAAACGAGAGACTTTTAAAAGGTGAATCCCAGAATCAATAAATTCGCCCTAATTGCAAATACACTTGCTAACAGGCCGCAAAATGGCAAGTGTCACCATATTGTACTGGAATGTTTATCAGGATCAGGTCAAACCACTGATACCACAAAGTATGAGTATGACATGGACATGTAGTTTCAAATTTATCAAAATAAATCATTTTCATTCATAGTTTAGGTTTAAAGTGTTGGCATGTACTGTAGGGTCTGTTATTAATTAGTTGTAATTCTGTTATCTTTTAGAGATGCACCAATATGGAATTTCCGGGCCGAAAATGATATTGCAAAGCTGAGGGATGATGAAGACAGGCAATAGTTTTACAAGGGACATACACGTACGAGTGTTGAGGATATCAGAAGAGAAAAGTTGTCCTGCAGCATCACTGAGCAGTGACGGGGGGCAGATAAGAAAATGTGAGACAATATTCTTGACCCATCTGAATACTAAATACAAAATCGTTACGTGGCAGTCAACAGGAGTGTGGATGAAAAAGGAAAAAAGTGAACAGAGCTTTAAAAAGAAATGCAGGTAATACAAGCCATATGTTTTGCAGGGCTCAAAATGAAAATTCTTACATTTTAAAATTAACAGGTTGTCAGCTGAATTAACAGGGCATCAGCTTTTGGTTGCAAAATTGGAAAATATAGTTGCTCAATTAAAGCAACTGAAAACATTCTTTGTAGTCTGGGTTTTATCACTTCACAGAATTTGAATCTTGAGTGTTCAAAGGTACCCTCAAGTCCTGCTGTGAAGGCTCCTAATTGAAGCCTGGTGCACACCAAACAACTGGACCTAGACTGCTTGAAAAGGTTGGTCTCAGTCAGACCAATTGTTATGATAGCAGCTTTTAGCACGATTTCAAAAGTTAAACTACTAATGAACCTGAAATGAAATTAACAAATCAGCCAAATTTCATGAAACAAGGGGAAAAATTTTAGTTTTACTTAGTCTGGATCATATTCACACATTGCCTTTTTCCAAACAAAGCAAAAGGAGTAAACAGACAGAAATAGACAGACAGGCAACCACAGTTGTGGAGATTGTCACCCAAAAGGCCAAGAATTGGTTGCCAATTTCCAAAAAAAGAAAAAAAAATCCTGCCAATGACAACCTGGCAAGCATAACCATCAAGTCCTGTCTTGTATTATGAATTAATAATGAATGTGAGGGTAAAAGCTTTGAATGGTTGGACCAAATTGTAAGTATTTTGATGTGCATTGTGTGCTTGTTAGCTACTGATCACCTGTGCTAGTTACAGCACCAGGAACGTCACGCTGCATACATTTATCTAAACCTGAGGTGCAATTTAACGTACACTGGCAAAACAAAGGATAGACAGGCCGTTTAAAAATAGAACAGAAGCGGGTCTTCCAATGCAACACTGCTTCTGAAGAAGCCAATATGTGGCAGAAATTGAAGTGTTCTGACATTTTGCATTGTTGTCCCTCAGTGTAGATGTCAGCGGTAATGAGGCTCAGTGATAAAACATGTGTGTGTCTGCAAGGCCCTCTTGGCTTCCCGGGAGACCGAGAGTCTCACGAAAAACGCAGCAGTTTTAGTGCCTACTGTCATTGCCTCCTTCTTTGTCTCTACATCTTTATCCCTCTCTCTTTCTACCATCTGTCCATCTTAATTGCAGACGTGCTTCCTCATGATGGCAGGATAAAATTGAGTGTGCTCATCAGCACCGCCTTCCATCATCTCGAGTGCCGCTGTTTGATCAATTGATTAGGGAATCAAACCAAGCATAGAGGTGAAAGAAAGGCTATGTGCCTCTTTCTAAAAATACAGTCCTCTCTTTACCATGACTCTCCAGGGTTCTTTTTGTCACTTTCCTTTATACATTTATGCATTCATTGTTGGATATTTTATATGGTGTGAAATAATACTTTAGTAATCACTGGAGTACTAAAGCAAAGTATATTAACAGTTAATTGGGGGGCAGTTTGTATTTTTCCTCTTGCAATGCAACACTTCCACTTTCAGTGGGTGGAGAAATGTAAATAACTACCACCAGAATTTCATTTGAGCAAATAGGCTAAACTCACTGAGTTTCAATTAGAGAGAAATCTGATGCTTTTCTCCACCATATTTCCTCTTGTGATAGAAGCTGATTAGAGAGTTGTATTTTAACATAAAACCTGACTGCCCAGTGCAGTTAGGATTATGTGATAAGATGAGACCAGTGGGGATGCTGAGAGCTATGCACAACTGGGTAAGACAGGAGATCCTCAAGCCTGAGGCTTTAAATTACTTTATTTCCACACATAACTGCATGTCTCAGGTAATATTGTTATTTTCAGGGCAGCTTAGGCTTTGGAAATGCCACCAATTGGCATTAAACATAAAAAGTATTTCAACATATCCAGATGGTTGAATGGCTTTTAACTACTTCAGTCTTCAAGCAGCAAGTCATATGCATTGAGGGGTTAGGGGGTAGCATGTGACAGATGATGCAAGACAGCATATTCCTGCACATAACCCACGGTTACCTAGCACATGAAGGGTGTGCCACACCCTACCCTTGAAGGTAGGGCGTGCTAAAACCATAATCTATTTACATAATTTACATAAGTTTGTGTTACTGCCTTTTAACAAATTGAAGTCAAGAGTAGGTTTGTATCTGCTAATCATGCAGCAGTAGTTACTGTGGTTATAAATATAGATGTGTACTTCTACTATAGATTTACATACTGAAGATGCAATCATTTTACTGTGAGTTAAATTGAAATAAAAACAGCCTCCAAATGTCATGGCTGTTTCAAGTTTGCCTATTTTATTGGGTTTTATGGTAGCAACAGAGTTTAAGTGTTCAAACTCAACAAGATCGTTATAGCCTCTCAAAAAACTAGTACAAACAAATCTCTGAGAGCTACATGCCTCCATCTTGGATGCCATTTAAACACCCACACAAAACAAGGATCTGACACTGCTGCCACATAGACTGACATTTTGTAGGAATGCAATTTGAACAGCAGGGTAATTCAAGCCAAGCTGAGTCTTTTACGAAGACTGCTTGAATACACATCTTTTCCTCACACACTTATATGTGATACTATGAAGGCACTTTTCATTCAAGGACCGATATGTTGTTTATATGTGCCAACTTTATTTACTCATCAACAACAGTCTCTGGTAGAATTAACTGTCTGCATACCAACACAACACTGCAGCTTCAATTTGTCTATTAAGCAGCACTTCAGTCATTGTAAGATATGTGGAGCATATTGATACCTTGACCTTTTTAATATACTGCCTGATAGGACAGAGCGGTATCCCAGATCAGGAGCAGGGATAGAAAGATGAATCTATTAGTATCTGTGTTTTCACAATAATTCATCTTTCTACATTCAATAGTTACTCCTTCATGTCTATTGCTTAGAAAGAAGGGACCTGTCTTACCTCAGAGTAAGCACCAACAAGCTAATTAATGAACTAAATGAAAAAGTGACACAGAAAAATTCTGTGAATCCTAAAACAGAACTAAAGCTGAACAAATTCCAGCTTTTTTCCCCTACATCATTAGCTTGAGTGGATTCATATCTCTGGAGTCACTGGCACGGTCTGTCTTCTAAACATTTTAATTTACTCAGATTTGCCCCCCGCATCTGAAGACAAAGTCATAAACAACAGCTTCACTAAGTTATTATTGTGCATACGTGTCTGATAAAGGCAGGAAATTCTTTTTATAAAACCTGATGCTGTATTTAAGTCCACAATAATGTAATCAATCATTCAATCAGTATTTGATTACACAATTTAAATACTCAATTATTACAATAATTGACCTTCATTTCATAATTCTTGATGGAACTACTTACAAAATGAAAGTAGAACAATCTCAGGATGTTACATTGACATGTTTTATATACGTTTGTATTTTTTAAATTTTAATTTATTATTTTATCATTTATTAATTTATTATATGATTTATCACATTATCAGTAGCTGGAAGACAACAAAATTTAATTTAACAAAAAAGTGCTTTAAAGGTCTACCACTTAGTCACTTCTTGTCAGGTCTTCTAAAATTAACACCATGTCACATAACTCTTATCAAACCTTTTTTGTTGTTGTGTTGTTGTGTATTCATTAGAGTGGTGTGTGAGGTTGTTGGTTTCCTTATTTGCTCACCAGAGCCAGAAGAATCCTGAGACACCTCTCTGATGGAGCAAAGATTTTAGATGAGAATTAGGCATGGTGTACAGCAGAAGAATTGGACTATGGTGCAATGTAAATACATTCTGCACTAGGGTTGGCGATTAATGCAATTTTATTCTTAATTACAATTTTAGTTCCCAATGAAAACAAGATAGATAGAGATAAAAACGATTCTTCTGCTGCAGTCCCCCCTTTCCTTTACAGCGGTGCGCTTTCGTCCATCGTTACCAAACTCACTGTGGCATGTTTAGTTCAGCTGAGCCAAGATGCCATAAAGAGAGCTTTTGGCTATGTTGGCTATGAGATTAGGGCAGGGTTGTGCTGGGGTGTGCGTGTGTAAGCACTGTGAAAAGAATCTTAATTTCTTTGACTCACGGCTTCCTCGCTACGACCACTTCCCCTCCCACCTCACTTTCTATGTCTCTCAACCAACACTAAAGATATCACGTGCATGGGGTGCCCACATCAAGCAGACGTACACCCACAGTGAAGTTATGTTGGTAGAGCGGGCAGGAAGGGTTGTTATACACTGTGGCAATCCCAAAACCTCATGACTGTGTGCGCGTAATGAGGTCAGAGCTGACAGTCTCTCACTGGTTGTCAAGCACGTTCAACACTGAATGAGTTAGAGAAAACTCAGCTGTATCACACAGATAAAACTTAGCCCATGTGTGTACGCACTACATTTAATTTTTAATCTGTTTTTCAGTTGAATAATATTTCAACTAATATGCATGATGATTGAAATAGCAACAAATCAACATCCTAAGAGGGGATTGACTTCAAGCTTCTATACATTAATCATGGAAGGATCAAAGGTTTCCTCAGATAGGAAGAGATTGGCATGGTGTGAGGATTTAAATTCAGTAATTTCCACTGAGGACTGGCAGAAGATTTGCTTAAAATCTCAAACACAAACAATAAATACCCATTTTAAACTACTTCAGTACAAGTGGATAATGAGAATGTATGTAACACCAACTCAGCTAAATAAATTCAACCCCAATATCCCTGACTCATGTTATAAATGTGGTAGAGAGGGCACTCTATACCATTGCCTATGGGACTGCCCACTGATTCAGGCCTTTTGGAGTGAGGTGATGGATATGATTTTGCAGGTTACAGGTATAAAACTAATAATAGACCCCCAATTATGTATCCTAGGTATCTTTCCAATAAACCATAACCTTAGCAAGGCGAATAAATCTATGATTATTTTTTTGCATGCTACAAGCCAAATACACCATAGCCAAATCATGGAAGTCCACGACTAAACCGAGTATTAGTGTCTGGCTTGCAGGGCTGTCAGATTCACTGACACTGGAAAAACTCACCTTCACATTAAAGGGTAAATACCACATTTTTAACAGTATGTGGAAGTCCTTTATGGTGTTCTTGGAGGGGAGTTAAGCTTTGGAGGCATGTTAACCCTATATGTATAACATCGACAAATAAAACGTCTGTTTGTTTTTTGCTTTTCTCTTTTTTTTTTTATTTGAAATGCTTTCCTTTAAAGGAGTAGACAGACTATTTTTGTTTTGGACTGTGTAAAATTACACCTGTTACTGCCATGTGATACTCACATTGACGAGGAGCCTTATTGTGATTGTTTTGTTTTGCACCTGTATTATTTTGTTGTAGTGTGATTATTTTGAAAATTAATAAACACACTTGTTTAAAAAAATATGCATGATGATTTCAAAGTCAGTGAATAATCATGTTAAATAATTATGATCTCATTATTGACCAAAACAATAGTGATGCACTTTGCTGTGTGTGCATTCTCACTTAAAAAGCTGGAGTTTTCTGAGTTGCCATGGACACAGTTCAGTTGCCAGGTGGCTTAATAATGACATTTTAATGGTCAAAGAGACTATTCACATCTACATCAAAGAAAGGGGTCATGATTTCCAAAAGCTATGCCTGTTTTTGATTATTAAAATAATTGTGCTATTCAAATCAGTAGTTGTTGACTTTTTGTGAACCTCAGAGAAGAAGACAAGACCAGATTCTACCAAGAGTGACTGCTTTCTGGCATAGAGAGACCTTTTAGTTGAAAAAAAACATGAATACTGACACTCAAGAGCAAATAATAATGTTTAGACTTGGACATGTACTAAGGCTAAAATCTCTACCACAGCAGCCCAGTTTGATTCCAATCTGCAGTCCAACCGCCCCCCCAAAAAAATGTAAAAAGAGACAGAGACATCTGGGGTGGTTGTGTCATTGTGTGCTTTCTTACTGTTTGGTTATGACATTGGTTGGTTTGGTTAAGACACCTTTATTCATCTGCATCCCACTCATCTTTACTTTTCCCTCAAAGTGGTGGTCCATTTTCACCCTTTTCTTCTTCGCGAATAATACAGTATGTCTACTCCAAGTCTTTTCTCTCCGAATTCTCCTCTTACATTTCCACAGGAAGAAAAAACTAGATCAAATAAAGCCACTATTAAGATTGTCAACTATTTTTACATTAAAATTCTATAGCTTTACTACCTCGAAACAACATATTTTAGTGGTTGCTTTATGACATACAAGTTGGATTTTAGGTGTCAAATTTTATGTACTGCAAGATTTAGTTCAGAACACCCACATTGCACCTGTGCACTGCCCTGTTTTATGTGTCTGATTTATGGATACAGAACTTTTTTGAAAAAAAAAAACAAAAAGAAACAGCTCAAGAGCATCTTACAACATACTGCTTCACTAGCTACCAATACAAAATACTAATTTAGCAAACATTACTTTCAGTGTCCACCTTCATTATGCACTTTTGGCCCTCCTGGCCCTAATGACTACTGCGTTTATCAAATAGTAGGTATCTCAGTGCAAGAAAACAGATCCTGAAAAATTAGCAAATGGTTGGGTTGAGCACAAACAGTATCCCATTATAATTATAGTAGAGAAGAGTATTATTGTTTCATGTAATAGTAATCATTCCACATGTTCTGTCTGCCTGAAAGGGTTTCTTCAGCTTTGATTTGCAAATTCTCAGGACACAGCCTGAAAAATGGTGAACTAACCCTCTGGGATGCAACGAAATAAAAACTAAAGCTTTAGGCGTATAAGTCATAATCAAATGTAAATGTAGTTGGGGGCCCCACGACTGAAAATTAAAACACATGAGAATAATGTGCCCACATGTAGAGGTGGCTATTTTCAATCTTTCAATTTCATTGTTCCTGCAGTTATTCCTTATTCATCTGATGCATAACCCCATTACTCTATAGCACAATATCCTCTTTCTCTGTAGTTACTGCAAAATCATTTAAAGACTCCACTCTTTTCACTCCTCATGAAGGCTACTCCCAAACCAAATTACGACCTAACTGAAATAGGCAGTAGATAAAGACCCTACATGCTTATCAGTGTTGGCTGTCACTATGGCGCAATACTTTTCACTACCAACACAATAATTCAGGACCAACTGCCGACACAGTACATCATCCCAGCTACACCTGCACCATCACTGAGAACATTAACACGCATACGTTAGGGAAATATTAAAAAGGTGTATATATGGTATGAAAGCATATCCTGATACAGGGATGTACTGATTTCTTGTACACTTTAGATCAAAACACTTCCAAACAATGTCAAACAAAGCTCCATCTGTTATTGCATTGAGTTATTATGCTTCTCTTGACTTTTATCCATTATTGTATTACTGTTCAACATTACGGCCTTGTGTAGACAGGATTTACAGAGTCTGACCAATGTGTTTTCATGGCATCTTCCCATTGGCAGCAGGTAAAAGACCTTTTTCAGCAGGAACATTAGGACTTATCATACCAGGAAAGGCACAGGTATAAATAATGTCATTTCATTTAGGAGTTCCCTGCTAATACGTATGCTTGACTTACTGGGCTACTTAAATGGGATGGAGCCATCGTTAATGTTATTAGTTATAATAGCTTTTCCTGCTATGACAAGTACAAATGCAAAAAATTATTTGGGTGTACTGGTGCAAGTGACTCTGGGTTCTGATACCTAGATCCCTCAGAGCTCCCACACAAATTAATTGTCCCTCCTCTCTCGTTCTCATTAGCAAGAAGCAGTGTACAAAAACATTCAGCTAGCAGCTTCTAATTTTAGCCTGCGCTGACAAACATCGCTGGCAGCAGGTCATATCAGCTGTCATTAATTAACATTAATTCCGTGAGTAACTTGATGACAGACCAGCATTAAACTTGGCTGTTTGTTGGGTTTGTGTGCTCTCTGCAGTCAGTGTCTGTACTCTGCCAAAGAATGTTTAAGAGGTAAACAAGTATCACCCTGTAACACTGCTGTGTGTGTTTTTGTGGTTCACAGCTGAGGCCTTCACGGGTCCACCCAACTACCGCGTGTTCTTAACGGTGCAGATCGCTACAGTACATCCACACAACTGTTGGAGCTCTGTTTGCTAGTAAAACAATCTTCATGTTCACATCATAATTTCAGGAGTGCATTCTACCACTTAGACTTTTCATTTCATATCAATAATTGAAGGTTATCAGCTTTATAGGACTTCCAGTATTGGAAAAAAGTTGTTTGTGAAAACTAAAGCACACTAAAGTCAGTAGGCCACTGTTGTTTTGTTGTGCCAGATACATATTTTATCAACATTTTATATCCGCTGCTTGTTATTTATTGTTCTGTGTATAATGAGCATCTTTAACACAATGAACTGAATTACGATGGATTGAGTTCTACCTTATTTCATGCATTAATGAAGCACAATGCATTCCTGTCCTTTGTTTGATCTTAAATATCCATACAGGCATCTCAGTTGTTCTATAGGTATCCAACAGGGTCCCTAGGAAGTTGAAAAAAAGTCAAAAGCTTTCATTGACTATTTGCCTTATTTCTCATTCTTTTTTCTGTAACACCCGTAAGAGACTCCATTGTTCCTCTGTTTACATGTTTCATATTGTTTGGGGAGGATTTTAGTCATAGAAAAAAAAAGAAAATCTGGCACAACTTATTCATTCCCATAGGCTTTGAGAATGCATCCTGCATAATCATGTGAATTCACAGAGCCGTATGATTTCACCGCAGGGTCAACATTAAATTCTTGTGCCAATTGACAGCTTTTTAAGTTCCAATTCTGGCCTGATAGAGAGGGAATGCCTGTAACTCTTTTTTTTGTGTCAAGGGATTTCAAAGGACAGAATCACCAGGGCAAAATTACATTCCACAGCCTGCCGCCAACTTGGCAATGCCCAAAGTGAGTCAGGCTTAGAACAGACCAGGGGGT
This sequence comes from Sciaenops ocellatus, assembly GCA_033000465.1. NCBI lineage: Eukaryota > Metazoa > Chordata > Actinopteri > Sciaenidae > Sciaenops > Sciaenops ocellatus. The sequence continues at coordinate 9,222,306 of CP136870.1, forward strand.
GTACATGCTTCATTTCACAAAGAATTTAGGACGACCGCAAGGATGTGTGTTATGTGTCTGTCTGTGCGTCTTTTTGACAACCTGTTAGTGCTTTATGTGCTTTCTGTTATGCAAAGAACAATTGTTAAAGGGATGCATCAAAAGCATTCTTCTCGCAAAGGCCTGTTTGTGCACAGGAACTTGTTTTCCCCTCTCTTTAGCCTGTTAATCTCTTGTGTGCCATCATGATAAATGTATCCAGGCAAGCTCATTCAAAAACTTCTATGTTCAATGTAAGCAATTATCTCAAAACTGTTGAAATGGATGAACAAACGAAAGCTCAAATTAAAAAAACAAGTCCGTGCAGTGTTAGCTGTAACCGTTAATAAAAAGTAAACTTAAGACCAAATTGCACAGAGGAGAGTTAGATGTAGAATGTTACAGCATACACATCTCCGTGTGCTTTCATCCACCATTACACTTTAATTTAGTTAGTACCCACCTTGTTCAGCAACATAACAAAGAAGGGGGGGACCAACAAAGTTTTTGAGTACTAAACAGCTACTAATTACTTGTCACACAGAGTAAAAACGATACAATTTCTCCAGGAGTTGCATGTACAAAAATGGCTGTTCCACACCACACATAGTCAGGAAATAACCTATGACTATAACCATTTTCCATTATCAGTTTTAAGTGACTTTTGGACTGTTACCTCACGGGAAGTCTGAACCATGTTAGAGAGACCTCTAGTTGTAAGCTAATTTAGCCTGACACATAGCAAAGTAGCTGGTAAAGTTGACAAGTTTTCAGACACTAGCAGGGAGATTCTCAGACATGAATAACTTTATTTGCCTTCTACTGTAAATACTTGGGCGCACTGATGAGCATCTTATCTCCATCTATATCCACAGGTTCTTTAAATATTCACAACTGATGAACAGTAACTATAGCCACTTTAAACAGCACTGACAATACAAATCCCCCCCCGAAAATTGTGTGGGGAAAAAGAGCAAGGGACAGAGTGACGGTGAAAGCGAGCAGAGCAGAGGAAAGGTTTAGCAGTAAGGTGTCTACCTGGCAATAAGTTACAGCTTGTCTGTTAATAAAAGCTGCAGCCTTACAGGACCAAGAAAAATCTTGCTGGCCTTTGAGTGCAGTGTCTTTTAGGAGACTGTCAATCTCATGTTGCATTGGGTTGAGTCTGTTGACCAATCAGAGGCATCGACCAGTGAGAGGGAGAGTAGTGCAGGTCTTCATGGAATGACAGTGGGGGGAAATAATATTGCACAACGCATTTTGCAATGGAACAGCGATGAAGATTCACTGTGAAAATGAAGTCATGTCGGTAATAAGCTTTACCACATCGTATTGCGGTCATGCAGTTAGCATAGCGCTAAGCTACAACTGTAAACTGGCACTCCCTATAGACACCACTCTGCCAATATTACAACACAGGTTCCCACACACACGGCTAGTTTTCCAGTGGAGACTTAAGAGATCATCTCTGACAGTTTAGAGTTTGTTAGCTCTGACTACCAGTAGCCACAAGGCCACACCTTGCACCTATGTTTTCTTCTGACCTACCAACATTTCACTGATTAATTCTTTAAATATGTTGCAAGTGGGGCACAAATTGTTCATGTATTAACTCATTTAAGTAAATGAATAAACGTGAATGTTTTTAATTTGTCTGAAATCTGTTGGCTGACAATTAAGTGAAAGATATTGGTCTGTCTTAATATTTGTTATTTTTATCTTTATTTGTATCTGGTATTGGTCTACTGAGATATTCAACTTTTACTTTCATTACAGGGTTCACTGTCTTAACCATAACCTTACAAAGCAGATTCCCAAAAGTAAATTGTAGAACACAAACTGAATCACACAAGTTTCAATAAGTATTTTCATTTTGTGTATGACTAATGCTAGAAATCTACAAATTTATTTTGATAACTAGCCCTCTCTATTACCTATTACCTGCAATGTTTGGCACTTTATACACTTTTGTTCCCGAAGGTAAGAGCTACAACAAATACTGTGAAGAGTAAAGCTTTACTGTTCCTATGGCTTGCAACCAGCAGTCAATAGTAGTGCATGACAATGGCAAGCCATACATTTCATCCACACATTCAACACAGAAGCACACAGGTTAAGGCCAACGTTTGTCATTTTCACTTGTCACTAAATCCATCAGAGAATAAGCGAAGGAAAAGAAAAAAGCAAGGGGGCAACGACTGACCTCCACAGGTAGCACCAGGCCAAAGAAACTATATTTGGAGACAGTCAAGGCAGAGAGCATTGAATTCCATGTAATCATAAGAGTTTGTTTCAGCTAGCATGTCCAAACAATGTCCTTGTGATTTTCACAGAGTAATTGTTAACCTTTCATATCCTCACTGTCTGCCCATTTCCCCTCCTGTCAGTTTCATATTTTCTTCAAAAGTGAGCTCAGAGACAGAGAGGAAGTGACAGATAAAGTGAAGATTTCTGCATCACACTGCAAGGTAACTAGGCAACTGTGTGCTCCTATTCTCTTAACTGCCTCACAGGTAAAACAAAAGGTACAGCTCAAATGTTATATGACACGGCAAACAACGGCTTCAGGGTTACATTCAAATCTCTAAGTTTGTTTCAGAGTGGGTCACAACAAAGCAGCAACCTCTCTGGCTGTGAAGAGAAGCTAAATGCCAAAAATTACAGTTCCCCAAACAGCCACTTGAGGCTGGCAAATCAATCTCCATAAACCCCCATCTTAAAATGCCCAGCTTTACAGCAGAAATGAACATGTTAACAGTGTGGTACAAATATAGTGTTGGTCTCTGGATCCAAATTTCCTGTTCATGGATACTGCTTCAGCTTCACAACAATCCTTCAGAATCCTGTGGATGTCATTGCTACAACATCCATGTTTTATTCAGTCTATGGCCAAAACCTGTGAAGACATCTAATCTGTTTACAACACTTTTATATGATTTAGTGATAAAGAAATGTCAGGCCTAGCTCACTAACACAATCCTTTACGTATTTAATATATAATCACAGCATTTTAAACCAAGGCTTACACGAATTTTCACCTGGATTTTAATGCTTTTCACAGCAGCCATTTTGACATGAAATAGTAGGGTAAACACAGGTGTTACCAATTATACTAATTAAGGTTTCCCTCCATTCAGGTCAAACAGAGTCAGGGTGCTGCTGTGGTGCATGTTGGTTCACTGGAAACTCTGCTGCATTAAATGTACCTGAACCTTAATTAGTATCATTGGAAACACCTGTGTTGACCCTACTATTTCATGTCAAAATCTCTGCCGTGAAAAAGGTCTATTCTCTAACACTACAAAAAGTTTAATTAACTTGCAACTTTAAAGACACTATCTTCAACAAGCTAGGTTTTTATTTTCATGTTTGTATATTCAAAAAAGTAAAGGTTCAAACTAATAATAATAAACACTTATGAGCATATGCTGCAGCAGTTAGGTCATGTAAAAAATCAATTTTTAGCTTACATTTTCCAAAATTCCCCCAAAAAACTGAGTTGACATTAAAAGTTGAACTTGTTACATAACAACGTTACTCTCAACTTGAGCGTAGTTTTACCAAGTTTTGTAATTTTGTAATACAAGAAATTCAGCTAGCTAAAATTACTGTTACATTTACAACGTGGGAAAGCCGTCTTTCTTCATGGCAGATGTAGAGTAATTTACAACTTACCCGCTATCCTGTCTTGGAAAACGTCCACTCATATGCGAATTTTCCTGGGAATGATTAAATCCAACTCAAATATCTTCTAACCTTAATAAAAATGTCTCAAATAAGAATTTAAGCTAATTAAATACTTCATAAGTTCTGGACACATACGTTGCTCAACAAACGACGTATTTCAAGGCATTAACAGACGACACAGCCAATGGCGTTTAGAAGCACTGACTCACACGCCCAGGGGCAAAACAAACCAAATGTATAATTCCACCTTCTTTCGATTCGATCAGCCAATCACAACACTGCATCTCCACCTGATCACTGTGTTTGACTGACAGCTAAAGCCATCCAGTAATGACTGCAGCTTTGAAAGCACCGCCGGGTTGTAGCCAATTGTAGATTATCTTGTTCTAGCTGGTATTTAATGACAGATATTTAAAATACAGCGACTTTAGAGCATTATAGACATTTTAATTAGTCAGCAAAAAAAAAAAACAAAAAAAAAAAAAACAATTAGCCTTCCTTTGGACATATGTGGTACAGCATTCATTTAAATCAAACATGCATACACAAGGTGAGGGATAGGTCCTGTGAATTTCAGCCTGATCATCCATATTATGACTCATGTACTGTATTTGAAAAATGACAAATTTACAGTGATCCTATGGACTTGCAGCAGTTCTTTATGGTTTGGAATTTTAAAATGAGCATACCAGTAGGTTCAAATGCACAAGCTGACTTCTCCTATGCCACAAAAACAGCATAGATAGGAGATATCAAGACAGAAGTGCACTATTTGCAGGTGTTAAACTGTGCTAAACCTGGCAACAAATGTGTTTTGCCACTGTTTTTATTCAATTATTGTTTCTTGCAATCCTGATATGATTTGTGGTTTATATGATTGATTTATCTAACCACAAGCGCTTTTTTAGCCTAAAAGAGTGAAGGTGTTGGAAGTATAACTAGTATAACAGTGACATTGTGTGTGTGTGTGTGTGTGTGTGTGTGTGTGTGTGTGTGTGCGGGCATTGCACAGGATATTTACCATGGAGTGTTGTTCCTGCGAGGAGGTATATGACATGCTGGCTGTATCCATGCTGCCTCGCCTGCCGCTCTTGTGTCCTTCAGCCAGCCAGCACCCTGAGGTTCCCAGCAGAGCGGCCATAGCCACAGCCCAAACACCCAGGCTGCCCATGACTGTCTACCTGAGTGGAAATGAAAATGAAAAAAAAATCATTTTACGCAGCTCTATAGTCTTCATGTTGATCTGGGTTAAAGGGTAATGGAACAGTTTACTGGTCTATATTGTATCTAGCACTATAAAACTGAGATTTAATGTCCTTCATATGTTGTTATCGATATGATTAATTAAATCTTCACACCTTATTTGTGATTTTAATCTCCTGTAATTCAATTTGAATAGAAATGCATTTTAATGACTTAAAAAATAAAAAAACAAAAAGAAATCTTATGATGTATTCAGTCTCCACAGAGAAGATAAACAGATGAGCTCAAATCACATTGAACTTATAAACTCATTATGTGTTAAGGACTATATGTTATTGTAACCACTGTAATGCACAGGATTTGTTGCAAAAAAGCTCTGTGGGACAGTGAGACAGAGGAGAGCAAATCATTCAAATACTATACACTCACATACACTCATCATGCCCACACAAGCACATGAACACACAATACGGATAATATGGCTGTGTAAACATCAAAGCCCACACTGATGGGAATAATTATCTGTATTACGAAGGACACAAAATCTTTTGATGTCAACAAAGAGACGACTCTCTGAAGTCGCAAATGATGGAGTATGACACAGGAGCTTAAAATACAAAGTCAGTGCATCAGTTTCACTGCTGTGACACGACCACATATACACAAACCTTCAGGAAAAAAATACACAAAATATCCCAAATGTGTGTGCAATACTGGATAATAAAAAGCTCCAGAAGTAGTAACCCCTAGAAAAAAAAATGTCCTCAAATAATGGCTAGTTCCTTTGGTAAATTATATAAATAAAAATGATTAGGAGGCAATTTATTAATTAAACGTTAATATGTGTTTTAATTAGTGCTGATTTGAAGGACCCAAGCTAGAGTGAATGAATCAGACAGTTATTAAATTCAGCTGGAATAAGAACATTAAAATATGTTCATATGAGGGAAATACTGTAAAATAGGACAACCTTTCATTAAAATGCAATACACCAAGAAGACAAACTACAGACACTTTAAAGTATATTAAGTTTTGAATTAGCAGCACTCAGTCACAACAAAATCAGCTATCAGCTATACAAAAGTAGTATTTGTTGCAAGTTTATTGTTCTGGGTTTTACTGCATTGCCCTGTTCCTGTTACTGTGTCCAACTCCAGTATGGCTAATGCCATGGATGGAGGAGTGTGTCCATGAGTCATATACCTCTCAAAGCGTCAGAGATAAATACCTGGGACTCCCAACTAGTCAGTTCAAATCAAGTGACCACTTCCGCAGCTGTGAAGTGAAGCCAATGTGTACGTGCCAAAAACTGCAGTTCCCCAAATGGCCACTTGAGAACGAATCAATCTCCATAAGCCCCTATTTTAAAATGCCCAACTTCACAGCAGAAATAAACATGTTTACAGCCTGGTACAAATATATATATATATATATATATATATATATATATATATATATATATATATATACACTCCTGATCAAAATCTTAAGATCAGGTGAAAAATTACTATTAAACGCATTTCGCACTATTGGAACTTAACCATATTGTAAGTAGAGCTTAAGAATGCAAAAAGAAGAATCAGGAGCGAGAGACAGCTAAATAGAATCAGCAGTTTATTGAAAACTGCATTTAAACTAAAACAGACTTTTTATCAGCTGATCAAAAGTTTAAGACCACAGCCCAAAATAGCCCAAAAATAGATCTAAAAGTGTAAAAAAATGGATTCACTAGTGCTCAGTAGCACTCAGTAGTACTCAGTAGCCCCACCATTCTTGTTTATCATTTCAAAAATTAATTTAGGCATGCTTGATGTGAGTTTTTCCAGAAGGCTGGTGAGAACATTGCCCCATGTGGTGAAGATGGCTTCATTTTTGTAAACTTCCCTTGCCATCCATCACCAAACGTCCTCAGTGGGATTTAGATCAGGGGGACACGCAGGATGGTCCAAAAGAGCCCAACCCTAACCCTGGAAGAAGTCGTTTGTCAGGCGGGTGTTGAGAACTGAAGCGTTGTCCTGTTGAAAGACCCAGTCATCGCTGCACAAACGAGGGTTCTCAGTCAAGAGGGATCCCTGCTGCAACATCTCTACAGAGCCAGCCGCATTTTGACGCCACTGCACAAACTGAAGCTCCATTTTTACTTTGAAGGAAAAAGCACCCCAGATCATGATGGAGCCTCCTCCACTGTGCTGCGTAGAAAACATCTCCAGTGGGATCTCCTTGTCATGCCACTAATATTGGAAGCCATCAGGACCATCCAGATTAAATTTTTCTTGTCAGAGAATAAAACTTTCTTCCACCTTCTAATGTCCCATGTTTGGTGCTCCCTTGCAAAGTGCAAATGGGCAAGTTTGTGGTGTGGGAGGAGATGTGGCCTTCAAAGACATTTTTTTGTTTTTTGCCCTTCTGTTGCAGATGCCGTCTTATGGTGATTGGGCTACAGTCAAAAAGTACAGTACAGTAATGGTCTTAGTTTGGGTCAAGAATTGGCCTGTGTATTCACGGACAGCCCGTCAGATCCTCCAGCTCAGTGCAGGTGAATTTTTTTTGGGGTCTGCCACTTGACTTTTTTTGTCCCATAACCCTCAGGATCTTTTAAGAAATTTAAAATGACTGCCTTACTGCGTCCAAGCTCAGCAGGGATGGTGCGTTGCAAGAAGCCTTGCTTGTGCAGCTCAACAATCCTTTCACATTCAAAGACAGAAAATCTTTTTGCCTTTGCCATCAGGGGGTTATGACAGCGTGAATGCCCAATAGAAAATGACATGAAAGCCAGATTTTTTCACAGATTTTGACTTTTTAAGGCTGTGGTCTTAAACTTTTGATCAGCTGATAAACAGTCTGTTTAAATGCAGTTTTTAATAAACTGCTAATTCTATTTTGCTGTCTCTTGCTCCTGTTTCTTCTTTTTGCATTTTGAAGCTCAACTTACAGTCTGGTTAAGTTCCACCAGCGCGAAATGCGAATATTAGTAATTTTTCACCCGGTCTTAAGATTTTGGTCAGGAGTGTATATTGTCTATAGCTAATTTCCTCGTTCATGACAACTGCACCGAGGGTTATTTAACGCATCCCTTCAGTTGATATTCAGGCTTAAAGTTTTGCACAATTTACAGCATGGTAGCTTTGACTGACAGGTGGGTGCCATTACAGGTGGCTTGTTTGAACACCCAGGCATCATACAGTCCTCCTCAGGTCCACCAGCAATCCACATCTTTGCCCATTTTTAGATTAACTGGGAGGCAACAGAGCCAGGACTGTGTAGATGGCGACCAGAGCCATTAGATTAGAACTGAGGAAGCCTCTTGGATGAAAGATGAAACGTCTTCAAGAAACTAAGCTACAATAGCCTTCAATGGCCCTCCAGAAAAACCTGCCGTTTTCAGTGATGAGGAATATTTATTCTTTTTCATCACTGCACTGACTTGTTCTCTGGTCATATCAGATGATGTGGGTGTTTATAGTTGTACAGTGTGACAGGGCAGTTTGTTATTTGGTGTTCTTGTACTTTCAGGTAATGTGTTTATTGTTTTTACTGTGGTTTTATACTTTATTATGTGGCTTTATTGTGTGTTTTACTGCAGAACCAGTCTGAAAACAAATTTCCCTTAGGGGGCCATAAAGTTTCCAATTGAAGTGAAACAAGAGGACAAAAACACATGATGCATATCAAACAGTGTAGGTGTTTATGGTGTTAAATGGCTGCAGCAGCTCTTTACTATATTGAATATTACAAGGGTCCTGTGATTCACCTTGACCTGCACTGCCCTGATCTTGCTGGATGAAATTTTATTCTCTGCTTTACATATAAATATTTGAAACATTTTATCAAAATCTAGTTTACATTAGTTTTCACCATATTTCAGCTGCAATAAAATTATCAATGAAAAAATTTTGACTCTTGACTAATTAAAATATTTCTACACTGCAGGAACAGTCAAAAACAAGCATTTTCATACTAACTACCAGTAATATCCAGATCCTTGTCTTAACTAAAAGTAGGAATACAATGCAACAACACACAAATTAAAGGGCAAATTCGGACAAAAATGAACTTCTCTGCTTAGATGCTCATTGTAGATTTTTTTAAAACCATCTACAAAGTAACTAGACAGAAGTGTCCAATAAATGTAGTGGTATACAAAGTATAGTATTTTCATCTGACATAAAGTAGAATAAAGCCGAAATACTCAAGTATCCCAGATATGTACCTAATTATATTATTTGAGTAAAGGCACAGAATCACCAAGGCCTGTCAGTGTAAACATCACTTGACAAGGAACCACCAGCATAATTCAGCTAGCTAGCCTGAGGCTAATGGGCCCTCACAGATGAGAGCTTACCCTTGTGAAATTAAACACCAAATGAGATCTGCCAGTCACTGTCTTAATGTGTTGCCTGGCCCCCTGGCATTGGCCCACACACGGCTTTACACATTTATACAGTACACACGAACACACACACAAACACAGCCCTGGTGGTGTGGAATGAATGGTCCATTTTGAAATTCATCAGGAGAGAGAAAGTCTATGTGGAAGCTATTATTTGACCAGCATATTAAAAGGCTTAAAGAGACAGAATCTCTAAAAACAGCACAGCCTTCGCTCAGATCAGACTTGTTCAGTGAGAGACTTGCATTATAAACACACTCAGTGCCCTGGAAGTGAAATACCATCTGCCCACATCCCAGCTACCTTCTCTCCATATCTCTCTTTTTTTTTCTTTCTTCAGAAGTTCCAATTTTCATGACACAGAAGTATTGTTAGTGAACTGAAGCACCCTGTAGAGCTGCCTGCAGCTGGCCTGTCTCCTTTTTCATTCGTTTACATTCTGGAAGGAAATTTCATACTTATTTTATTCATATAGACTGCAGAGAAATTGAAATATAATGAACCAGCCAGTTTTAGTTGACTCACAAGCCTTGTAATAAAGTCTAATGAAATAAAGGTGAGAATATAAGACAAGAATTAATGATATAATGATATATACTCATCCCGTACAGCTCAGTAATGCATTTTTGCACAGAACAATGGATCTTGTTTAGCCACCTTACACTGACATGTTTGGGAGGAATCAACTTTCAGCATTGACTATGAATAACTATTTCAATGTACATATGACATAAGACAGGGCATGTAAGTACTGTATGAAAACAGGAATAACAGATATAAAAAACTACTACTACTGAACTACTGAACCAAATTTTGAGTTACATTGGTTGTTTGTGATTCTGGAGCTTTCTTTCCATTGCTACTATAACACTGAAGGAAATATTCAGCTAAGTGCCTAAAATGTGCAGTGTTCAGCTACAGTAAAGCACCATCTGCTAGCCGTCACATTTCAAAATAAGGCAATTCGGAGGAAGGTGACATCACACGTGCCTCTAAGACTCATCAGCTTCATTCAGCCAAAAGCTGCTTTTTTCTATGTTGAGGTAAAATATTAATTTTCACCCATTTCTTAATTTTGAATGGCTGCAAAGATTTCATAGTGAATGCACAAATGGACACATGAGAAAACACACGTGAGAAGATCTGGTCTTTTGAAGCCCATATAGGATTGTTAAAGCTATCACATGAACAGCATAAGAACATTTGAAGAGTTAACATTTGAAATAAGGTTCATCATGATTATCATGACTATCCTTCAGGTATTCCTAAATACATAGTGATGTATTGTTGGCTTTTTAAATCCTGTTTTAATTGGCTAAATATAGTTTTTCACCATCAGGACTCACGCTTTACATTAGATCTGGTGTCTCTTAAAAATAGAGATACAGCACCTATGCAAATGTTCCTAACAGCTCAAAGTCACCTTGTATTATATGGTTGACCAAATAATATTAAAAAAAACTAAACGTCTGAGTTTATTTTGAACAGCTTCATGTGCCCACATTTGTCACAGTCATATGACCTACAAAACTTCTGCACTAAGCAGTTTTCTCAATATGAAAAATGTCTTAAAAATTGCTTTTAATGAGGTTCTGATTATCAACACATAAGTTGGTGAACTTGAATTCACGGTTCCTTTCAAGAAACTATGATTACACCCTTGCAAAACAGACATCAAGATACCAATTTGGACTGCATTAGAACCAATTATGACCTTGACTCAGGGGAGGTTAGTATTTCTTTCAGTACAAAATGAAAATTGCATGATTATGCTACTATTTCTGAGAAACATACTCAAAATCCCTTTTTTCTTTTTCAGTGTGCAAACCACAAAAACATACACACACACTAACTGTCAGACTTTGGCTAATAATGATATGTGTCTGCAATATCATGTATGGATCCTAGAGAGCGTATGTTCTACAGCATTGATGTTGACTAATGTTTCTTGGTCCTTTTGTGGCAAGCATTTTGTCATTTACAATTTTCATTGTTTTTCTAGCGTGTAGATCAAATCATGTATTGATTACACTGATCCTAATCTATGGGCAAGGCTCTTCCCAGCACAATCATTACAAGAATGTAGATGGGATTTGGCTTTACAGCAGAGTCACTGCCCAGCAGCGTAAATATAGACAATGCGATTGCATTTGGCCCAGTGAACTAGAGGGCCCCATAGGAAGAACAGGCCCATCAAATGGCTGTTGTGAGTGATTCAGAATGCCTCTACATAAAAATATTTGTGTTTAAAGACTGTACTGGCACTGGGGTCCCCACATGGTCACTATCTTTAGATAGCCACCAAATAATTTCAGTTTAAGTTCAATTGAAGAGCTTACTGGTGTTCATAGAAATTATGACAGGAGCAAATCAGGGAATTGCAATAGAGTGACAACGTCCCAGTAGGGACAAGGTCAGGGTAAATGGATAAGTCAACAAAACCACAGACCACTGTGCATTTCCTGTTTTCAAATGACAATCAACCTATTTTTTTCTAACCGTAAGCAAGTTTTCATTATCGTTTGCAGTTGGGCGTAGGCAAAGTTGTGCTAACCCTGTTTATAAAGACAATGCATTTGAAACATGTTGATTGCAACCCATGGGACTCTTGAGTTGTGACAATGTTGTAAAACAAAACAAAATTTTTCACACCAAGGAACTGATATGACCCAGCTAGACTCTAACTAAATTAGGCTGACTAAAAGGAGGTCTCTTTGTCAAAAGTCTACAACTAAAGACTGGCATGCAAATGAACTGCATGCAGCCTTACAGCCTCTCTGTCTCGCTCTGTAATGACAGCAGTGGAAGGCCTCTAGCTGAGCTATGAGACAAATTCAAGCGATCAGGCAGAGCTCTCCTTCCTGCTCTCTGTCCCAGCTCTGCGCTCCAGGTAGGTTTGCTGTCACAGTTACAAATGACACATGCAGTTCCAGTACGACAATCAGTCCCCACTCAGCAGGCTTCCTCCCTGCAAGTTGCTGAGTATTTAAAAAGATTACAAAGGAGGGTGGGAGGGACAGAAAAAATAACATCTGTGAATTCTGAACACCACATGCTGTAACTGTAAGGTTTGTAGTTCACCACCCTAAAGTAAAGTCTTTTGCATATGAAGCAGTGTATTGAGCTATTTTTGCCACCATGCTTTATACGGATTAAAATCTTGAAATCTGTGTGTTCTGAAATTTTAGAGAACATTCCTCAGTTAATGAGACGAGTGTTGTTTTTGAAAGAGTTTTGCAGCTTGGTTAACCGGCTACCCTTCAAAAGTAGAACATCATGATCTTCTGCTGTCAATCATTTTTTTAAAAGTAGGTGTCACTTTTTTCCCAAATGGTGCATGCCCCATTTTGGAACAACCCTCTCTACATGCTGTTACTCTGAATGCTGCCTCTAACTGATGATCCTCTTCAGTAAAATCTCTGCTATCATCCTGCGTCTGCCGGCCTATCTGTCTGCACTCAGGTTTCAAACAGCCCCTTCCTGAGGCAGATGTCTATGTAGCATGAAATAGAGCCACCGAGGGGATCGCCTTTGCCCAATATGTTTTCACGTCATTTGGATGCAGTAGCAACTCATTCTTCTATATTTCATTCTTGTTCCTGTGTGGTTGGGGAAGATAGTGAAGAGACCAGGGGTGTCAATCTGTCTGTCAACCATACATCAGGATCACACATCCTAACCCTAGTTATCTTCCAGACACTCCAGGTGAACAGGATACACATCCTTTCAGTTTTTTTCATACGCTTTTATTTATTTATTTTTTATGACAAGAAATGTGATAAATCTCAGGACGCTCTGGAGTGGTGTTTCCGGAGGAGGATTTATACAGCACAGTAGCCTGGAAAGATAAGGTTATGAACTGTCATTCACTGTAATGTAAAAGGCTCATGAGCACTGCCCCCTTTGGAAAGGAGAGAGGGGGTTGACAGCACACCAGTCAAAAGCTGACAGGCTTTATTAGCCTAGGATCCAGACAACTAAAAAGTTAAATATGTTTTCATTTAAGGAAGAACAGATCTAATTAATGATGGGTGTTGGCAGGACAGGGTGTTGGTTGAACAAGAAAGGAAATATCCAGACATTTTAGCCTTTATCAGTCTGACCAGTTTATTTCATCCTCCAGTCAACTTCCTAAAACTGGCACACAGATTCAGTGGCTCCATCACAAGCCCACGTTGTTGACCTTGCAGCTACCACCAATGACAAAATACATGAAACAACTATCAAACATGGTATTCCTCTATTTATCTAATCTAATTCTATCAAAGGATGATAACACTGTTTTTGGCACATTTCAGCACCTTAAAACCACACTGATCAATATTTTCTTATTAACAATGGATCAAATGTGTAATATTAAAAAATTCCCTTGTACTGAGGTACCCACAGTCACTTTTTAGCAATAAGCACATAGTTTGACTTTACTGGCAACAAACTTTGACAAAGTAGCTACTAGCTGGTGGACATAGTGGACATAGTGGACTTTTTTTTAAAGGCTGGCAGAACAAAAACAGAGCTAAGAGGAGATTGAATTGGAGTCATCAGTCAGGTTGCCAGAAACACAAGTCCAAATTAATGGTAATGTTGCTCCGTCGATGCAGGATGTCTGAAACAGGCAAATGTTTGCTGATAGTACAAGATGTTTTTTTTTTGTTTTGTTTTTTTCAACAGATTTTCAACCTGTTTGGCAGCCAAAATTGAATGAATGCAGCATTGCCTATAAATCATGTATAGTTCTATATATTTTCTGTTGTTCCAAGCAGCCACTTGTTTCTATTCATTACTGATATGAAAATCATTGAGCAAGATTTTGAAAAATGTGTTCAATGTGAATGATTCCACAAGCTAAAGGATGTAGCTGGTATTATTATTATTATTATTATTATTATTATTATTATTATTATTATTATTATTATACGTTTTTCTCAATAAATTTCATGGAAAGGTGACAAATAACAAACTGTTCATAAACAAACATTTTTATTTTTTAAAAAAAAGCTCAACCATTTCCTCCAAACAGGAGTAAACAGTGGATTTGTTAGGGACTATTTACAGCCACTAATTTTCAAGTCTCAGTTCAAGTTTAATTGTCACATATAATCATACAGCAGGATGATGTGTGTGGGACTGACTCTAAATTAACTACAGTGCACATGTTCATAGTAATGAAGGATCCTGTCACTCAGAATGACAGCATGGCTAATTTTTAAACAATGGAGGTCTATGGCAGAGAGAATTAAGCTATATCAGGCTTTGGATTCACAGACAATACTCATTAGTCCATCCATGCACTGCTGGTTTTTGTCTTTTCATGAACAATATTGAATATCACCAGTTATCCTTAACGAAAATTTGAGGAGAGTGTGATTTGCTTTTATTTTATTTATTTTATTTTATTATTTTTTTATACCATATTGAAGTGAATAGAAACCAATGGCTGCCTGGAATGGTGATAAAAATAAATCTAAAGAGCATTGTGATTTGCAAAATCTGTGATGTATTCTGATTTGTAGTAATTAGGCTTAAATATCTTTTAATAAAGGGAGAGAAAGTCTAGCAATTTGTAGAAGAAAAGACAATAAAATTCAATAAAACACTGAGCATAAGCCAGATGGACACACACAAAAACTAGGAAACACAAAGCAGCACAAAAAATGTGAGCAACAACAAGGACACCATTAAAGCAATTAAAACATGTGACAGAAAAACATATGGCAACAGTGTTAGAAAAGTTAATGTATTCGTTTCGGAGAGAAACAAGTGCACATGTGCCTTTTCAGATTGTGGTAAAATGTACCCTTAGAGGGAAAAATAATATGTCAGCCTCCCAGAAAAGACACAGAGACCTCGGAGAGAACACAAAGTAGGAAGTGGTGCTTTAGCAAAACCAGAGATCCTTATCAGCTTGGCTTCTTCTGCATTACCTCAGAATTAATTATTGCCTGACACTCTCTTTTTGCCATTTTCCGTCTCTATAGAAGAGACAGAGCTTCAGGCTGTTAGGTGGTAATAAGACCCATCTCGAAGCTGGAGAGAGAAAGGATAAGAGGATTGTTCTTTCTGTGTCATATTCCCTTCCTCTCTCTCTTTACCTTTCTTACTAAACACAGATATTGACTTGTGGCTGTTTTCTCTGACAAGTTTCCGTGACCAGATCAGCAGCCCTTGGGTGTTAAAGCCCACATCCTGCTTGTCAGGTGTGGCTGAAAGATACACAAACAACTTGACTTGGTAAATCCAGAAATCCCCCGCAGGCTGTATGACATGAATTCAAGAGCAAAATAGATATCAGGAGAATCTACAGTGACACAACAGGGTGGTCTGTCTGGCTAACAGGACTGTGTTTGCTAATTATAGAGCAGAGGCAAAGTGTTGCAAACAACATGAAAGAGGTCTGAATTGGTAACGAACAGAAAAACACCTTCTGAAGCATAAATGGCTCTTCAGAGGCACTTTGAGGAGAAAATGTGGTTTTGTATACATAATCATCAGTGACTGAAGAACCACTAGAAGCTGTAAATAGTAGTGTGCTGTTGTTTGAAGCCTCATTCATAGCTGTAGCAGCTAGGAATCAATGCATGTGAAAACGCAAAGAATTCATCTATAATATCACATCCTGAAATCAAATCAATCCATTGTTTCCTTCCTCCTTTGTCCTAAATGCTTACTGGATGCTGGCTACAAGAAAACTATAAATGTAAATACAAATTGTCCTCCAAAAGCTAACAAATTATCTTTTACAGATTCAAAGTTAATACATGTTTTACCTCAAGTATTCGTTGTGTTTGATTTGTTGACAGGCCCTCACGCTCAGCCCCGGTGGTTGCCATGTTTGTCCTAGTACAGCTCCAAAGCTTCACATGAATTTAGATGTGTTCAGTTTTGCAGTTCAAAATGACAGCAAAGCTGTTTGCAAGGGATAAAGTCAAACAAGTAAGCCAAGAGCTCATTCTTTTGCTTTAAGAGCTCATTCATTCAAAACATTCGCTCAATCAAAACTCAGTTTTTCGGTGTCCCACCAAAACCAACACTGTGGCAGGTGGGTAGAATGTAATGTAGAGACAGGGGTTTTATTTATTTCAACAGCAAGCACTGATATCATTATTTAAAAAAAATGAACGTGGTATTGATTGCTAACAGTCACATGATCATAATACTATTGTGTTCTGTTTGTTTTGACATTGAAAACCTGTTAGAGTCATGTAGTTCTCTGTTAAAAACTAGATTTTAGCTTGGGGGTTCTTGACATTGGCGGCCACAATAATCTCAATTCAAAGGTCCACTTAAGAGCATTTTGAGCTTTCAACCAGTTTTTATACACAAGCTGATCAGAATGTAGAATTAAATATGGAATATAGTTTATCCTTTATCCTAAAGTCACTGCCTCTCAATGGTATTTCATCCTCTCCTTGTGTTTTAGCAATAATCCATTTTCAGCACAGCTGATTCACTGATGACTTGTGCTTAACCACAGACTTTCTACAATTACAATTACAATGAATACAGTGAAGTAGCATTTGAAGACAACCTTGAATCACACCACCCTTCCAAATGTGATATGACAAAACACCTCTATGCAAAAGAAACCACCAGTTGGCAGTTTTAAGCAGCTGAGTGAAGAATGACTGCATAAAAGGGACAGGCAGATGGCTGACTAAATTCACTGCAGAAAACAGATATGCCAGGCGACCTTTCTGTAACCTCTCTACACATTTCTCTCTCTCTGCTGACTCTTTCGTCAGTTTCCTCCATTCAAGCAGAGGAGGCAGCGAGCACTATTTGCTCAGAGCTGCAGTGCTGATGCTCTGAGCTCAGCCACTGTGTTCATATGGGATGCAGCGGTAAAGGTCATTTCTAGAAGTTCAACATTAGTGATCGGAATTTCAAGTGAACCGTGTTGCCCACATTTTGTGGCCGTGCACTCTACGGGGAGTACAGAGGACCTATCAGGTGAGCCAATGGGCACAGTAACGTGTCTCTGAAATAAGAAGTATAGCAAATCTAATGGTGCAAGTTAGTAGCTGTGCTTAGTTTCTGTGCCGTTCATATTAAGTGCTTCCCATTGTCAAAGCCTTGTGTTAATCATGTTAGATTTCTCTGGGTGTAAGTGTGTGTGAGTGTCAGTGTGCTCTCTCTAAACCCATGAGAAAGAGTTTCATCAGTTCAATTTAAAACTAATCTTGTCAGCCCCGTCGGAGTGTGAGTGTATGGCAAAGAAGCCAACTCGTAAGAGTGTGACCCACCATCTGTAATGCATTTTTACCTTTGTCTTGGAGTATGGCTCATTATGTGTTTGGAAAATTTGCAAAGCCAAACAAATCAAAGTCACCAGGCGTAAAAAAAACAAAAAAAAAACAGAAAGCATGGAAGTGGGTTTGGTTTACCCGAGGGGATAGCTTTGTTGTGTGGAAATAAATCCTGCTTCTGATTAGACAAGCTCTGTATGGGGTTTCAGGCGCTGTGAGTTCAAGGATTTAAATTGTTCATGAGTGGGGTATCATAATTGATATGAAAAATTAAATTTATTCTACTTTATCTAGCGTTATATGGAATTGTCATCCAGGGCTCTTTATGTGTCGATTGTTTAGAGCCTGCAGCACCTACATTCAATTCATTAAAAAGGTACGGGTCATATACTCTGTCTATAGTATAAAGAGAACATAAACAAACAACTATTTGCGTGTGTATACTCCATCTGAAACTCCAAATATCTGCCAGAGTAATGATAATTTATGTGATCCTTGCTCTATACTTGCTCGCATTAAAGATTTTTAGTAACAAGCACTTTTTAGCTTGACATCTGGCGCGTTTGTGCAAAACACAGGCAGATTCCTCTAAAACTGGCACAAAACACCATTTTGCCAGCCACTACTTGCTACGAAGTGCTTGTACAGAAGCAGAATTATAGGAACCATCAAAATCCTATTCTGCCCTGCAGCCTATTTCCTCTCTAATAGACCTAAATCAACACACTGTAAAACACATCTTTAATCTTTTATCCACCTGCTGGACCTGATTTTTTTGGAAACTTTAGAAAAATCTTTCAAAATACTAAACAACTTTAAAATAGTCTTTTTCATTTGAACCAGCACTACAGGAGAAGTGCAGCAAGAGAGGAATAACATGCGGGATATCTCTGATGGTTGCTCTTGTTTTGTACTATAGAAGGAAAACAGACAGTGAATCTTTTTCTGCATCTATCTCCAGTGCTCAGGCTTCGCTCTTTTTTAGTGTTTAGCATCTGAGAGCAGCAGGGAAGTCAAGTGGGTAGAGAGACTGTGCTTTTTACCAGAACAACCTGTTTTCAGCCTCTTGTGTCAGCAAGCACTCACTCCACTGAAATGTCCTGGAGCAAGAAGCTGAACTCCCGTCTGCTGTTCTATCGCTGACTCTGACCTCTGACTTTTCAGAAGCTGAGCAAAGATTTCTTTACTGGGATCGATAAAGTATCACATTTATCATATTATTAAATTACTTTCAAACCCAGGCTGCATGTATGGTTACTTTATATGTGCATGTGTTATTTTAAGTACTCTTTAGTTTAGTTAAACTGCATCTGTCCATGACCAAGCAACAATGCTGCAAGTCTCTCGGACAAAAAACTACTTGAAACTCAAATTACTAAGAGTCTTTTGTGAACTTAACTAGTCCAAAACAGCAGTACTGACACTGTATGACAGTTTACTGCAGAGTTAAAGCTGACTACAGCTTACATTCTGCCTGTTGCCACTCAAAAAGTCAATTACATGCTTATGTTGATATGTGTAAATCTAGTCTGGAGACATGGTTAAACAGACTGCTACACTGAGAATAGCCTATCATGCAAGACCTGCAGAAGCATGTGAGAACTCTTCCTCAGCCTGGTTACACAACAGAAGATTAGACCTTTATTACCATCCTTGAAATTTGCTTTATCTAACTAATATGCATGACACACTGCACACATGCATTAACACATATGCGCTGCTTCAAGCTGGTTCTGGCTTTTGCAGGGTTTAAGCGCTTAGTAGGGAGAGAGCACTCCTGAAGCTCTATTCAGCTCTAATGACTGGGATGTTACAGTGAATATTTTTTATGCGTGTGTGTGCATACGCCAGTGTGGTATATGCTAGTGTGTCTTCAGTGTCAATCTGTAAGTGTGTGAGTCATCCCACTATTAGGCTGTCTCTGAAGCACAACAAGCAGCTATAATCTGCTGGACACCGCGCTGTAATGGCTCTCTGTGAGACAGCTAATAAGTTACACAGCAGATTGCAAACTGCAATAAGCTCGACTGAGTCACTATTCTGGGATACATCATTATTTCTCAACCCTTTGACTGTGACCCGAGGGTGGGCTGCAGAGCTGCTCTGGCAGGGTTCAGGACATGATGTGGCTCCTACAGGAGGCGTTTAGAAAAGCCTGGAAAAGTGATTTCATGTGTGATTTCAGAGTCTCCGTGAGTCTATATTATTTTTTGGTACTGTGTTAATGTAATGCTCTAATTCTTTGTTTAACCGTAGTTAAATTGTAGTAAACTCAGTGTTGATTAACTGTGGCTGTTGTCTTGCCCTTTTAAATGCTATTATTTTCTTTCACAGTTTTACTGAGTTGGCTATGAAAAACACAATACATCCAACTGTTGAATCCAAAGCAAAAGAACGCAAAATTTCACTTTTACAGCCAGAAATCTTGTCACATTTTATGTCTGAATGACAGGGCTAATGTCTAAAGGTTGTATGTTACTGTAAATTACGAGGTCAGATTGGAGCCCCCAGAGCAAGAAGATCCAACTGAGAACTGCTGCCATTAATATTCTCATCCAGGAGCAAGGGCAAGATATTGATCCAAGTCTTTGCATGTGCACCAGCTGTATGTATATGTGTGTGTGTGTGTGTTTATGTGTGAGACTACGTGAGTTGAGAGTTGGACGGGCTGTTGGCCCGCATAAAAACTGAAGGGCTAGGATTTACAACCAGTTTTTCTCAGATTGCACATTGATGGATTGCCATAATTCTTTTTGCTGGATGTTGGTTCCATATCAGGGTTCCAGGTAAGAGAGGAAATCCAACAAACCCAGAAAGAGGCTGGAGCGCGAAGGGGGGAGAGCAGCAGGGAGCGGAGTAAAGGGGGGGGAGCAAAGAGAGGCTGGAGCGTTTTCAGCACCATGGAGAGCTCCGGCGCAATATACGCTATATCACGGCAGCGTGCGCGCCGACCAATCCTCATTTCCCACTCCGCTGGCCGTCACGGAGGCTTTGCTGCCGCTGTGCCAGCTCTCTGGTGACACTGATAGGATTTTCCCATGAGAGAGCGCTGAAGCAGCTCATTTAACACAATCAGACAAGAAAATCTCGCCTTGTTTAGAACCACCCTTCCCTCCGTCCTCCAAATTTTTGAGAGTTTTGTGCATGCTGGTGAGTAGATGAAGGGTGTATGTGCTTGATGAGACACCGGTCGTTAAAAGATGAAGTCTTCCCAGCCAAATAAATTAGCTGACGGCAGGAGGACCTGGTGAGGAGAAGAAGGGGGTGGTGGTGGTGGGTAGAGGGTGGCGGTGGGACCGGGAATCCACGCCAGAGAGCCCAGCGAGGGATGTGCGTGTCTCACTATGTTATCATTTCTGTCCCTCTGCTGCTTGAGCAAACCTGGCGCATCCGGACAGAGGAGTCCTACTGAAGCCATTTATCAAACACTGCCCTGTTGTTTTCGTGCAGGTAGAGCCGCTGCACGGTTATATGAGGTTACCAAAAGCTGGCATCTGCTCATATTGAATGATTAATAACAACCCGTGTTGCGCCAGACAATAGGCGACATAGCAGGCAGTGTAGTTAAACACTGTCACAGATTGTCATTGACATCGCCCTGCGCTATAAGGCTGCACCGCACATATATCTTTTTCTGGAGCTCTCTCTCTCTCTCCCTCTCTCTCTATTATTGATGCATTTCTCCTCAGCTACTCACAAACTAAAATTAAAGCACGCCACTGCCATCCTCTTCACAGTTTTCCCATTCACTCACACTCCCAAATGCAAATAGTGACGGATAAAGCGGCGTCATGCACCCAAAACAACCAAACTTGTAAAGAAAACAATAAATACGCATTTAAGCAACCTTTGAGCTCTTTATTCCGCGTTAGTAAATACAGCTTTAACCTTACCTGTGGTATTCCGAGGCAAGAGAACAGAAAGAAAGGAAATTCGAGCCACAGATTTCCTCGCAGCGACGCGTCCAAACTGCGCTCTTTTAGTTCCACTCCTCTCTCTCTCTCTCTCTCTCTCTCTCTCTCGCTCTATCTCTCTCTCTTTCTCTCTCTCCCCCCTGGCTCGGCAGGGCTTAAAGGGTTCAGATTAATTACGGGCTGGTGTATCAGTAGCAGCTGCGTTAGTAAGCGACGTGGTAAGCGCGTCCCCAACTCTCTCAGCAGCGGTTTGCCATCCTCCGGCTCCTCCGGCTGGTTTTCCTCTCAGCGCTCCGCTCCTTGCTCTGCCCTATTTCAACTCCTCTCACTCCGCTCTCCTCCTGACGTCAGCCGCTGCACGCCAAATGCGGTGAGGCTGCATCTGCAGATTCATCGCACTGGAAAGCGACACCTGTGTGTGCATGCCTGCATGTGTTTGTGTGTGTAAAAAGGGTGTGTGTTTAAACATTCGTGAGGAGCAGATGCCATAGCAGGGACATAGAATACTGGAGGATGAAATATATGAAGATTGTTTGACTTTTCGGGGTCTTTAACATGTTTGAATTTTTGGGATTAATCTGGAATTTGGATGAGAGGATAGATTTAGGTTTGGGAAGTTGAGACAGTTTTGAAGTTAAGGTTTGTGTGTGTGCATAATACAAACAAAACCTGCCCCAAATAAGACTAAAAATACAATTTTATTTATTTTACTTTTATCCTGTATAAAAATCAGTTTATTAAAAACATTAATTCAATTAGTTTGTCATTCATAGTGCATTGTGGGGTCAACTAAGCAAGATCCTGTGTTAGATATATACTGACACTGTCTGTTAATGTCTATGTTGTGTTGTCAAAAAAAGCCAAGACAAAAATAAAAATGGAGGTGTGTATCAAAAAGAGAAACTGGTGACAGATGATATGGATGTTGCTGTTTTCTGGGTTCATCCAGGGAGGACGTCAAACAGTCAAATGTTGTCAAAAGTTTCATATGCATATTTTATTTTGTTTTTCACGGGTTGTCTTCCACTCAGACCCTGTAGAGCTGCCTCATGCACTCACTGTCGGCCTATGTGGCAAACATTTAAAGCATCACTGACTAATCAACCAGGCAATAATGATGCTCAGGGACAGGCAGTCACTTTCACAGATGAGCAAGTTTACAGCGGATTATCTGTTTATGTTGAGGTTGTGTTTGAAACGTTTAAACACTTATGAACGTGCAGAAATGTGTCAAACAGTACAGTGCAATTTTACTGCAGTTATAGGAAGTATACGCAGTGACTCTGACCTCTAACATATTCCCCCTCTCCCTCTCTCTCTTTCTCTATCCTCCTCTTCATCCCTTTCTATTAAAGTGGAGGAGGGATAACTGCGCACGGCACAATTAGGTCTACATACTGTATCCTAAAAAGACAAGAGAATGGTGGCATCCCCATCAAAATTGCATGTGGCACTAAAACATTTATGCTTGATGTAACATTTATCAAGACAATGGAAAAAAAAAAAAAAGATGGTTGGGAAAAACAAGAAAAGAAATGAAAAGGGAGAGGGGATAAAGAGGAAGAAGAGAAAAGCAAAGAAGGAAACTTTAGTCAGGAAGTTGCAATACTTGATTCCTTATAATGCTGTAGGCTTTCAGGGGAGAAAAAAAAGACAGAATATAGAGGTCTACCAGGACATTCAATTCATTTCAGACTAGATCAGAGGTTTTCAAAGTGGCCTTCCCAGTGGGGGCTCCAAACAATTTCAGGGGAGGCTCAGTGAATGGAAGTGAGAAAATTCTACATTAGTTATCAAAAGGAGATCACATAGAATAGCCTCAACGTGAGTGATTTGGTTAAAGAGACAGTTCAGAGCTACAGTAGTGTTGGGGAATTTTACTGTTTTTGTCCAACTTTCCCAAAGTCAGAAACTAATAAATGCCACAGGACTTTTTTTAATGCAGTCTGAAGTTATGTCAAACAGAAATATTAGGCTATCCTGGCTCAATTGTTCAAATAACATAACCATGATCCCAATGGTGGAAAATGGAAAAGCACAATGCTGCTTCATCTGCAGTTACAATACTGTTGTTTACATTTGTTTATGCATTTTGTTTGAGTGAATTTAAATAAATATAACACAGTAAATATGGTCATATATTGTTCTTTTCATGTCTCAATTTAAATAATAAAACATCTGTCGGTTAAAAAGGTGGCTGGGCATTGATGTGAGCCAAGTAGAAGATGAGTCAGGTGTTTGAAGTGAGCTGAAGACAGGACCATCAAAAGTCATTTTGTTTGGTGCAAAACAAAAATAAAAAACTACTGGGATATTTCTATGATGTTTGGATGTATTGACTAGGGTGTTCGGTGTGGTTGCTAGGACATTTCTTTAGTATGGTGTTATTTTCCTGGTTGTAGCTCCACTATTTCCACTCACATTGGACTGTTTGGGGCATTAAGTGCTCACTCAAAAGTTAACCAAATGCAGTAATCAAACTAATATTTCTGAGTGAACTGTATTCAAATACATGTTAGAATTAGGATCGATGGCGGTGGGACAGAGCATCCAGCAGGTCAGAGACACAGTGAGAGAATACTGGGATTGAATATTTCCATTGAATGGACAGAGCACAGTGAAGCCAGTTTAGTCTCTCTCCTTCTACAGCAATTAAACGAAGCAATTCAAAGAAATGACATAGACATTGTTTTTGTTTTCCTGTAGTGTGATGACTGAGAACAAGGTTTGATATTTTTGTGATTGTCTTTTCTTCTTAATGAAAAACGTAGAAATTTGTTTATTGTTGATTTATTATTTCCCAACATAGAGTATACTCTATACGCTATAGCAGCCCTGTTAAATAAAGGCTCAGTTGATTAAGGTGCCTAACTTAAAGTGTGACAGTGAGGCAAGGCTTTAAAATAAGTCTGTTTGAACATTATTCCTTCTAATCCTTTCACACCATTTTCAATGAGTCCAAAAAATGTGAAAATTCTTTGTTTCATTACTGAGTTTTACTAAACCATGTTCTGATGTGTTGTGCATGTGGTGTTGTCTTTGCACCACACAAGTGAAAAAAGTGTAATGGAAGTGGCATAATGATATTAACAATGCAAAACAACAGACTTCTGTTGCCAATCAAGTACACGAACAAGATGACCATTTTCTTTTCAAACATACAAGCTGTAGCTGTTAAAGGGTTGTGACAGATAAAAACACTTCAACATATTCTATTGATCTTACACAAGCCAGGAAAAGCTTATATTTTTCTTAGAATAGTCACATATCCACCCTTAGCAACCCTTAATTGAAAATGTTATTAATTATTATTATTGATTAAGGTTAGGGTAAGGTTATGACTGTGGTTTAAATAGCACCACATTTATATTACCCTCTGAGACATGTCCATGATCTTTTTCAGAACATCACAACATATTATTTTCTACATTTTCAGAGCAGATTTGGTCATTTTCAACCACTGACTGTCTGAGCAAAAGTGTCTTTATGTTGGAGCACTCAGCCTTTTTCGTGCAGCATTCTCTGAGAGCTTTAAGTTATAATCCTCACAACTATTCAAAGAAGTTTTCATTGTTTGCAACATCTGAAACAGAAGAGCGGACAGAAACAACAGAAACACAAACAAATTAGCCTACTGTATAAAATGTAATCTACATTACATTTTTCCTCACTGTTGTAGCAGACGTTTGGCTACAAAGTTACTCACATCAGTGCATTTTTCCAGCAAAGTGCAGATGAAAGTACAACAAACAAAAACTATCCAGGCGGACCATGGTGCAGACAAGCATGGGTAAAAAACCATGGCACTCCATCTTCAGGTGAGATAATATTATAAATTTATTCTGTGAGCATATACGCAATCAAAAAAATCCAATATTTTCGGCTCTCTCACCTCTCCTGACATCTGCTTACCTGCTTGCCAACTTCACAAGACACTTATAATATTTAAGGCGTATTGACACATTTTTCACCAGCTTATTTACACCTTCTTAGGTTTTTTTTTTTTTTTTTTTTTACAAGGACAACCTGAGAACACACATATACAAGGTGCACGCACTTATTCCTTAACCTGCCTCTGGGCCATTCCAGTGGAAATGTTCACATCCACATTATTGACAAATGCATATCAGATCTATTCATAAAACTAACAGCTCTCCTGGCAATGCAGAGACGATCTCAGACTGCTGTAGGCGTACCCTGAGTGGCAAATCAATCACACCTAAATGGTGCAAATATGAATCGACCCCTGAGGGGCTCATATAGACGACAACCCGTGCATGGCATTGCAAGAGGAACATCATGTGCATTTTACCCACAGCTACACCCATGGCTGCACAAACTGAGTTTCAGACTAGCATGTGGGGATTGAGCAGCTACAGCAGTCATCATTATCTCTGCCATCATTTGCTCAGGAGTGTTTGTACTAGCAGTCATACGTCAGAAACATAACATCTTCTCCCCTCAACCTTAAAGGCACTCAGGCATGTGTCAGCACTAAAAGGTCTCTCTTACGTGGCTGCTCCCTCAGAGACAGAAACACCAGGAGATAGAGTCATAACTCTTCTTTATGTCCTTTTTCTGCAGCTCACCGCTGCAAGTATTGATGTGATTCACACACATACACGTCTACATTGCTTACAGTAGGAGGGACTCTCAAGCTACACCCCTTTGGAACAGAAATACAAATATTTTGTTGTGGTTCATTGTTTATAAAAGTTATGCAGGTGCATTATTTGAACCCTCAGTTCCACTCTATTAGTTGCAAAACCTCAGATTACATTTCATTTTTCATTTTCTACAAATTTTATCTATGCCAACTACACTTTTGTTAAGGTTGGGGAAATATTGTGGTTTGGATAAATAAGCTATGATTAGTTAACCAGCTAAAACACGCAGAAAACTGCAGACTTTCAGCAAGACATTATGATGTCTTGACTTGGAGTGAGACATGGCACTGTTTGCCTGAAACTAGTGCCTTGAATCTGAGCACAGGCAGGAGAATGTATGTGTTTCTCTGTTGACCGCTCAATTTTCTTTTCTCTTGATAATTCTTTGTTTTTCTTTGCAAACTTTGAGAACATGTTGCTGCATTATAGCAGTTTTACATCAAATGTACAATGGGCAAATTGTTTGCACAACATAACAAAAATGGTATACTACAAACTACATCAAAATGTTAACAATCAAAATATTCATTTTCTAATCTGGTATCCGCGTTTTCTCTAAAAATTTCTACCATGCGCGAGAGTCCTCAAAGGGTCGCGACTGGGAATTCAGACATGCACAACATTAGGTTTTCCACTATTCTTCTCCACATTAAAATTGCAGCTGCCACAACTTCAGCCTTTCAGCAAGGCGTGACTCCCATCGGACACTCATTATGGAGGTCAACGCATTTAGGGTCAAAGGTCAAGGTTTTTCTGTACACTTTGCTGGCAAATCAGTGAAGTGTGCGCTACAATGGCTCATGCAGCTGCAGGAGAAAATGCCAGACAGCCTTACCATTGGAACTAATGGCCTCGTCTCGAGTGCCAGACACTTTAGTGTCTGAAAATTGAAAATGAAAGCAATCTCTTTTTAAAATTTTAACCTGAAATAATTTTTAGAAGTAGCCCCACACAGCCTTTGTGCACCCACCTACTGAATGCTGCAACCAATGATACAAATGTACCCACACAAACAATGCTCTCACACAAACACAAAACACATAAATACTTGGTTACTTCATCCTGTACTTGATTGAACAGAGCTGTCAGAGAAGCCTGTACTGTATCAGCAGCAGGACTGTTGTTCAGTGAAACGACCTGCCACCAGAGAGAGAGAGGCAGTGCAGACAAAGTGTTGCGCTAGCTTTTCTTTGTAGCCTGCAGACACAAGGCTTCTTATGGACAAACCAGGGCTTTTGATTTGTTATGCAGCCTCTCTCTCTCTCTCTCTCTCTCTCTCTCTCTCTTTCTCTCTGTTGTAATCCACACACAGGGACACACACACAGAAATGCATGCCTGCAACCACATACACACAGACACGCTCGGGCACTCGCACAGAACTACATTTCTCACTCTTGGCCCCACGCCCATGTCACCCACCCCCTAACCACACACACAGACACACACACACACACACACCTACACACACACCTTGTATAATGGTCTTTGTTTCCTCCTCCTGCCCAGCTCCAATTTGATGGTAGCGTGGCCGCCAGGTTCCCCAGATGACCATTGAGATAGAGCTAACAGATGAAAGCAGCAGTAAGACGCTGGCAGTAATGGTGCTACAGCTCCGGCTTACAGCCCATATTTCTCCCTGATGGCTATGCTGCCCTGCCTCCCTCTGACACCTGCAGGAGTGAGCTTGGAGGAGTTGTTAGTATTAGAAGGGCAGAGACACATACAGTACAGAGAAACAGGAGCTTGAATGCAACATGCAAACACATGTGCGCATGTTTCTAGAGACATAAATATATTTAATAAGTTGATGCACTTTCACAGGTCAAGCAGTTTCACATTTTGAAACAACAAGTGAAGCAAGCAACTGTACTTATATGCATTATATGTATTATAACATATTTTGGGGCGCACAAAAATATATTCTTACAAAACCTGAAAAAGGAAATTATGCTAATGACAGACTAAGTGCAAATGGCAGAAGGTTGTTGGTATTTCTGGTAATTTTGCTAATGATACTGCACAAAAAATGAACAGTGAAAAGAGGTCAGAAAAGGGTAAAAGGGTCTGGGCTGTCTCCTTTTTTTGGATACCAGGGGAGAATCTGCAGTGTGGTAGCTAGTTTTTTTTTTTTTATCATCCTTGGTTTGTATTTTATTCATTCATTCATCATTCTTCCTAACAAAAAACAAATAATAACATATATATATATATAAGATATGTAGAGCAGCGTCTGTGCCTCTTGAGATGCTCATGTCACTCCCATGACATGTTACCCCAAAAATTAAGCCCCCACGCTAGCAAAAAAATGTGAAAAACAAATGTCTTTGGAGAACTTCTCTGGAAAACCCAAAACAAAATTACGGAGTGTCATTGTCTCCCATTACAACTATGGGACCAGGTCATTGCAGAGAAACAAGCCTGGGCTCCCACTAATTCAGTGTAATGGTCAGTTGTATTTTTATGCACCTTTTATTTGTTTTTATGCTGGTATCATTTTATATGACCATATTACCGGTCCAACTGGTCCATGGTGCCAAAAAGGTTGGGGACCACTGATGTAGAGGACAACAATTCTGTTTCTGTGTCAGCACTACACCAGGAAGTCTTTTCTCGACAGCACCAGGTGTTTCAGCGAATGCTAAAAATGACATGTTTACGTTGAACTGACAAAACCCTGATGGAATAACAAAAATGATTCCTGTCTATCTGAAAGGAAGAAAGAATGTGACCACCCCAACTTCCACACAAAGAAGTAGTGACACAGAAAATGTTCCAATTCAAACCAACAGTCAACTTTGGCTTCTGTAACCATGACAATGACCCTTACATGATTCTCAAATGAGTACCCAAACCAAGATTTCTGTTCCTAAGCCTAAAAAAAAAAAAAGAAAAAAGAAAAAAACGTAACCCGAGTAATGTGTCAAAAATGTTTTTATTTTTGCTGTTGTGATTTGGTTCTGGAGGACACCAACAAGGTTACTCAGGGGGTCAATTACAAACAATGTATTTTGTCATTTTATTTGGAGGTCAACATGTTCCTGGTGAGCAGTGGGCTTTAATCATTCAGTGAATCATTGACTTGCCTTTTGATTTTAACAACACACTATTTGGCACTGCAGTCAAGAGGAAACTGTCCCCTTAAGGAGCTCTTGGTTCAAGAATAGAACGTGGCTGAAATGTTCAGTAAATGGATGGATGTCCAGTCTTGTTATGGATTCCACACATTTCGCTATGAATTCTACCTCTAATGTGTGATTTTGTTCCATTGACATATTAAAGGAGACACTACTGGTGAATAGGATAAACCTAATAGATATCACTATGAAACTTCTCCAGTTGATTATTGGCATTTTTTTTCTTTTCTGAAATTGTATGATTGAATATGTCACTCTCATTAAAATGCACATATCTGCATATATTCACATACACATACATTGCATACAGAACTGAAATCTGAACTTAGGAGGAAGCCATGTTCAAAATTAATAATTTTCACTATGTTTTTTAGGAATGAAATGTTATATATATCAGGCTATGAATGATACATGAACAAACCCTTTTATACAAGCCTTCAGAATGTAGGAATAATATTTGATGCATGTAAGTGCTACTGAAGTTGAGATGTTTTGATCTAATAGAGAAAGTATAGTAAAATAAAAATAGCAAAATAGCCCAAAATCTCAAAATTGACCAGAGCATGAAAAACTATGTCTTTGCCTCTAGTATTGGTTTAAATCCATCTTATATTCAGAAGACTTTAAGTTATTAATGGAACAATGATTTTTACCAACTCAATACTGTTAAGAGGAAAGTCCCCCTGCCTCTAAAAAGGTTAAAAAAAAAGACTGTTTCAACGTCTCCACCCACCCCAATAAGATAATCCCTACAACAGCCTAATATACACTCCTGATCAAAATCTTAAGACCAGGTGAAAAATGATTAATATTCGCATTTTGCGCTAGTTGAACTTAACCAGATTGTAAGTAGAGCTTCAAAATGCAAAAAGAAGAAACAGGAGCAAGAGGCAGCAAAATAGAATTAGCAGTTTATTGAAAACTGCATTTAAACTTAAACAGGCTGTTTATCAGCTGAACAAAAGTTTAAGACCACAGCCTTAAAAAGTCAAAATCTGCGGAAAAATCTGGCTTTCATGTTTCAATTTTTATCAGGCATTCATGCTGCCGTGACCCCCTGATGTCAAAGGCAAAAAGATTTTCTGTCTTTGAACATGGAAGGGTTGTTGAGCTGCATAAGCAAGGCTTCTTGCAACGCGCCATCCCTGCCGAGCTTGGACGCAGTAAGGCATTTTAAATTTCTTAAAAGATCCTGGTAGACCTCACCTGAATTCACCTGCACTGAGCTGGAGGATCTGACGGGCTGTCCGTGAATACACAGGCCAATTCTTGACCCAAACTAAGACCCTTACTGTACTGTACTTTTTGACTGTAGCCCAATCACCATAAGACGACATCTGCAACAGAAGGGCTTAAAGAACAACAAATGTCTTTAAAGGCCACATCTCCTCCCACACCACAAACATGCCCATTTGCACTTTGCAAGGGAGCACCAAACATGGGACATTAGAAGGTGGAAGAAAGTTTTATTCTCTGACAAGGAAAAAATAATCTCGATGGTCCTGATGGCTTCCAACATTAGTGGCATGACAAGGAGATCCCACTGGAGATGTTTTCTACGTGGCACACTGGAGGACGCTCCATCATGATCTAGGGTGCTTTTTCCTTCAAAGTAAAAATGGAGCTTCAGTTTGTGCAGGGGCGTCAAAATGCGGCTGGCTCTGTGGAGATGTTGCAGCAGGGACCCCTCTTGACTGAGAACCCTCTTTTGCAGTGATGACTGGGCCTTTCAACAGGACAACGCTTCAGTTCACAACACCCTCCTGACAAACGACTTCTTCCAGGGTTAGGGTTGGGCTCTTTTGGACCATCTTTTATCCCCCTGATCTAAATCCCACTGAGGATGTTTGGTGATGGATGGCAAGGGAAGTTTACAAAAATGGACATCACTTCCAGACCATGGATGCCCTTCTTGAAGCCATCTTCACCACATGGGGCAATGTTCTCACCAACCTTCTGGAAAAACTCACATCAAGCATGCCTAAATTAACTTTTGAAACGATAAACAAGAATGGTGGGGTTACTTAGTACTACTGAGTACTACTGAGCACTAGTGAGTCCATTTCTGACAATTTTAGATCTATTTTTGGGCTATTTTGGGCTGTGGTCTTAAACTTTTGATCAGCTGATAAACAGCCTGTTTGAGTTTAAATGCAGTTTTCAATAAACTGCTGATTCTATTTAGCTGTCTCTCGCTCCTGTTTCTTCTTTTTGCATTCTGAAGCTCTACTTACAATCTGGTTAAGTTCAACCAGCGCGAAATGCGAATATTAGTCATTTTTCACCCAGTCTTAAGATTTTGATCAGGAGTGTACTTCTGACTGGCTCTCAGAGTAATGTGAGTTTGAAAGCCTGAGTATGCACCCTAAACACATTTATAGATCACCTTGACAGCTTTGCAGTGACAAATCTCAAAACCAGTCCCCCATCTGGCATGAGTTATGATTTATCTGTCTCTCTCTGTCACTACACATCATCGTGTGTCACTTTTGTTTCAGGCATTTCTATTTCTGTGTCTTTTTTAGGTTTGCAAATGGCCACTTCAGCCCTTTATAGAGTATAGATGTTGATATTTCTCTTTAGTCAGTATATAAAATCACATGCAAGCTGAAAATAGATCATAGATCATCAACATCACACCACTCAAGATATATTTGAGACATATTTTAATAACAATATAATGCTGTCCAGTTCACTAAACATAATGAATACCTCTCTGACAGTGTGAACAAAAACAGAAACAGTATAAGCTTCATAAAAGTAGAATTTAAGGTTTCTGGTAAAGTGGCTGGTCAGTTTATCTGGACATAAGTTGTAAGAAAATTATGTGCATCAAAAGCTTTTGTCTAATTTTTAAAATTTAACTTTTGTTTACTAGGTTTTGGTTTGGTAAGTGGAGCAATGTGTGTAAATTATTCTATTTGTACTTAATTACACTTAATGTTCTCCACAGGTTTTACTTAAGGACATTAAGGTAAATTCCTGTTCTATCAGGATGTGTTACCCATATACATCAGCATTAAATAAAAACGAGAGAGCAGTTTGATCTTACAAAACAATATTAGCATTGAGCCTCAAGAGTGCATCCATCTCACCTGTCATCAGACAGCTATCACACTCTTATCATTACATTCCACACACATTATCCTGTTTGGGCATTTTGGTGTGAACAGCCTCCATTAACCCAGAAAGGCTGTAAATCCTCATATATAATCTTCCCTATTTTTCTGTTTTTAGGTTGTTTTTTTTCCCCTCTCAAAGCCAGCAAACATGAAATCACATTAGTCCAGTTGTTGCCAAGCTGTGAAAATGCGTCCCTGTCGTGCATCAAGATTTTTTTTGAATTTGAAATTTGGTGCAATTTTAGAATTCTTACTTTACTTTAGCCATTAATTGCCACCAATATAATGAAAATCTGACACATTTTTGCAGCCTTATCTGCTGCACCTGGATAGGTTGAGTAAAAACCCAAGCGCTGCATCACAATGGCCTCAAGGTCTAAGATGCATGCCATATAACCACATTGTCCCTGTAAGAGAAATTAATGACACTGTACTTTGTTTCTTCATTGCATTGCTTTTTACCTTTTTCCTAAAACAAGAATAACCATGTGTCTGGCTTTAATACTTCATCACCATCACAGGAATCACACAGAACTCACAATTTGTTCTGTTCATTCATTGCTGTTTTTGGATTAGTTACTGGAGTATAATTACAGAAACTCAATGCACCATTTGTTAGTGGAAAAAGCAATGGCATCCCTATAAGAAATCACCACCCAACACTGACTAATAAAATGGATTTCCCGGTGAAATATATGTATTAAAAACGCACCACAGTTCTCATGGGACAGCTGTAATAACAAGGTCACCACTAAGATTATGAGTCCCAGTGGCGTCTGACTGTATTCCCGTCATTTAGCAGCGTAATTCCCAGACAGGGACGATCTGCCCGAGGGGATTTGGCACATGAAGAAAAGTTAGATCATAATCCCAGACAGTGAGGGCAGAAAGGATGAAACCACAAATAATAGACATATGATGGTGAGGAAGTTCAGGGGAAATCGATGTGCAGTGTCAGTGTGGGTATGTGTTTATAAATATGTGCGTGTTTTGTTTTAAGCAGTACAAAAGACAGTATCAAAAACTGTAAATTCCAGCATCCCAAACTGTCAGCATGTATACATTATATATATATACCCACATGTCCATGCATACTTTACACATTTATTATTGCATTGTTGTGGTACTGTCATGGTACATTTGTTTTTAAAGGTACAAAAACATGTGAAACACAGGGACATAAAGTCCTTTAAGTCTGCAGTGCTGTGCAATAGATTTTTTTGCAGTATTGTCAGTATTGTCAGCCCCAAAGTGCCCCAAAACGACCTATTCTCATGTTCAAGTGACAAAGCCCTCTAGTGGCTACAGCAATAATGATGAGAGCAAATGAGGAAGTCAAGTGATGGTGCAATAGAGAAACAAGGTCTGCATATCCAGGAGGTCAGGGTGACATCATCAGACTTTAATATGGCTTTAAGACAGGTGTTTATTCCTCCATTTCCAACGTTGTGATTTTTAAAGCATTTGTTTTTAATAACCACAATGATGAGGCTCGCCTAACCTTAACTAAGTAATCATTTTAAGTTAACCCAAACTATAATGTTTCCCTTAATCTAACCGAACCTGCTTTATTTTTATGGCACATACAAATGATGTTGTTTCCATGTGTCTATGTTCTATAGGGCATAGGACAAACAGCATATTTTTTTTGTGAACAGCTGCTATCAAAATTGATGTGCAAACATGAACTTTAAACTTCTAATTTCTCTCATTTTAAATTTTAAATTTCTCAAGAGTCCACAAATGCTTGTGTCATTTTTGAACATTTCACATGTCAAATATGATACATCACATACGAAAACATGGTCTTGACATCTTTTATGTGGGTGCATCTGTGTTTTACGTAATACTGTACAATTGTGTGCAAATTTGTGGTTTGTGTTTGCACTTCTGAGTGAATGTACACATGTATTCTAATTTTATTTTTTAATTACATTTAGTTTATCAATTGAGTCATTGAGTCAGTGGGTTACAATTGGCAGGCTCACAAAAAAGAGCAAAACAAACAAAGAAAAGCGAGACAACAAGCAAAATGCTGCTCATTTCTACCAAAAACTAATGTTTTAACCTTAAACACAATCACTGACGCAAGCCTACAAATCACTGGATACCAGTGAAACGACATGAAATGTAAACTTGCAGCCAGAAAGCTTCTAAAGCAGATAAAAAGCTGACTGTTGCTGGTGGCCTCCCAGTCTGTCAGTCAGTGACTTCTTTGAGCTTGTGTGGGATCAAGATCAGTCCTAATGAGATCTGACCAGAGCACACAGCACACTGCTGACTAGTTCAAATAAACAAAATACTCACAACGCCTGATGTAACCGACTGTGAGCTATGATCTCTTAATTATTTCACTTATCAAATCGGCTGCAGTCATAATGGCAGCATGTAATGAAGGAGGAGAAAGAGGCCATGGGAGGGTTTTTAAGTCTTAAGATAACTAATTCATGCATCGCACAGAGATTTGTGCCTTGCAAAATTAAGGAGTCAGTAGGGAAAATAAAATTGAACTAATGATCAATGCAGTAAAAGAGTTATGAAAATGAATAATCCCTGCCACAGGCTAAAACAAACAGAATAAAAAGGCAGCAGTACAACAAGGATTCAAATGAAGGCTAAGAGTCAACTGGGCCCAGCAGACCCATTAGAAATCAAAAGTTTAGATGGATAACTGGAGGTGGCAATGCAAAGCCTTAAAAACAATAAAATACTAAAAACTAATCTCAAACTTACAGGCAACTGCTTTTGCAAGCTTTGAAGTAGGTCTGTCACATATTTTTGTCTCATTCCCAGTGTTTATGGAGCTTATTTTAATGATACCAAAATCTGATCCTCCATTTCTAAAATAATGAGGTTTAATATAATGTTAATATAATACCCTATTCACTGTAGTGCAGAAACTGCCAACGATCAGGGTCAGCTCAAAGCCAGAACATTCTTGCCAACATCAGGCGGAAAGCCAGGTGCTCCAGCTGTAGCATATACAGGCTTCAACATTGGCAAGCCCGTGAGAACTGAAACCAAACCCAGTTCATGATGAATCCCTTAGATGTTGCAAATATTAACACATTAAAAGTCTTAATTTTTAAAGGCTACAAATAAAGACTGAGCTGCTAATTCGTCTACAGTGACAAATTGCAGTAACAGCTGTGATTTAATACTTTATCACTTCTGACAAAAAGTTTTTTTTTTTTAACATTATCTTTAAATAATTCAGCTTTTGGAAAAACTCAGCCAGAAGAAATATCACCAGCTTTAGAAGAATAGCCTGAACCTCAATATCTATCACTGTTGCTGCACACACAAAGACAGTTAATATTGATAAATGATGATAGGTTCCATAAATCATCTCTGAAATATCAACAAACAGCCAAATCCCTGACCAAATAAGCCCCAAAATATCACTGTTTTTGCTCATCGTTATTGTGTTTTTATCCCACTTTAAGTAAACTCTGTAGCCGTTGCTCATATGCAGTATATAATAGTTTCATCCTCACAAGAATCCTGGTGGCAATTAAGGACAATCTATAACACAGCAAAGATGGTTTGGTGTTGGGAACAGTGTGATTTCTGTGTAATGTGTGAATAATAGTGGCCGTCCAAATAGGCAGACAAAACTTGGTGCTCAGTACTGTATATTCTTTACTGCATATATATATATATATATATATGTTGGATTCTGCATTCTTATCCTAAGAACAGTATTTGTTGTCTCATGGTAAACCATGATTTTCCCAATTGTAAGTGTCGTTCTGATTTGCACATCAAACTACCGATTAGGAAAAGAATAAAGAGGAAGTTTGTTACTCCTACAGACATTGAGACTATTTGTTTGTATTTTACTCTTTACTTATATTCCCGCATGATCCATTGGAGAATGTAGCACTTGTACTATTTTCTTCATACTAAATATGCAAATAAAACCCTTTTAACTGCTGTCACAATGGAATACTATTTACAGTATGAATATATAGTCGTGTTTTTTTTCTCACATTGTGGAGAGATCTGAACGATTTAACCGAGAGGAGCGAGAGATCGGGAGCAGTGGCAGGGACAGATTATAAACGACTGGTGGCCCTGCCAAAGCCCGATCAATACTGTAGATGTGAATCTTAGTCATTATGGTTGACCGAGAGCCAGCTTGGCACAGAGGGATTGCGCTCAGTCACTCCCTCAGTGTAATTAATATGCTAAAATGAAAAGCAACTGTTCCGCTTTCACTTGTCATTTCAATATCATTTGTAAGACCCAATGAATGAAGCCAAATTACATTAGATTGCTTCCGTGTGGTGCCACATTCAAATACCTTCGTTATGCATAAGAGGTGTGTTTTATGTAAGGCAAATGAATGAGATGGATTTAACATGTGTTGTTCATTAAATAGGGCTTATTACACCAGAAGAGACTTAGGTTTTGGAGGTGACATGAGAGTTTGAAAGTGTAAAGTGAACACTAACAGATGCATAAAAACAGTTTGATGTCCTCTGGTTTGCTTTGAATATTCAAAGTCATCTCAGAGTGCAGCACACAAACACTTACTGTCCATTGTATTCAATTTAAAAGGAATAGTGGCACCTTGAAAATGCAAGTACATAGGGCTAATGGGTACCCGCAAGCTAACATCTGACAGTTGTGGAATTAAACAGGCTGCTGCATTGTAAAGGTCAAAATTATTGGAAGCAAATTACAACTTGTCTAAAGGTAAAAATTGAGAGACTTAGGTAGCTACTGACTGATCAAGTGAATAAACAAGCTATCAAGCTAAGAAGCTAGCTTGTGGTTTACAGCTGTGCAAAGCGAGTCTGTCTGATGAAAGACCTTTTTGAGAGAAAACATGTCACATTAGGAAAATCACAGGTGTAAATAACAATCTTAATGGTGGCTAAGTGAATGATTGCAGGGTCCTGGTGTAATGCGTGCTAACACACTGTCACTCTCACACAGTCATGGCTAACTGGAACAATTGAATACAATGGAGCCATCATTAATGTTGTTAGTATCACCTGTACTTTTCCTAATATGAGAAGTTCAGTCTCCAAGTCTCCAAGAAACGTTCCTATTGAAAGAGACTGAATGATGATGAACTTCCACCTTTTATAGCTGTTGTCATTTGAAAATGAAGACAAGGGGTATGTTTTTATCCAAGACGGCTTGCCAGATATTTGCAAATTTGGCTGTGGCATCAATATTGCTACAATCTAAAGTACAAATCCACATTTGGACATTACTGCTGCTATGAATTTATGCAGATTGAGTGTTTATCAAATATCGATGACTTCTTACAAAAAGGCAATGTTGGAGCAGAAAAGTGTTCTTGCTTAGTGTGAAGACACATCAAGTGATTTACTTACAAAAGAGACACTTTGTGTATCTATGACATGTTTTAGAAGCAGGTCCCAAGTCTATTGACTCTAAATGGAGTCAATGGTCACTTTAGTAAATATTTTCTCAGAAGTCACATATCTTCTGAACATTTTGACCCTAAAATCGTCAAAAACCCATCTCTGTCTCAGCAACACACTCTTGCAAGATCTGGTAGTACAGATATCTCTTCTCTCTGTTGGTGCTGAATCATTGGTCTGGTTTCTCCAAAGATGATCTATAACAAATAAACTAAACTTTAAATAACTTTCTGAACGATCTCTGGCACAACACAATCTATTTTCATCATCCACGATGTTCACAACTCTTCCAAACTAGGTTTGGAAATCGCAGGCAAGATGACCACGGTCACTTAGGAGACAAAGAATCTTTGGTAGGACTAAGACTGATAAGCAACTCTCTAATGATCACATGATTGATCACATGTAAGCAGCAAGTCAAGGATTCACCGTACATTAGCCATATTGTTCATTCTTTTTAAAAATCCATACACTTCCTAAATTATGTTTTACAGCAAAGTTGTTTTGTTTGAAATCCTTAATCTAAAAATAAACATGTGGAATAATAATAAAAAAAAACAGTATAATATATGTATAATGCATAAATATACAAATAGGAATGGACAAATAGGAAATTGATTAAAATGGAATTAGAAAGAAAATTAAACTGAGGCCGGAAAGAAACTCTGCTGCTGGCAGATCAGATAAATCATATGATAAGGAGAATGTTATACCACTGAATTAAACATATTGCTTCAGATAATGTATTGTTCATCATAGCCAAATAATTTGTACAATCACTTACAAGAAACTGTTCTGCAGTCATCTAAGGTATACCTTCAACCACTTTAAGTAAATCATGATTTGACAAATAGCTTTATTTCTCAGTTTTGCCAGTGAGAGTAAAAAGTGAAGGATTTTTACCTTTACTTCTACCTTAGTCCTAAATTTCACTTTCCGCTGTTCAGGATCCAGATTAACCAGTTATAATACTTCAGACCTGTAATGTAGGTTAAAGTTGTGATGTTTTAAACAAGGAACTCTATGTAATAAGAAGAATGATAAGTTATTCTTATTACATAGAGTTGTCCTGCGCTAACTGGTGCAAACAGGAAAGTGAGGGAGATGTCAATCAAGCTCAGTATGAACACACTCAAGCCGCCTTGAAGAGTTTTAATCAGCAAGACAAACTGTGTGGGTGGACTATGAATGTGTCAGAGGTTTAAAATCCTTCGTATGATGCAAGCTACATCTAATTTTAAAGATCTTACAAGTAAAGCAGACAATCAAAGGATTTTAGTCCTCAAAGAAGTCTTTTTTAAAAAAAAAAAAAAACTTCACTTAAGTATTTGCTTAAAAATAACATTTTAATGCCATTAATTCAATGTTTTATACTGATTGCAGGGAGAGTTAGAACACACTAAATAGATTGACATTTCTTTGTTTCTTTTACCTCTAACTTTTAACTAATGCTAGATAAGCTGTCAGTACTCTGTACCACTGCTGTTTCCCATTTCATCTACATATTTTGGTAAAATAACAAATGAATGATGAGATGAAATATGCAAATTTAAGACAACACACTGAGGCTTGACACATCTTCTGCTCCTTATGGTTTTTTGATGTGTATTTTTCCATTATCATATTCTGAATAATGAATAATCTTGTTATGCATCATGGTGTTTGCGATAAGGACAGGAAAAAGCACATAAACAGCTCATTGTGAATATCACCTTAACAGATATGTGCTTTTATCTGGAATGTTTTGTGCAAGTAAACAAGTCCGATGTCATCATCTCTGTCAGTTTCTCAGATTTTGGTTACACCATGTTGTGTGTTCTCTGTCGCTATTTCCGGAACAAAGACAGACCTCTATGAAAGAAGTAGAAGAGGGAGTGACATGGAAAGAGAAAGCAGAGAGACACAGAGAGTGCCATCCTTTTGTATTCCGTCTCACACATGTACTTGTTTGTGTTTTTCTTCTTGCCTCGAATTTTTGAACGAGATTATATGTTACTCACAGCTCTGCTATCCGTGTGCATGAGTCGCAAAAAGGTGTTCAACACTTTTGCCCATCACATTTGGGTCTAATGTCACAATGTCTGTCCCATCTCATCTATCATGCTTTGTGAAACATTCTTAGTAACCCCCAAAGAAGCACCATACTGTACATGCAGAAGCTGTTTATGATGATTATTTCACTCTGACTTCTGATAAGCAATAATCTCAGGAAACGCTTCATGTGCAACATTTTAGTAAATCTCTCCCAAAGATTGATGAGCAGTTAACGAGTCCCTCCTATTAACTTTATGTTGACACGATGAGTCCCTGGAGCAATCAGTAAATCTAACCTTACATATCCATCAGCAGCAAGCATACTGTCAAAATTGTCCTTGAGCTTCTGAGCATCGAACTAAAAGTAAAAAAAAAAGAAGAAATTCCTCCAAATGTAAAAGGAAGAAGAGGAATCCATTTCATAGTGAGCAAAAAAAAAAAAAAAGTCACTTTAATCGCTTCTCCCTCCGCTTCATTTATATCCCTCCCTTCATTAATGAAGCACATTTAATAGGTTAATTTAATAAGGGATCAGCACTTTCACTCATATTGGAATGGTCAGTCTATTACAAGGAAGGAGCAGGTGTGCAGTCAGTGTATTATCCACAGCGCTGTAAAATAAAGGACTTCATTAAATAGCAGTGATTGGTCATTGTCTGGAAATGACCCTTCCTCTCTCCATGGGTTGGCAGACTTCTGTTGCTCATACAGACATACACACCCTATATAGCTGATACCAGTGGAGACACATGTAAATAACTACTTGCACTGGAAACACTAAACAGAGACAATGTGGCTAAATATGATTGTTTCAAAAACATATGGGACTTCATCAGGGTTTTGGTAAAACATGTACATATTTACATTATGTTTGTTCATTGTTTAGCCCAAGTATTATGATATGTCATGTGGATTGAGTTTTTACTTTCATTTTCTGTTGACCCCAATTTTCAGCACATCATCCATGTTCACTTTTGCACAACTTCATATGCTGAATTCAGTTTTTCTCTTTTTGTTTGCTTCTTTGAAATTAACAAGAAATATATAAACTAAAATCAGTGTACTGGAAATGGATTATTCAACAGACTCTCAAGGGCGTATGATACGATACACCACCAGCATTTATAAGCACTATATAAACATTCAATACATATTTAATAACACTATAATGTAAATGTATACAGATATAAGGACATTTGTATGTGTTCATTAACGTGCAGCAGTGATAAACATATGCAACCTCTCCTATGAAGACATATCTTAATTATGATTGAGTCATAGGATTCTACAGTCTATTTCTGTATAAAAGGCTTAAATTCAATAAAATAATTTAAAATGTATAATTTGTGTCAAATTATTGATTGATTTAGTATGTAGCTGTGTAATAAATGGAATATTGTACTGCAAGGATGTCATTGTTGGGAAATAAACCCCTTCAGGGTGCATCAAATTGTCATGGTTTATTTTGCTCACTGTATATTACAGTATCTCTTTGTTGTCATTCATTAGTTTTACATATTGTCAATAATTATCTGTTTATACAACAGTTTTGATTTATGGGTGCCAGCAGGAGGAGTTTTGACAAACAATATAAATACTTAAATACTTATATTTGCTTACAGTAAAATGACATTGCAATATTATTATATATTATAAGTCATTAATTCAATGTTTATATACTATATAGCAATGCTAAATATGGAGCATAAAAATAAAATTCTACTAGTTTTTTGTTTTTAATTCAAATTGTACTTTTAATGTTATAAAAAGGATTTATAGGATATATAGTGTTGCAAGTGTAAAACTTGTTTTTCTCTAATTGCATCTTTCTTTGCAAACTCTGGAGCATAATGAGCATCTTAATTGCATTGTCGCCTTGTTTTTCAGTTCACTTTACCAGAAGATTTTTAAGAATACTTTCTTTGTTTTTGTTGTGTTTAAATCATTATTTAGAATATGGGTATTTTTGAGAAAATTTGAAAATTGATTACAAGTTAAATCTATGCATCAAGACCCCACCCCCTACCCCTCCCATACACAACAGACTGCGGTGTATTCACAGTGTGCAGAGACAGATGAGAAGCCATCCATTGTGTCTGTCTTCCTCCATCTTAGAAAGTGTACAATCTCATCTAGCGTTGGGGGAGAACACAAGAGGTGTTTATAACACAGACAGAGTCAGCAGTGCCTGTATTTCAGTAACATGTCTCACTTCTTTCCTGTATCTGTGGAGTAAAGAGGAGCAGAGGGCAACAGAGGCAAGGCAGGTCTTTAAATCTAACACAAGTTATTCAGGCTTTATTGGAGACTGGACAAAGGCCTGCGTGAGAGGTTTTTCCACCATCCATCCTCCATGCTGTTATAGGGTTATACCATGTGCTGCAGAGTGCTGTGCACTGCCATATAAAAGGTATAGGCCTGAGAGTGTGACAAAATGCAGAAGCTGTGGAGGAAATTGTCTTTTGTAACAAGGACTGAGAGTCTAGCACATTTTGTGGAGGCAGTGATAAAAGTATGTGTTATTACTTTCGCATTGTCCTGAAAGATACCAGGAAGGAAAATGCGAGAGAACACTTCTTTTAGAAAAAAATAATGTGCACATGCAAACATATTTCCAACAAGGTACATATGGATTCCATCTTTCCTCAACGAATCACTGAAATAAGAGGAAATTAACCCTTTATAGGGCACTCATTGAAATACTTGGAAATGTAAAATTTCAACCCTGGAGTGTTATTGGTGGATATAACATTTTTTTTTTTTTTTAAGTGTCAATTTTAGGCTGCAAATCAAAGTCAAAGAAGTTACCATATAAGGTCACTTGCCCACCTAGGGTAAAAAAAATCCCCAAAATATGCGGAACATTTATTTCCAAATTAAAAATCAGACTGTCTTATGAAACTTATGACACTTATTTCAAAATATCACGCACATGATACAGTGCAAAAAATGTTAGGGTTAGGGATAGAGTAGGATCCATTAGGGGCCATAGCAACACTACCTGTGACGTAGCCTGACATTCGCTGATTGGCTGGAGAAAGTCACGTGATTCTTAGATTATAAGGAACACCAACGATCCATGTCTTTGCATGTCTTTTAGCCAGGAGGCAGGACTGTCAAGATGGCAGCAGCCAAAGACACCACATTCTGGGCTTCACTACGGCTCTTCAGAAACATGGACGCGATCATTTTTTGTACCATCTATGCTTACTACGTGTTTTTGGTATCACGCTAGACTTCATCAGCAGATGGAATTTGCTCAAGTGATGGAGAGCTCAGTATTGTTTTAATTGCTGAGGACTGTGTGATATGGTTGAAAGCTCTCGTGAAAAACTAGTTAAGTAGACCGTGGCATTGTTTTGACAAACTACTATTTCTATGGTCACAGAACTTAGAAATGACAATATATTGCCTAAGAAGTTTCAATTGGTAGAGCTTGAAATAGTTCCGTTTGAGTTTATATAGTACCTGTGTCTGTTTTGTAATAATAATAACAACATATGGCTATTTTTCTGCATAATATTTTTGAAGTTTGTCCAATTATGTAAACCTTTGGTTCCATTTATTGCTCACACCTGGACATGCAATGTTTTCACTCGAGAACAGGTGGAATTGGTTTTTCGACAGTATTTGTTGAAAGTCAAAAAAGGAAAAAGACCACTCACACCAATCTCTCTTTAAGGCAGTCATGAATCATGATTGCTTTATACAAAATTATATGACAGCAATCAATGTCACATGCTGATGGATAACCTGAGTGAAAGAGGAAACTCTCATCTCCAGAAGGCAATAACATTAAAACTAAAGTCGTTAAGTTGTGATAAATGACAAGACAGCGTAGAGCTCGAGAAGGCGTTCACGTGCCAGCTCTCCTGCCTCTCACACTGATTCCCTCCAGTAGTTGGGTTTATTTGCAGAGTAAAACAGCCAGCTGGCTCTCTCGATACGGCTCTAAACCTGTGTCAGCTGTAGAGTCCACATAAATCTCTGTGGCCTCTCTTTGAGGTAATAGGAACCAGAGACAAGTCCAACAGGTGAAGCATTACCAGTGAGAAACTGATCCACAGGGAGTTGTTTTTTTAGCTGGCAGTAAACATTGACACACAGGGGATAAGAGAAGATAACAAAACCACTGTTCATGACCTCAGGTAGGGAAAAACGAGGACGGGAGGGTGGAAGGAAGGGAGACAATGTGTGAGAGGGGAAGTGAAGGCT
Source organism: Sciaenops ocellatus (assembly GCA_033000465.1). Classification (NCBI taxonomy): domain Eukaryota; kingdom Metazoa; phylum Chordata; class Actinopteri; family Sciaenidae; genus Sciaenops; species Sciaenops ocellatus. Next base: position 9,266,339 of record CP136870.1, read on the forward strand.
AGACAAGTGAGATGAAGAAGGTGGGAAAGCAAAAAGAAACAGAAGAAACATGTATCCTTTATTCAGTTTCCACAAAAGGTTAAAAGAGAGGAGAAAATAAAAGGATAGAAAGAGTGTCGTAGAGGCAGTCCTTGAGAGTGTTTTATTGCTTGACATAGAAGATGAGAGCTTTGAATGGAGGGAGAGAAAATGACAGTCAGTCACAGTGAGGAAGCAAGAGATAGCATATGAAAGAAAAGAAACAAAAACATGAAATGTAATATTTACAAACTCAATAGAATGAAGGTCAGACAACTATCTCTAGATTATATTGAAGCCCTGAGAGGAGTGACTAACTAAACTGTACCTCTGGTGATCAATTTTGTAAGTCTGATCTAAAATGTTGACTTGAAATGAAATAATGACTTAAAATTGATCTGAGGTTGATTGTTGTAATACTCATTTTGGCCACAAGAGGCTGAAGTCCATCAATACTTCATGTACAAAATAGGACTAAAAGCATTTAGGTTTTCATCCAGTTTCAATTTCTCCATGTACTCTAAACACAAGGTATGTATTGAAAAGATTTAAGTAAGTTTGAAAGAGGGTTCATTTTGAGGCATGGATAGGCGGAGGTTGAATAAAGGCGTTTCAATAGAAACAGTGACTAAGGAGTCATCTGCATTTAGAGCTATGGGAATTTGTGGTCTACAGCACGCAATTCAAGACACGTGATGCTCGACAATTAGTGCGATATGTAAGAAAAAAAAAAAAACTTTGTATAGTGACTCTCAAAACATAGTGACAAAGTGCTTCACAAAAAGCAGAACACATTTACACATTACCCACAAAGACCTAAAAGTTATGAAATTACACAAAGAGAGTAAAATAAAACGTGTCATAAAACATCAATTGAGTCAACGAAAATCTGTTTAAATAAAATCTTAAATCTTCACAAGAATGACACATTTGAGGATCTCAGGGAGCAAGAAGGAACATAGGGCACTAAATGTTCTCCTAAATAACTTGGGTAAAACAGTGACCATGTTTCTTTTTCTGAGTCAAAATCCTGGCAGCAGAGTTTTTATTGACCTGGAGACAATAGAAGGACTTCTTACAGGTGCTAACAAGCAAAAAGTGACAGTAATCAAGTTAGTTAATAGTTAGTTATGGAGGCATGCATGACAATTTCCAGTAAAAAGAAATGGCCTGATCCTTGAAGTGTTTCTGAGATGATGAAAACAAGAATGAACCATTGATACAACGTATATCTAAGCTGAGGTTTTAATTGAAAATGACACCAAGGTTTATGAAATGCTGAGTTATCGAATGGGACAGAGAACTGAGACCGTTTGATATTTGAGCATTTGCACAATCTTGATCTACGATCAATATGTCTGTGTTGTCAGCATTTAGCTGCAGGAAACTTTGTGACATCCACTTGTATCATGAAGGCAGCTGAGCTTAGATAGAGCTGAATATCGTCTGAGTAAAAATGGAATCTGATATCACATTTAAGAATAATGTGGCCAAGCTGGTGCATGTAAATAGAAAATAGAATTGGACCTAGTACTGAGCCCTGGGGCACCCCACAGGAAACAACTGTTGTAGCTGACCTGGTGTCAGCAATGTGAATGCAGAAACGGGTAATACCCACCCAGGAGGGTCAATGAGGATCTCACATTCAATGAAGTCAGATGCTGCGCTTAACTGCAATAGAACCAGGATGGATTCATGGTTATTATCAGCAGCCAGCAATAAGTCTTTTAAAAGTTTGAAAATTGCAGCATTTTCTAATAGATTAACTAAAAACGGGAGCTTAGGAATTGGCCTAAAATTGTCCAAACCAATGAACCAAAGCAGTTAAAAATTAGGAACAGAGTGCAGTTTAAAATTTGCAGGGAAAAACATCATTCAGAAATTTTACAGGTAAATATTCAAATGACAGGTTTAACGTCATTACTATTTCAGTTAGTGTGTGTTATGAGATTTGATTAAATGATCAGAGAGGGCTTTTCAACAGTAATTGGAGAATCTGGTGGAGAAATGGAACTTTTATGATCTTCTGATTAAAAGAAGAGGAATTCTGCACGTCTTTGTTATGGAATTTTCTATCCTTAGGTTACACAAGGTCACGCGTGGGCCTTGAGGTCCTCAGCAGTATTAGTTGTTTGGCTTTGATTGGTAACAGGAGGTGCCAGTCTATCTCAACACTGTGGTGTCCAGGGTCGAAGAGACCTATTGCTGCCTTCCTAGACATAATAGATAGCTGGCCGTTGATGTTCCAATCTGCGTAAACAGACATCTGTGTATCCAGACTAGAATATGTTGACAATAACACCTCCATGGGTAAAGACATTCTCTTTGGCTAATTCTGGGCATATAGTATTTGTGGTGTTATCTTGGGGTTTAAAGTCTATCCACCAGGATGAGTTGGGCAGAATGTGAGACCGACTCAGGCACTTCTGATGTACTTTGAGACTGTCTCTAATTCTCCTTGGCCAAGCGTCAATAAATATTACAGCATAAGACATCAGAGGCTCCTGAACACTTTCTTCCCTCCTGACCTCACCATTGACCTTTGACTTCAGCAATTTCTCCACAACAGTCTTGACATCTAATATGTAGCCTGGGGAAGGACCAATGACATGGCTCACAATGTTGAACAACATATTTGGGTTTGACTGATTATTATTCATTATACTGGCCAAATAGGCAGCTGTAGAATTTTTGACCTCTATGGTAAATGTCTTAAGGAAAGATATGAGAAGATCTAGGTAAACTGTAAGTTTGGGTGATTTCCATTACGTCTCCACCTTGCAGCATTCTTTTCAGCCCCCAAACATTTTCATTTAACCAGGGCATCCAGCCAGAGGCAACTAGATACTGAGCAACAGAGTTGAGGTAAAATTGTGGAACTACTTCTGGCAGGTTGGCTACAGGAAGCACACAAGTAAGATCATATTAAACAAGGCACTGGTAGTCAGAGATACAGGCATCTATACATGCATCTGGGATCTTTATATAATGGGATAAAACTAGATCAAGAGTATGACTTTAAGAGTGAGTAGGCCAATCACAGCACATGATAAGTTCTATAAAGTTTTTAAAACTCCAGTCCCAGGTGATCCCAAGATCTCAAATTATCAGTAAGTTACTGAATGTAGTTAGTATCGTACAGCAGTCCAGCAAATTCACTGATCAAAGTATATATCATATATAAGTGGTCTATATAATCAGACACAGACAAGGGGGTTAATCAGGAAGGGCTTCAAACGAGCTAGACAGCCCCATATTACAGCGATCTTTATATGAAGGGGTAACCCCACCACCCTTGAATGTTAGTCTGGGCTGGTTTAAAAAAAAAAAAAATAACCGGGAGGGCAGGCTTTGTGAGCAACTTTTCCTCTGGCGATTAAGAATTTCAACGCAGGATGTATTCAGACTGTCAGCAAGAAGAGTTTGTCACTGAATAATTTGATGAGTATGAAAATGATTATAATAAATAATATTCAAGCAAAGGAAATAGGTATAAAAACAAATGACATAGCAGAGATTTTAAAGCATTATTGTGGCCACTAAGAAGATAAAAAGGAAGGTTTTTTGTAGCTTTAATGATAGATATGTTCCAATAAAAGGCAATCAAGATAAAGAGGACAGATATGACGTATATATGTGTTTACTGAAACTGACTCTTTACAGCTCACTTTAAAATATACCCCTGGTCTGCGCACTGAAATCTGATTTCTCATTCCCTTGCCTGTCATGCACATAACGTCCTCATAATATTTACATCCTTTAAAATTGACAGTAAACAACTTGTCTCGCTTGTTTCCCATCTGCCAGCCTGCGAATCCAGGCCACGTGCTGTCTGTTTGAGGTGTGAGATTCTTGATCTACAAAGAAAAACTGTTTATGTTATTGACATTGCTTTACTCTTTGTTTTTAAATGCATGACCACCTTCAAAGATTTTGTCCTGGGTCCATTTACACTCTATGCTAATGCAAATTACACTGTAACACGTGGTACTCTTCTTGGTCAGGTTTGATTAAAAGTGTCACATATTACATACATGGATGCAACAAGATGACATAATTAAAAGAGTGCCAGAACCAGAGGAAAAACAAGCTACAGGCGTGGTTTAACAATAGGTATATGTGGCAACATATGTGAGAAAACAATGGTGACTGCTATAGATGCTGCTAGCATCAGTTATAGAACTGGAAAGTATTTCTTACATGATATGGTTCGCCCATGATAGACAGTGTTTTTTTGAAAGTGCCTGCCCTTTTCCAAACAGTTTCCAATAACAAGTTTCCAGATGGTTATCTGTAACAAACCATCTGGCACAGTCACGTTAACTTAGTGAGTCTCTGGCATGAGATTGTGTTTGTGTGAATAGAGAAACGTTGATCAGTTTTCAGTTAAACTTTAGCCAACAGTGTCAGACTGAATTAGTTAGGCAGTATATGGAGGGACAGTTACTCTCTTTAGGTACGTATGGATTCGTCAGGTGAATTAAGTGACTTATTGATTAGTTAGAGATTGTGTGTAAGACAAGATTGAGAGATTGAAGAAAGTAAAGCATGTACTGTGGAAACATAAGGGATGTAATTCAGTGTACATACAGACACCGAGAACAACAACACGCAGAAGCTGAGTTCAGGAAGAAAGTAATTTACTTAGAAAGTAATTGAACATTGTGATGAGTGATTTTCCAACATCCAAACATATTACCACAGATGACTTCCTTTAACCACGAAATGATGGAATTATAGCCCAAATGGCCACCGTTTGGCTCTGAAATCATCCAGCTCTGTGGCTCTCCATGTAGAAGGGTATTTCTGATGCTGGAAACTGTTTGTGGGAATCACTGTAGCATGGGATGACCTTGGGATGGGAGGAATCGCATCATTTCCTCTACACCAATGAGATGAGATGGTGCCCACCTAAGCTCAGCTGGTGTCCTTAAGCACTCCCTCCTCTGCCATGAGAAACTCCCCCAACCACTTGATATTTGGTGGTCCAAAGTGACCTTACATCCCGTTTGGCAGCACAATATCATTGTGGTACCAAACACAATCAGTAGGTTCTTTCAGGCTCCAGCTGCTATGAAAAAACTCACCTGAATATTTATGGGCTGGTAGTTCGAGCACGTCCTGCTTAAATGTGGTCCTTGATGCTGTCTTGATGTGCAGGAAGTATCTGGGACAAATTCAGGACACTGCTGATATACTGACGATACAGATTAGGTTACAATTAACTCTGCAGAACAATATGTCAGACTGTAGATAATATTAAGGGAAATAACAAGTACTAGAGATAACACAAAAATACAAATAATTATAAAACCAAATGTTCTGACTCACTGATTAACAATGCATCACTGGTTGCAGCGCTTTACTTTTATGTATAGATGGGAGAGCAGAAACAAATAAATATTAAATATTTCAAAACAAAGTTTTCTCTGATTCGGCTCCCACATTACACTGCAAATGCTTTCAGCCCGAATGAAATAACATTTAGTCATCCCTTTTTGTAGTCTAAATTTTGTAAATATGTTTTTTAATTTATTGTAGATAAAAGAAAAGAGACATAAGGGAAACATCAGTGGGTGGGCGTATATCAGTGGGCATGGATGGAGCTGAGGCGGGCTGAGTGAATCCTGGCTGCTCAAACAAGCCACCTGTAACGGCACCAACCTGTCAGTCAGAGTGCCTATGCTCTTAATTATGCATAATTTTAAGCCTTAATATAATTTGAACAGATGAGTTATAAATATATTCACCCCCAGGAAAGCATCAATAAAGAAATTAGCTCTAGGGACTAAAACTGTTTTTTGCAGTAGGCTGTAAACATGGACATATGGGGCCTTATGAAAATTGACTAGATCTGTAGCCAGCTTCAAGTGGCCATTTGAGGAACTGCAGTTTTTGGCACTTCTGCATTGGCTTTACTTCACAGCCAACAGGGGTTGCTGCTTGGTAAAAACGATAAAAAAAGTTTATGTGCTCAAACGCAAGTGAGAATTTCAATTATTGTGGATATAGGAGTTTAGTTGGGTGGTATTAGACCATGTCTGTGAAACTCCAGCTATGTATTGCACAGTTTACTGCACGTTTGAGAGCAAGGTGGATAAAACAGGGTTATTTTTCATTTTTAAAATGAGGTGTTCGGATCAGGTATAACCACTACAAGCTTCTTCTTTTCAAGTTTCGCCTGACCGATATCCTTTGGTATTTTCTTTGTTTCCATATCATTCAGCTTCAGATGGATATAGTAACAAGCATTATCTGAAAATATGAGGTTTGCTGAATACCAAAAAGAGTAAAGACTTAATTATTATTATTAAAAACATTCATATACTGCATAATATAGGTCTATACCAGAGAGAGAGAAATATAAGCAATTTGAAGAATTACAGCATATGAACTGAGTTTGCATAAATGCTTGTATTCACATTAACAGGCCTAAAGGGTAGGGCCCTAAAGGCTTTTGGAATGAGTATTGAACTAGACATTTACAGTACTTTCACTTTAAGTAGGTAATATGTACCAACATCTATATGCAGATGAGAGAATCCAAGGAAGATTGATTATGTGCAGCCTTCAGGCAGCACTGAATGGATTTAAATCTTTTTACACTGTTAATTTTAAGAGCACACTTCTATCAATTACAGTCCCACGGGTTAGATAAGATTAAACAACTCACTGGCTCTCTTTCTAATGCAGAACTTTGAACAAAACAGCTACACTTGTAGCCCTCTCCAAAAAGGATCAATACCTGAATCAGATGAAGAATCACTTTATTCACAGAGTGCAGGAAAGCAGGATGGATTTGTCTTTGTAACATCAGTGCAGGGACACTCTAATAACTTGCAAGGGAAGATAAATGCCTACAGGCAAACCAAGTATGAGGACACATGTTATATTAGGGTTACATATTTAGGGATAAGGTGCAAAACATACATATACAGGCAACTGAATATGTACAGCTATGAAAATATGCAACATTGTTTATATGTTACAATAATTTTCAAGGTAATTCGAGCTGTGTGGTAGCATATTATATGGATGCATTAGTGGAAGAAGGTTCAGTGACTCTTTGCTCTGAATAAAAACACTGAGTTACAGAGCTTGAAAAGTGACAAGATGAATGAAGCCTTAGGTCACACAGACTTGCACAGACGTTGAGAGTCTGACTCTTCCCTGCAGTGAGCTTTCCCTATTACTCCAGTCTGGTCTCAGGGCCGCTTAGCTCTAATTACTGCACCCTAATGGCAGGGCCAATCACTAGTAGGTTAATTGTTTGATCTCTGCCATATGTACAGCCTGCCGTCATGTTAATCCACCCCTCCACACATACATGAGCGCAACATGCAGCAGCCCACATGGCTCAGCTGTACCAACACAGATGAGCAAGGAAGTGTGTCAAGGTGAGTTTAGATGTGAGGTCAAATCTAATCTAAGTTTTAAACTAACAAACAGAAAAATAAAGAAATTAGAATTCATAATGTGCTACCTTTTTACCTCCCTTCACACAGTATGTGCCTGAGTTGTGTGGGAAATTGTGCCAGGTGGGTTATAAAATGTGTAAAACCACCATTAGCAGTAAAAGTATGGTCTGCCATGCTGTGTATCGTACTGATTTTACAGGTTTTTAGGGGCCACTTGTAGTTTTAAGTCTCTGAAAACAAATATTTTACACCATTTTGGAGAATCAATAAATTTGACCAATTAAAAGAGTTTGCAGTTTGGTTTCTTTGGACTGTTCTGGCGTAGCTATGATCTAAGATGAAGATCCATCTGGCTGATTCACTTCATCAATAAAAGAGAAATATTGAAAAAATAAAAACGGTGAGGCACACTAATAATGAGTATGAACACAGTCTGAGCAACACGCTGCTCACATTAACTGATTTTGGTCTTTTCGGGATGAGTGAAAATGAGCTGTAAAAACAACACTGATCAATTGATTCATTTGGCACTGTTTCTGGCAAATGTGAGTGTAATATTTACTCAACTTTTTGATTTACACCAACCCCTGAGGGAAATATCCAGTTCTTCAGCTGCTTGAAGTCCCCAGGAAGAGACTTTGAGGCTAATTTGACATAGTGGTCAAACCATGTAATGACAGCAATGCCCCAAAATAGCTTTGATAGCTGCTTTTACAGCAGCTGTAAAATGGCAAGTACCTTATTTTGATTTACAAATGATTTGTTTCACTATCATAATTAGATCCGATAACATTTGTAAAGTCTAAAGGAGCTGCAGGATGAATTCATTTTATCACCACTGAAGTTAGCGGAGGGCTAAACCGGAAGTTAGCATCGCAGCGTTTCCCAGCTGGTGGAAGTCTCTACTGTGCTTGCTGTATGGGCCCCACAATGCAGAAGCATATGTGGAAGATCTGGCTAATTTTATACCAGGAAATCAAACTTTGGATTCATGCGTCATTGAAGAACAAGAATAAAATGAGCCCTGTCTCCAACGTTGTATCCAGTTCTCTTTATACATCCATGGGCTGCTCATACTCATCATTGGGACAAATTTAACAAAGCAATTTCAGTTTTCAGCCTTTAGGTTACAGAAAGACTATGCATCCACTTGACTATCTTAGACATTAGAGTACCAGAGTTAATCTATCAAGCAATCACAACTTGTTATAATGTTTACTTGAACTGTAGATAAAAAAGCAAACATGTATGCAAGCCTGATAGTGAGTATGTGAAGATATTGTGTCCTTGTGTCCAGCGATTGTGTAGCTGTTTGAAAGGGTCATTCATATCATTTGAAAAATAGATCACACACTCATACACACCTCCCTCCTCCCCACACACATATAGCACACACACACAGCTTTCCAAATAGCCTTGCCTTGATGGAAAACAGCACATCCGGGGGGAAAGGACAGATATTACACGGATCATTAGCCGCAAATATAAAAGGGAGCATCACAGCGGCCTAATGACGCTTTGATAAGCTCTGTTCTGGAAGTAAACATAATCTGTTGACTTTCAATTCTTTTGTCACACCACCAATGATAGTTGAAGCAGAATGAAGCATTCCACTGTGAATGGACTGCTGTCGTGCGGAGCAAGGCAATGTGGGACCCTCTCAAAGAAAATTGGAGCGGGTGGGGAAGAGAAGTTCAACAGATAAGTTCATATTTTTTTTAACTAACATTTGCTATATGACAAATGCATCTAAGTGTTTACAGCTGCTTCTCATCTGACTTGACATAAAGGCCTGCTGTCTTTCAAGCCTTTCCATTACCGCTGATCACTCAGTCACTCACAGTGACTCTCAACACCTTCTGGCAGGACTAAAAGTGTTTATTGTTCAAAATTTACAGACACCTGCAAATGAATGCTGCATTACAGAGATCCATAGATCTTCCACTCTTTCTACAAGGTATATATATATATATATATATATATATATATATATATATATATATATATATATATATATATATATATATATATATATATAGAAAGGTTCATTAAGACTGAAGATGTAAAGTCCAAGCCAGGGTTTCCAATATGCAGTTATCTGTGGACAAGATCCAACAGTACTCTGGTAACTCATTTATAACCACCAAAATATATTCATCTTCTTCTTGCATTAAATGTCCTTAAATAAAACACACATGCAGGTTTATAAAGGTTAAACATGAGAAATATGAGCCTGATGTGTACATTAGCCTACAGTTAATATGGAGGTGAACAGCACACATCAAGTGCACATGGAAATTGGAGGGAATTAATTAGTATCTACGGTCATACATCAGTGTGTGTGGTAAGAGCCAGACATATTGATTTTATGGCAAACTTGGTGTCCACCACAGCTCCCATTAGGAAATTAATATTGTGGGACTGGAGGTGAACCAACCAGTGGGGACCTCACCATGTGGGTGAGCAAAGAGAGGCATGCAAACAATAAAGGACTGAAAAATAAACTTTTGCCAAGTTACTATCAGGCTTTGCAAATAATTGATTTAAATCTAAATCCTGTTTTCTTACTGGATAAGACACACAGGAACTCCTGTGACACGACCATGACCATGACCTCCACTGTGACGTAAGGCTAGCCAAGGCAGTAGTCCTCAACTCACTGGATGAGCAGCCAACTGTTCTTTTTGTTTTTCCATGTTTGGAGCCTGAGTGAGATCAGGGTGCAACTGTCAATCATCACTGTACCTGCAGAAGGGACATACGGCTCAGCTGTTTTCTTCATGAAAGAGAGTGATAATCCCTAAATCGCTCTCTTTCCCACTCTGTTGACGGACACTGTTTTCGTCTGCTGGCAAAGCAATGTAACAGGCCCGTCATCGTTCGAGCACAAGCAAAACTCCGCCAGATGTATCAGATGGACAAACACATAGAAATCGCTACCCGGAGTGATATCAAGTAAGAGGCTTTTGTCTGGGCAGAGACAGTAGGCAGTCTGCAGTAAGCTACATTTTATCAGTTAAAAGGACTAGTGCCATGACTGGCGAGTCTAAGTTCGCTTGCCGGGTTACTGAGTGATAAAAAACACAGTTACTGTGCTTTGCTGCGTTTGTTAGGATCTTTGGATTTTACTATGTCTTCTTTCCTTTCTCTTTTTACTAATCCACACATACACACACATGCCCCCACCCACCTTATGCACAGCTACACACACACCTACATTGATTTTAAGGCCTAAATGGTGTGATAGGATTGCTCTCATTTGTTGGAAGGCATCTTGTAGGTAGATGTGTGAAACATATTCCATACCACATTCTTCACCTCTTTGTTGAACCTTGAACATAACATCTTGAGATAACCGCTCATGCAGCCATCTTGCTCCCTCTCCTAGCTAACCCCATCCATTCACACCTCCACCCACTCACACCCTTTTCATGCCTGCCATACACTTGCCTGCTGTTCTTTTTATGCTAACCCAAAATAAGCTAAATTAGAATATTAAGATTATGGTTTTGCCTCCCATTAATTTCTACATAAAAGTGGCCCATTTGATTTGGGTCACAAATGAACTCAAATCCAATCAGACCCTTTCAATCAGATTGAACTTTGATGTGCAAAATCATATGATTATCTAATGTTCTTTTGGTTTGAGAGAGGGTGGAACTGACATCTTAACCAAGAAATATTGTTTTGTTCATATCTTGTTTTATGACTGCAAGGCCAAATAATAAAAGCTCCAGAGAAGGAAGAAGTTAAATGTTTAATAAAATATATAATTTACAACTGCTGTTGTCAGTGTGCTACCCACGCTAGCTCCTGCAGGTTATATTCACAACTCTACCCAAGCTGTTACCTGTCCACTCCATTTTTGCCTCACCGCTCAAGTAAATGTTCGCCTTGTGAATTTTTGCCTTACTGCAGTTTTATCAGGATTAAAACAAAGTTTACCTTCACCAACAAGTAGCCAGTGAGCTAGGGTAGATAAATCAAATTTGCTATGGCAGACAGGAAAACAAGCCATGCCATAGCTGTAAGGCACAATAATGTGGCTGAAAAATAAATCTGCTAGGCAGGTATACTGTATACTCTGGGACTGATTGGCCAATGTGGAGCAGATGGACAGGCAGGTGAAGAGCCAGGTTACTGGTTAAGGGTATGAGCACACTGAGGACTGGGGACTAGTGGACAGAAGAAGAATCGATTGTGATGATAAAGCTGTAGTCACCATGACACAACTTTTTAAACATAGTATGTTAAACTATTTGGGGATCATATCTACTGCAGAACTCATGCAGTATGTGCACTGCAAGTTTCTTGTTTTACAACTTTTAATTCCTTGAAGCTACAAACACAACAGACTACGTTGTCTTTCATTGCCCCAAGATCATGGTTTGGATTAAAATGATTACTTTCTTGAGGTTCCCTGCAGGGTTTTAGGCACTCGTACCATTATGGAGCTGTTTTTTAATAACTGCTGTTTTTCTCGTGTAACTTCACAAAGACATACTTTCACAGTCCTACAGTCTCATGGTGTAACATTATTGCACTCATCAACAGGTGATGGCAATATGCCAAGATATTATGCAATGTTTCAACAAAGGCAGGCAAGAAGAAGACTGCAACCTGGAGAATTCGAGGATGTGTTTTGGTGAATAAACCCACAAAGCCATTTCAAGGTTAGGGGACCTTTGTTCTTATGGTTACAATAATAATCACTTGGTTAAGGTTAGGGAATAATAATGATCATAATCAGGGTTAAAAGAAACAGGGGAAAAAAATAGTTAACTCCCAACCCAAACATCTGTCTCAACGTTCTCCCACTTTGGACTTTGTGGCTCTATAACAATGTCACATTTTTTCCACCTTTGTTCTTAACGAACAAAAGTCGTGATTACTGTGGACGCTAGAGGTCTTTATCACTAAAATGTTTACTTGATGCAGATTGGGAGTCAACAGTGACCTGGATAAATACAATTAGTCCCTGGTGCATTACTGTATAACAAAATAAAAATGAGAGTTGACGTGCCCTTGTGCAAGCCACATCCCCAGCTGTGCAGTAGTAAGATCAAATTCAGCTATAGTCCAGGGCAGAGTGAGTGAGGCAGAGTATTCCCTGAAAACGCTTAGTCAATCTACCCTGAATAAATAAATGGAGATGTGTTATTGGAAAATGACTGGTTTGGTCACAGAGAATTGAGGTCATAAAGCACCGACCACATTACTTGTAGGGCAGATAGCTGTCATCATTTATTTCTCTCAGCTATCAGTATGTGAGTCATAAAATTTAAACTTGTGAAGGGGGCTCTCCACACCAGACCGGACATTAATTGTTGTGCCTCTCGATCATGTTATATGTAACTGGATCCCTCTTCACCTCATTACTCAAAATGCAAATCACCCTTAGAATCATTTAAATTCATCAGGGAAGCTGCCTTGTGGTGAGAGGATGCTAGCAATAGGAGAGGGTCAACTAAGGCTCTGGTTAATCTCTGATTCCTCTATATTCATTTTCTTTATAATCGCTGAAATCCTCAACAGCATTTAGAAAGCAATCCTCGCCCAGAGCACTGTTTACTGTGCACACAATCTGTAAAGTCTGGTGGACAGAGAAGAGGCACAGGAATACTGACGGGCCTACTTCATATTCAGTTCTCTGCTGCATATGAAGGGGCCTTATGAATTCTAATATAGCAGTAAAAGGCCTATGCACATGGGAAGTGTGGTCAGTAATGTGTGTATTGATTTACACAACTGCTGATAAAGTCTACATGGTGTTAGTACAATATCTCTATGAAATCATTTGTTGAGGGTTAAAGTGCTGAAGTGGCAATTACATACAGCGGAAATAGCACACCAGAATAGTTGGTGAACCACAGTCAACACATTTATGATTCATCAATGTAGCAATACTGACATGCAGTAGAAAATCACTGCTTCATTTGTTTTGATGACATTGATGTGGTTTGGTTTCCATAGTTACATCAGAGGATTAAAAAAAAAATACACATCACGGGATAAAAACATATTATATGATATTATTACCATATATATTATATATTTTAGCATATCTTTCTTTAGCAGAAAGATATGTTTAAAGGGTTATAAGTGTAATTTTACGTGTGTAACAATGTAAGAAATAAAATTACAAACCAAACACAACTACAACAAGGAAAAGAGACGGGGTAAAGGATTCAGAAGAGGGTACAGGTTAAAGTGCTGGTTAGACCTCAGTGGTCCACTTGGTTATAGGAGACCTGAACTGGCACCTAAGACTTTTTTGATTTGGTTTGGTTTGGCCAGTTAAAATTCATATATTTCCCTTGCAATCTATCTAATCTAATTTTATCAAATCTCACGTTTCTTGGTTTGGATCGGAACACTTTGTGGGACGTCTCCAATGAGCAGTTTTATTGGAAATACTTAAATAACTATTTAGTATTTAAAAAGTATTAGTCCCCATCAGAACAGTCTCCTGGATAAATACACTTAAAGTTGTCCCTGGTGCCTTATTGTATAACGAAACAACAATGCGAGTTGAGTTGACCTTGAGCAAGCCACATCCCCAGCTGATACTTAGTGACCACTAGTAAAACACTATACTATAAGCAGGTCGGGTTGGGTCAAGTCAAATTCAGATAGTTCCCTTGCGATCTATCTAATTTGATCTAATCTGACGTTTCTTGGGTTGGAACTGATTGCTTTGTGTGACATATTCTGGACATCTACAATGAGCATTTTTCATTGGGAATATTTACTCATACAAAAAGAAACATGCACAAAGCTTATGCGAACCCAGTAGAACTCTGCAATGTGTCTGTAATTTGCAAGCGATAATTATTTGTTTAAAGTCAAGGTGTCACCATTTGCCATCTGCATTTAAGCAGTGTTCACAAATTATTTTCGTGAAATGGGCTGCAGAGTAACAAGGTCACTACTTCTGTAAAGACATGTTGTTTCAATTCATTAAGAACTATAATTGCTATTTCATTCACCTCTACTGTAATGGGGTGGAAAGACAGACAGATACCTCAAGAACTTAGAAAAAAAGAGACCAAAACTATCTGCATCGATACCACTAGACTAAAGTTAGAAAATGTGTAACAAACTGATTTTGTCACATAAACATACCTGTAATCAATAATAGCTAATACATACATTCTTTGTGAATTTTTAGTTGTCTTGCAAAGTAGGACGCCTTTCATTCCCTGTGTTTCTGTCCAAAGTCAAAGCGGTAGCACTGCACCGCCTCACTGCTCAGTGTATGCCTCAGTTAACCTGGACTGTGTTGTACACGCCCTGAGGCATGCTGTCAAAAAACCTTGCCTGATGACAACCTGACAACTCCATCCATCTTATTTACCCGCTGGACAGCGCAGATCTGCCGTGGCAATCAATAACACTCACAATTAGTTTCCCTCCTGGGTGTGGAGACGAGGGGGGGGTACAGGGGTTGGCCAGCAGTCCCTGACACAGCTGGACAGAGTGTACGTGTGGCCCGGGTCCATGCCAGCCACATGTCCTGACATTAGTGAACATCTCTTGGGAGGCAGTGACATTTCCATATGTCCAGTAGAAAAGAGGCAGAGCTGTGTGTGACACAGTTCGTCTGCAGACACGCATGTCTGCTGGTGTGTTTTTAATCTGTTATGTGCGAGCACTCATGTGCATTGTTTTGTTTTTCACCTTGGCTTGGTGACCTGGAAAACCTCCTCCAAAGGGCACGCTGAGACGCTGAGGAGGACTCTCTGGAGGAAGCTGATGGATCTATATCAAGCCATAAAAATAGATAACTGTCATTCGTCATCGGGGTGTCGGTAAGTTAACCCTGACCAACAGTGCTTAGCCACACACAGCAGCCACAGAGCATACAAGTCCCAGCATGCTTCAGTGTCATTTGGATGCCCTTAGCAACCTGGCATGACTGCAGGCGGGTGATTGATACCAGGTTTCCTCTTTATGATTATCTTTTTATGTGATAAAATAGATTAGATCAGGAACAATATAGAGAGAAAAAAATCAAATAAGAAAGACATATTGCCTGAATTCAAGTGATTCATTAATCTGAGGAGGTGATATATGCTAAATATGACATGTCATTGAGGAATGACGGAGATTAAATAATGGAAAAACTATTTTTTTATCTTCTATTTACCCTTTTGGAAAATGACATGTCATTTGAGCACTGATACAAGAAAAAACAATCAGAATAGATAAAGGTGGAATAAAGGTGAAACATTTAACATCAGTACTCAAGGTCAACAAATGAGTTTTGCTTTATTGGTAATCAGTAATAACTTGGATATCTTCCCTTTTCTCTTATCTCTCTGCTTTGTTTCCTATATCACACACATATCATGATGTCTTCACTGCAAACGGATTTTTCAAACTCTTCCAGGGAACACTTGCACTTCTTAACTCATCCAAATGCTTATCTGGCAGAAGCACGACACATCAAAAAGCCACATTTTCCTCTTTTATGTTTTTAGAAATTATTAATGTTGCTAAACCCTTTTAAAATCCTAAGAGAATGGCAAATACATATTCGATTTCCCTAGAGGGCAGTGAAGAAAGTCTGCACAAGCAAGTTGCTCTGCAGGAATACTGTGCCATGGTGAAAAATGTATTAACTCAGCATTACAAAAACGCTAAACAAATAAGAGATGTACCCTCCTTTAATAAATGAGGCTTCAACAATGAGAAACCTGAGGACAATTGTTTCTCAAGGCAGAGGCAGAACTTCAGGCAGGAGCGAGATTGTGCTGTTTTGTAGTATTTAAGAAAGAAGTCTAATTTATCCATGTTCATTACGAAAAAACGTAACCTGATTGTTATTAAAAAGAACGCATTTCCCTCTCCGTGCCCCACTAAAAGACTGCTGAAAAAGTAGAATAATCCATGAAAATAGCTGAAGGACATAACCTAAAAACTAAAGCTGTGTCAGTTCGACTGTACAACTTGTATATCTCATCAACCTGGATGTCCTTGAAGGTTAAAGACAGGGGTCTCAGCAGCCTGTGGCGCCATTAAATCACTGTGCGTCAGTGTTAAACTTTGATCATGACAAATAATGGTGTTTTCATGTGAGCCCACGCATTGGACATCAATAAAGCCTAATGGTGTGTCAGCCCTATTAATGGATTACTGCACAGAGCTCATAAAAACACAATATCCCATCAAGTCTAAAGGCCCTAATGATCCCACAGTGTCTAGTAAAGTCACTGTAGGTCCCATCCCCTGATGGATATCAGCTCTTAGTCCATTTCATCTTACTGCTGTTTAAGAGAACAGAGAATGTAAAGGGAGGACCAGCCAGTATGATTACCTGCAGAGGTATGCAAGATAGGAGACTCCCAGTGTAGTCTTAAGGGTAGTAAAAAAGTGGACTGAATATTAAACTGGTAGTAAAGGTGAAGAAAAATGTGTTGGTTTATGTGATGTGAAGGGAAAATGAAGATTCCAACAGCACTAAATTTTTAAATCATACCCATAGCAGCTTTAAAGACAGTTCAACAGTTTCGGTAATACGTTTATTCGATGTCTTGCTGCAAGTTATATGAGAAGATTAACACCACTGTCATGACTGTAGGATAAAATATCAAACTACAGCCAGCAGGAGATTATTGTAGCTTAGATTTAGACTAGAAAGAGAAGAAAATATCTACTCTGGCTCCAAAGGTAGCAAAATTTGCCTACCCACACCTCTAAATCTCACTAATTAACACATTATATTACATTTGTTTCATCTGTGGACAAATAAATTGATAACAAGATGTGGTTTTACAGAGAGTCCCGTGTTGGAAGAGCAGATGGGCGCAAGATAACTACACTATTGTACGTGACTGGGGCAATATTATGCGTCATTTATATCTTACATATTTTCATTGACTTTGTTATATAGAGTGGGCTGGATCACGCCAGTATGTCCAGGTAACGTCTATTTTCCTGTGTGTCCTGTGAAAAAACTTTTAAGGTAAATGTTTAGTGGGCCTTAAGAGCAAACACAGCCAGAGACCAAATACAGTGTAAACAGGGGTGAATGTGCAGTGGCAAGTGGAGATCTTGCTGAGAGGGAATCAGAGAGTTTGTGCAGGGATGGTGGTGGCAAGAGCCCAAAAGCAGGCACGGCGATGAGACAGGGCTGGATGATAGGGGACAGGGGAAGGTGACAGGGGAATATCCTGAAGCACAGGGAGATTGAGGTTAGCAAGGCACAAAGAAACAAGTTTCAAAAAGATGTGTAGAGTTGCTGTAGTGTTTGGTTTATTACCACAAGGGAGACTGAATCATCCGGCGTCGTCTGGGAGGTTGAGCTGGTCAACCACTGGTGAAGCGAGGCAGGTGAGAGGGGAGGCCACGCCTAGCAACACACAGAACAGAGAGAGACAGATATGACAGGGAACAGGGAAATGGAAAACACTGGAAACTATGAGGCTATGAGTGTCATCGTAACGAAAACCGCTATGTAGCATTTACGTTATTTGTGTTCTTTCATTCACTGTGGCAAAGAATGAACGTAGCAGTGAAATTTGCGCCACTTAAAAGTTGCCTATTACTTGTTTCATGTTCACTATCAATAGGGATCACAAGAAACTTCTCATCTCCTTGTGGTACTACTGTAGTTCAGAACCTGTAGCTGCATATTTAAAGAGGTGCCCAACTACAAATCTATTAGATTTACCCTTCATGTGACACTCCCTGGTAGGTACAAACCTCCTCGGGCCAACAGTGAGAAAAGGGTAACGGAAAGAATGAAAGAAAACCTTCAATAATTACAGTGCCAGTATATAAATATCTGTGTCTGTGTATCCTATACAAATACTTGCCAAAAACCAGTACCATTTGTAGATACACATACTCACACGCTGTTATGCTGACATGCATGCATGTGTTTATGTGCATGTGGGCATTTTTCCTGACACCAGCATGAATAAACCCTCTTAGGCTGTGGAGCTTGATGCTCTTAGAAGTCTGATCTTAAATTAGCTCATTTATTGCTTGGACAGGGATATCTCTATTTTGGGAAATTACTGTTGACTCAGTTTAAAGCTTTCTTCATATATCAGTGTGGTATCCTGTTTGTCAAGGAAGTATGAAATATCATGCCTAATCCTCAATATTACATCCTGCAGGTCACATTCACGTTATTCTGTGAATCTTTGCAGCTCAGAAATTTGATGATTCGATGATGATTGGATTTTATGCTGCATTCACATGGAATCAGGGAGATCCGGAAAACCAGGTATCATTTTCGTGGATGAGAGCAGGACGGTAAAATTAAGCGAGATCAGCAGAAAATATTGTGAATGGCAATGGTAGACGGCATTCCTGTCCAAAGTTGTATGCGCCAGACGAGAGTAAATCTGGAACTGACTTTTAGTCATTGGCGAGAGCTTCATGAAATAAAAGGCTGAAAGACGCCGAGCTGGGCTTCTTGCTATTGGACTAGTTAGCAATTTTAGCTGGCTTCTATTTCTTTTGTTGTTGCTTGATGTTTGGCTGTTAGCAATGTAGTCAAGTCGCTAGTTTTTGATCATAAGTAATGTAATCAGAACAAATAGACGTGTAAAACTATCCATACAACGGTGGTATTCCACTCGTCATTCCGTTGGACTCAGAAGGTGTTGCCCCCTCTGCCATCTGCTGCCTGCCTGAATCTATGTGCATAGCGCAATAGGATATGGCTTATTGAATTAGACTTTCTATGTCATCCCTTGTAGAAATAAATCTGAAATGTGTTTGCCCTTCATTTTGTCGGATTCATATTTACATATAATGCTTGTTAAAAAAAAGTCCATTAAATCAGATAATTTGACATTTTATATTTAATATAACCTTTGATTTACACACTCACTGTATGGACGTCAGGTTACTGACAAGATTGCAGGCAGCATGGGTGCTGATAGGGCTGCAGCAGCCCCTTAAATCAGTCACATTGAAAATCATCAGTTACTAAGAAAGTTGAAACTAGTGTTTTTATGTTTTTACTGGACATACAGGTGTACTATACTGCTAGGGAAATATTTTAAATATCAATATGTATTAGTTTATTTATAATACTTCCCACAAAGTGATGCAAAGTCAGCTGCAGTACACAAGTTAATTAACTGTAATTACTGCCACTGTACACTGACATTGTCTCTTTCTGCCTCCCCTGCTCAGGTGCAGCGCAATTATGTTCCAGGTGGCCAACACACCTGACAGAGCTGCACTTATTATCCAGCAGGAGCTTTAAGGGAAATAGAAATACTAAAGTTACCCCCTAACTTTCTCAAGCTTATCAATATGATTGCCTGTCCATCTAAAAATAGTTGAGCTTTCATTCATTGCAGTCATCCATATGTAAATCCACAGAGCCTTGTGACATACACATGAAGGTAGCATCTTTCCTTTAAGTTCAGCAAATGCCAGGGCTTGACTTCAAAGTGATTCATTGTCTACAGTTTTTAAAGAAAAAAATTGAATAAATCAAAGACATCTATATTGCATCTCTGTGATATATGTGAGGTGTGGGAGGGCACACACACTCAACTCTCCGTAACATTTTGGGAGGACATTAATCACTGGTTTTCTTTTATTTATAACAAAGATACAAATGGATTACAAACTGGTTCTTTTTGGTGGCTCTGAAGATGTTCTTTAGTCATGTTTCAGTGTAGAAATGGAAATATGCTCATTCACTGCACTAAATTATCTCAGCAACTATTGGATTCATTGTCAAAAAATTTTGTATACATTCATTTGAGGGGCATAAAAGATGAGTTTTATTAGCTTTGATGATCCTCTGACATATTACCACTACTAGGTCATTCTCAGTTATCCTGTGAACTATCTGAACATCTACTTGATAGATTGAAGCATTGGTAACGGTCAATTAGGCAAAGTACTACCCTTAGTGGTGCATGCTGCTTAAAGTAGCCACTGAGCACTATGCTCAAAGTTTAAATTATTTCAACTTTGACCTCTTTGTTTGTGACAAAACAATGACACATTAACAAAGGAGACAGACAGCAGAGAGTGAAAGAAAATTTAACTCTCATCTGAACTTTAATGTTATATGACATCAAAAATATACCATAAACTCACCATGAAAAGTAAAAGTATGGTAAAATGTGAGCAGTCAGGCAAATCCAGTCCAATCTAATCTCGCTAAATCCAGTGCTAAAGTTAGTGGTTTATAGCTTTGCCAGGTATACACAGTTGAAGTGTTTATGCTTTGTGTCACAAGCATAGACATATAAACCATAGCTGACTGAAAAATGTTAGCGTAGAAACAATAAATCCTGTCATGTTGTTACACAGAAATTTATTTTTGGTGAAGAAGAAAGTATTTTTGCTGATCACACTGTGCTTTGCCTCTGCAAGCACTATGATCTCTTAACATGTGAAGGCAGCTTTAGTCTTACTTTTAATGACTGTGAATGCCATGTCAATGTCATGGAAAATATGTTGATAATTGCTGTTGCTATGTAGTATTTAATGCAGTGGGTGTAGATCCTTTGAAAGACCATAGAAAATACCTTTTTTTCCCTGCCCACGTGTGTCAATCTACCTGTTTAGTGTAATTGGTATGCATCGTTTCACTCACCAGAGGTCAAATCCTTTCATCACTTCCTGTGATTACAAGCTTATCTGATCATTATTAATTTAGGCAGAAACTCCATACTGCTCCACCCCCCTCCTGTTCCCTCCAGTCTCACTCCTACTGTTGCTGCTGTTATCCTGTTGTTGCACCACATACAGAGATCCCAACTAGGGATTTGAACTGATGTCGCTAAATGTTAGCCTAAATGACAATTAGCATTGTCCTGATGGCGTCTGTGTACTCTTCATACACAGAGCCACTAGCCAGAATGATAAACATGTGTTATGACAACTTCCCATGCTTATTTCATAGGGAGCCGCAGAGGAGGCCGTTTTATTCAGCCACCAGTGTCAGCTAATTATTTCTGGCCCCCTGTTGTTCAACACATTCAGTCTCTCCGCGGACGGCCCCCCTGCTGCGCTGTAGTCCAAGTCTTCCCTGACTCGTTCTCATTAGACACGGCGGTTACGCTCACCGTCTTGTGTATCTTTTCAACTTACTCTCTTTCTTCCAGTCTTTCTTTATCTCTCTCTGTTTGTTTTTCTCTCAGCTTTCTTAGAGAGCCTCTCCAAACACTCTGTTAAATAAAGATTCCACTCCAGGCAGAACAAACCCAAAATTCAATCAGAGGTGTATACACAAGCCTGACTAATGCCTACACTGCCACACACAGAGAATATGTTTACAAAACCCATGCAGGTACACACACATGACCAGGACTTCATTAACATGCACAAAAATGCACACACACGTGTGAAGACATTGATAAACAGCATGAATGATTTGTGTTGTATTTCATAGACATATTTCCCACTATGGGTTTATTAAGGATACAGCATGTTTACAGTGTTGTTTTTGCTAAGTAATCAGTGATACTTTATGTTTTAATATAAATAATACTCTGCATGCTAATTAAAAAGGCCCATTTACATTTTTGTTGCTAAGCTGAAATGCTGCTAATCATTTTCCTTCTCAAAGCTTATTATTCTGAAAAAAAATCCTTCATTTATTAATGAAGATACCAAATAACCAAGCAATGCATATTCAATATTCTTAGAATTGTTGGCGATGTAAGCACTCTTTGTAAAACAGAAAGGGTTGCATAATAATTAGAAATATATATAATGCTGCCTATGAGTGCCCAGAGCTATGTCTGTTTTGCTATAGGCATTATCTGTGTTTGTACTGAAAGTCTCTAGACCACTAATCAGTTCAATACTTGAAAGGGTTATTCAACATTTTGGAAAATACGAGCATTTCTTGCTTTTTTTTCCAAGTATGGTGTAAAGAGCTGGAGGCAGTATGTGGTTAGCCTAGCTTAGCAAATGGACTGGAAGCAGGTTGAAACAGCTAGCCTGGTTCAACTTCAACACCCCCCTCACCCACTTCAGATATGCTATTTCATTCATTTAGAAACGAAACGTAAAAGATTGTTAGTGAAGCATAAACTCTACTTCTTCGGTCTGTTGCTGCGTTGTGGGGAATATTCGGTGGGGAATCCGCCGTAGCACCCAGGCACGACAGACTCCCCTTAGAACCGTCATGTTTGTATAATTCGTAGATAAACAGAAATGTAAAAACTGTGATTTGTAATCTTAGGAAGGATATATGTAACTATACTTAGTGAACAACAGCTTTGTGCAGTGACTGTGTGCAGCATCAAAAAGTCATTGAGGTTAAAGGTTTGGTACCACTGTGCCAGTACAGAGACCAAAACCTATGCTAAATGATCATATCTGGCAAGTCCTGCTATATAGCTGGAGACACGGCACAGTACTAGATGGAATAACTGTTATTCCTAAGGATGGTGTAGTGGTTAGCACTATTGCCTTCGGGTGGTTCCTGGTTCGAACCCCCCATCCAGCAGAGGCCTTGCTGTGTGGAGTTTGCATGTTCTCTCCGTCTCTGTGTAGGTTCCTTCTGGGTACGCTAACTTCCTCCTGAAGACATGCAAATTAACTGGCGACTCTAAATTACCCTTAGGTGTGAATGTGAGCGTCAATGGTTGCTGGTCTCCATGTTTTAGCCCTGTGATGAATTGGCGACCTCTTGGGTCGTGAGGGTGTAGCACGCTTCTCACCCAATGTCAGCTGGGATCGGCTCCAGCCCCTGGTGACCCTGAAAGGATAACACAGTTCTGTTCATGTGCGTGAATACACTGTGTAAATTAATGAGCTTTAGAGGTGTTGGACAGATTTGGACAGGTTTCCAGTGTTTATGCTAAGCTAGGCTAAACACCTCCAGACTACAGCTCTGAACAGACATAAGATTGATAATTAGCTTAAAGATGGATATCTGAAATTTAATCTAATCTTATTTACATTTTCCATGAAACATTGTCAACAGAGCTACAGCATTTAGCCCACCAAAAACAGACAGTGAGATGATCTGAAAGGTAGATCATTCAAAGCAACGGCAGCTCCTGTAGGATGGATCAGCTGCTGCCACTTCGTCTTTGAAGTCAGTAAGAAACACAAGTTGTGAGACTTCCTGCAGGCTGTTCCATGAAGAACATAAAAGCTTTTTTTTCATCTCACCCATGTCAAACCTTCAGGGATAGTCAAAAAAAAAAATAGATATATTTTGAGGCTTTAAATGGTTTGCATTTGTATTGTTTTTTTCTTTATCTGAAGCAAACAAAAGAAACCTGAAGAGAAATCGTTAGTTTTAACAAACCTCCGGCCATTTTTCTATAACAGCAACATCCTAGATGCTGAAATCAGAAAACATTCAGCATTTGGGATGTGATTATATTTCTTTTCTTAGAAAAATAAAATGAAAGATAAATCAATTTGTTATAGTCATTAAACATTTAAGTTGGTATGGTCTTTCAAGTCTTTTCAGAATTTATATTACAATATAACTGATTGAATAATTTGTTGAACATTCAAATGCAGTCCATAACCAAAGACCAAGCTCTCAATGTAAAGGCTACATGTCAGTCACTGTCTGTTTCCAAGGTGATGGTAAATGTAAGAAAGGATTGAGAGATGATAATAAGAAGTAAAATGTCAGCTGACAGCCACCCTATTAACCATTAACGTTTGCATTTTATGTGGGAAGCTTGCTATCCACACTCATACGACATATACTATATATACAACCTCTGACATTAAAAATCCTCAACATTTGCACTGAACAGGCTGGATAATTTATGAACATCTACTACCTCTATTGGAAAATTGACTTCTTGAATGAACTGTAAGCATGGCCCTCTGTAATGGACAATATTTATTTTCCTCCATCTGTTTTGAATGAATGAATGAATCAGTTAGATGATGTATTTCTTATTGTTCATTTTTAAGCTATGTTGATCCTACAATATTAGCTTCTATATTGGAGTGGAGTATATGGAGCAATGCTTCATCCTCACACAACTATTCCAAGGATTAAGCTGTCTTTATATAAAGCCAAACTCTTTGATGAAGGCCAGCTATGACAGTTATTTAACCTTTAAGGTGACAACATGACAGATACAAATTTTCTATAGTGTACGTGACATTTTGTGAAAGGGGCAGTTGTGCATGTGTTTATTTCGTATTCATTGACTTGATATCACAACAAGACTGTCACCCAGATGGTGACATTGACTACACTGAGGTAATAGCTGAGGCGTCATGATTCATACGTGTATTGAAACATCCAAAATGAATTTTTGTGCCTCTGGCCACGAAAAGACCATTTGAAAGGTTGTTGATGAATGCCAATGACTCAATGATTAGAAACATTGAGACACTGGTATTCACAAGTCACTGCCCACGGTGTGTCTTATGTTTTCTTCACTAATTGGAATATGAAGACACTCTTACTCGTATTGGCCAGGGTTGAGGTTAAATAGTATTTTATTGAATCTACTTACTGAACCTGAATCCTTTCAATAATTAATGTATACAGTACTTCTAAAAACAAAGTTACAAAGTGCTTAACAAAAAAACAATGAAAAAAGGAGAATAAAAGTTAAACAACATTGACCAAAATGAGGTACTTATGAAATAATAAGTAAAATAAAACAATATAAAATTATAAATAATCATCAACAATCAATTAAAATAAGGGTTAACAGAATATCTATATAGGAGGACTTACATTTTTTTATGCATTTTGTCACAAACATTCATAAATAAATCATAAGAACAACTTCCAATGTAACAACTGAAGTATACAAGTACTGTATATACATATTGTATACTGTATTAATGATAAAAAAAAAAAAAACTTACATGAAAGAAAGTGCACAATGAAATAATACTTCACCTTATGCACCTGTACCTTAAGAAAGGCAAAGAAATAGTTGCGTTTGGCCTCATTTGCTTACAGAAAGGCACGATATACTGAAATGCAAGAGCAATCAGATTATATTATCATCATGATTTATTTATTTGTAAGTAATATAAAACTCCACTGATCTCCAGGGGACAAAATCCACAAGCTGTTGAATTAGTGATGTTTTTCTTAGCTATTAAGTCATTTTCTCACACTGGCTCCTTTTACTCCCTTAAACAGCGACACTTGGTTATTTTAAGACCTAGATATGGATATTAGGAGAGTAGACCTGAAGCTTAAGTGAAACATCATCCAGTAGTTTCAGAGTACAGAGTGTAAGTATGTCAGATGCATGGCAGAGTGCAGCATCTTCAAAATAAAAGCCCTGCATATATTAGGGGTTTTATTGGCATTGAAAGGCATACAGATTTCTGTGAAAACAAAAAAAATGTAATATAACTTCAGAGTTAATGAACCAACTTTTAGGAGTAGTTCTGTATGATTTGGTAGTTTGTTGGTTGATTTACTGTCACAGCAAGACACTACTTGAGCCATTACTCCACACATCTGTCTATCTTACAACTAGCAATATCTGGATCAGGGTGGTGTTGGCAACAAGTACAGCTGATTTCCCCATGGCATTGTAGTCCCCCTGAGGTCTCCTTCTAGTTTGTCATGCTTGAGTAGATGACTTAGTTGGGACCTTTTAAGAGGTTCTTCACCTATCTGGACTGGCTTTGCTCAATGCACAGTACCACCACCCACCCTGAAACCTCATTCAGCTGCTTGTATCCCCGAAATCATTCTATCAGTCACTACTAGGAGCTTGTGGCCTTACTGGTGATGAGGAAAGGGCAGGACTATGATTTGTAGGAAGGTGAAGGTGAAGCTTCAGGCATCAAGAGGTTTGGTCTATTAGCTGTGCTAGCTTTTGTTCAAAGAGATTGCTTCAGGTGTACACCACCTGTAATTCAGAGACACACACATTCTTCTCTCTCTCCGTGTTATGAGAGCCATAGGGGTCTTTGCTATAATTCATGTGAATAAATGGAATGTTTAAACGGGGCAATATTTGATTTAGTGTAGATGGAGGTTTCTGCAGCACAGATAACACCGTCTGCAGGCATCGTCTTGCTGTCATCATTCATCACTACATGGCTTGTTACGACAGGACATATTCTAGGGGACAAAACAAGATGTGCATTTAGAGATTAGAGTGTTTGCTGTGATCTTGGAAAAAAGGGATTCTCAAAGGAAAAAGATTCTGATATTCATCTAGAGGAGATTATACATATGCATCCACCAAATTATTTTGCTGCCATACCTCTAAAAGCAGACAGACTGTCATATCATTACTATGAAAAGGTGATTTTTAACACAGAGAAGAAAAGATTATGGCCCTTTCTTAAAGTTCCTTAAAGTCTGATGTGGTTTGTTTTACAACAGATTTCATCAACATTAATTACAATTCAGATCTGAGAGGTTTGGTTGAATTATTTTAATATCAGAGATGACGATTACATTCACAGATAATTAAATGCTGTTTTATGATACTGATCACATTAGTAGCTGTATTTGTAGTTGTAATGAAGTTATTTCAGATTCTCTTTTCCACAATGTGTTTGCATTATGTCATCTACTCCTGTATGTTATGAACTCATGCAACATATGCTTTTAAATGCATGTGCACTATATAAGGCAGCACAATAATTAAGTAGCAGGGAGATTCCATAAGCCATTTCCTGCCTTATGTGCGTCATAAATCACAGGTTTAGGTGGTGTGTGATTTTTCTTTTGTGCTAACAGATGAAAACAGCCAGTTGTCAGTTGACTTTCTGCACAATGGATATTCATGATGCTGGAGTTTGTCTTCCTTAATGTCCAGCTCAGGGCCATAGCAAACATAGAGAAGTCTCCTGTATTTTGGATTTGGGTATTTAAACAACCTGGAGGGAGTTTACATTTCTCCAGTAAAAATTTGCAATTTTTTTACACTGATTGCAGTATTTTTAGACCGAGTATTTTTCTACCACAATTTATTCCTGGCAGCATGGAGGTGATTTCGAAAAAAAAACATTTAGATCACTTTATTTTCCATGTCTGAGTTCTGAGACAGTTATTTTCATTAGTTGTTGCTCTATTTCAATAAAAAAAAATGCAGGAAATATAACTGACTATAAAAATCCGAATAATGAAAAAAGTGTAACGACTCCCTGTTTCTCAGTATTCCTAAAGTCCTGGCTATGGCCCCAATCCAACTTCCACTGAATTTTTGTGACTGGTTATGCATAGGGAATTTATTTATTTATGTCCAACTTTTCTTGGCCAGGAAATATGGATGTTAGAAACCAGGGCTGAAAGTAGTGACAAAACATTCAGTCAACCAAAGAGAGAATTTTCCCCTTAGTGCCCATTCACAGAAAAACACATAGCTCAGGAGAAACAATTTTATTATTTTAATATATTGTAATGGAACAAAATATTGTAAAATCCCACCATGGTGAGGGAGCACTGTGACTGATATCACCTGTCAAATCGCTGAAGTCAACTAATGAATGACAAGGTGGCAAGGGATCTGCGAAAATGAATCTGTATTCCTGCCTATTGTTTCACTACAGTCCATCACAACACAGTGCGCCTTGTTTTTCTCTGTGTGACGCCTCATAGACTGCTGCAAACATTTATTAATATTATACATTTCCCATCTGAGCATATTATGTTGTTTAACAGGGACTTTTGGCTTTTCCATGGATACCTGCCAAGTGCATCTAAGTGGAGTTAAAATGGGCATTTTGTAATTATCTACATAATCCGGACATCATTTTTTAATGTTAGCAACAAAACCAAAAAGTGAGGGCTTTTGTAGTAGAAGCAGAGATACAAATTTCTCCCCTGACAGGAGCCTCAATAGACCAGAAAGGAATACATTCATCTCATTATTTTTCTACCTCTTTGTGTGTGTCAAAACTCTTGCTTTTACCATGTTTTTTCTATTGATCTCAGTATCTACAATACATGTAAAAATGAATGCAACAAGTTCTACCACATTCCCCTGGGGTCGTTGAACACTCTGCAAAGTGCCGCAAATCACGATGCAAAACAGAAATAGATGAGGCAGTTCAAGGGAAAGTACGTACCAATATTTCATAGAGTGACAAAATAAATCCAAGAACCCACTGAGCATCACAGATTGATGATATAATATTGAACCACAGGGCGGAATTTTTTCCTTACAAGCCCACACTCATATTTTAGAAACTTTGCCCTAAAGAACCAGAAAATAAAAGTATAGCACTGGTGCATAATACATGGCAGGGGGAACACACAACACATGCATGCAAAATTACATAGGGGGAGATGCTGATCGTATAGAAGATGACAGAAAATGTGTGAGAAAGCATCTAAAAGCCTTGAGCATGTGAAGAAGGAAATGTAGTGCCTCACACACAGTCAGTGCATTATGGTCTGGAATGACATGCATTCTAACTCTATTCGTTCTCTCCATCAGTGTGTTTACTGCTAAGAGACAATAGCGTGAAACACACACAAACACAGTAACAGATACAGACAGGCTAAAACAAATCACGTGCATTGAAGCCCATTAGGACACTTGTACACACAAAGGGAAAGGCAGTCTGAGACAGTTTTGATCAGACTGCACACACACACACATACATAGACACTCTTGAAGTGCTAACTGACTCAGACAGTCTGTGTAACAGCCTGCCCGCTTCTAGCCAGAGCTCATTTCGCCCGAGCTGCTCGTTCACCTCTAAATGAGGGCTGTCAAGCGGAGCCATAGTGACGCCTGCCACCTCTAATTGGCAGTGCATTAACAATCAAATCAGGCTAATTAGCCAGAGCATGGCGTTGAGGAATAATATTCTCTCTCTGTGTGATTGTGGCACATGGCTACTCTGCCATTGACGTCCTATTTGCATATTCCAATTTCCCCGGAACAATAGAAGCAAATTAGAAGACTAGAAGAGTAAGAAGAAGAAGAGACCTGACAAAGAGAGAGACAGGAAGTGAGAGAAAGCGAGCTCAACTAAGACTATTGAAACCGAAGTTGGAGGTTCGTTTGCATTCAATGCGCTCAATTCTACAATTTAGAACTGCAATACCTTTCTGAGAAAAACAGCATGAGAACAACAAATATTACACAATCTTCCACTTTCACACCTGCAGTCTAATGTACGTATTTAACTTATATACAGTAGGCTATTTAACCCCACCACAGGGACATCGTAATAGGATGCAAATGAAATATTAAGGCTACAAGATACAATATCTACTTGTGTATATTCCCCATTGTTGGGACTTACATAAGTACAGTTTACACTTTATGGCTGAATACAAGGCTCTTTAGTTTAAGAAAATGAGCACAACAGCGAACATGAAGCAGTTTTATTATTAACCTTGACTTAGACATGAGGCATCAGTCTACATAATTTAGCTGTCTCTACAAGCTTGACTTGAACATCACCTAAATACTTTTTTTTTTTTTTTTAAATCAATACAGATGCTCTTTTTTGTGAGTTCAAAATATATTCCAAGTATAACCTGACAAATTTAGGCTTAATTTAGTACAGTAATTCAAAACTATATATAAAAGGAATAAAGTTTCTCAAGTTGCTGTTAAGCACAACCTAAAATTCACACATCAGGACAAAGTAGCTGCTTTGATGTTGATGTTAAAACATGCAATTTCTTATTACCTTTGTAAAAAAAAAAAAAAAAAAAAAAAAAAGGATACACAAGCCATTCAATAAAGAGACTGAGGCCTCTTTCTCCCATTTCTGTATTCATTCCACCCGCACACAGAACATCAGCCAGTTTGGAGTGCCTTGCATAACCTATCCTAAATCATTTGAAAGAAGCATTGATTGGCCACACTAGATAAAAAGTCCATCCTTAAACAGGCCCAGGGGAGCCGTGGCATTGGGTTTGGAACGAGGTAGCAGCCCGAAGACGGTCGAGCAGAGAGCTGAATGAGTAATGAACAGAAAAAATACATTAGAATGAGTAACAGGACAGACTGTGAGTGTGTGTGCCTGTGTGTAATGCAAATGTATTTTAAATGCAAATTTCCCTATGTATATGTGTGTGTTTTGTATATATAGATGATTTTAGCCTATCATCACTTTATCTGTTTAATGGTCTTTTATATACATAGGTGGGTTTCCTACCAATCTACCCGACTAATGCAAACAATACCTAACAATGCAAACATGAAAGAGCTCTTGTTTTGAAGCTGTACATCCTGTTAGCAGCCAGTGTGCAACAGAGTGCTGCAGTAAGTCTACAGCTAACAGAGCTAATAGAGCCAACAGAGATAATAGAGCTAACAGAGCTAAAAGCTAACAGATCTGAACACTTGTTGTGTCCAGGTTCCAGGGTCAAAATCACTTTCAGTGGTGTGTAATTGGTTAGCCAGTGGCCACAAACATATATTGTCAATTGTTACTTGACAAAACATACAATATCGGACAGGGCCAAAACTATTGTAATTTTCCTTTTTTGTTTTCATTTTCTGTTGACTTGTGTTCATTATATATGTGTGCTCATGGTTGCTATAATCTATGAATATAAGCAAAGAGATGTATCCCAAAATGTGGTGACCACTACCCAGAACCCAGAAACCAATGCACCATGATGTGGTAGCTTATTCTCAAAGATGCTCTATAACATTTATAAATTAAAGCAAATTGTGAATAGTATTTCCTAAACTGTTCCTTTAAGGTTAAACTTAGGTTTAGGTTAAGATTTAGGTTACAGAATAAGGAATGTACAGTGTCATGATGGTGAGGGTCCTAACATATAGAAATCCAAATTTGCGTGTGTGTGATGCTTGCATATTTACAGGAACATTTACAGTGATGCAAATGCTGATGTGGCTTTACACCCCCACACACATTTACCCTGTGCCAGCACACATTAGTTATACTTGGTAATTCACACACACAGGCACGCACACCTACACACACACACACACACACACACACACACACACTCACTAAGACAATTACAATGAGACAGAAAAATTGACATATCCTGTAAGCACACACATGCACTAGATCCAACACTCACTTTATACACTCCTATACAGACACACACTGACACTAAAACACATACACATTTGCTAATGTACAATATATTGCACCACACACACACACACACACACACACACATTACTTATACCGGGCTTCTCACAGTGGCCAAGATGGATGTGATGTTTGCTCTGATGTTATGCGGGACATTTTCTGCCCTCCATTTTATTCGTGTTTGGCCTGTAAACTGTGAGAGGCTGTGCTTTCAAATGAGTAATTAGAGAGCTGTAATGCAGTGCTTTGTTTTATTTGTTTACCCCTAAAGAGTCTAATAAAGAACTGGAAGAGAAAGGGGGACAGGCTGAAAGAGAGAGAGGGTGGAAGAGAGGGAGGCCTGAGTAGAGAGGATTAGATAGATAGATAGATAGATAGATAGATAGATAGATAGATAGATAGATAGATAGACAGATAGACAGATAGATAGATAGATAGATAGATAGATAGATAGATAGATATTCGCTGTCTGGAATGACAGATTAGATTTCCTTTAATATTGTAAAGAAAAACAGCATACACTGGCTCCTCAAGTCATTACTGTTGACATCTAGTGCATGCAAAACAGTTGCCTATATACACATCAAGCAGATATGGAACAAATTTCGCATTCATTTGGAGCTGTGTTTCTGGTCGTCTGACAAATGGAACTCCAGTATTCATTCTACTTTGTTTTGGTTTTGCAGTCTTTAGCTGTTAGATGCCTGAGAGGTATTAAAGTGTCAACATTTTTCAATGATGCAATAACGATTCTTAAAAAGCATAGATGGATCTTTGCGATCTATGCCTAAACGCACATCTATGCTAAATTTGGAGGCAGTGATTACTTGTTTTGAGTGATTCAGTAAAAATTATTATGGTCCACAGTTTTATAACCAGGAATTTTTTTAATCAGTAAAGGTCCCACTGAGATTAAAAATCTCTTTTTCAAGGGAGTCCTGGCCAAAACAGGAAGCAGCACAAAATAGGACAGACCATATTACAACACATAACATACAAAAAAAAAAAAGTGCAGTACAAACCATGATTTCAACAACATCAGTTTAAGCAACAACACCCCAACAAATGTATCATCAGGTCTTCTAATATAGATTTAAAAGCATTAAAAGAAATCAGATCATCAAGTTTATAACTTAATACATTCCAGTCTAAGGGTGCAGAGTCTGCAGACGCCCTCTTCCCAATTTCTGTCCTTTGACCGCAACAAGTACTGTTCATCATACTTTCAACATAAGTACATAGATGGGAGCAATGTGACACCAACAAGAAAAACACAACTTGTTTCTAAAACAGAAACTCAATTCAATCCTTTTTTCACCAAGCACTACAAGTGGCCTAAAAGAAAAAGACTGACCACTGAAGGGACATTATGTGGCCTAAACTTGGGATTAGAAAATATGAACTTGGTTTAATCAACATTGAGAACAACTTTCAGTTGAGGCAAGGTGTTCTGTACAACATTGAAAGCGCTTTTCAAGTGGTCAACAGCTTTAGCAGGGTTTGACACACTGCAGTAAATCAGTCATCAGTAAAAAACTGATGACTGCAATGATGAGGTGTCAGTGTTAGGTTCACAACTTGTTTTTACTGTCTCCTAGTGGCCAAAAATGCAGTTATTGCAGGTTTAAGTTGGGATGGAGAATAGGCATTACAATAACTGCCTTGGTCAGCAGGTTTGTAGCAGGTGTAGCAGTCACCACTGTCATTTTTGTTGTGTAACCCACTTTTTTATTTGCGTGTATTGGAAGAAGAGCCAATATAAAAACGTTTAGTAAATGTTAATGTAAAGAAACAATATTTATGATCTCCCACAACATATTCTTCAAATGCAAAACTATTAAAGTAAAAAACATCATGGTAATTTGGAAGATTATTTATCGTCCTCTTGTGTGCCAGGCTCACAAACATTTGACAGTATTTTTATACAACAGCTCATGGAGTAACTTGTACCAGCAACCTTGTGGCACTATGCAATATATATATAATATACTGTAAATCTTAGAATACACAATATTATAAATATGAATGATGTTGCTACCTTATTGAACTAATGTCAAAATATAAAAAGTCTGTCAACTGTCTACAGCTTTAACTTGACAAGCTTGATGTACATCACACACACATACAGACACACACACACAGACACACACCAAAGTCTGGTTACACTTATGACAGTGACACTACATTCAATGACCTCACTTTAAATTGCTTCTCATCTCATATATTCATAGTTGACAAACCTATAAGTGAATAGACCATCATTTGGCTGACTGTCAGCATAAGCCAAACTTTCACTTTATGTGCAGTGTTCTCCAAACTAAGGCTTTCGTGCTTCAGCTGAAAGCAGAGAAGATCATAATTGTTTGTGTCATGTAATGCAATCAGCAAGCCATTCTCAGAAATGACAGCATAAATTAAGCTGTCAGCACAGTCTCATGACTGTCCAATCAGTGCAGTCATGGCTACTATGATATGAATTGCAAAAATGACTGAATTATTGTGATAGTATAGATATGAGAAAAATTGCAATGTATCAGTGGAAGACAGAATGAGTTGATGGTTTTGATGGTTAATACAGTCACCAAATAACAATAAAAACAGTTTTTGTTTTGTTTTGTTTTTAATATTTAAGGTTCAGGTCACAGTCCACACATGGAAACACCCATTCAGTTAATCTTTATTTGTCCATTCTGCATATCAGTGGATTCAAACCCAGCACCTTCTTGCTGTGAGGAGACAGTGCTAACCATGGTTTGTGGTTAATTCATCAACTGAAAATTAAAATAACAAAAGTACAACTGGGACTTAAAGCTCAAATAAATAAGAAGCATTGCAGCAAGAGAGCAATTAGGGCTGAACCAACATTAAAAAACAACATTAAAAGCATTGCAATAACAGTTAAAACTAATTCAGGCTCATTCAGGCTACTAAAACTATTTTACAATATGTCAGGCCTGCTAAAGGGAACAGGGAGATACAACATGTACAGAAGAAAAGCCCCTTTCAAGCAAGGTTTCCACACAGGCTGCTACTTCACTGCATAAAACCTTTTTTAGTAAGCAAAACCATGTCGAATATTCTGTTTAATAATTATTCTGCTTGTGGTGGAGTGAGCTTTCTGTAGCTCCTCTTTTCTGTATGTATGTATTAGGGGAAATGGGAAGACCACTACAGTCATGAGACATGCAAGGTGAGGGTCACACAACAGCCGTGGCATCGACTGTGAAATGGCGAATATGTTATTTTGTCAGTCACAAACACCACCAGATGACACCAAATGAAATCACAAGTGTACCAAGGGACAGTTTTTAACCATATGGCCAACAAATATAACACAAACGTCAGTAATGCTCCATCATCCATCATCTGACCTGCTGATAATTCCTGAACTGTAGTTTATGTTCATCCAAGTATGTAGACATGACTTAACTATTTTGACTGTAGCTGTTTAGCGGGGGACAGGGCTTGCTGAACTCAGGAACTAGCAAACTGAACTGAATGTCTCGTACCCTGCTGTTTATAATAGGTGTAAGTCTTTAAAACAAAATCAATATGGCAAGTGGCACTACTGCAGATGAGATCGTAAAGACCAAGCTAACTAATTTCATTTTTTTTTTTTTTACCAATTATTGTGACAAATCTACTAATCCACTACCTTTACACACACTGATCCATAGACACACGTTACCCTTTTAATTTGCACAAACTTTACTTTAACATACAAATTGACAAATGTGTTTACCATCATTACCCAAGCTCGCCCGCTGCTTGGTATGCTCGTCAGCACAATTAGCGACATCAGAGTAATCACAGCTCTTTGCCTCAGCCAGCACAGCTGTGAGCGGATATAACGCTGAACACAATTAACAACACCTAAATCCAATTAGCAGACAATGAAAGGTAACACAACCTGATGGTGCTAGTTAACCACAAAGGAGCTCACTGCCGATGGCATGCTAGAGGAGAGAAGAGAGGTGGAAGTAAAGAGTGGTGAGGGAGGGATAAAGAGGCTGGGATGTGGAGAGGTTATTTTCAACATTTTATGAAGAAATAGATTAAAAAAAAAGAAAAATACACATCTCATCAGTTTCAACCAAAAGACAGCAAAGAGGACTACTGTGGCTTCAAGACAGATCTAATTGTTCAAATAATCCACATACAGGATTTGAAATCTTTGTGTCATAAACTTCAAGTGCAATTCCCAGTTAGTGGATCACAACTAGAACATGCACTGGGCTGCATTAGCACATTATATATGCTTTAAATTTCAGTGCAAAATAACCTATTATTTTATTTTCACTTTTAACACTTAATCTGCCATCATTACACATGAAGAAAAGGTAGTCACAGAGAAGTGTGCTGGTTACTAACACTTCCACTACACAGTCCAAAAGACTGAAGTCCTCACAATTCAAACAAACTACTGATGTCATTGGTATTTTTGGACACTAATGTGTAAACATATGCAACTTTAATTCACTTAAAGTTAAAATAGGCCAGATCCACCTATAATTTTAAAGTCTGTAATCGTGCTATATTTGAAACCTATTTGTAACACAGTTTGCCTTGTGGTCCAGCAGAGGCTGTTCTTGAAGGTAATCAGTTTGGATTGCATTATGGTATATATTACGTGTTAGTTAGAATCCAGTGCTTCACATTGGTTCTGTCTAATACAAATAACATCCATCCACCCTAATAATCTCTAGAGCCCAGCTCTACTATAACCATTTAATGTGAATACTCCAATGTGGAAAAATTATTCAAAATGTCAATTTGTCCTAGTAGTCTAGATACATTAGGTTAACTTGGCTGCAGATCAATGCTTATCAGTTCAAGAGAAAATTAGCCAATTCACCAGCAGTTTTAAAATCCATTTTAAGGAGGAGGAATCTGAATGCAATGTAGGAAATGAGATTTCATTTTTTTTTTTATTATTATAGTCATTTAGTCATTTAGTCATTTAGCAGGCGCTCTTATCCAAAACGACTTACAGAAAAGGGAACAATCAAGGTATAGTGCGATAAGAAGCATTAGTGCAGCAATAAGTAATTGTAATTGTAATTGTAATTTTATTTATTTCAAGACAGGGACAGTGCACAATAAGACATTAATCTTGTACAACAAGAGAATATGCATTGTGCCAGGTTCTAGCAGATTGCTATTTTCCACCTGTAGTCCCTGGGCAGGTTGATGGAACAGTACATAGAAAATTAGTATAGAAAGTGCTAGTGACGATTCTTTAAGGTGTAGATTTGTCGTGTAGTGTTAGGAGAGAAGGTACTCTCTGAAGAGCTCGGTCTTCAGGAGTTTTTTTAAAGGTGACTCTACTAGGTGCAGTACCGGAGACAACTTTGTGGGCGAGCATTAGAGATCTGAATTTAACGCGGGCTGCAACAGGAAGCCTGTGGAGCTCGATGAGCAGCGGGGTGACATGTGACCTTTTGGGTTAGTTGTAGACCAGGCGCTCCGCCGCGTTCTGGATCATCTCCTCATCATCATATTATAAAACAGGTCTAGGTGCTATATAAAGACTGTGAATATTAAAAGATCTGTACAATAACCTACTAACCCATATTCAGAAATGAGCTGTTAGGGCTTATGGTAAGGTCTCCACACTCAACCATACCCCAAGCATGGCCCACACATACCAACCATCCAAGTAGGCAACAATCTATTACCTGTGGTTGGTCTGGCCATGTGTCACTCAGAAACCAGTCAGCCAGTCAGAAGAGAGGCTCATTAATGTTAATGAGACAAAATACAATACAAAATTCCATGTTCTTGCCAGAGCACCAAAGAGGAGCACAAGAAAGATCACAAACTATATTACAATCTGAATTCTACCACTGCCCACTGAATGCACAGGACCTGAAATCAGTAACAATATTAGTTGTATTAGTAGTAGTAGTAGCAGAAGTAGTAGGTGCATAATGCACAGAACATAAACTAGTATGTACTCCTATTACATAACAAGCCAAACTTGTAACTCAGCGTTGACTTGCTAGTATGAGGTAAGAGTTGCAGGACAAAAAGCATAAAAGCCATACAGCCATACAGGTATCTGATGAGTGTGGAGATGAGGCAGCTCAATTTCCATCTTCACATTTCTGTGTGATGGTGTCTCAACTAAGATGTTTTGGTAGCTAGATGGTGCTGTGGTTGGTCATATGACAATGCAGATACTGAAACAAAGAGAGGGGAGAGGCAAAGGGAGAGGATAGTAAGGAAGTTGACAAGATCAAGAAAAAGAAAAGGAGATGCAGAGGAGGATAACGAATGGAGTGGGAAGTGATTTAGGAGGAAACAAAAGGTGCAGAAAAGGAGAGAGATAGAAGAGAAAATAGGATAAGAGAGGAGTGCACCAAGGAAAGGTGGACAGGTAATTAGCAAGGAAGAGGAAAATTCAGCCATTCAATGGAAGAGGAAGAGATGGGTAAAAGGGATTGTAAAGGATTTGGTCTAATGAGCTGCAGTCTGGAGGGCAGTTCTTTTATAATCACCATCTAGTGGAGAGAGATAGTTCTTTTGAATAGTTAAACTTTATTACTTCAAAGCTTTATTTAGGGAATTCAGCCCTGATAGTACAGTAAAATTATTCTATATTTTGTAGTAGCAAAAATTTAAATATTACCATGAAGTACAACTCTTTGAGACAGAAAGAGGCTACAGGGCTTAAAACAGTGGCAGCTCTCCCTGATGGGGAATAAGCTCTCATATACATTCAGATCCAGCTTGTTTGTAATGAGACTCATTTCATAACAAAAAGATTCAACAGAATTCCCCCTTCATTACGCACACACACACACACACACACACACACACACGCACACGCCCTACTTTATGCTGTAATATGCTGTAATCATAATTCCCCACAAAAGCAAAGGAAAATACTGTAAATCTTTACAACAAATACATCACGAAATGTGCTACCAAGAGGGACAAAGGGGCAAATATACAGTATATTTCCTCATGTCACCAGATGTTGTTGAAGCTGCATTAATGAATCATTTTTGGCCACATGGAGACAGAAAAGAAAACAACCTGACACGTACACAGGCCTGACAATCCAATCGTGTTAGCAAACAATTCCCTCTTTAGACATCCAGAAGACACAGAGCACACATTTGGATTAATGTATCTGGCCACCTGATGTATGCAGTCCAATATTCTCTCTCCTTCAGCTCAGTTTTGGGCTTTGTCAACTCCTGAGAAAAATGGTGCACTTTTTTCTCCAGCTTGTCACTAATTTTGTCCTGTGCTGTTTGTAACTGGGCGGCAGGATTCATCACAGCTTTGAGCTGAGCTGAGAGTGGTTAGTCTTTGATTCAACCAAGCATTGCTCTGTGACTTTGTGACAGTGACACTTTCTGTTCTCCACATGGCTTCATATCCCACCAAGAGCACCTCAGAAGCAGAGTATTTTGCCTATGAGACTTTGTTAACATGCTCAGATTTGGTTATTCTTCCTTGGTTTATGTGCTTCTACCTTAGGTAAATGGGCTACGTAGTTAAATTGTTTCCCTTTTCTCTGTTTTTACACTTGAGAGGCTGTAATATTTTGAAAATCAACCAGATTCAAATTAGTACAGGTCTTAAGTTTGGTCAAATATATGGTCACACACATATGACAGAATACCTGATTATTTGACTGTTTGATTTGGTAATAGCTCAGACCACATACAGTGTGTTTTTGTAACACAGAGAATGTTAATTGTTCACAAACACCACACTCTACAGGCTCTTAAGAAGGGGTTGTTAACTACATAATAGAAAACCTGACTAATATTGCAAATTGTGGAGCAGTGCACTGACTGTTAGCCTTTCTGCAGCTCAACCAACCATGGAGACAATATGAACAGCCAGAATCCTCTCAGGCGGGATTAGTTGCTTAAACTACTTTAATTAATCCTCAAGCGATCAAAAGATCTCTTAATTTGAAAAGAAAACCTTTAAAACATATTAATTTCAAGCTGACAAGAATATTTTAATTAATTCATTTACACACTAACATATATGGCAATAGAATCCATTAATTATCAGCGTAAGGTGTTTTGAAGGTTTGAGGTTATAGTTTATATCAATAGGTAGGAGGTGTTATTTTATTCTTGGTAGGTTTCTTGCATGGAATAATAAGGGGTAAGGAATTTACAAAACATTACGGGCACTATTTGCAACTCAAACAGACCAAATTTGTTAAAAGGTGCAAATTCAGAT
Organism: Sciaenops ocellatus; assembly: GCA_033000465.1. Taxonomy (NCBI): domain Eukaryota; kingdom Metazoa; phylum Chordata; class Actinopteri; family Sciaenidae; genus Sciaenops; species Sciaenops ocellatus. The sequence goes on from CP136870.1 coordinate 9,305,935, forward strand.
GTTAGTCCCAAATTTGGGGATAATTACTGGATAAATAAATGATTATGATCTTAAGAAAAGGGCCTTTTAAAAATGTCTTTCAGGTTATTTGGTTATTTTTAAGTTGTTGTTTTTTTACTTCTTGAAAAGCTGTTAAACCATGCAGAAAACCCATTAAAAATACTGTAATATATTGCAACCAAATAATTACCTAATTATATATGTTAATTACAATACTGATGGGTAAATAAGTGGAAATTTAATGGCCATATACAGTAGTTAACTTACACACATGTGAAAGTCACATACCCCATCATTGAACCTCTCCCTAGCAAATATACCAACATAAACAGACACCCAACAAGCAATGGGATGCTGGTTCATCTTTCCATGCCCCTAATAGCATTGTTATGGTTCCTGCTGTGCATACACAGAGGACTTAATCTAATCCCCTTTCTGCATTAGATGTGGTATTTCTAGTGTAGTATATCTGTGTAGAAATGCATGCTGTAGCCACTGGAACGTCGACATGTAAACAGACCTTGTTCTCCATCATCAGCCTTGGGCTCTGCTCTCTAATCACATTTCCAGAGAAAAGAGGCTGGAACGGGAGGAGCATTATCTGCGGCAGGTGTCTGATTAATGCTCCCGTCTGTTCCTTGTTGTTTTGAAGTAAAAGGATCTGTGTTTGTGTGGAATGTCACACCTGAAGCATGCACAACATGCCGGACTGGAGACTAGGTAAGAGCAGAATTGGTTTTCTATGGTTCTGTGTGCAATAAATGAAGCTATAAAGTACTGCTTCTTATTAAGGATACAGACCACTCCACATTACTTTTCCCATCACAGGCACGGGTCTCAGCTGGAATCTGATTGGCTACCCCTGGTGCCCCCCTATCAGAGTCAGAGGGTGAAAGGTAGTTTGCTTGTTAGTATCATGCATGGATCGCTGAACAGGCCCATTTCTCTATGAAGTGACTGTTATTAGAAAGCTAATGAAATGACTACAGAGAGATGAAAAACAATTACAAAAGGGACCAAAGTGACTACATAGAGATGTCAAAACAACTGCAAATGTTAAATGATTACAAATACATGCAAATAACAGATATTCATTGATATAATTTTATATTATAATATGTAAGGTCGTTTATTTGGCATTCCTTTGTTATACTGAATGCACAAACTATCAATAATGTTCAGTTTATTACTACCAAGAACCAGCACGTTTAATGTGAGTGACGCAAGAGCCTCCTTCTTTACAAACTGTGGCCCAGTCTCCTCCATTTGAAAGTGAATAGTAATTAACTAATAATTAATAAAGCACCAGAAAGTCACACATAATGTAATGCTACTGTTTCCAACTCAATATTTGATTTATCCTCTCTGACCCCTAGTGGTTTTTATCAACTGCTATGAAGATAGACCGTGTCTAGTCTCAAATGACCTCACACTATGATTTTTAGTAAAAAATATAACTGTTGTCTGGCAGGGGCAATGTTTTTTCTTTTTTTTTAAATGGTGCCACAAAACATTTTAATGAGGAGTACAACACTGATGATTCACTAAGCAAAGAATTTGACTTTGACTGGACACATCCTGTTTCCTATCAACTGTCAGCATTGGTTTCTTTTAACCACAATGCCAAACCTTAACCAAGTAGATAAAAGACACATTTTTAAAAGGTCATTCTAAAGCTATCTCGTCATTTGGTTTGGAGTAGTTGTGTATGTACTGCATTTCATTAAGTGTAGCATGTGTGGTACGTAGAAACGAGTTTGAAGTACATAATACCTAACATTAACACAACAGTCACCATCTGTCTAGTCCTATAGTGGATATGGAGGTAAAGCTAAGAGTTACACTGACACCAGGGAATGTTGTAAATACATAATTAGCATGACGCTGACTCAGTTAATTGTTTCTCTAGCATCAAGGTCACGAGACTAATCAGCATGAGAGTGGATGCAAGTGTGTGTGTGTGTGTGTGTGTGTGTGTGTGTGTGTGTGTGTGTGTGTGTGTGTGTGTGTCTGTAAGAGAGAGAAGCAATTATAGTTAAAAAAAAAAAAAACGAATCATGACAGCAGACTAGTGGGATGACAGACAAGCTGCAACACTGGGGCTGTTATTTAACATTATTCAGGGGAGAAAATAGAAAGGGGGAAAGGAAAATGCAGTCAGAGAATAAGGAAAACACTAAAAGCTTATAAAGACTGAGTGTATGTGGGGGAAGTTCTTGTCAAATGAGTGTAGCAGCAGGCATCTAATGGCACTCCAAAAATGGCCAACTGAAGTGACAGTGGGAGAGACGAGGAGCAGAGTCACTTTACAGATGTTAGCTAAATCTAGCCCAGATGGAACCCAAGACTTTACCTCCTCTGCCAAGCCCAGCATGAGGACTGATGGGAGGTAGAGACATAAATATAACAAGAGAATTAAAGAAGGGTAAGTGTGAAAAAAAAGCAAGGGAATAATGTAGAAAGGAAACAGAAAAACGGTACAAAGACAACAAAGCGCAATAAGGCAAGAATGAGAAAATAAAAAGAGAGTCAAGTGGTGCATGTCCCTCTTCCTGAGCAATGCCAAGTGAAGATTTAGCAGCGCCAGGCTCTCAGGCTGCTCAACAGTCTCTTCAATCTGTTTCGCAGAACTGGGGTCAATTCAGTTGTCATGCATTCAATAGAGCAGTGCTGCACAGAAACTGCAGACCTTCCTGTTTGGTTGAGTGATCAAATTTATATTACATTTGCAATTCATGTGTTTTCAGGCTAAATAGACAATACAAGTTTCAGTATTGGACCTGGTGTTAGTTTGTTTTAATATATTACTTTCTAGTCATTTTCCTTTGGTTACCCTAAAAATACCTGGCTCAGATTTAAAGCAGGAGCCATGGATTGGATGGCACAGCAGCATACGCTTGACACCTGGGGAAGATAATCCATGGAATGTGTCTTCAGAAGACCTCAGCTGTAGGTGTTGTGGAGAAATTGCTGGAATCAATGGTCAATGGTGAGGTCAGGAGGGAAGAAAGTGTCCAGGAGCCTTTGATGTCTTATGCTGTAATATTTATTGACGCTATCTAATTCTCCTTGGCCAACCAAGGAGAATTAGAGACACTCTCAAAGTACATCAGAAGTGCCTGAGTCGGTCTCACATTCTGCCGAACTCCTGCTGGTGGATAGACTTTAAACCTCAAGATAACACCACAAATGCCCTACGCCCCAAATAAGACAAAGAGAATGTCTTTACCACGAAAGGTGTCATTGTCATATTCTAGTCTGGAGACGCAGATGTCTGTTTACGTCAATTAGAACGTCAACGGCAAGCTTTCTATTATGTCTAAGAAGGCGGCAATAGGTCTCTTCGACCCTGCCCACCACAATGTTGAGATAGACTGGCACCTACTGTTCCCAATCAAAGCCAAACAATTAATACTGCTGAGGACCTCAAGGCCCACATGTGACCTCGTGTAACCTAAGGATACAAAATTCCATAACAGTAGGTAGATTTAATATTAGTCCATGTTGTTTATATTAGGAATAATCTGTCACCTGGAGGATTCTAAGCATATTTTGTTAACATTGGATACTTAATATATGAATTGGCAACTGTGTACACGTTGTTTTTGTTGCTGTCCTCCTTATTCATTAAAACAGGGAGCTTGGATATATATTCTGACTCTAGTTCCTTTCTGAGTGCAGGTAGACTACCTGTCAGCTCTATACTGATTATACCGTCCTGCTTGTGTTCCTAATCATTAAGAATCATTGGAAAAATTCAGCAGATTAATTTGGCTGCCAATAGGAGATTAAGTGGAAATTTATACTTAATGCATTATGTAATGTATTTATTCATGAGTTCACTGGAAGCAGACAGCCCAAGCTGTAGCTGAAGCAGCAGGCTAAAAGACACTTACTTGGTAGGAAGTAAAGTTCAACTATCAGCAGTTAGTGGACGATCATTGAAAATAAAATCAAGCAGCTATTCACATCTCCTCTGCGAACTAAAGTAGGCATTACAGTCTCATATATGCTCAAATAACCTCCATAACTGACCACTTTTTAAGATGTAAACAAGCCCACATAGTTACATGACACCTGAGCCAGCTTCATCCACTAAATGAAGGGGATGCAGTTAAAAAGTGATCTTCAGACCTGCATCACTGACAGACAGTTTGACAAATTCAAGCTCAAAACATTGTGCCACTTCATTTGCTGGCACGTGAACACATTGTCAGTTTGTACAGAAATTCCTGAGCAATATAGTTCAAATTTGTGAATGTGTGTGTAATTTTATTTCGTCAGCAGGACTGCTGTCGAGCGGAAAATATATTTATTTTAAGTTTCATTATGTATGAATGACCAGTATTTATTATGCATGCTATAAGACAAAAACAGAGTAAAAACTATAAAGGTATGATTTATTTATGCCTGCTGTGGCTGTGTCTCAGAATGTGACAGAATGAGAATAAAATAAAATCGCTGATGTCTCCTTTAATCTAAAAAAAAGAAAATAAAACCCTCCGTAGTAAAACCAAATTGGAGCTATTTTTCATCACCAAACTGACAGTCAGAAATTAACACTGCTGACACCAAAGAGCCTTGACTTAAAGTGTATACTTTGTAATCTCAATAAAAGTATCTAAGGAGCACTCTTTTATTAACTCGTAACAACAGCAAAATATAAATATGCATTTCCAGGTATAATGCCTTGTATTAAATTTCAACTCGCCTATATTCTGCCAACACGTCAAAAATCTGCACACAATCTATAATTTATAATGCAGACACACGTTTGTGATGCTGTTTTCTTTCCGCACGCATTGTCTTTCATTCCCTTTTCTTATAACACAGCGAAAATGTTTACTCTCAGAAATCCCTCTGCTATTGTCCTACAGCGAGAAGAAAAAAAAAAAGATGATGCACAGGGAACATTTTGTCTCTTTCTTGGTGAAAATGAAAAAGCTGCATGGCAAGCACGCAGTGGAACACTTGTCAGTGACTGCTGCTTGGCCTGTAATATCGGTGATTAAAGTCTTTCTGCCCTAGCTCAGACAGACTGACGGGCACAAAGCAAACAAACAAACAGGACCAGATATTAAAGCAGATATCAAGTCTTCTGTCCAAAACTTGAGTTTCAGTGAAGACTTCATTCAGTATGCCTTTACTAGCACAGTCATGCTGCAGTGCAAACATACCCACGACAGCCTCAGGTTCAGACTGTTGCAACACATTTAATTACATTTAAAGGAACAATAAACATACTTCCATCTCTGTATGGGTAATTGTTTATGTGCTCTACACAATTCTCTTATTTGTTTTATAGGTTGAAAACTTTTTATTACACTTATAACAGTTAACTAGTCTTAGGTAGTGTAGCTATTCCAGTTATGGACTATACTCACATAGCACCTTTCTAGTCTTCTGATAGGCGCTTTTAACACTATAATTCACAATCACTCATTCCTACATACCTCTACCTCTTCAGCTGTCTCTATCAAATAAAAAGCTCGAAAAGGCCAAAAAAAAAAAATAATAATAATAATAATATATAGGTCAGTCATGCCCATTACAAAAAGAAATCTATCATGATGAAAAGAGACGGGAATGAGTTACAGAACAAATATTGAGATTATTAAATTAATGAAAGTAACCATTATTTAACCCTAAAGTTCTTGCTTAATTGTTACTATATCCAGAGAAGTGTCAAATTTGATCTCAGCAGACTTTATTTAACACAAGCCTGCAGCACAGATGGAATTTTTCACTTACTACCTGTGAAAAATAGGTTTTATATCCCTTTAAGCATCAGACCTAAGCTGCACCTCCCTCACACAATTTCATGGTCAAAGAGTAACCCTCACAAACAGCCCCATACCTGTTTAATATTTCATATTTTCATCTATATTCTTCACCATTTCAATCGAAGTTTCCTCCACTAGCCACAGGCCTACTACTTGTCTACAGTGCAACCAAGATATAATTATTTTTGACACTTTAATCCAAAATACAGCAGCCTACTATGAGTAGGTGCTTATGTGGGAGTTAACCTGCTGTGTGCTGAAAATATGAATGATGGGTGGTGTGTCTCCTGCAATATTAGAGTGAGTTTAAAATTGTCTTGGTTGAAAAAGAAGTCCTGTATCTCACTTTTATTTAAATTTTATTTCAAGATTTGTAGAAAAAATAAATAAATAAATTGCAGCCTGTATATTTTCATCCTGCTGACTTTAGCAAACAGAAATTCAGCAGAAATTAGTCAACATAGTTGACATTTAAAAGTTTCATGGAAAGAAAATGTGTGGACATTTTGTATTTGCAGAGGACTAAACAATGGACAGACTAAGAAAAAAAAAAAACTGGGTCACAACTTAATCTTAGTCCAAGTGGAATAAAACACTTCATGAATCATGTAGATGCTCTGGAGTCAGGCCCTACAGTACATACACTGAGCAACAGACAGTAATTGTTTGTGTGTGCATGTGTGGCTGGAGGGAGTCTCTTTTGTATTTCGGCCCTTTTCTGTGTGTGTTTGTGCATTCATGTGCACCCAACATTTTCACACAGCGGTCATGTTCTCCTTTATTCCTGAATACAGATTTCGCTGCAACGTTACTGCCAAAACCTGATGAATATAAATGATCATATCGCAGAAGCCTTTTTAATTAGATCATTTTTATTTTTAGCATGTGAACCTCTAAATGATCTAACAATGTATGAGTAGTCAGTGTGCAAAATGATCTCCACGTTACATTCAAGACACTGTTTTATCTTTGCAATTTCTTTTTTGGAGAAATGTAATACTCGAAACATTTATATTAAATTTTCAAGACCCTCAAGTTGGGCTAAATGATTAATGATTAGATTTTAAATCAAAATCGAGAGTTCAACTTTAAAATTTCAAGAGCCACTAGTGTGCAGCTAGAAACACTAAAAATATTCAAATAAAACAAAGACAGAAAAATAAGAATGCAAAAAAAGTAATATCCCACCACTAATAAAATATCTTAATAAATCTGGAGATTTGTCCTCATTTGCAAAACAACCACAGGCCATCTGTCTTTTTTTTTTACCTCTGGACAGAGCCAGGCTACCTGTTTCCTTCTGTTTTCAGTATTTATGCTAACCTAAGCTGTCTGTCTCCTGGTTGTAGCTCGATACTTAATGGACAAATATGATAGTTGTATTGATCTTCTTGTTTGACTCACAGCAACAAAGAAAAAACATTATTCCTAGCAGGTTGAACCATTCCTTTTATATGCCAGCATTTTTTTGCAGGTAATTCAAATATAACCAACTGAAAAATGAAGGCAGTGTGGTGTAATCTGTACACCAAAGGTATGTCCAAAATGAAAAGACAGGTGCTGTTGAATGCTCTTGAGTTAAGATTGTTCGGTCAAACATTGACTTTGTCACAGGCAGAACAGCGGAGACAAGAACCATATTAAAAATGCAGAACTGAACATTTTGGCAGGTTCTACTCTACAGGACAGGAAGGATACATATGATATCATCTCTGAGCACATGGTGATGAAACCTTCAGGAGTGACCCACCATATGTTTCACTTTAAAGCCTTTGCCCTCGTGGTACACTGCAGCCAAAGTCCTGACATGGGATGATGCACTTAAATGCAAGCAAGAATTCCTGGACTGCATCTGTAGAGGTTAAATCCCCTCAGTCTGTTCTTCCTGTTATCTATTAAACAATCCTGGGGGCTGAACTGAGCCGGATGGAGTGGGGCATGAACAGGAGTCTGTGGAGGTGTGACATATCAAAGAGATTAAGATTACAATCTCACTTCATCCCCCTGGGTTAGAGAGGGGCAAGAGAATACACAGACCTCACTGTATGTGAGAGTATGAGCAAAAAGGCAAAGGACAACCCAAAAAATAAATATAAGAACTTATACAAGGAATTTAAGTTACTTATTCCCAGCTACATGCAAAAGACTGAAAGCACACAGGCAGTTGAAGATCACCAGAGATTAAACTTGTATGCAGTCAACAACAGAAAGAAACCCTTTTGTCACACATTTGCATCACAAAGGAAATTTTTACCTTTAAGATTTGAGATCTTAAAATCTATGTTTCATGTTTGATACCTAAAAATACTCATCTAATCATGCTACTCTGACAAAAGCTTCTGTAATTAAGTCTCCTTGCATGTCCATGCTATGACTGACACATTGTTGACTGCTTAACAGTGCAGAGTCACAGGAAATGAGGCAAAATAGCATGAGACACGGGTTATTGATAACAGTAATTATCTGAGACCCATGCAAGCTGTTCGTGGTAATTTAAGTAATGTGGAAGCAAGAAACCCTTGATGGCCACTAATTTAGACTCCTTGTTTCATGACTATATTGAAGTAATAGATAACACCGTTTGATTAATGCCACAGTTGTGCATTTTTGGTGTAATAACCAATTTTTTTAAATGAAATTTCATGATGATTTCAGATATGTAAAACATGTCTGATTTTACTGTCAGTTTCATAGTGCTGGGAAAAATGTGATGTTTTCTACTGATACTTCCTGAGTGTGACACTGACAAAAGCTTTCGCATACTTAGCTAACTGCCAGAGATCATGACAGAAGCATTGTGAACTTAAAACACTGTTAAAAACTCAATCAAACTCTATAACAAAGTGTTTCTCACTTTCAGCTGTGTGGATGCTGACTGACATGTTTTTCCCTCTGGGCTTGCTGTAGCTATACAAGCCCCGACTTGCTCACTGATTGACTCGACTCACCTGCTGCTAGTACAGCTCCAGTACATATATTCCCTCTCCTCAACATTTCCTGCTACTGCTACATGTATTGTATGCAAAGAGTACAGATGATTCCTCTTGGGGGCATTTATATAACATGTCAGAAAGTAGACTTAATCCCAGCAGCCTGTGCAGTTTAGACAGACTCACTGTTGCAGTTGGGTGATAGACTAATTTAAGGGTCTGTTAGTGTCAATTGTTATTTTATGAGAATGGAAATGAGAATTGAACGGGCACAACATACATACATACATGTTGGAGGATAATAAACAGGTAGTCCTTGAATCAATATGGTTACGGCAGACCTCTCTGCATTGTTGTTGGACCAAAAGTAAATGTGACCTTACTTTAAGCTAGGCAGAAATTGAGCAGTTTTTTTTTATAAATTTGAATTGACTTTCCTACATGGCCAGAACCTGCAACTTCTATGTTCACACTGTACAGATCAGTTGACCAGCCATGTACTAGGGATGCATACTGATTATAGACACAGCAGGTCCTGTTGGGTTTTGTGCACTAACAGTTAATTCCGGCAAAAGGCAGTGCATAAAAACAAGACAAAGGCTGCATGAGAGTAAGACTAAAAAAGATAAAGGCTCCAGAGGATCTGGAAGATGTAGATATGAACTGTCGATTAATCAGGAACCCTGACCCCTCAAACTGAATGTCAACTGATCTGGCAGAAATTCAGCCCAATTCTAAAATTAGCCAGGAATGACCGATCTGGGATTAACCTTGGGCTTAATCTGTGCAGCGATTTGTCTTGGCAACACGAAGACCTGGTGTCGATAAAAGAAAGCTATGGATGGTTCATTAAGCAAGACATTTATCATGAAGTCAGTTTCTTTTTATAGTGACTGAAAGGTCTTGAAGACAGCTTGTTTTCCTGAGTCTGCACTTCAAACTGCTCCTGAATGACCTCTATCTCAACCATACAGTACAACAGGGCTGCTTCTCATTCATAATGCATATGAGGACACAGAGTCTCTCCAGTTCTCTGAAGACACACGAGCTGACTAATAAAAACTGATATTTAAAAATGAAAGCTCATTTCTGCTATGAGGATTAATGGCCGTCGCAGTGGTGGTCACTTAGGAGTACATGATAACTCAACAATGAGTTCAGAATGAGTTCAGAAAAGTCTCCCTTGGCTGTTTTTATATTTTAGTCATCTGCTCTCTTTCATATTTTGTATTTCCTGGTATGAATTTTTCAAAGTTTTTTTTTTTATTCTCTATTATCTGACTGAATTTGATTAATATTCTTTAACAAAGTGTAAAGATGTGAAGATGTTTGTCTTTCGCACACATCCTTTGATGACGCAGTGTGCTTCGAGTTCGGAAATCCAATCTGCAGACATCAGGAAGAGATTAATTATCTGTGGAGGTCCGTACGCTTCACCTGGTTTCATCTACACACATCCAGTTAATTCTATAGCAAGTGAGCTTGGCTGAAGCCCAGATCATTATCTAACTATCCATTCAGCTGTGTCACAGTCTTATTTAAAGAAATGGCCCTTACTGAACCTTTGGCTCTGCTCCAGTTCACTTGTCAAGAGTCAAACTCTGTAAAGAGAAAGCAGTTCAGCAGCTGTGTTTATGGCTGCGGTCTCACGACAAATCTGGTCGACAAATATGCCTTCAAAACTTCCAACAAGCAGATCAACAGAGAGAGCAGAGCGTTATTTGAAGAATGACTCCTGACCTGACAAATGCATTGCTTGTGTGACTGCTGTGAAATCATTATTTATTATTTGAACTTAAAACAAGAGTCACTGTTTCTTAGAGATAAAATGGGAAAAATAAATGTAAACACACACACACACACACACACACACACACACACACGCTGAAAACCAGCCACCTTCACTCTGTGATAACCTCAGCACGTTTTAGATTTCACTACACAATAGATATTCTTTCTTTTTAATGGTTGTGACTATCACAATCCAGCTTTCTCTCAAGTGACCTCAAAGCAAAAACATTATTATTTATTTTTCCCGACTGGTATGGATGAAACATTTTAAACTCTTTTGGGCCTTTTTATTTTGAATATCAGTTGTGTTGTCATTGAGGTCACAGGTAAATTTTACATTGAAGACATATGGGAATCACCTGAAGCAGTCACTTTAGTCCTTCTAAATGATGTTGATAGAAACATTCAAAACTGTTAACCTTTACCTAAAACTAGGTACATTTGTAACAGTTGTATTTTTTTAATTTTCATGCTCTTATACAAACCTCATTTTTCTGCAAAAATGTCACCAGGAATAATAGAAGAATTTTACACTGAAGCTCCAAGCCCTGCTGTTGAAAATCAGCAGATGGAAACACAACAAATTTTGTAGTGTTAATACAGTAGTTGTACCTGGGAATATATATACAGCTGTCAATGCTGTATCATCATAGAGCCATACAGTGACAGAAATGTAAAAGGAATAGTTTGATATTGTTAAATGCCAAAAACTGGCTCAATAAATAAAAGCAGTCCATGACTATAATGATAGGTGGTCCAGCTGATGTACTGCTAACAGACATGCACAACAGAATACATTACATGTACTGTCAGGTTGTCCATTAATGTTGATGATTGCTGCACTTCTTTGATCATTGTGCGGCACCAGACACTCAGAAATGCCACCCCCAGCCGGATATATCCATTCATTCCAATCAGATAAGCAAGGGCATGTCATGGACCTGTCATGGACCAGCTGGCAATTCTAGGCAGCTGCAACTGTACACATATCAACACAGGATAACAGCATTGCTATAAACTTGTACAAACAGAGTCTTGTATAGAAATCATCAAACTACAGCGCTAAGTGTAATGGAAACAGAGGAAACAGAAGATTTGTTTCTGTTCACTACTCCCATGCTCTCTTCTCTGGAGCTGAATGCTAGTGAAACTGGCTAAACTACAGATGCTACAGCGACCTTCTCTTCTGCCGTCCGGGGTGATCAGGCAGATTTTTATTGATTTTTTATTGATATCAGCAACATTCAAGGTCCCATATTGTCAGAAGTAAGATTTTCATTTTTTAAAAAGCAGCTCTGTTCTTGTTAGACAGTGTGAGATAGGAGATGGAAAATATACTGAGCAGGTTGTTGGTACTCAAAACCACAAATGTATCTCACGAATTTCAAAACTTCAAATAAAGCGTTAATAAAAAGTGTAAATTATGGGACCTATAAACTCCAGATTTATTCAGATAAATACACTTAAAGTCAAAGTATTTTCTCTTGTAGAGAAAGACAAAATATTGAGACAGATATTTTAATTTAGAAAAAAAATTTGAATAAATTCACCTAAACAGTTTCCTGAAATCACGCGTAGACGCCACTTCAAAATGAATCTGTTCCTAGTGCTTTTAACATAAGAGCCTAAAGTGTGAATACAGTGCTTTGACAAATAATGACCTATAAGTAAAATCAATAACATTAAAACAATCCTATCTTAAATGCATCTGATCTCACTGACCTTTTGGCTACATAGACAGTTAGGACCAGTAAATAAAAGCCACAATATCAGACCACTTTTCCCCAACGTCCTCTTAATGGGTTTCGCCTCATAAAATGCAATGTGTTGTTAAAGCAGCCTGAATGTTCACCACACAAACACACCAAATCCTTATTCACCTCCAAAGTGACTCATTAACTTAGTATTGATTGGGCCCCACCGGGACGACGGTGGGCCATGTTCTTGCTGTCAGAAATCAACAAGATAAGAGAGAGATAGAGTGATACACACACGCACACACAAACACACACCCAGAAGAAGAGGAAATGAAAGGGATAGAGCAAATGGGACAGATGGAAAAACAAATATTGCAATAAAGAAAATAGCCTCACATGCATATCTGTAAGGTGACAGCAGTTTGTGTGTGTGTGTGTGTGTGTGTGTGTGTGTGTGTGTGTGTGTGTGTGGATATGTTGTGTACATATATGGTTTGTAAATATTGGATAACTCTTACACAAGGGATGTCAAAAGTATCGATATACGTGAGACTCATTTATTTATGTACTAAAAAAATCAAATCAATTAAATAATCTCAATTGACTAATTATATTTTTAGATTTAGAAAAAAGAAATCTCTCATTTCATTGCTCTGCTAGATATGTTTGCTGTCATTACCTCAAACCTTTACCATATTTTGACTATCTTCAAGGTCATTTATCTGTTACTATAAATAATTTGAATGAATTAAATCAGCATTATAAAAATCCTGAATCTAAAGCAGTTTTTTTAGCACTTTTGCCACATTGGTTGTGCATTATATGTATTTCATTATTTACTTGTACTTTCATGTCGTTGTGCTTTGTGCATGAAATTAAAAGCAAAACTAGACGTGATGTAATATTGGCTGACATAAGCAAACTCACTTATAATGTCCGAGTGTCAGCCACCCTGGGATGACGTCTCAGAATCAAGTACCAGAAATATGATATAGAATGAAATTGTGCTTTTCTGTGAAATTTGGCTAAACATGTGACATGCTGTGGCTTGAAATGTTTTTGTTTACTCAGCACTGTTTGCTGCTGTTCACGTTTGTCTGAAAAGACACAACTGACTGTGAGATCTCAAGTTTAAAGCCTCAATGCTTCAGGCAATCCCAATGCATAAATACAACTGCCAGCAAATATCTCAGTCATAACTTCTATATAAATTACAGGTAAAACCACACTAACTTAAAAATTTGAAATGAATTAAAAAATAAGCTTTTTATTCATTGTGATTGATTATAATTGAATAAAACTGGCATTTAATTACAGCATCAGACCATTTTAACTGCTTTGCAGTGTTAATGTGTCTATTAAAAGATCAAGACGACTTGGGAGTGACAGCAGGTATTTAATTATTGTTGGAGTTCACCCTTTTGCTTACAGTTGATCAGATATTTTGTCTTTGACTCAAGCTTCTTGTTAGCACTTGTTAGCAGCTTGTAAGTAAGAGACTGCTGCCAGCTTCACATGACCTTGAAGGGAGCAAAAAATGAAGAACAGATGTAGGGAGGTCAAGTTTTGAGTAGCTCAGGATGTCAGCACCTGTCGTTGTGCTCTCACACACGAGCTGAGTTTCCCAAGGAATTCTGTTAGATTAATCTACAACTCACAATTTACATCTAATCCTAATGCAGGAAAGTAGCATGTCCTTTCTGAAGCAAGGCAGAAATGCAGCTCTCTTATTCATTTGAATGGAGCCAGTCTGGTGGTACAGTGGGAGTGCTATCACAGGATCATCCAAAAAACAAAGAACCTGGCTCAATCAAATACGTGCACAGTCCTGGTGGATTACTTTGTAATGTTAATTCATTATTTCTACTGTTGTAAAATCCTGTTTTACAAACCACTGTGCAGTGTTCCTTCTGATAAGCCTTTGGAACTATGGGTATAACGATACGCAGAAGTCACGGTTCGGTGCGAGTGTGGTAAACAACCCAAATGCATGATGTTACTTTGTTTTGAACAGACAGTAGTACAAATGACGGACAAAATCCTCTTTCTGGGGAATGAGGTAGCATTTTGCCCACTGGCAATTCTGGTGTTCTAGTATTTTCATGAAAACAATAAGGAACGTTTCAAACAATTCTGTACTGCATTGTATCAACACTGAACACTTTCCCAAAGGCTCACAATAGGTCACGCTAGGTTATAAAACTGAAAAGCATATCTTATGACATGAAATTGAAAATATAAACCAAACAGAATAAAAACGTGTGCATTGTTTGAATTCTCACATATTACACAGTAAAATTGGCATGTTTGATGTATCAAGGGTGTCTCCAAGGGGAGGTCAGCAACTGTAATTGGATTGATTTGACCTGATTTGAAATACAGTACATAGTATGTGATCCATCTGAAACCACTGTGAATTGAGCAACACTGACACGTTTTTTTTTTTCATCTTATCCACAGCTCTTTCTTTAATTTGTAGGTAACCAGGAACCCGACTTGTTTCTAAATGATGAATTTAGAGGATGCCGGCAGCTGTGACTGACTAGCAACATACATTGAGATATGCACAACAAGCTGATGGCAAGCTGGCATGCCAATGGCGTATAGCTAAAGGTTTCTGAGATTCTATGTTCACTGTTTTAATGTAGGGCTGCTATTGGTCTTGAGTTTACATCCTATCACAAAGGTTTGCCTGAACCACGGTTTACAGATGAAGACATCACAGAAAGATGATTTTGAACTGACTCACGAATCCACACCTACAAAACATGCATGCCATTCTCTGATCCTACATCATCTCTCTGATTCACACAGACAAAAAAAACCCACACACACACCTACACACATGCGCAACCAGGCACTCATTCTCGCTCTCTATCACACGTTCCTTATAATGGGAAGGACAAATTTGTCAGTTTGTTTGCTCCTCAGCTCCTCCGCACTCTTCATTATTGCAGCCTTTTGCTTGAGTGGCTGTGCAGACACTCTGGATTGTCTCCAGCCCTAAACCTCACTGGCCCAATCTCCCCTGCATGATTGAATAGGCTAAGCCTTATCTCCCCCGGTCAATATCATATACCTGCCGGTGCTAAGCGATTGCCTTTCTCTCCATGTAGATGCTTGTCAAATTGAACGAGGGCCCAAGTTTATTGATTGGGTGATAACGGAGGTGGCAATTGAGGGATTGGTTGGATTTAGTTCAGTCTAGGCGATCCTTGGGGGGGTGACTGGGTCCTTGAGCAGGTCATAGTATGTGTTAAGTTAAGTCTTTGTCTTTTATCAAGTGTTGATGTGTGCATGCAGGGACAAATATTTATACTGTAAGTTGGTGGATACATTGCACAGCATGTGCATTTGTTCTCTAGTCCATTTATTTTCCAGTATCACAGCTCATTCAGCAGCTGCAGCCTCTAATATGTGTGATCATATTGTGTCCATTTTTTTCCCCCATTAGCTCCAATGTCTTCCTCCCACCTCTGCCTGACAGAGGTGCCTGCTGAGAACCAAAACAGTAATCATGGTGCTTTTTTTGAGTGTAGAATATCACAACATATCAAACGTGTCTTTGTAATCTTCATAACCTTTCACCTGTCTTTACACCTTTTTTCAAAGATGAAAAACCAAGGCCTTATTCGTTTTAGAGAGTCTCTTTGTGGCAGAGTAACTGAAACCATCTTTGAAGCAGCATGGCCAAGTGGTCACATCATAATCTTTTGAGCAACATGCTCGGGGAATAAGTATCAAAATATTGATACTTTTAACAACAATATGTTTGTGTGTCTTGGTGCCTGTTCTTATTTGTTATATTGATGCTCTCCCAAAGGATCAATATTTACTTATTTTCTTTGTGAATGTTCTGTATTTTTATGAAGCACATTGATGATGTGTTTGGCTCCACACCCTTCCGTCCTGCCATGATATATCATGTCTAAGGACCATTTTTGGCAAGGCCAATTTGACCCCCTGGAAAAAGAAAAATGAAGAACCGAATATCATTCATCATGCAAATAAAATAAATGTAGGACTGAGAGTACCAGCTTCTTGTTTCAGCAGCACATAAATAACATTCTCTGAAGAACTAAACAATAGGCCTACTTGTATTCAATAATACCTAGCTATTCAACACCTAACTGTACTATTGTGTCTCATTAACTGACTGACCTGACACCAATCACAGGACAAAGTAGATTCATTTGTAGTAAAATATCAGGCCGAATTGATAGCTACAGAAACATGTAAAACGTGTGTGTTGAGTGTCCTTGCCTTTTCTTGGCCAAGTACTCAGAACTAACTTTGAAAGCAGCCTGCTTGATCTGCCGGCTCTCAAATATAATGCTGTGCATACATATCATGATATCTGGAGATCCTGAAAGGGTTTTATTTCATATGTAACTGCAAAAACAAACAAGGAGACAGGATGGAGTGATTACTCATTTCTGGCAACAGATGAAGAGGTGAAAGTGTGCCAGCAATTTTGATGATTTTCCAAATTGAGTGACCAGTTTCATTAAAATATCCTCTCCCATCCATCCATCATGTTCAAATAGCAATGTATTAGACTGAAAAAGAAATTAAGTTGCAAAATCATTAACTTGGTGTCAGTGATTTCATGTAATGAGAAATGCCTTGAGAAATGCTACACATGAGTGTATTCTGTGGTTTATGGGATGTGATTAAATATGTGGTAATTGCAGGTTGCTGTACAGGTTAAACTTGATTACCAGTGCAGCTACAGACAGTTATGAACCAGGAGGTTTCCACCGTCATTCTTTACATGTGTTCAGGTTGTAAATGAAATTGAAGCTATACAGCATAAGAAAAAACAACGATCAACATGCATACAGACACTTCTACTTGTGTTCACTGAATGCATGACCGGCCTGAAGGTACAAGCTGATGGACTGAATCTGGAATTGATTCATCCCGGTCTAATAATCATTTCACCTTCCAAATGGGGGAATAATGTGCCCCAATCCACATGTGAAATCTCCAACTGTTTGCATGATATTGTTAACAAATTGCAGCAGATGATGGGTTGGTGGTTGAATAACAACCATTGCTGGTGGTCAAGTACTACATTTAGTTTGATAATCACCAGCTGAATGCACATTTTTACATGAAGCATTGGGCTGATGTTAGTAGTACTTGACAGTGTCAGAGCTCTGCCTGTTTTCTCCTCCAAAACATCCTGTGGCTGGAACCAACCAAACAGATCACTGAGCTAGAATACTATAACAGCTTGCTTTAAAACAGACCACCAACCGAAAGAACAGATGTTGACATTATCATTAGATCCAGTCGTATTGTAGACACTGCTGGACACAGGCAGAGGCTAAACTGTGAATCAAGGAATATCGAAGAGGACCTTTCTAGTGTTTTTCCTCTGCTGATAAAACCCAGTCATCTCAGTTAGTGGACTATTGTACATTTTGTCAGACAAAACCACCATTTTACTCATTTATTTTCCTCACCTTACCAGATTTCAGTGTGGAAAATTAACTGTTGAACAATATTTTGAAATCAAACAACCAGCACAAACCACCATGCACTGGCCTTCCAGCTTACTTACTCATTATGTCTTAATTGAATAAAGTTAAAACAAAGCACAATGGAAAGTCACAACTGTCACCTTGTAGGTCTCTCTCCAACTCTTACTTGCCAATGGGGCACTCAGTACTGAATAATTCTTGTATACAGCTGATCCATTGCCAACACTACAAGACTTTGGTCAAATTAATGTCCCAGGTGGGAAGGAATTAATGTAAAGCAGGACGAAGCTGGAAAAGAAGGCATGGTCAGCAAAAAACTCTTCTTCTAAATTAAGGTTAAAGAAATAGTGCAGAGGGCAGCCAAACACCTGAACTGGGCTAGTGCCCAACATCCTCAAGATCTAATCCTGTTCCCTTAAGGAGGTGCGAAACAGAAATGATTCAGAGTTTGATGGGAAAGTAGCCTCCTAAACCTAAACATATAGATTACTTGGCATCAGTACAATCGCGGCTAAGTATTGGGACTATGATCTAAATTAGTGTCTTTGCTAGTGATTAATTTACATGACAAGATGGAGCACCAGAACAGATTGTGTAATTACCAGTCTTTAATTTCTTCTTTGTGAAAACATGTCAAAATGATGAGAAAAAAAAGACAACTTAGCTCACCATTCTGCTGCTTACATAACTGTAGGTCTCCATGTATTTTGACAGACAGTATCTTTTCATAGAGATTCAAACAGTCTAATAATGTCCCTGTCTTAACTGATTCAAAATAGTTAATGAACATTAACGGCCTGTCTGGAAAGCACAATTTCAGCATCACAGGATCTGAGTCCTTTTATCACTATTCTGAAGTAGAAAACCAATAACTCTTCCTCTGTTGCCCTATTATTCCTTGATCCAAGTCAATTTCATTCTAAATCAAAACACTTCACTTGGTTTGTGTCTGTGAAGATACATAGCGACTAGAATATTCGTATCAGCGAGGAGAGACTGTCCAAACAATAAGTCTAAATTTTTCATTTCAGCGATGAGCACATCTTGTTTTCATTTAATGTCCCTACTTAAGCTGAATTTGATTGATTTTCTGTCCTGTTTGCCATTTTCTCCCCACACCTTTTATATTACTCTTGAAGTATTGAAACAATAACCCAGAATCAGTCGTCTTTTTCTTGCTGCCCTTCTCCTTTTCCTACCTTCATTTTTTGTGCCTCATAAAGCTCTTGCCCTAAAGGCTCCTCTTTTTTGTTTTACTACTAGACTATTACCTGCTTTCACACTGCTCAAATAATACCAGAAAGAGAAAGAGAGAGCAAAAACCGTAAAGAAAGAGTGAAACATAAGAAATTAAAGTGGCAATCAGAGTGACGATGGCGTTGAAGCAATGGTAAGTTGGAGAGGGGGAGACAGAAAGGGCAAGCAAGACAAAGCAATAGAATGAGAGATAGAAATAAGAGGGAAAGGAATGGCATGAAAGAGAATGAGGATGGCCAATTGAGAGAAGAGAGACTCCTCCCAGGGTTAATAGAAAGGCTCCTGTGTAAATGAGTGCACAGCACTAGGGCAGCTACCTGAAGATGAGAAGAACAGGAAAAGAAAAGGAAAAAGGAGGTGAATCAATGTAACAAACAGGGTGAAGGAAGGAGCCATGAACTATTAATGAGAACCCATTTTGCCTGATGGGGAGAAAGACAGGATAGAAAGGTCACTGAATTGCCTGGCTGGGGTGGTTTGCTGCAGAAACACACTCGAACACTGATGAGCGTCGTATGAGAGGGAACATTGACCAGACTAGCCTGCGGGCACATCCAAGCTTGCACTGTGCAGAAATTACGGCTTAGTATGGAGACAAAGACAGACGGGGAGGGACGGACGGAAGTGAGCAAGGACATATGGGTCAACGCAGCAGAAGACAGCAGACAGTTTGCGCTGGGGTCATCCCTTTATTCAGTGCAGTGATTGTCAAGTGAAGATGCAGGGACGCTGAAAACTGCTGAGAGGGGAAGAATCTCCATCTTAAAGTTGTCGTGTGTAACATATTAAAACGGATAAATTATCATCATATGTGACAAATAATAATTACTTTAAAGAAGCTTTAATCAATATTTTTATTCTATCAGTGCATGAAATAATAAAGCAATGTGTATGGGACCACCAGAGTTGGTAGAGACCAAACACAGAGCTAAAAGACAGTGAATACTGCCAGATACAACCTATGCCTGTAGTTTCTCATCCTGCCATTTACTCCTCTCATACGTTCTTACTCATAATATCCTCTGTTATTGTCAACTGCTGTCAATCGTGATATCAGCTGTTGTCGTCAGCTGTCTAGTCTATCTAATAACATAGCGACACCCCTACGTTATTAGCCCATTTGTCATCTTGCTGCTGTCTCTTTAAATATGATTCTTGCTCTGCCTTTAGTATGTTCATGCTGCTGTTCTGCACTCATCTGTCACTGTGCATGTCATCTGTGGTGAGCTTACATTTTGTGTTTCTGCTAATCCTTGGACTGTCGTCTTACCTCATGATGCCAGACTAAGAAACGGAACTGATCGATGCAGATTTACTTGAACCAGCGACTAACCCACTGGCTGTTCGTCACAGTGCTCGTATTGCTGCTCGTCAAGAAGATGCAGGTTCAGAGATTCAGCTCAAGGCAGGCTCAAGGCATTGGCTAATGATATGGTTTGTGAAACACAGGTCCGGGATGTGCCACCCACAACCCATGGACCTAAAACAGCTTGCGGTCGCAAACGCAAACTGTAAAACTCATCATTTAGCTCCTCGCGCAAGGATGTCTCTGCCACCTCCACTCATACCAATCATCCAAATGCTGCCTTTCATCCATCACAAAATGCCCTCACATGAACCCATTAGTTTCTGGTAAATTGTGTTCAGGTAATAGGTGCTCAACTTCAGTCTCTGGGGAACACCCAAGCCTCATGATCATCCTCTGCAACATTTTCTGCCTCGCAAATCCATTGTTTTGTGCACTGGCTTCAGCACCTGCACCTCAGCCATCCATTTCCACCATGAGTGCCCCCCCATCATGCCACAGCATTCCCTTGCCTCTACTGTATCCTATGCTAGTTAGGCCATATGTTTCTTCTGGAGCAAACACATCTCCTTGCTTGGAGACATTAACCTCATCAGTCTAATACCCAGCTCTTATTCCAGAGTGTGAAGTTTCCACCTGTGATAATGTTACAGCTGTAATTAAATCTGCTCATCCCAGAATGTCAAGACATATGTCAAATGGTGAGTTTCTAGTTGCTTTTGGCATGTATCGTGATGTGGTATGCTCTGTCTACCCAGAGTGTAGATAATAACTGGACTAACACTTGGCTCTTTACCAGTACCACAAAAGGTTTCTCCAGCAAAACATCTCCTCAAACTTGTCTTTCTTGGAAGCTGAACTGTTGGTCATGCTAGATCATGCTTCACAAGCTGCATCATGCATTACTTGTGACAATATGAGTCATTCAGTGTCTCTCCCCTCTGGTATAATTTTTTTGCCCCTGGAGTACTGGGAGAAGAAATTGACAGCTGTGGGTGCACATCTGTAGTATCTGCAAAGACGCTCATTTGAGATCAGTGTGCCCACACAGGTTTTGCCTTCAGCAAAATGCAAAGACTCATTGAAAATCCATACTTCCACTCCAAAAAATGTGTATAAATACTGTGTATAAATAATACTGTATATGTTGATCATTTGCTCATTGCTCACTTCAGGTATAGGTTGTTTTGTCTCTGGCCTCCTCATACCTCTCCCTAAGTGTCTGAAAACCTCCATTCTAGTTTAAGAGTCAGACATAGTGTCTCAGCTCCTTAAAATTAGTTTTGATAAAGGCTTTTTGTAATTGCCCCATACAACTCTTGGCTATTCCCTGTGTTTCGCACTAGTCTTAAAGGAGTATCAGCAAGAAAATATTTCAGAAAGAAAAGACTATCATGCTCATTAAGCTAGCAGGTCATGACGCATGGCTTTCCAAAGCTGATATCACAGATGCCTTCAAAATAGCTCCAATATATCCTTCACAGTGGCTTTGTTTCAGTTTAAAATTGGAATCCAAACTGTATTTTGCAGTGTGCCTCACATTTGGCTGTAAAAGCAGTCCTTACTTTTTGGATCAAGCTTCCTAAGCCCTTTGATGGATTCTCTGGACCCTCCATATGACAAATCTGGCTCCTCACTGTCCAAATTCAAACACCTGTTTAATCATTTAGGGGTCCCCCTCTGACATAAAAGTCTACTGCTCAACCACCTACCTCAAGTTTCACTAGACACAAAACCCAAGAACTAAAACAACATGCAGTATGTTGACCTTCATGAGCTGCGGCCAACTACATTTTCTCTTTGGAGTATTTCTCCAAATTGTCCTCCACAAAACTTTGGCACTGCAGTTCACACATCAGTTGTTAGTTAAAATTTGCAGTTATGACTTTATGGATAAACCAGAAAAAAATAGGTTCCTATGGAAATATCAATAGATGGTGGATATAAAAGGATAAAAATATACCTGTTGACATGTTTCTCCCATTCAGTAACATGGAATAGAATATCACTCCCATATGAGAGGTGAGAAGAATGCTACCAGATCCCCCCAACACCATTAACATATTGTTTATTAATTTTTATCAAGCTGTCTCACTTAATTAAGAAACTAATAACTTTTCAAATAATCATATTTGATTGTTTTCTTTATTCTGAAACAAATCTGACAATGGTTATTCACTTTCATTTAAAAAGAGAGTGCTCCTGTCTCTGCAGAGAATTAATCAAATTAGCACTTTTCTGTGCAAGACAGCAGGCCTTAAAGGATTCTTCTTTCTTGTCACCATCTAAAGAAACTTGCAATTCATAATGTCATGTAATTAAAATCTGAGATTAAAAAAAAAAAACTGAGGGAGGTATTTCTTGGGTTAGGAGGTGGTGTCTTATATCCTTTGGACATGTTTCTTTATTCATTCAAATCCATATAGAAATCTCGTCAATTAGATATTTTTGTGACAGCGTAAGAAGTTCAATCTTTTGTCCTTGGTCTGTTCACAGGAGACGATTTAGAAAAGGGAGCTAATACCTGGGGTAAAGGCTCACATTTGAATAGATCCTTGAGATAAGATCAGGCAAGGATTGAAAGGATTATATATCGTTATCCAAATCTATTTTTATTGATGGCAACAGAATAGAGAAAAGTGGCTAAAAGAGGACACCCGTTCCCTGTCAGCGGAGGGGAGAAATGAGTGGCAGAATGCTGCCGCAGGTCTTTCTGTAAAATGAAATAATGTGATTGTCTCGTTGGTGGGGAGTTAAAGGACTTGCGCTGAATGGAAAATCCTGTTGTCGGGCCGAGTGAAAAGGAAAGCTTTTAAAAACATATTATCCCTAACAATGGATCCACCCAAGGCGATGTGTGATACATGAGGAGGATTGCACGAACTCGAAAGATATCACAGCCTTTCTCTATGCGGGTGAAATGTAAAGGAACCACATTGCAATTCTCTCCTCCCAGTCCTCTCATATTCAATAAGCCCACTTCTGGCGAATGAGATGTGAAATTGCCTGCTATCAATATAAGGCCCCTTGGTAAAAGGCATTTTCAAATCTCTCTGAATTGGATTGTTCCACCATTCATTTTTGGGGGCTGAGTTAATGACCATTATGAATGCAGAGCTAGCCAAGCAGTGACCATGACTCCAGGGGTGTTTAATAGGCCTGCAGGGAGAGTCAGGTAAGTAATCCAAAGCTACCCATGTGAAAGAAAGGACATTGTTTGATAATTTAGAAGGAGTTTTACAGAGAGGAAAGAGAGGAGCGAACAGGGGAGGAGTAACGGAGAGATTGAGCCGATTGAGAGGAGAAGTTATTCTTTAACTCTTTATTTACAAAAGTTGCTTGTTGTCTGGCAGACTTCGGTATTCTTTTGACCAATTTATTGCAATTAAATCACAGGAAAATCTGTTAATTTTGAGTTCAAACCACTGAATGTTAGTAAGCGGGTTACAGATAAGCACAAATGATCCCACAGTCATATTCTAACAACTTTTGGTTAGAGTTTGTGAAGTTCACTACATAGTTTTTAAGGTCAATACAAGTTTTCTTACATGTATCTCACTGCAAACAACCTTAGAGAGGTGTCATCACATTGAGGGTGGGACAAGGTGAAATGTTACCCCCTAATTTTTGGGAGCATGTGGCCAGGAATTACAGCTACAATAAGTAATTTTTTTTTCAGGTATTTTCAGGTATTCATAATGGTATTTTAGTCAGAGTTATTTCTTTGTAAATGATAAAAGGCTGTTGGTTACTCATCTTACACTCAGGGTTATATACAAATGTTGCGTCCAATGAAGTGCTTTCTCACTTATACACTGCCAGATCAGAGTGATTCCAGTTGTATATAGTCTGAGTGATTCCCAGTCCGCACACCGTCTCTTTGTATTAACCGATGCTATGACGATCAGCCGATCAAGAAAAATGACCAAGAAAATGTTTCCAATTAGGTGAATCAGATAGCAGGGTGGTTAAGACACATACCACATAAGTGCAACATAAATTACGGCTGAGGATATTTGTTGCATGTTAAACAGTATCCCCCCTTCTGTTCTGTCTCTGTAAAATTACCCATATGATAATACCAGGAAAATAATTGTTTTCAATTAAATGTCAATCAAATTAAGTCATTTTGGCAAATAATCATTAGTTTCAGCTTTTCAAATGTGATTTGCTGCCTTTTGTTGTTTTATATTTGTAAATTGAACTTTTTGTGTTTTTGACTGTTGGCCAGAAAAAATTATCTTATTTACGTTTAACTATTTAACAATTGGAGCTATCAATTAATCATTTAATAAAGAAAGTCATTATTTTATTAAAACAGTAAAAAGTGAGGACAGATCGTTCAACTCCTCACTTTGCATCTTCATCCATGATGTCCAGTTTGGTCATTAAAATAAATATTGCTCACAGAAATCCATTCAGGGCGATGGCTATGCTTCTGATCCAAATCCATTCAACTGAATTTAAATTTAATCCAGTTCCTTGCCTGCACCATTTTCTCACATTCTTCCTTTATCCTATGCTGCCTGGTGATATATATTTGCACCTGCAAAGAGAATATCACAGTCCTTACTTATTTAAAGCATTCACACCTCTGTCCTAAAAGCAAACATGCCCATTATTGTAGTCATTGCAATGGATTTGTGCAAAAACCTGCAATCAGCAACCTCAGAGAGAGGAGGGAAAAGATAATGAATAAATTAAACTCAGCAGCTGACAAACTATCAACTGCCGAAAAAACATCAGGGACTACGATAAGAAAGAGTGCATTTATAAGATGAAATTAATGAAATGTTTATGTGCGGTGGGCTTAATATGGACAGGGAGGGATAATAATTCATTCTGTCGCCTCGGGCTCGCCCCTGCATAAACAAGACAATAAAAAAGGAGGATATGAAAATGAAATTAGCCTGTTTCTTTGGTGACCATGAGCTTGAGATGAAAGCATCTCATACATGCTTAAGAAATAAACACTTGCACAAGCAAAACTTTAATTAAACAGGCGAGAAAAAGTCAATAATATATTGCCATGTTTGCATGTAATATTTAAGAATGAAAGCCATTCTCTTCTAGCCCTCATGCAACTCCTCTGCGTCTGCAGCGTATTTCATTTTCACAAAGCAATAATATACTGTATTCTCTCCTTTGCAATTTGGTTACATCCCAGTTATGCTGTGATGTGTTCATTATGTCTGTTTATGTGATAGGTTGCATCTGTTGACAGAACCAAAGAGTTTTTCTGGGCATCTGTGTGCTGTTCACGGTGGGGCTGCAGCTGCACACAGGACTCTGCATTTGTTGACGCGCCTTATTTAAGTTCGAACGAGTTAAATTCCTGCTGGAAGTGGTTGCATTTATCTGTCAGCGTGACCACACAGCTTGCTCTGGTATTCCACGCAGCTCGGCAGATTGATTCGCCTCAGTCCTGCTCTGCTTTGGCAGATTCTCAAACTGCATTGATTGGGACAAACAAATCCAGTTTTATGCATTACTCAAAAGTTGATTCAGGTGCATCATTTAAATTCAACAGAGGGAGACTGCCATCTGCCATATCTTCCAGGTTATATAATCACTTTTTTTCTTAAGTTTTTCACTTTGTGCCATATTGCTGCTGGCATTTAAAAATGAGGATAAAATCACAGCTTGTTTGCTGCTTTTAGTGCTATATGGTGAATGTCCTTTAAGACCTCAGGAAGGACAGTGAGTTTGACGCTAATGGAACTTACATAACCTGCTGTTGTTAATGTACTCTACTTGAGATGTTGCCTAAAGTAGCATCATGAACTCATGTTACGCTGGAGGACAAAGAGTAGTTTTCCCCATTGTGGACAAATGTACCAGTTTCTCCAAAATGCCAGGCAACATCAGTAAAGACATACAATTCAAAATGTGGACAGGAAAAATACTGCAGATGTTCATGTTTTCACAACAAAAAAAAAAACAAAAAAAAAAAACAAAGAAGAAAGAATTGCAGGCACAAATTTGGTCTGGTATTAAAATTTGGTACATAGAGAAATGTCCCTGACAAACACACAAAACCATAGCAACAGATCCTGCTGTCTACACTCCTCCCTGCTTCCCACAGAGTCTCAAGTTGAGGCTCATCAGGGAAAATTCTGTTCACCTGCTCAGTCTGCTGCTATGTTGCACAAGCTAATGCCATGTTCATGTCAGGTGGGAGATCTGACTTATGTTCATGTCAACATCTTGGCTATTATAGAAAGCTGTAATTGACCTTTTCCAGCTGATATTTTGACTTGTCATGTACAGGAAGAGTACAGGTGTAATTAACATTAATGAGAACTGTATTCCATTTAGGTGAGCCAGCAACATAGTTCATTACTGTGCATGCTGACTCACCCAAGAGGCTTCCTGAGTCACTTAATTGAACAGTCATCTTTAATGCTAGTAGCTCAATCTGTGATTTTCCTGCCTTTAGAAAGCAAAATGGTTTGCTATGAAAAGGGGTCCATCAAACTGGAAAATTGATTTTTCTGTAAGCTCTGATATACATTTAATAATATGAAACTGCCCAGAAGGCAAACAAGCCTCATACTAGCCAAAGTCCATCCTCCAAGGTAGAATTATTTATGTAGTGCAATATTATCCATGCAGAATAATTTTAACCTTCATTTTATGTGACCAGAACTGCAATCACAACTATTTTAACTTCTGCTGACCACTTTCAAGTCTCAGACATGAGCCTCTTTCCCATCTCTACCATTCATCCCAAATGATGTGATCACAGTATATAAAATTCTGCATTCATGTAATATTATGGCAGAGGGTAAAAGAAAGCAAACCTCCCATTGTTCTGCCTCGGTTCACACATTATTCCAAGATGGTTACACCCATTGATAGCCTTGTAATCATATCATTCAAACAGCCACTGAATCGATTATATTTGTGCTAATATTGTATCAGATTTATATTCCAGCTAGTGAAAAAAAACTACAGAAGCATCAACAAACCAGGTGGAAGTGTAACAGCTCAGTGGAGAACCAGGCTTGAACCCAGATGCAGCTCAGAGACAGACAGGAAAGGTAAGAGTTCATGTTTACTTGTGGTCCAAAACCAGACCAGCAGATAAAAACAGGCAAGCAAATTCAAAAAGGGTCAGGGTGAGAGGCAAAAGTCTGATGGGCAGGCAGTCAGGGAGACATACAGGCAGAGCGGATGGCAGGATCACTAAGGTGGATGCACAATAGACATACTGCCAAAGCATGAATGGGAATGGGCCAGTGTCTATATTGCAGGGCTGATGAGACAAGTGGGAACAGGTGTGCAGGTCAGCCAGGTGATGGGGAATGGTGGGAAAAAGGGGTTACTGCAGGGCAGGAGAGAGTGGCAGGATCTGAAATAACAGGAGAGTTAGCATGTGGCAGACAAACAAAACAAAGCAAACAGAATGTGCCACTACAAGTTGTTTTGACTGGCAGCGTGACAGAGGGTTTTGTTTCATTCAGAAGTGCATGATGTCTCTGTTTTGAAGGACTAGGATAATTTTTTTTCAACTCGCTTGCTTGTCTAAACAATATGACATGAGGATCATGAAAAGTTATGTCAGGAAACCACTCCCTGCTACACGGTGTGTTATCAATTTTCACCATTCACCCATAGGTTTCCAAAGAACCATTTTGAAGCTCAAAATCTGTGGCGCTGGCCGACGGTTTTGTACCAGGTTGCAAACATGTTTTTTTCTGCTGGCCATTTTAAGGTGGGACCGTATGGAGACTGACTTGTTCTGTAGCCAGCCTCAAGTGTCCTTTTGAACTGCAATTTTTGGCACTCCATTGGCTTCACTTCACAGCCAAGGAGGTTGTGGCTTGTCCATAACAGACACATTAGCTTACTTTTTGCTAAACATGCCACAGTGCAACGCTAAATTATATCTATGCACACACCTATGATTGATGGCACAAGATTATGATTGCAAGTTTTTTAAATCTCAGTTTTTCTCAAGTGTTTCTGCTAGTTTAGAAGGTGGATGTGAATTTTAACAAATTAACTGCGAAGATTTATGCTGCGTTAATGCAGCGTCAGCTCATATCCGTCTTCCACCTCTGTTTCCATTCATGAAAACAAACAAAAAGGGAATTAAGTGGCTGAGAAAGATAATGGTGGATTGAGTCAAGATTAATGAACAGAAGGGGAGGAAGAACACGAGAAGATGTCGAGAGAGAGAGAGAGAGATCCCAATAGGCAAGAAGAAATGGCAAAAAAGAGGGAGATTACAGAGAAGGGGAGGCACAGGATGATCAAAGAAATGAGGATGCAAAAAATGCCAGAGTAAAGGGAGAACAGAGGAGACAGATGGAAAGAGAAATAGAGATTAATAAAGGACTTAATAAAAGGAGATACCAAAAGAGGAATCAGAGAGCAGAAGAAAGGTAGTGTGGAGACAGAGAAAGAAGAGTGTGAAAGTGTGGCAGAGAGTAAAATGAGAGCAGATCTGTGACACACACACAGACAGAGAGAGAGAGTGCTTCTGGGGTCACCATCCCTCCCAGTTTGAGAGAACCATTAGCAGTGTCTGCCTCAGATTTCTGCCCATTCCTATTACCATCACAGCTGGATGCATCCAAGTGAGAGACCTGGCTCACTCTGAACAGATTCTCTTGCCCGCCTACTGCACTCTCTCTCTCCCTCTCTCTCTCGCTCGCTCTCTCTCTCTCACACACACACACACACACACACATATGAAGCATGTACTAATGCATACAAACACATGCACACAGAGTATAGAAACTTTCTGTAAGAACCTTTCAATGTTTCTGCACTCATTTCTATTGCCCATATGTGTCACACATAGAGTAAGACACAGCTCTCTGTAGCTTTCTCAGCAACCTTTCCCTCCCAGCCGGGTTCAAACTCAGGTTAGCTGCTGACTCCAGCGCTGCTCACTTCATCCTGCTCCATCAAGCATGATGCCTTATTAAGAGATGTGACAGAAAAACAAATAAAAACATTTTTTTTAAAAACAGAGGGCTACAGTCTTCCCTCAAAGCAGAGGTGTGCGACTGGTGGTGTGTTTCGCGTAAGGAACTGTCTTATGAATGATTTGTGAGCGCTCAATTATTGACGAGGCTTCAGAGATCTGATGAGGTGCTCGGAGCCACTCGGTCGAACGGCTGGCTGGTGGGTTGGATGGTTTCCAGTAAGCAGACGATAACTTTTGCATTTGTTATTCCAGCAAGCGCACAAATGTTTCCCCTTGGTGGGACTGATGCATGACGAGATCATAGCTGGTAATAGGATGTGATAAGTGTGTTTGTGTGTGTGTGTGTGTGTGTGTGTGTGTGTGTGTGTGTGTGTGTGTAAATCAACTACTCCAGGGTCTAGAATATTGCTCAAGGCGAAGGGATTGTATCACTCTACTAAACGTAATTAATTAAAGAAGTTCTTTGCATATGATTAGCATCAAAATGTGTGTGTTTGCATGGAGATCATTATAACCATGCTGCGCCTCAACCGTTCTACATAAAGTCGTCTAATTGGTTTGCATCATTACCTGTGGTTTTAAAGTCTGTGCCCCATATATTTCTAATTCTATTCATAAATAAAATAATGCACCTCTGTTCAATATGTTTTTGGGGTTTTTATTATATTTGCAGACTTTGATGTTTCCACCATCATTCTGAAGTCTTTATTAGATCAACAGCTGTAACAAGAGCTCCAGTAATTCCCCTCAGCTGTTTAAAAATGCTAAAGTGAAACAAGAGAGGACAAGGAAACAGAGAGGAGTAAGAGGGGATGATGAAAGGAAGATGAATAAAAAGAAAAGTGAAAGCAGTGTAATGAGAGGCGTTTTAGTTGCCAAACGCACAACAAACGAAGGAGAAAGATGACACAAGTGGAATGACAAGAGTGAAAGTAGGAGAATGCAAGAAGAGAGAAAAAGAAGAAGAGGCAGGGACAGAGAGAGGAAGTCAGGAGAGCAACAAACACCGCGTTCCATATCTTCCCTTCTCCTTCGAACTCTACCCTTTCACGCTTGACTGCATACGCAACAAAGTGATGTCCCAATTCAAAAACAGACCCGAGTGTTTTTTTCAGTGTTTGACTTAAAGACTATTCAAAGCAACTGCTAGAGCTCAGAAATGGATGAAAAGATGAAAGATGGCAACAGCAACAGCAACAGCATTACAATACAAGATATACAAGAGACATACTACATAATACATCTAAGCAGGTTTTGAGTGCAACACATTTGAAATACGGTTTTCAAAAAAACAGAATGGAAGTGAATGGAGTGTCTGATTCCACTCTGCACCCTGTACGCCTGTTCTTGCACTTTGTGACTTTGTGCTCCGGGTATGATCTCCTGTACGTACGTAAGTAAGAACAATTTCACTGATTTTAGTGAAACTTGATCATATTTTATGGAGAATGTTTTCTGCTTTCCCCCTGGCTGCTCCACCTCAACTCTCAGTTACTGAGAGAGTTTCCTGATTGACAATGAAGTAAACTGTTGTGAACTATAGCTGCTGTTAGCTAATGCTAGCTGAGTTTGTTACCCAGGCTGCCCAGACTGCATCTGGAAGAGAAGCTTTTCAACCCCAGGATGCGGGGGAATGCTGAGCCATGTCATGCCAGAACCAAAGCGGAGCAATCTAACCAGGCTCAGCAGCCTTTATGGACATAATGATAGAGGCGAAAAGACATTGATGGAGGAAGCTAAAAATGAAAAAGGAGAGAGTGACTGAGCAAAAAGTCGCCAGACAAGATTAAGTCTGACATCTCCAACAGACACCTTGTTGTTGGACTAGGAAGCTTCTATGTCTTGTGTTGTTGCACATGCTTGATGTTTTCCTTTTAGCAAAGTTGTCAACTCACTAATTTTTTTGAAAGTAAT
The DNA here is from genome assembly GCA_033000465.1 of Sciaenops ocellatus. NCBI lineage: Eukaryota > Metazoa > Chordata > Actinopteri > Sciaenidae > Sciaenops > Sciaenops ocellatus. Next base: position 9,337,043 of record CP136870.1, read on the forward strand.
AATAATCATATAAAATACCCATATTTACAACAATGGTATTGAACTCTGAAATTGGGGGGGCACCAAAACGCAAAAATACCAATTTCTACACAGTGTTACTTGTTGCAATGTTGTAGTGCCAGTTATCAAAACTCTTACAGCAAACTGTGAGATACATTATGAAGATGGATAAATGAAGCTCTGCAAGCTGATCAATTTTTCTTTCTCTCCTTATTTGATGATGGGATTGAGTTAGAAAAACAGAGACACAGACAGACAAAGAGAAACATCAAGACAGAATAAAGACACACAGCAAAAGACAGTTTGATAAGGGGGGCTGTGGAGAAGCAGAGGGAGACAGGCAAACAAAACAGGAAGAAAGTGACACAAAGCAAAGAATTGTTTCGGTTTTCTTGATGCGGACCTGATTGGGGGGAGCTGCTCTGCTAGATTAGCCGGTGCTAGAGTTTCACCACAGCAGGCCTGGAGAGAACCAAGTAAAACTGGTCCCGGAGCCTGGCACCCTGCCCCCGACAAATAAACCTCATAATGGAACACTATTGGGCTCCAAGTGGGAACATTCATTTTCATTACCGCAGGTTTATCTGTCCCCACATGCTCTAATGCCGCAGTGCAGAGGTGCACTCAGGTAGTGGATCAGAAGTGGGGTGAAGAAAAAGGGATAAAAATAAGAATGGGAGAGGAAGCAGAGAAGTGGGAGGACAGGCAAGGGGCGCTGGCTCATCTCTCAACAAGCATTTTCTCTGTTTTTCCTCTGTTAAAGCTGTTTTCCACTCCACATGTGATATTCATCTTAATCACAGGACGGGAAAGCATAATTCCATTTTTTGGGTCAGGCAGATGGTACCTTTGTTGAGGAGATTAATTACCATGCTGCACAACATTAATAAAAGCAAATATTTGAAGGGGAAATGCAATTTGCCCCGAGTGCAAGGCTAGTGTAAATAGGTGAGTCAGGGCCGGAGAAGGCAGATAGCCCGTGGGTGGATCATAATTTATTCTCTCTGTAGCGCCTGTTGAGCCTGAAGCTGGCAGAGCAGAGCAGACAGGGAGACTAATGGGCATTCAACCACCTGGCAGCAAACTGGGGATCACAGTACACACCAGGCCAAGACAGGCTACCGAACAGGCTGTATTTTTGTCTTTTTGAGGTGTATTTTAATTAATTAATTTATTTGTCTTTCTGCCTTCAAAGATAGTTTTTGAAGTTTTCAGAACAGATCTGTTAAGATAAAAAAAATCCTGTCCTTATATTTGTGTGTTTATGTGTGTATGTTGTATGTACATGTATGAAGGTTTTTATGTAATTTAATGTAGGTATTCATCAAATTATGATAGTGTTCAGACTGTGTGAAAGCAAGGATTCTATTTAAATCACAGTAAATTCATTTTTACTATTTGCACTTAGTACATGACACGCAAAATATTGTTGATTGATATACAAAGACACTACAAACAGATTAGAACAGAGCTAATGTGCTCAAAACACTCTTTTTGGGTGCATAAAGCCAGCAGTTATTTGTGCAAGAATATTACGAAGTATGCGCATCAGAAAAGACTAAAAGCTTTAAAGTTATTTTGCTATTTTTACTAAAGCTCAGAGGATACATACTGTGAGCATGGAATTAAAAATAGCTAAAGGAGCTTTTTATCTTTGAAGCAGCAAACACATTGTTTTTATTTTGCTGGGGATGGGAGATCAATGGCACAGCTCTTTATCAAGCCAACAATTACAAATGAATAGCATGATATCCCCATCAGGAACTCATCCTTGCTGAACTTGGTCCACAGATTTCACTCTGGAACACAGGCAAAATCAGGAAGCAGAGCACGAGTGCTTACCGCGGAGTCATGCCAGACAAATTGCTGTCAGCAGGACGGGTGGTAATTTTCCTGAAATCCGGAACATATCAGGGAAATGAAAGAAGAAGAGCAGCACCTGAGCAGCACCCTGGAGACACAGAGGGACCATCACTTCAAAGATGAATGCTTTTAGGAAGATTCCGCATTCCCATCAGGCCATGTGGATAGACAGAAGACAGGGCAAAACAATCTGCACCTTTATTACTGGGTGGTTACGAAAAGGGATATAAAGGGCAAAAAGTGAACAGAGAATGGAATCAGAAGAGCTTTCATTGCAGCAATATAGCAGCATAGTACGAGTGTATCTGTCTGTGGCTGTGCTTTCACAGACACTAATGCAGTTGTGGAGGAAGTATTCAGGTCCAGTGTGAAAGATTTAGGGGGTTCTATTTACAGAATATGGAAGAAATGGAGTTGATGGAATATAATATGAATAATATAACATAATCAGCTGAAAATAATAATGTTGTGGGGTTTTTTTACCTTAGAAAAATTAGCTTTTTCTAAATACAGATGCGGTGGGTCCTCTTCCATGGAGTCTCCCATGTTGCACTGCTGTGTTTCTACAGACAAGACCATACTAAACACTGCCTCCACATAGCGCATTTGCATTTTTACTACATTTTATGACAACCGTAGTTCCTCCTTCATGCATGGAACAGGAGGGTGAGTGGAGGGGGTTGCAATCAGCAACTATACCACTTTTTACCAAGTAAGTGGCAATAACACAGTCTGTTACAAGTAAAAGTCCTGTTTAAAATTATATAATTCTATTTTCATACTGCTGAGTAGCTTATGACTGTTTTACAGCACATGATTATAATTTGTATAATATTTTATATAACGAATCTGAATCTGCAAAAGAACTATTAAAGTTATCTAATAAATGTAATAAATGATGAAAGTGCAATAGAAGTATAATGTAGTAGAAAACTAACACACTAAAGTGCACACATCTCAAAAACGCACAGCAAATTGCAAAGAAAATGTACTGCACTCCACGGCTTTAATGCCTGAATCATTTGATGTCAAGTTTAGTTGTCAAGGACTTCCCGACTTTTGTAAGTTGTATACATTTTGCAGCGTGGCTGCAAAGAGGCTTTATCTTGCACCCACCCATTCTCTCAAGTCACATTAACAACAAAAATGCTGGAAAGTGGTAAAGAACAAAATAGCAAAGCCAAATGTGAAGTGCTGAACACCACGCATTTAAAAGAAAAAAGAAACACTGAAAACTGTGACCTGCGATCATTGTCTGCTTTTTCAACTCCTGTGCTGTCTATACAGATGCTGTTTACCTCATTTCAAGGATGATAGCTCATCAAGATGAGTCAGTAGATGCACTGCCTACCTCCAGACAAAGAGGACACGGTGGCTTTCATTCAAAACATTTGAAGATTAGATCAAAGAATGCAAAACTCTATTTACTAAAATTTTGACATATCAGAAATGGCACAGAATACTTGCATTTTATAATCCAAGGATATATTTTCTTATGCATGCAGTTACATTTTACAGCTGATTTACACTGTTTGTTGCCACAGCCTTCTTCTTCTGTATTCTATGGTTAACGTGCAACTTCAAATGGGAACTTTGGGGTCTTTTATATAGAGGCACTTTGATTAATTTAAGATGGAGTTTGAATTCATTTTTTCCAGCAAGTCCCAAAACAAATGGAAAATGTATCTATCGCTAGACTGCTAGATGATTTTTATACCCAAGTTCTTGGCAAGAGCTTTTATCACTGTGATTGAAAGGACCTATGTGTCAAGCCCAGGGAGGAGAAGCTCCTTGTGAGTGACACAGTCCGAGATTTGTGAGACAAAACAGCCAGCAGGACACTTTTTCTACCTGACAGAAGTATTAATTACCAATCAGCATCAGTTCACACGAAACCCTGAACAAAAATCTTGTAGGTGATGGGAAAGAGGGCAATATTTTATGATATAAGTGGATGCTCTCTGACAGCACTCACCAAGTTTCCTGAGCTGAATTGTTCAATATAATGACTGATGATTGCAGCTGTTGCAGAGAGTGTAAGATTAAAGGACAATGTGATTAAATGAGTTTCTCTTTGAGTTCACCTGTTGAATTTGTCTGAGTTTTTGATATTGATTGCTTCAAAGAATACAACCCAGATTAAAATCACGGTTCAATTTGAGTTGATTGGTTGCTTATGTGAAGGCTGCATCTACAAGGGTAGGCATTTCTGCCTGTTGCCTTTTGTGGTCATCAAAGGAAAGCGATTGCAACTGCACTGTGGAAACAAATCAGGTAGAAGTTCAAATCAAATTAGTGTCTGTGACTAGACATACTTCAACAATATTTCAGTAATTGAGCTGCATTATTTACAACAGTGTTCTTTAAGGAGTCCACAGAAAATTCCCACCAGCATTTTATGTATTTTACTTGTATGTGTTTGTGTTCCTTTCAGTATTTCCACTAAACTAAAATATTCATAAAGGTAATTGTGTATACAATGATGGATAGAGTTATATGACAATTACTGTTAGAAAGCAAATAAGCTACCAAATAAGAAAATAAGCAAGCAAATAAAGAAAGAAAATAAAATCCAGATATTATACTTGCAAATAATACCTTGTTTTCTCTGCAGAAAACATTTTAACAGTGTAAGGACAGGATGTATTGTAGTACCATAGTGAAATTCTAATATCTAAAAAGGTAAACTTCTGTTTTTGGAATTTTACAATTTATATATGACAAAATCAACATATGAAATGAATCCAGTATGTTCAGTCCAAAGCACAAATAAATACATATCAGGCATACAACAACCTCATTTAGATGGACACAAACAAGAAAGAACATTTTACAATTTTTGACTGTAGTTTTTGACCACTTGTTAATAAAGTTTTGGTTTGGCCTGAATGTGGCTTAATGCTCCACCAGGGGCTATTCAGAGGCAGAGAGTTTTGATTTCAATTCAAATTTCTCAGTTTTGGTAAGAGTAAGTAGGCTACATTATTTTTACGATTGGGGTCTGCATCGGGTGTTTTATTTTGAAAATTGATCGGATTCCCTCTGCCATTTTGTGATCCTCTCTGTGCTTCTTGATGCAGCTGGTGGTGGCTTCTCAATGGGTCGGGGCAGTCTGGGCTGCTCTTAAACACACTGAGATTTCTGGTCAAGCATTGTTTAGAGCAGCTACGATCTTCTCCGTTAGGCAGGAATGCGTCGCTGCCATGCCCAGTAGAATCAAGCAGTAAATAGCGTTATCACTCATAATACTACATTTGGAACAATGATTAACATTTTAATTAGCATTGTGTTTGTCTGACACTCAACCAAAGGTAGACTTGAAAGTTTATTGACACTGTGCCAAACAAAAAGATAAAAAAATGCAGAACATGCAACTCAGATCCTCTTAACAGTTCAATTTGACACACTTCAGCCTGGAGTGTGTGTTTTAGTTTCTTCCCCTCACGTATTTTAGCAGACAGCATCCTCTCATCCTCATTGATTAACTCGTCAGACTGGCCAGCTGTGTTGCGCCAGAGATAATGTTTTAATTAACGGACTTCAATATCTAATTAAGATTAGATGTAGATGCTTTATAGAGGTCATTTAAATGAAGGCAGACAGGCCGGCAGGGGAAGGTCTGGGCTGATGATGGGATCAATATTCTGCCGTTAGGCAGTACCTGCATGTGGTCGTGGTTCTTTGAAGGGAACAGTTCACTGCCATGTTTCAGCAAGGGCTCTAAGTCATGTTGAGTGAACACAAGAGGAGGCTCTTTTAAGATAAGTTTAAAGGCATTTCTGCTCTGTTCAGCAGATATAAAGACTGACCTGAATTCCTGATGGTGCACAAATTATTACAGTCTCACCATGTGGGAAAAACAAGGATACTACCTTTGTTTTACTTTATTAGAATATAAATCTTAGAGTACAATGGCTGAGTAGACAGTGCCACTACTTCCTTCCAAAATCTATTTTAGTGTTTTTTAATCAACACTTTCTCTCTCAGGGATGTCAAATGCATTGCGGTGCTTTCATGATTTAGCTATTCTTGGAGATTTAGGTAATGGGTCTAAAAAGGTTGGATCTGGGGGTGGCAACAGTGGAACAGTGTACATAATAAAATCTAGCAGTTTGTCCCCTTGAGAGCACAAATTAACTCAACAAATTGTATGGCACTCTAGTTATTAGAGTTTGAAATATCTTGTGAAGAAAGTTTAAACTTGGCCCTGATGTGTTGCAGCAGGAAAACTCAATTTGTGTCCAAAAATTGAAAAACTTTATCACCTGGGGAGCATGAATGTGCTCAGCAAATATCACCAACAATCTACCCATTCGACAGACTTTGGCACAACAGAAAGCACAGATCCCAGATCAACATCTACTATTATACTGCAGCTACTCAATCACACTGACAACAAGAGTGACAGGCAAGAGCTTTATTTAAAAATAAAAAGTGACACTACAGGATACATAGAAGAACTGTGCATGTTGCTGTACAAACAGCATTTCTAGGACAATGTTGATTTCATTGTGGCAGCATGTTAAACAGAGCAAGACCTATTAAGATAAATGGAGATCACCATAAATGATGTTCATGATATTCCAATACCTGAACCATTTCCACCTTTCAAGACACTAGTGGTCACTCACTGTTCAGTGAAATGATTAATCTCACTAAACAAACATTTTCAGATTAATTCACATTAAAAGCTGGTCTTATCTTTAAATTGGTTTATGGCCTAGTGAATTATACCAGAGAGCGCCACATTTAGTTAAATATTAAAAACTAGCTATGCTAAACTTGTTTGTCTGTAAGTTCAGGGATCACAGTCATGTTTTAAAGAGGAATGCTTAAAAGATACCAACACTGGATGTTGGTATGAGATTCAATGCAAAACACAATCTCTGGTGTCAAAGTCAAAAACTCTGTACACCCAAACATCCGCCGTGACTTTGTCCTTGAAGTTTTTCAGTGGAATAACAATGTCATGCCTTTGCTTGTGAGCGAGGACAGTCATTATTTGCAAGGCCACAAGAGGTCACTGGTCAAGAAAACATGCCGTAGGTCATTTGACGCATTTGACTAAACAGCTGATGCCATCATTTTTCTTCTGAGGACAGCCTTGGCGTATAATTTTGATACCCTTCATACAATTACATCTGAAACTAAGTTCCAACTGAACCCAAAAGATGGTTTTGAAGGACCCGGTTCATTAATTTCTGGGGCAACAGGACAAATGTATCTCAGAGATGAGAGGGCAAAAGCCAGCATGTTCTATTCTTTCAGCCTAATGAGTGGTCAGACCTCCACAAGGTGACTTTGATTCATCACCACAGGACTTCCTTTCACTTTTTTCCACCCCCTTTTTTCTCTTCACTTTTCTTTCTCCGCCATCATGTCCTCCACGCATCCTCTGGACTAGCCAGACACAGTCATACCCCAACACTCCAAGCTTTAAAGACACAGCTCTAATTAAAGCCAATGTTTAAATACCTTCACTAATCCATAGACCATTGTAGTGTATTAAGACTCCCATCATTGATTAGACAAGCTGATTCAAAGAGTCAGGAAAGGCAATCTCATTAGAGTAGATTTTAAAGATGCCCTCTGTTGATAACAAGAAAAAGAACTTCACCCTTTTCGTTGACTTGACTATAAATTCAGCTTTTTCTAATGGCTGATAAATAAACAGTAACTATACAGAAGGAGGATCATCAGACAAGCAGACATGCAGTCCACTCAGTGTTGGATAAGTGTCACCAGCTCAGAGAAATAAAAGCTTTCAAGTGAAGTGGCTATAATTTATATTCTTGGATGGTTTGCCATGCAATTTGGTGTAGACATGTATGTCCCCCATTGGGATGTTTTTTAATAACTTTGCAACATCATCAGGTCACAGCTGTCATTTTTTGGTTTATGACTAAATATCTTTCAGCAACACTGTGTTTAGTACTATATTAGCATGCTAAGTGACACGCTAAACTAATGTGAACATTAACAGTAAACATTTTTCCAGCATTGCCACTATGAGTATGTTAGCGTTTAGCTGAAAGCATTCCTATACAGCCACTTCTGTGGTTGCAGCCTCTTAGTATTATTATTATTAATTTTTCATAGTTTATTTTTCAATTATGGTTCATCTTCAGCTTACACTCCAATGTACACATCTTTAAATGGGCAGTCTGGCAAATTTAAAACCCCAGGATAATCAAACCTGATCTAATGAACTAGACCTGGTTAGGAACAGAGAGAGAACATCAGCACTGGCAACTCCACCAATAAATGAGCAATCATAGTCAAAAGCAATACAAGTTATTTTCCCTTCTCTCTACAGTTCATTTCACCTCAAAAAACAAACTTTTTCTGCTATGATTTTGATGTTCCAAGTAACCAGAGTTGATACCAAGTCCGCTCAGGTATTAGAGGTATTGATAACACAACCCTACCCAACCGAATCAAACTAATGTGCCCAGGTTCAGGTTTTTCGTATTAGCTAGAACCAAGTAAATCTATGAAGACCTCTAATTGGCTGTGTGCTGTCAAAGGGACAATTCAGCCAAATTACAAACTAATTCTGTCACTTATAGTTAGTGGTATCAAACCATGTATGTCGTTTTATTTGCAGAGGTTTTTAGATAGAAGATTTAGGCTGCCAGTACAAGGGAGGGGATTTTGTTTTGGTGCTCACTGCATGAAAAAAACATTTAAAAAAAAAAAATCAACTTGAACTTTTTATGCCCAAAAAACCCTGTAGCTCAGAGACAGATTGATTACCAGGTGCTTGAACTTCATAACTCTTCTTTTTTTCAGGTCTTTTTACAGCCTTTTTTCAGTGGAAGATTTCAGGAGGACCTGCCATGAGTCCTTGAGATGTGAATACATGAGGCAGATGATGCTTTAGCAGTCTGTATGTCTGTGCAGATAGGTCATGAGGTAAATTCAAGGTGGTCTTGCAATATTTCTCCACACCGAAACTGAAAGCACTCTGTCATTACTTGTCAAGAGACATAAATAGTCCCAAAACTTGCTTTATTCCCTTCTCAGGAGCAAATTTCTTCAGCCAGAGGCAGAGGACTTCTCACAGGACCCACTGTGGTTCTGCTAGATCCATCAAAGACCTGCTTGGATGCAGCCTTGGAAAACAGAAAAAGAGAGAAACTATTGCCTCATATAGAGAAAGAGAGGGAAAAATGTCCCAGTCTCCTATTCCCCTGTGTGGTCATTGATCTGCAGACTCTGATTCAAGCTCTGTATTAAATCACCCCGGGGTCCGGAGCCAACCTGTTCTCCCTACCCCTTTGTTCCGACCAGCACCGAAGATAATAGAAAGCGTTTTGAGCCGGGAGTGCCACGGGGCCCCAATCTCGCCTCTAGCTTTTTTTTTTCTTTTTTTTTTTTTTTGTCCCTTCTTTCCGCTCACCTTTTCCGCACCTCTTTCTTCACCTCTGTCTATTTCTCTTTGGCTCTTTTTCTTCTTTTTTCCCCTTAAATCTCTGTCTTCCTCCTATACCACATTGTAAAGGAACCTTTTGAACAGCCCTGATGGAAAGACTACTTTCATACAAAGACTGCTCACATTGTGGAACAGTGACAACAAATAGGATCTTTTGTGGTCAGTCTGAAGGTGCTCTTTCATCACCGGCAGACAGAGAGAGAGAACAGAAAGGAGAAGAAAGAAAAAGGGAGAGTTTGAGTCAGATTTATCCATCCCTACAGCTACAGCTTTCAAAGGAAAGTTCAATGTGTGTTCAGAGTATAGTTAGACATCAGGATTCATATGAAGTGGGCTGATGTTAGATCTATTACAGTTAGAACAGGAATTTAATAGTAGACAGTATAAACTCTTAACCTGATATTTAAATATTATTGCCATTACCTTTCACCTTATTCATTCAACCTAACATTTTGTCCATGTTAGTTGTTTTCAAGTTGGGGCTGTGTGTTGCCCTAACCCATCTGTCTCATTTTCAGATGACATGGAAACTGCTATAGTGTTTGTTAGTAGTAAACTCCACATTGCTCTCATCCACATTTTGACATTATTTTGTTCATCCATTTTCCATGGATCTAGAGTGTGTGTGTTTTAATGCATTATACAGACAAAATGTGTTCACCTTGTCTGGTCACATTGTAGGGAGTCACCTCTCAAATTTAGCATCAATTTTAGGGTTCAGACTTGGGTTTAAGTTTAGCCTGGGTAAGGCTTTGGATGAAAAACATATTGGTCACGTATTATGCATCAAAATACTTACCTCAATAATTTTTATGTATGGAACAATGCGACAAAATATGCCTCTTTTCCACCAGTCAACCCTACACAAATCTCTTTTTTTGTCCCCAGCTTGGCTCATCCTGGCTACTGTACCTTGACTTCTTCTCTTGTCAGGTGATACCATGTTGTCTCTTGTGGCCTTGTACCTGTCACAACGGATGAGGAGAAAGCCATTGCTAAGGTTTAAAAATACCTGGACCTGTACAAGTCGGTTTCCTGGTGAGCCATACCCTGTGACATTTGTTCCCTGGGTGAAGAATCAAGTGAAATATCACGCAAAGACTCCTGAATTCAGAGCAGCCTCCAGATTTACTTCCCGATAATCCTTCTTTAGATTTTATGTCATGCTGTCTTGTTGACATACACTTAGGTTAAGATTAAGGTAAGCCTTGAAAATCATATCATATGTACTCACCTGTATAGGAATAGGATTGTCTATGTGCTCATGTACTCTACCTTTGTGATAACCAATTCAAGTTTTGTACTTTAAGAGTGAGGATGGCTTAAAAAAGTGAGGACATTTTAGCCAGTCCTCATTTGTCAAAAAGCTGTTGATCTTAGGGTGGCATATATGACAGCACTTTTAAAGAACATTTTGCATGTCATTTAATGACCTTTAAGCTTTCTGTGTGTCATTTAAATAAAAGAGTCATCACTGACTTGGTTTTACACAGGACTGACTCATCCATCCACCCCAACCTCCGTCAGATGCTGACTTTCTTGCTCTTTATACTACATCACCTGACATTTTTTACTCTATGACATTTGCACATAAAATGACATGCTGTCTCACCAATATAAGTCAAAAGACAGTGGTGTGAAATGACACGCTAAAATAAGAAATGCACACATGAAATTACTTAAGACGCTGGCGTGTTACTCATACGTTATTTGGTGATACCAGAGTGGTTTAAGGGTTAAGAACTGGTTTTAGTTTAGAACTGATACGTGGTTGTGTTTGTGTTTAGAGTGCAAATGTCTCAGTCTAAAAGTTTAAATCTTAACTCCAGTGTGCCATAAATCTTGTCGACAGGTTTGTTCTTGATAATTGTAGTTTTTCTTCACTTTTGGCATGTGAACCTGCAGCTGACCAGCAGTTCCCAGCTCGTCCTGGTCCTGTTTCACATGGGAAATTTCCCCTGAAAACTTCAGTGGTATATGATTGACTGCAAGCACAACACCTTCATATTTCCTTGAACATACTTGAGCAAGGAGAAGATGCTAATAAATGCTTGATACTGTTTTTCTTTGAAACATTTAGTGAATCCCAAACAGGATAATTTAAAAGAGGTTTGTCAGCCACTTTGGCCAGTGCTGTTTATTATTAAATGTCTTAAATTGCTCTGCTCTTCCCAGATGTCTCTTGTCAATTAAAATGTAGCAGTTTTTTTCCAGACATCCCGCTGCTGTATACAATATATATATAAAACTGCTGGAGGAAATGTTACACACATTACTCCCTGTGCAGCAGAACATCATTCATGAAACAGATTCACATTCAGTATCAGTTATTAGGTTATCCACTGGTGAGTGAAAAATTGACATTTTGACTGGATCTTTTTTGGTTTCTTCTTATAGAATCTTTAACCAGTATTTGAAAATACTGGGATCATATGATTAAAAAGCTAAATATGCTGGTGAGTTATGATGTTTGAAATATTATCTTAGTCTGATAGGGGCACTTTAAAATAATAGTCCTTCAAATTTCAGTACAGATTGATTTTGAAATTGTAGGTAGCCAATTTCAATCCTGCAGTAAAATGGCGGACTCAGCCACAAATGATAAAAACACCTATGTAGAAATATAATCACAGAATGTAAATGCACTTTATAGCTATTGCAGCAAAAATGATTACGATCAATCTGATCGAAGCCGGGATTTGATGTAATAAAAATTATAACTTTAATAAGTGATCCAAATAAATAAGTATAAACTTAAGCCTGAAATTCCTCATGTCACATCATATCATGTTGTTTGTTTCTTTCCCTGATAAGCCCCAGCCAATAGTTTTTTAAACCAACAGTTAAACAGTTAAAAAAAAGAAATAAAAAACATGAACGGCACAAGCTACTGATGGCTGATAGCACCATATAACAAAAGCGGGCAAAAAGCAAGCGAGTGTGGATGCTTGTCTCTGTGAGCCTGGGTGTGTGTGACAGGCCAATGGAGCTTTGTGTAGACAATCCATGGGCTGGATATGGTGAAGGTCACAGAGTGCCGTGACCTGTAGAAACACAATCCCAGTGACAGTGGTCGTAAATTTCCCTCCATCATAGGGAGGCCGGAGAAGCTTGTTGCCTTGTGCCGGTGCTTTTTTTGAGGCTGGAGGCTCATGACACGGCAGGGCAGAGATAAGAACACGGTTATTATCAACCTCCACCCTGTACACAAACCTTTTTCACCTCTTACTTTTCTCTACTCTTTTCTCTTTCTTCCTCTCTCAGTGTTCCTCAATCCGTCTTTGTGTTTGTCACCCCGCTGCTCTTTCACACAAGCAGGCACAACAACATTGCATAGCTGCAGCATGTGCAGGTGAACAAAGTGATCAAATAACTCTCATATAAATGATATTATGAACAGATGCTGTATGCTTGAATGCAGCATACGGTACATTGTATATGTATGGGCAGGACTATGCCTGTGTTTGCATGCATGATTCTAAACACTGAGTGGTGTCAGCTTCGCTACCAGATCAAGACTGACAGAAACAGACGACGCAATTAGCAACATGTGGATTTGCTGTTTGACTCAGTGATTGATGGTTGATATTTGTTGCTGTAAATGTGTCTGGACTTAATTTTAAGATGCAAAATTAATATCTTCATGTTCCAAGACACTGTTAGGGGAATGCTTTATCTTAAGTTTAATATTGGCAGCCAGTAAGATACTGTTGGGACAATGAAGACAAATGTTAACATTTATATCTTTGTAATAGGAAAATAAGGTTAAAAGTACATAGAACAGAGGATGCTATGAAATTTTGAAGTATGCAAAAACTAGACTGAAATTCGCAACAATCCCAAGTTTTAAAGATGTTTTTGGCCAGAAGGTGAAGCAGATTTTTTGTTGTATACGTTTTAGCAGTTAGCAATGTATGCACACTGTGTGTGGGAGTGTGTCTCTGTGTCTTCCAGTCTCTCTCCTCCTTTTTCCTCACCACCCTGTACATTTATGATGAAGATTCATAAAGATAAACAAGACATTTTGGCCAACTTTAAACATGCACAGATTTGTCTTCACCTCATGTGTGACTGACTCTGACTTGTGCAACCGTGCCATCTGTAAAACTCATCTTGCATTCTGTTTGAACATCAGATCATCTAAGGTGACATTTCATCAAGTCAGTCCACCCAAATTACAACTATGATGAGTCAAATCATGTTGTCTAGTTCAGTTCAAATGACATGAACACCAACTATGTAGATTGTTTTAGTAGACGAGATTGCATAACTGTAAAAACAACTGTGTCACCATTCAGTAAAGCTGTAATGTCTCTCACCTTAGTTTTGAATCCAATTAAGTTCAGTTTGGTGCAACTTTCATTTAGTTCAGTACAAAACCAGGACTATATATGTACTGTTTCTTCCATCATAATTACTTCTGTTTGTCTTCTGCAAGTAAGCTTTTAACCAGGAAGTAACATACTGTATCACAGTGAAGCTTCTTTAAGAGAGGAGCTCCAATATTAAAACTTAACAATTTGGTCACTGATTCTGCTCATCTTGAGGATTTGGAAGTTCAATCTCGATGAAACTCAGGACTGTGAAAGCAGCACTCTGAGATGTCAGCTCCAGTTAGGTTTGAACCAGCAGGTAAAATGTGTGGTCAGCTCTGGTTTTGCAGCGTGGGTGATAATGATCATCTTACACCCCCCCTTGTCTCCAGCTGCCTGCCACACAGTTGTGGTGAGTCCAGTGGTGAGGAGCTAAATTGGCCCCGTAGAGAGAGCGAGGAAGAGAGTGAGAGAGATTGGACGGACAGCTTCAGCCTTTTGTTCTTCAGAGGTCACTTGAGACAAAAAGTTGTTAACATGACCACCATAGCTGAGTGTCAGTCACACTGGCCCTTCAGAGCACTGGGATGACTCTGAGGGACTGAAGGGGGGAAACAAAAGAGGGAAAGAAGTGAAAGAGACGGCATGAGGGTATGATAGAGGATAGAGTGAGAAAAGTGTGAGTGTGTTTGAGCAAAGAGGTAGGGATAAGCAGAGAGAGGGAGAACAAAAATGAGATATTTCTGTGTGTATGTGTGAGAGAGAGAAAGTGAGAGATTGAATCAGCATGATAAAGCTGGAGAATTAATGAGTGACTGAGGCAGAGTGAGTGTGTGAGGGTGAGAAACAGAAAGGTAGGAATGAAAGGAAAAGGTCAGTGTGTGGATTGTCTCCGCTGAAGAAATTATGGGTGTTAAAACTCATCTGTAGCATCATACACAACTTACAAAAATGCATCTTCTTTTCTCTCCTTCTACACTTTTATGCACCTTATCTGCCCAATTTTACGTTTTTGCAGTCATCTAATGAGATGGCTGTCAGTGTGAGATTTTTTCAGTGGGCTTGAATCATAATTTGAAAAACAAAATCAAAAGCAAATAGTGGGCATATTCAACCCAAAGGACAAAAAACAGCAAACAGAGGAAAAGTGACTGCCTGTCGAAGATCTTGCGGGGTGAAATGTTGCACTAATAAGCTTGGACATTTCAGTATGCGGACAGCGTCTCTATTTCCTGAAGAAAAATTCAACCATGTTGCAAGAGATATTATTGTTCCAGAAAATATGAGACAGAATAATTCTGAAATTTACTGAGAAAATTGCTGCGCCATCTTATGAATATTTCTGCTCTAAACTTTGTTTCTGTTTTGCAGGAAATGTGTTTGATCATCGTGTCATCCAGGAACTATGAAAAAAAAAGAATTATAAAACAGACAGACAGATAAAAGATTATAGGAGTTGTTGGGGAGTATAAGAATGTGAAAGAAGTTTTAGAAAGCCTATTGCCAGAGGGAGCTGCACTTAAGTGCTTGGGGACCACAAATTTGAAAATGAAAAGAACCTGAGTGACCTCTAACCCGCCCCTAATCACTACTGCCTTGAGCCATCCAGTTGTGTTGTACTGTGGGTAATGTAGGTGCCAGATTTTGACATGGAAGAAGAATATGTGGAATAAAAATGATATCCATGCATTGATTTTTATCATGTTTTTGAATTGTCCTGTCAATGTTAAACTGGGAGTACAGTGGATTGGGTTAAATAAGGTGGTTACTATAACACATAGTTTAAAATATAAATCCTGTTAAGTACTGGGCTTTAAAAATGAAACAATATTGACTAACATCCACCCGCTCCGACCCTCTCCTTCACGGACTTTGTCACTCTATACGTCACCTGATTTTGTTGTTTGCTTCTGTCAGGTTAATTAAAAACAACTAGAGGGCTTCATCACTTGAATATAAACAGATGTTTGATTAAACGACTGATGCTGTTGATTTTTTTGGACAGACCGTCTTCTCCAGTCTCAATCGAGAAACGTTTGGTCATGTGGAAAATGCTACTGATGATTGAGGCACTATTTACATGTAGAAAGAACACTGATTAGCGGCACACCCTTGATGATTTTGAAAGTGCAAAAGACACAGTTTGTTATTTCAGGTCACACCAAGAAAGCAGCAAGCAGAGGTGGCACTGATGAACCTTAAAATTAATATAGCAAAACATCATTAGATATCATTTTATTGCCACTAAAATAACTACTTGTTACCGTAATGTGTGAAGATTTTCAGGTGTCGCACTCAGCCTCCTTGTACCAAACTAATTGTCAAAAGTAGAAGGAAGCTCTGTAAATGGATAATAAAAAGTTTTTGTTATCAAAGAGGACAGGGACAAAAGCATTTTGGCTCCAAACTTTCTGCAGTGTGGTGCAATGCTTTTACTTTAGCAGTCTGTATTTATAAGTTTCCCACCCACAGTCCCGCAGCTCTTAATCATTAGCTGATTCAATTAGATGACTCAAAACATTAGAAAAAAAATCTACCGAAAACCAGAGACGCTGTTGAGACTCATTAATGAAGTTTACCATCAAATTGCAAACAAAACATATTATATAAACCCCAATGGACAGAGACACTCGGGCTAACAGATAAACAACCTCTTCGCATTGTGCAATCAAACAAGACAGGATATTTTATATTCTGCAGCACGATCAATAGAACTGCGCCCTCCCAAACATGACATATGGAAGGAGATCCCAGAGCAGGTGAACACCATTACATCTTCACAGAGAACCTTATGTGAAAGCTAAAGGAGAGCGGTTTGATGTAAATCTGTTAACTAAAAGCTTGTTGCACTCATCCAAAGGAACATCAAGGCTGGTGCTGGAGTCTCCCAAAGCAATTAACACATTGCTGCCATTAGCGGAGCTGAGTCTGTTTCTGGCTTTGTTCCAAATAGGAACACTAACAACATGTCCAGGACTGAGGCAATTTACAGGGCAACAGGTTCAAAGGAACTCTGTATTAACTTAAAAGAAAAAAAATAATAATTAAGGGATTATCCATGCAGGAAAAACTGAGAATTTAGTATTCAGCTTCACAGCAAACATGACACTTCATAACGATAAAATGTGTAGTCTAGACCTGCAGAGATAAAAGATAGAGATAGAGGGTATGGCAGACTGGCTGCAAGGCGGATGCTGCAGGAGGTTGCACTGTCAAAGTTAAATTCAAGATTAAACACAATAAGAAGGGTTTCAAAACACACCTCAAACCAGGTGCCAAATTCTGGCAATTTATTGGCAATATGGCATGCAGAGGGAGAACTTAGATATTTGCTCTCTTACTGCTCTTGTTGCGTTGCTGCTGGATCAGCTGAAGTTGACTGTACTACCTTCACTCAACAGACAGGAAACTTTGGAACTAATAAAAAAATATATATTGGTAGGTCCAACTAGGGATACTGAATCATCAAAAATGCAGATAGATCTCATTTTTAACAACAAACCTGAAAGAACTGCAAAATCTTATTTAATGTAATTTTAAATTAATTTGGTACAATCTGATAAAGTCATCATTTGACTCTGATTCTGAGAAAACTGACTAAACAATGATTTTTAAACAGACAAATGAGTAAAATGATTATTAATGCTATTAACAAATTTTAGTCTATTTGTCTAATTGATAAATTAAGACAGTTGGAAATGGTGTCTAACATTATGATGACTTGAATCAGTGAGACAAAAAACAAATTTGGCAAGAAGGTCTCACACTCAATAAGAAAATTTAATTTGCCATTGTTAAATAAGCAGTTTAATGAAACAGAGAGACTTGAAGGAAGCTTTGAATGCAGCTTTTAAATCTGGATGACCACAAAATAATTAGAAAATTTCAGACATTGCTTCTAAGGACTTTGTCTACTTGCCTAGGGACAACAGATGCACATTAGCTGTTGGCTAACTTTGGTTAATTGTGCTCTGTCCCTGTAAAATATACTAAAGTTTGATAAATTCTCAAATTGAAGTACATTTTTATTTGACAATGTTACACAAACTCCACTCACCCCTTAATAAAATGGACACAGAGCTGCAAAAACCTTTCAGATAAAACATTTTCAAACAACTCAAATTATATTATCAAATTATTATAGAACTTTAAATTTGTGTTGCTGCATTGCTGTGGATTGTGCCTTTGGGTGTGTAGATTAGTTGATATTTCATCCTCCTACTTAAACACTTGGTCCTGTATTATTTTGAGCAAACCAGGTTAATCTCGCCTGAGTACTTGACATTCTCCAAATGGCAAGATGGATTGATTGTGTTTTGTGTTGATATTTTGCGGGGTGTTTTTTTAATTTAACTGAGGATTTATTGACGTGAAGTGTTCAGTCATCTTATTGATTCAGCAAGATTACCAAAAACTTTGGATACATTTTTAAAGGTCTAATGTTTGTGTCATTCTAACCACTAAAGGAGCAATGGAGGTGAAATATTTGGAACAGACTGAGATATAGATAAAGATGATGAAATGAGACATTTTGACATACAGTACATGCAGGTAATAAAGTGGAAAGTATTTAATAAAGGTCAGACAAGTATTTTCTGATAAATAGATTTATACTTTATCTTGAATTTCGGCAAAACTTACAACTCGTTACTCTTTTAAAGTCTATTTTGGCCAAGCACTGCAGAATGCAGAAAGTGAAAAAGATGAGAAGCATTCAACACAGACATGGTGACAAAATGGAGTCTAAGGGTGTGCCTGTAAAGATCACAAAGTAAATTTTCAACTCATGTTATTTGCATAAATTTGAGTGCCTGACTATTTTTGCTAGCTAGCTGAGTATGCACTGTGTTTGTGTATGCCTAACCTCAGAATGCAACAGCATGGCCAGATCTGAGCATTTACTCACTGAGTAAAATCAGTGTGATTGTGACAATGTAAAACATATAACATCTATATTTGATTGACAGTTTTCATACCAATAAACACATACTATTTTTCAGATAGCAGGTATCTTATTTCAGAAAGGCAAATGCACTTCCCAGCAGCATCTCGGTGTCGTAAAGCAAAAAGAGCCGTTTAGACGTGAAGCTTCACCTGGTGCCAGAGGGGACAGATTTCAGGTAAAATTTCTGGTTAGTTGGATTGGTCCATACAGGAGCTATAGATTTTCCTTCACACTGCTCAAGTTAGATATATTGGTTTGCCCTCACAACTCTGCTCTGGAACCATCTCTTCCTCTGCCCACTGGGATTTCATGGTGGAATTGTTGAGATAGAGCACTAATGCATGTTTCCATGCGCTACACAACCCTGTTTAGGTGGAGGGGGAAAAAAAACATGTGTTGAGTGTCTCCATTTTTCTCTGTATCACTTCACTTTTCACACACTTAGATGCACACAAATGTTCATGAAGACTGAAATACACACAACTCAGACAGATACGCAGTCATGATGAACAAAGACAGATTCTTATTCCTTTCTCTCATACACATACACACATTTTATATATAGCCACGTTCTCTCACACAGACATACAAGTTCACACGGAGGCAAAAATACTCACAAAAGCACAAGGAAAGACATCTCTCACCTCCTCCCTCACACTCAGATACATGTTTTGTCTCTTAGAGTAGCACACAAATTCGCACACAGCCAGAAATACACACCCAAAGACACTTGAAGAACTAGGAAGCAACCACACACATCCACTAAGGCTGCACAAATATCTAAATGTGTTAGCTTAATAACAGGTTTAATGAGGTTTAAACTGGAAACAGATTTTGATCTGCGTCAAAATGCACATAGTGATAGACAGTCACACTGACTTTTGGATGATATGTTAATCCTGTATGTGACTTTTAGGTCTTAGTACAAGTATAAGTTGTGCAAAATTTCAATTTAATCCATTATGCTGCTGTAGCGCCACCTGTTGGGAAAAAAGTGTGGATAGTGAACGTGGATATATGCATGTGTCACCTGAATTCAGATGAAATTGCGCAATGCATTCAAGGCATATGGTAGCTTATGTAAAATAGGTTAGAAGAATTCAAATATTTTATATATTAAATTTGGTGAAGAATATTAAAAATAGATGCACTCCATTTGGCCATGGCAATGTGCTGCTTGGGCAACCGTGGGGAAAGTTGATTAAATGGACTGCAGGAGACAGACAGGGTTGCAGGTATAGTGTTGAATTATTATCAGCTGTTAATAAAACAGCTGCAGGTAGAGGAGATACTGTGGTAACACTTCTTTTTTTGAGAAGTTGTGCAATTTTTTACTAGGAATAGGTAAATATAATCAAGGGGAAAATGACATCATAAACTGCTGTGTATGCAATTTATGCAATCATTGTGGCTAAAGGTTAATTTCATCTTCTGATTACTTTGGTTGGCAGTGTGTTGGCAGATAGAGACAGTTAGCTTTTTTGATTTGGATTCAGCCATGACAAACCATGTTCAAGGTGTCCTGTGGAGTTTTCCTCTAAATGTGAAAAACTCATGTTTGCTCCACCACCATTCTTCTAACCAGAGGCAGTATAAAATATGACCATCATATCCATGACTTCACCCATAGGTTTTTTAAGAGTTGTTGTGAAGCTCAGAGTATGGTGGCTGTGTCTGTCGCCATCTTGGCAGTCCTGTTTCTGTTGTCTCCCCCGGTTAATCAAAAAATGGACAAAGACATGTATCGTTGCTGGAGGTGGGCTGAACGATGCCTGGTTGCTCAAACAAGTCACCTGCAACGTCACATACATGTCAACCAATGCGGCCATGCTGTTAATTATGTAAAAAATTTAAGCATTAATATAATTTGAACCGGCGAGTTACATAAAATTTCTCAGTACAGATGTCATGAATGGGGAAATTAGCTATACAGACCAGGCTGTAAACATGTTCTCACGTGATCGTTTGAGGAACTAGGTTGCTGCTTAGATCTAACAAAGATGATGAATGCATATCTTTGCACATTACTGCAACCTGTAGATCAGTGGATTAGTGTGACACCATTGGCAGGAATATATATCACACCAATGGGGACCCACTCATAAATATTGCTACATGGCACTAGAGGTCAGAAACTTCACAAGTTACCTTTAAGTACATGTTTATCATTGTGGTGATATGTAGTGCATGGAGTAGTTTTACTTGCCAATTCAGGTTGGCAGAAGCAGCATGTACTATTTTGTGTGTCAAATTTAAATGGAATGGGAACCACACCCACTTGGCTGTGCAGGTGGGTTTTTTAAAGACAACCTACAGCAATCAATCTCTTTTGGCTTGTTGGCCTACACTGAAATGTGCAGATTGAATTCAGGGAAACTTTTGGCAGAACAAATTTTGTTTCTATGTCTCATGGTTCTGCAAAAATGCTGTCCAAACTAAAAATGAATCACTTGTTCTTTGGCACAAGGCTGAACTTTTTACAAAAATTAGTAAAATATGTGACCAAACCAAGCTCTGTACTTTCTGAGATATATTGCTAACTAACAAACAAACAAGCACACGGTCTTCAAATACAAAGTCAAAAAACAAAAATCAAACAAAATATCTCTCTGGCAGATGTACCAAAGAATACTTTGGTTCGTTCTGTCTTACTTCCACTGATGCCCACATGTATGTAGACACAGGCTCTCTCTCTCTCTCTCACATACACACACACATACGCAGCCATATCAATCAAGCTATTCCAGGAAGCCGGAGAATAGAGAGGAGATAGGCAGTCCTGTTCTCAGATGCAGGTCTGCCAAAGAAAAGCTGTTGGCTGCTGCCAAGGTTGAGTGAGCATATTGCCTCGTAATGGAAAAAGAATAGAGAAGCAGACACTGCACATTGTCTGAAACTCTATCAAATGATTCCTCTGTCTCTCCCTGCACAGCAACTGTGACACAATGTCTGATAATGTTGGGCTTGTGTGTCTGTGTGTACCTGTGTATGAGACTGAGAGTTGTGTTTGCCATCGAGTGTGTGACAAAACTGATGTGTTCAGTCATTTGGCATGCCTGAGTGTGTGTTGTGTGGCTGGGTGAGTAGTTTCATTTTGCCAAAAACAAACACGGCATAAGAACGCTGACAATTCCTGTACAACATCTATCTTCCTACAGCTGCACTCACACCTCTTACAAGAGACAAAAATAAATGTTCATCTGTCAGAGATGGTGAAATGGACCATAGATTGCAACATTTCACACAAAATTACTTTCTCATCATCACAAATAATCTGTCTGAATGGGTTTATGCCCAAATATCCATTTCAATAACACTTTGTGGATGAAAAGGGGAAAAAAAGAATTCTAGATGTCGAGAATAAAAGAACTCACTGCACATCACTGGGAGTTGAGAAGCATCTTAAGTAGGATTTTATTAGTTTATTCATTAGATTACAAAGTAAGGGTTTTTTTTAGCAGTGCCCTGGTGGAAAGATTCACACCAGAAAGCTGCCAAGTACATTTACAGTTTTCTTTTAACTGCTCCTCGACAACAGAGATTAAGCAAATAGCATAGCAATTACTATATTTCATTATTTTTTTGTTGTTGTTTTAATTTTAACATATTTATACAGGTTTTATACAATACACTTTTATACAAGTGTTCCAGAAAGTTTAGACCAAAAATCAGAGCAAACAACTTGGGAAGTACATTACAGTATCGTCTGCATACAGCTGATTTTGCAGATATGTTGTTGCGCAAGACCTTTTTGCCTGACTTCTGTATGCTAACTAGCAAAAAATATTTAATTGTAGCCTATTATTTATTTTTCTGATGATAACCAGCCTTGGAAGAGTGAAAATAACAAGAAATCGTGCCTATAATAAATAAGCTTTTGCTGCATGATAACAAAGTAAAGAGAAAAAGAGCGTAATTGAAATTCCTGACATTACAGAAATTATGCTTTGTCCAACATCCATCCATTGCATGATATACACCAATGATAGGATTTTGATGAGACAGATATTTGTCATTACTGCAGGTCAATATCAGCATTTACAGGTTAAAAGGTCAAATTACAGGACTGATTGGCAATTATTTGACAGTGTTTCCATTTTCTGAACAACCCGTCTTGGTCATGGGGGAGCAGGCACTCAGTAGGGACTGGGTGAGAAAAACAGTACTCTTGACATCATCATCTAGAGTCAATCATCAATCAATCATTAATCAATCATTAAAACAAACATTAAATTGATTTTACTGTTTACTTGTCTGCAGACAGTCAGTGTCAGCAGGGTTTACTTTCCTTAACATAATGCACTTTCAATCAGACTGCAGTGTTATAAAGTGTGTATATATAAGGTTTCAATTCATCTTTGTTAAGGAAAATCCATAATTTTACCCTGGAATTTATTTTCATGATTTATTAGTGTCACATATCTGTATTTAACACAGTTTGTCACTCACAACATTAAGGTCAGGGTGAATAACCCATGTGTTGAAGTGTTAAATACTAAGTGAAAAGCAGACTTTATCTCTGTCTACTATACAAGACGCAATTTAATTTTAAATTGCCCATGGATGAAAATCTCTTTTTTTTATATGTTTTTTGGTGTTTATTTTTATTTTCCAATTGTTTCTTGTACATAAAGGGCTTTGAATCTGCCTCGGTGAATGAATGGTATCACACCTGTGTGATTACACATCAGATTTTAATAATGAAAATGAAAATGAAAATTCAGGTCTTGACCTTTAATTTCATTTAATTGTGGAAAATAGCTCTGAAATAGAGCAAGAAAAGAGAGCATAGAGATAAAAGTTTTTTTTTTACAAACAGTGGAAACATATCAATCATTTGAACTGACCTCAAGCTCATATTAAACACACAACACAGGGATTCAGCTTAAGTTCTCTTCAGTTTTACACACCATCGAACTGTTGGCTTACCTTTGTTGTTGACATTTGGTAGCCCGCTGAGCCCTTTTATCAGCTGCTGACAGGTGCTACACTATTAGTATCCGCTCATCTCAGTCTCATTCACACTCTCGTCACTGTGCTTGTGTGTGTGAGAGAGTGTGCGTGCATATTGGTGTCAGTGTCAAAAAAGCGTTGAGATGATGGTGTCACTGTCACAGTATTGGTGTGAGTGTGTGTATGTTTGGAAAAAAGTGTGTGTGTGTGTGTGTGTGTATGTGTGTGTGTGTGCTTGACAGAGACACACAGAAAAAAAACACATTAAGCTGATGCTGTCATCTCCTTTGCCGACTTTCTTCTTCTGCCAACAAACAATACCCACCTGTGCCAGGTGCCATCACTCATGACTGTCTCTTCATCTCAACGCAGAGAGAGACAGAGGGAGAGAACAATGACAGAGAGAGGGATACAGCTCTCTGTTCCCCACAAGACACACACACGCACAGGGCTCAAACATGCCATGACATTTCATTAGGGAAGATTTTCAACACAATTTTTAGTTCTCAAATGTCAACACTACTGCACCTGTCTGTTCCTGTTAGGTTTTGTCCTACATTTGTGTCAGTCATGTATTGTTTAACTGTCTCGTAATGTGTCAGCACCAATTAACCCGGGCGAATCCTTTATGCATTCCTACACCAGGCAGAAAACAGCAGTTTTGATGCTTATTCCTATATTAATTTTTTTGTCGAACAGATGCAGCACACCAACATGCATATACACTTGTATTTATCTGGTAGTAGAAAGAAAGAAAAGAAACAAATGCCATATTCAAAGCTTTGGTGGCCTTGAAAACAAAGTGAGCAAGAAAGAGTCACTAAGACCTACATTAAAAGAATTACATATTTCTTTTAGAGGAAGCTTTGTGAGTTTCTGCTTAGGCAAACATTACATAACATGATGGCAATGACTGTTGTAGCGCCATCTTAGTTTAGCCTGATAACATGATAACATTTGGTCATTGGGAATTAAGATGGTACAGGTGAGGCTGGTGGGAATGTCGTTTTTCAAATATTAGGTCATAAGTCAGAGTAGCTCACAGAATCAAGTTTGACCCAATGGTCAGATGCAAAAGGAATCCTGGAATATAACCATTAATGTCTGGACTAAATGTTATTGCAATCCATCCATAGCTGTTGAAATATTTCAGTCTGAACCACAGTGGTGGACTGACAGACACCTCAAGTATAGGTAAATATCTAACAATACCTTTGAACTTTCAACCACAAAAAACAGATTCGGATCATTTCTTTAAAATGAATAATTTAATAGAAATCTGCAGAGGAAATGTGCAGCAATTACCTCATTAAATACCCCTGGCTTTAAAATAGTTTTCTTCCAGCAATAACTAATAACAATATAAAAATAGAAACAACACAACAAAGAGTTTATGTACATACGGTATGTCTCCTTTTCCTAACAGCCAGACCTCTAAATTGTTGCCTTCTAACAGTGTTTGCATCTTCGATTTGTTGTTATTATTGCAATAATCACAGCAATACAGACCCTATCTCTTTAATCGTATCATCCATTAACCTTTTTTGTTATGTTATGATGCTTCTGTGTAATGTAAAGCTCCACCAAGAAAGTAATTTGAAGCAGAAATAGCAACACTTAAGTGCCTTTTTAACAAGGTAGTCATCACTGTCAAGTTTTGTTCTATCAAGTCTTATGGCGCACAGATTTTTCAACATGACTGAAGGCATGAGCACAAGTCAATATAAGCCGTAAATCAAAGTGTGAGAAGATAATGACATGGCATGATTGATGACATTAAAGAAGTCTCAATTTCCACTGAGACTAAAATTATGAGCTTTCATGTTGAATGCAAGGGAAATTATGCCAAATATAAATAGGTTAAATTAAATTAAGTGTGCAGCTACCCAAATAATTATATCACACATCTTTCAGATTAAAATGTATCACTTTAGAGAAACCCCTTTTTGAATGCAATTGCTTAAAAAATATTCTCAGGCGTAGAAAATTGCCTCCTCATGTTTTGTGTTGTTTATCCTTCATGGTTTATTTCACTAATCCACAACAAGCCTGTGAAATATTCTGTTACTGTAGACTTCTTTACAGTTTCATAGCTCCACTGCAGACTGTATAAAATAATTCTCATTAGGATAGAATACTGGAGCATTTCTGTTTTATATTCGCCATGGCCATTTAAGTTGAGGGCATTGCTTTCTTATACTGTACTCCAAATCCATTTACCAATCTCTGCAGGGCTCTGTAGACAAACTTTAACCTGATTTTGGACTCACTTATTCTCAGTGCAATAAAAAGTGTTGCTCAGAAGATGTTTTGGATCTTGTTTCTGGCTGTTTGGTTTCATCTTTTTCAAGGATGCCAATAACTCTGGAGGACAAAGTATAACTTGACTTACTTCTCTGTGATTCATGCTCACCTTCCAGTTGGGTGCCAGTCTTT
The DNA here is from genome assembly GCA_033000465.1 of Sciaenops ocellatus. Classification (NCBI taxonomy): domain Eukaryota; kingdom Metazoa; phylum Chordata; class Actinopteri; family Sciaenidae; genus Sciaenops; species Sciaenops ocellatus. The sequence continues at coordinate 9,362,988 of CP136870.1, forward strand.
TCCCTGTTCCCCCGGGGCAGGCCTGAATGGAAAAGTGAATGGAGGCGCAGGTGAGACATTGAGAGGAGAAGAAAGGTTAATTGGTTTTGTTGACCATCTGTCTACAAAGGAGGAGGCGGGTAGAGATGGCACACCTCAGGTTGAACAGTAAGGACTAGGATTTACAGGCACTGATTGGCAGTGACCAGTGTGGCCACCTGTCCTATTAATAGAGCAGAGCGAGTTCATCTCTGAGATTAATCCATTCTTTGCTTTTATTGCCTCTGTCCTTTGTATGCCCTTCTGCCTTTTTGTGCTGGCTGCATTTTTCAACCATCTATTTCTTCATCTGTTTATGTACTTCATAGAGGTTGTCTGGCTGACTAAGTAACTTTCCTTCTTGCTTTCCCTCCATCTCTCCCCGTGCCCTACGCTCTAAACAAGGTGAATGAGCCATAGATATCCAGCTGAGAGAAAAGGAGAAGTAGCTGAGCGATGCCTTCAGCCAGTCTAAAAGCGTAGAAGGGCTGATTCCCCCAGGGGGCCTGCTGTACCTCCGAAAACCTGGGAATCTCTCTGTCTGCACTGCTGAGCAGAAAGTGGGTATTTCTATCAAATAAGGCTAGCCACTCAAAGAGACACAGAAAAAGAAATGCAGAGAGAAAAAATAGAGACAGCCATCATCTACTGTAACCGCCTTTGAGTCCTTTATGTGCAAGCTGGGACATGAAGTCACTTCAGTTTGATAAACTCTGGTTATTTCTGTCAAGCAAGTTAATATAACATACCTTAAGGGCAGCAAATCTAACGTCATAAATAAAATGTGAATTTCAGAGCTCAGAGCTGCAGTTTTTAGCCACTCAATTTTGGTTGGGAATGAAAACTGGTCTGTGTCAATCCGGATAAAACTGGATATCTTGGTTGCTTATAGCTGCTCATGATGACCTTGATGGTTTAAGGTTGTAAGGTAGCACCTGCTGTGCACCTGAGAGTGTGAAGCAGGTGTGTGAAAAATAAGACAAAAGCAAGTTGAGCCAGAGAACAGATAGAGCTTGTGGGCACAGGGTTTGAGAAAACTGGAACCTTTGACCGTTGATGTGTTGAGCTATGCCCTAAAACAGCTGGGGCATGAAACATATAAATAAAACATATAAAACGTAAAACAGGCTTCGATGCACAGATTTGATAACCATGAATTTACACTTTTTTCACTTGCATACAGTATTTACCATTGAACCCCAAGATAATGTTATATTAATCAATGATCCTGCATACCATCTCTAAGGTCTTGAAGAGAGACACTAAAGAGAAAACTCTTCTTCATGGGGGACCAGACAGTTTATAAAACACTTTAGGAAATGTTCATCTCACCACAGGAACCAAAGCTGAGAATTTATCACTTAAGAGCTTCATCTTCGTGTGTTTATGCAAAGGGGAGCAAGTCTCAATGACAAGAGTGCTCAGAGTGTTGTCTGACAAAAGTTAGAAATGATTAAGGTGCTTTATCTGCAGGCTATATTTATACAATGTAATATAAAAAAGTTGAGACCTGCACCTGACTAAACCTGACTCCACAGTTTATGTCAAAACATTTTAATCTCCATAGTTATTACAGAATTTTGGAAAATGATTTAATGATAAAAAGGTACTATAATGGGCAGATATAATGAATGCTTTCACTTTGAATCATTTAATGAACACTACATACTCCAAACAGCAGCCAGAAAAGGTTAGTGTATATGTAGTTTGTAAATGTAGTAGACCACCAGATATTTTTTGGAATTGGAGGAGACAAAAACAGGTAAAAGCAGGACGGACTTGCTTTCTGCAGGTAGATGTAAACAGGATGTCTGCTGTGTAGATTGTGTGTAGTTTTCCTTGTTTCACTACACTGCAGCCCTGTTTGAAACAGCCATGTATTCTCTGGTCCAGCTGTATAAAAGATTTAGGTTTAAACAGATTACTGTTATTTAACTTTACTTTTATGAGGAATTGCATCATTCACTGTTCACCCCCCTCTGCAGCAATCCTGTCAATGAAAAGGTCAAACATAATTTACTTTACAATTGTACGTGGTGAGTGTTAAATGATGAACCTGCTGAGTCTCTGATTTGAATTGGGGGTGCGTGGGGAGATTGATTTACAGCCTTTAATTCTGGGAACAGACTGTTTCAGCACTACTCTGTACATTGAGTCTGAATGGACAACAAGATGAGACAATCACACATACAGTCAACCTCGAACAATTGCACAATTGCCGTTGAATACCTGAACAGGATACGAGGCTGGGATTTGCCACAGACAACGTCCAAGTGCCACACCCCATGCACTATATCATGAACAAAACAACACAGATATATCTTAAACTTACAAAGATAGGAATAAAAGTACAAGTACAAAAAGTCCAAATGGACCCAGAAAGTGTGATAATTTAGAGGAAACAAATCTGGTCTTCATTTAGGCCAAAAGCTATGAAGTGAGTGTCCATCTCTATGCATCTCTATAGCACATGCATTGTCTCCACCTCTAGAAGGGAGTGAAATACTTTCTATTCCCCAGAACTTTAATGACACTGCAGAGCCGTGGTCAGCCCGTGCATCATGCAGAGCAATGGCATAATCCATGTGTGGTGTGTGTGTGCTGCAGTTCTGCATTCAGATACACAAATCGTTAAAGCTCGCTTAATTTGTCCAACATGAACTACACCACAGGGACATTTCAGCATGTAGACAACATGTGTGCTGCTGCAATTTATCAAGGATTTTATGGTGTATTTTAAACCGGTACATGCATGTGTATAGTACTTGGTGTCTAATGAGTTAGAACATTGTGCAAAGTGGCCACAGCGGAAAAAGCCTGTAGGCTGATTAGACAGGCAGGAAACGGTGTTAGGTGGTTTTCTAGTGTCAGAATGAATCAGTCTTTTAGATTAATAGAACTTGTGAATGCGGTCAAGGGAGACTCTGAGCTGATATCATTTAAAGATGGATCACTTTTGAGGACATTCCAATGTTCAGGGATAATGTTTCTGACCCTGCCTGCCAGAAGAGAATACTCAGTGGAGTCCTCAAACTGAAAGGCACCTGACTCAGCTCGGTCTTTTTTGCAGAACAGATGTAAAAAATGATTTTTAGAAGTTATAAATTAGTTGAAACAATTGCTACTTACTGTTACTGTTATGTCGATAAACACTTCATCTGCATCATTTCAGTTCAATTTATAGAGTGCCAAATCACAACAGAAGATGATTTGCATGTAGAGCCGGTCTAAACTGCTGCTGCTCTCTCTAATATTATTTACAGAGACCAAATTCAATTCCCAACAAATGTTTATTAAGGATACTAATCAATAATGCATTAAACATTTCAGCCACTTTAGAAAATGCTACAGGGAAGATTCTGCAGCTGTAAACATCTAGAGTCACATACACTGTTAGTCAATTTTCTGAATTACAGAATGCTGTTGGTTAAATGTCATGCAAAAACTGCATGTTTAATAGTCTGCAAATATCTAGCCTTGTACTGATCTCTGCCAGAGTGGGAAACATTTAGCAGGTACATTTTAGCCTAATTAACACTGTTTGAACAGAGGTTTGTTATTCTTGTTCATATCCTGAATCTGTAAAGGCTTCAGGAGGGTTAATTTGCTTCTGAGCATGGTTTCCCTTCAAGTACAAGGACTTGTTGAAATATTTTGAATACTAAAGGTAACACAGAGATCAGTAGGCTCCAAATTACTGCAAAGAATATATAACTTTGCAAGGCATTTTCGTCTGACAGTTAGACAAGTGAAGAATAATATAACCCATGCATCACAATTAACTGCTGAGTTAATTAAACTTACATTCAAGTCGCACTTAAGATAAACACAGTGACTAAATGTACATTATCGTTTTATATTTACTGTATTATTTTAGTCTTTTAATCTGACACAGATTGCTTCTAAAACACAAATGTTTTGAAATGTCCCCACAATTAAGATGATGAGTGGTGTCAGCTAGTTCACACTGACACAGTGGCATGGAGGATGTTCGAGGTGTAAACATGGACGTACGCAGAAGACACTCAGGATTAAAAGCTGTTTATGAGTTGGATTTATGTATCAAATATTCACAATTCTAAATAGCTGATGTGAGGGTCAAAGACTGAAGAGCATTTGTGCACAACAGCCTAAAGGTAAAAAATAAATGAAGGTGAAAAAAAACAACTGTCTGATAAATGTCTTTTCATTTAGACTTCATGATTTTTTACCACTTGGTAATCAGTAAATGACAAATGAATCAAATGACTTAAAAGAAGAAAGTGAGTAGAGATATTAAAGAAAGAAAAATCATTAAGACATGAATTATCATAACTGGTCAGACAGGCTGCCAGCCAGTGATTAAAAGGGTCAATTCAGAACAGGTGAGGGACCAGAGTTTGGAGAAAACGTTTGATTTTGATTTTGTAGTGCCTTTTTTTGGAAAGCTGCTTTTCTGGGGGCTTTCGTCAACAACTCTGTTTTTTGGATTAGTGTCATGATGGAAAAAAGGACCGTCAAGTTTTTCTTTTTCCCCACAAAGCTTTTTTTCCTAATTGTTGTCTACACTTTTATTGAAATGTAAATGGAAAAACCAACGCTGAAATGCGTCGGGCTAAGCAGAGTGAGCTGACAGAGCAACGAGCAACCGATTAGGGCCGGGCCACAAGGCAATACCTGACAGTAGAACACTCTCTGGACATCAGTATATGAATTTGTGGCCCAGCCCTAAACAAAACTTGTTGTCAGTTGGAGACTCCTATCATCATATCATTTCATGTACGAGTGACAGGTACATTATATTAGGCTAAAAGTCATTATTCTAATGATCCATGCAGACCTGGAAATAATGGAGCATCATTGTTCTTGTCTTGCACCTTTGATTATTGTAGTATTTTTAAATTGTTTCACTTTATCTTTTTTTTCCAAAATTTAACACAGAGCTGCTAAGCTATTATTAGTGATTTGCTGCTTGGTGGAGAGGGTTGGCAAACTATCAACTAGACTTTACTTTTTCCAGTGGACTTTTGCTGACATGTAGTAGTCTACATGTCAGTCACTCTCCCTGGCGTTGCTCTCCTGAGCCCTCCCCACACCTCTCTCCTGCAGGTGATGCACTACACCCACTCCACAGTGTTTACATTAATTAAAAATATAAATATATGGGGTGTCGTTTAGCTCAGTTGGTAGAGCATCCGCCCCAAGTAAAAAAAGGCTCAGTCCTTGCCGCAGCGGCCCAGGGTTCGAATTGCCACGTCATTCCCCATCTCTCTCACCACATTCCTGTCACTCTTCAGCTGTCTCTGTCAAATAAAGCTCAAAAAGGCCAAAAAAATTAAATATATATATATATATATATATATATATATATATATATATATATATATACACACATAAGTATAAGTATTTGTATACATGATTGTATGTCCTAAAAATATAAAACTATACATATACAGTACATATGCGCCCATACATCCATACTTGTACATACCCATTTAAAATCACAGTCATATACTTAGATACAACAATGCATGCATTTTAAAATGCCATAAAACATCAATATACATCACAAACACACTTGAATATTCAATGAATAAAACAAAACAAACCCCAAACTTCAGCTATTCATGTTTTATTCCTTTCGGTTCTGTATTGTACAGTCTGTTTGTAAAGTTTGTTCTGCACTGGATGCGCAGTTGTGCTGCTCCTTAGCAGTCTATTTGTATTGTCTGATCTTGTCTATGGGAGCCAGTTATGGAGTGGATGTTGTGTGTGTGTCATCTCTTTGACCATCTGAAGGCTAACTGTTCCCTCCTGCTCTGAAAAGATGAAAATTCCAGTGGTTGATGCAGCCTCTGGAGATGATCTTTAGGGGCACTTTTTTGCACCCTCTGTAGCAGTGCAGCCTGACTTTTATCGCATTTCACCAGAAGGACACTACCATACTCCTATGACATGGTCTGATCACAGCAGTGTGGACGATGACAAAGGTCCACACAGGGTAGGCCATGTCTGGCAAGAAGAGGTCAGAGTGTAGGTGAAAGCCTAGGCACTTCCTGTTCCCCTGAGAAACAGTGTTGTCAGACCTCTCACTAAACACTGTAAGTGCCATTTACCATCACCCCCCGCCTTCTTCCAGTCACGTAGATGTGTAGCCAGGCTAAAAGTCTTAGGCACAACTCTATGTTGGCCAGATGCTGCAGCATCTGGACATGGCCTACCTAATCATAGGCTATGGATATGTCATTGTTCGCTGTTTTTCATCTGTAGCCACTAACCATGAATGTGGTTTCAATAAGGACATTTGAGGCAAAACCTAGGGAGGCAGGCATGCCGGTTCTTACATTTAGTTGGCATCAGTTTATTTTTGATGAATCTTTCCTGTATTTTTTCCAAGCATGGTGTTAATGAGATGGCCCTCCAGTCACTAGGAGTGCTGGGGTTTGGAGTTTTGGCACACATTTGACATACAGCTGGAAGTGTTCCATGCATGTAGGAATTGTTCACAATATGCGTGAGGACAGGGGACAGATGTTCAGCTTGGGCCATGATAGTATGCCATTAGGCCCACAAGCTTGTCATGGGTCCTATAGTCCTAAGAGGACACCTTTGATGAGGCCTATACTTCTCAGGTCAGTCTCTCCAGTACACAGTAATAATGCGAAGATTGATTGGGGAGCTGGGGAGTTGGTTCAGGGTTCTGCATAGTAGCTGTTGATAACTTCAGCTTGTTTTCTTCTATCCCAGCAAACTGGATTTTCCCTTCAGAGCTTTTCTCACATATTTACTGATGATGTCTCACCACTCATTTTGTTTTTCCTTCTTCAGACACTACAATTTATTTTTTAAAATAGTTTTTCTTTGCAGCTTTCATGAGTCTTTGCACTTTACTATCTGCATTTGGTGAACCATCATTGAACTGCCATCCATGTCTCGTCGTGTGAACTTGTCATCCCCCTCTTTAAGGGCAAACAGAAATCTTGGGCACTTTATGGTGAACACCTTGGTGTCGAACTTTTCTTCCTCATGCTGTACTCGCCAAGCACCATACCAAGGTCTGCTTTCTTTCATGCTCCTTCAGTCTTCCAACTGTCCTTGACTGACTATTAGAGGAGAGCAACAAACATTTGTGGTCACTGGAGCCAAGTGTGGGCGATGCAGTAGGGAGCTTATAAAACCTGTTGAGGATAGTTATGATGAAGTCCAGGATTACCTATCTACATTTTTTCCTTAACCACCTGCTTCATATCTGGATGGAAGTTTTTCAACATCTTAATTGGCAGATGGTTAAATTCTCCACACAGCACCAGACCTATTTAAGGGGAGACTGGTCGGATCATATCCAATGTGTTGATGAGATAATCCACTGTCTGCTGCTGCAGTGCTTTTTCATTCACCCATGGTGGATGGTAAAGGTTCCCGCAACCAAAGTAGATACAGAGCTGGGAACTATAGACAGTTCCTTCTCTTGGCCTGCAAGCTTTATTTAATTTATAACTCCACTGCATGACATAAATAAATTTATTATGAATTACTCCCTCACAGACATGTGAATAAAACTGCTCTTGTTTTTCTGAGAACATTCAGGACAGAATCAGGCAGACCCGTCCATTAGTGATTATTCTGTAATGCATTTCATAGGCACAGAGAAACCCCAGCAGTCTGTGACTGATTGTCCAGAATATATGAAGATGTGCTGCATCCTCTTACCTTTCAATTTATAATCTTAACTACAGAGTGTTCCTGAGAGTGAGAGTGAGAATAAAGCTTGGAACAAACCTGAAGGACAGTGGAAACTTTCAAAAACTAAATAAACCACAAAATTTTTTTGCACAGATGTTTTTTAGTGTTTGACAGTCGGGACATAAACTTTACAAATAAGTAAATATCCTAGACAACACAATGACATGTGGACAAGTGGACTTTTGGTGACAGACATCTCCACAAAGAATGCCTATTGACATTTGCAGCAGCTTGCTCTGTTCATATAAAGTAAAATATGCGCAGCAAAGGCAAAAAATAAGAAAGTATAGCATTAGAATCCTGGATGGAAAGGTGTGGGTGACGAAGACTGGTGACGAAGACTGGTAAACTTTAGGTAACTTAGGTAATGTCTCCAACAGGCAACACACAAGTGACCCCATCGGTCACAAATATCAAACATGTTTGAAAAGATCATTATAAGAACAACTGGTAGCAAATGAATCTGAGAGAGTTAATATTAGAATCTTTACATATCACACTATATGACTTTCAACACCAACTGACAGACTGAAACAGATCTGGTCCTGTTTGGTCCGATAGACACGCCCGAATTATATCAATAATGGGCTCCACAGTTGTAACAGAGTAAAAACCCAGCCATTTCTGCCAAGCTCTAATAATAATCTAATAAAGTTAAAAGCACATAGTCAAGACAAATTATGAGTAACAGCACTCTGATTAATTTGGCCATGGACATTTTGAGACCTTCATCAGGAGCATGAATTTTCACTTTAGAAACTTTAGAGTGTGGACTTTATCTTAAGATCACAAATTATTATCTTAGTTTCTTTTTTTTCTGATGATGGTTTAATTATGTCTTAATAATAAGTTAACAAAAAAGTAATTCACAGCTTAATTAAATCATAGCATGAGTAAATTAAAAACTGAGGTGACGATGAGACATGATCATTCTGTGACTTAGGTCTTTTCTTCAGATAGACAGAATATATTTTAGTATCTTGAGATAACTGAATAGCCCTAGTCCGTGACTAAAGTCAGTTTATTCAAATCATCAAGAAGAGCAAAGCAGCATTAAACAGATAAAAATAAATAAACTCATAAAAGGTCAGGTTATTTTTTCTCTTAGCTCCGTGAGCCACTAAGATGAAAACTCCTAATCTAAAGTGACAGTCAGCCGAGAAGTATTACACTCTGCTTTAATTTTATGAATTAATAAAAAGGTGGATGGTCATTTTTTAAACTGTCAACCCATTCCAAAAAACAAATCAAATGGTTTACACTGCTGGGTTTGGTATTATACACAGTGGCTCACTGGAGAGGCTTCCTGGGACACTTAATGTAACAGATCGTTAATGTTAGCAGTTCCACTTGTGCCTTTTCTGCTGTAACATGTTAAAATGTCAGTAGCTCTCCTGGTGTCTCTCAGGTGTGTTGCATTGGAGGCTGAGTCAGAACTAACACCACACATCCCCCATATGAGGCTCCAGTCTCTTCATACTAACATGTCTGTTTGAAATGACCTTCATATACACAGCTAATTTACAGAAGGAAACATGTTGGCCCTTGGATTGCCATGATGGAGCGTACAGATGTTCACATCCTATACAAGATGAAATGTTTTCACATGGTCCCCTGACTTTTCATTTAGAAGCTTCAACAACTTTTTATTTGTCCATACTTGGAATACTTACAAAACTAATCAACATAGAAAAAGTTATACCTGCTTAGATTTAGACTGTTGTCTGCATTGTCTTAGCCACACAGAGTTGCTGGCATGATGTAGCTTTTTAGTCTTGGTAATCGACATAACCATCGGCAAATTGTTCACTGACAACACTGAGAACACATTTCATTTGTTTTCGCTACAATATCAGCTCCTGTAATACAGTGACCACTGATAACAACTAACCCATGATTAATTTCTGCATTGAAAGTTCTAGGTTAAGATTAGGGAATGATCATGGACTGAATAACAAAGGCAAAACTAATACAGAACTACTTTATTTATATAACATTTATCCAAAGCCACAACCTTTGCCTAATCGTAACCCAAAGTTGTCTTGTTGCAATGCATTGAATTTCTTGCAAAATCATGCTCAGTATAACATTTATGGCAAAATGTTTTTTTAAACAAATAATGTTTCTTTTCAACTTCTTGTTTCAGATTTTAGAAATAAAATAAAACCTTTGTTCACAAAGAATACTCTCAGCTGTTTGAACAGAAATAACACTTACTTTCAATATGCCAGCTCTTGTTTAGCTATTCATGATACTTGCCAAACTTAGCTTTTGAAGTAAGTGTATGTAAATTTCCAGCATAATATATATGACAATTCTATTAAAAGAGATATGAGAAGAATAATTTGGCAAGTGGAAAGCTGTCAAATTGAAAACACTTGCACCTCAACCCACACATATTTTGCCTCATGACCACTGCCAAGCGTATCTTCTTATATCTGACTTTTTTCTGGCAATCAGATAAAAAAGGAAATCTTGGCAGCACTGGTGATTAAATTTTAATAATCCCAACTAAATAGCAGAGAGCAGTGAGCATTTGAATTAAATGCCACATTCAACACTGGCCAGTGACTCTGGGGATTTAAACACTTATCAAATATAAATAATAGTATGCTGCCATTAAGCCACATGTGTGATTTAGATGGATGTGCCCATTAAAGAGTAGCTTAATGAAGTGTCTTTCTATTCTCCAAAAGGTTCAGCAATAAAGTAAAATGAAGATCCATTTCTTTTCATTTATTACGGGTAAAGATTCATTTAATATCTCCTTCTTTCTTCTTTGAGAATCAGATAAGCTTTCAGTGGATCATTAAGACAATAAGAAGTCTGGATTGAGTCTGGGTCAGATTCACCACAGGGAGCATGCAGACTGAAAAGTGTTTATTGTGTATTTTATTAAGATTGTTCTTGACTTGTTTGCATCACACTTCTCGGTGATGACTCATTAGTGTTGCGGCAGCTGTCAAAAACTCTGTTGAACAAATTTCATCCAATTGTCAATATAACCGTCTGTTCTTCTTATTTCGATCATTAGACGTGTTTTTGTTTGTCCTTATGTGTTTTAACATTAGTATTCAGTCTGCCGCTGCCTTGATTAAACTCCTGGAGAGATTTATTTCAAAGGCGGATAATTACCAACATTATACCTAAACGCCGATTAAATGAGTGTTTATCAAAAAAGCCCATATGAAAACAACTCTGATGTGTCACCTCTGTGGATAAGGTTGGTTGAGTATTAGCAGCTATCACTACTGAATTCAGGTAAGGGAAAAGACAGTTAACAGTGGATCTAAATTATTAGCTCTACATTATAAGCTAAGTTTCAGGAGATATGATTAAGGTGGTAAATACAAATTTTAGCTCTCAACCTGAGGCCATGGTGTGTTTAAATGAATGCATTTGTTTTTCCATTAAAACATGTGGTGTTGTGAGGACTGCACTGATGCTAAACTGATGATAAACCACTTTGTTGTTCATCACAATAGGCAGATAAATCTTCCTGTGACTGGTGAGTCCACATTTCTTTAAATTGATTATTGATTGTCAGCAGAAGGACGTAAAAGTTCTTGCTGGCCCAAATGTACATTATAAAATTATTTATGTGTGTCATCACTCGTGTGTATGCTAGCTGAGTGTCCAAGCATGCTTTCCTTTTGACCAATGATAGCGATAATTAATGTTGGTTAGTACTGCAGCAGTGTCAGTGATGGTGCTGCTCGGCTGAGTGTGATGGGTGTTAAGAGAAAGTTATGTAATGCCAGGTGTAGAACCTAGTGAAATATTTTGTTTTGCAACATTATTTTGTCTGTAACTCTGTTTGGCATTTTTGTTGCTAGCTCACACTTGCTATTACTCATTTATTTTGATATTTTTGGGATGTTTGTATTTATTTTCTTTATTATTTATTACTAATTCTACATACAAACTTCTAGCCAATTATTGTTTTGTGAGGTTTTTCTTCCATGTGTGGATTGTTTACCATACAGAAGGGCTAAAGATTTGATTTTGAACAGTGAATTGAATTAAACTAAGAGGAGGTAATTTGATGAGCCTGAGAAGACGCAGCTACCATGACTGCCAGACTGTTCAAATTTAAAAATAAGTTGTTCCCACAAATTGTATCCTGCAGATTATATAGTTGAACAAGGTGCCAGGAAGGGATGACGAACATGGCCATGCCTCATCAGCTGGAAACAATCAGAAGCAAACACTTAGCATAAATGCTACAAGAAAAGATATACATAGAAGTAAGTGGCAGCAGTAACAGCAAGAGAGGAGTGCAAGAGGTCATCTTGTCAGCTGAACGTAAATATAGGTCAGTTTACGTACGCAAAAAAACAACTAATGCTGCCATGTTTGTGGTCTCATTAGTGCTGCACATGCTTTAGCTCTGCTATAGAAACCACTGTAAATGCATGACCTCCCCTCTGAAAACATGTTTAACCACGTAGCAGTAATCCAAAGCAATCTAATTTTGACACATGAATCGAAACATGAAACAGGTCTAGAACTTCAAGTGCTACGATGCAGGGGGGCTCATTTCACAGACTTGGATTAAAACTAATCCTTGACGAGGGTATCGCTTTAAACACAGAGCTCCACTGAAAGGGACTTTCTCTTTAATCCATATCTGACATCATACTTCACCCTTACAAAGCTTTCAAATTTGTGCAAATATTTTTTACAGATTATTCCCCCTCTGTGGCAGGTCCCATGTAATAGGACTGGGGGCAAACACAGGGCACATGAAAATGTTCCTTTTTTAGTCTCCACTCACTGAACACACACACACACACACACACACACACACACACACACACACAGATGAACACACAGACAAACATGTACAAGGTCATATTAAAGAGTAAAAGTCTCCTTGTAGGGAGCCAAAGTGATGCATAAATGAATATAAAAAGTCCCTTGAACAGACGTGTGTGTTTTCTTGTTTATCTTCTGCCACACGGACAATAAAAATTGGACATTTGCTGTGAGTGAACATATACTGCATGAGAGTGTGTTTGACATCCCCTCCAAACTACAGCATGTACACTCTGTGAAGTGAGTCTTTGAAAAGAACTTGTAAAGTATAGGAAACAAGAGGAGTGGATGCTGATAAAATGGATTTTCCTTGCAGGTTTTCTACTGTCACACCATGTTTGTGTTTGAAGGAATCAGTGAGTATCTGTTGTTGTTCTTTAGTTCTTGTATATCCATTTTGGGAGGGAGATTTAGTCCTGTAATACCGACTATATTCCAAATATTACCAAAATACATATTGGCTTTTATCAACTGTACTGTAGAGTTTGTGTTTGGGCCAATATTCAAGATTAAATAGAAAAGTGCTTGGTAGGAATATGTAGTATATGAGTATTTTTAGACCAATATTTAATAGTTTAGACACTGACTTGGCTTGGGAACCAAAGGGTAGCGGGTTCAGTTCCAGCACGGACGACAGTATGTAGCGTGGACTGGTAGCTGGGGAGGTACCAGTTCACTTCCTGGGCATGGTGCTCTTAAGCAAAATACAGAATTCCTAACTGCGCTCAGGGCGCCGCTTCATGGCTGTCCACTCCTCATTCCCATGTCTGTATATACTGTGTATCGTGTGTGGTTGTAATTCAGGGCTATATGTGTAAAAATTTCCCTATCAAGGGATCAATAAAGTTCATCTTTATCTTCTAATATATTTAGGAAGCCAACATGAAATGTAAGAAACCTGCTTATACATATCTCCACACCTGTTTACAACAGATTCCAGGTTTCTGATTATCTTGCATGCCTTTGTGTCTTTGAATGTTTAAGATCTCATTTCAACTCTTCGGTACCGACTGAGTTATCTCAACAGCTGAGGATAAACTCCATCTGATCACTGGTAATGTAAAACATGATTGCCAATACAATATATGCTCTAAATTACCCAAATCAGACACTCACTTTAAGTTCACCATTGTGCTTTCTTAACTACTGTGTTACTTGAGTTGACGAAACACTGGAACATATGGCACAGGATGATCAAAAACCTGGGTAAAGTGTTTACATGGCGACAGAGTAGTCTTAACAATGAAGAATGCAGTCATGTACACCACACACAAGCACATAGGCTGGATGATCTGTATTTTATCTTTTTACTGAAGGTAACCATCAGTGTTCCCAGCAGTGCGAAACCCTTCTTCATCATCTCAGGATTTTCTTGGAGAAAACAGCATAAAAGAAAATGAGCACTTTGCTCCTCAAGAGCACAGTGGTTAACTACATCTGACAGAAACATAAGACTGAGGGGAAGTTGAGAGCTTGATGTCGGGCTGGCACGGAAGCAGAGAAGAGTATTTCAGCTGATGAAAGGGAATGCTTTAATACCTGATGGTACTAACTCTCTGTAATTGACCCCTTATGGCAGCTCTCTATAAGAGGATGATCTCCAGTGAATTGTAAGCGTTAACTTTTCTAGAAAGATATGTGGATTGGCAGAACGCAACAGGATGGGAATTTGACCGTGTGTGTGAGAGAGAGAAAGGGGAGGGGAATTTAAGAGCTTGTGGCTGCTTGAGCATCAGCTATGGAACACACATGTAACTAAACATGTCCATGTGTATGCATCTGTATATGTGTGTGTCTATATTTGTGTGCAGTTGAAAGCAAGATCTGTCTATTTGTCTGTTTATAAGACTGTCAGTACTATTGTCAAATATTTAGGGATTTACACTACCAAAAACAATGAATCTTGCCAAGCATTGCAGTCACATGCTATATATATTACTGTGTTTTATCAGTAAATCAAAAAGACAAAGAATTAAAAACAACAAAAAAAAGGTGTTGTATGACCTTTACGTTTTCATTAAATAATACATAACCTGGGGTGTCGTTTAGCTCAGTCGTTGTACAAAAAGGCTCAGTCCTTGCTGCAGCAGGTTCAAATCCGACCTGTGGCTCTTTCCCGCATGTCATTCCCCATCTGTCTCTCCCCACATTCCTGTCACTCTTCAAGCTGTCTCTGTCAAATAAAGCTCAAAAAGGCCCACATAGTCAAGCATGAATGCACCATGACATAACATCATTAAAATTACTACAAGCAGTTTTTAACTGCTTATTAAACAATTAATTACTCATGGCTCTATGACTTTTTTAAGCAAGCAAGACCATGAGTGAGAAGATTGGTTATTTCTATATACTTATCTTCATGTCTGACATCAGGTCTCATTCCATGTGAAATCAACAAAACAATTTATGGCACAGGGGCCAAAGGAGCTTATATTTACTTAATTTTGCCAGGCAATGTTTCACAGGGAGGCGTATATTACCCAGTTAAAAGGAACCAAGAAACCAATGTTATATTTTGTGGTTATGGCTGATACTGGGGGATGATCAGCAAAGAAAAAAATAAATATTTGACTGAAGAACAAAAAAAAAAGCTAAAAGGGACAGTGATATAACACAGTCGAAAGCAACTTTGTTCAACAGATCGATGTACAACAGCTACAGATAAGCAAGATATCGAAATTACCCAATATTCCACCTCGAACATGATGCGTTTCATTGCATGAACAAATTTTGGCAACTTTTAAGCCATTGAGGGAAACTTTTTTACAGTGACTAAAAAACAAAATGCATAATATCCACTCTGGTCTTGGTAGTTTCATATTCTCAGACTGTAGACTGTTTCATACTATTTTAGCTGTACATGAACATACTAGTTTACTTAAGTTGATGCACATCCACACTGTAACTCAGCCCTTGTTCTCCAGACAATTAATAAGTGTTTTTATGAGTCACGATACTTGTGAATTCCTTCACACACCCAGACACACGCACACAGACTGTGAGTTCATGAGTTCAAAGAAGCTTGGCACACCACTTTTCAAAGAAGCTATAAAAGAATCAGTTAAAACGACAGTTATTTGATTTTTCCTGGAAAGCTTGCAGTCTCAATATCCTAATTGACATTGATATTGAAATTGATACTCTCTTTAATAAATGCCGGATAAGCTCTTAAGGATTTATGAAGCTGTAGGTGCAAATGTCAACTCGATACCTCCTTGTTAGCACTCCATCCCGAGTTGAAAACGAGGTGAGAGGCCTCTCAGCAGGTTATCAAAAGATGGCGAAGAGGACAAAAATAGAACAACTGTAAATTAGTCACCTCATTAAAAGCAAAAAAGAGAAAAAGAATAACTTCTCATAAGTTCAGCCTCGCCAAGCAACATGTTTGTTCTTAGTCAGTGAGGGTCTCTGTCGGTTTGTGATTGTCAGAGGAATTCTGTGTTGGTTATGTGCAATTACTTAGTTGGCATTCAATAAAGCAGTGAAGCAATAAAGTGGCTTTGTGTTAATCCAAGTTTAATTCTCATGAATATTAGATCAAGAAGGGGGATTTCATATTCGGAAGATGTAAAATACTCACTTGAGATTCATTAGCAAGTATATAAAACTCGTGAGAGGAGGCTGTGCAGCTGTTTCTTTGTGGGTGTTGCATGGATGCTCAGGTTGCCATGATTACTGTTGAACTTGATGGTCGTACAGTTTAAGAAGCTTTTTTTAAAATTTCATTTAGTAGATAAAAACATAACTTTGACGCTGACAGACTGACAGACAAATTCATCAATTAAGAATCCAAAAAGGTCTTCTGGTTCAGATAGGATTGAGAGGAGAAAGGAATGGAAATGAAAACCATGAGTAAGACGGAGAGAGAAGAAATACACTGCAAAGTGAGCTCTCTCCAATACTGTTTGGTGATTTATCCTGTTCCCTCTACCCTCACAACCAAACACATCACACTCACAGCCTCCTGAGCGAGATCATCATCATATAATTGGTTTTAAATCAAGAGGAAGAGCCTGCTGCCCAGCAGGGGCCGGGATCAATCATGGAAATCAATGACAAAACACTGAGATAATGCTTCCTAAATCGCATCTCTCAGCCAGGAGGGGGGCCCGAGGATCCGACCCCGGGACAGTGAAGGGTGTTTCCTCTGCCATGCGCCTTAATTGGTTTATGTGTGATTTACCGAAGTGGATATTTATTGCATTCCAAGTCACAATATAAATCTCTATATAAGCAAAAGGAAAGTGTGTTATGGCACATGAAACAGTTCTGTCATCATATACAGGAATTATGTTGCAAAATGTAATAAAAACAGAGTTCATGTCAGAGTTCAAGCAGCATATGTACTGTCAGTGTTGTGGTAACAGTGCTAAGCATTAGTCATCCACTACACAAACACTTGTTCTGCTTTTGTTCCCAGTGAAGACAGTCAACGAGAAAGTAAAGGGGCATTAAAAAAACATTCCAACACTGAATTGTGTATAAAGGGCAGAGGATGTTGTTTGGCACAAGGGCTCATGAGCAATGCGACAACTGCAGGCAGGGTTCTGTGCTAGGGAAAGAGCTTTACTACTGTAACAAAAATGTTAATGAAACTGAGGGCCATGAGTTAAATAAAAACTTAAAGTTGAAGTCTCTGAGTAAGCTGCCACGGCTTCACCTCAACTGGAACCTACCATGTGCTCATGTAAGCACGGGGTGAGCTAAACAGGTACAAGCAATAAAACAATAGCCAGTAACAAACAAAATAGTTGTCTAGGATATCTAAATTTTGCTGACATTCAATTTTTGCTATCCAAAAGTTAAGTACTCACAGATATTCTCCAACTTTGATGAAAGTAATCGACTGCAGGTGAGTTTCTCCCTTTCTTCCGCAACTTCACCGTGTTCTGACACTTAGTGCTTAACGATCTGATTATGCACACCTGTTCAGTGAATGAACAGATGAGCTGAACCAGCACCACAAGCAAAAAATGAACACCATACATCAACGCGAAGTAAGTGTGACTCTTTTCACATGCATAATCCTGTGGAACACGTACAAACAACTGAAACAGGTTGATATTCCCTCATTTGCATATTCTAACAGATGAATTTAAATCATAATTAGAACTTAACTTTAAGACTGCAAAACAGGAAATGTTTGTAGTTTCTATGTGTGTAGTTTTATACATATGTAATAGTACATTAAAGGTTCAGATTAAAGCATTTTTTTCAAGTTGTAGCATATTTTAAAGCTTTCACATCCATGGTAGACTGTAAAATAGAGGCAAAGCTCTCGATTTTCCAGCTAAATTTCAAACCTTTACCTCTGGTCCGGATACAAGCACTCAAAAATGAGCCTCCTCCACAGGGCGGGCGAGCTCAGCCTTAGAGATGAGGTGCTCAGAGAAGCTTGGTGTAGAGCCGCTGCTCCTTTCTGTCGTTCGTGACTGTACAAACAAACAGCAAGTAGCAGGATGGAACATGTTTTAACTGTTGTTTTGCTAATGCATTTACATTTTGAAACTGAACCAAAGGTATACTCTGATTGTGTATGGAAATAATTATACAGGTTCCCAACTACAAATAGTTTGAATACTGTCATTACACAACCTGGAACAGCATGCATTACGAACTTATCCTGTACAGTTTGAGTTATTCATGCTGACCTTTGAAAAGAGCACTCCGCCTCTACAAAATACTCATGGAAAACAGTTGAGGAAAAAAAAGAAGCCTTCTACAATGGCCAGTTGTGACATGAGGTGACATTAATTTTGTCCTTTAAATGGGTCAAAAACCAACTTTAGGTCTTAGATCACCAAACTACACAGAAAAAAAAAATCCCTGTGAAGCATCCAGGTGTATAATTTCATCTGTCCTTGTTCTGTCAGTGGTCCCAGCTGAGGGTGCTACTGGTCAGCATGTCCTGTCCTAATTACTCGGCTAGCAGGGAGGACCACAGGCCCAGATGCACTGGGACTCTTCAAGCGCTGGAGAAAAGGTCCCGGGCCACTATCTGCACAGAAATACACAAATACCAACAAAGACGCACTATACACATACACACAGAGACACACACACACACACATGCAAACTCCAAACAACCTGAGCAGAGGTGTAAACTCACCCAGGTACTTGTAACCAGAGAACTGCATTTTTAGTCGAACAAATATGTATCTGCACGTATGCACAGACTCACACAGGCAGAAAGGCCCATATGTAGTGGGACTGTGTATCCTTCCAGGTCATTAGCCCCTGACTGTCAGGGTGAGCTGAGGAGGTGGAGGTGACATGTCGTCTCCAGGTCTGCCAGATGTGCTGCTGACACTGCAGACAGACATAAACACTTTTCACACACAAAGTTTTTACTGAGGGCATCTCCTGCACGGTAATGGAATCATCTCTTTCTTTGAAGTGTATTCAGATACACCAATACAGGATGAAAGTCTGCCAAAGGTATTTTTGGCAAAAAATAAAGATAAGAGCAGAGAAAAACACTCTTTTTGTTGAATAGCCCGCAGAAAAGCATTTGTCACATTAATATTAAATGTCTTGTTTTTAATACATTTGAATGTATTAAACTTTAGATCTGTGTCACTGTTGTTTCTGCTCTGTTTGCATTTTGTTTTCAGCTCTCTGTATTTTGCAGAATCGTCAGTGTTAATTTTTTCTGAAAGTCAACACTGTGTCAGTGCTTATGAACATTTACACCCTTCCAAGCGTTTGATAGTTTTCAACAAGTGAACCTCAGAGCCATTTCAGTTCCACGAGAGGACAAGCAACACTCCAGTTCACACTTGTCATCTCCAAACAATTGCTACTGAAAAATATTGTTAATGAAAAATCAACACCTATGATATAACACTGGATAATTTGTTGTGTTGTGTGGATGCGGCCACATATTGAAAATAAGTCATGAAGCTAAATTGTGGCTGTAAGGAATCTAATAAGTCATTTATACACTTTCCAATGTTCATTTTTTCCCCATAGATGAACAAATGTGCTACTGCTGGCTAAAGTCTCTTTTCAAAACAGATCCGTCATCCTAAAATGACTCAGCAGGCTGAATGATTATATCATAAAATATTTTAACCTCGGGTCTTACAACATTGTACTTTAAACAAACAAACAACAATGGCAGGCTGGGTGTTTTGAGCTGATTTCATTTGCCATGTACATGCAATTGATCCAACATCCAACTCACTCCAACACAAGTTGGAATTTAATGTTTTCCACTGAGGTAACATTAGTGTTTGTCATGTTTTTGATGAGACCTTGGCATAGATTAATGTGTGAAGTGAAGTGTCTGATAGGAAACAAAAGGTGCAACCTTCTCAAGGCCAAAAATGGAGGCATACTGTAGTGTCTCAGGTTTTGACTTTCAGTATATCTGCACTGCAATGTGTTTGTGACTCCATCAATTATATTTGGATCCAAAGATTTTGAGTCCACATGTGTCAAATGACGCAGCGAGACCAAATGTGAATTTAAGATTTCTGCTGCCTAACAGGTCGGAAAATAAAGCCTCTAAACACCTATTATAGAAGTGTGTATTTATGAATTGGTAAATGTCATTATTTTGCACGTCTCATTCCACCATGAGTATTGATAACATCCTTGTCCAATATAGCTCAGTGCAACGTTCAGTCAGGAAGGCTATCTTTATGCCTCACTCATTCTCATTTCTCTCTCTGCCGCTCTCCTAATTAATCACTGACTACAGGCGTTCACTCTTTCTGTGAAACCAGCCAGATTTTACCACAATCTCCATCAGCTGATCATGTCGTTACTGTTAAATTTTAAATCTTTTCTCCCCTCTGCTGCTGTCAGCTGTCATTTCAATGTAAAATCATTGGCCTCCATCTCTTCTCCATCACAACCACTTCAAGTTTATCATATTCAGTGTCCAGGTTATTTTTTTTCAAAATGAAATCTCTCATAGCTGAACTGTCCTAAGAAAGGTATTTGGGTATTCTGCTGTCATAGCTGAAAGATGAGAGCTTTGTTTTCAAGTAGTGAAGAGGAGTGACAATCTTCAGGTTTCTATTCTCAAATCAGACCAGCGAATGCTCCACTCATAAAGAACCCTTCGAGTTGTCATGGCACCAGGCCTTGTGGATCAGTCTCAACAGCTTAAGCTTTTACTAAGTTTTGTAATTAACAAATATACAGTAAAGTTAGTCAAACCTGCAACATTTCTGATGCCAAACCAATACAACAGCACATACAGAACAAGATAGAAGTATATGCCCAAAAAGTTGGCATGCTCCTGTTGCAGGACAGTGTAGGAAATGAGAAGAGGCTGCATGGGGAAAACAGAGCTACCGGTGGAGGAAATTTGGCAAAGTTGTACTCTGGGCTTCATGCTGCTGCCTCTGCTCTGGAGCTAAGTTGGCTGGTGTGAAAGGAAGGACAGCCAAATCCCCTAACCCAGAACAAATATGTCCAGCTAACTGCACTACACTGCAAAAAGTGTCAATGTGGATCACTAATTTTAACTTGAATTCAGGCTTATAGCCAAAGGAAATGTCACGATTTAACTTTATGAACAACTTTATTATCATAAAAGTAGGTATGATATTTTTTAAGTATAAAACATATTTAAAAAAACTAAAATTTAAATATGTTAATGTCCTATGCTTATTTTCTCAGCTAATAAAAAGTTTGTATCTATATTTTAAAATTAAGGTCCAACTAAATAGAACTAGATAGATGGACCAGCTGCTTCAAAATAATTTGATCACCTCCAACTATTACAGTATGTTCAGTTCTGGTGTTGTTTTAGGAGGTTGCATTTACAATGTGATTTCACCTCTTAAGGGCACCTTTAAATTACTGTAGTCTGTCATACGTTCTCATAGATATCCCTTTTTGAAGTGAACAGATTGGACAGTTGATTGGCAGAGCGGAAACTTTTATAACACCGTTAGTTTTGCACCATTTGGGGCTCATCAGTACTTCTTGAGGGGAAGCAACACATTTGCTATTTCATATGTGATAATTTAAACTGAACAGATGTAAATGTGGTTCGTGTTTCGTATACTTTAACTCCCGTGTACATGACTCATGCTGTCCCTAGTTGCACTTCTTGTTTGCAAAGTTGATTTCACCTCCCCTCTTCAGGAAAATCAGCAGAGTTGGAATTAATTTTGACACAACAGTCAGAAGTAATAAACTTTGTAATTTTAGACGAGTTTCACAGTCATTGTCAAGTCTCGTTCTTGGCTGTGAACACTGCCAACTGTGAAATATTATCATAGCGTGTTGATGTTTCCTCAATCCTGAGGCCACAATTAGAATATTCCTGAAAAAAGGCGTAATGGCAGAAGCATGAGACTGAGGGTGTAAAAGAGCAACACCTTCAAAATTTGTGGTGCAACACACTGTATGCAAAATCTAAACTCACATGCACACACACACACACACACACACACACACACACACACACTAGACAGGAAGACAACAGGCTGTTTTCACAGTCGTCACAGGCATGAACAAAAAACGTCTACAGAGACCCACCTAAGAAAGTGAGCATACACACACAGATGCACAGACAGAGAAGCACTGAGAGTTTGAGAGAGTCATTGACTTT
The DNA here is from genome assembly GCA_033000465.1 of Sciaenops ocellatus. Taxonomy (NCBI): domain Eukaryota; kingdom Metazoa; phylum Chordata; class Actinopteri; family Sciaenidae; genus Sciaenops; species Sciaenops ocellatus. The sequence continues at coordinate 9,385,120 of CP136870.1, forward strand.
ATCCCCAGCTACACCTCCCCTGTCTCACACACACCTGTGCAGTTGTACACAAACCAGTGAGGTGTGTGTCTTTCTCCCTGGTGTTCGTTAGGTCTAATTAAAGAGCGAGTTGCTCACCAGAGGGGTTGATGACACATAAGGGTGTTTAATTAATATTCGAAAGAAGCTACAAGCCTTGGCAGTGTTACGGGACGGGACAGGCTGCTGGAAAACCAAGAGAGGGAAGAAAAAAGAAGAGAGAGAGAGTAGAGAGAGGGTTATTTGAGGACACTTACCAAACATGAAAGATCAAAATAAGATATTTGTGCTGTATTTGATTCAAAAGAATGCAGTGACAAATGTTGTTGGTGTTATCTCCAACCTCTAGTACTCCCAGTAGTAACCATAGACAGTGTAAAAATGGATGTCTATCATGACGTCACCCACAGGTGTCTGAAGAGCCGAATCTCAGAATGGGGTACCTCTGGCCGGAGCCATCTTGGCAGTCTTGCCTCTACCATGGGCAAAGACGTTGCACGTCGGTGGACCTGGTGGGCTGAACGATGCCTGGGTGCTCA